>CM076575.1:397287449-398773204 GCA_034641835.2 Pinus albicaulis | reverse complement strand
GAAATTACCCTCAGTTCGAGCAATCCCAGCACTTGAATGCCACTGAAAAGCAACCCGTCCAACTGGATCTGCGCAGGCTCTACGTCAACTTGAAGCTTCTTGCCACACATGCTACCCGAATAGCCTACTAATCATGTCATCCTATCTGTTGTTGACTGGGAAAACGCTTCTTTGGCACTTTGGAACCTCTGCCCGGCCTCTGGAACTGAAAACGTCATCCTTCCTCAACAAATCGAACTACCTAATGAAGCCCATGTGTAGCTTCTTCGCAGATTCCTGGAGAAATTTCGACCTTTCTCTGCAATATACTTCGCCGAATCTAAAAAACATTCTCCAGCCTCATTGTCTCTACCCCTCACTGTCTTTGCTTCCCTACTAAAGCTCAAACTCTTTCAGCATTGTTGGCTCTCTAGAAAATAGAACTCTCCAAGGAAATCGAATTCTTTGTGGTTCTCACAAGTGTCTCAAGTTATCTTCCATCTACCCATCGACTTCTTCTTATAATCTTCTGTTGGGACTCCAACGTCCAAGATTAAATACTAATCAAGGGCCAGATTAATTACTTGTCGATCTTTGTGAGTTTCTAGATGATTCACTCCTTATCTCAATTAATTATGATTAATTAACCCATTTTCCTAAGTTTATACTTAGGAAATAATTAAAAAATAGGCTAATAATCTAATTGAGGTACTTCTAGGTGGAATTTCCAGAAACAATTTGTGGGTTATGCAGAGCTCATGTGTTTTAGCCTCTCCACAAAGTTTTGAGATTAGAACACCTCCGATGCTATGAAAACTAACACTCCCTCTTAGCGAGGAAGGTGTTCTCTCTAGTGTTGCACACACTACCACAACACCCTGTTTCTGTACCACCCTTTGTTACGCAGTTAATGTTTGGCCACTACCCACCAACCACTGCACAACTTTGATGTTTCATCCATGTTGTTGTTGACACTGCTATTCTACTTCCAAATCTGCATCTACACTGCAACTTCCTCTCATATGTTGTTGTTGCAACTGCAACAACTGCAACTGATGAGCGTCTAAAACACTAAATCAATTGTGTTCAGTATGATGCATCTGTTTCCCGAGTCTTGATTGCTACTAGCTACTGCACTGTCTACAAGAGATTTTGTGTTGCTACTAACTCTGCATTGTGCCACTCTACACTGCTACCAACACTACATTGTGCTCCTCAACACCTAACCGCTACTAGTCCGCAACTATCACTCTGGAATCTGACTGCATCACTGACACTAACCCATCCTGCTATTGAATATTGTGGGCCCCCGTAGCAAGGTAATGATCCATGAGGTGGACTCCTCAATGGACCCTACCCATGTCTGCAACTTTCTAGGACTATATCTCCATATCGCCCACCTCTCTCCTGGAAGTACGGCTACAAACATAGCAAACTCTTCCTCCAACTTGGAGGATAGCTTGTCTATCTCCACAAACATTGTTGCCTGGTCCTGCTTCTCCTGCTTGTCCTTCTTCCTGAGAGGACATTGCGTACTTTAGTGACCGAAATCACCACATCTGAAGCACTTGACCTTTGACACGTCCTTCTTCTTTTCCCATTGCCCCTGACTGGGACCCTTGGATTCTACGGCCACATTTTCTTCTTCCTTCTCACCCTTCACGCCCTTGCTATTATTGTTGCTGATGGTACTCTTTACTAGATCTCGCCTCAACTCCTCCAGTTGTAGATCAGACCACATCCAGTCCCATTTAGACAATGTGTCTTTGCCCAAGATACTTTGGACAAACACTTGCCAGTGATCTGAGACACTATTCAGTGCCAACCGTACAAGCTCTGTGGGTTGGGGCGCATCCCCAACGACAAACAGTTTATCTTGGACTTCCTGAATCCTGGTGAGGAAGCCATCTATGCTCTCGCCTTTCTGTATCCTTATGCTCCTCAGCTTCACCTAGAGAAACATCTGTTGTTGCTCAGAAGAACTCTAAATTAGCTCGGATAGAGCATCCCAAATCTCCTTGGTCGTACCTTTGTCTGCCATGTGTGAGACTAGATGATCTCGGACTCCATCCAAAATCATCCTCTTCGCCTTCACCATTTCCTTTTTGTACTCCTTGAGCTGATCGACATCCTGGAGTACTGGCACCACGTTCTTTGCATAGGTCTTCAGAGCATGCTCATCAAGGAGAAAGGACATTATGGCCTTCCAAATGACATAGTTGGAGGCATTGTCCAATTTGTCTTAATCTCTGAGCCCAGTTGTGGCCATCTTGAACCTGTCGAAAACTCTCTCTTTCCCTCTGCTTGGTTGTTGGTTCCGCTATACGCACTCCCTTCTGGAGTGAGGAAATTTTCTTTTAGCTACTACCAATAAGCAACCGGGAAAATTGAACTTCTGAAACTCGAAGTCCCCTGAGAGATATTTTCCCTCTATGTGTGCTTTTTTCTTCCACGCGATGTTGATTCTGCTACAGCAACACCCCCTGCGTCCAACCAAGGAATTTGCTCAGCAAAAATATGAGTTGTTGTTGCTCCCTTTGCCTATTGGAATCACCTTTGATATGTCCTTCTTCTTTTCCCATTGCCCCTGACTAGGACCCTTGGATTCTAGGGCCACATTTTCTTCTTCCTTCTCACCCTTCACGCCCTTACTATTGTTGTTGCTAATGGTACTCTTTACTAGATCTCGCCTCAACTCCTCCAGTTGTAGATCAGACCACATCCGGTCCCATTTAGGCAATGTGTCTTTGCCCAAGATACTTTGGACAAACACTTGCCAATCATCAGACTTCTTAAGTTTTCAAACCATGCCGCTCATGGGTTGGAGGCATCCCGACAACGGACAAGTTGTCTTAGACTTCTGAATCTGGGTAGAGAGCCAATATCTCTCCTTTTGACATCCTTGTGCTCTCCCTGACTTCACACAGAGAAACATCTTTTGTTGCTTGGAAGAACTCTAAAATAGCTCGGATAGAGCATCCCACATCTCCTTGGTCGTGCCTTTGTCTGCCATGTGTGAGACTAGATGATCTCGAACTCCATCCAAAATCATCCTCTTCGCCTTCACCATTTCCTTTTTGTACTCCTTGAGCTGATCAACATCCTGGAGTACTGACACCACGTTCTTTGCATAGGTCTTCAGAGCATGCTCATCAAGGAGAAAGGACATTATGGCCTTCCAAATGACATAGTTGGAGGCATTGTCCAATCTGTCTTGATCTCTAAGCCCAGTTATAGCCATCTTGAATCTGTCGAAAACTCTCTCTTTCCCTCTGCTTGGTTGTTGGTTCTACTATACGCACTCCCTTCTGGAGTGAGGAAATTTTCTTTTAGCTACTGCCAATCTGCGACCGGGAAAATTGAACTTCTGAAACTCGAAGTCCCCTGAGAGATATTTTCCCTCTATGTGTGCTTTTCTCTTCCACACGATGTTGATTCTGCTACAGCAAAACCCCCTACGTCCAACCAAGGAATTTGCTCAGCAAAAATATGAGTTTTTGTTGCTCCCTTTGCGTATTGGAATCACTATTTTCGGCAAATCGACTTTTTGTCACCCTGCAACTGAAAACCGAACCTATTCGTACTGCCTGGCTAGGCACTGCGCAGCACCTAAAAATTTCGACTTGCTACTCCCTCTGAATAGTGAATTTTTTTTCTTTTGCTTCTGAGCTTCGCGACTGATCAATCACACTCTTATACCATGTGAAAATTTCAAAACTAAAATCTTATTGCAACAACTGGAATTGATTCTTCTAATTGTTAATTAATTTAACAATTTATTTGCTAGGGAAAATATCAAATAAATCACACTACAACCCTCACAAATAAAACTGTGGAAAATAATAGCATTGGAAACTGAGAAATATTCTAGCACACGCACATAAAAATTAACACAGTAATTTTTAGACAAAAGTCCCCGGAAAAACCCAACTTGAGAAAACTGGTGCAGCAGTTAAGGGTTTTATTATTATGCACCAGTAAGAAATTATGAGTACAATCTAGATGTTGAATATTGGCTATCATACAGAGAAAAAATTGGAAAAAATATTTAGAGGGAAATTACCCTCACTCCAAGCAATCTCAGCCCTTGACTGCCACTAAAAAGCAAGTTGTCCAACTGGGTCTCTGCAAGCTCTACGTCAACCTGAAGCTACACCTTTTTTATGTGCTCGAATGTGCTAACCAAGTCATCGTGCCCGTTGTTGACTAGGAAAATGCTTCTCTCGCCTTTATGGATCCTCTACCCAACCTCTGGAAGGCACATCATCTTGGCTTCCTCGACAGTCGAACTACAATGAAGGCTCATGTTGCCTCAGCACTTCCTGGAAGAAATTTAGGCCCTCTCTTCTGTGTGCTTCCTGGGGTGGAGAACCTCCTTTGGCCCTCCTCTCTCACCCTCCTTTGTCTGCACCTTCCCCCTCTGAAACCAGGCTCCTTTTGTACTGTTACATTTCTCTTGGAACAAATCAAACTCTCCAAGGTAATCGAACACTTTGTCATTCTCGCAAATGTCTCAAGTGTATCCTCCATCTACCCATTGATTTATAATCTTTTGTTGGGACTCCAATAGCCAAGATTAAATCTTAATCAAGGGCCCAGATTAATTACTTGTCAATTCATGTGAGTTTCTAGATGATTCACAACTTATCTCAATTAATTCTGATTAATTAACCCCTCTTCTAGGTGGAATTTTCATAAACGATTTATGGGTTATGGAGAGCTCATGTGTTTTAGCATCTCCACAAAGTTTCGAAACTAGAACACTTTCGATGCTACAAAAACTAACAACTAGAAGAAGCATTCTTAGGAAAGAATGCCATGTGTAGAAAATCTCTAAATCTTTGGATGTCCTACATATACCAAAAGACAGGCGAAAGAAGTTAGACTCTACAACTATAAAAGGTATCTTCATTTGCTATTGCCTTTCATCAAAGGCTTATAGAATCTGCATCAAAGAAGAAAGACAAATTGAAGTTAGCAGGGATATCATATTTGATGAAAATCATGCCTACAAAAGATCCAATGATATACCAATCAAGTTTGATGAAGAAGATGCACCATTATTTGAAGAAGAAGAGCAACATGACAAGTCACCTACAAACCAAGAGGAAGAACAACCAAGTGAACCTATTCAAACTACAATCATTCTTGAATCAAAGAAGAGGCCTATTTGATTGAAAGCTATACTTCAAGATGTTGAGGGACATGGAGTAGCAAAAGGAACTTTCAGAGAAAGCAAAAGACCAAAAAGAAACTCAGGATATACAGCATACATGATGAAGTTAATTGAAGCAGAACCAACAACTTTTGAAGAAGTCGCTCATCAAGAAGAATGGAAGAAAGCAATGCAAGAAGAATATCAATCTATCATGAAGAACGGGGTTTGGCAGATTGTTCCTAGACCTAGTGCCAAATCTATTGTCACTTCAAAATGGATTTACAAGATTAAACATGTCGTTGATGTAAGTATAGATAAATACAAAGCTAGATTTGTTGCAAGGGGTTTCTCTCAAAAAGAAGGAATGGACTATGAAAAAACTTTTGCTCCTACATCCAGGTACACTACTATTAGATCTTTGGTTTCAATAACAACTACTATGAGAGGAATATCCATCAAATGGATGTCAAAACTGTGAAATTTTCAGTCTGAAATACTACTGCAGTGATTGATTTATTTCGCCTACTTATTTATGATAAGTTATTTACAGATGCTTCAGTAAATTCTGAAATAAACACAGTTGCGGCATTCACTTAATCAAAAGCAGAAGAACAAATAGAACACATATAACACAATAGAAACAATCACATGAACACAATTATTTTTGGACAATTGTCCTCGGAAAAACCCAATGTGGGAAAACCGGTGCAACAGATGAGGGTTTAAAATATTCTTCAGCAGTAGCAAAATCTTTTACAGAAAATATGACGAGCAAGTGTCTGGCATACACCTGAGATCATCTTTCCGAACACTTCGGAAGAATTTTTGACACACTGGAGGCACCCTTCCTTGTGAAATTTTCAAGACTGAAAATTATTACTGCAATACTCAATTTATTTATCCTACTTATGAGATAAGTTATTTACAGATGCTTCAGTAAATTCTGGAATAAGCACATTTGCAGATCTTCACTTTAATCAAGAGCATAAGAACAGAAAAACTACGAAAGTAGCACAATAGAAACAACCATATGAACACAGTTATTTTTGGACAATTTGTCCCTGGAAATTCCCAATGTGGGAAAACCGGTGTAGCAAATGAGGGTTTTGTATTTATCTTCAGAAATGGAAAGTACATTTACAAGAGTCTGATGAGCAGAAAATAATTAGCATACACCTGGCTGAATTTTCTGGAACCTCCAGAAGAATTTTAGACCCTCGGGTTGACCTCCTTCGCCCTTTGCATCATCCAGTGTGAGAGCTCTGTGCAGTCTCTCTCTGGACTGTGTAACTCTGCATGGAAGGGATCTTGCTACCGATCAGCTCACCCTTCCCTTCATCCTTCAAACTTTTGCTTCTCCAATAACTGAATCCTCCCTGCTTTCATTACTGCATGATATTAAAAACCCTCCACTGGTACACTGATTTTCC
Organism: Pinus albicaulis; assembly: GCA_034641835.2. NCBI lineage: Eukaryota > Viridiplantae > Streptophyta > Pinopsida > Pinales > Pinaceae > Pinus > Pinus albicaulis. The sequence continues at coordinate 398,766,637 of CM076575.1, read as the reverse complement.
CAAGTTGGGATTTTCCAAGGACATTTGTCCAAAAATAACTATGTCATATTTTTATGTGTGTGTTATATTTTCTCAGTTTCCATCGTTATTTTCTTTCGCAGTTTATTTGTGAAGGGTGCAGTGTGATTTATTTGGTATTTGTCGTAGCAGATAAATTGTTAAATTAATTAATAATTAGAAAAATAAATTCCAGTTGTTGCAATAGGATTTCAATATTTGAAATTTTCACAGCTACAAGGGGCTAATGGCTTCCGGCTGAAGACAAATCTAGGAGAAAATTTCTCCTATAGAGGTCACCCACTAGTATTGGGTAACAGAGTCAAGGTGCATCATCCCAAAAAGTCATCAATGTAGGGCAAATTGTTAGAACGTTGTGGGTGTTGGAGGTGCTCATGGGTATGCATGATGCTCTATTGTTTCTTGGAGTCCCATGGCTCTCAGTGCCTCACATGTGAGTGCCAATATGCTCCTCTAGAAGACCTGGGCCACAGTTAAGTTGCCCAAGCCATGGTACAAGAAACTACATCATTAGGTAGATTAAATCATTTTTGTATCTAAGTGGACCAGGTTTGGAAGTAATGGACAATTTAACATTTCAAATAGGGCTTCCCTTCCAAAATTAGGCTTTGAACTCGCAATGGTCCTACCTACCTAGGTCAGAGTAGTTAATAGACCACCATATTAGGTGTTTCCAGCCCCCCAAGGGGAAGTGACATGTCCTTAGTGTTAATTTAGCAAGCTCAGTGACAAATTCCAACCATGGGACTAGATTCCCCTTTTGAAGAGGACCAATTTTGACTATTGAAGCACTCAATTTGGACAAGGGAAAGTGTACTTATCAAGAAAATTCCACATGCACATTTGGATAGGTCGGCCCTAACAGAAAATTGATCACCCTTGGAAGCTTATAAATACAAGTGACCTCAAACTCATTTGGAAATCACCATGCATCTTCTTATTCTCTTCATTTGTTTGGTTCGCATAGATCTGAGGCAAGGTCGAGGAAAGTGGTTCACACAAGTCCAAAAATACAGGGTCTGAAGCTCGCACGTGTTCTAGGGTTTTGGGTTGCAGCCGCAGGCTCATCAAAGGAAATTTTCGGTTATAACCATGGGCTAGCAGGCTCAAGGGTGCGGTTGAAAGGTCTCAACCGCATGCACAGCTCTTCCTCCATGTGATTGGGCTCTAGGGCTAAATTTGACATATGACTGTAGTTTTCCGCAAACAAGAAAGGTTGTCTCTAATATATATTGATGTTGGGAAAATATTTCTCAATGTTACCGAGTTATTTTACTGGATGATTTTGTATTGGGCTCATTGTACTCTCTGTTAAACATTTTATGACAATCTAATAGAAGAGGAATTTTCAAAGGGTTTTCCCCCTTGTGGGGTTTTTCCCTGGTCTTTGACCATACTTGGTGTCTCTTGTTGATGTGTTGATTGTCTCCTTTATCATTGCATTTATTGTTCTATCTTCAATTATTGTTGATGATTGGAAAGATTAATTTTTATTGAAAAGATTGCTAATTAATGAATTGAATTGGGCCAAAAGTAATTGAAACAGCATAGAGCAGTGTGAAAATTAACACTTAGTCCACCCTTCAATTGATAGGTGTAATGTGAATAATGATGGAAGGGGAGAAAACACCATGGCCAAGTGCCATGGTCAATGGGATCAACAATTATGGGGCTCCTCATCCTAAGTGTATAGATGTGGGGATGGAGCAATCGTGGACACATGAATTACCAACTTGACCTCTATTTTCCCACCCCTCTTGTGCACCTTTTACATTTTTTTTTATTTTTCTTTGTATTATTGCTCATATCTAAAAGGGTTAGAGCTTGCTTTGTTTGATGTATAGCAGTTATTACCCCCTTAACGATGACATGCAAGGGTTCCTTCTCATATTATGAAGGAGAAACATGTGCTCATGAACCAAGCAATGGCCATAATGAGTGAGTTAGAGCTCATGTTAGGCATTTTCCTACATGCTAATGTGTATGTCCCGACCATCTTTTGCATTTTGATCTTCTTTTGTTTTTGTTTGTGGCCATCATATGCTTTTTCTTTTTAGCGGAATTGAGCTCCCAAGGCAAAGTTTTGAGCCCTACCTAGGTATGAGGATGTATGGTGCCTTATCCAAGAGAACCAATGGTCAATTGCACCCAAAGAAGGGAGGTGGGATAGGGGCTTGCAATGTAAGATGGAATGTGGTAAGTATGGAATAGTGATAAATGGGACTATGCTATCTTGATCAAGGTTTCCCAAGTAGCGTCCCTCCTATACCCATTGGGCCATTAGGGGAGTTCCCGTAAGACTAGGATTGAAGATTATGATGAGGCATTGTCATTGATGTCAAAGAAAGGGCCAACCGGGGTTAAAACCAAATAAGGTCAAAATTTGAATACAAGGGATGTTGTGGAATGGTCACAAATTCCCCCATTGCCCTTGATTGGTTAAAGCTGGAAATTGCAGGGTTTGCCCATTAAATATTTTGAATCCTTTGGCTTGGTCTTGTAAATGACGAGATTGAGTACTGATTGGTAACTAGTAACAAATTTTCTTACTTTGGATTGATACACAATAGCACATTATTTTGGAACAATTTTCATCTTTGTTTTAACCCACAATGATAGATTAATCCTAAATACTGTGGACAACTTGCAAATTGTTCAATATTGTCCACTGCTCAAATATAATAGTTTGATAAAAGTTGAGCAAGTAATTACACACCCCCTAAAGGGGAAAACAATTGTTTTAAGACAAAAATTACTTGTCTTGTCCTATGTCTAAGTCTGTTATGCCTAGGTCAAGTTGGCTCTGATTTAGTTGACTCGCTCAAGTATAAATACAAGTAAGTTCTCATTCAACCACCAAATTTTGGATAAGAAGACAAGTGCAGGACACGAGTCTGAAGAAAAAGTATAATGGTTTATATCTCATGAACCTTGGAGTAACAAAAGAATTCGGTGAAGGAAGTGAAATCGATCTGAGGAAGAAACGAAGGGCTCAGGCAGCAGGATCAAGACTGAGGCATGAAAGGTGTAGACCAAGGGTGAAGGAGATCATTGAAATTGTGTCTATTGGATAAAGGGAAATTTGAAACACCTGAGGAGATATTTGATGTATGAAAGATCATTGATGTATCTCTAAGGTTTTGCATAAAGGCCTCAAATTCTACGAGCAAGTTCATTTTGTTGGTATCTAACGAGAGGGCATTCTCTTTTGGTTCATAAGCGTGTTCTATTGGGCGCTATATTTTGCTTTGTGCAATGCCAACATATGGTTGACATAACAGGCAGTCACAAAGTTGAATTATGAATAGAAATTTTGTCTAATAAAAATCGATGTCCAATCTAGCAGAAACAGAGCCCAATTTTGAAGTCAGTAACCAGTAGATCACTATTTGCTATGGCTACATACATAGAAGAGGTCATAAGCTTTTGGTCTAGGAAATACAATAGAGATTGCCATTCATTCTATCTAGCAAAGCAGTGTCTAGTCTTGGTAGACTGAGTTATACGAGGTTTTGGTATAATTACTAATTGTAGCATGGTCCAGTCTTGGCATACCGATTTCTATGAAATTTTGGTATAATTACTAATTGCATAAGGATCCAATTTGTTAAGTATTGCATTGTATTGCGAAGGCTTTGTTTTGAAAACCTTAAAGAAGATATTAAACCAAATCCTGGAGCAGACTAGAAGTAGACCATGGAATAGACTTGGAGTTGACCTTGAAGCAGATTTGGAGCAGCCCCTTGAGGTCATCTTGGAGTAGTTTTTGAACCCTTCTTTGAAGTAGACTAGGAACAAACTTGGAGAAAATCTTGAAAACCTTTTGAAGCAACCTTTGAAGTATCCTTGAAGCAGATTTCGGAGAACCCCCTTGGAACAATCCTAAACCACTTTTGAGCAAACCTTGGACCAACTTGAACGAAGATTGTTGAAGTAGCTTTGAAGACATTTTGAAGGATTTTTTTTATGAATTATTTTGGTTAAGTTTTGATGGTTACAACCTAGGGGGATCGGTTTCCTCATATAGACTAGGTTGGTGCCTAGATTTGTCTAGGAGGATTGGTGTCCTCAAATAGACCAGGTTGTGCCTAGATTTGCTTGAAAGGATTGGTGTCCTTATACAATGTTGGTGCCTTGAAGAATTAAAATATTTGAAAAGGTTTGAGCCTAAACTTGTAAAAAGAGGATTTGAGTCCTCACTATTGTTTTCAATAATAAAATTATCTTTTGTTCGGGTATATCTTGTGCTTCCTATTTTGAAATATTTTAACTGGCATAATATTACAATTGAAAGAATTACTAATACCCCCCTCTCAGTATTTCCAACATATTAACCCCCCATTTAAAGTGAGGGAACAAGATCACAGTCAAAAACCCCTTTCCTTCTAGGTTACCCCATAATCCATGCCAAATGCCCAAATACTAACAAGCATAATCACCTTGTTGACAACTGAAGTTGCACCTAATTTTTTTTTTTGAAGACTCCATGCCTGAGGATATCTCAAAGGCTTCATGTACCATCAAAGTTTAGATATCATCCATGTTTTTTTAACTCTAACTTCTCCTCATTTTCTTCTATGTTGTACTCAAATTCCGCAATCCCTACGAGGATGATGTAAAGTGATGCTAATGTGATGAATTGAGTCATGTAAAGGCCTAGGTAACTTGGGACATTCTCATCAAGTGAGTTTACTCTGGGAGGTATTTCTTGACTTGGTTAATTATTATGTACTTCCGAGCACTTAATAATTACTTGAGTTTTTTCCTCCAAGCATAACCCCAAAGCCGGAGTGCGGCCTAATGATGAGGCTTTGGGTGAGTCCTAGTGTCTAGAGTCATTATATATTATCATACTAGATCACTTGTAAAATTTCGCGGAATTTGATTAGGTCCTGAAATTGATTTTCAGTACCAAATTACGTAACTCACTGTAAGACAAGATTTGTTATAAACCATGAACATAAAATGTAATAAGTGATGTCTAGAGAAGTTGTATGGGGTATGTGTGCTCAAAATTACACCTCTCACCCTCAACTTTCTACGAAGACACACTTTGAAGGGTAAAAAATAAGTTCTAGACCGTCAAAACCCACTTGTCCTAAGTTTAGTGGAAAATGTAGCAATAAATTAGCCCAAAAATTAAATGAATGGAAAAAAAATAAATAACTCCATGTGACAAAATGACATGGAAATGACTTGGAAATTATCTCAAGTCAAGAGTCAAGTCAAAGCACAAGTGGAAGATGATTTGGCACATGATATCATTAAAGCATTTTGTTGAGGAAATCGAATTTCCAGCTACAATTGAGAAATCAATTTGTGTAACTTGGAAAATCAAATTTTTTGGGAATAAATGCGTGGGGGAATATTTGATTGAGATTTTGTTGGAGGTGTTGAAAAGTGTAACTAGATTCGGTCTTCATAACATTGTAATTATGAATTTATGTAATGAATAAGACAAATATAATAAAATGTATTTTTTTGTAAAGCTTACCTCATGGGTTTCATGAGCAAGGAGTTTTTATTATATGTCAAATAATTCTTCTTGATGTATTTATGGGTTTGTAATCATTTCATAAATATAATTAAGAGTCATGTTTATGAATTCACGTTACACTCGTGTAAAGGACAAATTATTGATGCAATTGTATTCTCCAATACCTTGTCACTATCTCCTTGAAGTCAGCCTCAATGCAAAAGAATGCAAAAACTCAAGCTGGCTCAAAGTGAAGACGCAACTATTCAATAGGTCATGTCAGCTCATTCTCAGTGGAAAACCACTATATATAACCATGTGGACTTCGCATAAAAGAGAGACAGAGTGGTTCGAATCTCTCTGAGATTTTGGATAAGAAGAACAGTTCGGATCTATGGTATTTCAGATGACATATATGAAAGGAAAACGAGGAAGATAAGGTCTTTATATTTGTACGTAAGAGAGGATATATTCCATAAAAGAGAAGAGGTAGTACAACGAAAAATAAGGGCTCTTTGTTTTGAGCCTAATTCTGTCATATAAGTCTGAACTGTATTGAGTAAAGGAGACTATGATCAATTCAGAGGAGAGGCAGTGCTAGCCTATGAATTGAGGATATCTCCTGTTCCTTCGAGGGCTACTACATTGAAGGAAAAGGTATGCTATACAGTGTGTGAGGAGGCTGCTATCAGTGTGTAGGAGAGATTGTACAACCTCAATATTGGGTCATCCTATTTGGAAAGGAACCAAGGATATATATGCAGGCGGAGGAGAGTTGTTGCGAGAAAAGAGATTTATGCTTGGGCGTGGAGTATTTCGAAGAAAGGTGAGCCGAGAGGAAACCCTCTGGCGGGCTGAGCTTCCCTAGGGTTGGTGCTATTCAGTGCAAAAAAGGAAGGTCATCATAAGGAGCCGAGAAGAGCAGTGACAAGGGTCTTGGAGGCATACCGGTGTCAAGGGTTTGTGTCATGGTTATGGTACTCGTCAATTGAAAATCTATAAGAAAAATTACTTTCGGTTTTTCCTCTCCAAAAGGGAGAGGTTTTGGCCCTGGCTGGAAAGCCTAAACTTTGTGTCTCTTGTGTTTTGATAATTGACTTGATGAAATACATAATAAGTTAACAAAGATAAGATTTAAGTAAAAGAAGCATAACAACTTCACAAGTAATTATCAAGAAGAGAAATTGAATTAAACGCCCTAATCTCTCAACAGTTGGTTTGTCTCCACCATAGCTCCACTTGGCATCTACACATGGCAACTACACTCGAGAGGAGGCCCACACATTCCTAGATTAGAGGTTCAACGCATGGCATGAGGAGATGTGGCATCATTTGGCTTGATAGTTGAGATCACTTGAGAGTTAACTCTCTCTTGCTTTACACTTGGCATTCTTTGTCTTCACACATGGAGAATTCGAGTTGCTCGATGAAGGATTCGATGGCCACCTCAAGGAATTTGATTTGATTGGAGGATCAAGTGTCATGTCAACTCTCCACTTGGAATTCGACTTCTCTTCTTGGGATCTTCTCCAACAACACTTGTCACTTGGTTCTCTCATTGGGATTTTCTCCCAAGTTTCTATTTAAGTGAGCATTGGGCTCTTACAATGTATTCATGTTATCACCTATTGGGCTTGAGGAAACTCTGCCATTTTGTACACTTGTAATTTACTAATAAAACAAAGACTTTGGGGTATCATTGGTGATGTTATCTTGGCTATCCTGAGCTGATATTTTTCCATGTTATATTGTTATGCTTTAATTTCTTATGCATTTGGTTCTTATTAGCTTCTATTGTCATTTGTTGTGGATATATATTTGCAAGCTACCTTGCATATATATTTGATTTAGAGTGATATTGTAGGATTGAAATTGCTAATTGATTTTTGGAGGAATCTTTAGTTTATTTCACCCATTGTGTTGCTCTAACTCCTTTTTGTAAGCTAATATTTGTCTCCAATTTTGTAGGAAAATTTTGTTTGAATTGTGTGTAAGATCCTTTTTTGGCGTGGGAGAAGTCCCAAATAGATCAACTCACTCCCGGATCTATCAAGACTTCTCAAGACCCATTGATATTAACTTCAAGGCTTTCATCTAAAGAGAAGCAAAAGGGGAGTTATCTTTCTCATATTCTACTTGACTCACTTATAAATTTAAATTTCATACTTCTTGTCATCTAAATCTAGAGCTTTCAAAGACTACATAAGCTAATTAAGAACAATTTTCTAGACTAGACAAGTATGTGGTTTCACTCCCATCACTTAGTTTAGTTTCTTGTACATTAGTGTGTATTATAACTTGTCTTCTTTGCATGCTTTCTCCACTAACATTTCTTTGTTTTGCAGCCCATAGTTGAAGCTTTTGTTAACTCATCTTGTGACCGACTTTGAGGAGCAATTTGTTAAACTTCTAACAAGTCTTTGCAAGACCTTTGACACATGTGGGGATCGAATTTCAAGGAGGTCGTGGGCACTTTCGATAGGGTCGAGTTTGCTTGAGGGCAGCTGCAAAAATAGTTAGGTCATGGTCCCTTTGAAGTTGATTTCTCTCTTTGTAATTTTTAGATTTAAGGAAGTTCCATTGGCTATTGTGGTTGCCAAGTTTCAGATTGTCTAAGAAGGAGATTCTAGCTTCTATAGTTTCTACTTTGTAAAAGGTTCTCCTTCATTTTTATGGGCAGCCTTCTAAAGGCCTTCTCCTCATTGTAACATCTAATAAAAATTCCGTTTTCTTGAGGGAGTTTGGGAATTTACCCATGGCATCCCTCCTCCTCATTTAAAGGGAGAACTTTTCTTGGGTGCATTGACTTGCATTTCTACTTTCTAGCTTTCTCATGCACTTTTGATTCATTTATCTAACTCACATAGCACCCAACTTTAGTTTCATTTCAGCTTGTTTTATATTTCTTAAGTACTTGTATGTTGCAACCTATCATATTTCATGCACATTCTTTGAGCAAGCAAATACTTTAAGTTTTATGTAGCAAGTTTGATTCATTTATTTAGCAATTTGTACTTTGGACTTGGAGTACATTGCCTCATCAGTGCATCCAACTTTAGTTTTATTTCAGCTTGTTTTATATTTCTTAAGTACTTGTATGTTGCAACCTATCATATTTCATGCACATTCTTTGAGCAAGAAAATACTTTAAGTTTTATGTAGCAAGTTTGATTCATTTATTTAGCAATTTGTACTTTGGAGTACATTGCCTCATCATGTCATGTCAACCTGTGCTTATCCATCACTTTGATTATGGATCATATATTTTGAAACACTTCACTTCATTTACTTACAAGCAAGCATTTCACCTTTGGCTACATTTCAATTGGTTTAGCTTCATATATTTAGCATTTTGCCTCACATGATTTATTGATACATGCTTCATTATTTTTATATCAATTAGTGCTCAATATTGTCTTAACTATTGTTCATCGGTACATTTTTGAAGCATTTACTTGGAGCAAACTTGCAAACATGAAAACTTTGGGTCACTTATACCATTTACTTTTACAAAGCTTGTGAGTAATGTTGGAGATAATTGAAGTCATTTGTGCAATATTATTTTGAGGAATTGGTTCATTTACTTCGAGGCATTTGTATACTTTCCTTTTGCAATCACTAATAACATCCAAGTATCACATTTAGGCATTTTAGTTTAGATCTCGCACATTTAAAATTTACCTCCAAGCATAAGCTTGGTTGTATAGACGTAATAGGGCCAAGAGTTTCCTTACAAGTTCTTCCATTTGGTACAGAGTAAGGTAAAGTGCATGACCCTGCAGTTATGAAGGTGGTTTTGTTCCCTGTAGGAACGAAGGCACACATGACTTTTAAGGATTAGGGGAAAGGTATTGTTAACGAAGACAAGTGCTTCCTCAGTCCTTCTTACTTGCAAGTCACCCCAATCTTTACCCCTTGGTAAGAGGTTGAAGGGAGAATCTCTCACCTAGAATAGACATTTAGTTTAAAAATTTACCAACATAATTGCATATCACCTTAGCCAAGTTGCATTTCATTCTAACTCATTTATTTTAGAGCATTTTCCAAATTTACTTGCAAGTTTATTTATCTCATGTACTTGTTATGGTGAATAACCTCACTATCCATTGAAGTTATCATTTTTGTTGTTGAGTGTCTCATTTAGCAAGTACAACATTTTAATTTGCAAGTAATACTTTGGTCCATCGGATTTCATTTGCAATTCATTGTCCTTTAAATTGCTATGTTTATGCTTATGATCATGAATGATAGTATCTTTATCTGAGCATCTCTTTAAAGTGCAATTTGTATCTTGCAATTCGTATTTTTCATCTAACATTGATTTGTTTTGCAGGACTACTTAGCATCTCATTTTGAGTGTATATATTTTTGAACAGGTCTTTACTATTTCTTGAAACAACCATTATGGCACTGGTTTACATGTTTATCTCTTGAATGTTTTGTTGATTATCACTGAAAACATATTTACATTGCTCATTTTATTCTTTAAGCTTGCTCGTAATTTTGAAGTAATCCCGTTAACTTAAGATCTCCTAGAAACTCACATCACTTCATCTAACTTTCATTAGGGGCCACCCCCCTTAGCTTTAACTAAGAGATAGCTTTAACGGAGAGAGTTGGGAATAGGTGACAGCCCCTTCTCTTAGGTTGCCACCAAGTCACACCTTGTGGGGTTGAGGATTTTCCCCACACTAACCCAAGTGTGCAAGCGAGGCGGCAACACACCCGATTGCAAAATGAATAAAGTACCCTTTGATTGGAAGTCCACCTTCCAACATGTGCTCTTGCCAAATGGGCAAGGAAACATATGATTGATGCAAGTGGCATAGATATGAATTGCACATTGTCATCGGCTAGTAGTAGTTGTTAGGGGATGCTAGCTGGCCGGTTGGAAGAAATGATGGGAGAAAATTTTCTCCTATTGGGTCACCCACTTTTGGTGGGTAACAGGCTAAATTTGGGGCAATTCTCATATCTCCGTCAAAGAAGGTGAAGGGAGTTTGTTCCCAAAGTGTACTAGTAAGGTAATCTCTCTCAGCCTGTTTCTAACCCTCCTGTGAGACTTTTGTTAATGAATAAATCAAACTTGCTAAATTATAGTAGCATACATTCTTAGGCTACTTCGGAAGAGCGATATCTTAGGCATGATTAGTGCTTATGTCAGGAAATTTTGGGACACCTTCAACTGACACCTCAAAGGCATCTGCAATTCACACTTGGAGACACTAATGCATACACAGAGGTATTGCATCTTGCCCCCTTCATCTATAGGAACACATCAATAATGTTCATGCACTGTTTCAAGTACTTCGCTGTTAAAAATTCATTAGAACTCCACTATCCCATTTGGTATAATTTCTACTAGCCTTACTATTCAATTTTGTGGATTCTTTGATTTCTAACCATGACGCTTAGGCAAATTTGTCTGTCCCAAGGCTAACAGTCTCTTTAACCAATCTCCAAATCATATGATCTGCATTTAAATCAAACTGTCTAAGGAACTTAAAGACTTCATTGGCATTGCAGAAAAAGTCCTTTGCCAACCCTTCTGCTATATTGGCATTCATAACACTTCATTTGCCTATGAGAATCTGTAAATACTTACTATGAGCAAACCAAGGTACAACTATGGGATCCTACTTATCTCTGGAGATCACCAATATTTTTATGAAATTTTTAAAGCTTTAGCCTTAAGCTCATGGCATCTTTCACAAAAATGTTGGTATCATTTTGTACATGATACCTTTGTCATTTGACCTCATGGCCAGTCTGCCTTGACCTCTTTCCTGAACCATTTAAATAGCATCTCCCCCATATCCATTTTACTATGGAATTGGAAAAAGACAAATCCCTCACTTTTTCGATGTTCTCATTTCCCAACTTCTAGTTGGCTCCCTCACCCACCAAGTTTATAGGAAAAGGACTCACCGTCCAATAACTTCATGCCCATACTCATCATCACCCAGCCCAAAAGTCTGTTTTAAAATGATTGATTATATGCCTGAAGACTCTTCAGTTCTACAGATGTTGAACATTGAAAAGATTTTAAGGGGAAACGTTATGCCATGATCCAAAAGGATGAACTGTAACTTGGAAACTCCAGTTGAAGGCTTACCACCACCTATACCAAGGCAAAGTTCTTGGAAGCAAGGATTAGAACAAAAACATGGAAAGAAAACAACTTCTAAATCAGAAGCTGTCAATAGTTTCAGGTCTGGCAAGAGACTCATTGGATCAGAGGCCTGCTGGAAAGAAGCATGTGCCAACGTCCAAAAAGCAGGGTCTTGGCAATGCATCATATCAGGACACATCTATTGAGTGCCTTCATCGAGACATGTAAAGCGAAAACTTTTGGCATCATCCAAGTGAGATGGAACTCCAACATGTGCCTGGTCAGTTTGAATCTGCAAAGGGATATGTTTGAGTGTTTGAACCTTTGTTATTTGAGGAATGTCAAGCACAATTATACAGCACTTGAGCGGAACTTTCAGATGCAGTTTATAGAGATGCATATTCGATGGTTCGTGTCAAGCGTGTTGAAAAATGAGAAAGAGGATGGTCAACATATTCTAATAGTGACAATTCTCAAAGGCAGCAGAATTTCAAGTCAAAAGGGTTAGAGAAGGCCATTTTATTAAGGAAGGTGGTTGGTATGACATCACAGTTATTCCTATGCATGAATACAAATTTTCATTCAAGAAGGGTGATGGGGTTGTATTATCGACACCAAAGCCAGGACCAGGTTGGTTTAAGAGGATCAGTTCTGAGACCACAGGTGATCTTGATGGGCATTTGGTGTGACACTATACTGCACGCTGTTGGGTTGTTATGACATTGAAACCAATTCTGGGAATGGATACACAGAAGGTAAGGAAGCACTGGACACTTTGAAGTTTGAATATGGCATTGAAAACATATGTGGAAAGCAAACGCTAGACGCCTTAAATGAGACACTTGAAACAGAGTATAACAACCTGCTTGATTCAAATATTCTTGGGAAGCACAAAATTGGGTGGAGCACCCTTTGCTATTGATGTCAAAGGAGGAGAACATACAAATAGGGGGGAGAAAATTACAAGAAATGTGGAAAGAATGCAGACTGGAGGAGTAGTTGTCAGAAGAAGCAGATATCGAAGTATTGGCATCACTAAAGAAAGGGGGAGATTGTGAGAATGGTTGTTATTGATGTCAAAGGCAGTCTTGATGAAGGGGAAAGTTACACTATCAGCTAGCATTTATTCAGACCTTTGCAGTGATAGGTGGCACGCCTCCTAACTCTTCACGGTTGAAGAGAAATGATTTTTTTAATTATATATGTGGATCAACTAAAGTCGACCTCGAGTCGGCCCCATCAATAAGGCCTAACAGACTCCAATTTTTGTGGTGACAAGTTGGCCCCTAGACCCCCACATCTTAGTATAAATATGCCACTCATGTGGCTCATTCGAGGCAAGTAACTCGGGTTCTTTGCAAGGAATAAGGTTTGCCGTGACCAGAGAATCTGAGCTGAGGAAAAGGGTCGAGTTAGGAGAACATGGACGAGCTGTTGAAGCATACTGTTGAGTTGAGACAGGGAGGATTGCAAAGGTAAGGTGTTTGTTTTGTCGTTTTGTTTCTTCTTACTCTTGTTGATTTTGGAAGCGGCCAAGTTTTGGTTTATCAACGCTTCAAGCCTGTAGGGCATTGTAAAGAAGTGACAACAGATGTATAAAGGTTGTAGGAGACTCTATTCTGCAGTGTTTTGGCGATAGCTTTTCAGATTGGTTTTGAGAGGGAGTTGTGGGCCCAAAATTAGGCTGAATTGCAGACTTGAACAGGCCCGAAATCAAACCGAATTACAAGCTTTAATAGGCCCAAAATCAGCCCTCGTTGTAAACCTGAATTACCTTGTTCCAGGCCCGAATTTTCTTGGTCGTAGGTGTTATTTACCCTAGCTGCAAGCCATAGACAGGCTGGATTGTGGACTAAAATGAAGGCCAAGCTTTTGTGCTTGAGTAGACCGAAATATGGGCAGCCTTTACACTTGTTTTGAATTAGGTCGAGCCTTTTTAAAAGGTCAGTTGGTAACCCTTGTTAGAACAACATCACAACTGTTGAGTAGGCCAAGCCCTAAACCACAAAATATTGCATATTTGTGATAGTGTTGAAGGTCTATTGTCGACAGTTTACACACATCTGAGTTAGTGTTACGATTCATATATCCCTGGATAATGAAGGTGTTTGAGGACTAGGAAGAGCAGGGCCTCACTGTGAATAGAGTTGGCCAACAGCTAGGAACAGGCCCTTGATTGCGCACAGGCTGCAAGGCATTGAGGACTAGGAGAGCCCTAAAAGATAGTTCAGTTTTGAGAACCTGTGATACCTCAGGACACAAGATTTGAAGAATGTTTGGGGGCAGGGTATAAACAATGTACTGTCAGTAGATCAAGTTTAGGACTAGTTAAGCAGACTAAGGAACAGGAATTTGAGCCAAGAGAAAAATGCTAGTGCTGAAATAGGCCATGAAGAGCAGGTCAAGAACAAGGAAAGCTAAGGAAAGATTGATGACAGAGCCAAGGACCAGGACAAACAAAGGAGCAGGATAGGTGGTTGTGATCAAGATTGAAGGTGCAAACCTAAGTGTGGCACAGTTGGGTGACATCTCCACTAAAGAAAGGAAATTTGTGAGGCATTGTGAACCAGGAGAAGTTGTAGGTTGGCGCCTACAAATTGTTGAGCTGGTGCTCAGCTGAGGGGATTAGAGTCTCCTGTAGGTTAGTGCCAATGAAGTTGTTGAGTTGGTGCTCAGCTAGGGGACTGAAATCTACTATAGGTTGGTGCCTACAAAAGTTGTAAGTTGGTGATTACTTTGTACGAAGAAGTTTACAAAATATTTACAAAGAAAAAAGTTGTATGTGTCTCTTGTATAAAGATCTGTGTCTAATGATTTATGTGCATCAAATGTTTTAAATTCTAAAAGTTGAAATTTCCTTTATCTTTCCTTTTTGTCTTTTTCCTTAAAATTTGAACATTACCATTAACTATCTCAAGATGTTTGAGAGTGGTTCCTACCTCATTGGACTTCATATGGGAGAAAATAGAATATCATATCCCACTCAAAATTTAGCAGACTTAACAGTGTCCAAGATTTCAGCATTGATGGGATTGCAACATTTTCATTGGATTCTATGTATGGGGGCATGTCATTTACACTTTCTATGCCCCAATGTTGGTGGTGTTGATTGTTGATGTAACGACCAACAGTTGTATACACAGCGGAAATATTTAAAATACTTCGAAGAGGAACACATCCATTGTAGGAGAGTAAGTGTAAATTGTATATTGTATAAAGAATCGATGATAGGATGATTACAAGTGAGAATGAGGGACCGCTTATACACCCTACAAAGGTGCCCTTTCACGAATGGATATGTTTCTAAGACATGCCTCTTCATTACTAACTAACTAATCATTAGTTAATGACATATTATTTATTATTACATTTACATTTATATTTATTATTATTGTATTATAAATAGCATAGCCTCTCCCTTCAAGAAGCTTTGTCCTCAAAGCTTACTTAAGAACATCTTCTCATCTCTGTACTTTCATCTTCGTCGATACAAGACAATATAATACTCTAAGTGATAGACAAAACTGTCGTACTGAGAACGGATCAAACCATCCTAGATTGATCTTATGGGGTATCTTCTGATCTTTGGAGATGTGTGGTGAATAGTTATCGTATGACTAGATTCTGCAAGCTTCAGTATCCCTAGGAACATGAATTTATTGTTTATTTTCTGAGTGATACTGGTGCGTAGCTTGATTAGAAAGTTTTCTCTTGTGAGTTGGATGACGATATATAGATCCTTTGGTTTGGTTTGCCCTTATCATGCTAGTGGTTGATTGTTGATTTCCAAATTTTCTGATTTATATTGATGATGTTCAGACTATTGTAACTCTGTATAGTTTTGATATAGGATCAGATATGCTTTTGGGCCAAGATTTTGTTAATAAGCATCTTCCAGTCTCTATTGATAAAAAGACAATCACTTTGAACACAACTGAAGGTCCTCGTACTCTCCCCTCGAAAAGTGATTTTGTTATCAAATTTCCAGCTGATCAACAAGATCCTCTCGCTAAATCCCTATCTGAATTAGCAAAAATTAATAAGATTATTTATCATGCTACTCTTCATGGTGAAAAACAGCTTCATGAAGTAGTATAAAAATTAAGAACTGATTGCACAGCTGACCGTCCAGATGCATTCTAGACAAGGGAGAAATATTTTGTGAATTTTCCTTATGCAGAGAATTATGTTCCTAGGCCTCAAAAGTCCTCTACAAATCATATGAGTCCTACTGAACAAGAGGACTGTAGAATTGAAATAGCTAATCTCCTACAACAAGGATTAATAGAGAAGACTAAAAGTCCTTGGGCCTGTCCAGCTTTTTATGTCAATAAACATAATGAGCAGAAGAGAGGAAAGAAACGGCTGGTTATAAATTACAAAAGCTTAAATGATGCTCTCCTCCCAATCAGATATCCATTGCCAAACAAGGAATTACTTCTTGCTAAGATAGCAAATGCAAATATCTTTAGCAAATTTGATTTGAAAAGTGGTTTTGATTTGATTTGATGGAAATGAAACAAGAAGATATTTTATGGGGTTTTAACCATGGCTATAAGTATGTCCACATCGGGATGATCCAATTCGGTATCAATCCTTTAGTCCGACCTGGTTTAAATGCATCATGCCTTACCTGCATAATCGACTCCCGAATGAACAATTTCCAAGATGCTTTACTAGGAGGATTCCAGAGCCCATTAAATAATGGACCTGCATGGTCATCTTTAGTTCCACGATACCAAGTATCCCTTACCGATCCTTATATCAATGAGTTTCTGAATGCTTATCTCCAGTTCAATGGTTTCAATGTCGCTGAAAATTCCCATATTGCACAGTTGCATGTTTCCATATGCTTACGCTTTGTTTCCACATCTATGCCTGCATTAAATCCTCACCTCAATAATAGAGCTTTGAAAGAGGGTGTTGTTGTTGGACCTGGTAATACAGCACCATTACAAATTGGGTTCACTGAATGTACCCTTCCGGATGAATGGAATACCAAATATACTCCATTATCTGCCAAGTATCCACAATTACAGCAGACTAAACAACCCCAAAAACTACAATTAGTTTCTAAGCCTGGTGGTCGCCAAAGCCTTCAATTTGTCTAACCAAAATTGTCTCGTTCAGTATCCCAACCATTCTATACTGTTGACCCATCTTTCTTAAAAGATAAGATACCACATCGAAAGTCCTTTCGGTCAGACTCTCAGATTCCTAAATATCCAAAGGAATGTCAATTCTGTGTAGATTTACCAAGTACTCATGCTTCTGCATCACAGAGCAATGTCATTTCAACATCTGCTCACCATGGTCAGCATACTAACTGCCAAGATTGTTTGGTAGCACTCAGTCCTCGTGACTTCAAATCCTTTACATCGCTTCCGAGGAATACAAGAGAATCTGTCAGTATAATCCCAGAACGTTTTCTAGAACCAGGGAATTCTAGCAGGACATTTTTAAATGGTTCAAGAAAAGTTGATTTTCAGTGGATTCAGCTTAAAGATCAGAATGATCCTAAACAGTCAGAATCTGTCAAAATGCAGAATTTTGTCAACTATCAGATCGTATGTATGTTACAGAATTTAGATGATCTGCATATTGATGTTTTGGATATCAAAGAACATGTCAAGAAATTACATCTTGAATATAGTGATTTCTCTACTTTAAAGGCCCAGCATTCAAAAGATTTGAATAATATTCAATCACAGTTAGGAATAATCAATAAATCTATTGATTGCATGAGAATTGCACTAACCAGATCACCATCGCCACCACATTACAAAGCAGTTGATCAATCTAGCTTCAAATTGAAATCAATTCAAAACTCCAACCAGTCTAAGGGTCTTAAAAGTATTCTTTTCAAAAGCTTTAGTCAGCATGATGACCTAGATCGTGTCCGATCAGGTATCCAACTTGCCCAAAGCAAAATTGCTCAGGTTCGATCAAAGGTAGAAAAACTGCCAAGAAGACCACTTCTGCCAAAAAATTATGTCTCACTCAGAGAATTGAATACAGTCAAAAATATGTTCCCCATTTTTGGAGGGAAAGAAGTAAAAGGAGAGAGTAGTAAACCGAAAAGAGAAAGAAATGATGAATTCTTTTTCTCTAATAAATCTCCAAAAAAGACTGATGATTTCTCTGCTAACAAATCATCAAGCCCATTCAAAAAATATACTAGAAATATGGAAAATGTTTCAATGAAAAGTGATATGCAGCAAGGCTATGGTCATACTTTACTATTCAATATTGATTGTCTTTCATATGATGAAACCTATGAAACATTTCAAAAGGTTCATGCATGGACTTTACAGAAAAAGGCAGAAACCAAAAGTAATTGGTCTGATATTACAGTACAAATAACATGGGCTTTCACTAGCATACTTAAATTATGGTGGGAAAATCTAAGTCAAGGAGAAAAGGATACTATTCTAGAAGATCGGGATCCATTAGCATCCCTTTTTACTGCACTTATACATGAATTTGTGGGTACTGCTCCTATTGCTTCTGAACACCATGCCCAGTTATTTATGTCACAAAGATTATGCAATATAGATCAGCTTCAGGATTATTTTTGCACTATGCAATCTCTATTGTATAAGACATCTGATCCTCATAATATTGCATATTTACGGCATTATGTTGCTTCCTTACCAGGAAGAATCCCACAGCTTGTTCAGTCTTATTTCGAAGCAAATAGTGTACAAATTGAAAATCTATCTTTTGCTTCACTACATCAGCATATTGTTACAATTCTACAGAAAGAATGTGTTGCCTCAAAAGTGAAAAAGAATTTTAAGAAGCAGATGAATTTTAGTACAAAATTCTGTGATGGTTTCAATGAAACTTATAGCTTTGGCTGTTATAAAAAACCAGAGAAATCTGTTAAGCATTGTTCATGTACTAAGCCAAGCAAGATGGAAAAGAAAACAGAATACAAGACAAAGTTCAAATTTCCAAAGAAAAAACGTTTTGTATTCAGAAAAAGATCAAAAGCCTCAAAGAAACCAATCTGCTTTATCTGTAGAAAAGAAGGCCATTATGCTAACAAATGCAATGAAAAAAAAGGTAAACGAGATATGAAGATAATTGATATCTTCACCACTATCCATGATCCAGAAGATTGGGATTTGATTTCCCATTCTGATGGTGAATACTTTGAAATATCAGCGTCTGATTCAGATTGTTCACAAGAAGTTGATTTGGATAAAATAAACTTTGATTCCTCTTCTGAAGAAGAGTTTATTTCTGAACAAAAGATGTTTGGTAAATTCTTAGGGTCTACTATCCAACAGCAAATTACAGATCTGCAACAGCAGCTAGCAGATTTGCCCTCTGGCCAAATCACTGTTAGAAGGAGACTTAAAGAGAAACTTGATGCATTACAAAAACATATACCCTCTAAACAAAAGGAAGAATCAGAGGATGAAGATGATTTTAACCCAGAAGATTTCTATCTACCTACTACTCTGGTAGAATTTCAAACTTCTTCAAATGAAGAAGAGACACTTAGTGCTACTCTGAAAAGTCTAGAAGAATCAATGAGGAAAATTCGGGAAGATATGATTTCTTGTGCTGCTAAATTGCAAAAATTTATGACAGAATATGAGGAGGTTAATTCAAAATTAACCAGAATTCTTCTTAAAAAAGCTGAATCCCAATGCCCAGATAAGGTCCTTGATTGTGAAGTATTTAATCTCCCAGATACCAGTGATATACATGGTATTGGTGACCGAATAGTCATACCCATTGGCATTAAGGTTCCAGGGATTCAAAAGTATGTCTTAGATACACAAATTGATACAGGAGCTATGAGTAGCTGCTGTAAATATAAAGCCATACCAGCATACTACTGGCAGCCAACCAATATTTCATTCCGTGCATTCAACCAACAGCTTTTTGAGGTCAAGCATATTGCACCAAATTTTCCGATTTATATTGATGATGTTCAGACTACTGTAACTCTGTATAGTTTTGATACAGGATCAGATATGCTTTTGGGCCAAGATTTTGTTAATAAGCATCTTCCAGTCTCTATTTATAAAAAGGTTGAACACTACTGAAGGTCCTCGTACTCTCCCCTCAAAAAGTGATTTTGTTATCAAATTTCCAGCTGATCAACAAGATCCTCTCGCTAAATCCCTTTCTGAATTAGCAAAAATTAATAAGATTATTTATCATGCTACTCTTCATGCTGAAAAACAGCTTCATGAAGTAGTAGAAAAATTAAGGACTGATTGCACAGCTGACCGTCCAGATGCATTCTGGACAAGGGAGAAATATTTTGTGAATTTGCCTTATGCAGAGAATTATGTTCCTAGGCCTCAAAAGTCCTCTGCAAATCATATGAGTCCTACTGAACAAGAGGTCTGTAGAATTGAAATAGCTAATCTCCTACAACAAGGATTAATAGAGAAGACTAAAAGTCCTTGGGCCTGTCCAGCTTTCTATGTCAATAAACATAATGAGTAGAAGAGAGGAAAGAAACGGCTGGTTATAAATTACAAAAGCTTAAATGATGCTCTCCTCCCAATCAGATATCCATTGCCAAACAAGGAATTACTTCTTGCTAAGATAGAAAATGCAAATATCTTTAGCAAATTTGATTTGAAAAGTGGTTTTTGGCAGATTGGAATTACTAAGGAAGACAGGTATAAAACAGCTTTTGTTGTGCCTCATGGACAATACCAGTGGAAAGTGATGCCTTTTGGGCTTAAGAATGCACCTTCTGAATTTCAGAAATGAATGGAAGATATTTTTGGTCCTTATCAGTTTATAATTGTATATATTGATGATGTTTTGGTTTTCAGCAGAGTTGTTTCGGAGCATAAGAAACATCTGTACAAATTTTATGAGTTAGTCTTTTCTCATGGTCTTGTTCTATCAGATTCTAAAGAGAAATTTCAGACTGGCAATATTGAGCTTGATTATTTGGGTCTCCACATCTGCAAAGGATCAGTTACTTTGCAACCACATATCCTCAACCATCTTGCTAAATTTCCAGATTTTTTGCCTAACAAAGTTTCTGTACAGCGCTTTTTGGGATGTTTAAATTATGTCCGTCAATTTTATGAAAAACAGGCCAATGATACTAAGGTACTCCAATAGCAGCTTCGTAATGACAATCCATGGACCAGACAAATGACAGAGGCCGTTAGAAATATCAAGCAAAAGGTTAAACACCCCCCGGCTTTAAAACTTCCAGATGTGCAGAAGCAACTTACACTTGAAACTGATGCATCAGATACAACATGGGCAGCTGTACTTCTCCAAAAAGAAGGAAAGGAGGAGCAGGTTTGTATGCTTCTGGTTCCTTTGATGATACACAGATCAAATACCCTTCTTCACATAAAGAAATTTTAGCTGCTAAAAAGGGCATTAATCGTTTCAGGTTATATCTTAAATCTGTCAGATTCATTGTGACAACAGATTTAAAACACATGAAAGGAATGCTAAGTAATAAAAGATTGTTGGAGAAAGGATCTAATAGAATATTGAGATGGGCCATCTGGCTTTATGGTTATGATTTTGAAATTGTATATAAGGCTGGTACAGAAAATTATCTTGCAGATATGCTCACTAGAGAAGGTTCAGCATAAATAAAAGAAATAAAGATGTTTAGACCTCTTTGTCAGGGTGGTAGTTCATCCAGTACATCTAATCCACAACCACCAAGGACATTCCGGCATTTTACAGTTTGCTCAAACTGTACACTAGTCTATTGTGTTGATTGCTTAATAATGAAAATACAGCAACTCCCATTTGACATTCAACACAGTGTTCTGCAGAAATGGTTTGAAACCACTGAATGTCGTCATGGTTATTTACAAGTACCATACAGGGAGTTACATTGGCGAGTATTTTTTAATTACTCAGTCCAAATAATGGGAGTATTTTGCTTCATTTACAACGCAGATCTTTCATGGGAAGACTATTTTGTTATTTTACAAAGGAGCAGAGTACATAGAAAAGTCACTATATATTCTTATTCTGATGTATTTGCAGCACCCTTTTCCCAATGGTCTCCATGGTTCAAGCTATTGATTTATAAATATATTCCAAGAGCAATCAGTCATAGCGACTACTCTCCACAAGAAACAATTGGTTCCTTTATTCATGAGCTAACAATTGCTGCTAGAGATGGTTTAATGGTAGAATTCAATCTTCTTCATGATGACAATGTTTTAGTTAATGACTGTACTGAGACCGAAGCATTGTTTGTTTTGTACGTCTTGTGGAAGGGAGAAGTCTCGTTTGATGGAATCATACGAGTTGATAACATGCTCCAATCTCCTTTTAGTTATGTTTTTCGTCATGCTCCTGGATGAATTGACTATAATGTTCCTGGTTTATTTGGAAGAAACCATATAAACAGGATATTGGATAGATATGACAGGATGAATGAGGTTGGTAACTTAGACGACCTTAATGAGTTTGATCCAGATGAAGGCAATGATACACTTGATGAATTTGAAAATAGTGATTGATTCAATTCATTTGAAAGGTTATTTCATGGGTTCAACCTTTATTCTGAATCTCCACTTTGTAATTATGTGATTGTGGTTTTCGGGACATCCACTTTAAAATGATTCCCTTTGTACATCTTATGTGTTATTCTTTGGACACATTTCACTTGGCTTCTTGAGTACATCCACTTTATTGATCGGCTTAAGATATGATGTAAAATAAAGTGATGTCTCTTCATAATTAGTGGTACGATTGCAGAACCGACGTCCTAGAGATTGTATTAGATTTGCTTTTGAAATTTTTAAAAAAAAAAGAGTATAAAAAGTGATGTCTCTTCATAATTAGTGGTACGATTGCAGAGCCAACGTCCTAGATTCCGGCCATAGATTGTGTTAGATTTACTTTTGAAAAAGTTTTACTGGATATTTTGTAAAGCTATACACCAGATGACCGGTTAAATGGCTATAAATTGTAATACTCTTCGCAATAATAGACATCGAAAAATTTGTGTGTTCTATCTTGGAGTTCTTATGTTCTTATGTTTTATGAATGTTATTTTGTTCTATGGACAGAGTCTGTATTCGGGCCAGATAGCCCCTAGATTTCATCTAATATTTAGGTGATAAATCTGGTAAATGGCCCCTGCAGTCAATCTCTGGTTAAGAACTAAGTCTTTGTGGTCATATCTCTCTGTATTCTGTGTCTGCATTTCTCTGCACTTTATCTCTCTATATTCCGCATTCCTTCAGGTGTTGTTGATGTTGAGTGGACGACTAAATCATCAGTTGGGATGTCCAACGTTTGAACTGCAGCTTCTGCATATGTTTTAACTTCTCTAGATTCTTCTTCTTCCTTACTTGTGATATTGACTGGATCAATATTAATCCCTTTGTCTTCAGCTTGAACTGAAATGACTGACGATGTCAATACTTCACTTTGAAGTTATTCTAGCTTGTCATTCAGCGATTTCTTGTCATTTTTAAGCTTCTTTATGTGTAAGTAGGTTTTGGTAATGATTCCTTAAACGTACAAGTTCATTCTTTTCTGAATTGTTGATTTTATTCTTAGTAGCTTCATCATCTTTTAAACTTTTGATTTGTTTTAATAATGTCTAATTAAAGCTCTTAAAACGTACATTTTCTTCTTCTTGTTATAATAAACGCTTCTTGAGTTCCTTCTTTGATGCTTTATCTTTCTTGACTTGTTCGAGTAGTTTTTCCTGGTGATCTCTGAAGCGCGAAACTTCTTTGTCTTTTTGTTGGAGATAACTTTTTCAAGCTCTTTTTGCTTCCTTGATATAGTTTTTTTGTAATCTTTTAACATCAAGTCTGAGATATCCTTAAAGTCTTCTGATGCAGACATTAACGATTTTGACTCCATTGTCATGTCTCGAAATGTAATCATCTTCCCCTTATAAGGAAAAGTCAAAACTTGTTTCTCTATGTTTAACATAAATGAACCCAAATCCTTAAACCAAGGTTGACCGAGTATGATTTCAACCTCTGTATAATCCATCTTTACAACAAGAAATTGAGATATGTACTCATAATGATTTACTGTCACTTGTAAATCACTAATTGTATACTCTTTTTGGTCAAAAATATTTGTCCTTACCCCAATGCTTGGCTCTGGAATTAATAGCTTATTCGCCAAGTTGATGTTGATATAACTTTTATCGCTGCTTGTGTTAATAGCGATATTAATTTTTCCTTGGATACTTCCTTTTAATGTAATTACTCTGTGATTTGTAACTGAAAACCCATTATAAGAAAACCCTTCTTCCTTCAACATTTTAGACTTGAGCTCCATTATCTCCATCATTTTTTTTCCATGATTGATCCCATTTTTGTTTTGTCGAGTTGACTTTGAGTATTATGTAATCGTTTTTTTTAAACCTTACTTTTCCTTAATATTAATTGCCTTGATAATTCCTTATAGTACTTCCTTTATATAACCTTCCTTTAGTGATGAGTTCTTTGACAAAATAAATTCTAGTTTTATTTATTTATTTTTATTTATAGTTTTTTTTTAACTCTTTTTTTTTAAGTTACAACCCTAGTGAAACGTGGCTATTCACCTCTTTGGGGTATAATATAAAATATATGTCCACTTATGTGTATTTGACTCAGTTAATTTTCTCCGCGTAAAAAGTAAAACTTACCATTAACATAAGAGGTTTTGTAATCCTTTTTTTATTCTTTTACCTTGAAAATACCATGGGTTTCTAAAACCTTGAGCTTGTAAACCACTTAATGAAGAATCAAAATAATCTTATCTACTCTTCCTTCTCTTATGTATAGTTTTTTTATCATGCACTTTTTATCAATAATGTAGAACCTTTTTTAATTTTCATTTTCATTTTTTTCTTTTGGGACTATTTTCTTTTAATCTTTTTTTTCTATTAATTTATTTCCCTTTTTTTAACTTTCTCTCTCTCTTTTATTTTATTTTAATTTTTAATTTTAATGGCCAAAGGCCTAACGAAACGGAGAAACTCCAAAATTTAGTGTAGTGAATGCTTCAATTGTGATGGCAACAAGGTTGATGAAGAGTTGTTGTCCAAAGGCCAGAATTAGCCAATGTGGCTCTGATACCAATGTAACGACCAACAATCATATACGCAGCGGAAATATTTAAAATACTTCGAAGACGAACACATTCATTGTAGGACAGTAAATGTAAATTGTATATTGTATAAAAAATTGATGATAGGATGATTACAAATCAGAATGAGGAACCGCTTATATACCCTAGGCAGGTGCCCTTTCACGAATGGATATGTCTCTAAGACATGCCTCTTCATCACTAACTAACTAATCATTAGTTAATGACTTATTATTTATTATTACATTTACATTTATATTTATTATTATGAATTATGAATTATATTCATAACAGTTGAACCCCTTTGTCATGGACTCGACAAAAATATGCCCTTCAATCAAAACAAAATCATTATTTAGGCACATTGAGTTTTTTCTACAATTTTTTTGGCTTGAATTAAGCAACTTCATCAAAATTGGTTGGTGTTGACTAATGTCTCTTGAGGATCAAGATAGAGTCTAAACAAGAGGAAAAGGAAGAATAATGATACTAGTGATGAGGATCCCAATACAAGCGATGGTGGAAAAGTGTTTGTCATTTAAATGTCCTTACTAATTTATTCATAATGCTTTCTTTCAAAGTTACAATACAATAATTAATGTACTATGGATGGAATTTCTAACTACATAAAAATGTGGCATTCATCTACAAGTAGCACAAATGTGCACTTTTTCATATATTCTACAACTCAATTGCCATTTTGCATGTTTTTCAATACAAATGAATTTTAATATACATAGACTCCCAAAATGCTCTGCTTGTGAGTTTTTTTGGGAAATGGCACTCTCAATGCTTGCGTTCTACTCCATGCTCTAGCAACCTTGGTCTAGTTGCAAGCAATGAACTGATTGGGCTTGTATTAAAATTGAGATCCAGGTTCAAAACCACCTAGATGGGTACGAAAGAGGCCAAGTTCATGTCATGGGTGCCTTTGACAGCATAGAAATGGCCTTCATAGCATAGCCACATAGGCAAAGAAGAACTCTAAGCTACTATAAGCAGCATTTCAAAAAAAAATTGCAAAAAATGAACATTATATCAGCTTTAAAAACACGATATTTCACTTAATGAAATCAATTAAAGATTTGTCACATCACTCTGTTGTGCTTTACTCCAAAATTGATTTGAGAGGAAAGTATTAATAATATTGTCCATTAATTCCTTGAAATTGAAACTGTAAGAAACACTATAGTAAATAAATTTTAGAAAGGCACTTTAACGCTATTTAAGTGTATTTTAACTTTGCCCTCAAATAGCAACAGTTCTATCCAACTTGGATCTTGCTCCAACACTTGTTTGATTCCATGAGCACATGCAATTGCAAGGCATAATCTTAGATGTCCTCATAGTTCATGAATTGTAAGGCTTCTAGATTTTCACCTAAGGCATTTATCCAAATTCGCTCATCCTTACCACTGATATCAGATAAAGTCATTGTGTTTGTGTTCGTGTTCATATTCAAGTTCAACGACTTTGACGTTCAAATAAAGTTTGACACTTAAAATTTGTTGATAAAGTTCGGCATTAAATTCGAGTCTTGACATACCAAAAATTTGAAAAATTCTCTCTCTCTCTCTCTCTCTCTCTCTCTCTCTCTCTCTCTCTATATATATATATATATATATAGATAGATAGACCTTGAGCCTTTAATGAGAAATAATAGACTATGAGGATAACAGTAGCTCTATATAAAGTAGTGTAGCACGACTCTTATAAGACCCGCAAGTACCCACGGGTCTTGACAGGTTCTATAGCGAGACGGGTCACTCGCATAGGACCCGTGGTCTCTACCCGTACTTGTCCAAACCCACATAGAACCCGTCTACTCATATTGAACCTGTGAAGACCCGCATGTGACCCACATAACACCCGTGGACCCACTCTGTATTTTGTGGATTCTTATACGAGTCTTATACAAGTCGTTCTTGAGTCTTATATGGGTCGCTGAGTCAATAGTCAGATGAGTCTTATATGAGTACGAGCCGTGCAACATTGGTATAAAGCTGCAAAATATAACAAACTAGTTCTCTAGTTATAACTTATAATTCCTCTCTCTCTCTCTCTCTCTGTATAAACTATGAAATTGTCAGGCTAATAAACCGTATCCCTCTAAACATTATCTCAAACTGAATATGATATCATTAACATTATCGCTATTAGCATTAATCAGAGCCATTTCTTCATGTGAACATGTTATCTTTGTCCTCAACTCGAATCACATCGCAGTCATTTTTGGACCAACATGCAAGTTGCACTCAGACCATGCCGACATTCGTGAGTAATGGGTGTTAGATATTTCATGAGCAGTCCATGCGCTAGTATGTAGAGGCATGTCGGCAACGAAAACCATTTCTCCAATGTACAATACAACTGGCAATACAGGGAACCTGGAGACTGTAAAACATTAATTATTGAATGATGACTCCATTGAAAGGCAAACTAATTGGCCGAACTTAGTCATATTTGTGCACCTATCGATTAAATGCAGCAAACTTCAAATTTTGTGTTTAAAATTCAGCGAATGCAGTGACCTCGCTGATAACAGAGTTTGGGAGGCAACTTTGAAATGGAAAAAACACTTTCAAAATTTTATTACTCCAAGACAAAGATACATCATCAAATATAAATATTGGCACCTTTTAGGAAGAACATATTTTCTTGTTGAAATATATTATTCTTGATTTTTCCTTTTGCAAAACATAAAATGCAAATGCATTTCCATTATAGGAACATACATTATAAGTTATAACACATTGATCACATTTGGCAACAGATGAAGAAACTACCAAATATTCGACAATATTATTTTCAATCTACAAAACTTAATTCAACATACCAGAAGAGCTCTTGATAGATCTTCCCTTGTTATGCCCAATGAATCATTTGGAGGCTGCAAAAAAACACAACCACCAAATCAAATGTCCATCAAAACACAACTTAAGACAAAAAGCATAAATGAAACACTATCTTCTAAAATATCTTCAAAGCAAAATCTTAGTGGCATAAAATTCTCATAAACAGAACAACCAATTCTTTACAAATGTGTTCCCAGGGTTCTACTTATCATAAGGTGTGTCAGTGGTAGAGCAATTATTGATGGAATGAGGAACAATTTGCATTGATTAAAATTTTGATTTCCTCCCACCACTCCCCCTTTTCTCCTCATTCGCTTTACCATTTTGATGCAATGTTACAAGCTTCCATGACATTATGTCCTAGTATTAACTCCAAATATTGCACTTAAAGTTTCCTAAACTTCATGGGGATGCTTAGACAGATCAATATTGACTCTACTTGATCAAACTAGATAACCTTTCAACATTCAGAATCCTCAAGACAAAATGACAAAAACATGCATTGAGTTGTTACTTCAATTGCCAACAATACTGCCATGCTCAGTGAAGAAAATAAATTACTTCCTCGGAGAACAATATTACACAACACTTTTCCATAGGGTACTATATCAGCCCAATGTATATGCTGCCCTATATTTTTTTAATTGTTTGAAACATTGCTCTTATCAGAAATCCATTTCAAACAACCAATCTAGAATCCCAGAAAAATTATTTGCAGCCAAAGCAATTAGGTTAAGGGTAATACAGACGCAACATTGTCAATTATTCTGCATAATGAAGAAATTTGTGTCTGTTATTTATGACAATCCCTGTTTAAGTGGTTTCCAGTTTTCTGATTTTCCCTAGGAATACTATTTTTATAGCTGCTTCTAAGACATGTTAAGATAGGAAGGGAATATACAATTATCTTACAAGCCTTTCTGCAGATCTATTTTTAAAGTGAAATGGAATCAATCATGTAACTTCAAAACATTTTATTGTTTTCCTCCATTGCTAAATAGTAAATACTGACTAGGTCTGAGAAATGAAAGAAAAAAATGCCCAGAAAACTGTAAGTGCATGAACACAACATGGAAACTCAAATCCCATAAACTCTCACAAACTAGCAATTTAAGGTTAAATTTGGTCTGTGTGTGTCTACATAATGTTTATTAAATGAATGCAGAAATCTGATTTCAAAGGCTCCAACAAAAGAACACTAACAAATGATCATAAAGGTATGTGTACAACTCAGAAAATGTAAAGTGCAGCAAATTATAAATAAGAAAACATAGAATTTATTGACACTCCAGCAGCAAAGAAATTGTATTTCCATCCTCCATATTTACCAGATCAACATCCAAAAAGTACAAGCTTCTAGCTTTCCATATCCTTCAAGATATTAAACAATGTTGAAAGGGGAGAGATCCCCAAATCCAACCATACATGAAATGGGGAGAGCAAAGCCTTATATAAGTTTCATTACTACTCAACAATAAAGAAGTATTTGTTTTCCCAGGTCCATTAGTTCTTCAAGGAATAACAATAAAACATCCTTCTCAACAACTCCCTTACTAAACTAGCAATGAGTTGTTGAGATCCATTTTTTTCTCCATGAAGAACACTAAAATAACTAAGGAAAACAATACAATAATGCTCTCATGTAACCAACTCGATGAGACAAGAAAAAAATAAAATCTCCAAAGTGGTTGACCATGTCAACAAGCTACAATGTGTGCTTTCAAGCTCCTTCAAGGTAGGCCACTCCACTAACAAACCTTTAAAATTATGCAACCAACTACCACAAGTCATACATCTGGCCATCCAAGGTGGAATGTCCCACCAAATATATATTAAAAGGCACTAATAACGCTCTATAAGGTGGATTGGGGCCCATTGTGATTCATTGTGACAATCAGATTTGCATTAAGCTCTCTGAGAATATAGTGTTTCATGATAGGTCCAAGCGCATAAAGATCAAATACCACTTCATCAGAGACAGGGTCCAGAGAGTTATCGTGAGATTGTGGTACATCTCTACATAGAAGCAGGTGGCATAGGGGAAGTTTGTGTTTTATAGAGACAAGTTGGGGTTGGTGGAGAATCCTTCCTTGTTAGGGGAGAGTGTCAATTTTGTAGCCTCGAAAGGTCTTCTACATTGGCTCGGTGTCTTAGCATGTAGAAGATATTTGATTGCCTCTTTAGGTGCTTGCCAAATTCTAAGAATGGATAATGAAATTATTTAAGTGATTTAGATATCATCTCAACAATTGATCTCAAGTGAAGCTTAGAATTTAATCCTAACCATTGATCACTTAGAAGATTATGGTTAGGGATTTTTACTTAGTGAAATTATAAAATAACCCTAAGGGAGTGGTGACGACACACAATTCCGGAGGAAGCACTTTTCTCTAGAGCGAGAGCTCAGAGGCTCGACTAGACTAAAAAGAAGTGACGAGAAGTGCAGCAAGGAATTTCGGCAGAAACTTAGGGAGGTCAAGTTTAGGAAAGAGGAAGAATGAGTTGCTGAAGAGGGGGGCCGAGGTCAAGTTTAGGAAAGAGGAAGAATAAGTTGCTGAAGAGGGAGGCCGAATTGTGGAGGAGGCCAAAATATCCAGAGAGGCCGATTTTCTCAAGTGCACTAGGATCGTACGAGGTGAGACAAAAAAGAGAGGAGAAGTGCAGCAAGGGATTTTGGCAGAAATTTAGGGAGGTGGAGTTTAGGAAAGAGGAAGAATAAGTTGTTGAAGAGGAGGGCTGAATTGCGGAGGAGGCCAAAATATCCAGAGAGGTCGATTTTCTCAAGTGCACAAGGGCCATACGAGGTGAGACAAAAAAGGGGCTGGTTTGCTGGTGAGACAGGTCAAGGTCTCCAGGGTTGAGTTTCTTTAGGAGGGCCACTTTCTAGAGGCCAATTTTCCTAGTGGGGCTGAGTTTCTAAATTCCCAGCAGTTGTATTTTTCTGTGTATTCTCTGTGGGTCTAACCCAGAATTTTCCAGAGTTCAATCATATGAAGGAAGATTGTGTTGGGTACAAATTTGTTGCTGTAGTGTGATTGAACTCTCCATTTTATTTCCGCTGCATTTTATTTTCTGAGCTGGTATACCAGCGTGTTTATTTTATCAGCAATTTCAGAAATATTTGAGATAAATATTTTCTGGGTTCTTAACAAATCATTGAAGTAAATCAGACCTGGTATAAAAGAATTTAACACTGGTTCTTTCCATCTCATTTCCTTCATTTCCTATCTTTTCCATATCCCTTTTTCATGTCCACTTCCATTTCCACATACTATACTCTACTACAACAACCTTTACTTTACCCGCGTTGAGAACATACACTGGACTGGAAGGTACAACTAGAAATGTTCCCTGTGCACCCAGACAATTTATCATTTAACAACTCAACAAAAATCAATGCAGAGTGCTGCAAGAAGAGACGGATTCAAGAAGGGCTAACAATTATATTGATCCATTTAACTGCTCCAAATTTTATGCACCTTATGTCTCTATTGATTTCACAAAAACTTCTACAAAAGCAATTCTCCTGGGATATAGATTTGGCTTTACACCATTCTACATCAATATCTGTCTACAGAATACATCCATCAGCCCATATCATTAATGAACTTGACTTTTGCCCAGTTTGCTAATACATTCATACATCAGCGCATACCAGAAACAGATTTAGTTTCTCCTTGGTCTTCTAAAACCTTTTTATTGCATACCAAGTTCATATATATTTCAACTTGGAACATCGAAGCTTCTATTTTACTATTGTTCAATCAATATAAAAACCATCATCATGGAATATTTGACCAGCTCCAACAATGTTGAGTTGTTAACTAGTCACTGTCAAATAAACAGATTTTGCATTTGAGTTAGGATCAAAGCTATGAAAGATACTTTCCTGTTGATGTAAATCAAGAATATACAATAATCAGGCCCAACAAACATGAATTCCGATTGTTAGGATAAATAAACACCAAGAAATGAATAGCATGGGACATTCTGCACAATCATTCCATATTATAGCTCATGACTTGAGAACATAAATAGAGGAAGTGAAAATTACAGGATTGAATGAAATTGGGAAGTAACGGCTGATAATGTCGAAAAGATCCTCTGCACAGCTTGCTAAAGGTCCCTCTGGATCAGGAAATATATGTACTAACAACTGAACAATATGGAATGCCAGCAAAAGGCAGCGAGGATCTTTCTCCTCATCAATTGCTGCACAAACTCCATAAACAAGATCATCACCCTGCCATTTATAACGATTTTTTGTCATTTGAAGAGTGTGACAATACACTGAAACCCACTGAAACAAAATAAAATAAATAAATATATTTCAAAAAGGATTAGAAAAGTAAAATGTGTTGTGCAGATGAAAAGAGAAGCAAAATGAATTGGCATTAAAAAGAAGTCAAATCAATGGTCAAATATTTAGTAAACATACAATGTGAAATATTAAAATCTATAAAATCAGTTAGGTTTTCAGCCATGAAAAGGATATTAGAAATATAAATCAGCTAAAATAGGTAAAACAATTGACATTAGCCTCATCATCAGGGGAAAGAAAATACCAGTGACGAAACGACATCAGCATAGGCATCAAGGAGGCACTCCAGAAGCTCAAGACATAACTTCACAATATTACAAGTTTTATCAGTCGTATGACAAACTACATCTATTGTATATCAAAATATGTTAGTTTCATGAAAGTACTTACTGAGAAAACAAGAAGATATTCTGAATATAACTGACTTACCAGGACAAGCATATGTTATAACTCCTATCCTTAAATATAAATTCTTCAGACTTTTACCTACTTTAATGCTATAAAATGTTATCTTGAACATCAAATGTACAACCCACCATACGATCTTGTTGTGCTAGAGCCTGAACTTGAAGGTTTTCCATGTAAGACTGAATAAGCTTCTTTACATCCCCACTTGAGACCAAGCCTACATCACTCTTCCTTTTAAGAAGAGCCAAACAACCGATGACTGCTCCTCGCAAAGCTGGCCAATCTGCCTGATTCAAAGAAAAATATAATTAGATGACTAAATATTTTTGCTATTTTACTTTGCCATTTACTCTTTACGCTTTGTAGTTATAAGCAAAGATAAGCATTTCCAATCTAAATCCAGGAGATAATCACAAAAGCAGCCAATTATATGCACGGATAAAACATTATCAGTATATTTAACTGCTGCAAAATTCAAAAAAACAAAAGCTTATCGATATGATCCACCTCAGAATCTTTGATAGGCTCTGCTTCTAGGTTCAATATGCCAGATACCAAGATTGTATTTGATATCAGAAATTGAATTAAATTGGATCTATGTCATAGAGCTAGATTCTGTTATCGTTCTGTAATTTTTGAGATTGTGAGAGTAAACGCAGAAGACAACATCAAAACTGCTTTGGAAGCTGGGATCTAGCCCTGTTAGCTTCAGAGAGGGATCTCTCTGTTATATTTAGCTTTGTTTTATGTATATTTTAGGCTAGTTATTACTGTGCAATTGTTGGTTTGTTTGTCATTGATAGGATTGTTTTGGTTGATTGAATTCTTATAATTCCATTGGGCTATGGAGTTTAAAAACTAACTGGATCTGCATCAAACTTTAAAAGAGTTTCCCAAGGCAAGCTAGGTTGCAGTAGTTGGATCTTTTAGAATTTAAATGATATGGAACAGAAGAAAAGAAAAGAAAAGTAGAAACTAAGGAGCAATTAAGAATTCCTTAATTTGACTTCAGAAGAAAACATAAAAATTATTTACAGCCAGAATACGGTGCATATTTCAACAAATCCTATTTGTCACCATTTCTGTAATGTAATTAAGCTTTTTAAGAAATAACAGTGAAAGAAAACAATGAATTAATACATGAACGAAAGAAACACATCACCAATTCGTACAGCACATGAATCCTGTGAAGAATGTCCTTGTCTTATTGATCAGTCCATCAACCAGAAAATTACAATAGCTTTGAGAAAATTATATTCAACAATCAAC
Source organism: Pinus albicaulis (assembly GCA_034641835.2). NCBI lineage: Eukaryota > Viridiplantae > Streptophyta > Pinopsida > Pinales > Pinaceae > Pinus > Pinus albicaulis. The sequence continues at coordinate 398,733,107 of CM076575.1, read as the reverse complement.
CTGGAATACTTCGAAGTGTGAAGTATTTATACAATAATTACAAAATTCCTGTCTCAACAGAGAGTGTATATTTAGCACTAATCTAAACAAATTATTTATTTCTGCAGAATAATAGGATAGGTGGAAAACTGCGTGGAGAGGTGGCTCTGCTTTGGAGGAATCTATTGGTGAGCTGGCCTATTGTTGTTGTTGCGCTGTTTGTTGTGCTGGCAGATCCTGAAATTGTATCTGAATTACCAATCAGTCTAGTAATTCGCATAATTTGTCCCATTTGTCTTCATCTGGAATGGTCAATTTGGTTACCTTCCACTAAATCTCATCTACCTTAGTGTACTTTGCAAATGTTGGTCTTGCCACAAAGATGTGATTTACCTCATGCTGAATATAGAAATCATTTCCCATTGCTGCCAGGAATGCTCTACCTCTCATACTGCCTTTGATATTAGCAAATTTTGAACTATTTTTGGCCACTTCCTTCAGCTTTATAACATAATCTTCTTGAGTAATTAATTTATCATTAATTACAAATACCTAAGTAACCCTTTTTGATTTGAAGCTTCTATTCTGCTGAAAAACCTGTTTACTGCTATTTCTAGACCTTGACACATTTCCTCCAGCTGAGTAATAAGATTCTTTTTAGTCAGAATCTTCTTGACTTCCAAAATGGTTTCATTCCTGTCACCAATTCCTAAGTCATCCAGCTCATACTTATTCTTTGAATTTAGGAATTTGATGATGTTGGTAGCTTTGGTAGGCATGTCACCCAGTTGTTCTCTGATTTCTGTAATGGCTTCTGTTGCTTTCTTTATCAATTCCTTCTATTCAAAAATGATCTGGATACATGGCCAAATTTCATTCATAGAATTCAGAATGTCCATCCATATGCTCTCCTTGGCTTGGGCCAAGGTCTGTCCAATAGCTTACTCTCTCTCTGATTTTTTAACCTTTCTATTAGTCTTTGAGATTTTTGTGCTTCAGCCAGATGTGAAGCTTCACTCCTGGATCCTTGATCTTGTAGAGCTTTGACTCAAGGTTACTTGGGAGCGGGAGCGCCATTTTCAGAAGATCCCAGTGTGAGAGCATTTCGAGGAGTGTTTTTTTATAATATATATATTTTTTATATTTTTTAAATTTTGATGCATATATGTCAACACAAGCATGTAGAATGATGAATTAGACATAAAAAACATAAAAACATAGATTGAACCAAAGGTATCTTTATCATTACCTCTAGATTCGTATAGGGATCTTTGTCATTAATATCACCCTCTAAGCACTCGCTCCGGGAGCGGGTTCGAGGGAGCGCGTTCGATAGGGCGGGAGGTGCTCCCCTGCAACCTTGCTTTGACTTATCCCTCCAATTTCTTTATCTCCTCAATCTAAATTGACAGGTTCTCGACAGCTTTTGTCAATTGTTCTGCAACATTTGTAGATTGGACGGAAGGTGTATTTGATGTCGCAGCTCCTGTGGTGGGGATCGCTGTGAGAGGTACAGCATCCAGAGGAATCATGGATACTTTTGAACTCTGCTCCTTTTCCTTAATCATTTTCTCCAGCTCTGTCTCCATTTGTCTAATCTGAGCATTTTGTTCCATGATTAACTTCATCATGTCTCCTTTCTGAGTCTCAGATTCTTCAATGTCTTTAGTGAGAGGATCTTCAGTTGTTGACAACTTCAGTTGTTTTCTCAATGTTGCAATGTCAGCATTCTTCTTTTTGATCAACTCCTCTGCCGACCTTCATATTTTCTGGATCATAGCCCATCTTCACATCCATATCCTCCAAAGATTTGATCTTGGTATCCTTTGCTAGAGAAGAAATCTTCTCCATCTTCAACTGAAACTGAATGTTGGAAAGTGAAACCTACAATTTAGAGACAATCGTAGTGTTAGAGTAGAACAAAGCATCTCACCAGTTTGTTTTTGCATCTCCATTTGGTCAATGTGATGTATATCTTTGGTGTCAAACTCAAATGTTGTTTTCTTATAATCTGCTGTTGATTTATGCTGTAAGATTTGAGCCTCAAGGAAGGCCATCTGCATCCTCCCTTTCTCTGAGTCAAAAGCTGAAAGCAGTCTACTCTGTAAGCTGGAAGTCTGCTTCCAAAACTGAGTGTAAGTGTTGTTCATAGGAATTTCATTCTTAAGCTTGATTTCTTTGTATCTATCAAAGATACTCTTCTCTCTCTCCTTGAACAACCTTTGAAGTCTGGACTGTGTCTTGCTGACCCTGTGATACTGATGATACTGTTGGAGATGCAGCAAATTTTTTGCTTGCTTGAGACAAAGATGGTGTTTCCTTAACTATCATGGCAACTTCTTGTTCTAGATTCTTCTTTGAATCTACTTTAGGATTCAATTTAGTCAATGAGTCCTCTTCCTATACATAATCTTGAACTCCTTCCCTGCATTGTCTGTCATTGAAGGTGACTCTTCTTCTCTCTACCTCTTGCCTGCTTTCTCCTGAGGAACAAGAGTTTGTGAAGTTGAAGTAGAAACAAGCTGCTCTTCAGCTTCCTGCAAGGTATTTTCTGTCTAAGTCAGTTGGTTCACATATTGTTCAATTTATGGCCTCTAGGTATGAGTATAAGGAGTGGTTTTGTGCTCCACCCTCATCTTAGAAATTAAACCCAAAGGATCATAGGACCATGTGAAACTTAAGCTGAACTTCATCTCTTTGAGAAGCTTATCTGCTTCTTCTCCTGCTGACCTACTGTTACACACAAAAGAGTCAACTTGTGTCTTAATTCTAAATTGTGATTTCTTCTTTGTTGAAACAAAGTGGATTTCATCTGAATTGATCATCTGTCTTATATATTCTAATGCAAATATCCTCATGGGGAGGTATTTTGGCAATTTGTATGCTGCCAACTCACAACCATACACTCTGATTTCAATGTAGTTCTAGTACAGGTACCAAGTATCTAGTCTTTGCTTGCTCTGTTAGGTGTAAAATCCTCTTTATCTCCTCATTGATCCTTGGCTCTATTGAACTATTTAACATACTCATTGTTTGATGTATAAATTGCTCAATGTATTGCTTGTAAGTGAATTCTTCCTACTCCTTCATTACTAGGGAATTCCAAAATATCACAAACTATTGATTCCCTTCTTCATCTAAATTCTACATAGCAAACTTGAATCTGTCTGCCCGATAATAGATAAACATATAAACCAAAATTGAAGTATACATGAACACTCCCTCAGTTGGTAACTTCAGGAAATGTTCATGAATACTATCAGCCAGAAATTCACTGAAATTGAAAATCATGGAAGGCTTATTATCTGTGGAAAATATTGACAGGAAATCTAAAATGGGTTCAACTACCCATTGATCAGAATAATAGCCTAAAATGTAGGATATCACAGATATAATTTGCTTGGCCTGATCTGGGAAAATAGAGAAAGGATAAGGTGCATTCTTTCTTGGTAACTGGGTGTTTTTAGGTAAGAAAAGGTCAAAAATCCTAGCTCTTTTAGCAAAATCTAGCTTTTGGTATAATTCAGTTAAGGCCTCTATTGAAAACGGGGTACTGGTTTCTACAAAGGGGGCCTGCATCATTTGATCTATGGTTTTAGCCGTAATGGTGAAGAGAATTTCACCAGTAAGGGCTATGATTTCTCTCTGCTTTGGGACATAGCATGCTTGGCATTTTCTTGTAAATTCACGAGAGTGGAAGGTTTGGGGAAAGATGTAATGGGGGAGATTGGACTCCCAGAGTCAAATTTCATCAGTTTTGTCCACAAACTTATCCTCAAGCCAGCAGTAGAGTTCGAACTCACACTGTGTCTCAAAGATTTTGTAATCTCGGTCTGCTAAGGGAATGTGGTCCAAATCTACAGGAGGATGGATCAGGGGGTTGACAAAGTCCTCATGGTTTTTCTTCTTGAGAGGCATATTATTAATGGAGAATTTTACAGAATCAGGGGGGAAAATGAAAGATTACCAGGGATGCAGGTTTGTCGCAGATCAGAGAAGAAATTGGGACGTTTGGTTCCTCAATCAAGTGCTTTGCTGACAGGAGAATGTCAATGTGCACTGGAAAACCTGGAAATAAGAGTGAATTGAGAGAATTATGCAGCAGAAAGGAAAAATGGTGACGGGTTCAAGGTTTTTAAAGCTCTGGGGGTTTTCCATTGCAGGCGCGGGTCCGTTGAGATTTTCAAACGGTTACCCAGGAAAATTTAATGAATTAACGGTAATCCCCCAGGAAGGACATTTATTAGTTAAAGGATACGACCACGTGGCATGTTGTGAGTGGAGGGAGGTGCGTGGGTAGAGACAGCAGGAAAGAATGAGGGTTGGCGGTTTTCGGAGGGGGGTGAGTGTGGTAAAAGGTTTGATGCAGGGCGGTGCGAAACATTGAGGGCGCGCCACGTTGCATGGGACTTGGCGGGGTAAAACCGCCTTTTCGGAACCCCCCCTCCCCAACGATAAAGGCAGGAAAGGCAAGGGGAGGGCGAAAAGGAATATTGGTCGCTGATCCGGTGTTGATGATGATCGAGCGGACGAAAGTTGGGTGTGATTTAATCACAACCCGACAAATGGGTTTGTCATGTAAGGGACTTTCATTTGATCGCGGAGACTTTGCATAAAATGTTAATGAAATAAGACATTAGTCTTTTGCATTTTACATAATGTTTTGAAACTTAGGCTAAAATTGCACAAATTAACCCTTTGAACTCTAATTAATCACTTTTATCTTTTAATCTTCAATTTTTCACCTAATCCTAAAACTAAGCATTTTATTCATTCCTAAGGGTGCATTTAGACTTGCAGACCCTTATTTTACTTCTTATGAAAAAACAAAAATCCTAATCTATTCTATTCTATTCTATCCACTTATTTCTCCATTGATTCAGCTTAAACATTTGAATCAATACTATTTTCTACCTAACTAACATTAGCCAAGATTAAACAGGTTGGATAACCTTATTCTCTATCTAATTAATAGAAATTTAAACTTGTTTAACCATGATTAAATTGTATGATCAAACAAATGACTAATGATTGTGGCATTTTGAACAAGTTGCACACAACCTTCATTTTATTTAACAGAAAGAAACTATCTATCAAGTAGTGGCATTTAAATTTGCAACAGTTTCAGTATTATTTATTTTTTGATTTTCTTTTGTGGGGTTCTCATCTTTATTTTTTATTATTTTTCACTGTATTTTGTTTTCTTTTTCTTTTGTCTCTTTATTCTATTTTTTTTAAACACTGTCTTTTCATTTTCTTTTATATATTTTTTTGGAAATCATTTGCAAATCGAAATATTATTTACAATATCAAATAACTGAGATAAAATAACCAATCACCTTGAGATCTTATAAATTATAGGACCCTAACAGATTCAACATAAAAAATTATAAATAAATAAAAGCAGATGCTTCATTCTTTTCGGTGTGCAAAATGGGAAGACAATAGAAAACATTTCATGGAATTCCAACCCAACAAGACATTATTTTGTCACTCATCCAAATCTAATTTGGTGATCAAAGTAACGATAATGATGCCAAATATAAACAAGTTCTTAATGTCCAATAAATGACCACAAATGTAAGTAAACGTGACAATAAAATTACATCTAGCAAAGTACAATGCAGGAATGTCGAGAGGAAAATGATCGAGAGACGCATCTGTGTCGATTGAAGAAAGCTCTTTATTTTTTGAAGAAAGCCCCTAGTTTTTTGTATGCCCACATTGATAGCTATATGATGAAGTTGGGCTTCACTAGAAGCAATGTTGATACCAACCTTTACTTCAAGGTTGACCATGGTATGCCCTTGATTTTAGTATTATATGTTGATGATTTATCCTTAACAAGCGTCTACCCTCTTATTCTGCAGTGTAAGAGGGATAGCAGGTATTCTATGTAATGTGGAAACATGTTGGGAAAAGGGGATGAAGGACTGCAATGGGTCAGGATAAAAAATCTTTTGTGAAATAATATGGATAGCTATATGATTAGATAAAAGCATAGGAATGTATTTTGAAAAGAAAACTTTGGATAAGATTCATGTGCATGAGAATCTTATGGAATGAAGTTGGTTATAAATATATGTTTAAGTATTTATGATGTTGTTAAAGGATATAATTTGAATTACTTCAGAATGTATAAAAGATTAGGAATTTCTCTAGAATATGTATTTAATATTGATTAACATCTAGTGTAATCTCTGGAGGAAATGTTGTAACTTGGTAGTCAAGTTCAATCTTTCGGGTCTTTGATGCGAGAAGGAAATATCATGTAGATATGGTCGATGAGGATGTTGATGGTCGATGAGGTAAGTCTATTTAGTTTATGGCTTGGTTATCTAGCTAACATATTATTTTTAGCTACCGGGAAAAGAATGTTGCAGCAATGCATGATGACAGTTGAGGCAAGTTCAATTGTATGGATGAAGAATGTTGAGGAAAGCTCCATATCTGATGCCTGGCAACTATGAAGTCGAGATGAGTCCATCTTGGGATTGAAAGGGTAGTTGTGCGAAAAGGTAACTTGAAGGTCGAGAAGATCACTTTCAAGAAGAAGCAATGATCAAGCTTGAAGTTTGGGAAGATTCCATGCAATTCCTTCATGTTGAAGATGAAAGTGATGAGGAAGAAACATGACTTGGATCATGTCACAAGAACGGAGAGTGGAGATGGCTCCATGCTACCTCGAAAAGAAGCAAGCTCGATACAAGAGATGCAAAGAAAAGAGGAAGCCATGTAGCTAAGACGATAAAGTAGCTAATACTCTCATGAAGACAAGCAGTGAAGCTTGTGGTGCTGGCTTACATTATGGAAGAGAAGTCTGGAATATTCTCTGGATTTAAGAGGAAGTAAAAGGAGTCTCCTTATATAGGAGCAAGGTTCTATTCTCAAGATTCAGGGAGAATAGGGATGTCCTCTCGGTTTGAGAGAGAGCAATATTTGATAGCATTCTCCTCTTCAGGGGATGAAGAGAGAATGATGGAGGAATGGATAAGCATCTATGGTTTCCTTGAGGATATAACATCCAAGAAAGGATAGGGACTTAGGGACTTACACTTTTTGAGAATAAGACAGGAATCCAAGAGAAGAGTGGTCGAAGAGGACCAATATTATTTGAGGATTCAGGTATGGAGATCCAAGATAAGAATAGTCCTAAAATGGCATACCTTATGGACATTATGATGGGGTATGTACCTTAGAGAGGTAGTGCGGTATCACACATAAAGCCTCCCCGCATAATGCTCTTGAATAAAGAGGAGCTTGTCCAATTAGGCCTTAGGGACAGTGCTAGTCATAATGATGATGCTTACAGTATGGCTTATCAATCTGACACTTCTTGAGAACTCTTCAGTTTGAGATATGATATTGTACTAGTTGTACAATCATAAATACCTTAGTAGTTAAGAGGAAGTGTTGAGAAATGTAACTAGTTTGGGTTTTCATAATTGTTGTACTCATTTCAAAATGTATCCTACGTAACAAACAAGAAAAAAAAACGTATTGTTATTAAAGCATGGGTTTCATGCTCATTATTGATGTTCTTTTAGGTAAAAGCATGTTCTTCATGCTCCTAGGGTTTGTTAGGTCCTACGATTTATTGTCATGAGTCACAGGGGTCAACATCATGTTTATAGGGCCCTTCCAGGCAATTTGTAATTGTAAAAAGAATTATTTTTTAGTCTGAAAGTCTTGGAATCTCCAAAAGTACAAGTCGGCCCTGGGATCCTCAAGTTGGCCTAAAGGAGGGAATTCGAACCCTTGAGAAGGCTATAAAAGGAAGCAATTCAGCCTCATTTGGACACACTCACAAGTTCGATCTACCAAGGAAAGAGTTCGATTTGTCGCTGGGAAGTTGGGAATAGGAGAGCGAAAGTCTAGGAGAAGCTGGGAGAACGAATTTTGTTGTTTTTGGGCTCAATCTCTCTCACACATGCGAAATTCTAGAGTTGTTGGGCTATAGTAGGAGGCCGAAGTTTCAAGTTTGATTTGTTAGAGAACGAATTGCAGAATTTGTTGTTGGAAGAGGTAAAACCATTGTTTAGACCTCGTTGACCTTGGGGAGTTGTCTTGCTCTCAGTAGGTCTCTTAAGGAGGTAGTATTAGGGTTTCCAAGAAGCTGCAGGGACAAAGTTGGGCCAAAGTTGCAGGTCGAGTAGTAGTAGCTGGGTAGTTGAAGTTACAGGTCGAGTAGGTGGGTTGTTGCTGGCAAGTCGAAGTTGCAAGGAAAAATTGGAAGAGCGTGAGGGAGGGATGACTTGATACTAGGAGAAGGACTTGGTCTAGGGATTGGGTCAGTGTATCTCATTTAAAGCAGATTCTAAGAAGAGAATAGTTTACAGGTTTTTCCCTTGGAGGGGTTTTTCCCTGGCTGAGAACCTATATCTGTGTCCTCTTTTGTTGTTGCAGTTTCTTGATATTGTATGATGAACAGATCTAACTAAATAACATAAAGAAGATAACTAAAGATTCACAAGCAAGTATCAAGGTTAAAGAAAATAAGTTATAATAAGCTGCCACTTTACATATTCTAACACAAGTCACCTCCAAAGTCAAAAGTCAACAAAGGTCAAATTGGTCTTCTTGAAATTTCATTCCTGAATTTATGTCAACGATAAAAATTACATTTTATTACATTATGAAGACCAACCCTAGTTACATTTTCAACAATTATCACTTGTAAGTCTTTAAATTCATATTGTTTCTTTCCAAAAATATCTTCCTTTTCACCTCTGCTTGATTCTAGAATTCGATTATTGATTTGCCAAATTAATATTGATGTAATTTTCCCTGTCACTCGTGTTGATAATAATATTAATCTATTTTCCTTGGATGCTCTTTTTCAATGTAATAATCAGCAATCTGTGATTGGAAAAATTTATAAGAAAATCTTCCTTCCATTACTTTTGAATTATAATCCATTCTTGGTCTTGCATAATCTAAATACTTTCTACTTTTAAAAGTTACCCCTTTTTATATGGGAAAATTATGGCACAATTTGCTTGGGGCCTTAGTCATGCGACAAATAATCAGGCGAAGTTCCTAGCTTTGGGGAAAGGCCTAGAAATTGCTTTGGTAAGAAATGTTAACAGACTTTTGGTCTTTGGCAACTCGTTGGTAATCATTGGTCAGGTGATCAAGGCCAGGAGGGAGACATTCTCTGATCTCCCCCCTATTCTCCAAAGGATTCTCTTGCTATCTTCTCAATTTGAGCACTTGGAATTTGTTCATGTCTACAGGCACCTTAACTCAATGGTCGATGCATTGGCAAAAAGAGTCTCCACGCTAGACCAAGGCCGAATAGAACACATGGAATTTTTAAAATTGTTCATCTTCCTTAATCATGAAAAGAGCAACGAAATGAAGAAATTTTCATTTAAATTTTGATTCATTTGGAAATCCTCTTTGTCATAGGGATGGGGCATTTGCCTCCCGCTCTAAATGGTCCCTAGCTCGTGTTACAAAGATAAGTGAAGTCAAGATCTGGATTGTAAATCTTCTTTGTCATCATTTTTCGAGTCCTCCCTCCAGGTGTCCCTCATACTTTCTTAGGTGTCCCAAACTCTATCCTCTCCTCTCCTCTGCGTAATGAAGCATATGCATTTATTTTAGAATATGCGGGAGTGATTGGATTGCAATACAATTATGGTGTTTCTTTCTTCAAGCAGTGTGATGGAGTTATTAGCGTCGTCATGCGCTTTCATTCACCAGTCTATTCATCGTCCTCCAGAGAATTTTGGGTGTGATATGGAAATATTTCCTCAGTTTGGCTCGTGGAAATGTCCCAGTCTCGACTATATAGAAAATTATGCGGCCCCCCAAAAATTTCATGGGAATTCTTTCCTAGTTGGTCTTGGGGTGTGAGAGAAGCCTTCTTGTGTGATTCTGAGATGAGTTTAGTGGTCCTTTCCTAAAATGGCAGCTTTGGAGAGTTGCAACGCTGGTCAATTGCTTGATAAATTTTTGGATTCAGTTGAGGCATTGCAGATGGCTAGACCACAACAAGATGATATGGTTGAGAGACAGTGTCAATCTTCACAGCTCCTAATGGAAGCCAAGTTCCTCCATCTTCTGAGTAGTTTGGAAAATTCAATGAATGAACTATCTGAAGAAGTCATAGCACTCAGTGCTCGGGTTGTTGTAAAGGAGAATATTATGGTTGGCATTGCTCAGGTCAATTATGGAGGCGTCGTATCTAGTGTTACTCCCCATAAGAAGAAGACTCGTCGCCCGCGAAGGAAGGACAATCCTGGTCTTGCTCACTACTGATGGAGCTTTTTTGGATGGTTATGTTAGTTTTTGTTTCAATCATCTTATTTTTACATGTTGCAATGTAAATATATCCTTATACTAAGGTTTTTGGTAGAGTTATAAGCAGATATATATTTAGCACAAGGAAGAAATGCAACCCCAGAGCTTGCATAAATTTTGTATGGTATGGTGAATACTTACACTGTCTAAAAACAAAAAGATCATTTAAGGGTTCTGGCCCATAATCCAAATTTTGTTAGTCTAAAATCTCTATTTGTATATATAATCTCTATTTTGTTAGTATAAAATCTCTATTAGTATAAACTCCTTATATAACTCCTTTCCTTTTTCCTTGAGTTGAAATTTAGGGAATTAAACAATACACACATATGTATATCATTTTCTTTTTACTTAAAAACTCCTTTATAATAATACTTTTTTTACTTAAAAACTCCTTTATAATAATAGTTTATATATATATTCTTAATTTTTCCAAATAATCCTGTAAATTTTAATAATAGATATTGTGAACTCCAATTTTTGGGCTTTTTTATATATATTTATTTTATTTTACATATATGTGTTTACATTATAACTTCTTTTATATTCACTTCAGGACCTAAGACTTGATACTTTAATTAAGATGTAACCCCTTCTTTATAAACATCAATTTAATACCAAAAGGAATATATAATCCCTTCAAAATATAATATTTTCAAAATTTAAATTGAAAAGATGTGACTATATGGAGCATATGTATACTCTTATAATATTTTGATGGATAATCAAATTTAGGTGACCCATACAAAAGGGTCACGAATATTTCAAAAAATGGCTATCCCTTCCCTCGACAATTGGTTGTGTTGTCGCACAAAATGTCTAGGCACCGCGACAACAGCTTAGATCGGGGGCTGTCACCCTGATCCCCAATCTCTCTATCTAAGTTGTCTCCTTGCAAGCTAAGAGAGGTAGACCCTAACAAAAATGAAGGAAAAGAACTAGTTGAAAAATCAACCAATTCAAGAGACACGGCTAGCTAATCAAATACTTGTTAAGATTTACGAGATTTTACAAATCCAATTAGATTCAGAAGTTTAAAACCAGTGCCTTATGGAGTCAAAATATCCCATTATAAAATTTAAGTTAAGTATCTGATATGTAACTGTTGCTATGAAAAATAGATTCACCACAATGATATTCAATAAAACGCACCTCAACTATGCATTAAAATAGTTTGAACCCAGAGCAATGTTATCATGAGACGATCATCAAATTTAAATGCCGAATATTAGCAAAATTTCTGAATTTATAATGTTCCAAATAATCCAAATTTGAAAATCAAAATTTCATATAGCCAAACTTTAGATAAAAATTTAGAAGCTCAATTTGACTATGAAATAAAAAAATTTGAGAATTTTCTAAATTTTTATATTTTTATATTTTTTATTATTTTTTTAACAAAATATATATATACAAATAAAACTAAAACTATGGACAAAATTTAAAATCTAAAGATTTAAACTAAAGAGAAACTAAAATTAAAAAAATTTAAAAGCAAAACTAAATAAGATCTAAAAAAGTTCTAAAAGCTACCATCAAAACTAGGAATCAAAACTATAAGTTAAATAAATGAAACTTTAAAATTGAATCTAAAACAAAAAAATAAAAACTAAACTAAAGCTAACGTTAATTAAAATCTAAAAAAAACTATAACCTAAAACTAAAAGTTAAATAAATGAAACTTAACGCTAACTAAACAACTAAAACTAAAAGTTTTAAAAATCGAATTAAACTTACAACCTAAACTAACGCTAAACTATTTACAATCTAAAATCTAACAAAATAAATGAAACCAAACTAAAAAAAAGTAAACGCATAGATGTGAGGTTTTGTTTGCATGTTGAGCGTAAGGAATGGGAAGGACGTCGACGGCAAGGAAGGTTGAGGGCATAATGGATGATGGCAAGAGCAGAGAATTGAGGCAGCGTGAAAATGGACGTCAAAGGCTATAGATAGGAGCAAGCAGCACGTAATTTTGAAGGGTCACGCAGCAAGGTAGCCACAGGAGGGAGAGTGATGGAGCATGGAATGGCAAAGGACTTCCCAGCGGAAATGGACGCAAATTTGAAGGAGAGATGAGGGACAAAGGGAGGAAGCAGCATACGGACGGAGGGATTAATAGCAGCGTACGAAAGCTTGAAGGTAGAACTGTAATGGGAAATGGAGGCAGAATGCAAAGATTATCTCAAGAAAAACCCAGTACACTCGAAATTCCTCCAGCAATTAAAATTTTTCCAACATAACTCAAATTTTTAGAATGTCGATTTAGATGCACCTGAGATTTTCTCTTTTGTAACAAAATAACACTTAGATCTGCCAACAGAAATGATCCTGAGGCCAGATCTTACCCTCTGGGGTTAGATCTGGCTCAGATCCTAAAAAATTTCTGAGAAACCCCCTGCAACCCTGCAAAAAACCAAAACAGATCCAAAACTATGCACAAAAAATTAAATAAACCCTTACACCCTAGAGAATATATACAAATTCGCAATGCTAATTTACAGATTTGAGGCCCTCATGGCTAGATTTAAAACCATTTCAGCACATATTCAGAGAATAAAAATTTAAGAGAGACACAAGCCCCAGAAAACCCTGTAAGAAACAACAATTTCGTAAGATAGCTTTGGGAATTAGGAAACAATGAGCTTTTTCAGATTTACAAAATCTAAGAGTCGGTTGGTCTAACTGAAGACTTCCCCAAACGCTCAAACCTTAAAAATGATCCCTACACACTTTAGACTTGAACTTTAGATTGATAGAGATTTAAGAAAATAATCATGAGACCTTTCAGAAAAATAGATAACTAGTCTTTCCGTCAAATCAAAAATGTCATTTAAAAACCCAAAAAACTGCACAAGATACATGTATGCAGATTAATCCATAAAGGCCATCAACCATAAAAATGTCAAACGAAGTAGCAGAGTTTAGAGACAAATCACCACATAGATCTGAAAAAGGAACACCAAATTTTGTAACCCCGAAGTCTTTATGCTTTATTGATCAAAAAAAAAATCACAAGAGCTTCCAAGAACAAGTGCACGATTCAAAGATCAGATGCAAATGTCATACCAAGACCTGTAATTTATAAGACAAAAATTCCAACGGCTAGTTCAGTTGATCCATGTCAAAATAATCTCGACCGTTGAAAAGATTTGAACATCTTTAATCTGAACCGTCGAAATTATAAATTTGAGGAAAAACGAATTTATCATTTAATTCCATTTTAATTAGATCAAAAATAATATTTTTGAGTTAATTACCTCAAAATTTTGACTTTGACTTAACCACCTAGGCCCAAGGGTCCAAAATTTCTTGAAATTCTCAATATTCCCTTGGCCTGGTACCTTGAAAAAATCATTTTTTAAGGACCAACGAATTTTGCCTTTGAAGAATTTCAACTCACCTAGGACTTAAAATTAATTAAATTTCTGGCTCAGGATTTATTAATTAATTTGGCCAAAAAATTTAATTAATTGACTGAGAGGGGATTTAATTATTTTTTCCAACCCTCTTTACATAAGATAAATACATTTAGACACATGAAGGGGGAATACCCATTCGTATAGACCCTCAAATAGGTACCCAATTCTGCGACTCAAAACATGATCTAGTAGACCAAGCAACTTGTAATAAAATAATCTAGCCAACTAGCTAGGATTATTCCCAAACTACTTTTACAAAGACTCGATAGAAAACACTAGGACTCACTTAGCATCTTGATGACAAAATCCACCTTAGCTTTGGGGTGAGGCTAGAGGGGAAACTCTGTTGATCACTTGTGTCGAAAAACACAAGTGAATCAATGAGACGAAAAACCTCCTATGATAGAAATCGTCACCAACATACTAGGCTTACCTAGGTTGTTACATACATGATGGTCTTACTTAGATCATTTACATCATAAACATGCACAATGGGTTTACATCATTTATAAAAATGTCAGCTGTCGATGAAATCTGAATGGCGCGAACACGTCGAACATGATGAGTCCCATTTGAAAAAATGGGGGTGTACTGCTATGGGGTCGTTGACAAAGTGTGGTCAACAGGTTGAAGGTGCTATTTAATCACACAAGTAAATGTATGGTAAATGGTATGGACAACCAGTGTTTTAAACGCCAATTTACAGCTCTAACGACACACGAATTGCACTAGTACTTTACAGGCGAATCTATACAAAAATTGTTTGCATGTGTTGAATGAATCAACTGTATGATTTGCTCACACGGATTGTGTTGCAATTAAGTTGTATGGACTTCATAAGTTTTTGTTAACTTCAATGTACTTGCATCAAATTACTGCATGAACTACTAAAAGCAAATTAAAACCATACGACATGTCAAATTGATGAATTGATTGTCAATTTAATGCACGGTCATTGTAATTAATTTTAACTATATTTTTGCGGTTAGGGAGGCACTTCGACTGTAGTACGGATTTACAAAAACCAATTATTAGTCTAAGGGCATGTGGATGGTACGGTCTTGTGAGGATGTACGATGATGTTGAAACCACTTGGTCCTCTTTCTTCCTTTTTTTTATATGTATTTTTTCCAATAGAATTCGTGAATGTATAGGGCCAAAGGCCTAATGTGGTGAACGACCAGAAATTAGAGAACTCTTGAGAATTGATATTGGCCAAAAGCCAAATTAGAGAAAGTATGATGAAAGTATGGCCAATGGTCGAGATCAGGGAGGAGGTTTTGATAGCAAGTGATACAAACAAAATTTGTTGTCACACACAATATTCAAAATATTCAAAATTCCTAGGATATAAAGAAATCAATGTGGACAACATATAAATTGTATCCAAATAATTGATAATAGAAAATATGATGATTGATTGTACAATGACGGCCACGTATACATACCTAACTTTCATGAATTGTCATGTCCCTTGAATTTTCCTTTCATTATACTATTATTATTTTAATTATGAATTATTTATTTATATTTTATATATTTATGTTCATACTAGAGAATGGCTCTAGGATTGTAGAAGCATTTGGGGAACTTTAAACTCATGGAAATGGGAGCTCATGTTTGCATGAATTTGATTAATTGTGGCCCTAAATTCACCTTTCAACCTAGCCACTATCTGCTAATTAATTTTTACTATGTTTCTAAATGGCTTGTTAAAGGAGATGTTCACAGAATATGCAGCCTCAAGTTGTGCCCTTCACAGTCCTCATGTGCTCTGTCTATTGTATGAATGGAAACGTCCAATAAAGGTGTCCTTGGATGGAAGCAATAGATGAATTCTTGCAAGGAGAATCTACATGAACAATCCAAAGGAAGCATTTTTGCAAAGATTAAGATATTGATTTCCAAGCAAACATGGAAAAGCTATGTAGGATGATGCCATGCAATGGATGAACATTGACCTATCTAGTGAGTGATCCTGACTTGACAAAAAATGATATCAATGTTATGTCAACTGAGAACAGTTGCAACAACATACATTGACTACTCCCCTATGTTACCAAACCTGTCATCCCCAATGGTTGGATCCACGGATCCCTATATTAGAGACGGATTCGGATTCGCCCAGCATCTGTCTGTGTCTAAAACTATTCGACGTCGACGTCGGCACAAAATTCCAAGTCAGTGTATGTATTATCACTGATAATGGAAAAACCAGCACAACAAATAATTAACAAGGGAGTAGGCTGCGATAGTTCATTAATTTTTTCTTTGGTTGACCATATTATAAACTTTAATGCAAGGTTATAAGCTACAGCCTTTTGGATATGAAATGAAATGAAATTTTAACGTCCAGGAGACTAAAAATAGTCTATGGGACTATGAGTTCCCTGTTTTTCGCCTTTTGCATTTCAGTCCTTTTCTTATTCAAATTGATGATGAGCTGGCCCAACCTTCCAACAATCTCATCGCTGAAAAGACAATGCCAAGAAACTGATGCTAACATATTACCATAACTTTCTCCGATGTCTTTGAACACATCACATTCCAAAATGAAATGTTTTTCCGATTCCACTGCCCCAGAAATGCAAAATGTACACACTCCTTCTTCCCAAAATGAAATGTTTTTCCGATTCCACTGCCCCTTTTCCACCATCCTATTTCACACCGAAGATGATGCGAGTTGGTTCTTAATTGAGCAATAACAACCTTTGCCCTCCATGAAATGTTAGCTCCAATGTACTCTTTTTGTTGGAGATCATACGTAGGGTTGAATTCTTCAATGTAGTACTTCTTCTTTCTACCCAACTCTTTTCCCCATACCTGTTTACGAAACTTCTCCATAACAAAATTCTTTAGCTCCTTGCTATTTGTGGGACAAGCATTGAGGTAGATATTCCATTTTTGCATCCACGTGTAGTTTTGTCTCATCCATGTTTTCTTTCATTCACTCATGCCTTCCTTGAAGATAACATTAGGCCATCTACCTACTCCCATTTGCACAATTCTTTTTAGATATCTTATGAGTCGCACCATAGCAATTACTTCAATGGGAGTTGCTCCTGTTTCATTCAACATTATCTCATAAGGTACTGAACTTTTTATTTTGAACTTGCTCATGATCAAGCGTTTTTGGATTTTCTTAATTTGCTTCCATTTTGAGACAGGGGTGTTGCTAGCCCACACTTCACACCCATATAGCATCACTGGACAAACTAGAAGTCCAAAAAGCACTTTAATCGTTTTCCAATCCCATAACTCTGCCTCTCTACATCTGTTTTGAAGAGCATATAATGCTTTCCACCCTCCTAAGATTCTCTTCTTTCTGCAATCCTCCCAATTAAGTTTGTTGTTGAAATTGATCCTGAGG
This sequence comes from Pinus albicaulis, assembly GCA_034641835.2. Classification (NCBI taxonomy): domain Eukaryota; kingdom Viridiplantae; phylum Streptophyta; class Pinopsida; order Pinales; family Pinaceae; genus Pinus; species Pinus albicaulis. The sequence continues at coordinate 398,716,028 of CM076575.1, read as the reverse complement.
TATTTGTACTCATTTACTTCTTCAAGAATGTTGCCTTCAAAGAAGAACATATGTTGACTCTGCTTCCTTTTATTAGAGAAAATCATTATCTTGGTCTTGCTAATATTGACTTGCATCCCCACTGCTCTACAAAAATGCTCAAGGGCATATAGGTGCATCTGCAATCCATGGGCCGATTTAGAAATCAATACAAGATCATCAGCATATGAAAGAAGCTTTATCACAAACTCCCCCAACCGAACACCATCCCCACCTTGCAAATTTAGCCACTCTTCCAGTTTATCAATATATAAACCAAAAAGAGTAGGGGATAGAGGGCAACCTTGCTTGACTCCAATGTCACTTCTAAAGCTTTCTGAAATACACGCTCAGGTTCTAATTTTGACTTTCACCTCTTCATAAAGTCTATGGAAAGAAGCTCTATAATGCAAAGGAATTTCAAGTTCTTCCATTCTACGCCACAACTTATCTCTAGGGACTGTGTCAAATGCCTTTTTGAAGTCAACAAAAGAGCAGAATACTTCTTCTTTATCCCCCCAATCCTTTTCAATAATGTGTCTCAACGTGATGTTGTGATCCACTATAGAATGCTTCGGCCTAAAACCCACTTGTCCTTTTGCCCTCTTTTCTTTTACTTATGCCCACTTACTGATTCTATTTTCTACCATGTTGCCGAAAAGCTTTGCAAACAAAGGATTGATCATAATGGTAATATAATTGGACAGATTATTAATGTCTCCACTTTTAAAAATGGGTATTGCTAGGCTAGTTGTCTAGTCTCTTGGGAATCCTTCTTGAATGATGTTGTTGAATATTTCCATGATGTGTGTTGGAAGAGTGTTCCTTCCCCATTTTAGATACTCTGCTTGAAGTTCAACCAAGTCTTTTGCCTTTCCTGTTTTCAGCTTTTTAATTCCAATCCCCACCTCCTGTAACGTGAAGAGCTTTGTAATTGTGTTGAGCCCGGGGGGTGGCTCAACCACTCTTTCTTTCTCATAGAATTGTCTTGCATATTCAAACCATCGATTAGCTGTAATATTATTTTCGATTTGCTTCTTCCTTGGTTGAAGTTCCTGCTAGAAAAGTTTTGGGTTATTCTTGCCTAGATATATTAACTCTCCTCGCCTTGTTTGCATGAACTCGTCTTTTTTCCTTTTTAGTATCTGCTTATATAACTTTACATTCATATTCTCCTTGCCTGTCTTTTTCAAGGTTTTCCTTGCCATTTTGCAATCCTCATCAAACCAAGCATTTACAAGAAAACAATTTGATTCCGGTTTCCTATTTTTTGCTCTTTTGCACTTCTCAAGTGCCCTTTGAATTATATTTGTTAACTCATAATTGTTGAAGCTTTGGAAACCAGTTTTCTCTTTCTGAATTAATCTCTCCAGCATTGTCTTGAAGATAATACAATTTTCTTGTGTTAGAATAATTTTGCCCGTTGGTAGTGATTACCTAGAGCATTGGGTTTTTCTCTTATGTTGCCTTTCTTCTACCCATGATAACTTCATATAAATTAGGTTATGGTCTAATTTTAAGTCCCAATTATGCTCCCCAATCTTAACTTCACCTATCTTTTCTATCAAGCTTTGTGAACAAATCACATAATCAACGACACTTGCCCCATTATATATGTTGCAAGTGAAGTTCCCAAACCTTTTCCATCTGTCCAGACCATTGCAAATAATTAAGTTGAAAGCCCCACACAGTGTAAGAAATTCCTCTCCAAAATGATTGCTAACTTTGTCATCTTTTAAACATCTCACCCATTGGGGATTCTCCTCTTCAGTGAGCCAAATAGGATTATGATCCTCTTTGCAGCAAAGAATACTAGCTTGCTTTGTTCTAGCATTAAAATCGCCCACTAAAAGCACTTCTCCCTGCTGATAGTACACAGCAATATCTTGCTTTAAAGCTGCATACGGATCCTTGCTGTCTAGCACCTTATTTTTGTAAGTTTTTAAGACTTGAGGGGCAAAATAGCATGCTGCAATTCTTATGTGATTCTCATTCTCTGATAATTTGAACCATAACTACTGTTTATTTTCATCTTCTTTCATCAAATGAATGTGACGGCCTTCCTTTTCTTACACTAAAACTTGTATTCCCCCATACCCTTTGCCATTTTCTGCTACCTTGTTCCAAACCGCTAACTTCAAATAACCGTCAAACACAGAAATTTTGCAACCATCGTGTTCATGAGTTTCCGTGAGACAAATTATGTATCTACCTTCCGCAATAGGCCCTAACCCATGTCCCGTCCTCCAAGGGTAGCCTCTACAATTCCAACAAACTAAACTTAGGTCGACCTGGGTAGGATTTGACTGCTATGCAGTTTGATACATAAGACTCAACTTTGAGTCTTCGCCCCTTTCCATCCATGTTGCTCTTGTTGTTTTCTTCCCTATTATCGAATTCTCTGTTTTATCTTTACTGTCAGCTTGCTACCCTGTTTTGTCCCGAGTCCCAAACACTGCAATAATTGCTTTACCATTGTACAATCGTGCCCTTTTCACCCTAATTTTCTTCACTTCTTCCCTTCTCTCCTCTTGTTATTTGTTGGTTAAATCTTCATCTAAGAAGAAGTGTGAGCCTTTCAAGAGTTTATTTTTGCTCAAGAGATGGTGTTTGTCTTGCACGGTTGCCATGGTGACTTTTATGGCATGAGGCCTCTCTTCACATATCTTCCCCACCCTCCTTGCTTGGCAAATTTTCCCTTTCCAATGTAGTTTCTCTTTCAGAAAGTCCCTTGTCAAATTGAGAGTACTTTCATTCCTTCCATAATCTCTTATTCCCCTAATCATAAATTTGTTTCCCCATCTTTTCTTTCTTTGTATTCTCTTTCTTGTGCTCTACGAGCACTTGCATTTTCTTCTTCCCCTGTCCTTATGTAACCATTAGTGTCTTCAACTCTACCTTTGATTTCTTTTGGACCACCATCTATATTGTTCCTTTTTGTCTTCTCTTTTGAAAAATCTGTTTGTTGAGATACTTGCGTATCTACCTGAGTTGCGTTGGAAATTATCACATCCTTGTTTGCTGCCCTTGATCCTGTCATGGTTTGCCACGTTGTCTTCATGTTTTTCTATTCTTGTTTTCCTGTCTCTAGAGCCTCTTATAACATTGTTACCTGTTCTTTTAAAATTCTATTACCTTCCATTAAACACTGATTTGCAAATGTGATCTCTGAAATTTTGCAGTCACTTTCTTGTTCTTTGGCTTCCAAAATCTCCAGCCTTGTCCTGGCCCTCGTCAGTTCTTCGACATAGAGATCTAATGACCAAGTGAGAGGTGTGGATGTGGGACTGTAAATGGCTGACTATTTTTTATTTTTGTTGCTCTTATTTATTTTCTTTCTCTAGCACTGTTTCTTTTTATTTGTATTTGAGGCAAGCAAGCCTATGCCTTAAAATGCCCCGATATTGCTTTGCATTTACCCAAATCCACTTCCTTATTGTGTCTATTGAAACAATTTTGACTTGACCTAAATGATTGGTTTCCAAAGAACCTGATATTTCCTTGCCATTTTCAACACTTTCTATTGATTTGCTTTGCATTTTAAGATGAGAAAAATCCTCCTGAGCAAAAAGTCTAAAGAAAAATTTGCAAAACCGAGGACATTCGCATGGGATTAGATTTGTTAACTCTGGATTTGATTCTACGTTCTCGCTGAGGTGATGCACGATATGAATATGCGACGACGGATCCGTGGGTTTAAAATGGGCGATTCACTTATCCAAAACCGTAGCTTCAATGGACTGAAATTAATTTTGATTTCACTGAAAATCCAAAAACTGTAGCCTCTTGTAACCACTGAAAATAATTTTCGGGTGAAATGTCTCCTGTTCTCTGGCACTTCCGAAGCTTTTTGGAATCAATCGATCAATTCCCTTCTCATGCCTTCTGAGTCCGCAGATCAGTTCCCTTCATCTCATTGAGTTTTATTTTTATTTAAAAGTGTAAAAAAGTGAGTTCGATAAAGTAACTTTAATGGTCATTTAATTTAAATATAGAGTAATTTTAATGATCATTTAATTTAAATATAATAATAGTTAATGGCCATTCAATTTTAATATAAGTAATTTTAATGGTCATTTATATTTAAAATTTTAAATAGAAGTTATAAGATTTTTATTTTATTTAAATTTAATTAATATTTATCAATAATGTTCACTGGATTTTGGATAAACGGTGACTGGGTGCTCTGTTAAGGGACTCCTTGATGTGAAATCAATTCCCCGCCCCGATCGGGGTGATCTATTGGACATGATGATGATGTAGTCCCGCCCAAACTTACAAATAATATTATTTATCAACAATATATCAATATCCTGATATTATTCATCTAACAAATATTTCTATAAGTATTATATAAAAAAAACTATATGTTTAAAAATTAATATATGATTTTATTTTAATTTTATATAAATTTATTTTTTTTAAATTATAAAATATTTAATATTGATATAAATTTAATTTATTACAAAAAAATTTATTTTGATATAAATTTAATTTCTAAAAATTATAAAATATATTATATTGTTTGTATTTGCCGTATCTGGATCCTGGCTTTACAAAATCCTGGCAGATCCGTATCTGAATCTGAATCTGTATTTGTATCCGGATCCGAATCTTGGTAACTTAGCTACACCCTCTACACAAGTTAAGACGTAAATCAGTATATAAGTAAGCCTGTCGAAAGCTAGTGAATACATCTACAAGTATTTTTACGACTACTTTTGTTACATTTGAAGCTATGCAGTTACCAGACACATATAGTCTGTATAAACTAATTTTGTCAAGACCATTGATTGAGTCCAAGTATTGAACAATATGTTTGAATAAAAATAGGATGAAGTTTAGTAAGGAAGAAGAAACCCGTTGTTCCCTTGCACCAATGATATAAAATCAATGAAATAGAGAGTAGTTCAGAGTCCAGACAACATCTGCTACTGAGATATTTATAGACACTAAAGTTGAAAAATTGCATTTGCTACAGGAATCTAAAATTATATCAGAACAGGAAATGGAACCGATATGAAAGTTATGATATGTATCAAAGGTATTGCTTTCATAGATTTCAACCCATTGATTGAAGAATGGCAAAATGTATTGTGTGAGTCACATCCCAGCAGTACAAGCGTATCACATAAGTGTTGTACTTCTTGCTCTACTTTTTTAAATAGTTTTCTGTAAATGTAAGAAAAAATTTCTCAAATCAATTCGATGTAGCTTGGGTGGTTGGGAGAAATGTTGTTATCCTCCCACCGGGTTTCAATTCCCACATGTGTGTAGCAGCGGAATTTGTAGATTTGTTGGCTTGAATATTAAAAATGGCTTTAATTATAAAAATACACAAGAGGTATTTATAATAATAAATATTTATTGATATGATATGATATAAGACGATTGAATGATTACAATGAGGCCCTGCTTTTATACCTATGCAGGTGACCTTTCATGAACAGGCATGTCTTTTAGACATGCCTTTTCAGTTAACTAATGACTACTTAACATAATCCTATTTGATTATTTAGTACTTACATTTATTTGTATTTATTCTATTAATGACTATATTTATTACATTAGTTATGAATTAGGTTCATAACAATGTGACATGTTGAGCACATAATGAGTATATCCTTGTAATGGCCTCGAGCCTTGTTGTCACAGAGTCCCTTGAGGACTGAAACATGTATATTCCTCACATGGAATATAAAGGTATTTATTCATTGGAAAAAGAGAAGAATTTTTTAAACCAAAAAGAGATTGTGGGTGCAAGTGATTCGTTAGTTTTTTTATTAGATAATTGGGAATCAGATATAGAATGGCAATCAATCATTTGGAGAGTCTCATTACTAAAAACTATTTCTTTACCTCATGCTCCTGCTTCGGCAAGTGGCAATCACATGTCATAGCCATAAAGAGACAGGCATGTCACTTGCCTAAGGAAAGGGGCAACTGATCTTGTCTTATGTGTTATTCTTTAGAGAAACTTTGCAGCTCTCATTATCATCTCCTTCGAAAACTGTTTCACTAAGATCACTCACTTCATCCACATTTCTGGGTATCACGAGCGAAGCTAAGTTCTTATTCCCAACATTCATTTGTGTTAGTAATAGTGACAAGGTTGACACTCTTCACATATTAACAGAAACTTTCCATGCATGAAGTTATATACACAATACATATAAAGAAAAAAGAATGGCATATGCAACTTACAAGTCTTGATGTAAAAAAGAATGTCAAGCTACGAATAGCACTGTCTTCCAAAGGTTTTGTTTTGAGACGAGAAAGAATCTCTGCTAATAGGAGGATTCCTGCAAATGTCAAAAAAGATAACAAAACAATAAGTACACTGATAATCTTGCGTGTAAACAACAAATGAGGCTTCTCAACAATGTCAGCTCCAAATAAAAGCAAATCTGAATGGCCTACCAATAACATGGTAATCAGAAAAGCCACAAACTCTAAGAAGATTATAATCCCTTGATAACATGCTTACCCATTTTGATGCTTAGAATAGAATGCAAAGTTTACCCTCAAGCAATGCTATAAAGTTCAGTGCAACACATTAAATATTTTGTGCCCGCAAAATTAAATAAAGTAAAATTTATGCTCACAGAAGAAGTAAAATTCGTAACAAACAAAATTGCTATCAAAGCAAATGTAACACATTTTTTTGCACAGTGGTCTAAAGCCTAACAGGTAGCAGACAATTTTATCTGCACATGATAAGAAAATCTGGTCAAAATTTTACCAAACATCTTGAACAAGTGCTTTTGACAATTTTCTATCCATATGGGTTTTGGGAAGCTAATACTTTCATTGAAAGGCATAATTAACTGAGATATTTGTCAGGATCTAACAGCGATATGGCTGTTTTCGTGAGTCAACTCCTATATGAATCAAAAGTCAACAAGGGTTACAATTCACATATTCACTATCATCCAGTATGTGGATATTTGAATTGTTTTTCCAACATGACTTGCATTATGACAAATTTATGAGGATAAGGATGATTGTAAGTTTGTAACTGTTGCCTCAAAATCTAGCAGGCCTTGTGAGAGGCCTCACAAGGCAAAGGCCAGATTGCAACAATGAGGTAGATTGCCACTGTCACCTCAGCAATCTTCGTCCTACTCTTTAGTGGAATTCCACCACAAGGGAGGCTTCCCAATGATCACCTTAAGGTTATTATTCTTGATTATATAGCTCAAGGTCATGTACATAAAGGCTATGTGAACACCCAGCTGATCTGGCCATCTCGCTCTCCTCCCTGTGTTGAGAGTCACAGCCTGAGTGGGCTCTACTCTCTCCTTCAACCATGTGTCCCCCTCGTCCTTTTGTTGCTCGTCCTGCCCATCAACATGCTCAACTATAGTTTGAGGTGCTGAGTGAGCCTCCTTCTTGGGAACCTGCTCCTCCTCCTGTACAATAGTCTGCTCACACTCTAAGGCCTTCCTCAAGGCCCTATCCTCCTCAAACTTCACCTCTCCTGATGATTGTTTTCCTGAGTGTTGGAATATACACCCTGTACGCCTTGGATGTCTCGTTGTAGCCCACAAAGATGCCCTTCTCTACTGTGGGCTCCAACTTCTTCCTTTTCTCCTCTACTACATGGCAGTACACCAGACTACCAAATATCCGGAAAAGTGACACATCAGGTTTCTTCCCGATAAAAGCCTCCTCTGGTGTAACTCGCCCCAACACTCTATGTGGACTCCAATTCTACAAAAAATTTGTTGTACTGCATGGCTAAAGCCTAAAACAAAAGAAACTTGTGTAGCCCCTAGACAAGCAGCATGGCTTTGGAAGCTCCAACCATGACCCTATTCTTGCGCTCTACCACCTCATTCTGGTGAGGGTTATATGGTGTGGTTAGCTCCCTCCTTATTCCCTCCTTGGCACACCGCTCCTTGAATGCATTTTAGGTGAATTCCCCACCATTGTCAGACCTTAGCGCCTTGAATTTCTTGCCAGCCTGGTTCTCAACCAAGGCCTTGTACTCCAAAAACTTCAAGAAGACTTCATTCCTCTTTTTCATGGAAAATATTCACATCTTCCTCAGATGATCATCTATGAAGTTGACATAATACTTGTACAAATGTTGTAGAAAGGGGACCACAAACATTTGAATGAACAAGGCCCAAGATGCCCTTCGCCCTATTGTATCTGCTAGGAAAAGATATTTTAGCATACTTGTTGAGTGTGCAGCCCTCACACACCTCATGTTGATCCATGTTACATTGTGGCGGCTGTGAAATTTTCTGAATGTTACAATTATGCAGAAATCTATTGTTAGATATGGTTATGCTCCTCCTACTTAATTAAGTTATTAACTGAAAATTTCAGATTAATATCGAAGCAAAACACATAACAGACTTTCACCAATTCAAATCTAGAAAATGTACATGCACACATAGACAAAGTGACACAGTGATCTTCTGGACAAATAGTCCCCGAAAAGGCCCAATGCCGGAAAACCGGTCTCTGGCTGCTGGAGGGTTTTATTATTAAGATTTTTCTAAATACAGCAAATCTAGGTTCCAGATCTGAAAAACCCGACAGAGATCAAATAGATCTGCAACTCATCGGCCGTTCTGAAGCCAAAATAATGACTGATCCACACCCTCAAACGGGATTTACAGGACTCAGCCAAAATTAGGCCCTAGAAACCCCAGCGCTCCCCTGAAGCCCCTACGTCAGCCTCTGCAACCCCTGTGTCCCTCAGCGCTGGCCTGGAAAGGGTTGTGTTACCCCAGACTGGGTGACGCAGTCCCTACGCTGCCCCTAACGGTCTTTGTGTAACCTCTGAGGGTTTCCAGCTGCCTTACGCTGCCTTGGGAGTGACTGCATAGCTGAAGCTGCCTCTGCGCTGCGCAGCTGCTGCCCTCTTGTTGCTGAAGCCCTTGCTCCTTGCTCCTCTGCGTTGCCTTTTCTGAAGCTGCTCTCTGTCTCTCGCTGATTCTAGACATTGGGATCAGATCATCCCCTTTGTCTAAACTCCCCTCTCTGTAGCTGAAACACTTCTGAGAATTCTTAGCAAACCCTACCCTAGAATCTCAGCTTAGCTTCAGTGCTCTGCCTCTGTGTGTCTTTACAAATGACCCCAAGCATTTCCTTTATACTTTTCTCGTTGGGAATCCAACGGCCATGATCAAACCTTGAATCAATGGCTAAGATTAAAATAAAGCTTGATCTGTGTGACTTAAGACAATTTCATCACATGTTTAATTTAATTAACTTTAATTATTTCATTTTCCTAAGTTTAGACTTAGGAAATACATTAAAATAATCAATTAATTAAATATCTCCCAAACGAGATGAAATTTCCCAAATCCCTTTCTGGGTCTTGTAGATCAAGTGTACTCTAGTCCTTCCACAAAGTTTGGGAGCTAGAGCACATCTGATGCTACCCCAAATACACAAAATCTCAACAGCGGCCTTGTCGCTATCTCCTTGAGAATCTTTAGCACTCCATGGTGCAAATGCCCTAAGTGCCTATGCCATAACTCCCCAAGCTCCCTTCCTAAGTCACAACTCCCTATGCAGGTTAATGGTGGGTGTAACAGCGGAATTCGTAGATTTGAATACTGTAGCAACAAGACTTGTATGCTTGTTGATTTGATAGCAGAAATAGCTTTAATTATAAAAATACACAAGAGGTATTTATAATAATAAATATTTTATTGATAAGATATGACATGATTGAAAGTTTACAATGAGGTCCCGCTTTTATACCTATGCAGGTACCTTTTCACGAATGGGCATGTCTTTTAGACATGCCTTTTCATTAACCTAATGACTATTTAACATAATCCTAATTGATTAACTAGTAATTACATTTATTCTATTTTATTCTATTAATGACTATATTTAATACTTAAGTTATGAATTAGATTCATAACATTGCCTCCTCCTTGAAAAGCTTTGTCCTCAAAGCTTAACTTTCGACAATTTTCTTCATCTCGGATTATCTCATAAGCATGTCTTTTAATCACTGGGACTTTGGCATATATAATTCTCCAATATTACTTCCTTGAAACTAATTTCTCCCTTTTATATATATAATTTAACTTCTCTTTTTTTTTATTTTTTATGAAAAACCTCTTCTTTTCATTTGAATTTGTATCTCTATATATTGATATATATATGTATATATGAATTTTTAAGTAACCTCCCCCTTCTTTTTTTCTTTTTTCATTAATTTAATTAATTAAATAGTAATTTTAATTAATTAAATTAATATTTCTTTTTATTTATTTATAATAATTTATTATAAATATAAACTATATATATGTTATATTATAATAGTTGTAACTATACAACATATATAATATATATATATATATATCGATCAAACCCGTCCGTCTTTTTTTTTTTTAACCGTCACACCTAATAAACACACATCTGCCCATCAACGTCTCCACGAATTTTTTTTATTATGAACCTTATAATTATAATTTATACAATATAATTATATCTGATCAATTAACATGCCATGAAACGTTACAACTTCTCATTATGCACTCGTCCACCTTTTGACTTGACCATATTACCACCAGTTTACGTTTGACCGTGACGAGGATAGCAATATTGTAATTAATTCGACACACAATCGTCTAATTAAAAAAATATGCAGTCCGAATTAAGTCGACACACAGTCGTCCGCTGCCTTTCGTAATCCTTGTCGTTTGAGACCCGTTGACGGGATTTACACACAGAATTGCGGGCATATGTTCATAGCATATCAGGCAACGCTCCATCAAACCGATGCTCGAATTTTGCAAATTTATGCCGCCGATATGGTTGCAGTGTGGACGCAGCGGCACAGGAGGGTTTGGAAAGCCGGCAGAATGGTCGGGACCCTTCATTGAAACTTCAGCCCATGCGTTGGATTCTGAATCATAATTATCCTTCGCCATTCTTCTACGACTGGTACAATAATTTCCGAGCAGAAGAGTGTAGTGCTTTGTGGAAATATAGAAACCAATCCATTGAAGAAGAAAGCAAATATAGGAGGACGACGACGTACTGTTAGAAATGCAACTGAGCCAACAGGCTGTCCATCATGAGGGTCAATTGTTGCCATGGGAAGCATCTTCTTATCTCCCCAGATTTGGACCGTGCCATCCTTTGATGATGCGGCCAGACGAGTTATGAGCCACTAATTTATAGACAAATATGTGACCTCGCCATTGTGTTTCCCCATGCAATAGACTCCTTCAATTGGGTTCTCAACATGAAACTTAATGGGTTCCTTATACGAAGTACCACCACTACGTGTAGCATATCTTGCTTTTGCAATATCGATTTTCAGTACATACTGACTCAAGCTAGTTATAGTTTCTACTTTAGTCTTAAGTTTCATATTCTTTACTTCTATATTATCCCTTTTGTTTGTTTCATTTGCAATAGCCATATTTTCGGAAGGCGCTGCCATACACATGAGCTGTGATGGAGTTACAAGATGTGTTGGGCTGGAGCTTACTTGACACTCAATTGCTATGCTTGGATTCATTGCAACAAGGTGACTTTGCCCAATCTTTTCATCATCTTTCTTTAAACAATCATCTACCTTCCGACTATTACCAACAAACTCCAAAGAAGCTATATCAGGTAAAGTTGTAAGAACACTGTCAATTTTTCTCTCCATTGATGATGTTGAAGACAATTGACGAGAGTGTGCTGCATCAACATCAGCTTTATAATTTGCTTCACGGATTGCACACTTATGTCCTGTGAAATATTTGTCTCCACACTTCCAGCATTTCCCTTCTTCTTTACATTTATTACGCATTGGTGGGGGGATATATTTAGTTGACTTTTCCATGGACGTTTTACTTGATTTCCCTTTAGCATAACTAGCTGTCTTCTCATTTTTACAGCATTTTTCATCTTCTCTCTTATGGGTTACTGCATAAATTTTTTTAAAACCTGCAGAAATTTCTTTCATAATTGTTTGTGACTCTGCACAAGAATTCTCTAAGTGCTCAAGTTTTTCTAGAACTTTTCTAATTATTTTGGGCTTTTCACATAATGGCACATTATATGGTAAATAATGTGCTCGAGCTTGTAAACTACGTTCATAGGCTTGTAGAACGACGTTGTGTGCCATTCCTTCAAACTATCCTCAATATGGCTCTGATACCACTGTAACAGCGGAATTCGTAGATTTGAATACTGTAGCAGCAAGACTTGTATGCTTGTTGATTTGATAGCAGAAATAGCTTTAATTATAAAAATACACAAGAGGTATTTATAATAATAAATATTTTATTGATAAGATATGACATGATTGAAAGTTTACAATGAGATCCCGCTTTTATACCTATGCAGGTACCTTTTCACGAATGGGCATGTCTTTTAGACATACCTTTTCATTAACCTAATGACTATTTAACATAATCCTAATTGATTAACTAGTAATTACATTTATTCTATTTTATTCTATTAATGACTATATTTAATACTTAAGTTATGAATTAGATTCATAACAGTGGGGCTATCTCAAACAGCAATCTGTGCAAGGTCTTATGCCTAACCCTAATATGCTTAAACACCTTGGAGTCTGAAGCTTTTATAAAAACCTTACCCTATATGAAGAGCACTTTGTACCTCTTATCCACCAATGTTGGGACTAAAATGAGATTCTTCTTGAGCCCTAGTACACAAAGGACATCTCTAAGATAAAGAGGGTTTCCAAACTCCCTCTCAAATTGGATTGTACTAGTGCGCCCTTGACCTAGTACTTCCCATCATCTCCCATCTCAACGTCAAACTGTCTGTCCCTTTCTGATAGTTTGTTGAAGTAGTTTTTGGTCCCCATCATATGATAGGATGCACCGCTATCCACATACAATAAACTGGTAGCTATTGAGCTTGCAATACAAGCGATGAGCGAAAACTCCTCGAAATGAGAAGAAAACTCATCTATCTCTACAGAGGTTGCTACTTGGTACTTCTTGGACCCTTTCTTCCTATTCAGCATTTAGTAGCATACAGAGCAAACCGGTGGCACGAAAAGCACTTTCATGAGCCTTCCAAGAATAGCAAGAGTGTGATTGGCATCAATTAGAGATGTACTCCCCCCTAATATCTTTGGTGTCTACACTAAAATTAGTGAGCTAGAATAATTCAAGGATTCTACTGAAATCAAGGATGGTTTCCTACTTCACCAAACCTCCATTTCACTCTTTATTTGCAAATCATTTGGTATTGTTGCCCTCCACTCTATAGACGTTACTGAGGCAACTTGATGCCTCAGAACAATCCTGTGATCTTTGGCAACTCATAGTCAACCTTGGTAAAACCAAGATCGTGAACTCTAACAAGAGAGAGAAACCCTGTTTGACCCCTATAGTACTCCTAATCAAGTCCAAGAGGTCAAGGGCGATGTAAATACAACCAAGCACTGACTCATAAAAAAACAGTATGGCAACCAAAAGGGTCTTTTAGATCCAATGTCATGTAACCTTTGGAACAGGGACTCTATAGAATTAGAGTCAAGCATGTTCCTAAGGTCCACAAAGCAACAAAAGACCTTTGAAGAGTAGTGATGAGCCTCCTTTGATGATGACAATGAGAATAAATGTCGATGTTTGTGGTTTAGGAAGGTACTTTTGCACAGGCCTAAGTGTCTAGGTGTAGCACATAATTATTATGTTGGTTTATTGAGCTAAATAAATATTTTAAAATGTAAAGTATTTACTTTAGTCATTATGTTTTAATCTCAACCCTTGATCTCAAGTGAGGCGAGATCTAATCTCAGTTATCAATCACTTTGGAGATTAGGGTTACGGATTTAGCTGAATGAAAAGTTATAAAAGCAAGGCTAAGGAGAGGGAGAAGACACACCATATAGCAGCAAAATATTGAGAGAGGAATCTTGGTGAGGAGTGTAATACTTTAGTGTGTTGGGTTCAAAGAAAGGGGAAACAAGGAGATCCAAATTGGCCAAGGAGGGATTGATCAATTGGATCAAATATAGCTATTCTACATGTATTTCCTTAGTTGGGCCATTATCCCAAGACGAGATCCCAAGTAGGTCCTAAATCAATTTAATGATGAACTGATTTGATTAGGCATAATTAGTTGTGTCATTTTTGTGTTATGAATATAATTCATAATAAAATAATAATAAATGTAAATGTAAATGTAATAATAAATAATAAGTCATTAACTAGTTATTAGTTAGTTAGTGATGAAGAGGCATGTCTTAGAGACAGCCATTCAAGAAAGGGCTCCTGTCTAGGGTATATAAGCGGGCCATCATTTTCATTTGTAATCATCCTATCATCAACTCTTTTATATAATATACAATTTACAATTTCTATCCTACAATGGATGTCTTTGTCTACGAAGTATTTTAATATTTTTGCTGCGTATACGACTATTGGTCGCTATATTGGTATTAGAGCTTCGTCTGATCCGACTTTTGGCCATTAACTCTTCATCAAATTGGTTGTCGTCATAATCGAAGCATTTTGCTACACCAGTGTTGGAGATTCTCCATTCCACGTGGTTGATTACCAGGCCTTTGGCCATCAACGTCGTTAACATTGTTTTCGTCAAAATTCAAGCGTTTCACTACAACTCGAAGGTTCTCCATTCTGTCAGATTCGTCATTGAGGCCTTTGGCCATTAAAAATAAAAAATAAAAAATAAAATAAAATCAAGTATATATACAAGGACAAGAAAAAAACAAAATTTAAAATAAAAAAGGGAAAAGAAAAAAAAATGTATTGAAAAATCATATAAAAAAAGTTTAAAAAAAAATAACAAATAATATATATATATATATATATATATATATATTAAACAATATATATAAAAAAAGAGAGAATATATATTTTTAAAAAAAGGAAAAGACCGAAAAAAAAAAAAGCATATATCTATAGAAAAAAAGAAAGTGAAGAATTAAAAAAATAAAAAGAGATATTTATAAAAATAAAAAAACAAACCTGGATATTTGTTGTTCCCTCAGCGCGTTGCAGCCCCCACCGTAACAACAGTGCAGGCCACCAAAGCGGTCGACCAGCCGCCAGAACAACCATCCACAGTAGCCACCAGAGCCGCGGGTAGGCTTGAATCTACGAGCGGCTACTGCATTTTCCAGCCGCCTCTTTTTGAAACACGCAGCCCACCCAAGCACCACA
This sequence comes from Pinus albicaulis, assembly GCA_034641835.2. Lineage (NCBI taxonomy): Eukaryota > Viridiplantae > Streptophyta > Pinopsida > Pinales > Pinaceae > Pinus > Pinus albicaulis. The sequence goes on along the minus strand of CM076575.1, from coordinate 398,700,867 downwards.
GGCAACCTCAATTATCGACCCTTATTAATGCCACAGTTTGCATTGTACACCACCACTCCATCATCTTCGTCGTCAACTTGGTTGCTACGCCCAATGTTGCACGAAGTAGGGACGTTTTTTGGAAGCGGATACGTGGAAGCGTCATTTCCCAAAAATCTAGGAAGCGAAGCATCTCGAAACCGTCTACTATATATATATATATATATATATTTGCATTTATATTAAAAAAAAACATCCAAAATACCAAACTAGTTGTAGAAAATATGAAAAAATGCATATTTGTATACAAATCAAGATAGATATGGCATCCATTGTACATCAATGGTAAATTATTCGAGCATCAACCATCTAGAATCTAGATTCTTCTCCTCTTGTCTCGCCTTTGCCTTTACCTCGATTGTCCAGGGATATTAGCCAACTTTTCCTAATTTTAATCAATCTAACTATTCTAAGCCTTAAAATATGGTGGAAAAAGCTTAACATGCTTGATCAATGATTTTGACTTGATTGAAAAATAATTTTTTGCTAAGGCCATGACAAAGGAGTTCAACAATTAACACCACCAACACTAGGGTACATGAGCACATAGAGGGCTTGGTTCTCTTAATTAAATGCCAATCACATACCCTCATATATGATATAATCTAATGAAAAGCCACAATCTCATTGATTCTAAATTCCTTAAAACTGTTAAGTCTGTTGAATTTTGAATAGGATATGAAATTCTATTTTCTCCATATGAAGCCCGATGGGGCTAGAACCACTCTCAAACATCTTGAGTCATTTAATGGTAATGTTAAAAATTTAAGTAAAAAGATGAAAATGAAATATAAAGGAGAACGTCTCTTTTACTTTAAAAATTTAATATTACCATGACGGGGCATCTAGGAAGCATCTAAGGAGCATCAAGGGAGCACCTTGTGAGTGTCCGGGAAGCCCCATCCCAACTTAAGTCAAAGAAATTTTTTTAAAACAATTTAGAACCCCGCGGAACCGCCCATCTCCCTCTAGGTCCATGCCCAAACCTCCATGGATCCCCAAAGGATCCTTTTCTGGATTCACGGATCGGGAATCCAAAACCGCGAATCGAGCTTGTGTGGTTCCAAATTTCCAGGAATCGCCTCAAAACGGCGGAACCGTGGATCTGATTTTTGTATCCGCTGTTCCGTCTATGGATCGCCCAAGGATCGGTACGGGACGCGGTTCCGACCTTGGATCCTTGGGGTGGAAGGATCGTGCAACATTGGCTACACCCCGACCGTCGTTCGCTCTTTTACCCATGCCACGTTGTCGCTTACACCACATTGCGGCTAACTGACCTCACTATCGTCACCAAATAGACAACAGTTATACGCCGATGGAGCCTGTCATCGTCCACAGCATTTCCAGCCGTTGTCTGCAGCACTTCAAACCACCATCTCCCGAGCTCTTCACCGCCACCACTGCATGGTGTTGACCAACCCCCAAGACTCCTGAACAATCTGCCATCGCAAACCACTCAAAACTTCCTGTTGTCTATTTTGTTAGCCACCGCATTCATTTTCCCTCCTTTCCCCACACATATTTGATTCCCTCTACAATTTCATCCAATTACAATTAGTATGGTCAAGTGGAGCGGACATGTCCTCTAGCTATTCGTCCTCACTGGTTGAGATAAACGAACATTTCATTTAAAAAAGGCAAAAAAAAATTGGATAATTCCAATTGATTAGAAAGGTAGGATTCTTAAAGTATTAAAGAATCATTATTAAGGCTCTAAGGTATATAAAAGGAAAAAGGAATTTGGACAATTCCAATTGATTAGAAAGGTACCTTTTATGTATTTAAACATACATATTAAGGGTATTTTTAAAGTATATTAAAAGCAATTTTAGTAAAAAATTCCAAAGAATATTATCAAGGAAAATTCAAACTTACCTCTAAGGCAGACGTCAAACTGTTGTTGGTTAGGGCACATATAGCCTTCAATCAGCCATCAAAGAATATTATCAAAGAATTTTAGTAAAAAATTCAAACTTACCTCTGAGGCAGACGTCAAACTGCTGTTGGTTAGGGCACATATAGCCTTCAATCAGCCATCAAATTGTTGTGGTCTAGACTGGAAGAAGTGTTGTCTTCTTTGACTGTTGTCATGGGCAGACAGTCTCTAAACAATTCACGCTGGTTTGATACAGCGGCTCCCTAACAGCCCTTAAAACAGCGTAGCAAACCTTAGATCTGGCCCATAGTTGCTCCCCTTTGCTGCAGCTGCCCTTTAATGGGATGTTGCCCCTCCATGCTGCTAAAACAGGCTCTTATGAGGGCTATTTATTTATTAGACAACCCTTAAAACAGTCCCTTTTGTTGCGGTCTTCTTCCAAGGGACCTTGACCTTCCTTATTCTCAGCGGCAAGCATTAGAGAGGTTTCAAAGGCCTGCGGCATTCATAAATTGCTGTGGTTTAGGAAAGGAGAGATGGTCACATTGTAGGCTAAAGTTCTAGGCACTTTGCAGCCCCAAACACTCCCACGTTACCCCTACTTTAGGTTGATAAGGCCTGCGGCCTATCACAGCAATATGTTGTTACTTCCAACCAACCTAAAACAACCCTGCACATGTGTTTGACTCTTGCTGTTCGTGACACCTGGTTAAGGCAAGTTCATGCTGCAACTAACCCTTACACAGTCACCCAACAACCTCGTTCTAGCTTGTGGCTTAGGCAAGGAAGGCTCCTCTTTATGCAAGATGTTGTTATAGGCATTTTACAGCCAAAGAACCCTTCACGCTGCCCTGAATTTGGAGACTAGGTATGCGGCCTACCTCAATTGGCTTCCTCACTGCGGTTTTAGCCTTCAAACTACCCACACATGACAGCAATTCACATGTCTGCTCCTCGGCCAATTAGCCCAGCAAACTGGCCCTTAAGACAACCGTAACCAGATCTGTCTTAGCCCACAATCATGCCTTAACAATACGATGTCACCTACAGCTCCTTCCACACTATCTAGGGCAGACTCCCTCACGCTATTCCAAGCCTCCTTGTTCAATCGGATGAGATGCACTTGATGGATCAATAGATCGGAGATTGCTTTTCAACCAAATTGGGCATTGTCTTCCCCGTAGAGCTTTGATACCATGTTAAGTTTAGAACATGTTCTATGCCATTTCAGATTAGGGCACAAAATACTGAAGCAGATAGAACATAGCAATAGATTGATAGAAGACAAGCCAAAACAGAGATAATGAATGGTGGCATTACGGCAATCAGCAAGATGCTTCTACCAGCAAAGTCTCCAATAGGTCATTAAGCCAAGCGTGTCACACATAACCCCAGTACAACCCAAACAGAGGAACACTCCACAAATACGCAGCACCAAGAATGCAGCTCCAACGCCATCAAGAGAGAAGAAAATCCTCCACACATTGTGTGTATAATGAATTCCAAGTCTCTCCACTATATAGGCATCTTTGGGGGTGTGTGACATGCTCTTTAAGACATTTAAGTCTATATTATATTCCAAGCCGACCTAGCACATAAGTGGAATAAATTCAAAGTACATGTTTTGCTCATCCGATCGAGATGATCTTTAAATCAATCTTACACCTCTCCGAAAGAAGAATCCAATAAAAATATTGAGATCGTCATATGAGCAGCACAACCTGGTGTTTGGACTTAGTTGTCCAAATTTAACAGGGTTGCTATTCCAAAACTCTTGCATGTTAAATTTGGCAACTAGGGCCAAACTCCACTTTGGATTGCTCATATGATGGAGATGATATTTTTGTTGGACTCCTCTTTCTGAGAGGTGCGAGATTGATCTAAAGATCATCTTGTTTGGATGAGCAGAAGTTGGATTTTGAATTTATTCTCACACAGGAGCAAATTGTCAAGGTCGGACAGAATCGTAATGTAGGCTCACAAGCCCCAAAAGATGTGTCTCCACCCCTCATTGATGGATATAAAAAGGAGAGAGTCAAACCTCATTTGGACATCATCTCATCACACATCTCTCTCCTCTCTCATTGGTTTATACAGCCTCAAGAAGGCCTTCTCTCTCCTCCGCACGTGTGAAAGGGCAGCTACAATTTTCAGATTGTTTTAGGGCTTCTGAAACAGCGTTGACCTTGGGTCAACTCTCACTCTTTGACTTCGATTTTTAGGACAGAATCTGGTTTTTGGAGGCCGAGTTTGGTGGCACAAAAACCAAGGAAATTTGAGTTGTTTGACTACAGCATTGACCGTAGTTTTGACCGCAAAATTTGACCACAGGGTTGACCAGTGCATTGACCAAGTTTGACCAAATATTTCAGGGCTGATTTGTGCTGAATTTGACTATTCTTTTAGGCCAAGTTTGACTGGGTTTGATCGAGCTCCATTGGAGGACGTATATTGCTAGTTTGACCAACGTTGACTTTGGCTAGGGCATCCTGTTGACCACTGTAAATTGTACTTTCTCTCTCTGTTGAATTTGAAGAATAATAAGAAGATTTGATCAAAGGGTTTTCCCCACATTGGGGTTTTTCTCTGGCATCCGCCAAATTTTGTGTCCTCTTGTTTTGGCTTGTCTTCTGGTTATTTATTTATGTTCTATTAGCTTTTACTGTCAATGTTAATGTGATTGTTATTCTGGAAATTGAATTGGGCTAATAAGAAAAGATTGAAGTAAATTGCTCTAAGCATAGAACATATCATCGTTAACTAAAAATTAACATGGTACCAGAGCTAAGGTGAAGACAAAGCCCAAGCAAGAGTGAGAAGAGCAATCACTGAAAGTTGATTAGACAAGGACAAGGGTCAATGGCTTCCTCGTCATACTTCAAATCTGATGACAAGCTCAATGATAAGTCTGATTATCATGCTTGGAAAATGTCGTTGGATCTGACATTGGAGGAACAAGATGTTATGGATTATGTCTAGGGAAAGATCACTGAGCCTCCATCAAATGCACCGACTGCTACTAAAACAAAGTACAAGATGGGGGAAAACAAGGGGAAGAAGATCATCAGGGATTCTAGTCAAAAGCACTTGGTTGCTTATATCTCCGAGCTGGGAAAATCTAAGGAGATGTATGATAAGTTGGTTGGCATGCTCAGGGCTAGCAATGCTAATCAAATTCTCTTTTTGAAGAACATGTTGAAGGATATCAAGATGGACAAGAGAGAGTCCATCCAATCCTACTTCATGAGGATCACCGAAATCAAGAATGATCTCTTACCAATTTGAGAGGTCATCGCTGACCGAGAGCTCACTCTCATTGCTCTTGGAGGTCTTCCCTGGGCATGGTATGTATTCAATACCCCTATCCTAATTTCGATGAATTGTTGACAAGATGCACTCAAGAGGAGACAAGGATGATGGAGAGAGACAAACGCTCAAATGGAAATCGAATTGAACCTACTACCCTCACCGCTCATGCAAAGAAGAATAATGTTGATCCGAGAAATCAAGGTCAAGGAAGAGTGGGACCCAAAGGAAGGAAGGGTAGATGTTAGAATCGTAACAGGTTTGGTCACTATGCTAGAGAGTATCTCAATAGAAAGGACTCACCCCGAGATGATGACCACAACAACAATAATAACTTCAGGGGAAATGGAAATCAAAGGAACAACAGGTTCAACAACAAAGGAAAGAGAAAGGCTCCCTCTGCTCGAAACGGAAATGGAAATGGTCAACCTTTCAAGAGGTCAAGGAACTCCGGGTATGATGAATCTAATGTTGTTGATAACAAGAAAAATGAAGATATTCTTATATATGCCCTCTCTGTTGCATCTCCTCCCGACACCCTGGATAATTGGTTGATTGATAGTGGTGCCTCAATGCACTTCACTGGATATAAAGAGGCCCTCTCTAATTTGATTAAAAAGGATACTAATTTGAAAATTATCCTTGGAGATAATGCCACCTATCCCGTAAAAGGGACAGGGGCTATGACCCTCCATCTAAATCAAGGGCAAGTCCTTCCTTTGCAAGATGTGTTGTATATATCTGACTTGTAGAAGAATCTACTGTCTGTCTCGGCAATGGAAGCCAAAGGATTCAAGGTGGCATTAATTGATGGAAAGGTATGCATTTAGAAGAGGAAATTCAAAGAAGCATTCACTCTTGGTTTCAAGGTTGATACACTCTATCAGGTTGGAGGAAGTCTATTGGGAGCCATGACATGTAACACAACTCTTCAATCCGAATTTTGGCACCGAAGGTTTGCACGCCTTCATTATAAAGCTCTTCTCGAAGCAAGGAAGGTGGTCACAGGAATGCCCGATTTCAAAGATGATCATGAAGGTGTATGTCAGGGTTGTGCAGAAGGAAAGCATACTAGGGGACCATTCCCTCAAGTAGCTCCAAGACTCCTGATGTTCTACAATTGATTCATTCTAATCTATCTGGGAGGATGCCTATATTATGTCACCTTTATAGATGACTTCTCCCGCAAGACTTGGATATACTTCTTGAAGAAAAAGGACGAAGTATTCAAATGGTTCCGCACCTTCAAGGCCTTGGTTGAAAATCAAAGAGGGAAGAAGAGAAAAATTTTGAGGACCGATAATGGAACCGAATATGAGTCAAATGAGTTCAATGACTATTGCAAGGAAGTTGGCATTAAGAGGGAGACAACTATTACATATACTCCCGAACAAAATGGAGTTGTCGAAAGGAAGAATCGAACCATTCTTGAAGTTGCCCGTGCCATGCTTCATGGCCAAGGTCTTATGAAGTTCCTATGGGGAGAAGCTTCCAACACCACTGTGTATGTTCAAAATAGATGCCCACATCAAGCATTGGACTCCAAAACTCCCAAAGAATTCTTCACTAGTTAGAAACCTGATGTTTCTCATTTTAGAATTTTTGGAAGTCCCATATATTTTCATGTGCCGAAAGAAAAGAGGAGCAAATTGGATGCTTCTGGAAAGAAGGGAACGTTTGTGGGCTACAGTGAAACCTCGAAGGCATATATAATCTATGTGCCTGGTCAAAGAGAAGTGGAGATAAGTCACGATGTCACCTTCAATGAAGATGTTCCCCTTAGAAAGGTTAGAAATCTTCCTATCTCAAAGGAAGACAAAGAAGAAGAAGCAGGAAAGTAGGAAGAACCGAAGGATGAACAGATGCCCAATGTTGAAGGTCCGATGGATCCGATAGATCCACCTTCTAGCGAGCCCACTTCTTCAAATCAAAGAAGACCCTCATGGCTTAAAGACACTCTCGAAGATGCCAAGAGACATATTGCTCCAAGGGGAACATTATGTGAAAGTAAGAAGCCGAACAGGTACAAAGGGTACTTAGTAGCCATGAGCACCATCGTCCAATATCAGCCTGGAACGTTTGAAGAAGTCGTGAAGCACCAAGTTTGGAAGGATGCAATGAACGAAGAATATGAGTCGATCCTGAAGAATGATGTCTGGGATGGGATCCCTAGACCGAAGGACAAATTTGTTGTCACCTCGAAATGGCTCTACAAGATCAAGCATGGAGTCGATGGAATGTTGAAAAATACAAGGCAAGATTTGTTGCCCGAGGCTTCTCGCAAAAAGAAGGAATAGATTATGATGAAATATTTGCACCTGTTGCTCGTTATACCATCATCCGTTCGATTATTGCCCTTGTTGCATTGCAAGGATGGAGTCTACATCAGATGGATGTCAAGACTGCCTTCTTACCTGGATCGATCAAAGAAGAGGTCTATGTGGAACAACCTTTGAGGTTCGAAGTTCGAGATCGAGATACACATGTATGCAAGTAGAAGAAAGCCCTCTATGGGTTGAAGCAAGCCCCCAGGGCTTGGTATGAGAGGATCGATAGCTACTTGATGAAGTTGGGCTTTACTCGAAGTGATGTTAATCATGACAAGCCTCTCATTTTGGTTCTCTATGTGGATGATCTCTTCCTGACAGGTGTTGACCCTCTTATTTATTAATGTAAGAGGAAGTTGGCTTCTGAGCTCGAGATGAAGGACCTAGGACTAATGCACTACTTCCCAATCCTGGAGGTCTGGCAAAAGCCAGGTGATATTTTCTTTTGTCAAGGAAAATATATTGTGAAGTTGCTGGAAAGATTTGGGATGGTGGACTACAAGTCCCTAACTACTCTAATGGAACTCAATTTTAAGAAGTTATGTGGAAGTGTTGTTGGGCCCGATTTGGGAAATCCTACCAAGTATCGTTAACTCGTAGGGGCCCTGATGTTCTTAGTGAACTCACGTCCGGACATATGTTTTGCAGTGAACACATTGAGTCACTATATGGTCGAGCCTCTTCACATTCACTGGATTGGTGCCAAGAATCTCTTGAGATATCTACGGGGCACAATCAACCATGGACTGAGACACACTGCCGAGAGTACGAGGCTCCATGGATAACACTGATGTTGACTGGGCAGGCAGTGTGGTGGATCGTAAGAGCAAATTTGGATGTTGCTTCACTCTAGGTTTTGCTTCGATCTCTTGGATGAGCAGGAAGCAAAAATCAGTTGCTTTGAGCATCATCGAGGACGAATATATTGCAACAAGTATGGCCTGCTGTGAAGTTGTTTGGTTAAGGAAGCTCTTCAGTGAGTTGTTGGGGCATGTGTTGGATACCACTGTGATCCATTGTGACAACCAAAGTGGGATTCAACTTTCAGAGAATCCCGTGTTCCATGACCGCTCCAAGCATATTGATATCAGGTACCACTTTATCCGAGATATGGTACAGCGAGGCACCGTAAGGCTCCATCACATAGGGACTGATGAGCATGCCGCAGATATTCTCACGAAGTCCCTAGGGAAGGTCAAATTCTTAACGTTCCGTGAGAAGCTTGGAATAGAGGACAGACCCTCTTGTGAGGGTCCCACTTGAGTTGGACTTTGAGCTCTAGGAGCTCTAGGGGGCTTGGGGATAGCTTCTTGGAGCTATAAGCAACCACAGGGCTAGGTTCGCCTTACCTTGTTAATGTGAGTTGTTATCAACTCACATCAAACATTCAGCCATATAAATGCTGACATATCCCTGGTTCAGCAAACAAGTTAGAAGCACTGTAAACCCTGGCACTCATCAGATGCCCACAAAGGCCAATAACACTGCTCAACAATTTCTGGCAAACCCTAACTCAACAATAGCAACATCATTATATTCTCTCTGGTCAAAACAATCGAATCAGTCCTCACAACAACACAATCTCACTAATGCATATTCTACAAGCATCAAACTCTCATTCTCTGCCACATACATCCAATGACTGGGTCACATTCATTATCACAAGACTTTGATAGATCTATGACAATAGCATATGTTAAACATGAGATACTCTCACTGGCAATAGTCTCACCATTCTCTTGATTGCATACGAGTATCCACACAAGCTGGGATTGATAGCTCACACTCAGCTACAGGTGACTAACATTCTTATTCATGTGCACTATTCTGCACATTCAGCCAAAACTGACTTACTGAACCCTGGTACATGTAACTGTATCAGCACCTTTAGATCAAGGCCAACATCATTTAAGGGGTTCTCTGTCTTAGATTTGCCCTTCAGATTTAGTCAATGATCAACCCTGTGAGATGCTCCTAATATCTTTGAACTTCAGAACTGCCTCTTTATGATGAAGTACAACTTTCAATTCAAATCATAGCACAGTGTAACAATCATACCTCTTACCGTAATGTTTGATATTGATGCCTTCAACAAGCTTCACCCTTGCTTCAGATTGCTGCTCCTTAGTATCTTCATTAACCTTGCTTTGAAGATGCCTCCTAAATTCACGGTCTTGACAGCCCTATGTAAAGGTCATACTTGAATTTAAATTCAGATCTGAGACCAGACCTTGTCCAAATAAATTAGCCCTTTGGTATGCTCCAATTTAGCCTCAGAGACAGCCTCAAATAAATACAAAATGTGGCCTCAGGTAACCTTAAAATATTTTCTCAGAAAGGATGACATTGTTCTCTGAATGATCTGGGAATTAGACCTTCAATTTAAGGAGATTAATGTGCCTTAAAAACTTGGCTTTACAATGAACTGAAGTGGTCCTTAATGACCCTTAATGCTGCTTCGAATGTGCTGGGAAACACTTTGGGAACAAACTCATCAAAGATGGAATTGTGCCAAGAACAACATGCCTTAAACCAACCTAGGATTAGGCCTTAAACAGGCCAATGAACTTACTCAGGAATTCTGTCAGATCAATGAATGTATGCTTCAAATCTGCCAAAAAACAAAAATTGAATTTTGCCTCTGATATGCCCTAGGAATCAGCTTGGACTTTGCCTAAGGAAATGTCCACAAAACAACTCAGTATCAGCCTCAGAATAGCTTGAACAGTCCCAAAAATAACTTCAAGAAAGAAGGCCGAAATTTGGTCAAATCAGGCCTCTTAACCTGCTTCAAAAGGGTTCTGAAATTGTCTTAAAAGGGGGCTGGATTAAGCCTCAGAAGGCCTGAAAACAGACTTCAGAAGTAGCCCTAAAATCATGGCAAAATAGCCTCAAAAGATACCACAGGTCAGGCCTCAGGCCGAAATTTGTTACAGGAATATGGCCTCAGGAGGGGGCTGAAATTCAGCCTCTGAGGCAGCCTAAATACCACAGCTTAGCGAGCATTTTTACCTCAGATAAGCCTCAGATATGTTCTTCAATGACCAACCATGGAGTAGCCCTAATATAGTTCACAACAACCCACAGAAGAAACCAAAAATGTCTCTGCCCAGCGAAGAGGAAGACACCATAAATTTTTAGAATTCAAGCTTAGAAAAATCAGTGAACTTGCCTCAGATAGGCCCAGATTAGGCCTCAGGAAAAAACAAGCAAAGTGCCTAAGATCTATGCGAATTTATCTTCAGATCAGCCTCTTGTCCAGAAAATTGTTAATTAGGCAGCTCAGCGACAAATTCCAACCATGGGATGAGATTCCTCTTTTCGAGAGGACAAATTCTCACTATTGAAGCACTCAATTTGAAGAAGGGAAAGTGTATTTTTGAATTAAAGCTCACACATGCATATTTTTAGGATCTTTTCTGCAACTAAGATCAACTCTCCCTCCTCATCCAACAGTGGAAGTTCTGAGCAAGTGACAACATGTTGTCCCAAGGCCTTTTTAAGACACAAGACATGAAAGACGTTTGAATCTTACATCCTTCAGGAAGTTCAAGCTCATATGCCACTTCTACTCGTATCACGATTCTATATGGCCCATAGAACTTGGGCTTCAACTTTTCTGCCCCCTTGGTTTTGAGTGATGACTGCTTGTGGCCGAAGACGGAGGTACACCATGTCTCCCACTTCAAAGTTGTGCTCCACTTTGTGCCTTTCTGCGTATATGTTCTGTTGATCTCGATCCATTTGTAGATTGTCCTTGAGGTCCTTCAAAATATCTTCGCTTTCCTAAATCCAGTCCTTGGCCAAAGGTGCCCGACTATCCCCACATATCCTATCTGCAAATGTTGAGGCACCATGCCCATATAATGTTTTGAAGGGTGTCATGCCGATGGATATGTGGAAAGTGGTGTTGTAGCAATGCTCCCCCAGATACAGCCACTTTACCTGTGCATTTTGTTGGTCGGTTACATAATTCTAGAGATAGCCCTCTAGCCAATTGTTGACTATCTATGTCTGTCCATCACTCTATGGGTGGTAGCTGGTGCTCGGTGTCAACTCGGTCCCCACAAGTTTAAATAGCTTTTGCAATAAGTCGCCCATGAACCTATTCTCCCTGTCACCAACGATGGTCTTCAACAACCCATGTAATCTGAAGACCTCCCTAAAGAATAGCTCAGCCACCTGAGTTGTTGAGTATTTTGATGGTATGGCAAAGAAATGAGAAAATTTTGTGAGTTGATCTACTACCACATATATATAGTCTTTCCCCAGCCCTAGAGGTAGCCCAGTGATAAAGTATTTTGAATAGCTCAGCCACCTCAGTTGTTGAGTATTTTGATGGTATGGCAAAGAAATGAGAAAATTTTGTGAGTCGATCTACTACCACATATATATAGTCTTTCCCCAGCCCCAGAGGTAGCCCAGTGATAAAGTCCATGCAAATGCTCTCCCACTTCTGCTCCAAAATAGGGAGTGGCTACAGTAAACCTGCTCGATGAGTGTGTTCTACTTTGTTTTATTGTCGAGTGTTAACACATCCATCTTGAGGCCCTTCCAAGTGAACCTCTCCCTAATTTTCCTGTAGGTCTTTATGTACCTCGAATGCCCTTCTAAGGATGATCTGTGAGTTGCTTACATTATTTTCTCCTTGAGTTGTGATTCTAGCACCAAACAGATCTGGTTTTTGTAGTAAATGATATCATCCACAACCCAATACCTATCATCATGAATCAACCCCTCCAAAATCTCGCAGGCGAATTTATTCTTTGAATACTCCACAAGCAGCGGCGACTTTCAATCATCTACCATCTCTATGAGTGAGAGTGGGTAGCCTCCTCGAAAGAGCATCAACCAATATATTGTTTTTGCCTTTGACGTACTCTATCCCAAAGTCATAGACCTACAATTGACTGATCCATTTTTGTTGCCTCTCACTCAATTCCTTTTGTTCCATGAGGAACCTCAGTTTGTTATGATTTGTCTTCACCTTGAACCTGTTCCCCATCAGATATTGCCTGAATTTGGCCAATGCATGCATGATGACCAACATCTCTTTGTCATGGATTAAACAGCGTCACTCATAATCTTTGAGTTTGCAGCTCTCGAATGTTATGGGGTGACGATTATGCATAAGAACTACTCTTATTCATGTCCATGAAGCGTCACATTCCAACACAAATGGTAAGGTGAAATCTAGTAGTGCAAGCACAGGGCATGTACTCATTACCTCCTTCATCTTCTCAAATGTTTCCTACACTTTCTCTAACCAACTAAAGGCTTCTTTCTTGGTGAGGTCTGTTAGAGGTGTTGTTAACGACCAGCCTACATCCATCTTAACACTGGATCTATCAAGCGCCGAGAGGGATCAAATCTCTTGAGGTGCAAACCTCTTTTTGAGTGCAAAACTTGAGGAAAGGTATGCACCTCGAGAGATTTGATCTCTCTCGGCGCTTAATAGATCCAAAGTTAAGATGGATCTAGGCTGGTTTCAGTCGTGTACGGTCATGCAAAATTTGTTGAACATCTAATTATTTTGATCATTTTAAATATGCTAAAAATGTCTAAGATTAATGATGAATGATGAGACACGTACTAACTTGAATGATGAAAAATGATGAAATGAAGATTTTAAGTGCAAAGTGAAAATGTAACAATGTTGAATGATAGAAAATGTGAGTAATAAGAATGAAGTCAATTACAAACAATATTCATTGCGATCAATCTGAAACTATTTTATTTTATTGTTCTTATTGTCACACATTTAGTTATTCTCTATTATCGTGTTTGGATGAAAAGTGATTAACGATGTTGAATGATGGAAAATGGGAATAATAAGGATGTAGCCAATTACAAATGGTTTATAGTTTCAAGAAGAAGACATTTCAGGTAAGTGAAAATTTTATTTAGGATGAAAATTCAGGTTTTGTATTTATGGTTGAATTATTGCAACACATAAGTCAATTCATGTCATGAATAATGTTTATGTGCTCACACTATGAGTGTGTGTGTCTGTTTTTGGGGTGAAATAGAGATATAGATGGAGGGGGGGATAGAGGGGAGAGTAGAGATGCAAAGACGGGGTGGGGAGGAAGAGATATAGATATGGAGAGAGAAGTGTTAGAGAGAGAGAGAGAGAGATACATATGGAGAGAGAGTGTGTACCTTTGGGGGGTGAGATAGAGAGATAAAGAAGGAGATACAATGGGGGATAAAGATATAGATGGAGGGGGCAGAGATGTGCTTACACTGAAATCAATGCACACTATTAATCTAATTACTTTGAAATTAATGTACATCATACATCTAGTTGCATCAAATTAGAAATCATCATATACACTGAAATCAATGTTTAGTGAAAACAATCAAATAGGATTAGAAATCAACTTCTACACTAAAATCAATGCATCTTGTGCAAACAATCAAATAGGATTAAAAAGAAAAATCTACACTAAATTCAATGCATATATTGCAAGCAATCAAATAGGATTAGAAATCAATATCTACAATGAAACCAATGCATAGAGGGGAAAAGAGAGATGCAAATACAAGGTGGGGTGGAAGAGATATAGATATGGAGAGAAAAGTGTTAAAGGGAGGGAGAGAGAGGGGGTAGAAAAGGGAGGGAGAGAGAGGGAGAGAGATAGATATATATGGAGAGAGTGTGTGTATGTTTGGGGGGTGATATGGAGAGATAAAGAAGGAGAGAGAATGGGTGATAGAGATATAAACGGAGGGGGTAGAGATATGCTTACACTGAAATCAATGCACATTATTAATCTAATTATTTTGAAATTAATGTACATCATACATCTATTTGCATCAAATCAGAAATAAACATCTACGCTGAAATCAATGCATCTAGTACAAACAATCAAATAGGATTAGAAAGCAAAATCTACACTAAATTCAATGCATCTATTGCAAGCAATCAAATAGGATTAAAAATCAATATCTACACTAAAACCAATGGATCCAGTGCAAGCAATCAAATAGGATTTGAAATCAACATTTACACTGGAATCAATGCATCTAGTGTAAGGTATTAAATAGAATTATAAATCGACATCTACACTGAAATCAATGCATCTAGTGCAAGTGATCAAATATGATTAGAAATGAATATCTACATTGAAACCAATGCATCTAGATCAAGCAATAAAATAGGAGTAAAAATCAACATCTAACTAAAATAAATGCATCTAGTGTAAGGTATTAAATAGGATTAAAAATCGACATCTACATTGAAATCAATGCATCTAGTGAAAATGATCAAATTGGATTAGAAATCAAATACTACACTCAAATCAATACATATATTTTAGGGAAAAACCAAAATATTCATGACTTTCTAGATCTAACCTCTATGTTTATGTGTCTTTTTGTCCACCTTCCATTCTGTGTCTATATCCCTCCCTCTCTCCTTCTCCCTCTCCCCCTCCCTCTCTCCCCTGTCTCTCTCTCACCACCTCTCCCTCCCTTTCTCTATATGTATCTTCTTCCCTCTCCCCCCTACCATCTATATCTATACCTCCCTCCATCTGTCCTTATTTGTTTCTCTATCCCATCCCCTGAAACACATGGCATGATCTCTCTCTCTCTCTCTCTCTCTCTCATTTTATTTGTCTCTCTCTTCTTCCCTCTTTCCCTAAGTCTATATCTCTATCTCCCTCCGTCTCTCTTTCTTTATCTCTCTATATCGCCATGTATACATTATCTCTACATATATATCTATCTATATCTCCCTCTTCTCGTCCTTCTCTATCTCTTCCCCTTCTCTCTCTCTCTCTCTCAGCCCCCAAACATACACACTATCTCTCCATATCTATTTATATGTTTATATCTCTCTCCCCCTCTCCCACCCTCTTCCTCTCCCTCCCTCTTCCTCACTGTCGTTGTCTCTCTTCCTCTTCTCTCTTCATATCTATCTCTATTCCTCCCTCCCTCTCTTTTTCTCTCTCTTCTTCCCTCTCTCCCCCCTCCATCTATATCTCTATCTCCCATTGTCTCTCCTTATCACCACAAAAACATACACACTCTCTCTCTCCATATCTATATATCTTCCTCTCCCTCCCTCTTCCTCTCCCTCCCAATATTGCTCTTCTCTCTATCTCTTTGCCTTCTCCCCTGTCACTCCCTCTCCCACTCCACCTTTCTCTCTCTGTCTTTCTTCCCCTTCCAACTCCATCTCTCTTCCCCTCTCTCTCTCCTCTCTCTCAAGTCCCCTCTCTCACTTTCTCACTCACCTCCCTCTATTTCTCCCTCCCATCACACACCAATGATAGAATATAATGTTCAGATGTTTCCACCATTTATTCCTCATTAATATTTATTTATTTAAAATATGGTATTTGACCCTTGGTATTTAGCCCGTGGTATTAATAATAATTTGTTCCACGGTACTTGGTCCATAGGCTTCACCTAAATAAAACTTTTTTTTTAGTTTTCTTAAATATATAGGGAGGTTTATGGATTAAATATAAAAATGGGTTTTATTTATTTACCATACCTCTCGAGTAAGTATAAAAATAGGTTTTATTTATTTACCATAACTTTGGGTTAAAAGGTAGGGATAATTATAGCAAATAGATTGATTACAATTAAGCGAACATTACAAAATGTTTACAAACTTTCTTACATTACATCTACACATCTACCCTATATATTGAACCGACATTAAAAAAGTCTACAAACTTTCTTACATTACATCTACACATCTACCCTATACTGGGCTGTAGAGCACCTCTCGGCGCAATGAGAACCCCTTAACAACCTTCCTACAATAGGTGCAGAGGCCAAGAAATCTCTTCAGTTTTGTTACGTTCTTTGAGGTGGGCCACTCATTGATTGCTCGGATTTTCTCCTAGTAGACCTAAACCCCATTATGCCCAATCACATGCCCTCCCAAACTCACACTTGGACTCCTTTGCATAAAGCTCTTGTTCCTCCAGAATCCCCAAAACCTCGTCCAAGTGCATAGATGGTATTGCCAAGTCTTTTTGTAGACCGGTATATCATCAAAGAAGACCAACAAGTATTTCCACAACTGTTTATTGAACACGTAGTTCATGCATGACTAGAAAGTTGCGAGGGCATTGATCAACCCAAATGGCATGACCAAGAACTCGTAGTGCCCATAATGGCAACTGAGAGTTGTTTTCGAGATGTCATGCTCTCGAACTCAAATCTAATGGGAGCCCGAGCAAAGATCAACCTTCGAAAAGTATCTGCCTCCCCTCAGCTCATCCATCAATTCAACTATCCTAGAGACAGGATACTGGTTTTTTATTGTTCTTTTGTTAAGAGTCTGGTAATCAATATACATCCGCAAGGTACTGTCCTTCTTCTTAGCCATGACTACTAAAGAAGTGAAAGAACTATAGCTAAGCTGAATCTGGCCCAACCTGAATGAGTCCTTGATGGCCTTCTCAATTTCGTCTTTGTAAATCTTCGAATATCGGTAGAGGTTGGTAATGACAGTTTGTACCCCCTCCTCCAACTCTATAACATGCTCAAAACTCATGTCTATCGGACTACTAGGAGGGATGTCAGATAAATAAATAAATAAATAAAAACTTTTTGGTTTTTACGAAGCAATACCTTAATGTCGTCGGGATGTTGTCGTGGTTAGTCCAGTGGTCTGCAATTTGTAATAAGGCATTCAACCGCCCACTCAATATCACCCCGCCTCAATACTACTTCCATGTTGTTGGAGGATATTAGTCTCGGTGGGTACTGATGCATGGCCCTCAATACTACCCTTTTGCCATCTATTGTACCTTTGAATTCCATCTCCATGTTTCGTTAATCCGTAGTATACTTCCCGATGTAGTAGAGCCACGGACAACCTAACACAACATTAGTGTCTAGAACATCCACCACAAAGAAGTCCTCGGTCACTGTGCAAGTTCCCCATAGTTAACTGCAATTTGTGGACATATCTATTGCAGTCCATCTGATGGTTACTAGGTATGATGACCATAAAACCATCAAACTCCTCAGTAGGAATCCCTCTCCGTTCTACCATGGCCGCATCTATGAAATGAAATTGTGGGAAGCTCCACTATCAATCAATATCTTCACCTTGTGTCTTGTTAGAACCCCTCTTGCTCTAAAAGTATGATACCTAGGGAATCCTAACATGGATGCAATGATAGGGGCTTTGCCCTCTGCATGTGAATTCTCACCTCCATCTGTCTGAAGTATTTGTCACTGTACCTGTCCCTACATCGGCTCCTCATCTCCATCATCATTATCACTCTCTAAGTACACCTCAATATAGTGAGTCTTGCCCACCTTGTCCTTACTTGCACACTTGTGCCTTGTTGCCCATGGCTCTTAACATTTGAAATAGAGCTTCTTCTTTCTTAGCTCCCTCTGAGTCTCATCCATCTTTGGTTCCCCCATCCACTCCTGAAAGGGCTTAACCTCTTTACTCTTCTGAGGGAAAGAGGGCTTAGGAGTGAATTTGTTTTTAGAAGCGACATCATGCATGTCCCTGGTCTTGTTAATTGTCACACAAAGAGTTGTGGGTTCAAAGCCTTTGACCCATCCACGTAGAGGTTCTGACAACCCCTCTACAAATAGCATCACCAATCTGGCCTCTAAGATATCTGTGACCATAACTCCTAGTCATTGAAACTTTGAAATGTAACCCTCTGAGCTACATGTCTGCCTAAGTTCTGTCAGCTCTCTAAAATGAAGTTTCGGGTCCTTTCTGTCAAACTGCTCAATGAGTCTTTCAATGAACTCAATATATGAGGTGATGTTATTGTGACCCATAGTCACCAACCCATGGTACCACCAATCATGGGCCTCACCATCTAAGTGTAATGCGGTCGGCTTGATTTGCCTCCTCACTCTGTCATCTGATGTACTTGGAAATATGTATACAGTTTATATACCCATGACCGAGTTGAGCATTTCGATGACCCATCAAAGCAAGGGATGGTCACCTTCCCCCATGTCTTTTGCATCTCATTGTTCTACCTCAAGGCTCTCTGGAATAGTTTGGGTCTGCTCTTCAGCTGAAGATGGCGAAAATCAGCGAAACTCATGGCAAACTGAAACTCCCATCCTAATGCTCTATATTCCTCCATAAAATATGCATAAGAAATCCCCTAACTAGACTGCTATGTTTGGTACCCAGTTGTCTCATGTAAGAATTGAGGCATGTTTGGTCTTAATGCTTTGTTAAATGATCGTGAATGGCTTTGTGTAGTAGTATGGGCTTGACTACCCTGTGCACTATTAGACCCTTCTCCATTCTTAGGCTCCTTTCCAATGGAAACCCCTTTGTTTGACATCCCTTTCATCAGGTCTACCATCTCCTTTTGGCCTTTAACCAAATCATTTGTTGCCCTGAACAAACTATTACAAGCTTCTTCCTCCTTGTCATCAATGTCTGGCTCTTTTATCTCAGGTGTTTCATCTATCCCTTTTCCTTTTTCCAATGCCTCTTCACCCTCAATACCTAGAATATCTTCTTCTCTAATAGGAGTGGGTTCTCTATGTGAGTATTTCCTCCTGTAAGTTATCCCTCTAAAAGGACTACCGTCTGTCATGACATCACTAACAAGTTGTCCTTAGACCTCACAATTGTCCAAGAACATGCTATGATACCACTGTAAAATTCTCTCCCAGAAATCCCTTGAATTTTCAATAAATTTCTGAATTTATATTGAAGTTTTCAGTGATGATTTTTGGCAAGCGGTTTGTTTTCTCATTGTTGTAGGCGTAAATCTGATTAGTGTAACTCAGGAACATATATGCTAAACATTTGAAACACTTCTCAACACATCTAATTTATTATATACTCATAAATGTACACACGAGTATATTCAATGTTGATATAAAGACAATGCCAATAGATCTTAAATGAACAAACTCGTAGACTAGTTTACCAACATTTATACAGTGAATGCAAAATAGAGAGAACATGGAATGTTCCGTCAGATAATAAGCTTAGACACCATGCTTCCTCAGAACATAGTATCAATTTGCAAGGATAAATATGTCAGCCTTTCCTACAGCAGCACTTTCCCAAGAGTTTGGCTCAAGTCAGAAGTCACTAGACTAGCAACTTGCACTTCTAATCCGGATTTATGCAGGAACGCAACAGAATACACATATAACCATAAATACAAAAATGCAGCCGAAATAACACTTAATTTCATTAATATCAAAGAACTGAAATTTGTTTACAAACAGAATGGAAATAAACTAGCTAGGGCACTGGTAGCTTATCTCTAAGAAGAGATGTGATGGCTACAAGCCTCTGAACTGTGTTACAATGAGGCTCGAGGGCCTATTTATTATTGAGAAACAATGGAAAACCCTAAACATCCAAAAACCTAACCCTAGGAGATGAAGCACCAAAACTATGGGCCCCATTTGGATAAATTGGTACATCAACTTCCCGGGGACGCAACTTTGGCATACGATCTACGTTTGACGCGCTCAATACCTCGTTAGAAAGATCTATCAAATGACTACAACTTTTGAGTGAGCAACATCGGTCTATGACCAATGTTGCTCCCGATTTTCCCAAAAAACGTCGTTTAGGGCCTCAAAACGGCTCCGAAGGTTCAGGACCCAAACCGCTAAAAATAGTAAATTGTGCTATAATTAAAGAAACTGAAAAACTGAAAGAAACAATGGTGGGGCCCCAAGTGGAATAGGCGGGTGGCCACCAATATCCACCTGGATCAACTTCTTTGAAGACTATATATGGAAGTTGCATGTACAGGAATGGAGGTAGCAATGAACATGTCCAACCAAATAAAGATCACGACTTGCCCAGGACTGATATATTCCATCCCCACACAGTCAACAAAGACTCGAGAAATCAAGCCCTTAATGAAGCGAACAAAGTTCCTTCTCAGGTTAAAATACTCCAGAACACTTGGAATACAAAGATATCCATGAGGATACAAATATTATATTATAAAAGATATGAGATAGATGACTGAATGTTACAAATGAAGCCTGCTTATATACCTATGCAGGTGCCTCTTCACGAAAGGTCATGTCTTATCAGACATGGCCTTTCAACCTAATTACTAATTAACTAATTAATCACTATTTACATTATTTTATTTATGACATTGCCTTCCCCTCAAAAAGCTTTGTCCTCAAAGCTTGCCGATGAAAGGCCTCGATTTCTTTTCCTGCTACAAACATCTTCTTGTCTTCGGGGCCGTCATCCTTGTTGATACAAGTTGATATGATCCTCTAAGTGACAAACAAAATTGTCGCACTAAGAATGGATCAGAAAATCTTAAATCAATCTTCTGTGGAACCTTACGATGACTGGCAACTTGTGATGATTCGTTAGTACTCGTCGCAATATTAGCTTGTTTCTGTTCCGAATACAGAGTTTGGTTGAGTTGTCTACTCCCGTGATTTGGATGTCGATAGGGAACTTTTTTTGTGTGATTTTGATTTCCTTTTGGCGAGGATGTTATTGAGTAGGTTACAGAACCTTCACTTAGTATGTTCCTCGTTTGAACTACAACATCGAAGTTTGTATCTTTTGCAACTTGCTTGTCTTCTTCTTAAGCTCTAACATTTACTGGATCAATGTTCGTTTTTCTTGCAACTTGAACTTCTACATTTGTCGGTTTTGACGATTCTTTTTCAACAAGTTGTTGCACCTTATTTTCCAACGACTTCTTGTCTTTCTTCAACTTCTTAATTTGCGTTAGTAATTTATTGTTGTGATCCTTGAGGCGAGCAACCTCTTCATTCTTGTTAGTGGTGATTTTTTCAATTTCCTTCTGCATAATTTGTATCACCTTTTTACTTTCTTGAGAAATTACTTTTGAAATTTCTTGAATGTCTTCAAGTGTCATTGAATTTGGCTTTAAGTTAACGTCCTGTAACGTCATTTTCTTCTTTTTGTAGGAGAATGTTAAAAACTTCTTTTTTGTATTAAGGACGAATGACCCTAGTGATTCTATCAAGAGCGGACCCAAAATTATATCACTATCGTTACAAAATAAGGTTTTAACAGTAAATTGCGAGACCAAGGAATACTCCCCAATACTTAGGTGTCGATTCCTTATGTTGTATTGTTTTTCATTTGTGTTAATTGAATTTGTTTCAATTATATTTGATTCAGGGATCACTAACTGGTTAGCACATTTAGTACTAACATAATTATCCTTTTGATTAAGATCGATAGATATGAGAACTTCCTTTCCCGCAAGTAACCCTTTAATTTTAATTAGCGCACGGACAAACATACTATAATTTTCAGGAAATCTTCCCTCTTTCCTTTTCGAATTAGACTCCATTTGCGTTTATCAAAGTGCAATTAGGGTTTTTTTTTTAAATAGAGATTTTTGATCTTTATAATAAAATATTACTCCCCCTTTTTTTATAACTTAATTAATTAATAAATTTAATTAATTCAAAATTTCTTTTATAAATTTGAATAAACCTCTATTTTTTTTAATATCCAAAAAAATCCCCTTTTTATATATATATAAGTCCCTTGCTTCACTTAATACTTTTTAATCCTAGAATACTCTTTTGAAAATTCGCTGATTCTTTTTTAAATAAATAAATCACTTTAAAAAAAAAATTAATCTTTTTGAATTTATTTCAACTTTAAACTTTGACGTTGAAAAAAAAATAACTCTTGCTTCTTCAACTAATGTGATTATATATATTTTATATATATAACTCAAGAGTCGTGTCTTCTTCTAAACATAGTTACGTTTCTTTAGTCAGCAGGACTTCCTCTTCCGGCTGGAACTTAGATACAATTGTACAGTTCTGTTAGTGTCAATTTATAGTGGATACGTGTGCCAATTTGTGTGACTACTGTATTGTCTTTCGATTATTTCAAACTCGATGGAGTTACGCAGAGGTTCGAGGTAGTTTTGGCGGAGTTCAAAGAAGGGAGGTGGCACAATGGCAGTGAGTTCGACGGCAACGGATGTGGTAGCAAACCGAGCCGGTGGTAGTAGCGGTCAAGGCAGTGCGGCGTCGTGGTGGATGATGGGTGGTCGGGCAGTGCGGCGTCGTGGTGGATGACCGGTGGTCAGGCAGTGCAGTTTGAAGGCAGAGAAGGGACAACGGCAATGGCTACTCGGCAGGGCAGATAACGCAGCAAAAAAGGACTGCCTATGGCAGTGGTGATCGGATTGCAACAGCAGTCGGTACAAGAAATTTGTGAATGGAGCCAGGGCACAGTCGAACAAGCCACAGCTTGGTAGCAATGAAGGTCGATGGATCCACGAAGGAAATAGCACAACGATAGTCGTGGGTAAGACGACGACAGCAGGAGTGGTCGGTGGTTTATTCCGCGTGGAAAAAAAAACACAATGGTCACAACGTGGGACTAAATTGGGACGACAGAGCCTGCTGTGGATTGCAGCTAGTAACTGTGGATAGCCAGTTACATTGTCTTTTTCTTTTCTTTCTTCTTTCTTTTCTTTTTTTTTTTTCAAATAACTTCAATTTTTTTAAACTTGTCTTGTACGTATATGTATATATATATATATGTGTGTGTGTGTGTGTGTTTTTAATATACTTTGATTTCTTTCTTTCTTTCTTTTTTTCTTTTATATATATATATATATATATATATATATATTGCTTTTGCTTTTGCTTCTTATTTTTCAAAAAATTCCCTTTTTTTTCTTTAAATTTTTAATTTTGGCCAAAGGCCTACTGGTGAAATTTCTTCAAATTTTTAATTCTGGCCAAAGGCCTACTGGTGAAATTTCTTCAAATTTTTAATTTTGGCCAAAGGCCTACTGGTGAAAATGGAGAAACTCCAAGACTGGTAGCGAAACACTTCGACGACATCAATGTTGACGAATTTTTGATGGCCAAAGGCCTAGACCGAGGAGCGTAGCTCTGTGCAGTGAGGAGCGGCCAGAAGATCGAACTCCTCTGATACCAAATGAAGCGAACAAAGTTCCTTCTCAGGTTAAAATACTCCAGAACACTTGGAATACAAAGATATCCATGAAGATACAAATATTATATTATTAAAGATATGAGATAGATGATCGAATGTTACAAATGAGGCTTGCTTATATACCTAAGCAGGTGCCTCTTCACGAAAGGTCATGTCTTATCAGACATGGCCTTTCAACCTAATTACTAATTAACTAATTAATCACTATTTACATTATTTTATTTATGACACTTAACTGAGTATATTTAGCCACAATTCACAGGAGTTATTTTGGCCCAACAAAGAGGTAAAAGTCATCCTCTAATAGCAAGAACTCAGCCCAAAAGTATAGTGGCTCAACCAGCAATAAAAACAAAGGGATTCAACCCTCTTATCCTCTTGAAACCACGCCAAAATTGTAGTAAGTTAGTAACTTGCCTAGTAGTTAGAAGGGAAACTCATGCACTGCTTACACTTCAGCGAAACATCTTTCCTCCTTCAGGAAACTCAACCCATAAGATTAAGTAGTTGAGAGTACAGTCGAGTCCCCTTGGTATTCTTTTACCCAATAAATCGAACTCAAGATGGCTTGGAAATTTGATGTCTTTGTGGGTATTCTCCAACCTATCAAAAGAGATAGAAAACATTATATAAGGAAATAAAATTAATTGATAACACTTCTCTACCTTAGTGTCTCCTGTAAATCATCTTCTCCTTTGAATCCCAACGGTGAAATTTGAGTGATTCCACTCCTTAAACCAGTTAGAGTGTATAGTTTCAACATTAAAACAAGTTATGGTGGCTAGGGTTTCTCAAACTCTAAGCTTCTCTTCAAAAACTCTCCAAGAGATTTTTTTTCAAAATGCAAGTGAAAGAATGAAGAGTCTCCTCACTTTTTTCTCTTTCATAAACTTGTGGCCACTTTTGTCGTCACTTTATAATATTTTCACTTAAGTTAAAGTGACTTTTCACTTGCCTAGGAAGTGTCTCCCTTTCACCCCTTAGACTTTTATAATGTTTCCCTAGGCAAATTAAGTCCCCTTGTTAAATTTTCCCCACATTGGCCTACGGAAACCATGCTAGGCAAGCAAACATTGTCCATATGTTCCTAAGTTGTCAAAGACATTACACATATAGTGTTTTCTATCTCATTTTGATAGATTGAGAAATACCCACAAAGGCACCATATTTCCAAGCCAATTTAGGGTCGATTTGTTGGGTAAAGAGTACCAACGAGGCTAGGCTATATTACCAACTGCTGAGTCTCATGGGTCGAGTTTCCTGAAGGAGGAAGGATGAGTTATGAAGTGCAACCAAAGCACGAGTTCTCTTTTTTATTTGTTGGACAAGTTTCCACAGTTTGGACGAGATTCCCTGAGGAAAAGGCGATCGAGTCTCCTTATCTTTATTGTTGGTTAAGCCACCATATTTTTGGGTTAAATTTCTGCTACTGAAGGACGAGCTTTACTGTTGTATTGGAGCCAAAAATCTGATGTGTTGTCGTTGAGTATACTCCTTCAAGGGTCCGATTTTTGGAGTTTCTTGTTGATAGTGTGGGACATGAATCATTGGTGGTGGTTGCTATCAGTTATGGGCATGCCATGACCTTTATCTTGCTAGATGTGTTAGTTGTTACCTCCGTTCCTGTACATTTAGAGTTCCAGAGAGAAATCTTTAGAAAGGAACGAGTTGTTGGCCTAGTAACTTATGCTTTGAGCCAAACTCTTGGGGAAAGTGTTACTGAAGGGAGAAGTTGATATATATATTCATGCATACAAATACTTTGTTGTGAAAAATCCTGAAATCCAAGCCTATCTATAAAAAACTGCTTTCGGTAATAATCACTTATTACCGAAAGTAGTTTTTTACAAATTATGGATCACAGAAGCCATATTCCAAAAATCCAAGCCTATCATTTGAAAGAATGTTCCAGGTTCACTTCATCTTGCATTCACTGTATATATATGTTGGCAAACTAATTTATAAGTCTATTCATTTTTAGATCTAGTGTCATTTCCTTTATACGAGCATTGAATATACTTGTATGTATGTTTCTAAGCATATAGTAAATCAAATGTGGCTGAGGAGAAGTGTTATTTTAGTGTGGAATGTCTATCATATTTATCATTGAGTTAAGCAAACCACATTTACACCTACAGCAGTGAGAAAACAAACTGCTTGACGAAAATTGTCAATGAAATAACTACCAAACACAATCATTTTTTTAATCATTCTAAGAGGGGATCTTACAGTGGTATCAAAGCATGTCCTTGGACATTGTGGGGTCTATGGGTAACTTGTTGGTAATGTCATGACAGACGAGAGTCCTTTCAGAGGGGTAACTTACAGGAGGAAGTATACACATAGAGAGCCCACTCCTATTAGAGAAGAAGATATCCCAGATAGTAAGGGTGAAGAAACACCAAAGAAAGGGAAAGTGGTAGAAGAAACACCTGAAATAGAAGAACCATACATGGGTGATAAGGAGGCCCAAGCATTTAACAGCTTGCTCAGTGCAATAAACAATTTGGCTAAAGGCCAGAAGGAAATGGTGGACCTAATGAGAGGGATGACAAGCAAAGGGGCTTCCACCGGAAAGGAACCAATGAATGGAGAGGGGTCTAATAGCGCAAAGAGCAGTCAGGCTCGTACTACTACACAGAGCCATTCACGCTCATTTAGCAAAATACCCAGAAAAAACATGTCTCAATTCTTACATGAGACAGCAAAGGACCAAGCAAAGCAGTCTACTCAAGGGATTCCTTATGCAGATTATTTGGAGGAGTATAGAGCATTGGGATGTGAGTTCCAGGCTGTCAAGAATTTCACAATTTTTTGTCGCCTTCAGTTGAAGAGCAAGACCAAAACATTTTAGAAAGCTTTGAGCCAAAATAATGAGTTGCAAAAGACATTGGGGAAGGTGACCATCCCTTGATTTGTTGGGTCATCCAAATGCTCAGCGCGGTCATGGGTATAGAAGTTGGATACATATTTCCAGTTGCATCAAATGACAGAGGAGGAGGCCATCAAGCTAGCCACATTACACTTGGATGGCGAGGCCCATGAGTTGGTGCCATGGGTTAGTGACAATGGGTCACAACAACGTCACTTAGTTTATTGGGTTCACTCAGAGGCTCATTGAGCGATTTGACGGGAAGGACCCGAAGCTTCATTTCAAGTTGTCGGCCCAACTCAGACAAACAGACAATCCGTAGGCCTACATTTCAGAGTTCCAGAGACTAGCAGTTATGGTCACGGGCATCTCGAAGACTAGGTTGGTGATGCTATTTGTAAAGGGATTGTCAAAGCCTCTACATGGTTGGGTCAAAGGCTTTGAACCCGCCAATCTTCGTGTTACAATCAACTAAACTATGGATATGCAAGATGTCATCTCGAAGAACAAATTCACTACTAAACCTTCTTTTCCTCGGAAGGGTAAGGAGGTCAAACATTTTTAGGAGTGGACAGAGAAACAAAGAATGGACGAGGAGACCCAGAAGGACTTGAGAAAAAAGAAGCTTTGTTTCAGTTGTCAAGAGCCTTGGGCACTACGTCATGGGTGTGCAAGAAAAGACACAGTGGGTAATGCCCTCTACATAGAGGTGTACTCGGAGAGTGACAACGATGATGGAGAGGAGCCAGTGCAAGGACAATACATCAAAAAATTGAGGGTGAGACTTAACACGCAGAGGGAAAAGCCCCTATTATTGCATCCATGTCAAGATTTCCTAGGTATCATACTTTCAGAGTCAGAGGGGTTATAGCAGGACATAAGGTCACGGTACTGAGTTATGGTGGGGCTTCCCACAACTTCATAAATGCAGCCATGGTTGAGCGGAGAGGGATTCCTATTGAGGAGTTCAGTGGTTTTGTGGTTTCCATACCTAGTGGCTATCAGATGGACTACACTAGATACATCCCCAAGTTACAGCTAACCATGGAGAACTACACCGTGACTAATGACTTCTCCGTGGTGAATGTGTCGGTGTTGGGGGTTTAGTGGCTCTATTACATCGGAAAGTATACTACAGATCAGTAGAACATGGAGATGGAGTTCAAAGACCTAGTGGATGTAAGGAAGGTAGTATTGAGGGCCATGCATCAGTATCCACCGAAGATAGTATCATCCAACAGCATGGAAGTAGTGTCGCGAAGAGGAGACATTGAGTGGGCAGTCAAGTGCTTCATCACTAACAGCAGGTAGTCGAAGCAACCATGATAGCATCCAGACAACATTCAGGTATTGCTTCATAAACACCAAAAAAATTTTGTTGACATTCCTCCTGGTAAACCACCAAACAGGGGCTTTGAGCATGTTATAAAATTGGACGGTGTAGAGGCAGTTATAACCAGTCCTTAACAACATCCCAAGGTCTACAAAGATGAGATAAAGAAGGGCATTAAGGAGTTGTTGAGGTTGGGTCATATTCGGCCTAGCTCCAGTCCATTCGCTTCATCGGTAGTGATGGCTAAGAAGAAGTGTGGCACCTTGCGGATGTGCATAAACTATCGGACTCTTAACAAGAGAACAATCAAGAACCAATATCCTAATCCCAGGATAAATGATTTGAAGGATGAACTAAGGGAGGCCAAATATTTTTCAAAGATTGATCTTCGCTCGAGCTACCAAGAAATCCAAGTTCGGGAGCAGGGCATCCCAAAGACAGCTTTCAAGTGCCATTATGGGCACTATGAGTTCCTAATTATGCCATTTGGGTTAACCAATACCCTCGCAACTTTCTAGTCATTCATGAACCATGTGTTCAATAAATAGTTGTGGAAGTACTACTTGGTTTTCTTTGATGATATATTGATCTACAGCAAGACTTGGGAGGACTATCCAATGCACTTGGATGAGGTTTTGGAAATTTTGGAGGAGCAGCAACTATATGCAAAGGAGTTCAAGTGAGACGCTCTACTTGGGGCACATGGTTGGGCATGATGGTGTTCAAGTCCATTAGGAGAAAATCTAGACAATCATCAAATGGCCTACCTTGAAAAATATAATTGAATTGAAAAGCTTCCTTGGCCTATGCACATAATACGAAAAGATTGTTAAGGGATTCTCACAGTTGACAACACCTCTTACAGACCTCACCAAAAAAGGGGCTTTCAGTTGGACCGGGAAGGCACAGGAAACATTCAAGAAGACGAAGCAGGTAATGAGTTTGTGTCCTGTGCTTGCATTACCAGATTTCACCCAGCCTTCTGTACTAGAGTGTGACACTTTGAGGACGGGGATAGGAGCAGCTTTGTTGCAGGATCACCACCCCATACCGTTTGAGAGTCGCAAACTCAAAGATTATGAGACGCATTACTCAATTTACGACAAGAAGATGTTGGCCATCATGCATGCCTTGGCCAAATTCCAACAGTATCTAGCGGGGAACATGTTCAATTTAAAAACAGATCATAACAGCCTAAGATTCCTCATGGAGAGAAAGGAGTTGAGTGAGAGACAATAAAGTGGATTAGTAAATTACAAGCCTGTGACTTCGAGATCGAGTATGGAAAGAGAAAACACAATGCAGTAGCAGATGCTCTCTCGAGGATGCCATCCACTCTCTCACTCATGGAGATAACAAATCACTGGAAGTCGTTGCTGCTTGTAGAATACTCCAAGAACAAGTTCACCTGTGAGATTTTGGAGGGGTTGATACAAGATGACAGGTACTAAGTTCTGGATGATATCATTTACTACAAGAACCAGACGTATCTAGTGCCAGAATCGCAGCTCAAGGAGAAAATTTTGCAGGCAACTCACAACTCACCCTTAGCAGGGCACCTAGGGCACATAAATACCTACAGAAAAATTAGGGAGATGTTCGCTTGGAACAGCCTCAAGATGGATGTGTTGAGGTTCATGAAAGGATGCAACACTTACCAGCAAAACAAGGCAGAACACACTCATCCAGCAGGTTTATTGCAGCCATTCCCTATCCCAAAACAGAAGTGGGAGAGCATTTCCATCAACTTTATCATTGCGCTACCTCTGGCACAAAGCAAAGACTGTATATATGTGGTGGTAGATCGGCTCACAAAATTCGCTCATTTCTTTGCCATACCATCAAAATACTCAGCAGCACAGGTGGTCAAGTTGTTCTTTAAGGAGTTCTTTAGATTACATGGGTTATCGAAGACCATCATCAATGACAGGGACAGTAGGTTCATGGGCGGCTTTTGGCAGGAGCTATTCAAACTTGACAGGACTACGCTAACACCGAGCACCAACTACCACCCACAGACTAAGGACCGACAGAGATGGTCAACAAATGGCTGGAGGGCTATCTCCAAGATTATGTAACCAACTAGCAAAAGGCATGGGTCAAGTGGTTGCATCTAGGGGAGCATTGCTACAACAACAATTTTTACATTTCCATCAGCATGACACCCTTCAAAGCGGTTATATGGGTATGACGCCCCAACATTTGCAGATAGGATATTTGGGGATAGTCGAGCACCTCTACCCAAGGACATTATACGCAGAAAGGCATAGAGTGGAGCACATCTTTAAAGTCGGAGATATGGTGTACCTACGTCTTCAGCCCCACAAGTAGTCATCACTCAAAACAAAGGGGACAGAAAATTTGAAACCTAGGTTCTACGAGCCATATAAGAATTGTGAGGCAAGTAGGAGAAGTGGCCTATGAGCTTGAGCTTCTTGAAGGATGTAAGATTCACAACATCTTCCATGTCTCCTGCCTTAAAAAGGACTTGGGACAACATGTTGTCACTTCCACGAAACTCCCATCGTTGGATGAGGAAGGAGAGTTGATCTCAGTTCCAGAAGAGATCCTAGAAACAAGGGAGAGGAAGCTGTGAAAACAGACAATGGAGTACTAGGTAAAATGGAAGGATTTAGCGGTGCAGGATGCCACCTGGGAAGGTGAACAGATGCTCAAACATCCCGAGTTAAAATTGTTTGAGGACGAGCAATCTTGGGCGAGGAGGACTGTAATGTCCCCGACCACTTAAGAAGCATTTGACGAAGTCCGCTAGCCTAACATGGTTCCCGTAGGCTAAAGCGGGGAAAATTTAATAACTGAACATAGTTCGCCTAAGAAAACATTATAGAATCATGAATGTCTAAGGGGTGAAAGGAGGGTCACTTCCTAAGCAAGTGAAAAGTCACTTTAATTTTATAAAGTGAAAAGATATAAAGCAACTTTATAAAAGATTAAAATGGTAAAATGGCAACAAAAGTGGCCACAGGTTTATAAAAGAGGAAAAGTGAGGAGACTCTCCTCATTCTTTGACTTGCATTTTGACAAAAGGTGCTCTTGGAGAATTTTGAAGAAGCTTCGGGTTTGAGAAACCCTACCCGCTATAGCTAGCTTCGGTGTTGAAACTAGACACCCTAGTTGGTTCAAGGAGTGAAATTACTCAAATTTCACAATGAGAATCCAATACAGAAAATGATTTGCAGCAGGTATTGAAGAAAAGAGGTTTCATCAGTTGATTTTACCTTCTCATATAGTGTGTTGGTTCAAGGAGTGAAATTATTCAAATTTCACCATGGGAATCCAATACAGAAAATGATTTGCAGAAGGCACTGAACAAAAGAGGTTTTATCAGTTAATTTTACTTTCTCATATTGTGTTTTCTATCTCGTTTTTACATGTTGAGAAATACTCAGAGAGGCATCAAATTTCCAAGCCACTTTGGGGTCGATTTTATTGAGAAATCTAGGGCAGAGATATTAGATGATTTCTCTTATAATGATAATTGCTTGTGAGGACATTTTACTTTTCTTAATTAGGTTCTTCTTGTACTTGATTATTATTATCAGTTCTTCTTCATCAAAAAGCTACCATATCATAAAGAACAATGAGACAAAGGACACAAGATGTAGGCGATCAGCCAGGGCCAAAACCTCTCCAATCTGAGAGGAAAACCCACAAGAATTTCTTCTTATAGAATCTTCAATTGACGAATTCCAAGACCTAGACCCTTGACCAAGTCAATGCTTCCCTTTTGAATAACTTCTCCTTCCAACAACTTCAACCTACTCAGCAAGTGCAACTATAACTTCGACTTGCCCAGAAATTGCAACTTCGACTGCAACCAGAAACTGTAATTTAGACTGTAACCAAAAACTGCAACTGCAACTGCAACTTTGTTATGCCCAGAAAATGTAACTTCTCTCCCTCACTTGGGTAGATTCTCTCGCCTAGAGAATTTGGCTTCCAGAACAACCCTTCTTAGTGACCTAACTTCAATTCTTCAACTCGGCTTCACTGCAACAATATATGCCCTAATTCCTTCACACGTGTAGAGAGAAGTAGCCCAAAACCAAATCCAAAACTTTGATTTTTTCCTTCTTTAGTCTTCTTCTTCGCACTTTCTTTCGTCCTTAAGATCGAACTTGTGTGAGTGTGAGTGTGTTCTCCGAATGAGGTTGAGGTCTTATTTATATAGGCTTCACATAGGGTCGAATTGCTTCCTTTAGGCCGACTTGAACTTTGAGCCATGACGAGGTCTTGGAGGGTCTTTTGACTTGATTATGACCCAATAATTTTTTCTTTACAATATGTAACATGCCCAAATAGGTCATTCATACATGACAATGACTCAATGACTTTATAAAAAACCTAAAAGCACTCAATGGGTGCTTTGACATATAAATAAATTCTCTTGAGCATGAAACCCATGCCTCAATACTTACAATAATAAATTTATTTTTCTCTTTTCAATAAATACATAAAATCATGTTTACATCCACAATTATGAGGACCCGACCTAGTTATATATTTCAACAGATTTGTTGGGTAAAAGTACCAAGGAGGTTGGGCTATATTCCCAACTATTGAGTCTCATGGGTCGAGTTTCCAGAAGGAGGTAGGATGAGTTTTGAAATGTAAACAGAGCATAAGTTCTCTTTTTTATTTGTTGAACGAGTTTCCACAGTTTGGACGAGATTCCCTAAGGAAAAGGGGATTGAATCTCCTTATCTCTATTGTTGGTCAAGCCACCATATTTCTAGGTCAAATTTATGATATTGAAGCACAAGCTTTACCTCTGTATTGGGGCCATAATAAGTCCTGTGCGTTGTGGCTAAGTATACTCCTTAAAGGATCTAATTTTCGAAGTTTCATGTTGGCAGTGTGGGACGTGAATCATTGTTGGTGGTTGCTATCAATTATGGGCATGATGTGACCTTTATCTTGTTGGATGTGTTAATTGTTACCTTCGTTCTTGCACATGTAGAGTTCCAGAGAGCAGTCTTTAGAAAGGAACGAGTTGTAGGCCTAGTAACTTATGCTTTGAGCCAAACTCTTGGGGAAAGTGTTACTGAAGGAAGAAGTTGATATATATATATATATATATATATATATATATATATATATATATATATACTCTATTTTGAAGAAGCCCGATATCCAAGTCTATCATATGAGAGAACGTTCCAGGTTCTCTTCATCTTGCATTCACTGTATATATGTTGGAAAACTAATTATAAGTATATTCATTTTCAGATCTAGTGTCATTGCCTCTATACCAGCATTGAATATACTTGTATGTACATCTTTTAGCATATAGTAAATCAAATGTGGCTAAGGAGAAGGGTTCTTTTAGTGTGGACTATCTATCATATACATCATTGAGTTAAACAAACCAAATTTACACCTACAATAGTGAGAAAACAAATTGTTTGACAAAAATTGTTACTAAAATAACTATCAAGAACAGTTGTATTTTTTATCATTCCTAAGAGGGGATCTTACAGATGCATTGTACCTTCTGCTACCACCTGTTAGCCTATATATTCTAACTCTCCAACTCTCTTCTCCTAAATTGAACACATGATGACCTTGTCAGTCTATGTTGAAAAATGTGTAACTAGGTTCGGTCTTTGTAAATACGAAATGTAGTTTTGATTCTTCTATATTGTAAAATGAAAGAAATTATTATTATTATTTTTGGAGCATGGGTTTCATGCTCAAGGTCTTGTATATTATAGGTCAAGCACCCATTGAGTGCTTCTAGGGTTTGTCCTAAGTCGAGAAGTCAAAAGAGTCATTGTCATAAGTTGAAGACCCCTTCGGGCACCTTGTAACATGTAAAGAAATTTATTTTGTCCTTAAAAGTGTCAAAATACCCTCAAAGATCAAGTCGGTCTGGCAGCTGGCAAGTCGGCCTAATTTAAGGAGCCACATCCACCTTTGAGAAGCCTATATAAAGGAGGAAACCCGACCTCCTTGAATCACATTCATTCACTCACTCATCCAAGCGAAGGAGGAAGAGGAAGAAGGCAACAAAGAAGGAAGAGGACAAAAAATACTTGGTTTTGGGTTGTTTCTCTCTCACATGTGCGAAGGAAGGCTAGGGTTTTTGCAGCAGATCTAGGGTTTTCCTCTACAAGTTCGATCTTAAAGGAGAGAAGGCAAGAAGGTCAAGCGAAGGTCACAAGAAGCCATCCTCAAGCTCCAGAAGTCAGAGAAAGCCAAGCGAAGGTCTTAGGAATTCCTAGGAGGCTAAAAGAAGCTCACACGTGTGGCAGGAGGGCCGAAAATTTCAGGTTTGCAGTGGAGGCCGTAATTCTGCAGCTAGGGTCAAAATTGTGTTACTGAAAGAGATTTGACGGGGTTTAACTTGGACAAGGAAGGCACATCATCCAGAAAGGTTGGACTTGGTCTTGGAGGGTATTGGTCTTGGTGTCGAGGTCTTGGAATTCGTCAAATGAAGGATCTATAAGGAAGATAAGAGATTTATGGGTTTTCCTCTCAAGAGGAGAGGTTTTGGCCCTGGCTTACAACCTATATTTTGTGTTCTTGTTCTTCTTGTTTTGGTAGTTGTTTGATGATATACAAACATAATAATAATTGAAGAAGCTAATAAGTAAGAAAAAATAAAAATACATCACAAGCAGTTATCATAGAAAGAGAAATCACTCTAATCATTGCCCTTAAGATTTCTCAACATGGTATTAAAGCTAAGGTTGGCTAAGGGCATCATGAAGAAGATCTCTACTACATTGAAGAAGTTTCTCAAGAAAAGTTCAAAGGTAGCAAGCCACCTCAAGGAAGGTATCAAAGAAGTATGGAATCTCCTATTTACTCCAAAGAAGAAAGTAACCAAGACAAAAGACGAGGGACTCTTCTGAGCACTCACAGGCACTTTTCAAGATGAGAGCATTTCGGTGATCACCAGTGGAGCATCAAGGCATATGATTGGCCATCACAAGCAACTAAAGACACTATCAAAAGGAAAGTCTTCTTATTCCGTAGAACTTGGAGATAATAAGAGCTATCCTATGCAGGGAATTGGACAACCTCAATAGAGCTAGAAAATGGAGGCAATATTGATCTCAACAACATCCTATTTGTTCCAGGTTTGCATAAGAACTTACTCTCAATTTCAAGTTTAGAAGATAAAGGTGATAGAGTGGCTTTCATTGATGGAAAAGTTGTAGTATGGGGTAAAAACTCAAGCATAGAAAATGCTAGAGTAATTGGGATTTGTGAAAGAAGACTTTACAGGTTGTTATCTCCTCTTGCTCAAGCTTTAGTTCACATTGAAATCAGCCCATGTGAACTTTGGCATAGGAGATTTTGTCATCTCCATTTCAAAATCCTTCCAACCCTAAACACAATAGTAGATGGAATCCCCGAATTGAAAAAAGATCATGAAGGAGTATGCAAGGGTTGCGCATTGGGTAAGAACACCAAGAGACCATTTGGAAGCAGTGCTTCACGGTCAAAAGAAATCTTGGATCTTATTCATTCCAATGTTTGTGGTCCTATGAATCCTAAATCACTTGGAGGTCGTCTATATTATGTCACATTTATAGATGATCATTCAAGGGAAACTTGGGTTTACTTAATGAAATCCAATGATGAAGTATTTATCAAATTTCAAGAATTCAAAGTTGAAGTAGAGAACCTTACAGAAAGAAAAATCAAGATATTAAGATCCAATAATGGAGGAAAATATATATCTAAGGAAATCACCGCTTTCTGTAAGGAGTCTGGGATTAAGAGGGAGCTGATAGTCCCATATAATCCTGAACAAAATGGAGTTGCAGAAAGAATGAATCGATCCATTGAAGAAAGTGTAAAAGCATTGATACATGATCAAGATTTACCAAAATCTCTGTGGGGTGAAGCTACAAAGACAGTTGTATACATACAAAATTGAAGTCCCCACAGGTCTCTAGATAATAAAAATCCCGAAGAAGTGTTCACTGGAAGAAACCTATCGTGGATCATCTCTGAATTTATGGCTGTCCTATCTACATTCATATACCTAAGGACAAGAGAAAGAAGTTAGATCCATCGGGCATGATGGGACCATTTGTGGGCTACAACAATTCTTCTAAGGTTTATAGGATCTACATAAGGGAAGGACACCGGATAGAAGTCAATTGAGATGCGATATTTGACGAAAGTATTGCATTCAAGAAATCAAAGGATCTCCCTATGGACTCTGATGATAAAAAACTTCCTCCATTCGAAGAAGAAGTTACTAGGGAGGACGAGGAATCAAATTATGAAGATGAAGGTCCCAGTGAACCTATACAACACGAGGCTATCCCTGAATCTAGAAAAAAACCTAACTAGTTGAAGTCTGCACTTCTAGATGCAAAAGGTCATGGAGAATCTCAAGGTACATTCAAGGAAAGCAAGAAGCCCAAACGATATTCTAGGTATGCAGCCTACATGACAAAATTAATAAAAGCAGAGCCATCCACTTTTGAAGAAGTTGTCACTCACCGAGAATGGAAGGATGCCATGAATGAAGAATATCAATCTATAATGAAGAATGGAGTTTGGGAGACCGTACCTAGGCCTAAAGACAAATTTGTGGTAACTTCCAAGTGGATCTACAAGATCAAACATGCAACATATGAAAGCATTGATAAATATAAGGCAAGATTTGTGGCTAGGGGCTTCTCTCAACAAGAAGGCATCGACTATGAAGAAACATTTGCTCCAACAGCAAGGTATACTACTATTCGTTCATTGGTCTCTTCGGCAGCATCAATGGGATGGAACATTCACCAAATGGATGTCAAGACTGCATTCCTAAATGGCACAATTGATGAGGAAGTCTATATAGAACAACCCTTGGGATTCAAAATTAAAGACAGAAAGGCATATGTTTGCAAATTAAAGAAGGCATTATATGGCCTCAAGCAAGCACCAAGGGCATGGTATGCTAGGATGGATGCATACCTACAAAGATTAGGCTTCGCAAAAAAATTTGTTGATCCAAACCTCTATATTAAGGTTGTGAAGGGAGAGTCGGTAATCATTCTTTTGTATGTGGATGATCTTCTCTTGATAGGTGTGGAAGGTCGAATTGAAGAATGTAAAAGGCAACTAGTAGCAGAATTTGAAAATGAAGGATCTGGGGTTGATGCATTACTACTTGGGACTGGAAGTCTCGCAAGGACCTGATGAAATCTATCTAAGTCCAGATAAGTATGTGATCAAGATGTTAAAGAAGTTTGACATGATGGATTGTAAACCAATGACAACCTCGATGATCACAAACTTGAAGAGACTAAGGAGTTATGAATCGAGCCCTATGGATCCTTCCAAGTATAGACAATTGATTGGCTCACTGATGTACATGGTGAATACTCGACCAAAGATATGTTTTGCAGTAAATGTTCTCAGTCAGTTCCAAGTGGAGCCAAAGCATGATCATTGGATAGCAGTGAAACATATACTGAGATATCTGCAAGGAACCATCCACTACTGCCTGAAATATGATAGGAGGAATGATGTCCACTTGATTGGATATACAAATTCATACTAGGGGGGTGGTGAGCAGGATGGAAGAAGCACTACTGGAGGATGTTTCAGTTTGGGATCCTCCATGATCTCATGGATGAACAGAAAGCAAGACACAGTTTCTTTGAGTAGTGTTGAGGTTGAGTATATTGCAGCATGTGAAGTAAGCAGAGAAGCGGTTTGGTTGAGGAAGCTGCTATCTGACCTGTTCGAAGGACCGATGGACCCTACAGTGATATATTGTGATAATACCAACTATATACGATTGTCTGAAGACCCAATATTTCATGGAAAAACAAAGCATATCAACAACAAGTATCACTATATTCATAAGCTAGTACAAGATGGTGTGTTGCAGCTACAATATATCTCCACCGATGAGCAGGTAGTCGACATATTGAGAAAATCTCTTCCTAATAAGAAGCTTGTATATTTGAGAAACAAACTTGGTTTGGTTGATATATCCTCCCTGGTTGAAAGGGGGAGATAGGCACATTATTCTTGTCTTCACATGGGAAGACAAAATGGAGGATTGGGTAAGCATCTCGCATCTGATACTCTTTGAGGATGAGGTAGGGCATCCAAGATAAGAGTAATTGTGGACCAATATTCTTTGAGGACTAGCTATCCACGATAAGAATAGTCCAAGGAAGGACATACTCTGTGAACACCTGGGTGGAGTATGTACCTTGAGAGACAATGATGATGGTGTCTATAAATCATTGGTCTCGCCAGCATTGTGCTCTAATCTTGTGGAGAGTTGTTAGTCAAGGCCTTGTTATATGACAAAGTTGGTTGATATGATGCTATACAAATGGGTTACCAATCCGACTCTTCTTATGAGATCTCTTCAGATTGAGAATGTCCATGTACCATTTATGAATACTTTTGATTATTGTATATTGTAAAATGAAAGAAAATTATTATTATTATTTTTTGAGCATGGATTTCATGCTCGAGGTCTTTTATTTTATAGGTCAAGCACCCATTGAGTGCTTCTAGGGTTTGTCCTAGGTCAAGATGGCAAAATAGTCATTGTCATAAGTCGAAGACCCCTTCGGGCACATTGTTACTTGTAAAGAAATTTATTTTTGTCCTTAAAAGTGTCAAAATACCCTCCAAGATCAAGTCGGCCTAGCAACTAGCAAGTCGGCCTAATTTGAGGAGCCACATCCACCTTTGAGAAGTCGCCTGGAAGCACATTCATTCACTCACTCATCCAAGCGAAGGAGGAAGAGGAAGAAGGCAACGAAGAAGGAAGAGGACAAAGAAGACTTGGTTTTGGGTTGTTTCTCTCTCACACGTGCGAAGGAAGGCTAGGGTTTCTGCAACAGATCTAGGGTTTTCCTCTACAAGTTCGATCTTGAAGAAGAGAAGGCAAGAAGGTCAAGCGAAGGTCAGAAGAAGCCATCCTCAAGCTCCATAAGTTAGAGAAAGCCAAACAAAGGTCTTAGGAAATCTTGGGAGGCTAAAAGAAGCTCACACGTGTGGCAACAGCCACTGCAAGAGGGCTGAAAATTCCAGGTCTGCAGTGGAGGCCGAAATTCTGCAATTGGGGGTCAAAGTTGTGCTACTGGAAGAGATTTGACTGTGTTAAACTTGGACAAGGAAAGCACATAATCCGGAAAGGTTGGACTTGGTCTTGGAGGGTATTGGTCTTGGTCTAGAAGCCTTGGGATTCCTCAATTAAAGGATCTATAAGGAAGAGAAGAGATTTACGGGTTTTCCCCTCAAGAGGAGAGGTTTTGGCCCTGGCTTGCAGCCTATATTTTGTATTCTTGTTCTTCTCATTTTGGTAGTTGTTTGATGATATACAAACATAATAATAATTGAAGAAGCCAATAAGTAACCAAAACTAAAAATACATCACAAACAGTTATCATAGAAAGAGAAATCACTCTAATCATTGCCCTTAAGATTTCTCAACGGTCTAGCCCCATAGTATCAGCCCCAACCTCTTACTAAGGTTTCACAATGTGACCACGTCTATGTTCCATCCATACCGTGTGAATCCGTATAGGCACAACAATAAAGAAAGTATCATGCATGGTAGTAGAAAACTGTCATTCTTATTTATCCTTTTAATGGATAGTTCCAAATAAAGTCCATCCAACAAATTGTAAATTCCCTAACTTAAGTTTGTGTTGCCCACATTTGAGCTTACTATGTAATTTGGCAAAGTTTGAGCTAATATTTAGAAATTCATTGCAGTATTAATCATTCTCTGAAAACTAACATGACCTTTATGGCTTCCACTTTGTTAGATCTAATCAATTAGTCTCTAGAAATCATGAACTTCTTTAGACTCTAGACAATCTTACCTTCACCTATTGCAGCAACATCCTATTTCTTCTAGCTTAGTTCTTCGAATAGTAGTCTACTTTATGCTACCATGTTTTTTTCTTTGACATTTAAAAACTGATTTGTTAGTCACTTCTGATCTTTTGACATCCTCTAAAAGTTGTGTCAACAGTAGGACGATATTGGCCATGTTAATCCATTTAAAAAAATGGACCCAAACACCAGTTAACCAGTGAATTAGCATAGGAATTCATTTGCAGATCACATTAGCTGCTTGCAGGGCTGGTGAATTTGATTAGTTGCAATTGTGAGTCATGGGAAGTTGCTTTGTACTACAAGTATAAAAAGCTTGTTTAAGGCAGCTGTGTGATCAATTAAGAACAAAAAACTACTTTCATCAAAAATTGTGCATAACACAAAAAAACAACAAAACAAAATGCAAACAGGATGTATGCGATAATATTTATCATGTAGTCCACCCTCCACCATGCCATTTGTCCACATTATTTGGGAGAATTTAGTTTTTGAGGAATAATAGTGTGTAATCAAACACACTAAGCAGTGCATTTTAATTACATAAATTTCAAAAATATATACAAAAGCTTCTATTTGAACATTTCAGAGGCTTTGCTAGTTTGTGGGTAGTTCCAGGCTGTTTTTAGCAGACTTTCAACCATGCATTCCAGGCCATTTTAGGCTATGGTATTCTAGTCTTTCAAAATTCCTATTGATTAATTCGTTTCACATTCCCTTGCATAAAAAATTTAAAGGCGATATTTAGCCAAGAAAAACTGGCTTAATGGATGAAAGAATGCCATTCATATGGAAACAAGAAGCAATGAAATAAATAGATTATTTACTGTCCACCAGCATACACATCATATACAGAGAGGCATGGAGGAAGCTACCTCTGGCCCTGACTGCATTATCTGTCGTTGTCAAGTATATTTCCATGTCTGAAACCTATAGCCACAAAAAAAATTACCAAAACATTTTCTCCCAGATGGTTGCTTAAACATTAAAAATGAACTACAATGCCAATGAGCAAAGACTCACTACTGCTTGAATGGTCAACTGGCCTCCACGTAAAAGAGGAGCAATGGCATCAAGACTTGCAGCCTGTCATAACAGTAATATTGGATTCCCATCATTCAAAGACATGTGATCAGAACATTTTGAGAATTTGAAAATGCTGAAGTAAATAAGAACCAGCCAGACAAGCATTTTGACACTCAGACAGAGACCCTTTTTACTCTAATCCAAAATCACTGTATGCTGTTAGCCCCTTTATTCAAATCATGGTAACCAGAGTTCATTGTTGCAGGTGTGAGTATAGGGATGCCAGTGTTAAAATCAACGTGCATGGGGGTGTGCGGTAAAGGGTGCATTCCATATATGTGTATTTAAAAAAATTAAAAACAAAACAAAGATAATGCATAACTGTAAAAAATAGAATGTAAATTAATGTAATTATTGATAAGACCCACTTCAAACGAAAAGCTTTATTCAAAAAGAATCATAATTTCTTGACAATTTTACATTCATATTTCAATACTTTAAATCATGTAATATAAAACTCACTAATCAAATCCTTATATTAGACTCATATTTCAAAATCAAAATGTTCACGTATTGTACATACAAAGCATTTACAACAGGATTTGCTAATAAATCAATAATGCCAATTAGTCTACTACTGCTACATGATCTGCATCCAGAGAACCTCATTTAAGATGCTCTCTAGGTATGCCTCTCTCAAGCTCAGGCCCAAATGTTGCTTTCTAACCATAGGCAGTTCAATAAGATCATTCAGTCCAATCTTATCATCCAGCCATGTAGCACTAGCTGTGTACTGGCCCCATTTCTTGGAAGGACCTTCCTTGTACATTGAGTCTTTATCAGCAAGGTGTCAAAGGGTGTTCTGAATATGAAACCTTTAGATCCTAGTTTGTTTTCCTTCACTAAATGAACGAATTCATAAGTACTTCAATTCCTCTCACAAGAAAAGGAACCAGCTCATTGAGAAAGTAACAAAATGCCTGTGATATCCCCTGGTTAATATTTCTCTCTTGTAAATAATTGTAATTACTTTAAAAGGCTGAGAAAGGGACATGGATTTTATTGCTTAGGCAGGAGATTACTTGGGGGAATTGCTGTTTTAAATATGAGTCCTAGTTGGTTGAGTGGGCTGATGGTACCATAAATTAACTGAAAGAAAAAGAGATAGGGGCAGGTGTCCTTTGACTCCCTTAGCAAGCAAACAGGACAAAAGGCATTAAAGTAGCATGGGCTGCGCTGTCCACAAAGGGGGGGCTGCTGTGAAATTGTTGAGAAGGGGGAATTTAGTCATGGATGGAAAAGTGAGAGGACCCAGAAATTATTAAAAGGGGAGATACATGCGTACTCTGGAGCGATGGGGAAAACAAAGAGACACGCAAAATACGCAGAGGGAGAGAAAACCTCCTAGCATGCACAAGCTGTGGGAGGGGCAGAGATAGTGGTATTTTAGAACACCTGTTGTAAAGGGCATAAAAGGTAGCATCTCGAGCAGCATTGTTGGGCATTGAAGAGAGCTATAAACCAGCAGAAGAATCCTATTTAAAACTTGCTAGGCATAAGCACCACAAAGAGAGCAGTGGCCTGCCCTTGGGAATGAAGGTGGGGTGGCTTGGTGGTATTCTGGTTCAGTTGTGCATTTGTTGAAGCCTTCCCTCTGAAAGCACTCCACGTCAAGCTTTCGAATCTGGCTCGGGGGTGACAGCTACAAGTAATAGTGGTTGTAGGTGTCTATGGTTGGGTGGAGAGTTGAAATCCCAATCTCAGTTGTTGAGCACATTTCGATAAGATAAGTATATTCAAGCGTTTATGCATTGATTGTTATGCCTGTGTTTGATGCGTTGGGTTTAATGCTTGTGATGGCATTGGTTCACTGTGATGGTATGATGCGT
Organism: Pinus albicaulis; assembly: GCA_034641835.2. Lineage (NCBI taxonomy): Eukaryota > Viridiplantae > Streptophyta > Pinopsida > Pinales > Pinaceae > Pinus > Pinus albicaulis. The sequence goes on along the minus strand of CM076575.1, from coordinate 398,658,418 downwards.
TGATATGTTGAGCAAAAGAATTCATGTGTAATGTTAAGCTTTGTGCCATGGATAAGGAATGATAGATCCCTGGAGGATAGATATATTTATGATTGCTTATGTTATCATGTATTTATTCTTATACGTTGGCATCAAGCTAATAATCTACTCAAGTTAATGACTAGGGAGGTCAATCTGGAATGGGAAAGTATTGCAGATGCCTAGAATATAATCTTAGGCATGGTTTATTCCTATGTGCAATGTCGTTGTGATACTGTGCTATTGCTTTCTACACTAAAAACACTCATATATAATTATTTGTGCTAGTCTTGTATGCACTAAGTAATGCCATCATATGTGGAATGGGCATTGGATGTTCAACTGTGCTGGCTTCGCCCTGTGGTAATGTTTACATGATGACCAGCTGTGTGGATACGCTTGAAAATTGAATCGGCCTAAATGTAATGACTGTAGGCCTATAATATTGTTAAACTTGGGCCGAACAAATGGTTTATGCTCATAAATCGACCTGAGGAGATTTCCTGTTTATCGATGAGATGATGATCCCCTTATAACCTTCTTGGGCTTTGTAAACTCTCTGGTTTCCTTTATAAGTTTGATTACGTGTATTTGTTCCTTAAAAGAGACCTGCAGATCTCTGGAACGATATCGACCTGCTTCCCGCAAATCATTAAGATTCAGAGGGACCGTAGACCTCTGAGAGGCTAAATGGGTGAGTTCCTGGACTACGTTATGCATTTCGGTCATTGAGAACCCAGGAAGGGCAATTCTGTTGTAAGCTCAGGAGGGATAGCACCAACGTGTACTTCATAAAACTTTAACGGCCATGACTGAGTTCTAGCACAAGTCCAACCGCTTGCAAAACCACCGTAATTGAGCCATGGTCGAGTCCCTTCGCAAAAGGCTCATAGTGCAATGCGAGTGAAAAGATCTTGTCCCTTACCTTAGCCTCATAACCGTATCCCTTGATCGTAGCGGGATTTATTGGGTCGCTTGCAAAATCCTTGATGGCTATACAACTACAACACATAACCATGAGCGAGACAAGGATCTCAAACAACTGAGATTGATCAAGAGAAATCGATTGCTCTAAAGGAGCCCTGGGTGACATGTACCAGAGGTCACGGCCCTTTGCATTTCATAACGAAATGAAAAAAGGAAAGCCCGGGATGATTAGGACCGAGATGTCCTGGTGGAGTCGTCTATGTGGAAGTAATCGAGGTGAGTTGGAGCCCTCACATTCGTCAATAGGAAGGCAAATCACTGCGTTGAAGGAGTATCGCGTCATCGGAACGCTGACGCTAGGACCTGCATAGACGAAAATTGGTTGCAACAGACGACGAGAAAGTTCCCATCACAGAGTTCATTTCCTAGATGGTAGCCATGTGCAGCGCTTAAGGGTCGAGATGACTCAACGCTGGGATGGCGTGGTAGGAGTGGACCCCGGTGTGTTGTTGTCGCTGCATGTTATAAGTTAACACGTGGTGTGAAGCTGCTAGAGCTATTTCACAAGAGTGCGAGCCATGGGCCAATCAAGAGTGTTAGTCATGCAAAGGAGCAGCCCACTGAAACACGTATGCCCGGACGCTGATTCCCATAGTTTAAAGGAAAGGCACCTCTCAGAAGGGTGTGGGGTGATGTAACGTCATGACATGGTGATGTACACGTGCTCCCACCTATGCTTTTATTGTTGTGGTGTAGACCCACCATGCAAGTCAATCTGAAAGGCCAAACCCGAAGCGTTTGTGAATGCACAAAATGGAAAGGGTCGGGTAACAAAACTCGAGAAACGGGGAAATTGTCGTTAAAAGACGACCCTTCGAACAACTACATAAAAACATATATTAATATGGTCGGTGCAAATGGGTAAACTGCTCTCTCTCTCTCTCTCTCTCTCTCTCTCTCTCTCTCTCTCTATATATATATATATATATATATATATATACACACCCTCATACCCTCATATGCACATTAAAATGTAGAACCCATGCTAGGAACGGGTCAGCAGCTAATACGCCATTGCTAAGTGGTATTGGGAGAATGGCTAGGTAGCCACATGGGTAGTGGGCACCTTGTGGCGAGTTGATGGTGTGGCGCCATCCAATTCGTTTCAGTTCAAGTGGTCATATCTCTTGATCCGAAGAACAGATTGAGGTCAAAATTTATATCACTAGAATCATCCTAACAAGACTTGCACAAAGATGATGTTTGTTGAGGCTTTACGCTAGTTAAGAGATAAAAAAATTTAGACCCCATTTCCATAACAGCGCCTTGGATCTTGGGTCGACAAAGTAACTATCCTCCTTCTGACATGTGCCTTGTAGGGGATTAGGAGGGGGTATGTTACAATTCCTATAACATAGCACACCCCAATTATGATAAAGTTACAAACCCACCTTGCCCGTGTGAAAATTAGCTATAAGATCTTCTAACAATGGATGCTTTCTCTCCTAAACCTAAAACCCTTTTATTACAATCAAGAATCTCTTCATTTGTTAGAGTGGTAACACACAATAGACTATTATTATAAATCCTAATGTTAAGAGAGTCATAATAAATGTTAATGGCCCACAGAACCTAGGGGTTGGTTGAGGACATATTTAAAAAACTTATTACATGATGTATATAGGAAGCATATGTTGATGTATATACTATATAGTGACTCCATTGATGAACAATAATTTCTCCATAAATTTGTTTCTCTATCATGGTCATGCAACTCTTAAAACCAACAATAGTATTAGAGTTGTTGAAGAACTTGTACCTGTGTTCAAGAAGATTGAGAACAGTGTCATATGTTGAAGTGATCTTGGTCCCGTGAAGCAAGAGTTCAAGGAAAGTCCAGAAGACATGTTGAGAAAACAACTAAATTTTTATAAAGTATTCTCTAGGAGCTTACCTAGTTCGCCTAAAACAAGGTATTGTTATCCCCCCCACCAAGGTTCAATTCCCACGAGTGGCGTCCTCAGTAGACCATCTTGCCCTTGCAAAAAGACTAACTAACGTAGTTGGAAACAAGTGCAAGTGTTGCATGAATTTTGTGGAACAAATACCCCCCAACCACTTAGCCCAAGGATACCCATCAGTTGTGAAACATATCAGCTTCATTGTAATAAATTTTGATATTGGGAAAAAGAGTGTGAGTGTGTGTGTGTACTTGAATGTTTCAAGGCCTTAAATTTTGCTAAGTTGACCTCTATACTTTAGAGCAACTCAACACATGACTCTAAACAAGCATGGTTTGTGAGATAAGTCTACAAAAAAGGGAAAGGATGTGGTCTTAAAGGTGGAGATAGGCATGAAGATGTAGGTAGGGCAATTTTCTCAGTGACAATGTCAGATGGTGCTTACAAGAGAATCAGTGCCTTACAGGTTCCTATAGTGATTAAGAACTTATTGGTTGTAAGTCAAATTATAGATGTTGAATTGACTATAAAAATCAATGCAATTGGAGGAAAGCTCATGAATAGTCATTGGAACATGATTGTAAGAGCGATGAGGGAAGGTAATTTGAATAGACTATGTGCAAATGTTGGTGATGAGATTAATTATGTTCCCGTCTGGTATCATAGACTTGGGCATATTAGTGTACAATTGATGGAAACCGGCAGGAGGGAGAAGATTGAAGGTTCGAAGTGGAGACTGTCTATTTCACTTGGCATTTATAAAGGATGCCTCATTACAAAACAACATTGATTTTCTTTCTCAAAGGATGGTGTCCATAGAGCTAAGAACTTGTTGTGGCTAGTTTATACAAACATCCACTGGCAAATCAATGGAATCAAGTTTTTTTTTATGGATATTTTTTCAAGAAAAGCCTATGTTTACTTCTTGAAAGAAAATGGGTATTTTAAATTATTTTAACTTCTAGGCCTTAGCAAAGAAGACTAAGAATTTGTTAAAGAAGTTGAGGTGTGACAATGGTGGTGAGTATGGCTCAAACATTTCGAGAATAATATGCTAACAAACTCAAATTCATAGTGCCCTATACTCCACAACAAAATGGAGTTGCAAAAAGGAAGAATAGCACATTGATCGAGAGTACAAGATAAGATAAGATAATATTATTAATGTTAGACAAATGAGAACAAAAGTACGTCGATGGGACCAATAGGTACATCCATGATACAAGGGACAATGTGGGAGTGCAAAAGCAACTCCTCAAGAGATGCTACAATCAAAAATTCCAAGCTCATGATTATCGATTAAATGCCTAGCTAATCAAGTGTAATGTCCCAAATGGGGAAATTTTTTGCTCCGTCGAGAATATCTTAAGATATTCCATTTTTCCAACTCCAGGAGTATTAACAATCAACACTGAACTATTTCAGAGATTGACTCGTTAGGTAAAATTTTGATTTGATATGCTGTCTTCAAGGAAGAATAAGGGGATCCGTATATTACTCTGCCCACTACAAAGGCATCATACAATAGAACTTGTCAAGAGCTAATAATTCCCTTCAAGGAATTTCTGCATCAGCTGCCCATGAGGACGTTGTATAAGGAAGCCAATGTGAAAATAAGGCAATCCAATACTGGGATGCCTTAGAATATGTCTGGTACAAACTCCCTGCAGAATATAAGCTCAAAGAAATAACCTTAAGCAGGTTATTCAGATCTCCCACCAACAAGTATACTGAAATAATGCTCAATGAGAAACCCTTCAACAATATTAAACCTCCAATATGAACAGCAATGAAGAATGCATCATATAATGACAGAAGAGTACAAATCTGATACAAATGTATAGCAGCAAATGTTATACAAGATCCTTGAGGAAAAGACCTCTCAAGGTGAGTGCAAATCAGCCTCTAAGGAAGATGTACATAAACAAGAGAATTCATTGCTGCATAAAATCCAACCACTTACCATCAAGTTAGCCCTGGATGTGGAAAATGACCTAAGAATCTGACCCACATATGAGGGATATATACCATAACAATGTCAGTGCGATGGGGGAGCAAGATCTCAACCCCAGAAACATTATTATTCTTAGTTCCATGTGATTGCTAAAAATACATAAAATAGTAAAATGTTTGAAAGCAGTGCATTAATGTCACAGAATTAAATACAATACAAAATAGGAGAAAGGGAAATAGATGCCGCAATGACAATGAAACCTCCTCCAATAATTTTCCAAAATGAAGGAGCCGATTCTTCGAAGATTGCACTCACTAGTGCGACGTAATGAGCTCTGTTCTAAAACCTTCGACCGAGAATAACGCTCGTAAGAGAAAGTGACCGCGCCGGGCATGAGAGAAACATATATGGCCCAATGCCAAGATCCGCAATAAAAGGTTTCGGAATCTCCTTTGGCCGATCTCCAGAGGAAGTGATGGCTTTCTCCTCTTCATCGAACAACTCCGTGTTGATGAAGAGATGGTCCTCACCTAGAATACCCAAAGAAATCTGTCAGCGAAGTCCGGCCGTGTGGTAAGAATAATGCAGTAGCTGTAGATGACTGCTTTGGCCTCAAGCCATGATGTGAGGAAGATGAAGAACAATCTCCCATGGCCTCCCATGGAAGAGAAGGGAATTCCTAAACAGGAATCCCTCTTGTGCTAAGCAGCACCAAGTTGAAGAGAGCTTCAACCTCTAAATTATGTCTTCAAGAATGATCTCCACAATGGCTCTCCTTCATCTTTTATGCATAGCATGCATGGACCCCACTCACATTAGGGTTTCTCTCATTTCAAATTTCCCTCCACTCCAACTACGCAATCTTCTTGTGCAAGCTTCCCCTCTTGGGTACGTTGTTGACTTTAGTCAACCATGGTTTAGCTTACTTGCTTTTGGCCCTTTTCACACTTGGGGCTACTATCTTAAGCCACTTAAGTGACTTTTTGCACCTTAGGAGTGTTTATTAATTTGCTACATGGGTTCCCTCACCCATTTTATTTCTTTTATTAAAATAAAAGCAAGATTAATGTTCCAAATATTTTATTGCAAAATTTGGAACATTACAGTCCTCCCCTCCCAAAACTTGCTTGTCCTCAAGCAAGAGCAAGGATGAACTACAAAAAGGTCCTCCACTCAAAGCATGGAGTCGGAAATATCCTCCTGTAGATCCTCCATCCTCAAGCAATCAACCAACAAAATGAGTCACCCTCCAACTAGGCAACTCCTGGAAGTACTCCTCCACCTTGTGCTCATGAGAAATAGGTGGGCTGAATTTCTGAACTTGGTAAGCTTCATAGCCTACCCCACGCTGTCCTCTTCTCCACTCATGATGAATGTGGAGTGAAAGCTGAACTTGGGCTGCAATAGTGTTGCCTTCATAAGACAAGATGAAGTCTAGATCCTCCAAAGACCTCTCCTCCAACGTTGCAAATCAAGCTGGCCAAATCCTCACATATGTGATGAGTTGAAATCCATCAACATATGGTATTCAAGCAATCATATGGTCCACCTCATGGAAAAACACATGGCTGAACATGGTGGCCATATCATCTTCCATACTCCCCTTGGAGCATGTCCTGCAAAGAAATGGAGGTCTTCTCTCCCAAAGGGCACATCCACCCAATGAGTCTCTCCCTCCACATGATACATATGGGGCTACTGCTCATATATGGCTGAAATGAAATGGTCTTCATGAAAGACCCAAGCTACCCCATCAATCTTTCAAACCATGAAATGCCTCCTCCAAAATTTGAACTCTCCAAATAACTCCTCCCACATGTAGGAAAGAGATGAAGCTTGGCAATCATGGGCTGCCCATTGCTTCTCCTGAAACATACAACATGCAAAGTAGGAAGATTCACACTCCCAATGGGCATCTTCAATTCATTTTCCTCCTTCAAAATGATGCTTCCTCTAGACAGTGTTCCATTAGCAACATATGGAAGCATAAACTTATGAGAGCAAGGAGGTGAAATATGGTCCCAAGCATGGAACCAACGCAGGGCATCATTTGCCTGCCTCAATACATAATGCAACAAGTGTCTTTGCAGCCACTTGTTTGCTGCCACATCCATCCTGCAATGTGTGATCATGAAAACGCATTTTGGTGCAAAAGGTGCATACCAAAACTATGTGGCTTTCCCCCACAAACCACTGCTGAAATAGCCATCATTTTGCTGCAATGAACCATAAGTACAACAAAATACAATGTGCAAGAAGGAAGGATCCTCCTTGATATAACATGCTGATCATAAGAATAAGAGAGCATAAGACATAAGACAAATGGTTACCTCCCTCATCCTGTACTTTGGTCTTTGAGCTAAAAGTGACTCAAGTGAAAGTCCTCCCTTACTGCAACATAATAGGGAAGTGGTTGTGCTAATCCTCTCTTCATCTTCTTGGGCTATGCATCTAACCAAATGCTGATATACATCCATTAGAAAGCCCTCCCAAGTGGACTCCTCCATCAATGAAGAATATGCATGGAAAGTGCATGAAAGAAGAATCCAAAAATCTCTGCATGTAGATTCCTCTTCTTGTGCTTGTGCAACCAAGTCAAGAAAGTCAAAATGTAGTAGGAGTGCTTTCCTCCATTACTCCTTCATGCTCATCACCTACATGCCTCCAAAATGTATCACTTGTGAAGTGGCTTGGAAGACACTCCAACAAGTAACTCAAGCTCTCAAGTGACAGCGCTGCTGGCCTTCGAGTAGGGCCACTGTCATCTCAAAGCCTCCTCCTTTGACATGAATCTTGCCAAAGACTCCTCCCATCATGTTGCTGCAAATGTAGAGCTCCTCCCATGAAGAAGGTGTTGCTTGGCATCCAAGATCAAAGAGCAATCCTCTTGCACTATGCTAGTGCCTCCTCTTGCTCCCGCAACATGCAAACAAAATCTGAGCAACAAATGTTTGCTGCTCCCCTATACTTCCACCATACCCAATCTGAAATGGGAACATAATGAGTGGTAAGAGAAATGCCACTCCATCATAATGCACCCATACTCTCCCCTTTGTCCATCAAGAGCAACAATTGTGAAATGATCCTGGGAGTTGTGGGTTATGGATCCTCCACATTTTCGCTGGGCACACTCCATCCATAAGGCTCTGCTCTTTCGTGTAAGTATCCTGCCACTTGGTACCTCCTTCACAAGAGCTACCATTGTCCCAAAATAGATTTCTCCTTTTGCATTTCATGGGACATTGAAATGCAATCATCTTCATGACAAAATTTCAAAACCCCATCCTCACATGTGATGCATGGCTCATCAATAGTGCATGAGGATGATGAGGGTTTCTTTTCTCCAAAATGGCACAGCGCAGTAAAAGTACCCTCCTCAAGACAATCAGCATGCAATAAAATATTATCCTCCATGATAGGTGCAAACTCATGCATACCTTGGAGAGATTTGGAAGAATCTTGCTGCAAGAGTCTCCTCCTCAAGTGTGTTGGCTGCCTCAATAGCTGAAGGTGGAGGCTGCTCCTCCGTGAATGTAACAGCGCTAGCATGTGCCTCTGTTGGTGAGGGCTCCTCCCTCCTTTGGCCAAATCTTCTGCTCAAGATCTGAGAAAAATCAGCAAGAGTAGAAATCCTTGCATTCCTCCCATGGCTGAACCACCAAATTCTTTCCTCTTTCTGCTGAACAAGTGTGAAAAAGATAGAGCCCCTTGGAAGACTCTAGGGTTTGTTCCATATTCAGCAGATGCTCACTTAGAATTCGAATTCCAAGTGTTCTCCATGCTTCTGCTTTGCTCCTCTGTGAGAATAGGAAGTGCATGGTCCTACCTTTTCTCCTTCTTCTATCTCCTCAACCTCCTTGGAGAGGTTGTTGCTGGACCCAAAACTGATGAGATTGATCTCATCTTTTGCATCATCTTAGCCTCTTCTTCTCTGAAATTCGAACTTCACAGGTTGAGCCGAGTTCGAAGCTCTGATACCATTATAATGTCCCAAATGGGGAAATTTTTTGCTCCGTCGGGAATATCTTAAGATATTCCATTTTTCCAACTCCAGGAGTATTAACAATCAACACTAAACTATTTCAGAGATTGACTGCAGGGGCATTTACTGGATATGTCATCTTCACAAAGAAGAGTGAGATCCAGAGGCTACCTGGCCCACTAGCAGACTCTGACAATAGAACTTGTCAAGAGCTAATAATTCCCTTCAAGGAATTTCTGCATCAGCTGCCCATGAGGACGTTGTATAAGGAAGCCAATGTGAAAATAAGGCAATCCAATACTGGGATGCCTTAGAATATGTCTGGTACAAACTCCCTGCAGAATATAAGCTCAAAGAAATAACCTTAAGCAGGTTATTCAGATCTCCCACCAACAAGTATACTGAAATAATGCTCAATGAGAAACCCTTCAACAATATTAAACCTCCAATATGAACAGCAATGAAGAATGCATCATATAATGACAGAAGAGTACAAATCTGATACAAATGTATAGCAGCAAATGTTATACAAGATCCTTGAGGAAAAGACCTCTCAAGGTGAGTGCAAATCAGCCTCTAAGGAAGATGTACATAAACAAGAGAATTCATTGCTGCATAAAATCCAACCACTCTACTACTGCGCAGTCTCTAAGGGAAAATGACTGCAATCTAATCCACATATGAGGATATAGCATTACAAGCTCAAATAAAGATGGGGGAGCAAGATCTCAACCCCAGGAAACATTATTGCCTCAATCCTCCAAGGGATTGGCTAAAATACATAAAATAGTAAAATGTCGGAGTTGCAGTGTAGCTGCTGCAACTCAAATACAATACAAAATAGGAGAAGGGAAATAGATGCTGCAATGACAATGAAACCTCCTCCAATAATCTCCAAAATGAAGGAGTTGATCTCCTTCCTGAAGATTGCACTCACTAGTGCACAAAATGAGCTCCACCTGCAAACCCTCACTGAGAATAACGCTGTAAGAGAAAGGGACTGCGTTGGGCATGAGAGAAACATATATGGCCCAATGCCAAGATCTGCAATAAAAGGCTCCGGAATCTCCTTTGCTGATCTCCTAGAGGAAGAGATGGCTTCTCCTCTACAGAACAACTCCGTAAGTGAGATGGTGATGGTCCCTCACTGCAACACCAGCAACTCTAGCGTTCTTTTGCTGCAAGAATAACGCAGTAGCTGTAGATGACTGCTTTGGCCTCAAGCCATGATGTGAGGAAGATGAAGAACAATCTCCCCATGGCCTCCCATGGAAGAGAAGGGCATTCCTAAACAGGAATCCCTCTTGTGCTAAGCAGCACCAAGTTGAAGAGAGCTTCAACCTCCAAATTCTGTCTTCAAGAATGATCTCCACAATGGCTCTCCTTCATCTTTTATGCATAGCATGCATGGACCCCACTCACATTAGGGTTTCTCTCATTTCAAATTTCCCTCCACTCCAACTACGCAATCTTCTTGTGCAAGCTTCCCCTCTTGGGTACATTGTTGACTTTAGTCAACCATGGTTTAGCTTACTTGTTTTTGGCCCTTTTCACACTTGGGGCTGCTATCTTAAGCAGAATTGAGATTTTGAATTTATTCTTTCACAAGTACAAATTGTTCAGGTCGACCTCAGCTTAATTTAGGCTCAAGGAGCCCAATGGACGTGTCTCCACCCTCAACGAATTGTATAAATAGGAGTGACCTCTCACCTCATTTGGACATCATTCACTCGCACATTCTTCTCTCTCTCTCTTCATCAGATTGGTTCGTACAACTTGGGCAGCCTCTCTCTCTCTCACACGTGCAGCTAAGAGGACAGATTTCTGGGCTAAATCACAAAACCAAATTTCAAACATTTTGACCAGCATTGACCGAGGTTGTTTTGACCAAGTTTCACTGCAGTTTTGACAGAATAATTTCAATTTCTCTAGGCTACATTGACTTGCACGAAAACCAAGAATTTCTAGGCATGTTGCCTCGCGTTGACTTTAGGGTTGACTTTTGTTTGACCGCAAAAAAGTACAGCATATTTTCTCTCTCCTTTGATCGAGTTTGACCGAGCTATTTTGGGATGCATTTGACCTCCTATTCAGGCTAAGTCTTACCAAGGAAGACCGAGTTGCATTGTGGAAGGTTTGTTGTTGTTTTGACCAGCGTTGACTTTCTAGTTAGGGTTGAAGTTTGATTGCAGTTGACTGCAAAATTTGACAAGGTTGATTTGATTGTGTATTGGGCAAGTGAATTTGATTTATGTACTCTCTCTCTGTTGAACTATTGAATAACAATAAGAAGAATTAATCAAAGGGTTTTCCCCACGTTGGAGGTTTTTCCTTAGCATCTGCCAAATCTGGTGTTCTCTTGTCTTGGCTTGTCTTCTGCATTTTATTTTATGTTCTATCTACATTTACTGTCAATGTGACTAAGTTAATGTGATTGCTACTAGAAATAATTGAAAATTGTAATTGGGCTGCTAAAGGAACATTGAAGTAAATTGTGCTAAGCATAGAACATACCATTGTTAACTAAAATTAACATGGTATCGGAGCCCAGGTCAAGACAAAGCCCAAGCAAGAGAGAGAAAAGCAATCACTAAGATTTGTTGGACAAGGACAACGACTCAATGGCTTCCTCATCTTACTTCAAATCTGAGAATAAGCTCAATGATAAGTCTTACTATAATGCATGGAATATGTCTTTGGACTTGACTTTGGAAGAAAATGATGTCAGGGACTATGTGCAGGGAAAAGTTGTGGATCCTCATTCAAATGCTCTGGCTGCTGCTAAAACAAAGTACAAGAAAGGTGAGGTCAAAGCTAAGAAGATCATCACGGACTCCATTCAAAAACATTTGGTTGCCTACATTTCTGATTTGGGCACATCTAAGGAGATGTATGACAAGTTGGTTGGGATGTTCAAAGCCAACAATGCAAACCAAATCCTCTTTCTCAAGAATAATTTGAAGGACATCAAGATGGATAGAGGGGAGTCCATCCAATCCTACTTTATGAGGATTACTGAAATCAAGAATGATCTTCTATCTATTGGAGAAGTTGTTGTTGACAGGGAGCTCACTCTTATTGCTCTTGGAGGTCTCCCCCGAGCATGGGATGTGTTTAACACCACTATCCTTAACAATGACAGGATACCTGGTTTTGATGAATTGCTGACTAGATGCACTCAAGAAGAGACCAGGATGATGGAGAGAGACAAGCCTTTAAATGGAAATGAGCCCATTGCATTCTCCACTCATGATAAGAGAAAGAAAAATGTTGGTCCAAAGAGACAAGGTCAAGGAAGACAGGGATTCAAAGAAGGAAGAAAGAGAAGATGTTTAAATTGTAACAGGTTTGGCCACTATGCTAGAGAGTGTTCTCATAAGAAGGATACACCACGGGATGATGACAACAACAACAACTGCAACAATTTCAAGGGCAATGGAAATCAAAGGAATAACATGTTCAACAACAAAGGAAAGAGGAATGCTCTCGCTGCACGATATGGAAATGATTGACCTCCCAAAAGGTCGAGAAACTCCAGGTATGAGGAAACTAATGTTGTAGAAAAGCAGCAAGAATTTTATGTTATTTCTGCCCTCACTACTACCTCTCCTCCGGACACTTTGGATAATTGGTTGATCAATAGTGGTGCTTCAAGGCACTTCACTGGGTACAAGGAGGCCCTCTCAAATTTCATCGAAAAGAAGACTATTTGAGCATGTATTGGACACCTCCATGATCTACTGCGACAACCAAAGTGGGATTTGCCTTTCAGAGAATCTTGTGTTCCACAACCGCTCCAAGCATATTGATATCAGGTACCACTTTATATGGGATATGGTATAGCGGGGAGCAATAAGGCTCGATCACATCAGGACCGATGTGCAAGTCACAGACATTCTCACGAAGCCCTTAGGGAAGGTCAAATTCTTAGCCTTCCGTGAGAGACTTGGAGTCGTGGAAAGACCCTCCTATGAGGCTCTCGAATGAGTTGGACACTAAGCTCTGGGAACTCCTGGGGGCTTGGGGTACTTCTTGGAGCTATGAACGACCATAGGGTGAGTGGTTCACTTTCCCCTAGTGGTGCATTGTGAGTGGTTCACTTTCCCCTAGTGGTGCGTTGTGTATAGGGTGAGTGGTTCACCTTCCCCTGTGATACGTACTCCCTATGTCTAGGATGCATGGTGTTCAAACAACTTGATTTGGGATCAATTGAGGTTCTACCTCTAGATTGACTTTCGTCATAGGAGAATGGCAAGGTCTTGTGACTCACTCTCGATCAATTCTTCTTCATTATTACTTCATGGTTCAGCAGAGCAAAGTAGAGCAGAAATGACAAAGATGGTACATGATGACAGGATGGCATGATGATCAGTGCAAGCAGTTGGATTGGCAGGTGGAATTCTCCCTAGTTGAGAGGGAGTGTTAAAATTGGCAACTAGGGCTAAATTCCACCTTAGGACAGCTCATTTGATGGAGATGATGACTGCATTAGTTTCCAAATTTCGAGAGGTCCAAGATTGATCTAAAGATCATCTCATTTGGAAAAGCAGAAGTGAGATTTTAAATTTATTCTTTCACATGTGCAAATTGTTCAAGTCGGCCTCAGCGTAATGTAGGCTCAAGGAGCCCAATGGACGTATCCCTTCACCCTCAACAAATTGTATAAATAGGAGTGACCTCTCACCTCATTTGGACATCAGTCACTCACACATTCTTCTCTCTCTCTCTCTTCATCAGATTGGTTTGTACAGCTTGGGCAGCCTCTCTCTCTCTCTGCATCAGATTGGTTTGTACAGCTTGGGCAGCCTCTCTCTCTCTCTCTCACGTGCGGCTAAGAGGACATATTTCTGGGCTAAATCACAAAACCAAATTTCAGACATTTTGACCAGAATTGACCAAGGCTGTTTTGACCAAGTTTGACTGCTGTTTTGAGGGCAAAATTCTGATTTCTCTAGGCCACATTGACTGGCACAAAAACCGAGATTTTCTAGGCATGTTGACCCATAGACTTCTGTTTGACCACAGAATTGTACAGCAAATTTTCTCTCTCCTTTGACCAAGCTGTTTTGGGCTGCATTTGACCTCCTGTTCAAACAGAGTTTGACCAAGGAAGACTGAGCTGCATTGTGGAAGGTTTGTTGCTGTTTTGACCAGCATTGACTTTCTAGTTAGGGCTGAAGTTTGACTGCAGTCGACAGCAGAATTTGACAGGACTGATTTGACTGTGTATTGGGCAAGTGAATTTGATTTATGTACTCTCTCTCTCTCTGCTGAAGTATTGAATAATAATAAGAAAAATTGATCAAAGGGTTTTCCCAACATTGGGGTTTTCCCCTGGCATCCGCCAAATCTGGTGTTCTCTTGTCTTCGCTTGTCTTCTGCATTTTGTTTTATGTTCTATCTGCATTTACTGTGAATGTGATTAAGTTAATGTGATCGCTACTGGAAATAATTGGAAATTGTCATTGGACTGCTAAAGGAACATTGAAGTAAATTGTGCTAAGCATAGAACATACCATTGTTAACTAAAATTAACACTTGGGCATATCAATAAAGTCATTTGTTGAGTTACTCTATGCATTAATGTTGTATTAATGAATTTAGTTTATTTTAAGTCATTTCAGAGTTTGTGCATCTACAATGTATGGGCTTGAGGTTTATATCATTCCTTTACTATAAAAGGGCATGTACTCTCTCCATTTTATAATTCAAAAAGTATTTCTCTCTTTCAAGTTCTCATGATCTTGGTTTCTTTGTGTTGGGTTTTTTACAATAGGTTTTGGGGTTGTTGTTGCAACATGACTACGTAAAGTCTTAAATAATTGGGAGAGTTGTGAATACACAGTCATGGAGTGTACCTAGTGAATAAATCCAACTGCAGGGCACTGACATGTTTGGGTTGCCTGAGATAGTTGGAGTTTCAAGTTTTGCATGTGTACTCATCAAATACGTATACATTTCCATACAAAAACTGTTGGCAAGATGTTCAAAAGTCTTGATTGTCAATTATCCACCACCTATAAAGAAATGGGACACTGTTTGACACTTGAAAGAATGAGGCCAGGCCAGACTTAACAGCCACAGCCAACCCAGAGAGCAAAACTGCCACTTCTTTGAGGATTCGAACCCAGGTGGGGGCTGTTAGAATGCCCCACTTTCACCAACCTAGCTTAACTGGAAACTTATGTACATATACAGTGCATCTCAATGTAAACAGAAACAATTTCCCTCATTGTGTGCTGTGCAAAAATCCATTTCAGACTTGGGAATCCCTGCTGAACAGGAGTTTCTTCTTGCTGTAAATTTTCTGTCTCTGCATCTGTCTCTTTAATTCAGCATTTGTTTTTATTCTCATAACCATGCAATAAATCTTTGCATGTGCTGTTGTGTGTCCTTTTTCTTTAACAATTACAATCATTCTCCCAGTTCATTCCTGCTCCATCCAACTTTTCATGCTCAGAGTATGCGCAGGGATACAATGAGGCTTGGTGGTCATACCAAGAGACGCAGTGGAATGCAGACTCCACCCTCCATCACACTAAACCAACTAAAGGAGAATCCGTGAACAGGATGAAGTATGGTGAGATTGGGCCGAGACTTGAAGCCATAGAATGATGTTGATGATGATGGGTTAGCAGCCATATAAGCGAAATAGCACTTGGTCTGGCACAAGAAATTGGAATTGAAAATCAAACTCCTAGGAAATACTGCGAAGGAAATTGGAGAATCGACCACCAAACAGATTTCTGAAGTGAACTCCAATGTCAAGAATGAAATGCTGCTTCTCAGCAGCAGATAGCAACAAACTCAACAGAACAACGTTTAGATCGTTACTGTATCAGGCAGATTCAAGGGGTCTTGGTAAGGGCCTCTAACCCCTACCATTGTTTTCAATGGTAGGAAAGACAACTGGCAGTCACTCCATGCCACTCTATTGACCCCTATGGTTCCAGATACACGTGCATGGCTAACTGTTTCAGACTGTCTAGGAATTTTGTGGGTTTATCCCTTATGTTTTAGTCTTAAGTTATGTGCCGAGCTGGTGGATATTGGGAGTCAATGTCTGTAATCTTTGGAATTCGAACAAAAGGGTTTTGGGTTTTAACTTTTACGACTGTGAAAAAGGCCTCCACGTCTCCAGGGGTTTATTCCTGGAAAGCATGTACTTTAGAAATATTGAATAGCTCAGGAGTGTCATGTTCTATGCAGGGACCCTGCTTTGAGAGCCCTTTTGAATAATACATCCAAACTGTATACAACACATCGCCAGCGGATCCACGGTCATGCCATGTCCGCCCTATGTTCCTTGTCTTGTGGTTGCTATCTATAGGATGTTGCGAGCTATCGTACTACAGTGTCACATACGCTGCCATTTTCTTCAACATCGTTACTCCCCCGCCCCACTGAAGTGTTCTCGCTCTGCGCTCGTGTTATCCTTGCACTGCAATACTCAACTGATGTCTCAGTGAGCACTGCACAATTTTAACCACATATATAACTCCAATGAGAGTGCACAACACATCATTTGATCATTTGAATTCCACCAAAACCCTAATCACTGTCTACTCTGTCTCACAAGTAGTTAGCTGCATGCGAATCTCTCTTGTTTTGTTTACGTGCAGAATGAATCCATTCAATTCAAAGAAACGGTGATGTGTAAAAGCCAATCAACTTTGAATTTCACAAAAAAAATGAGAAAGAAGACGCAGAGCATATGATGTCAGTTTCTACAGATTGCCTAACCTGTTGGTCTGGTGAATTATCAGGATTAACGAAAGTTTCGAGAAGTGGAATCCATGAAGATGAGGACACCGCCATGGTGATGCTCTCGCTATCCCTGCAAATAATTCTCCGCTCGACTTAGAGACACTACAATTAAAAAGCTTTGTTCATCAGTGAAAACTATGAACGGTTCAAGAAATAGAAATGGTTAAGCCAGGGTAACTGCGATTCGCGAATAGCCGCATATGTATTTGAGTATATATAGGGGTTTACTGGAGGGTTTAGAATCGAGCAGAGAGTATTGAGTCTGTTTTTCAAATCCAATATCAGTTTGGTTCGTTGTTCACAAGGTGGGTTGATTTTTCTTCGTTGGCGTGCACTTTGTTAAAGCGTTGTCATTATCGTAAACTGGGGCCATACATGGGATGAATATTGTTTCAGTAGTTGGATTCGCAACAAATTTGAGTGAGTTAAGCATGATAATAAACAAAGTTATTACTTTGGGGTCAATAAATAGGTCAAATCCTGGTTAGAAACATAGTTCGTAAATAATAATTTTAATTTGATATTGAAAAATATTAAATATAGTTTAATTTAATTTTTCCATAGTGAGAAAGATAAAGAGTTGAAATTTGGCTGATACTTAATTGTTCTATGTTTGGATTATTTTTTGGTTAATTTTTTTTAAATTTGGTAGGTTTGGATTATTTTTTGGTTATGTTTTTTTGAAATTTGGTAGGAATATGTAATTGTAGGTTTGAACTATGTAGTTTATATAATTAGTGTTTCAGGGGTGTTTTTAGGTCATTGAATTTATGTATGTATTAAAAAATAGTTTTTTTAGTGATTTTAAGTCTTTCGTCATATTACATTGTGATTGTTTGTGGAATTGTAGTTGAATTGTTGGGTGTCTTCTATTTAGAAATTGTATTATGAGTCTGTATTCAAAAGTTTTAGTATTAACGAATAGTAATTTAGTTGGTCAAGAATTTGTGTCACTCGGCATTTGTGAGGGGCATTGAATGAGAGAATGGAGATTTGAGCTAGGTTTGGCCCAGGTTGTGGTTGCTTTCAGGATTTACATACGGGGCTATAGTTGTCTACATGCAGATCTACATTTCAGTTCAATCTCGCCACCCACAAAAGTCGTTGTCTAGCTGACCTGCAAGGATAAAACTGTGAGGGTAAAGAAAAATGTATGACGGGGATTAGAATGTTGATTTGTCATACAGAGATACACAGAGGCATCCCCTTTACAGGAAGGTGGGAAAAAGATTTGATAACACCTTATCCCATCATAGATTTGTCATTTAAAGGTCTGGATCTAGTGAATTGTATCCTCATGTGAGGCGAATTAGATTGATATAGTCTTTATTGTGTAGATTGGTGTCATGATCTTTGGCTACAATTGGATCTGCACATCAGCTAGGTGCAGTGGGTGTTCAACTAGTTCCAAACGAAGAAGGTTGTTTTTCAAATATTCGCGAAAAACCCAAATGGGAGATCAGTCCTCATAAGGGTTCAGACTGGGACTTTGGTGCTTGATCTGAAGCGAAGGATCCAAAATAGATTAGGAATTTCGATGGAGTTCCAAAATCATATATATGCAAGTAGATCCATGCAAGAAGACTTTTTGTTACAAGACTACGGCGTCAAATAAAACTCCTCAACCATCATCAACTTGCGACTAAGAGGAGGTTTTCCTGACACTAGTAACCCTAAGGGATCGGTTTCGTTTAAGGATGTAGTAAAGAGACAAGTTGAACCACAAAACAAACCGGATCCAAACATTAATATCTTTGGCCTTACATCGTGGAACATATGGTCCAGGTCCCGGCAATGGAAATAAATGTTCCTTAAGTTACAAAATGGTTCTCTACCCTCTAATACCGAGCAATCGTTTGCATATTTAATGGGTTTTGGCCAAAATCAGAGGATCTGCATTAATGGGTATGTACAAATTGAACTCTAAATTATGAAATGCACTTGTGTTCCAAGGGGTTTTTTGTTGTACAATTTTCCACCTTGAAGGAAATGCAGATTTTCCTAAATGAGGGCTCTTGGTTTTGAGGCAGCACAGGCATTTTTATAACACCATGGTTTCCTAGGTTTGATGCCAACACAATGGTGGTCTCCAAAATGTCGGTATGGGTTAGATTACATAACCTTCCCCTTCCTTTTTGGCATCGCCAAGTCCTAGAAGGAATTGGAAACACTTTGGGGATGTTTGTGAAGATGGATCTGTATAAACCTTCAAAAGGAATTTTTACCTTTGCTAGGATCTATGTTGAATTAGATCTTAGTAAGGGTTTACCTGATCGTATCCACCTGATCCATAAAAGCCTTTAGTGGATACAACATTTAGATTTTGAAAATATGGCTTTTTGATGTCGTATTGGTCTTCAAATTGGACATTTACAAAACACATGTCCAAGGGCAAATAAAGATCGAAGAAGGAAGAAGAATCAACCCCAGAAGCCAAAGGGTTAGTAGTTTCAGGAGCAGCATCCCTCGGATGAAGAGGGCGATGAAATAATGGAGAGCCCTATGGCTATCCAGACAACACAAGGAATTCCCAAGGAAAAAGGGCTTGAGCAGAAGGGAAAAATGATCCAAAGCACGCAAGTGATTGAAGTAACAACAACCATAGTTTCAATACAACACAACAAAGCGCCTCCTCCTGAAAAAACAGATGGGAGGTATCAAACGACCCCCATGCATCTGAGAGTTCAAACTCAAACAAAGAGGGCTCTTCTAAGGTGGTAGAGAATTAAATGGTAACTTTGGAAGAGAATTAGATGCCAATTGTAAATGCCACTCTCAATCAAGGGGTAAGGAGAAAAGTAGAGAAAAAGAAAGGTAGAAAAGAGTAGTTAAGTGTCTTTACACTTAAACCCAAAACATAATTTTTATAGATGTTTCATGGACCTATGGTTATTGGAGGAATGTTTTTAGGGAGCTTTGAGCTCTCCCTTTTGTAGGCCTTTTGGCTTATGTGATTGTAATGCTCATTTGCAAAATGTAATGTTGTCCCTATTTTTTAGGTTGAATAAAATTACAATTTTTTCTTCAGAAAAAATAAAAAATAAAAAATTATAGTTTTAGTATTAATACATCTACACTTGAAAGGTTATGCTTACACTATATGTTTTTTTATGCTAAGGTTGAAGGAGTTTTGCTAATTACAAATGTTGATATTTTGGTTTTCGTGTACTAAGAGTTTATTGGGACTTGGTTACAATAAGATAGATGTTGTTGTGATTGTACATATTTCAACTATAAATATCCTTATCTCTTTAGCTTGATAGGCTAGCTCGAGTGGTTATGTGTTATAAATTACAAGTAGGAGGCCTTGAGATCAAGTCCCGATTTTGTTTGCCTTTGAAATATTCTTAATAGTTGGGAGTCTCGCTTGATGCCCTTGCTAAATTAAGTCCAAAGTAGTCTATGTCATCTACTTTATAGTATATGTCATTCTCAAAATGAGGAGAAGTGCCCAAAAAATTCCCAACATCTACTTTCCAAGGAAAAAATGTATTTATCTCCTTATATATGTTTTTATAAGTAATATAAACTTTGTTTTGTGGTAAAAAAGAAAGTATTATTGGTTGCCTTTTTTTCTTGGTTTGTAAATTGAGTAGATTTGGAATTCTGATGGAGTTCCAAAATCATATATATGCAAGTAGATCCATGCAAGAAGACTTTATGTTACAAGACTACGACGTCAAATAAAACTCCTCAACCATCATCAACCTGTGACTAAGAGGAGGTTTTCCTAGCACCAGTAACCCTAAGGGATTGGTTTCGTTTAAGGGTGTAGTAAAGAGACAAGTTGAACCACAAAACAAACCAGATCCAAACATTAATATCTTTGGACCTTACATCGTGGAACATATGGACCAGGTCCCGGTAATGGAAATAAATGTTCCATAAGTTACGAAATGGTTCTCTACCCTCTAATCACGAGAAATTGTTTGCATATTTAATGGGTTTTGGCCAACAATGGAGGATCTACATCAATGGGTATGTACAAATTGGACCCTAAATTATGAACTTGTGTTCCAAGGGGCTTTTTGTTGTACAATTTTCTACCTTGAAGGAAATGCAGATTGTCCTAATTGAGGGCTCTTGGTTTTGGGTCAGCACCGGCATTTTTATAACCCCATGGTTTCCTAGGTTTGAGGCCAACACAATGGTGGTCTCCAAAATGTCAGTATGGGTTAGATTACACAACCTTCCCCTTCCTTTTTGGCATCACCAAGTCCTAGAAGGATTTGGAAACACTTTGGGGATGTCTGCGAAGATGGATCTGGATAAACCTTCAAAAGGAATTTTTACCTTTGCTAGGATCTATGTTGAAGTAGATCTTAGTAAGGGTTTACCTGATCGTATCCACTTGATGCATAAAAGTCTTTAGTGGATACAACATTTAGATTTTAAAAATATGGCTTTTTGATGTCATATTGGTCTTCAAATTGGACATTTACAAAACACATGTCCAAGGGCAAATAAAGATCGAAGAAGGAAGAATAATCAACCCCAAAAGCCAAAGGGTTGGTAGTTTCATAAGCAACTTCCCTCGGATGAAGAGGATGATGAAATAATGGAGAACTCTATGGCTACCCAGACAACACAAGGATTTCCTAAGGAAAAAGGGCTTGAGCAAAAGGGAACAATGATCTAAAGCACGCAAGTGATGGAAGTAACAACAACCATAGTTCCAATACAAAACAACAAAGCGCCTCCTCCTGAAAAAAGAGATGGGAGGTATCAAACGACCCCCATGCATCTGAGAGTTCAAACTCAGACAAAAAGGGCCCTTCGAAGGTGGTAGAGAATCAAATGGTAACTATGAAAGAGAACTAGATGCCAATTGTAAATGCCACTCTCAATCAAGGGGTAAGGAGAAAAGTAGAGAAAAAGAAAGGTAGAAAAGGGTAGTTGAGTGTCTTTAAACTTAAACCCAAAACATAATTTTTATAGATGTTTCATGGACCTATGGTTATTGGAGGAATGTTTTCAGGGAGCTTTGAGCTCTTCTTTTTGTAGGCCTTTTGGCTTATGTGATTGTAATTCTCATTTACAAAATGTAATGTTGTCCCTGTTTTTTAGGTTGAATAAAATTACGATTTTTTCTTTAGAAAAATAAAAAACAAAAACTAGAGTTTTAGTATTAATATATCTATGCTTGAGAGGTTATGCTTACACTATGTGCTTTTTTATGCTAAGGTTGAAGGAGTTTTGCTAATTACAAATGTTGATGTTTTGATTTTCGTGTACTAAGAGTTTATTGGGACTTGCTTACAATAAGATAGATGTTGTTGTGATTGTACATATTTCAATTATAAATATTCTTATCTCTTTAGCTTGATAGGCTAGCTCGAGTGGTTATGTGTTATAAATTACAAGTAGGAGGCCTTGAGATCAAGTCCCGATGTTATTTGCCTTTGAAATGTTCTTAATAGTTGGGAGTCTCGCTTGATGCCCTTGCTAAATTAAGTCCAAAGTAGTCAATGTCATCTAATTTATAGTAGATGTCATTCTCAAAACGAGGAGAAGTGCCCAAAAAATTCCCAACATCTACTTTCCAAG
Source organism: Pinus albicaulis (assembly GCA_034641835.2). Lineage (NCBI taxonomy): Eukaryota > Viridiplantae > Streptophyta > Pinopsida > Pinales > Pinaceae > Pinus > Pinus albicaulis. Next base: position 398,636,262 of record CM076575.1, on the reverse strand, counting down.
GAAAAAATATATTTATCTCCTTATATATCGTTGGAACACCTAATCCTACATGGGTAGGTGTGGAATGCGAAAAGTCACAATGGATTCCAAGTGACCTTGGAATGTGAAACCAAGAGTCACACCATTGTACTATAAATGTACATCTATGTATACTGGAAAAGATGAGCTGCACTCTTATCCTTCATTGTGTTGAGTTTCTTGGTGTGTGTGTGTTCATCTTCATGCGAAAAGTCACAATGGATTCCAAGTGACCTTGGAATGTGAAACCAAGAGTCACACCATTGTACTATAAATGTACATCTTTGTATAATGGAAAAGATGAGCTGCACTCTTATCCTTCATTGTGTTGAGTTTCTTGGTGTGTGTGTGTTCATCTTCCTCATACACCATGTGTGTGCTTAACATGGTGTTTAACATATATTTTTTTCTAAGTAATATAAACTTTGTTTTGTGGTAAAAAAGAAAGTACTCTTGGTTTCCTTTTTTTCTTGGTTTGTAAATTAAGTAGATTTTCTTTAGCTTGCTTAAGTTTTGTTTCTAATGTTGTGATGTGTATATCCTTTCTCAAATTTTTGAGAATATTCAAAGCAACGTTTACTCCACAAATTAACCCTACTTTCGCAAGGAACAAAAAATAATAATTTATAAGTTTATTTTCTTAGTTAAACTTTCATTTGAACACTCTAGTGTCATGTATTGTAATAGAAAAACATTTTAGAATTTAATATCATATAAGTGAGTGGATAATGTTGCTTCAGACACTTAACATTTAAAATAATATTTCCAGTATTCAAGTGGACAACAATGATCATGACTAAGGCCTTGTTGCATCTCACTTAATATATTTTATCAGGCGTTATAACATTCTCTTTGAGAAATTGGCCTCGTTATTCAATGGTTATAAAAGTCTCAAACTAGTATTAACCATGTTAAAGTTTATTGTATGGTTGCATTAATGTGATTCCTTGTCCACCCTTGGAAATTCAAAATGTCTTTTTAACAATCCTTGATTCCCTATAAATTAACACCACTTCAACCAAAGAATAAAATAATGAGGTTTATATACTAGTTTTAAATGTATTTACTCAATTGAATTTTCACTTTAACATCACATTGTAGTGGGTTGTAATAACAACATGTTTGAACATTTTAATATCATATAAATGAGGGATAAATTGCTCAAGATTTGTAGTATTTGAAACAATGTTTGAAATTAGAGCGAACTGCAATGTATTATGAGTAAGACCCTATTGTGTTTGTTATGATCCTTACTCGAAGAAATTGAAACACAATTGAAATATTACAAATGCTCCACTATTATGATCAAAATCCTTGAGGATGGGAAACACCTTGCAATTAATGATCTCATTGCATTTGTTATGACCCTTAAACTATGAAACTAAACCACAAAAGAGATATTAAAAATTCTCCACACTTTATTAATATCAAAATCCTTGATGATGGGAAACGCCTTACAAATTATCCTTTTATGAAAGGAACCCACTCTTGTTTAGTTGTTTATTAATGTCGGGTGACCTCTTAATGAGCTGGGCTCAAAATAAAATAAACCCTACACATAATTCATAAGAATGAATTTTCCCTTATCTATAGCTAACAAGAGAAGCTTAATCCCAAGGAAGGCAAAAGCATGTGAAACTTTGGTGAATCTAGATGGAACAAAGGTGCTTGATTTCTCATGGGGATTAGGACGTACAACCAATAATCAAGTGGAATGCCTTTCTTTGTTTATTGGGCTTTGATTTATAAGTAAAAGGAAAATTACAAATTTGGTGGTCCTATGAGACTGAGAGATTATAATCAAAGTAATGCAAGAACACGATCTAAGTATCCATTATCAAAAGTTGGCCAAAAACTATGGTAGGATCCAACAAGAACTTGTGAAATTTTAAGAGTTTCAATTATTTCGCATTCTAAGTACTCAAAATGGATGTGTTCACACCTTAGCAAAGGAACCATCCACCATCCCCCAAGGAAACATTATCACTTCGTTTGGAAGCTTTATGTTCTAAATTCCTTAATCATGCATTATTGTTATTTTTATAAAAGGGAGATGTCATTTATGCAATCTCCCCTCTCATTTGAATCTGTTGCTTCACTTGACATCAATGACACAATTATCATATCATACCACAAACCTACTCTACATTGCAGCATGTCTAGTGCCTTCCCCTACTTGGTTGTTACACTCATTTATTCCCTCTCTTATCAAGTATGATTATGTTGGGTGGGATTAATCTTATGTGTGTATGGGCTTGGTTTTGCTATCGAGTATCCCCATTGGCTTCATTATGAATTTATTCAAGCTCCTTTGCTAATCTTTGGTACTTTTATCCTAGTATATGAGTGGAATGAATAGACTTAGTCTCATCCTCTGATCTACCTCTGTCACACTGGTAAAGTCGATGGATTTTTTTTTTGAAATCTCAATATATTTCTTCACAATTGATCATATATGTCTAATCTCATGTACTCGAGGGTTATCAAACCTTGGATTCTCTCAAGGATTGTTCAGTGAGTCGGTCTCATCTCTTTTATTTATTCACGAGATTTTATATCCCCTTGCTTCTATTCAACCACAATGTGGCATAGGACCTATCCCTGCCCTAAGTTTGACCTATATATACTCTTTCAAAGTTCAAATTCTAAATACAAGAAACATAAGAGCGACCTTGAGTAGTTACACATAACCAAAAGATATAGAAGCAAGTTTATGACCAATAAATAAATCTAATTTTCAATATATTGTGAATTTATGGAGCAAAATATTTGGCTTAAAAGCTTAAAATATTTTGTTGAAGCAAAGAACAACAAGATTGGCATCTTGCATTAATAAAGGGAAATTTCATTATGAACAAGAACAACTAAATAAAGAGTAACCCAAAGGAGAACAACAATGGATGAACATGGACTTAAAAATGTAATCTTAATCTTCTTTATATGTTTTGCAAGGTAGTTTTTCTTATGGCTCCTTTGTTAGGCTTTATACTAGTAGTTTTTGCAAAAGAATCAATGCCTTCCAAACAACATTTTCTTTGAAGAATGTAGACTGTCGGAGTGATACATTGTATAGAAACATTATGCAATTTTGTATTTATCGACCTTATATTAATACATGACTTGATAGTTCTTGTTTTAAAAAGAAGTAGTTTTCGCAAAAGAATCAATGCCTTCCAAACAAATTTTTGTATAAAGAACGTGGAATGTCATAGTGATACATTGTATGGAAACACTATGCAATTTTGTATTTATTGACCTTATTAATGAGAGAGAGAGAGAGAGAGAAAACAACTCTTTGTATAAAGAAGGTAGAATGTCACAGTGATACATTGTATAGAAATGTGTTATGCAATTTTGTATTTATCAACCTTATTAATGTGTTTGTGTGTGTGTGTGTGTGATAGAAAGAGAGATGATACATTGTATATAAACGTTATGCAATTTTGTATTTATTAGCCTTATTAATGTGTGTGTGTGTGTGTGTGTGTGTGTGTGAGAGAGAGAGAGAGAGAGAGAGAGAGAGAGAGAGAGAGAGAGAAGGCAAACAACTTTTTGTATAAAGAATGTAGAATTTCATAGTGATACATTGTATAGAAACGCTATGCAATTTTGTATTTATCAGCCTTATTAATGTGTGTGTGTGTGTGTGTGAGAGAGAGAGAGAGAGAGAGAGAGAGAGAGAGAGAGAGATAGAGATGATACATTGTATAGAAACGTTACGCAATTTTGTATTTATCAGCCTTATTAATGAGTGAGAGATGATACCTTGTATAGAAACGTTATGTGATTTTGTATTTATCAGCCTTATTAATGAGTTAGAGAGAAAGAGAAACATTATACAATTTTGTATTTATCGGCCTTAAATTAATACGAGTGTGTGTGTGTGTGTGTGTGTGAGAGAGAGAGAGAGAGAGAGAGAGTACTAATGATCTAAGGCTTTGTTTAATAATAGTGAACATAATGGACCTCATTTAATGATAACAAATATAGTGGACCTACTCTACTTCCTTATATTGAATGTCCTCCACTACTTTACTCCAATGAGCTCTTTGGCCCTCCATTACATCCTTGGGGAGAATCCCAATAGCATATCACTTAGTCTAGGTCATTGGGGTATTATCACATCCCCGTTAAGAATTGGCCTCATCACTAACTGGTTAGAAGAGTACAAGAGCAACATTAATCCTGTCAAAGTTCACTACATGCTTGCATCAATGTGATTCCTTGTCTTCCCTTTGACAACATGATCCCCTTTGTCTTATTATTTATCTATGATGTGGGAAAGCCTAAAAATGGGCTAAATGATGGTATGGATCCCCTAACATTAGTTGGACCTCTTATATATCCATGCCATTCAAACACTGGAACAAAGTACCAACCCTTGTAATGAATTATTTTCCTTCACATTGCAAGACCTCAATATAACAAAGTAGTTACCATGTTGAACAAGTTTAACCCATTAATCATAATGATGAAGACCCTCCACCTTTTACACCAATGACAACGCTAGGAAGCAATAATGGCATGCACTTTAATATCTATGATTGATCATTATATTTTCAATTCATCATCAAGAAAATTGCTACAAATACTAAATTATGGTAGATGATGAAACTAAATACGAATACTAAATGTCTCTTTCATGAGTTTATGCTTGTGACATATGTTTCCACATGTTGGTATTTTTGGGGGGGAGTTTAATATGTTGTGTTTTTAATGTTTTTTAAGTAAATAAAAACTCCAAACTTATACTGCATTTGTAAAAGAAATGCAAAATACAAAAATACATGGGTTGGATTATAGCTTCCTACGAGAATTTTAGGTACCAATACTAATCCATATGAAAAAAAACACCAATGGAAGCCTATATAAGCCATCCGTATTAGGAATGGTAGATATATATTTACAAAATAGAGAATTTCTTATAATCCAGAAAGGAAATAGGTCTTTTTAACAAAAATCTTAAGTATTGATTGCCAAATTAATACTAATAATAAAATACTTTTGGAGCATCTAATTCAAGTTATATTTCAATGCATATAGACTACTCATGCAAAAATGTTTTAAAGTGGTATCCATATACTTATTCAATTGTTGGTTGGATGCAACAGAGTTGCTAGTACCTTTTCTTTATCATCTTCCCTTACAAACCTACAAACCAAAACTAATTAACCATGATTGTAGAGCAAAGAAAAAACACAACAAATGTTGCAAGTTTGTTAGCATTGGTTAAAAAAATAATGGATGAGGCAAAATTGGCATATACTTGTTTGGAATTTCCATTTGTAAAAAGATTTGTGAATCCTATATACCCCTTATATGGTTGAATGCAATGGAGTTGTTGGTACTTTTTAAAAATTGTCCTCCCTTAGGAACCTACAAACCAAAATTAATAAACCGTGATTGTAAACCAAACAAAAAGCACAAAAATGTTGCGAGCCTCCTAGGAGTAGTTAGAAAAAGTTATGAACTAGTTACAATTATCATATCCTTGTTTGGAATTTCCATTTGTAAAAATATTTGTGAATCACATATACTCTTTCAATGGTTGGTTGAATGCAATAGATTTGTTGGGACCTTTTTTATGACCCCCCCCTTAGGAACCTATAAAATAAAATCGATTAATCATGATTTTAAAGCAAGGAAAAAACGTTAAAAAATTTGCAAGGTTGTAGGATTGGTTAGAAAAAGCAATGAATGAGGTGAAATTCTAAATATCTTTGTTTAGAATTTCCATTTGTACAAATATCTCTAAATCCCATAACTATTTGTTGGTGTCAATTTTATTCTTAATTGTAAGATGGATTAAGTTTGAAAATAACCAAATAGTGCTATTTGGATTGAGAGTTTTCCAAATTACTTGTGAGCCCCATCAAACCTTGATTTGATAAGGCATCCATCACTACATTACTCACTCACCAAATGTTAAGTAACTAGAAGTGATCAAAGGCTTTGAGTCACTAAGGGATTCTTTTAATGGAATGGATTAAATGACATTATGAATTGGTTTTTAGTTTGTTCCTATGCTAATTAACAATCTTTATTTTACCAATGACCATATGTTTAATGCCGATATCCCAAGCAATCTCTAGTAATTTCCAGAGGTTCCATATCTCCATTTCATTATTAGTTGAAATATAACAAGTCATAAAATGTGTGTTTGAAAAATGCATGACATGATAATGAGCAGTTCATGATTTAGTTTCTTCATTTCCCATACTACAAAGAGTAGAGTTCGAACCAACTATTTTGCAAGATTGTGATTTCAATTAACCTTTTGGGAGTTTTCCACATTCGCAAACACATATTCATAGACCTCTACCTTCCATATATCAACAATCATGGGAATTTAACCTTATGAATCCTTTTACTCACATGTTTGCATTTTTAAGCAAAAGACATATTATATATGAAACAATGGCTATATAAGACAAAATTGATAATGGGACAAAGTCTCATCAAATTGACAAAGAATTTGCTTCATCATGGAGCTCATTTGTAATATATGTGTGTCATGCTCTAAACTCCGTTGAGATGGATTTGACCCGAACTAGAAAGCCCCCCACATAATGCATATTCACCTTCAGTGCCTTTGTCAATATGGACTTGGAGCTTGAGTGTACACTATTCCATAACCATGAAAGTTTCATATGAGCTTTGACTTGTATGATGACATATTGTAGAATAATGTATTTGGTGACTTTCAAGCCTTCCTACTTTGTTGCTTGCTTGATATTTTCAATGTATTTCTTGGTCTCTTGGAAGATTATTTCTCTACCTCCGATTGCTTCAAGCATTCTTATTGATGGCATCCCATGTTTCTATGCTAGAGACTCAATACAAATGTGCAGTTGATTATAAGCAGCAAAAGTACTAATTAATTTTTCCCCAAGGCACATATAGTTTTTTTGGTGGAGTCTCAACCGAACTCTGTCTATCTCTGCAGAAATCATGTCCCTTCTCTCCAAATGTTGCGGAGCATTACGATACTTGGTAGCCCACTCCTGAAGATAATCGATTGCTTTGTTTGCTACTTTCAGGAGTTTCACCACTTATTGTGATTTCTTTTGAATTCAAATGAGAGAATCCACCACCTGTTGTAGAAGTATCATCTCATCATATAACTGTGCCATGGTGTCCTCCATTGGCCCCAGTTCCTCCTAAATGGATGAATTCCATTCTATGGTGTTGAAACTATGCGAAGATAATCGTTGATTCTCCTTCGCAAGTTTTTTCCGTTCTTTCTTTAATCTACCATTCTCACTTAATAGATATTCAGAGTTGTCCTACGCTACTGAGGAAAAAGTAACATTTTCCGCCATAAATTCCTTAGGATTCCTTCTGGTATTGGAAATTATCACCTTTTCTATAGAAACCAAGACTGAATTCTAAGGATCAATGAGGAAATATATATGCCTCTGCTGCACGATCCTCTTCTTAAGGTGATCAAACGTGACCCTGCATATATCCATGACTCTATTTTTCGGTGGAGATGTGATTCCCATTTCTCCAAATGTAAGATGACCACATATGAGAGGAGTTTATTATGTAGAAATTGGTTCATCATCCATGGGTTGGATGGTATCTTCATCCTCCAACTCTTCCTCTTCTATCTCCTAAATCAATTGTTCATCTTCCAGTGTCTGTGTTGTTTGGAAATACCGAGAGGGGGGGGGGGGTCTGGAGGGGGTGAATCAATATTTATTTTACAATTGTTACTTTACTATTTTAGATCACTTATGAACATAACACAAAATGAACAATACAAAATAAATAATTCTATTGATCAAATATATCGAGGACTCCAATCCTCTTTTTACAATAAATGAAGTACAATAATGTTTAGGGCTCCAACTCTAGATGAAGACACCGATCTCCAATCCACCAGGATCCAACCTATAATTTTCCAAGCGAGGCTTAGACTTCACGAGGCTCCAACCTCTAGGGCTCCAACCCTATCTTCCACAAGGCTCCAACATTGATCTTCTCGAGGAATCCTATCCTCTAGGGGTCCAACCCATGGATTCAAGATCTTTAATATGGATTTAACGGTTCTTCAAGACTTCCAATGCCTTCTGCAACAAGCCTGACAATCTCTTAAAGTTCTTCAACAATTACCTTACTTATATTTCAATGACAACTTTATAAATCACTGAAGGAATCTTCAGAGCTCATCATGAAACCCAAACAAGTTTATTCAATTTTACTCCATGAGGGCCTTCAACGATGCATCATGAGGTCAACAAAATCTTCAACACTGACTCCAAGGTCAACTTTTGCAAATCTTCAATAAACTACTTCAAGAGAACCTTCAATAGCTCTGCACACCAAATTTTTTACAAATTTCTTCAACAAATTAGCTTCCACTGGTCTTCTTTAACAACTTCTCTAGGTCAACTTCTTAAGTGTTTTTTTCAATGGTGTTTCCAAACATTGTTAGTTCAAAGATTGCTAACTACATTTTCAATATCTTCAATGTATAATAAATATTTACAATTTATTCAAGTATACTTTCTAAATTTTGCTACAACAGTTGTCCTTCAATTTTGCTCCAAAGGGTCTACTCAAAGATGCCTTCAGTGATAACCTTTTAGATCTGCTCCAAGGGCGACTTTAGTGATACACACAAAACTGTTGCTACAAAATTATTTTTTTTTATAGACTTCCATACCCCCTCAAGTAATGTGGCCTCCATCCAAGTTATGTTTCTCCAACTTGTTGTTGTACTAGGCTTAATACTAGCCTTCAATCATATTCCACATGTTAGCACATCGATCTGAGGTACCGCAATACTTCTGAATCAAAGGCTCCACAGTCCAAGTTTGTGGCAAAATAAATGTTACCAAAATACAACAGAAAATATATCAGGAAGCTCACCGAGAAGCTACATGATGTAGGTTTCTTCTATCCACACACTTAAGGTGATATACCACAAATCCAACACCTCTTTTGATCACAATTCATAGATATATGCAGGTTTGAGATGTCTGTAATAGAATATGAGTTCAATCACTTTAAAGAAGCTTGATATTCCACTATCCAAGACCAGGTTCTAGGTCAGCGAAAAACCACAGTGATATCTAAAATGCGAGATCATATTTTCCTTTGCAAAGATCTTCAATCGTATTAATGGTTTCGTGCACGATTGCTACACTTTCCCTATCATAGATCTTGAAAGATCAAGCCAATTGATGGATAATTCTCTTCTCTTGAGCTACAGTGCAATAATGTACAACTAGCATTTGCACCAAAAGGGTGCAAAGACATGCTCATAGAAGTGTAGATGAATGTAGTGTCATTGAAAAATGATTCTCTTCATGCCCCTAGGTGATTCTTCCATATTTTTTGAGAGGGGACTCTGGCTTCCATTTCTACCACTAACAACGTAATAAGTGCCAACACCTTAAAATATGTCATCAAAATAAAATTTCACCAACTTAAGGATGTAGGAGGATCTAGTAAAATAATTTTAGATCATGTTTGAGTGTTTGATATTGATGTGGTTTTGGACAATGTTAAATATTTGTATAGACATGCAAGATGGAAATTTCACCTCATTTGAACTCATTAATTATTTAGTAAGATAAATTATTATATGTACTTAGAGAGTTTAAAATCCATATGACAACAGTGTAATCACGAAATAAAGATATATATAAAATGCATAAAATAAATGTAAGAATAATCACATTAAGTATTAAATTGAAAATTAATTACATTTCAAAATTCATAATTAAACATATTTATACACTAACCACACACATTAGCAGAAAATAGGTTAATTTGGCAATTCACCATCTCTAATAATTTCCATCTTCAATGCCCATGAATTGAAATGCCTTACCTTGCCTCTGCCTTTCGATTTTTCCTTATTTTTCTTCTTTGAAACCTTTCGAGAGGAGCCCAAGACAAGATAAGACATGATCTTAGCAATACACTCAAGTGAATCGAAAGATTATCTAGTGTTAACATTCCTATGATAGTATTGGCGAGAGCATCCTGTATAAAACTTGCGGAAGAGGCAAGGTCTAGCCAAGCTTACAACAAAAATGCACGAATCAATTAAAAAATAATAATAAACTATTTAAAATCATGAAATTACTTGGCAAACAATTAAACCAATAAATTATGTTTTATCACGGAGCAAAGTCATGAATCGATAAATGCATGTTAATACCAACCGACCTACTAAAAAAAAGGCCTTATGAGCCATATCTAATGTGCCAAATTTGTTTTTGGATTGAGAAATGTCTACAATCGAGAGACAACATAGAGGGACAACATAGAAAAGTATGCAAAACATTTATGACGAATATAAGACTATATTAAAAATTATCAATAACGTGCCAGCCTCGTCATAATCCTAATAAGGAGAGAGAATAAATTCGATTGCCTCTGCCATCTATTTGCATGTAAGTTGTCCGCCTGTTGGTGTTTCTTTCCCTTGGCAGGTGCGGATGTTCTCAAAGCCATCCCATACCATCTTTGGATGTTGCAGGTTGATTGTCGTCGATGTTGTGCGATGTTGTGCCATTCCGTAGCATCCCTGTGCCATGCCATACTGTGTCTCGACTTGAATAAAGCTAGTGAAATTCCATACTGTGTCCCGACTTGAATAAATCTAGTGAAGAATACACCTCAAACAGGGTTCAACACTTCTTCGTATGGACAAAGTCCCAACAGAATCTATGGCCTCCTCCAGTGCGCTAGTGACATATATGAACAAGACTGTTCAACCTGTTCACAACAAGCAAACGAAAGTGTTCGCCAAATTTGTCGAAACGACATAGGTGGTCAAGTATTGTTGGACAACTACTACTTCCGATACAAGAACTTTAGTTTCTCACAGCTAGACATCGATATGTATAAATATTTGATGAACACTAGAAATATTAGCAGTGGTGATATAATTAATTTTATGAATACTACTTCAAATCTACTTTCCAACCTATTTGATCAGGCCTGCGATTTTGGAAGCGATCAACTGTGTATTCTGTTAAAGGCACCATTTATGGTCAAGTTCAATGTTGGAGGTAAATATTGTTTAAAAACCACAATTAAGGACGAATTTTCTATTAGCTGATATGAAGTACTTCTTGGAAGCTGCACGATCAGATATGAAATATACCACTTATTTGACGACAATAAACCCTCCGCAAACCCTCCCACAGTAGCTATGCAGCCTCCTACGGAGAATGGAACTTCACCCACCATGTGAAGTTCCAAAATGGATTTATTATTTAAAACTTTTTCAAATTGGAATTCTTGAAATACAAATATAGATCTAGAGAAGAAGAGGCATCTTGATTGGCATAAACACTATAACATCATAACGAGTATAGCTCGTGGTCTTCTTTATCTTCACCAGGATTCACAATTTCGAATCATTCATAGAAAAAATAAAGCAAATAACATTTTTCTTAACGAGAGATTGAATATAGCAGACTTTGGGTTAGCAAGACTCTTTCCTGAAGACATCAAATTCACTCAAAGCTATCAGACTGGAAGCAAGCTTCTTAATTCAGGCTAGCCCCGGTGGAGGAGTGTTACACAGTATTTTGTCATTGTCCCTACAATCCCCATCCCGAACATTGGAGGACCATTTTAGTGACCCCTGTGTACTGTCATACATTGCCATAAATGTCATTGCACCCCTTGACATGTCAATAATCTCTGTTGATCATTCCTCAAGAAAACCTTCACAAACATATGATTTTGGGTCGGTGTTGGTAGACAGTTATGGCCTTGTGCCCATGAAGAAATTAACACTGAGCCTCGCGCCCATTGGCGCTCTGTCTTAGAAGCGCACCTGCGCCAAGCTGCTTTTGGAAAGTTTTTTAAAATAGAAACAAAGATTCTATGCTTTAACAACTTCGTGAGCAGAGTCATTATGGTTTGTTTGACTGGATCAAGTTGAGTTTCTCCCTTTGGCCTATTAGTTCCTACAAATGTGCAACCCCCCAAAGGGATAGACCTCTCCTCCACCTTATGTGGATCCAAAACCTCCTCCTCCTCTCCTATAAATTATTCTTTCTCACATTGATGCAGCTAGCTAAACAATTATTAGTTATAGCTAGTGTGTTGAAGAGAGCAGAGAAGAACCCATTGTTGAGAGAGAGTTTAAGCCCATTTCCTCATTGAGCCGAACGACGAACAAATGCTTGAGACGTGCCCGACTGAACCCGTCGAAGGAGATCTGCAACGTCAAGGCATAAGGTTGTAAACTTCTTTTTTATATACCAATATTACACTAATGGTTTCTGGTTCCAAATTTGTTTTCATTTATATTCAAAGTGTTTAACTCTCCTTGACTAGTTAAATAGCTATCGATGAATGTATATGCTTGTATGTAGTCATCGTTTGTTTGATCTTTGTGTAGGTGCATGGACATTGTCACCAACGGAGCGCAAGGCGTGAAGACAAAGATCGAAGGATCATTGCTGCATGCCACGACAAAAGCATTGGACTGAGGTAGGAAATATGTTCCAGTCCATATTTCATTTATAAGCTAGGAATTTAGGAATTTAGCATGTTCTCTTGTTGCTAGACCCACCCTAGGGCTAGAGGGATCGCCTTTGTTCGCAGAGGGGATTTTCCTGCTCAACAAGTTGGTGACTCCACTGGAGATCAATGTGTCTGTCGTCTCTCGTTGTTCGTTTTGAAGTTTCGCTTGTCTGTCCAACTTTGGTCGTATTGTTATTTCTTTGCTTTGTTTTGCTTATCTGACTGTTTCAAGCCACTTTTACCTGTTCTGAAAGTGATAAGCCTGGTTTTTCCTTAGCTGTATTTTCTCCTTTCTATGTTTTCCTTACTCGGAAATGTTGCTTTCTTGATAGTCATGCCAATTGGCACGAGTTTCCTTTGGCACGGGTGCGATTTTCCTTGTTCAGCGCAGATTACTGCTGAACAATCATGCTGAATCCTGTAGGTTTTGTCTTTAGGCTTATTGCCTGAGTTTCCAGTGCATCTTACCCTCTAGATTGGTTTTTTATCCCTGGATTAATCCACTTGGATTGGTTTTCGACTTCCTTGTCTTATTCATTTCGGTTGATTATCTCTCAACTGATTGGTGTGGCTTTTTCATCCTAGGGTTTCTAGATGTCTTTGATTGTTTGTTCGGTCACATGTTCGCTGAGTCTCTAAGCCGTGTATGAGTCGGTTTAGTCATTCATATTTTGAGCTTGTTGTTTGATTACTTGATCTTTTATTTCGATTCTATGTATTGTAGGATTGTCGAACTGTCATCCTGGTGTCTGTTTGACCCTCCATCTATCGCCCTGAGCATAGATCACATTGCTCATTAAGTCGATCTGAAAGTCCTTTTTCCCGCATGAAGAAATGCATGTCTAGTTTTGAGTGTGTTTTACATTTGCTTTGGAGTGCTCTCTTTGTGTTTCTGTTTTGTCCTTTTAGTGTAATGTTTCATTATTGCTTCTCATTCATAGAAAAGAACAAAATTTGCATTCTTATTTGTTGTTTGAAAATGAAAAGTATTCTTTTGCACTAGTAGCTTTATTTTTCATTAAAAGTGAACAACAAGAGAAAATTCTTTTGCTTTCTACTTTGGATGTGTTATTAGCATAAAGGAAAGTGTCCTTATTTCATTCGATTGATTGTTTCTTTGTTGTGAACTTCTATCCCTCTCTTAGCTAGCTTTTCATCGAATTGAAATGATATGCTTTCTCTCATGTAGGTGTGCATTATAGATTTGAGATTACATTTGGTAAGTCCTTGAAACTGAAACATAATTTCAAGATAAAATTTAAAAGTAACTCAATCAACGTAAGGAAGCATTGAAACTTAACGCTCACACTTAGAGGTCTAGGCTAGTGACGTGTTTCGACGTCGTTAAACCTAGTAGTTTTCGCTCGCCATCTGGCATTAGACAGCACTTGTATAGACTTGTGCTCCCTGTACCATCGCGTATATAAAGGGATACCCTCATAGGTTGCAATCATTTATCCATAGGAAGCCGAGTCTGCCACCCTGTAACCGTGATACACCAAACACAACATTCGGGGAGACTGCCTGATGTACGTTAAGTCCTTGGTCATTTCTCTTTCATTTGATCACCAAGGTGTATGTTGTAGTTCACGGGAGCTTAGTACGCCCTCTTACCTAGAATTCCTGAGTAGTCATTTTGATCTTTCCATGACTCTTTAAAATTTGAAAAGATCGTCGAGCACTTTTTCTTTCAAGCTCTTCCAAACTGAAAGTGACTAGAGTCACCTTTTGTTCTTTTCTCGACTCTTAAAATATGAAAAGGTAGAGTTTTGTTTCAGTTTCATAAAATTAATTACCCACAATCACATGCCCATTAAAGTTATTTTCTTGGCCTGTTCATGAGTGATTCCTTATTGATTGTTCTTAAAGCTTTGAATTGATCATCTCTTTGCTCTCCTTCTCTTTGAGATAAAGTCACAGTGGCGGAACCACTCGTTTCTTCATCCTCTTCATTACCTCATAGTGAAGAGATTCCCCCTGGAGTTTCTTTGGAGACACCTCAGTCTATTGTGACTCAAAATCTTGAAGGTGCTATCCTCCCAAGCGTTCAACCTCTTGCCACTCGGTCTCCACTTGATCTCCTGCCGAGGAGCCATTTGACATCAACTAGCAGCCCCCGGATGATTTTTTCTTTATTAGAGAAGATCCCCCTCGACGCTGGGGTTCACCTGCGATACCTTTGTCCAATGCTTTTCCCTCTACCGCTCGCTAGTTGTTCTCTGACAGGTCTCCATCTGATATGGATGCCTCAAGTCCTATTGACGATGAAGAGACTTTTGTATCAACAAGAGAATATCAATTCCCTCTTGAGGATTTTCCTTATGTGACGACTTAGCCTTCATCTCTCCCGACTGGTTATCGTTCTTTGGGTTAGGTAATATCTGGTGCTGCATATTTGTACTAGAACCCGCTATGGTCAAGTACGACGACTTCTTATACATGGTTGTTTGTGTTGGGTCCATCGTGTTCAATTTCCAGTGTCTTGACGATGGTTACGTCTATCCCAACCCAGCCCTCTGTATGTGTGGCTTCCTCCACACCATCCACTAGTGTGATTCCATCATTGCTGTCATCTTCTTTTGTTTGTGGGGCACATCCTAATACTTCTGCGATGTCTGTTGGGCCTGTTGTGAGTGGATCACAACCTCACGTGTCAAAAGTCCATAAACCTCTTGGTAGTGTGCCTATCTCCTCTAATCCTATTCCAGGAGGTCTGTCATATGACCAATATATGATGACTATTCAACATCAAAATTACCTCCCTCAAGGTTCTCAGTAGATTCTGACTCAAGTAAATCTACCACAGTACTACGATGAACATGGGAATCATGTCTATTACCATGGGCTTCTTCTAGAAGGTCCATTGTATGTCCAAACACCACAAATTACGGTTCGCCCAAACCAATTTACATACCAACAGGGACAACCCTATGTTCCACAAGGACAACCCTATCAGGGAAAACCTTTGGTCCGACAGAGACAACCCTATGGTCCTACTGGTCAACCTCATGTTCAGCAAGGAGGACCTTATCTTCCTCAAGGGAAAACCTATCCACCCTAGGGACAAACTTTTGTGCAACCGAACCAACCTTATGTTTAGCAAGGCCCATCTCTTGTACAACAAGGCCAACCCTCCGCTGGTTAGCCGGATCAACCTTGTCTTCGGGGGCAAACTGGCTTATCTCAACCATCAGGTCAACCTGGTTTTCAGGGGCAACCTGGTCCATTTCCTTCAGGCCAAATTACACCCCAGGGACAACTTGTTCAGCCTCAGGGCCAACATTTCATTCCTCAAGGTCAACCTTCGATGGTACAAGGTCCACCCCAAGGCACTGTTAAAATCCCGCAACAAAATCCATATGTTGCTCAAGCAAGACCTCAGTGGTTCACTCAGAATCAGTACCCTGTTCCTCAACCGGTTTATGGGAAGAATTATCAAAATTATAACCCCTATGGACAAAATCCTCCGGGACAGAACATATGGGCTCAAAATTTCTCTCGACCTAGTTTTAACCTCAACATTAGTCTCTATCAAAGGTCTGCAATGCCTTTCAATCCGCAATTTCCATTCCTTGCTACGCTGGAATTGGTTGATGTTTCAAAGTTAACAAATGATCCTATTCTTCATAATCGATATTAGCCCCTAGTTCCCACCAAGATCCCTGGCGATTGTCCCAAATTTGAAGGTAAGTCCGGAGAAGTCCCCCAGACACATGTTATGACATACCATCTGTGGTGCTCCTCTAAGTCCTGGGTTGATGATTCTATTCGCTTACGTCTTTTTCCAAAGGGCTCTCACTCGTGCCGCTGTAAAGTGGTACATTCAGCTCTCCCGTGGCATCTTTCAAGATTTAAACTCTCTTGCAATGGAATTTCTCACGCACTTTCAGTTACTGGTTCATTATGAAACTAGGATGCACCTCCTAACATCCTTGAAACAGGATCGGGGCACTCATATCTCTGATCATATTCATGAATGGAGGTGGCATTTTCGTTTGATCAAGTTTGAGATCCCTGATCAACTTTTGACTGATTGGTTCACTATCTCTTTTATCGGTCTGATTGCTGAGGACATCGCTATGGGGGCCAATGTTACTGAGGAACAAGCCATCGCTCATGCCCAATACCTCGATCTCGTGTACTCTCAATATGGCACACTTTATGAACTCTTGCCCGATGCTCCGAGACATGGAACTTCCAAAGCACCGACGACACCATCCGTTGATGGTATCATTGGTTATGTTTCTCAGAATTCTTGTAAGTCTTCTCCCAATTCTGCGAAGCAGAAATCTAATTCTTCCACCGATACGGCTTCTCAACCAACTCCTAATCCTGGTAAGACCGCGAAGTGAATGCCATCCAGTCCACCCCGACGGATAAAGCTCCAAAGGTAAGAAAAAGGGTAAAGGCAAGGCCAAAGCCGAGACCCCGAAACACGATTCTCCTAAACCCAATACTGATGACGGCTTGAAAGGTAAACCGAAGTATCGTTGTCTGATATGTGACGATGAGCATTACACTAAAGACTGTCCATGACGGGCCGAGGTGAGTCGGCTTCTCAAAGGCACTCAAGGAACTCTGGATGTTCTTAAAGAACCATTCCCATCACAACAAACTTAGATGGTGGAGAAACCTCAGTCCTCCGCCCCTTTTGGCTCTCAAGTTTTCTTGATGAATGGTGCTGCACCCATATCCATTTCTACTAGATCGAAAGATTATAACGAACTACGTCAGGTGACAGGGAAAGAGATTGCAAATGGTCCTCCTCCCCCTCCTGCTTCTAGCCCTCTTCACATTGAAAGGCGCAGTCTGGAGCCCATTGTGCAACCACCTTCTAAAGGTGTGCTCTGTAAGTCCTCCTATAACTTGAATGCCTGTGTTGCTCAACATTACAATATTGTTGAGGATTTGGCTCAGGCGCTATCTGTTATGTCTGTGTTGGAGGTGCTTCAGAGCTATCTGTCACAACAGAAGGCTTTTCTATCTGATATCGGAGGGGTGGACCTTGCCGATTCAAGCCTTATCACTTTTGATCTGGAAAATTTTGTCTCGTGTCTCCCTCACCAGCTCGCTTTGATTATCCAAGTTGGGATAAATGGTAAAAATATCCATCGAGCGGTCATGGACGAAAGTGAATCTACTTGAATCATGTTTGTTTCATGCTGGAAAACCATTGGTTCTCCGACCCTTAACCAGTCTCCAAACGCTTTAGAAGCCTTCAACGGAATGGAATCACGCCATGTTATGAGTCCTCTCCACTCTCTTTCGTGTTCTTCAATTCCCGCATGAAGGAAAGATCATCATTGTCGATCAGTAATACTTTTTTACTTCCACCTCCTCCAAGAGCAACATCCATATGTAGATCATATTCCTATGCCCTATGAAAGTGTGGGGCCGAGACTTTTCAAAGATCCCACCCTTATGGGTCTTTTTTCTCTTCCTCCGCCCAACACCGCTCAGGTCAATATGATCTCCACGTTTTCTGATCCATGTATCATCCCTTCGACTGAGCAGGTTGATTCGTTTGGTGACGTGATGTCGTTAAGCCCAATAGAAATTTATTATTGTGAATTTATCTCGGCTTCAGCTCCTCCTCCCTCTGATAATACTCCTTTGAGTGTGTCTCTCGACACATATTCTCAATCCCCTTGGCTCAGTGCTTCGGATTCTCCTTATCCCTTTAATGAGACGTTTCCAACTGATGAAGCCATCGTGGAAGCCATGTCTCTAGAGGATCCTCCATGGGATGATAGTCATAATTGTTCCTCCTTTATGCCTGGCCTTGGAGCCATGTCTACTTGTCTTGAGAAATTCATTTCCAGAGCTCCTTCCCATCCGCTTCAAACACCCATCTTGACACATAAATTTTTTGCGGAAGGTGTTGGACTATATAAATCACTTATTAAATGACTGAACAACACACATTTAATTATCAATCCAGGGACGTCTGTTTATTCCAATGACAGTTGCACTGTCTATGCCGATACACCAACTAGAAGTAATTTCAACGAAAAGAAATCATTGCTGAAGTAAATGCTAGAAATAAATCACTCATGCAGAAATAAAATAATCTACAAGATTGAAATCACACTTGAATTGATCTATCTAGCTTGCCACACAATAAGCACCCAGCTGGTATTTCTATTATCACGTGTAACAACATATAAAGTATTGAAATTGAAGTAGATATATTATCAGCTGAACAACAACAACAACACTCTATTGATACATAAATTGAAATACAGTTACATACACACAACTACTTTAATCACTACAATCCCTACTAAGAAGAAGGGCCCTTCCTCCCTCGCAGGGCGCAGGTAGAGAAGGAACTTTAACAGAAACTAAATGGAATCCCACATGTAACATCAATAACAGGATAATATATATTAATCTGAACACAATTGCAGAGCCAAAACAACGTTGTTATCCGCTAACCTCTCGACCTCTAGGGCCGAGAGCGATATAGTGATTTCATCATAAAATCCAAGGATAGATCAGCCATGAGAATCTTACGATATCGAAATAGAACACATGTAGTTATAACCACTTCCTAATAAAGTTCTGACTAGAAAATAAAAGATTACAATCGAAACTGCCCTTAGGCTGTTATCCCAAAAACACAACGCTAACAACTCCTGCAACTATCATAATGGAAACACAGTTGTAGTGAAACTGCCAGAGGACAGATCAACAACAATATTGATGAGATCAGTCAACGATACAACTGTATCAACAATTTGCCAACGAGTCTGTAACAACAGTTGCCGACAGGTCTGTAACAACACTATCCGAATTGCTCCCATGGACTTCATGTTCAGGATCTTTGGTGCTACAAATGACATCTGAAAAGACAACATAGAGACCATCAATCTTCTCCAAACATTCACCATCAATTAATCATAAAAGGTATAATAGATCATAATAATTGGTGAATTGGAAAAGTAACGAAAGCAAGGTGAAACAACACAAGTTAGGGTAAAAAGGTAGGAAAAAGGGGTAAATATACTCCCATTGGTTATGGTTATAAGGAAAAATAAGGAAGATAAGTGTAGGAAAAATGTACAAAACCAACACCCAATAGAAGGCAACATGGGAATATTACTCAAACGATGCCTACGGACATCTCCGTTAAACCGGGGGTTGCCAAGAACATCCACATTGGGGTGACCTGTTCTCCTGATGAGATCGAGGTCTATAATAGTCTCTTTCGAGAGTTTCGAGACGTTTTCGCTTGGTCCTACGAGGAAATTCCCGACATTGATCCAAGTATACCCAGTTCAATTTTGATGTTTATTTGCTTGCGTTGACAAGGGCAGAGCAACATGATACCACCTACCCGATTTCAAGCTTACCGAGGCTAAAAAAGGTTCCTACCTGCACCGCATGGCATTAACGAGAAATTAATTATGGTGCACCCGTGAAGGAAGGGTTCTTCCTCTCCCATTGGTCAAGCGGCCTAATGGCACCTCTTCCTCACCATACGAATAGTGAGTCAGTCGTGCACGAGATACATACTTATCCTGATGCGAAACCTGTTTGCCAACATCTTCGTCCCGTGCACCCTAGAAAGACAACTGTCATAAATGGAGAAATTGAAAAACTTCTCAAAGCAGGCTTCATTTATCCAATCCCATTGACAGATTAGGTCTCTAACATCGTCCATATGGATAAAAAGCAGGGTATTATTTGATTCTGTGTGGATTACCTCGACATCAATCATGCTTGTCCTAAGGATAACTATCCCACTCCCTTCATCGACCAGATCATTGACGAATGTGCTAGGAGTGAGATATTTTCCCTTATGAACGGGTTCTCTGGTTACAATTAGATCAATAATCTACCGACTGATCAACATAAGACCACCTTCATCTGTCCATGGGGTACCTTAGCATACAAGAAGCTCCCTTTTGGCCTTAAGAATGCTGGTGCCACATTCCAACGAGCAATTTCATACCCTTTTCACGATATTAAGCACATTTTTCAACCTTACTTGGATGACCTTCCAACTCATTCCACTAAGCGTAAGGATCACCCACATCACCTTCGTCAAATATTTTATCGTTGTAGATGCTACAACATTCATCTTGATCCCCATAAATGTGTCTTCTGTGTCGATTCTGGCAATTTGTCATTTATAAAGACAAAATTCATCTAGATCCTCTTAAGGTCGAAGCTATTGTTAACCTCCCCTCCCCTTCCTCTTTACATCAGTTGCAGAGTTTGCAAGGGAAAGATAATTTCCTATGCCGTTTTATATCGAACTATGCTGAAGTAGCCAAATGTTTCACGCGATTGCTTAAGCAAGGCATCCCGTTCCTCTAGGATGAGATTGCCCAAAAATATTTCGATGCACTAAGACTTTGCTTGTCAATTATCCTCTTTTGCGTCCCCCACATTATCATTGCAACTATTCACTCTATTTGGTTGTCGCTTTTAGCACTATTGCCATGGTTCTGGTACAGGACGACAACAATGGTGATGAGCATGTCATTTACTATTTGAGTCACAATCTTCTCGACTGAAACATGTTATGCTCATGTAGAGAAATTGGCGTTGGCAACTGTTCAATCCATCCAACGTTTTCGCCATTATATTTTACTCCACACAATAACTGTGATTTCTGATTACAACCCCATGACCTATATTTTAACTCAACAATTGCTGGGTGGAAAATACTCCAAGTGGATAGTTATCTTCCAAGAGTTTCATTTGGAATTCACTATCGCCAAATCGAAGAAATCATTGGTTTTTTCCGATTTGATCTGCTCTTTCCCTTCTCCCACTGGTTCTGAGGAACGCATTCTAGACGACACTCTTTTTCTAATTAGCACCCTCGATCCATGGTACGGTGATATCATCGTTTATCTTTGGACTTCTATCTTTCGGTCTGAGATGAGAAAGATGCTCGTTGACATATCTGTCATCATTCGCAACCCTATCGCATAGTCGAAGATACATTATACCACATCGGAGTTGATTCCGTTCTTCATTGGTGTTTGACCCTCGAGGAAGCTGAAAAATTCCTCAATGAATGCCATTCTTGCGCATGTGGCGGTCACATGTATGGGTATGCTACTGCTCAAAAAATCCTTCGTGCTGGATATTTATGGCCTACCATTTTCAAAGGCTATATTATCGCTATCCGTAAATGTCACGAGTGCCAGATCTACAAGAGCAAGATGCGTGCGCCACCTGCTCACCTGCATCACGTCATTACCATTGGTCACTTTGCGAAGTGGGGTATCGATTTTATGATGTGTAACCCTCTCTCGGATGGGGGGCATGGTTATATTATCGCAGATGTGGACTACTTCATTAAATGGGCCGAAGCGATGCCTACACTCATAGATGACGGTAAAACGACTGCACAATTTCTTTTCAATCATGTGATCACCAGGTTTTGTGTCCCTCAAGCCATTTTCACCGACCATGGCTCCCATTTTCGCCATTATATGATGGTTGAGTTGATTGCTAATTTGGGTTTGCGTCACAACAGCTCAACGCTGTACTACCCCCAAGCCAATGCCCAAGTTGAAGCCGTGAACAAGGTTTTAGTCACCATTCTTCAGCATACGATTGGGATGCACATGTCCAGTTGGCATCTAATGTTGCTTTCAGCTCTCTGGGCTTACCGAACCTCGATGAAGGATGCAACTGGATTTACCCCATTCCATCTTGTTTATGGTATGGACGCTACCCTTTCGATTGAATGCAAAATTCCTTCCCTCAAGATAGTTGTCGAATTAATGCCTAATATCCCGCCAGAGGAAGAACGTCTTCTATATTTGGAGAGGCTAGATGAAACTCGCCGCTTCGTTGCTCTAGTCATAGAAGCACAAAAAAAACAGGTCAAATCTAACTTTGACTAGACAATTTCCCCTCGAACCTTCGTAGAAGGAGACTTAGTCCTTTTGTATGACCAAGCTCATGATAAGCTGGGAGCAGGTAAATTCGAACCCATGTGGCATGGGCCCTACATCGTTAAGTGTGTTTTGTAGAACAGGGCCTACGAGCTTATTGACTATGAAGGCTATCCCTTGGATCAGCCTAGAAATGTGTTGTATCTCAAAAAATATAATGCATGAGTTTCTTGTGCATGTCCTTTTGTACATAAGTGTGTTTTTCATATTTGTATATTTTTTTGGCTTGGTGTGCTTTCTGAGTAGTTTTTCTTGCTTATTATGTGTTTGCTTACTGTGCAGATGTCTGCCACTCCTTATGTCGGTTTCGCAGACAGTGCCCCCTGTAGTATTCAGAACCTGTCCTCCACGGCTTGGGTGATTTATGATCCTAACGGTGAGCTGGTAGACTTTCATAGTATTTGTCTAGGATGAACAACCAACAATGTCACTGAATACAATGCAGTCATCGAACCCCTAACTGAAGCTATTTCTCTCGACATTCATGGATTAATTGTCAACCTATACTCTCAGCTTGTTGTTCTCCAGCTCAATGGGCATTATTATGTTAGAAACCCTCATATTTTAAGGATGTATTTGCGTGTTCATTTGTTAGAAAGTAATTTTGATTATATCACATATCAACATATTCCTAGAAGAATGAATACATTAACTGATGCAGTAGCCAATATTGTATTAGATATAAATTTGCGAAATTTGTAAAAAGAAATCATCATTACATAGTGTTATCACCAAATTGAGTCCAGTTGGGCTACTTCAATGGTCAACTTGGAGTAACTATTTCAAACCAAATTTTGACTGAAGATTAGCCTCTTCAGTCTGAGAGGGCTCTCTCAACTTAACTTATGATTTTTTCAATAAAAACTCTATTAGATGGCTAAATCTATGATAATGAATTGACTGTATATGATTGCAGGTGGAAAATGTAGAGGATTTTCTACCATTGGGCTTATGGAGTCATTGTAAACCTCAATTACAAAAAAACAAATGTCATGGAATCCAAGGCACTTATATTCTTATCAAATCACACATAAAGGACAAAACAACAACTACATGTGTATAGGAAATTGGAGCATATTACTGAATTCCAAGTGATTACACATGAGCCACTACATAAAGATCAAAAGGACTAAGATAAACAAGCATAAATAAGAACATAAAATGAATCTTGGGTCTGGAACAAGCTGTTGCAAAAGTATATTACTGATAGTGAAAGATTACAATAGTAGTGCATACCTAACATCTCCCAACCCTTTCTAACTCTAAAACTATCTCATTTATAGAGTGAGGACTCATACAAATGATTTTCCACCTTGCTAGCCTCGAATTCCCACCTTAGAGACCTATTTCAAACATGATTCTATCACTTGGAGACTTCCTAGGGATATTTCTGTTTTGCAGAGTTTGAATACAAAAAGGACTCTTCTTTCATTAATAGTTCAACAAATAAATTTAATAACCCTTATCAATGGAAACCAAATAATTTTTTGAGCGTAATAGAGTTCTGAAGTGTCATTATGCCACGTGGATGCTGAGCTGGACCTCCTGCAAGTCAAATTTTAAATTTTTTTCACAAATCTCGTTAGTGAAAATTCTGAAAAATAGGCTTCAAAGATGAGTGTATAATTTCCAAACCCTGATGGATTTGCAGAAAATGAGAGAGATTTTTGTAGATGGGCCCGTGTTGAAGAAAAAAATCTTTCATTTTTCCAAAATCCTTTTTCATCTGGTCAGAAATCAAACTTGAAGTTTACTGCTAAAACAATGATGTACAGAAATTTCGTAGCGCCCCTGTTTTAATTTTTTTTTCCAAACATATATGAAAATATCTTCCTAACCATATTTGACCTCCACATGTGAGATTCTGACCTTGAATGCACCACTTCGAGACAAAATTCCTTCAATATTCAACTCGCTGCCAAAACAGGGAAAACAAGGCAGTTTCGTAGCAACTTTTGGTAGCAAATTTAATTTACCAATTTCCACCACCTCTTAGCTCTCTTTTCTTTCATGGATCTATTTGTTAGGTTTAAAGAGATAATACAAAATTTTCACAAGATTTAATTCCAAGTTTAAACACATTTTTTTTTGTCAAAAATTAATCTTCAGAAATTCCGTAGTGAAAAATGGGCTTCAAGCCTAGGACATGCTGCGGAAACACCTAAAGTGTAAAATATTCAAAATTCTCCTTTTTCTTCAAAATTTCACCAGTAGGTCTGAAATTGATATGATGAAGGATGATAAAGCAGACTTGGTTCAAAATTCCTCTTACCCTCTTTAAAAAGTATATATTTTCACCTTTAGCAAGTTTATTTACCAATAAAATGACTCATTTTTTTCTGAACAAATAGGGTTGAAAGATGAGATCCTATCTCCATATCCTTGATATTTGTTACAAAAATGAAGGAGGTTTTGTAGGTCAGTTCTTTCTGAATAAAAACCTCTCTTGGTTTTTTGAAAAACATCTTTAGGTGTCCAAGAACTGCATTTGAAAAACATGTATCAAACAGGAAAAACACGTATTCTAAAAAGAGAGCCGAAAGAAATCTCTGAATATCTAAATTTGTAGCACCTTTGAGAAAAGTGAAAGAGGTTAATGTTATTTGATCTGTGATTAAAAATAACCTCTCTCAGTTTCTTATAACGCTTCTCTATTTTCCCAGAAACATCTCTTGAAGTTGACTGGTCAAAAATTCAAAAAAAGAAAAGAAATCCTCATATTCACTACGAAATTGTCAGGTAGTTTCGTAGAAAAATATGCTTATTTTGCACTGTATTCTCTAAGAAACTGTTAAAAACTAGACAAGTGGCTTTTAAAAAAAAAAAAATTGATGACTATGCAAGTGAACCCAAGGTGGATTATTGTGGATATGACCTTAATGACAAGACTAATGAAGTGTTTATGACCTATAATAAACATGATTAAGTGAATATCTCATCAAATGAATGATCTAACCTAATGAGACAAGGTAAAGCTTATGATGACCCTATCAAAAACAAAAATTGAAAAATTGAGATTGATAACAGTGGCTCCACTGGAGATGGTGTGCCCTTGTGATACAACAAATAACTAGTAGTTCCAGTGCCACCTCCATTGTGATGCTCCCATCTTCAAAATGAAAACTTGCAACCTGATCTGACTTGTAACCTCGACACTGAAAAAACCAATAGCTGCTAAAGAACTGAAAGTAGACATGCTGAAGTTTAAAACTAAAACTGAAAAAATGCTTGATCCTCAAGCTTATTTATATACAAATGATCCTACTCTACTTGCTCAACATACAAGCCGAATCAAGTGATCTCACACATCCAATGAAGCTAATCAAGAAGTTGAGTACTAGATGGGAACTGGTATTCCACTTCTCTGACCAAAAAGCCATTCCTAAGACATGACAACTTGTTCCACCATCTGAATTTGTCTACATAACTGAAAATCATATTGAAATTCATTTCTATAGAAGATTCCAGCAGAGCTGTGAAAGGATCTTTGAGAGTATGCACGAATAATTTTTATTGATCAACAAGAAAATGTGAGTAAATATGATCCCTTGATGGTGTTCCTAGTTCATATTTTTCTTTATAATTCTTGTGATCATTCTCGAATAAAAAAGAAAAAATCTGTTGATCATTATTTTCAATTGGGAGAAAGAAAAACTTGGAGTATTCTTGGACACTTTCAAAAGGAACTACCTCAGCATGTACCAAAGGAATTTCTAGAGGTAATTCTTAATATGATTCAACAAGCATACTCATATGATTGTCTAAAATTTATTTTCAAAAATTTCTTCATTTGTTGTAAGCTATTGCAAGGAATGACATGACGAATAAATTTCTTCTTTTACCTGAGGATTATAGCAATTATCTTCTAGTATTTCCTCTTGCTGTTGGAAATGATTCTCATATTCTTGATGATCAAAAGATTGACAAGTCTGCTGCAAATGTTCATCAAACTCAGAGGATGTAACATGATTGTCATAATTAAACTCCTGCTAGGTTTCATTTTCATCCAAGAGAGAGACTACCCTTTCTTCTTGGTGATGAAATGGATTTTCATGAAGGCCCTCTAAATTTCCTCATCCATGAACTCATCATATTCATAAATTTTCTACAAATATTCAATAAAAATTACACAATTTTTACAACAGTCTTTGACTAGCAAAAAGGAAGAATGACATTCGTTATACATCTCATAAAATGCAACATGGAAATGAGCATGAGAATATAATGAACCATTTGGCAGGCTTTCGTAGCAAGACCATGCTTTTCCCTCTAAAGTGACCATAAACATCTTCATGAGACAATCCTTAGGGAACTGAACCTTAAGTCTGCGTACATGCATATGGAATCTAACCAAGTGAAGAGCAACATTGTCTTTATTTTCATTTTTAAATATGGGAAGATCAGTTAACCAATCATCTTTTGGCATAGGATTTGGAAAACCAGGGATGTGAGACCGATTCATTGGGGCATACCTGGCATTTATTCTTGCAATGGAACTCATCTTGGAACTTCATCAAGCTACTGATCTTCAAGCACTGGAGTCACATTCCAATTGATTATTTGATGTGTTGAGTCGCCAGAGCAGAAATACAACCAATATGTGCCTAAGTGTATGCTGCTCTAAGGCCTTAGAACTAAAAATTTGTTGTTCTTTTACACCTTCGTTCCCCAGCAACGACGCCAAAATGTTATCACCAAATTGAGTCTTGTTGGGCTGCTTCAATGGTCAACTTGGAGTAACTATTTCAAACCATCTTTTTACTGAAGATTAGCCTCTTCAGTCTGAGAGGTCTCTCTCAACTTAACTTGTGATTTTTTCAATAAAAACTCTATTAGATGGCTAGCTCTATGATAATTAATTGTTTGTATATTATTGCAGGTGGAAAATTTAGAGGATTTGCTACCATTGGGCTTATGGAGTCATTTTAAACCTCAATTACAAAACAACAAATGTCGTGGAAGCTAAGGCACTTATATTCTTATCAAATCACACATAAAGGACAAAACAACAACTACATGTGTACAGGAAATTGGAGCATATTACTGAATTCCAAGTGATTACACATGAGCCACTGCATAAAGATCAAAAGGACTAAGATAAACAAGCATAGATAAGAACATACAAGGAATCTTGGGTCTGAAACAAGCTGCTGCAAAAGTATATTACTGAGAGTGAAAGAATACAATAATAGTGCATATCTAACATCTCCCAACCCTTTCTAACTCTAAAACTATCTCATTTATAGAGTGAGGACTCATACAAATGATTTTCCACCTTGCTAGCCTCGAATTCCCACCTCACAGACCTATTTCAAACATGATTTTATCACTTGGAGACTTCCTAGGGATATTTATGTTTTGTAGAGTTTGAATACAAAAGGACTCTTATTTCATTAATAGTTCAACAAATCAATTTAATAACCCTTATCAACTGCAACCAAATAATTTTCTGAGTGTACTAGAGTTCTGATGTGTCATTATGCCATGTGGATGCTGAGCTAGACCTCCTCCAAGTCGAATTTTACAAATTTTTCACAATTCTGGTTAGTGAAAATTCTGAAAAATGGGCTTCAAAGATGAGTGTATAATTTCCAAACCCTAATGTATTTGCAGAAACTGAGAGAGGTTTTTGTAGATGGGCCTATGCTGAAGAAAATAATCTTTCAAATTTCCAAAATCCATTTTCATCTGGTCAGAAGTCAAACTTGAATTTTATTGCTAAAACAATCATGTACAGAAATTTCGTAGCAACTTTTTGTAGCGCCCTTGTTTTAAACACTTTTGCCAAACCTGTATGAAAATATATTCCTAACCATATTTGACCTCCACATGTGATCAAATGACTTTGAATGCACCACTTCAAGGCAAAATTCCTTCAATATTCAACTCGTTGCCAAAACATGGGAAAACAAGGCAGTTTCGTAGCAACTTTTGGTAGCAAATTTAATTTACCAATTTGCACCACCTCTTAGCTCTCTTTTCTTTCATGGATCTATTTGATAGGTTTAAATAGGTAATAAAAAAATTTCCCAAGATTTAATTCCAATTTTAGTCTCCTTTTTTGTCAAAAAGTCATCTTCAAAAATTCCGCAACGAAAACTGGGCTTCAAGCCTAGGACACGCTGCGGAAACACCTAAAGTGTAAGATATTCAAAATTCTCCTTTTCTTCAAAATTTCACCAGTAGGTCTAAAAATTGATATGATGAAGGATGATAAAGAAATCTTGGTTCAAAATTCCTCTTACCCTCTTCAAAAAGCACCTTTTTCACCTTTAACAAGTTTATTTACCAGTAAAATGACTGTGTTTTTTTCTGAACAAATAGGGTTCGGAGATGAGCTCCTATCTCCATATCCTTGATATCTGTTGCAAAAATGAAGGAGGTTTTTTAGGTCAGTTCTTTCTGAATAAAAACCTCTCTTGTTTTTTTGAAAAACATCTTCAGGTGTCCGGGAACTTCATTTGAAAAACATGTATCAAACAGGAAAAAAATGCATTCCGAAAATAGAGCCGAAAGATATCTATGAATCTCCCAATTTCTAGCACCTTTGAGAAAAGTGAAAGAGGTTAATGTTATTTGATCTGTTCTTGAAAATAACCTCTCTCTGTTTCTTATAATGCTTCTCTTTTTTCCCATAAATGTCTCTTGAAGTTGACTGCTCAAAAAGTCAAGAAACAGAGAAATCCTCATATTCGCTATGAAATTGTCAGGTAGTTTCGTAGCAAAATATGCCTATTTTGCACTGTATTCGCTACAAAACTGTGAATATTTTGCCTATTTTTTTTTTTTTTTTTTTGATGACTATGAAAGTGAACCCAAGGTGGATTAATGTGGATATGACCCTAATTACAAGACTAATGAAGTGTCTATGACCTATAATAAACATGACTAAGTGAATTTCTCATCGAATGAATGATCTAACCTAATGAGACAAGGTGAAGCTTATGATGACCCTATCAAAAAAAAAATTGAAAAATTGAGAGTGATAACAGTGGCTCCACTGGGGATGGTGTGCCCTTGTGGTACAACAAAGAACTAGTAGTTCCAATGCCACCTCCATTGGGCTGCTCCCATTTTCAAAATGAAAACTTGCAACCTGATCTGACTTGTAACCTCAGCACTGAAAAAACCAATAGCTACTAAAGAACTGAAAGTATACATGTTGAAGTTTAAAACTAAAACTGAAAAAATGCTTGATTATCAAGCTGATTTATATACAAATGATCCTACTCTACTTGCTCAGCATACAAGCTGAATCAAGTGATCTCATACTTCCAATGAAGCCAATCAAGAAGTTGAGTACTGGATGGGAACTAGCATTCCACTTCTCTGACCAAAAAACCATTCCTAAGACATGACAACTTGTTCCACCATTTGAATTTGTCTACATAACTGAAAATCATATTGAAATTCATTTCTATAAAAGATTCCAGTAGAGCTGTGAAAGGATCTTTGAGAGTATGCACGAATAATTCTTGTTGATCAACAAGAAAATGTGAGTAAATATGATCCTTTGATGGTGTTCCTTGTTCATATTTTTCTTTATAACTCTTGTGACCATTCTTGAATAAAAAATAAAAAATCTGCTGATCATTATTTTCATTTGGGAGAAAGAAAAACTTGGAGTATTCTTGGACACTTTCAAAAGGAACTGCCTCAGCATGTACCAAAGGAATTTCTAAAGGTAATTCCTCCCTATGATTCAACAAGCATACTCATCTGATTGTCTAAATTTTGCTTTTCAAAAATTTCTTCATTTGCTGTAAGTTGATGCAAAAAATGGCATGAAGAATAAATTTCTTCTTTTACCTGAGGATTATAGTAAATATCTTCCAGTATTTCCTCATGCTATTGGAAATGATTCTCATATTCCTGATGATCAAAAGACTGACAAGTCTCCTACAAATGTTCATCAAACTCGGAGGATGTAACATGATTGTCATAAATAAACTCTTGTTGGGTTTCATTTTCATCCAAGAGAGAGATTACCCTTTATTATTGGTGATGAAAGGGATTTTCATGAAGGGCCTCTAAAATTTCCTCATCCATGAACTCATCATCTTCATAACAATTCTACAATATTCAATAAAGCTCACACAAATTTTACAACAGTCTTTGACCAACAATAAGGAAGAATGACATTCTTTATACATCTCATAAGATGCAACATGGAAATCAACAAGAGAATATAATGAACCATTTGGCAAGCTTTCGTATCAAGACCATGATTTTCCCTCTAAAGTGACCATAAACATCTTCATGAGACAATCCTCAGGGAACTGAACCTTAAGTCTACGTACATGCATATGGAATCTAACCAAGTGAAGAGCAACATTTTCTTTATTTTCATTTTTAATTATGGGAAGATCAGTTAACCAATTGAATTTTGGCATAGGATTTGGAAAACCAGGGACATGAGACCGATTCATCGGGCATAATTGACATTTATTCTTTCAATGGAAATCATCTTGGAACTTCATCAAGCTATTGATCTTCAAGCAGTGGAGTCACCTTCCAATTGATTATTTGATGTGTTAGAGTCGCCATAGCATAAATACATCCAATATGTGCCTAAGTGTCTGTTGCTCTCAGACCTTAGAACTGAAACTTTGTCATTCTTTTACACCTTTGGTCCCCAACAATGATGCCAAAATTTTATCACCAAATTGAGTCATGTCGGGCTGCTTCAATGGTTAACTTGGAGTAACTATTTCAAACCAGCTTTTGACTGAAGATTAGTCTTTTCAGTCTGAGAGGGCTCTCTCAACTTAACTTATGATTTTTTCAATAAAAACTATATTAGATGTCTAACTCTATGATAATGAATTGATTGTATATGATTGCAGGTGGAAAATGTAGAGGATTTTCTACCATTGGGCTTATGGAGTCATTGTAAACCTCAATTACAAAACAACAAATGTCATGGAAGCCAAGGCACTTATATTCTCATCAAATCACACATAAAGGAAAAAACAACAACTACATGTGTACAAAAAATTAGAGTATATTACTAAATTCCAAGTGATTACACATGATCCGCTACATAAAGATCAAAAGGACTAAGATAAACAAGCATAGATAAAAACATACAATGAATCTTGGGTCTGAAATAAGTTGCCGCAAAAGTATATTACTGATAGTGAAAGATTACAACAGTAGTGCATACCTAACATCTCCCAACCCTTTATAACTATAAAACTATCTCATTTATAGAATGAGGACTCATACGAATTATTTTCCACCTTGCTGGCCTCGAATTCCCACCTCAGAGACCTATCTCAAACATGATTCTATCACTTGGAGACTTCCTAGGGATATTTATGTTTTGCAGAGTTTGAATACAAAAAGGACTCTTCTTTCATTAATAGTTCAACAAACCAATTCAATAGCTCTTATAAACTGCAACCAAATAATTTTCTGAGTGTACTAGAGTTCTGATGTGTCATTATGCCACGTGGATGTTGTGCTGGACCTCCTCCAAGTCGAATTTTACAAATTTTTCACAAATCTGGTTAGTGAAAATTATGAAAAATAAGCTTCAAAGATGAGTGTATAATCTCAAAAACCTGATGTATTTGAAGAAACTGAGAGAGGTTTTTGTATATGGGCCTATGATAAACAAAAACGTCTTTCATATTTCCAAATTCCTTTTTCATTTGGTCAGAAATCAAACTTGAAGTTGACTGCTAAAATAGTCATGTACATAAATTTTGTAGCGCTCATTTCAGAGTAACTTTTCGTAGCGCCCCTGTTTTAAACACTTTTTCCAAACCTATATGAAAAATATTCCTAACCATATTTGACATCCACATGTGATCAGCTGACCTCGAATGCACCACTTCATGACAAGATTCCTTCAACATTCAACTCATTCCCAAAATAGGGGAAAACAAGGTAGTTTCGTAGCAACTTTTGGTAGCAAATTTAATTTACCAATTTCCACCACCTTTTAGATCTCTTTTCTTTCATGGATCTATTTGATAGGTTTAAAGAGCTAATACAAAATTTTCCCAAGATTTAATTCCAAGTTTAATCACATTTTTTTCAAAAATTTCCGCAGCGAAAACTAGGCTTCAAGCCTGGGACACGTTGCAAAAACACCTAAAGTGTAAAATATTCAAATTTCTCCCTTTTCTTCAAAATTTCACTAGTAGGTATGAAAATTGATATTATGAAGGATGATAAAGAAAAATTAGATCAAAATGCCTCTTGCCCTTTTCAAAAAGCATATTTTTGACCTTTAGCAAGTTTATTTACCAATAAAATGACTCTGTTTTTTTCTAAACAAATAGGGTTTAGATATGAGCTCCTATCTCCGTATCCTTGATAGATGTTGAAAAAATAAAGGAGGTTTTTGTAGGTCATTTCTTTATAAATAGAAACCTTTCTTTGGTTTTTGAAAAACATCTCCAGGTGTCCAGGAATTGCATTTGAAAAACATGTATCAAACAGGAAAAAAACACATTCTGAAAATAAAGCCGAAAGACATATCTGAATCTCCCAATTTGTAGCACCTTTGAGAAAAGTTAAAGAGGTTAATGTTATTTTATCTGTGCTTGGAAATAACCTCTCTTAGTTTCTTAGAATGCTTCTCTTTTTTCCCAGAAATGACCCTTAAAGTTGACTTCTCAAAAAGTAGAAAACCAGAGAAATCCTCATATTTGCTACGAAATTGTCAGGTAGTTTCATAGAAAAATTTGCATATTTTGCACTGTATTCACTAAGAAACTGTGAAAAACTAGACAAGTGGATCTTTTTTAAAATTTACCCAAGGTGGATTATTGTGGATATAACCCTAATGAGAAGACTAATGAAGTGTCTATGACCTATAATAAACATGATTAAGTGAATTTCTCATCAAATGAATATCTAACCTAATGAGACAAGGTGAAGCTTATGATGACGCTATCAAAAAAAAAATTCAAAAATTGAGAGTGATAACACATAGTAAGATTTAGATAGGAAAATAAGCATACACACACACACACACACACAGATATATATCGATTGTTTGCATCCACATGTGCATCATAAGTTCAAAAAATATATGTGTTTTGGTTACATCCCGAGAAATCATGTCTCTAAAAAATAGGAAGAAATGAAACCTAGGTGTCTAATCCACATGGTGCTAATGATAGCACGTTACTGCACATACAACTCGTCTCAGTAGTCAGTGGATTCGGTTAGACACCCCTACGGTGTGCATCTGATAAACACGAGGAACATCCTCAAATCTTACATAATCTGGAATCCCACTGGTGGGCCCCTACAAGTTGCGTGCGATCTCTTCTTCCTCACTTCCCTCACCATGAGGGGCCCCTTAGGAATCGCATGGGACCCTCCGTGCTATGGTGGACATCCCTGCATGTCTCTCTCGGCCAACATCTGCAATGCATGGATAAATATCAGAACATATATAAAAAAAATCATAATACACATTACAAAAAAGAAGAAGAAGAAGAAGAAGAAGAAGAAAAAGAAAAAGAAAAAAAGAAGAAAAAATAAAAGAGTTTTTACCCAAATCCTCGTCCCAGTCATCTCCTTCCGGGAGTGGAAGGTTCGGATCACCCCTAAAATTGGTACCGGTGTACGGCCAGTCCTCTACCACGATGGGTTGTCGATGTAGCCAGTTGAAGAATTTTGGTTTCCATGACATGTGTTGACCACCTTCTGACCGAGGCATAAAATCCGCCCAACAGACCATTTGTGCCTCTCGTGCTGGTGGTGTAGGTACTATCACCTCCTGGTGCTGGAATATCAGTAACCGTTCCAGGATGAACGGTATCAATATGGACCCATATCCAAATTGTTTCAGCTTGCCATTCTTGCATTTGGTTAACTGACGTTTTAAGTTGATTGTTACTGCTTTCGCCCAATTGTAGATGGTTGGAGCCATGAAATCCACAACAAGTTGAAACTGTCTTTGTAGCTTCATGGGGAGCCTGAGATCTAGCGCCCAAAGTTATAGTATGTAGCACTAACCTTAGTGCCAAGTTAGACACTGTCTTAATATCTACTTTGCCGCGTTTTAATCCCCTTTTGCTCCTAGACAGACTTTGTCTATCAGCATGCCCATGCTCTCACCAAGGGGCTGGGTACCGCCAGGATCGGTTTCTCTACCCTCCATGACAATCCAGTAATGAAATAAATGTCAAAGACTTCTATCTCCAACTCTTGGTCATGAATCATAAGTATTTCTCGATCAATGTCCCACACACTAATAAGGTACTGCAATAATTCTAGTTGAGCTCTTAAACACGATGTCAGGAAGAATTTCAAGAGCCCACAGTTTCTCAGGGCATCCATACATGCATTATTTCCCATAGCCTGTTCATCCTCTTCCCCGTGCTCTCATTATTTCCACTCTATGACCATTTTAGCTACTGATTTCTCTACAAAAATCATAATTGAGGCTCCCATTTGGCACAATATTGAAATTTGAACCTTTTGAGTACGACATTTTGGAGAAATTTTTGACATTTTTTTGTCGCGGAGTTTGGCGCCTCCCCATTTAAATTTTGTTGGGTTGGGCACGACTCCGTGCCCGGAACCGACGTCGACTGCTGTGAAAAAACCTTTACAAAACCTCCCCTCAATGAATTAAATCATGAAATCAGAGAATGAAAAATGGCTTATAATGCTGGAGAAGATTAGAGGTCATACCTGGAGAAAAAAAATTCGCAAATGACCTCCTAGATTGCCTGCTGTCAGCTCCACAAGTTCACAGTAAAAAATGGTAAAAATGCTCATAACAAGGTGAAAGGTAATTTGTTTTCACTATTTGCATCATTTTATAACCTTTTATAAACCCTAATTAGGTTTTTAGACATATTTTTTGATTATTTATTATTTTATCTCGAAAATGGGTTTTATGTTTGTTTCTTGTGCAACAACAGGTCCTAAAAATTACAACGATGAAGCAACGAGTTGTATTTTATTACTTTTTCGGACTCGGTAAAAACACAAAAAAGTCACCACCTGGAGTCATCTTTCAACTCTTTTCTGACTCTCAAAAATTGAAAAGATTGCCGAGACTCTTGTCGTTTTTAACTTGTTAAAGGCTGTGAAACGTCATCTGCCCAGTATACGTTTACCCCTTTTTCGAGTTGGGCCAGATTATTTACGAAAAAGGAATACCTTAGTTAAACATGGATAAGAGGTTCTCTCAAATATTGTTTTCTACCTTTTTGGACCTGTGAGACTACCTACGAAAAGGGAACTGTTGGAGTTTTATTTTCCGCTTATTTTCAAACTGTCTAAAACATGAAAAGACACTGAGTTTTCCCTTTGTTAGACTCGTTAAAACCAAATGACATCATAAATCGTCACCATGATGTTATCGAGTTCCTCCTTCCTAGGGCTTGTAAAATGAACTAGGATGGATTTGTCTGAAGGAAAAAATTACATGGAAAGCATATGTTATCCCCTTCAAGATCGTTGCCAAAAAATAATAGGGTAGTCGCCATAAATGGTGAGGGAAAATGG
Organism: Pinus albicaulis; assembly: GCA_034641835.2. Lineage (NCBI taxonomy): Eukaryota > Viridiplantae > Streptophyta > Pinopsida > Pinales > Pinaceae > Pinus > Pinus albicaulis. Next base: position 398,600,332 of record CM076575.1, on the reverse strand, counting down.
AACCAGTTCTCAGTTGTGTCGACAATATGTCACTCTTGAACATGACAATTGTCTGCAGTTCATGTCTGGTTGGGGACATCCCACATTCGTCATTTTTCTTCCATGGGTTTGGGTTATCTGTTTTTGACCTCTCATCTACTCTTTGCCTCGTCACCATGATGTTAGATCCCTTGATGTCAAATATTGCCAAATATCAGATTCATATTGTCGATATGTTCAAGAGAAGTTCCTTCTGCAGTTTTCGACCCCTGATCCTCTGTTCAGTCCTGATTCACTATCATCTTATTCCTCCATCTCATGTTGATGATGTCAGAAACATTATGGCCGTCCTTCAACCGGTCACTTCCTGTCGACTTCAGCTCGTTATCCAGGAAGTTGATCTAGAGACTCCCTTCTAGTACCTTAGAGCTTGCATGCTGTTACACTAAAAATTGTCACCTTGACATTCTGTTAACTGTATGATCTCATTAACACTCATACATACCTCCTCTGCAAGTCTTACAACCTTTACTCCTCATGTCAAGCCCTGAAACAAGAAGAAAAACCCTAAAAACCTCTGAAAGAATGGGTACGCAGGTAACATGAAGCATGCCTGCGTTCCTGGCTTGGGTACGCAGGTAATGCATGGCTTACCTGCATTCTAGAATGCAATTTTCCTTAAGAATGACTGCGTACCCCCTCCAAACTCAAAAAGGCGAGAAAGTAAAGTTAAAAAGTTGGTTTGAGGTCAATTCTAGAAGGTTCTAGATGAGAATTTTTGGGGATGAGTACGCTTTGATAAGGTGCATGTATCCCTCACCTTAAGGAACTAATCCCTTGATGTGAGGAGTCTATCCCTTTGAAGGAGGATTCTATCCCTTAAAAAGTGGAATCCTAACCACCTCATCTGCTCTATAAAAGGAGGCATTGGGTAGCCTCAAATGGTGAGATTTTGGAGATTGAGAATTGGAGTTCAAGCTTTATGTGTGATTGAGTTGAAGTGTTGTCGATATTTATTCTTCTTTTTGTTGAGCTTTTGAGAGCAAAGATCACATACCTTTTTATGCTCCTGGAGGAAGAGTGCAAGACTTATCAAAATAGAGGAGACTCCTGCTTCGGACCCCGGGAAGGCCTTTCAAATATCAAGGCTAAGGTTGTAAGGTTCTTTTGTTATTTTAAGATTAATACAATCAAGTTTTGTTTTTCTCAATAAATTGTCGTTCGATTGTTTATTTCAATAAGATGTCGTTTGATCGTTTATTTCATAGATTCCTTGATCACTATGATAGGTATGTTTTATGATTATTTGTTATACAGGTGCTATTTAATATTTGCTTGTTTGTGATTGCAGGTCGACAAAAGACGACACTGTCTTGTGGCGAAAGAACCCTTGTTGTGATGAAAGAACTCTTCTTGCGACGGAAGGATTATTGTTGCGACGAAAGAACTCTTGTTGTGATGGAAGAACTCTTGTTGCGACGAAAGGATTATTGATGTGACGGAAGCTTTACAACCACAAATAAGCATTTGGATCTAAGGTAGGATCGACACCTTCATAGAATTTATTTGTAAAATGAATATATTTAGAGAAAGACAAGCTTAGTTGTTTGTTTGTTGCTAGATTGTCTTCTGACACTAGGGAGATTGATCTTGTCTGCAAGATCGATTTATCTGACCAACAAATTGGCGACTCCACTGGGGAAAGAACTTGTTGTTTTTGGTTCTCTTTTATTTTGATTTGAGGAAAAGTTTTTCCTGGTTTTTGATTGATGGATATCTGCCTGGGTAGCTTGGGTTTTCTCTGTTTTTGAAAATTTTGAAATCTTTTATGTTTTTCTTGAACTTTTCTAGGGACCGCACTTTGTTCTTTTGCACAGTGCAGGCAGTTTCGCACTTTCCTTGAGTTAACAGTGCGGGACTGCACCTATTACTTCTAGGAGCCTGCGGACCCTGTTAAAATTTTGGAAAAACTCTGGATTTCTTTTTTCCAGTTTAGTTTAGATTTGATTTAGGATTCTTAACATCTACCCAGATCTGTATTTTTCTGTCAAAAATCTCTTGTTTCTGATTTTTTTCAGCAATTTTTCATCTCATCAATATCCATTAAGTTAATTGGGTGTTTTGAATCTCTTTTTTGAGAAATTCTTAATTTGATTTCCTTTGGTCATTACTTGGAGGTTTGTCTCAGTCTTTTCACAATTTTGCATCTTTTTGCTTTTGGTTTTGCAAAAAAATTCCCCCCTCATTCGCCCGGGGGGGGGGGGGCTAAATTGTGTATGAGTGTTAATCACCTTTGAGTGTTTTTTGATCTTTGGAACTCTCACCCGATTTTCTTGACTTACACTTGATTGGTTCTTAGATTACATTAGAATCATCTTGTGTTTGAGAATTCTCTTGCATAGATCACATTTGCATAATTAGAATTCTCATTTTCAGAATATGAATGAAAAATGTGCATAGATTACATTTGCATACTTTTCAAGTGAATTGTGCATAGATTACAATTGCATAGTTTCCATTCTGAAAAATCAATCGTAGATTTAGATCAGTTTTTTTTATTTGAATTTAGATGTTTTTATGCTTGCTTTAAAAACACAAAAATAAAAAACTGTTTTGGAATTGATTTGCATTAGTTTTTATTGATGAAATTAGTGCATTAGAGAATTTGTTATATTTTCTCTTAGTGATCAATTTTTGCATTGTTGGAAGTGAATGGAAACTCTCTCCTTACTTTAGTTAGGATTCATCGAATTGAAAAGATTACATTATCATATTCAATTGCATTCAGTTTTGGGTCGGGTCATAACACCATTGGTTTCATATCCATTTACCCTTTTGAGTAATAACAACCTAAATAACACATCGCTTAGTAAAATTCATCTAGTAATTTTTATATTTCTAGGGCTCTTATCACCAACATAGCTTAGGCTAGTATCTTGGAGTAGGGAGTAATTAACTCTCCAAGATATTAAAAACAAAAAAGTAGATAAATCTTGCGGTAGGAAATAAATCCAATTGTAATTGGTACAATCTGGGAAGCTTCTCTTAAAGAAGTCAATCACGAGATCATGTCCGAACCTTTGAGACAATCAATTCTGTTTCATTGGGAAAGATAGAAGATTTTGCGCGCATTACAAACGGTAAACCTCGGATTAACCATTTTCGAGGAGCCTGGGGTCACTTGTCGGTAAACCTCGGATTGACCATGTCGAGGAACCTTCAAGGGGATTGAGCTTTGTTACTCTGCCCTTGCGCGTGGAATCGGATCGTAGACTGTTCCCCCAGTTGTATTTGTTACTGTTGGTAACCTTAGTGTCCATAAGCTTAAGATTATTTCCTAAGGTGACGGTGAAGGAAAGATCTCACTGTACCTGGAGCAGACATTGACTAGACTCACTTGGACTCTCTGGGAGGTTTTCTTCACTCGAGATGGTTCTGTGAAAAAAATTTTGCCAGTCTGTTTCATTAAGCAGGTTGTCGGGGTAATTGTTCCAACCACCCTTTCTGTATTAAATTCTACGATGTTGGATTTCATCACCAACCAGTGTTTTTAGTACGGGAAGTTACTGTTTGTGTGTGGTTTGACTCCTAGATTTGATAGCGCGTGTTAATTTATTTGTTTTTAATTTTAGAGACCATAGGTGTGAATTGTGAAGTGTTAATTTTAGTTTTAAATTGTTAATAAAATTCACTGAAGTTGAATATAATGGCAACTGTTCCAGAATTTACCAACCAAGGAACCCCTCTTAACGAGATTCCTAGTACTTTTCCTTCCTTTGGAAATGTTGGTCCTCCTTATATGGCTACTTTGTCATTACCTGGATTTACAATAGGTTTACCGATATGGTTATTTTAAACTTCGTTGGCCCCGAATACTCCAATTGTTCCACCTCAACCGGATGCTTCACCTCAACAGAGTTCACCATCTCAACATCACCAACCTTCTATTGACCCTTTACCTTCTTCGCCTAATATTTCTTCCTCCATTTCTTCCTCTTTGCTTGGTAAAATCCTTGACGCTAGTAACCAGGTGGCTAAGAAGAAGAAGAAAGGGAAGAAGAAGAAGAAGAAGCAAGATAAGAAAGAAGTCAACCAACCAACCATGGTTGTAAGTGTTAGTTGTGTTGAGGAAACCTCCAACATGCATCGTAAACCCAAATACCCTTGCAGGCTTTGTAAGGGTGACCACTTCCTTATCAATTGTCCCGGTATTCCTAAGGTCTTGGAAGTATGGTCAGAAAAATCTCATCAACTTTCCGTTGATCCATCAACCAGTGATAGTCAGGTTCCTGGGAAAAAGGGTAAATTTAGGTTTCCTTGTAAGTTATGCAAAGGGAGTCATCAAACTCACATTTTCCCTCACATGGATGAAGCCTCAAAATTGTTGGAAAACCTTACTATTCCACAGCAAGAATTTCCAACTGGTTACCGTAAACTTTCTCCCAACCTACCGTCAACTGACGGAGTGATTGATCTAATTTCAAGTACAATCGATCCCACTCTTCCATTGGAGAGTGAAACTCATATCACTCAGGTTGATGATCCATTAGTTGATCAAGTGGTCGATTCGATTTCACATTCGGTCGATCCCATTCTCCCTGTAGAGAATGAACTTCATACTGCTCAGGTTCTTCTTGTTACATCAGATTCTTCTACGCCGGGGGGCATTTCACCTGTTTCTACAGAACCCCCTCCAAGTACTGAGGTCTTTTCCTTTGATTGGAATAGACTGACAGAACCTCATCTTCCTTCCTCCATCCCTTTCCAAATCATTGTGAAGTTTGGTGGTAGGGACATACACCGCACATAGGTAGATGAAGGTGCTTCTGTTAGTATTTTATCCTCAACTGCTTGGAAAGCTTTGGGTTCCCCTCAGCTTGTGCCTATTACGCAGAATCTGAAAGCTTTTAACAGAACCATTAGTGAACCTTTAGGGATCCTTCCTAAGTTTTCCATTACTTTGGAAGGTAAAACTATCTGTATTGATCTTATGGTAGTTCGAGGTCCCTTGGATTTCAATCTACTCCTTCGGCGAGACTATGTCTATGCAATGAAAACTGTCGTATCGACACTCTTTCGCATGATGTCTTTCCCTCACAATGGCAATATTGTGACTGTAGACCAACTTTCATTCACTAGTCTTGATTCAACTACCAATAATCCGACATCCCTGAAAGTTCCTTCTACGAAAGTGGTATCTACCCTGCCACGGGTTAATTATGTGACAACTAGTCCCATGTTTTCGATTACCGATGTAAGTGAGCCTCTCACTGTAAGCTCGTCTTCTTTTGACTTAGATTCAGTAATTGACATGGAAAACTCTATGGGATTATTTGAACGCAATGTTCTTATCCCTTTTGAGTCCCTTGACATGTGTTCCTTCCAGAGAACTATTCTTCCATCTGATGAAGATCTCTTGGAAGCCATGATCGAGGTGTGTCCATTGACATGTATTTCTTCCAGTTGGAAGCCATGATCATGTTTGCGAGGATAGTTCCTTTTATTGTGTCAACCTCGTTAAAAGATGAATCAGTGAGGCCGAGGATAGTTCCTTTTACTGTGTGAACCTCGTTAAAAAATGAATCAGTTGCCGTGAGGATAGTTCCTTTTAATGTGTCAACCTCATTAAAAAATGAATCAATGAATCCAAGGAAAGTTCCTTTTACTGTGTCAACCTCTTTAAAAAATGAATCAGTGGCCCATGAGGAGAGTTCCTTTTACTGTGTCAACCTCGTTAAAAATGAATCAGTTAGTCTGAGGATAGTTCCTGTTATTGAGTCAACCTCGTTAAAAAATGAATCAGGTATGAGGACAATTCTTTTCCTGTGTCAACCTCATTAAAAAAATGAATTAGTGAGTATGAGAATAGTTCCTTTTACTGTGTCAACCTCATTAAAAAATGAATCAGTGAGTGCGAGGATAGTCCTTTTAGTGTGTCGACCTCGTTAAAAAATGAATCAGTCGGCGATGAGGATAGTTCTTTTCTTGTGTCAACCTCGTTAAAAAATGAAACAGTAGGTAGATTGTAGAGAGTAGGTTATGTTAATAGATTAGAAATAAGTAGTTTCTGAGGATGGTTCCTGTTACTGAGTCAACCTCGTGAAAAAATGAATCAGGCAAGAGGAAAGTTCCTTTTACTGTGTCAACCTTGCTAAAAAATGAATCAATGAGTGAGGATAGTTCCTTTTATTGTGTCAACCTCGTTAAAAAATGAAACAAGTCTGCTGAGGATAGTTATTTTCCTGTGTCAACCTCATTAAAAAATGAATCAGTAGGTTATGTAGGTAGATTAGAAATAAGTAGTTTCTGAGGATGGTTCCTGTTACTGAGTCAACCTTGTTAAAAAATGAATCAGGTATGAGGACAGTTCTTTTCCTGTGTCAACCTCGTTAAAAAATGAATCAGTTGATCAGAGGATAGTTCCTGTTACGTAGTCAACCTCATTAAAACATGAATCAGTTATGAGGACAGTTCTTTTCCTGTGTCAACCTCATTAAAAAATGAATCACTAGGTTATATAGGTAGATTGTAGAGAGTAGATACGAGGATAGTTTCTTTTACTGTGTCAACCTCGTTAAAAAATGAAACATGTAGGTGAGGATAGTTCCTGTTACTGTGTCAACCTCGTTAAAAAATGAAACACGTTGCCATGAGCATAGTTCTTTTACTGTGTCAAGCTCATTAAAAAATGAAACAAATCCTCCCCTAATTGAGTCGAGTCTTTGACTAGACCTCGTAAATTTTAAGTCATATATTTAGGTTAGTTTTTGCATAATTTTCTTATAGTTTTAGGTCGGGTCTTTCATATGATCTCGTAAATAAACCTTCATTCCATCCAACTCTTAATTACCAGTAGTGTACTTAGTTGAATGAAATGAAGCTGGGGGGGCATGCGCTCTAGCAGTTACGCTTAGGGGGCATCAAGCACAGTTTTCTCTCTGTTTCAAGCTTGTGTAAAAATGAAACTACTCTGAAGCATAGTTTTTCTCTGTTTCAAGATTTTGTAAAAATGAAACCTATCTTGAGTCAATTTTGGTTATTTTCAAGACTCGTTAAACTCATGAAAATCCCGAGATTATTTTGCTATCTTTCATTCTCGTAAAACACATGAAAATGCCGAGTTCTTTCCGTCTTTTCCTGCTCGTAAATTAAATTGAAAGTCGGCCACATGAGTACATTTTTATCCCTTTTTCGAACTCGTTAAAATTTACAGAAAAAGTGAAACTACTGAGTATACTTTTATCACTTTTTCGGACTCTTGAAAATTACGAAAAAGCAAAACCCTGGAGTCCTCTTTTAAGCCCTTTTCAGACTCTCTAAACATGAAAATATTGTCGAGCACTTGATTATTCGAACTCGTTAAAGTAAATGAATGATCGTCCCTTCAGTATAAGTTTACCCCTTTTACGGACTGAAATGGACTATTTACGAAAAATGTATACGTTGACTAATTACAGTCAATAGAGTTCTCTCCCGCATTATTTTATCCTTTTTCGGGCTCGAGAGACTAAATTTACGAAAAATTACACCCACGGAGTTTTCTTAAGTTTTTCTTCTGACTCCCTAAAATTGAAAAACACCGAGTTTCTCCTATACTAGACTCGTTAAAACTTAACAGTAAAGGACCTGTTTAATTTTCAACAGGAACGAACCACTCCTTCTTAGGGTTCGAATCTTAAACTAAGTTGGACTCATCTGAAGGATGAGCTTATAAACAAGCAAATGTTATCTTCCTCAAGCTTGTCAAAAATAAAGAGGTACTTGCCAGAAATGGTGGGGGAAAAGAGAGAAAAACGAACCTGTTTGTTACATTTTGATTTTTCGGAAAACCGTTAACCACTCTTGAACACGACACTTTTGTTCACTTGGGTTGGGAAATCCTTTGCCTAACAGTTAATCAAACCATATTGAAAGTCTTCAGCCGGTTTTTGGGTTTTAGCTTTGGGTCAATTGTCACCAAACCATCCGTAGTGTCGTTATGTGTTCAAGAGGAAAGTTCAAATAAACCATTGATCTGCAAAATATCTGTCATCCATTTTGACCATCCCTGAGTTAGTCCTTGCCAATATATTTTCAAAACTTGATCTATGATTTTGTGTTGTGGGTTTGCCTATGACGGATCACTTTCTATCGACTACAACTCATTATCTAGGAAGTTGATCCAGAAATCGTCAGTACCTTGAAATCTGCATGCCTCAATGGCAGATTTCTCACCTTCGACGACAGGTTGCATCATTGACCTTCGATCGAATGATTCCGTGACATGTTCGACTTCAGCTCATTCATTCACATTTCATGGATTGTACTGAGTACTTTGAGAACCATTGACATTACTGGTGGTTTCTCTCACACTTGTTAATAGTTCACATCATTGACTGGTAATCAAGTGGTTTCTACCATGTTCGACTTCAACACATTTAATCACATGGATAGAATCGTACTAGTTCGGGAAGTAGAAATCAAGACCCTGGATCTAGTTTCCACCATCTAGGCTGCGAGGAGTTTTATTATTATACAGTAGACTATTCATTACAGATGGCTGCGCCCATGCTGTGTCTACACTATTGATGTAATATTAAAATCATTTCTGTATCAGAACAATTTTAGTTAGTTTTTGATCTGAGTATGGGAATGCCTACCTCAACGATGATATGTTTACATATATATATTTTGCATTGAATGTTTTTACAGGTTCCGACTGGGGTGTCCACAGGATGATCCTTGAAATGATAAAGTACTTCACTCTTCATATATGACAGACTTCATCTTCATCTATTTCAAACTTCGCACTTTAGGGGGCAATCTGTTACACTAAAAATTGTCACCTTGACACTCTGTTAACTGTATGAGCTCATTAACACTCATACATACCTCCTCTGCAAGTCTTACAACCTTTACTCCTCATGTCAAGCCCTGAAACAAGAAGAAAAACCCCAAAAACCTCTGAACGAATGGGTACGCAGGTAACATGAAGCCTGCCTACGTTCCTGGCTTGGGTACGCAGGTAATGCATGGCTTACCTGCGTTCTAGAACGCAGTTTTCCTTAAGAATGCCTGCGTACCCCCTCCAAACTCAAAAAGGCGAGAAAGTAAAGTTAAAAAGTTGGTTTGAGGTCAATTCTAGAAGGTTCTAGATGAAATTTTTTGGGGATGAGTACACTTTGATAAGGTGCATGTATCCCTCACCTTAAGGAACTAATCCCTTGATGTGAGGAGTCTATCCCTTTGAAGGAGGATTATATCCCTTAAAAAGTGGAATCCTAACCTCCTCATCTGCTCTGTAAAAGGAGGCATTAGGTAGCCTCAAATGGTGAGATTTTGGAGATTGAGAATTGGATTTCAAGCTTTATGTGTGATTGAGTTGAAGTGCTGTTGAGATTTAGTCTTCTTTCTGTTGAGATTTTGAGAGGAAAGATCACATACCTCTTTATGCTCCTGGAGGAAGAGTGCAAGACTTATCAAAATAGAGGAGACTCCTGCTTCGGACCCTGGGAAGGCCTTTCAAACATCAATGCTAAGGTTGTAAGGTTCTTCTATTATTTTAAGATTAATACAATCAAGTTTTGTTTTTCTCAATAAATTGTCGTTCGATTGTTTATTTCAATAAGCTGTCGTTTGATCGTTTATTTCATAGATTCCTTGATCACTATGATAGGTATGTTTTATGATTATTTTTTATACAGGTGCTATTTAATATTTGCTTGTTTGTGATTGCAGGTCGACAAAAGACTACACTTTCTTGCGGCGAAAGAACCCTTGTTGCGATGAAAGAACTCTTCTTGCGACGGAAGGATTATTGTTGCGACGAAAAAACTCTTGTTGTGACGGAAGAAATCTTGTTGCGACAAAAGGATTATTGATGCGATGGAAGCTTTACGACCACAAATAAGCATTTGGATCTAAGGTAGGATCGACACCTTCATAGCATTTATTTGTAAAACGAATATATTTAGAGAAATACAAGCTTAGTTGTTTGTTTGTTGCTAGATTGTCTTCTGACACTAGGGAGATCGATCTTGTCTGCAAGATCGATTTATCCGACCAACACATGCCTTAATGGCAAGTTCTTCACATTCGACAACTTGTTTTCCTCATTGGCCTTTGATCGAGTGATTTCACGGGTGTTTGACTCGAGCTCATTGTTAGCATCCGTGGATTGTACTAGTTGTACCTTGAGAACCATTGTCATTATTGGTGGTCTCTCTCACGCCTGTTAACATCTTTCATCATTGAATGGAAATCAGGTGACTTTTTTTTGACTTCAGTTCATTCATTCACATGCCTGAATTTGTACTTGTTTGGGTCAATACGGAGTGCAAGACCCTGGTTTTTCTCTGATAAAATCTAGGCTGCGGGACAGTCTGGTTTATCATGACTATATGCATGGCTCTTTTGATTGGATGGCTGCAACCATACCGAGTCTATTTAATTATCCTTCTCACTGGATGGTTGCGTCCATACCTTGGATCTTATTACATGTTCTCTATTATGGATGGCTGTGCCCATACCACATATTCATGTATCAAAGATATCAATTGTGTTTGATCTTGCAGGTCTTCTGACAACGATGTTTTGGTTTGGGCATGTTCTCGTAAAGCATTTCACCCCTCCCTCTCTCTCAGACTTCATGCTTTAGGGGGCATCTGTTACATAGTATTTTGTCACCATCCATGCAATCCCAATCCTGAACATTGGAAGACCATTTCAGTGACACCTGTGTACTGATATACATTGCCATAAATGTCATTGCACCCCTTGACATGTCAAGAATATAATCTCTATTTATCATTCCTCAAGCAGACCTTCACAAACCTACGATTCTGGGTCGGCGCTAGTAGGAAGTTATGGCCTCGCGTCCATGAATAAATTAACACTGAGCCTCGCACCCATTGGCACTCTGTCTCAGAAGGGCACCCGCACCGAGCTACTTTTCGAATTTTTTTTAAAATAGAAACGAAGCTTCTATGCTTTAACATCTTTGTGGGCGTTGTCATGATGGTTTGTTCGACTGGATCAAGTCGAGTTTATCCATTTGGCCTATTAGTTCCCACAAATGTGCAACTCCCCAAAGGGATAGACCTATCCTACACCTTATGTGGATCCCAAACCTCTCTTATAAATTCTTCTTCCTCACATTGATTCAGCTAGCTGAACAGTCATTAGTTATAGTTGGTGTGTTGAAGAGAGCAGAGAAGAATCCATTGTTGAGAGAGAGTTTAATCCCATTGCCTCATTGAGCCGAATGATGAACGAATGCTTGAGATGTGCCCGACTGAACCCTTCGAAGGAGATCTGCAACATCAAGGCATAAGGTTGTAAAATTATTTTTTATATGTCAATATTACAAGACTGGTTTCTGGTTCCAATTTTGTTTCCATTTATATTCAAAGTGTTTAACTCTCCTTGACTATTTAAATAGTTGTAGATGAATGTATTTGCTTGTATGTTGTCATCGTCTGTTTGATCTTTGTGCAGGTGCATGGACATTGTCACCAACAGAGCGCAAGGCATGAAGACAAAGATCGAAGGATCGCTGCTGCGTGCCACGAAAAAAGCATTGGACTGAGGTAGGATATCTGTTCCGGTCCATATTTCATTTATAAGCTAGGAATTTAGGAATTCAACATGTTCCCTTGTTGCTAGACCCACCCTAGGGCTAGAGGCATCACCTCTATCCACAGAGGGGATTTTCCTACTCAACAACGAGGTTCCCCCCATACTCAAGATCAAGCATGAAATTGAGATGATGTATCAGCCTTCCAGTTCGATATGCATGTAGCAGTGCAGTGAATTGAGTTCGTTATCGAGTTCGTTCTCTGGGTTTAGATGGAGACATCGCGCCAGACCCTACGAAGCGAACTATATCTCTCCAATCGAAGCACAGGAAGGACACTTTCTGTCTCCTAGGAAGCTTAGATCAATTAGGAAGCTTGTAACCTGGCCATCATCCCACTTTTTACTCATAAAATCTGGTGACTGCAACCGACGAGCAGGTGAAGAAACGAACATAAAAATCGAATTTATATGCCGCACTCTTGATATTTGGGACATCTATTTAGGACAACGAATCTCAACAATGTCCCCAACTAGAACTCCACAATAGACTGCCTATCAACATAATAAACAACTTTTTACACAGAGTGGATGCTGAATCAAAGGCTTGTATAGTGGGAGGCCTTGCCACCGAGGCTGACATGTTGCGTCCATGAGATGAACTATCTCCTTAGGTTTGTTGACCAAGTTCTTGTATTTTCCATGATTTTTTATTTTTTTATTTTATTTTTTTATTTTATTTTATTATTTTATTTAAGTTCACGAAATGTGAAATTTAGTGCACTTTTCGTTCCTTATTATGGTGTGAATCTCCAATCGATGCATTTAGCCGAGTTCGATGGTTTATATTTATAGGGCGTATGAATTGACATGCCTGATGGGAAAGTTGACCAGAGAAGCCAACTAATGTTTTGGTGAATTCTATGAGTAATCTGTTGAATGTAATGCAACATCCAACGTGTAATATCTTTTAGCCGACATGTATGAATGAGCATGTAATGTGCATCATCCAACATCCATCAAGCATGCAATTTCAAGTTCATAATACATTCAACTTTTATGTAATCCATCAACATTTTTTTTGTGTGGACATGGATTTTAATTAGCAACGTTATGTTAATACATAATATGGTCATGTACATTTTTGAATAGGATTAGAGTTATAAGATTAAGTGATTAGGGTATCATTAGGATTAGGGTTTTTCATAGGTTTTAAACAAAACCAGGGTTAGGGTTTATCATTTAGGATTTCATTATCTAGGATATCTTCATCTTTATGCTCCTAGGGTAGTGATAAATATTTGGCATATGCATTTGGGACTTAGGATGGCCAATAAAGCTAGGGTCATTATTGCCATGGATTTATTAGGATTAGGACTTCAGTTATTCATGCTAGGACTTTTGGGTTTTATCATATAGATTTAGGATATAGGGTTTTCTCACCTACGGTCAGGTTTTTCTTCAACAATTAGCTATTATGCCATCAATGACAACTTTAGTTAACAATATCCCCCTTTGTCATTGATGGCAATACTTTTGCGCTTTCAAAATTCTCTCCCCCTTTGACATCAATGGAAAATGGGGTATCCTGACAACATATTTTCCATCAAGTTCTCTCGCTACCATGCTTATTTTTGTCATGTTGCTCCCCCTGTCATCATGCTTTCCTTCCTTTTACAATGTAGCATAAGAGAGATGTCTATAGTTTGCATCAACCAATTCCCCTTGTCTGCAAAAACTCCTCTTGATCTCCTTTTTGCTTATGGAACTCATGACAAGAAATATCGTTACCTTGTGATCAAGTGAAAGGCATATTTAACAATGGTCCATCAGATGTGTGTAGGGGACAAAGAATCATGTTCTTAAATGGAGTTGCTCACCCTAAGTCTTTTCATGCTATCATGGAAAGGAATTAAGTAGATGATGTCATTATCCAACATTGTCAAACAATATTTCTTGCAAAATTTCCAAGAGATAATCCAACAGGAGATATATCTATGTGTATGATTGTCCATGTATGAATTTTTAAGAGTTTCATAGGGCTCTTCACGGATAGCCTTTGCAAGAATGGTAAAGAATCAGAAGCTCCCCCTAACACTATGCATGGTCTCCTTTTTGGAAGAATCTCATCATCAAAACTTGGAATATCATATATGCCATAGATATACTCATTAGATCAACAACATGAGTTGATGCCTTGAGTGTCCAGGACACTTTTTGATTCAATTTGCTTCCTTCTCCAAGCTTGTGTAACTTTATTTTCTTGCTTAGTAGTCATGTTTTTATCTTGTTTAGGAACCCAAGTTAAGTTACAATCACGAGCCATATGTCCAATGTTATGGAATTTCAAACATTCCACCTCGTTTATCAATGAGGAAGCATGAATTCTTCTTGCAAAGCTCCTTATAGGAGACTCGCGGGGACCATTATATTTGTTCTTGTGGTATGCCCTAAAATTATTTTCCATGTGCACAAATTTGTACAAAAATAGCAAAAGCGAAAAATATACTTTGGTACCTGGAGGATGGAGCTTGCCTTCATGTAATTCTGAAGTCTTTTTGCCTTGTGATCCTTTGATGATATCCATTGCTTTTTGCATTCTTGACATCATCTGTATATCTTCTTAGAGTAGGGTTTCTTCCAATATCATCTTGACTCTTTTCCTTTATTTTGCTGTAACTAGGGGCATGAATATTTATTCCAAGCTTCTCCACATCCTTTTTGTTTGATGCATTAGGGTTTTCATAATTTTTGTTTGAGGTTCCACCTGCATAACCAAGAGTCAAGACCGAGTTGGAATGCCTAATCAATAGGCTATGCGCAGATGTGAATGAGGATATCCCAGCCTCTGCCACCCCCACGCCAAGATTGAATGACTAGTTGTAGCCCTGAAGGCTTCTAGGACTAGGATTCAGAATATCAAGACAGAGATGGAGCAGCAGATTGCTGCCTTACAGGCCAAATTACGACCGAAAACTCCCCTTGAGGTACACGCCCAGCGAGGTGCGCTGGTTACAGAAGCCACGAATGCCATTACTTCTCAGATTGCTCAGGGCGCCAAATTGCTTGAAACAGCTATGCAGCTGTGGACCAAGGTGCAACACAACCCTCTCTTGCGTGAAATAACCCAAGAGCTGCGCCAGAAGGAAGAAGAGTTCGAGCAGATGGAGGCTACAATGTCCATTCTGGTCCTCGCTTGACGCCTGGCACGACTGCGTACCAGCTATGCACTTAGAGATGACCTTGAAGAGCTCCAACACAAAAAGAAGGTTCTCAGTGACCACCTCAAGCCATGGGCCGATGAAGCCCTCAAGCTATCTCAAGAAGTGGATGTTGCAGTTAAACAACTGAACCAGACCCTGGAAAGTGTCACTGCTGCTACTGAAGGTCCAACTTCATACAAGTTGGTGGATATTGCACAAAATTTTGCTGCGCAGAGTGAGGGAGTGTTGCTCCCTCTGGCCGATGAAATCAAGCAGCTTTAGGCGAAATGAAAACCCCATGACTGTTGTGACTCGGGACGAGTCACAAGATTGTGTTGGGGACCTGTTGGGTCGGGGTTCCCTAAGCTGTGTTTTTGATATAATTTTGTAATATTTGGTTTTGCGTAGGGGTTTTGGGGTGGGTCAAAGCCCCCAATGTTTTGTAATGGGTTAAAGGTTAAACCTAGGGTCCGCAATCCACAGTTTGCGGACCATCGGATAGCAAAGGCTACGATGATATAAGTAAATAGATAGTTGGGTCTAGTGGGTAAGAAGAAGTAAGATTGATGCTACGTGCGAACTATTGAGATCTGTCTTAGGTTGATCCTGCTGGCTATGTGTGCGAAGATCCTCAATCCTGCTGTGTATAGACCCTGCTAGCTGTGTGCGTGGGCTATGTCTTGGGTTGTAATTGGGTTTTTTGGATACTAATGAATGCATAATATATTTGAAGTATCTTGTGGTATCTGGACTGATCGTGTTTATTACTGAAGTGCATCTATGATATTGATTTGAGTTGCGAATGTATCTGTGATCTATAAATTAGCTGTGATTATAAAGTTATGTGATAGTAATTGTTGATGCGCATGTGGATGCGAATGTATTGACCAGATCTGTTAATGATAGTAGCTTAGTTATGGTTACATGCTGATTATATTGTTAAAATCCTAATAATAGACTCGTTCTGTGCGAACCTGATAATTCAATGAAGATCTGCCTTAATTACCTACTCTCTCCCAGGGTACGGAAACTTGGTTCCAACACCCTCCCATACTACTTCCGGTGAGACCTTGGCCTGCGAAAGCAGGTCATTGTCGAAAGGGATAGTAGTATAGGGGTTTGTTGGCAAAAATTAACCTCCGAACCTGGGTCAGGACCCCTCAAGCCAAAAATATCTTTGATGCCTTAGGATGTCATCTAGGGTTTGAGAGCTCTTTATACTCTTGTTCAGATGATCAACTTCTTTCCTTAGGAGATAAATTTCTTCTTTCATCGTCTTGCATTATTCATCCTTCTTTGCTAGATGGTTCTCCATTTCTTCCTTCATCCTAGTTGCTTCAAATGATTGGGCCTTAAGAGTGGTGACATCTGAAATTAATTTGGTGATATATTCATTCTTTTCTTATAGTTGGCATGTCATGGTATTTATTTCCTTTTCTACTTCATCAACTTGTCCTTCCAGGAGGGCCAAAACTTCCATCACCTTTTCAGCTCCTTGTGCTTGTTTCTTTGCTTCTTCCAGCTGAGATTGAAGGGAGGATAAATGTTCCTTGTATTGACCAATTTTTGCTTCAAAAATATATTCCTTTTTCTTTGCTTTATCCAATTCATTTTTCATGGATACAACTTCTTCATGATGCCTTTTCTTGTTTTGATGAAATTATTCCTTAAGCTTAGTGAGCTCCTGATCCCTTTCTTGTACTTGAACCTTAAAGAGATCAACTTCCTTCCTTGTCTTGTCAAAGTTATAGTCACCATCTTGCATTTGCTTCTTGAGATCCTCATTTACCTAATTCAATCTTCTTATTTCTTCTAGTGCAACTTCAATTTTTGCATTGGGATCTTCTTCATTTTCTTCATATTCTAGGTCTTCCTTGGTCTTGTTGTCTTACTCTTGTTTTCAACTTCCTTAATGGGTTATGGATTACCTTCTTGCTTTCCATCATATTATTTATTAGAGGTCATGGTCAATGCTCCTTTTGAGTGAAGATATTGAATTTTTTCCAACATATATTTTGTTGATGAACATTTTTCCACTTTGGCCTTTGTAGGATCTGGTAGCCCACTCAAGATTGGTTTTATTTCTATTGCATTATGTTCTTCCATTGTGATTCCAGTAACCACTGATTCCCAGACTTCAAAACCTTGAGCCATTAAAAAATTCTTCATTCTTGCCTTCCATATTTAAAGTTTCCATTGAACAATGGTGCTTTCCCAATTTGATTATCGACTGAGGAGCGGACACCTTCAAGGGGTTTGCAAGACTTCTTCCTTGACTTTGTCATTTGTGTTTTAAGGATCTACCTTCAAGCTGTTAGGCTTTGGGTGAAGGTACTAGCTCTGATACCAGTTGTTGGAAATACTGAGGAGGGGGGGGGGGTGAATCAATATTTCTTTTACAATTGTTACTTTACCAATTTAGATCAATTATGAATAGAACACAAAATGAGCAATACAAAATAAATAATTCTATTAATAAGATATATCGAGGAATCCAATCCTCTTTTTACAATAAATCGAGTAAAATAATGTTTAGGGCTCCAACCCTAGATGAAGACACCAATATCCACCAGACTCCAACCTGTACTTTTCCAAGCACTGACTTGGACTTCACAAGGCTCCAACCCTATCTTCCACAAGGCTCCAACCTTGATCTTCTGCAGGACTCCTATCCTATAGGGCTCCAACCCACGACTTCAAGATATTCAATATGGATTTAACATTTCTTCAAGGTTTCCAATGTCTTCTGCAACAAGCCCTAGAAATATCTTCAAGTTCTTCAAGAATGAACTCACTTAGCTTTCAATGACATCTCTATCAACCATTGAAGGAGTCTTCATAGCTCTTCACAAAACCCAAACAATTTTCTTCAAGTTACTCGATGAGAACCTTCAACAATGCATCACATGGTCAACAAAATCTTAAACTCTGACTCTAAGATCAACTTCTGCAAGTCTTTAATAAAATAATTCAAGAGAACCTTCAATGGCTTTGCAAAACAAGTTTTTTACAAATTTCTTCAGCAATTCTACTTCCACTAGTCTTCTTTAAAAACCCCTCTAGGTCAACTTATTTTTAAATGGTGTTTTCAAATACCATTATTTCAAATATTGTTGACTATGTTTTAAAGATTGTTAAACACCATGTTAAACACACACATGGTGTATGAGAAGGATAAACACACACACATAAGAGACTCAACACACAATGAAAGATAAGCGTGAGGCTTTCTTTTTTTCCATTATACAAAGATGTACATTTATAGTACAATGGTGTGACTCTTGGTTTCATATTCCAAGGTCACTTGGACTCCATTGTGACTTTTCGCATTCCACACCTACCCATGGAGGACTAGGTGTTCCAACATCCCCCCTTAATCCGAAGGGGTATGTGTGAGTCCAAGAAAAGAGTTGTAATACAAATCTGCAAAGTATACATGGCAGCACTTGGGGCTGAATCAACTCTCTGAAATGTTGGAAAAAAGAGCTGGTTTTAGGATGACCACCAACACTTGAACGCAATACTTGTTGCAGTTCCCGGAACTCTTCCAAAACGGCAAGAAGCTGAAAGCTTCTGATAGAGGAATTGTCCCTCATAAAAAAGGGATACCTTCAACCTAAAAGAAGGGAGGTCTACTTCCTGTGATGGTTTTAGGATTACCAACAACTTTGGAATGCTTTGAAGCATTTCCTGGAACTCAACCAAAACTGGCAAGAAGCTGAACGCTTCTGCTAGAGGAAGTGTTCCTCATATATGAAAGGGAGACCTTCGACCTAAAAGAAGGGAGGTCTACTACCTGTGATGGTTTTAGGTTATCCACCAACCAAATATGATGGTTTAGGTTGTCCACCAACCGAAGACATGCTCATGGGCATCCGTGTCTCTGGCTACATCTCTGAATATGGAATGACGAATTGTGGCTCAGGCTCGCTTGAACTGCTGTGTCTCTGGCTACAACTCTGAACATGGAATGAGAGATTGTGGCTCAGGTTCGCTTGATCTGTCGTCGAAGCTTGTACATGACCACCATTTTCCCCCTTGTCAGGGACAAGGTGAGATGATGGCGAAAACTCAATTGCAAGTTTGCTCAATATTCTTGAACATGTTATGACATGCGACTTAAACATCTTCTTGGCTGCTGATGCCCATTGCCAAGAAGCGATCCATCCAAGATGAATCTTGGTTCTTGCAGGAGGTTTGTGTCTGAAGCATCTGTGTGAAGAATGGGTGTGCCGACCACAGTGCTTGCATGGATGAATATCAAAACAATGATCTTTCATATGGCCAACTCGATCACAGTGTTGGCATTTTACAATCTGATGTTGTTGTGGAATAGGATCTGGAACAGCTGCAGGTGAGCTGTCATACAGGAATCTGACACTCTGAAATATGATGGGCTTGGTGTAGTATGGAATATGAAAGGACACATCCTTGTCATATCCAAGACCAGTTCGGTGCTTGTTGTGGACAAGCTCTTCCCAAGGTCTGATGATGGGCTTGAGAAGTGCAGGTTGAACTGCTGCATTTGCATGTAAATCTTCTCTAGTGCAAGGAACTGAATGTGAATCAATTTTAACTTTACTAACTTGCTGCTGATGGGAGTCTTTCACAATCTTCTGAACAGAAACAGGTTCAGAATGGTGACTCTTTTGCTGAAGTTCGTCTTGTTGGAGCTGAGATTCCAACTGCAAAAACTCAATCTTTTCTTGTGCATCTTGTAAACAAGTTTGAATGTTACAAAGAGCATCCTTGCTCATTTTTATCACATCATCAACATTTGAATGAATGAGGTTATTCAACAACACTAATGCCTCATTGATTTTAGCCATTTTCAACAACTTAGGCTCAAAAAATGAAAGGGTGTCGGCTTCAACCGAAAATGCACCCGTTTACAGTGTGATGCAACAAGAAATAAAAATGACTCAAAAGAATTTCCAACTATGGAAATCTCAAAGTACAAAATCTGCTCCTCAAATGATGGAGGGCAATCAACAATGACTTACATCAACAACTCAAATTCACTGATTCCAACGATGAATGAAGAGGCAATATAATGTTAGTTCAATACAATATCACTGCAAAATATTTGTATGAATGCGTAGCAAAAACAACGTGCAAGAAGCCTTTGAGGTAGCTGAATTCTCTTTTTCAAATCGCTGTTTTACAAATGATGTCAAACTTGTCTTCAAATGTCAATTTCTTCAGAAAATCACCCTCACAAATCACAATGCAAAACTGCAAATTTCTCTATATATTCAGTCCATATTCTTCGTATGCCATTTCCTTCATTTCTGCTGTTCATTTTCTCTCCTTCCTCTCTCTCTCTCTCCTGTTTTTTTTTTTTTTTTAATTATTTTAAAAAAATAATTGAAAATGGAAAGGAAAATTAAAATAATGGAGGGGGGGACAAACTAAGGGAAAGTGAAAAATATGGGGGGAGGGGGGCAAACTTAAAGGAAATGAATTAAAAATTTAAAAGTTGAATTTAAAAGGGGAGGGAGAGGCAAATTAAGGGGATTTTTATTTATTTATTTATTTTTTTAATAAAAGAGATCAATTAAAAAATAAGGGGAGGAAAGAATTTACAAATTTGAAAAGTCGAATTTTAAAAGGTCGAGGGAAGGAAAATTGAGCAGAGGGAGGGGCGAAGAGGGCTGGCCAAAGGCCGTGAGTTGCAGGGATGAGGTGGTGCGTGCAGAGCAGGGGCGTGGGGAGCTGTGGTTTGGAGCGATGGTGTATGCGTAGGGTGAGGGAACGAGTGGCATAAGGTTGGTGAGTGTGCCGTAAGGCGAAGGGAGGGTGTTTCAATTGGAGCGGCGTGGGAGGTATGAGGCGTAGGTAGCGTATGAAATGGGGAAGGGGGGTAGAGTGTAGGGGGAAGGGTAGTTAGGTAGGCTACGTTAGTTTGTAGGGAGCGTTCGACGCAAGAGAGCTGGGCGGAGTGAGGTAGGGAGTTGAGCGGAGTGCTGTCAGGTGAGGCGAGGGTTATGGTGCGGCGGTGAGTGCAGAGGTCGTGGGGCCGAGAGGCCAAGAATGATGGGGGGTCGAGTGATGTGTTGTAGGGTGAGGTAAGTTGCAGGGGAGAGTGCAGGAGGGCCGGTATTACAGTAATGGGGAGGCGTAGTGATGTATGTGATGCGTAGTGCGTAAGGAGAGTGTAAGCTGGGTTGTGAGGTAGAGAGCGAGCGAGGGTGGTGAGATAGAGTATGTAAAGTGATGTAGTGGATTTCAAAGGGAGCGTTGAGTTGTTTGAGAGTAGGGGGGCCAGAAGGCCTGGAATTGCAGAGATTTTTTATTTTTATTTTTTAAAAACAACAGAGTAGAAAGTAAGAGAATGTAGATTTTCTTCTAGCAGCAGAGGAGTAAGACTGAGACCCAAGACTTTGAAACAACAGCAGATTTTTTTTCAAATATACAACAATCTACTCCATTGCAGAATTTAACAGTATTCAGAAATATTTTCCATTAAAAAACCCAGAAACTTGTTCAGAAACCCAATATAAATAGTATCCAACAACACTTCAAATTGCAGATTTTAATAAGCAAAAATTACAGAGAAAAATAATAATGAAAGCCTTCAGATGGGCAGTGCTGCCTTTCTTCAAAGCCAATGCCTGAATGCTGCCAATTTCTGAATGCTGCAAAATCACTGCTGCAAAAACTCTGAGTGCTGCAAAAATGTCAAGAATTTTTGCAGATATGCACAGGCCATAAACTTTCTTGGTTGCCCATAAACACAAATGGCTCACTCAATTTGGAGCAGGGCCAGCAATCGCCCGCTCTGATACCATGTTAAACACCATGTTAAACACACACATGGTGTATGAGAAGGATAAACACACACACACAAGAGACTCAACACACAATGAAAGATAAACGTGAGGCTTTTTTTTTTCCATTATACAAAGATGTACATTTATAGTACAATGGTGTGACTCTTGGCTTCATATTCCAAGGTCACTTGGACTCCATTGTGACTTTTCGCATTCCACACCTACCCATGGGGGATTAGGTGTTCCAACAAAGATATTCATTGTCCAATAAATATTTACAGTTCTTCAAGTATACTTTCCAAAGTCTGCCACAAAAATTGTTATTTAATTTTGCTCCAAAGGGTCTGCTCAAAGATGCCTTCAATATTAAACTTTTAGATCTGCTCCAAGGGTGCCTTCAGTGATACACACAAAATTGTTGCTACATAGTTATTTTTTTATTGCCTTCCAGACCCCATCAAATAATGTGGCCTCCATCCAATCTATGTTGTTCCAAATTTTTGTTGTACTAGGCTTAATACTAGCCCTCAATCATATGCCACAGGTTAGCACACAGATCTGAGGTAACACAATTCTTCTGAATCAAAGTGCTCCACAGTCTAAGTTTGTGGCAAAAGAAATGTTACCAAAATAAGCCATAAAATACACCAAGAAGCCCACCAAGAAGCTACAGGATGTAGGTTTCTTCTATCCACACACTTCAGGTGATATACCATAGATCCAAAACATCTTTTGATCACAATTCATAGAAATATGCAAGTCTGAGATGTCTGCAATAGAAGATGAGTTCAATTACTATGAAGAATATTGAGATTCCACTGTCCAAGATCAGGTTCCAGGTCACCAAAAAACCTCAGTTATATCTGGAATGTGAGATCATATTTTCATCTGCAGAGATCTTTAACCATATTCATGGTTCTGTGCATGATTGCTACATTGTCCCTATTGCAGATCTTGAAATATCAAGCCAATTGATGGATATTTCTATTCTCTTGAGCTGCAACGCAACACTGTACAATACACGACTTCTTCCACAGAGTGCTGGCCGAATCAAAGGTTTGTACAGAGGGAGACCCTGCCACCGAGGCTGACATGCTGCGTCCACGAGATGACCTATCTCCTTAGCCGAGTTTCCCAAGTTCTTGTATTTTCCACGATCCTTTTTATTATTATTTTAAGTTCACGAAATGTGAACTTTACTGCACTTGTCGTTCCTTATTATGATGTGAATCTCCAATCGATTCATTTAGCCAAGGTTGATGGTTTATATTTATAAGGCGTATGAATGGACATGCCTGATGGGCAAGCCGATCAGAAGAAAAGCCAACTAATGTTTTGGTGAAGTCGATATATATTTCGTTCAACGTAATGCAATGTAGGAAGTGTAACGACATATATGAATGTGCATGTCATGTGCGGCGTCCAACGTCTATCAAGCATGCAACGTTAAGTTCATAATACATTCAACTTTTATGTAATCCATAATTTTTTTTTTTGTGTGGATAGGGATTTTAAATAGAAACATTGTGTTAATACGTAATATGTTCATGTACATTTTTTTACTAGGGTTAGAGTTATAATATTAAGTGATTAGGGTATCATTAGGATTATGGTTTTGTTTAGGTTTTAAACAAGATTAGGGTTAGGGATTCAACATTTAGAATTTTATTATCTAGGACATTATCATTTTTATGCTCCTAAGGTAGTGATAAATATTTGGCATATTAGGGTGGCTAATAAATTTAGGGTCATTATTGTCATATAATTATTAGGATTAGGGCTTCAATTATTCATGGTAGGACTTTAGGGTTTTATCATATAGCTTTAGGATATAGGGTTTGTTCACCTAGGGTTTGGAAAATACTAAGGGTTAGGTTTTTCTTCAACAATTCAACTATGATTCCATTAATGACAATTTTATTCAACATGTTGCTTCTTCCTCCTCGGACTGCCTTTGTTATTCCTCTTCTATTCTTTTCCCTTATTCTTCTTCTTCTCGTTGCTTCTCCAACAACTCATATTGCTTCATCTTCTCCTCTTCTTATTTTTCTCTCCTCTCCTATTATGCTTGAATTGTTAGGATATCCCGACAAATAGGAAATAGTTAAGTATAACTTGGTCTGGCGTAGAGTTAGATAAAGTGTGTTTTTTTACTATGTACTTTTGTAACTTATAATTCGATGGTCACTATATGTAGTGATCCGACGGTTCATTCTCTCCTCGGTATTACTGACACTTGATCCGTGACTTAACACTCGATTGGTCCATGATATCTATTTAAATAGCATGGAGGGTCATTTTTCCGGTGAATGTTTATGAGAGAAGCTTATGTAAATTTTATTTCTTTATATTAATAAATTTCCTAAAATGGCCGCGTTGACACAGGTCGTGGACTGTGTCCCTCTTTGAGAGTTTTAACCACGTCAGATATTGGTGTACTGATCTGTGATCTGTTTGTGAGCGGTGACCTTTGGTGTTTGATCAAGGAACTTACCCTGTAAATTCCTACATGGTATTATAACTGTTTTGAGGGCCATATCCATTGTTGATCCAAATCTGAAGCCAGTTTGATTGCATGCGACTGCCGTTTTCCAAATCTATTGTTTCTAACTACTTTCGAGTTGGGAGGACTGCTCTATTGTGTCCAAATCCGCCGTTACAATGATGAACCCCTTTCGTTTCATGCGAAAAGGCTTCCGGTTGCCCAAGTTATGTCATTTTAGATCTGGAGGCATACAATTTTGTTTTGTTTTGTAGTTATATTTATTAATCCCTCTGTTTATTTCAGCTTAGTCTTTTTTATTACCAGATCTATACCCTCCTCTCTACATTTTCTCTTTGCTCTGCGTTGTGTTAGATCTGAAAAAACAGAAACAAGAAGACGAGATTTGCTGCTACGTATGCTCTTTCCCTGCGATTTTGTGCGATCTCGGGAAATCAGAAATAGCAAGAAAAATATATAGTTTCTGGACGGACTAACTAGAAATCTAATTTTCTGCCGTAAGGCTTGTATTTTTGTTATTGTTTGCACGATTGCTTTTTTTAGGAAAAATGTACACACACCGAAAAAAGTAAATAAATAAATAAATAAAATTCAATTCCTCATTTCAAATAATTATAGAATCTTTTTACTAGCTCACTTGCTGTAAAGTTACTTTATGAGAATAGAGGTCTTGGTTCAAGTCTCTTTGTCAAACTTCTTTTTCTAAAAAAAAATTTGTGAGATTATTTTTTCTTAAAAAACTTTTTGGCTAGTTAAAAAATAAATAAAAACAACCATATGTAAAAGTAACATTGTAAAAAGTGGGTCACATAAAGTATTGTATTAAGTTTGGAAAATGAAAATGATTATGATTTGATTTTTATTTTATTATTATTATTATTATTATTTTTAAGTACAATTTTATCATCAAATTTCAACCTATCACGTAATTACTCGACATCTTCTATAACTTTTCTTCAAAAGGGCATAACTTCTTCATCCGGAAGCCGTTTTTAGAGACTTTTTTTTTAAACCGACCTATTTTTTTGAGATCTTTCCTTTGGAGCAATTAGTTTCAACCTTTTAAGCTTCATTTAAAAAAAATGGAAAGTGTTATCCGATTATTATTAGCAACACCAATTTTTTCGAATGGCCATCCTACATGGTAGAGTTACTTAGAAGTAAAGGGCTTTATAGAATAGATTTGGGACAAGAATTTAAACCTACCGATGCAGATAAAATGGCTAAATGGGAAAATAAACAAGATCAAGCATGAGGGTTGATAAGAATGTCCATTGCTCAAGATCTCAGATTTCATATCCAAGAAATTGACTCCCCAGTTGAAGGTATGAAAAAGATAAATACTGTTTTTGGCATTAAAAATGAAATCAAAGCCCACCAGCTTGAAAATGAGTTGCTTACTTTGGACCCCAATAATTTCTCCTATATTGAAGAATTTTTTTCAAAATTCATGACCCTTAGACTTCTTTTAAGGGGTTGTAAGGTAAAAAAGGAAGATGGTAGTCTTATCTATTCCATTCTTGCTAAGATAGGCCCTGCATACTCTGTATTTGTTTCCACCTTCAATTCTGATGTAGGGGCATTAAACTCAAGAAAATTCCTTATATTTCAATAGACTTAGGGGTTTTGTGTTTTCAAGGGAGTTGGTTTCTTATGTAATGATTTGAGTGATTTTAATGAGAATTAATTAAATATTGTGAGGAATTTTGTAAATGTTCTCGAATGTTGGAGAACATGAGAGAATGAGGATAGTTGAGAGTGCATAGGGATTGAGAGATTTAGGAATTAATTATAAATCCTAAATAAGAATTGGTTTCATTATTTTGTGGATGAAAGATGATCCTTAGGGATAAGTAGTGATTTTAGGACTTAGAGGATATTTGGGATTTTGTTGAGAAGATGGAGGAACCGAAACCAAAAATAGTTTCAGAACCTTTTGTATAGATTGTAGGCCTAAAAGTCATAAGAAAATAGATTCAAGGTAGAGGATTTAGAGAGGTAGGGTTTGAATTGTAGGCCACTGATACAGAAGATCAGGCCAGAGGAAGAATTTCCTATGTAATTGATGTGTGTTAATACAGAGAACTCAATTTTCTGAGTTCATGTTTCATTACTGAGTTTATATAGGTTGCAGATGAAATTACAAGATTGTTGATTGTATGAGTTTGTATGTTTAATATTGAATTGTGATGGTAAAACTGTGTGTATCGATCATAGAATGGATCGATGAGATGGAAGAGGAAAAGATCTTTCAAGTCAATACCTTGAGTATATTGTGTTAGAATCAACAATCGAGGTTTGGAGTCACATTTGAGTTTATTATATTTATAAATATGGATTTGAACCACAAATAATGAATAAGAGAGGTTAAAATCATGCGTGGAATGAATGATGGAGAGGGTTTGGAGATTGATTGGAACCCTGGACCTGTTCGAAACTTTGAGATGAGACATAGTGGAATAACAAGCGGATGATGCAGTCTGAAGAGGAAGCATAAAACACGTAATAGTGTTAAGAATTGAAGGCAGAATGGTGGACCAAAGTGCAGTGGAAACGTGGCGAAATTATGTGGTTGGATTAGTGTAGATGGTTTTTTAAAACCACAAATGGTTTTCGCGTGGCCTTCGAGTGGTAAATGGTTTCATTGAAATGGAACGCGATAATGGTTTGTGAATGACACGTAGCATCGATGGAATTCTAATACTATCGATTTCGCGTTGAGTTGGAGTGATAAAGTTCTGGAGTTAATGTTATGCGATATCCGTTGGATTCTCTGATCAAATGATCGGACGATGTTCGCATAAGGAATCATCGACAAAGGTGTGTTAATAAATGTTGCGGGACCCAGAATATTAGTATATGTTGGTGTTTGGATTTTAACCAAAGTCGGGTGTATGGAATATAATGTGTGCCCGATTATATATAATGTTTATTGACATTTAGATTTGCGAGCGCATATAAGCGTTGTTAAATGTGAGTTGGTAAGTGTGGACTTAAGTGATGTTGAAAAATGGGTATTTACCCAAAGTTATAGATATTGATTCCCATTTCATGAAACAAGTTTTATAATATGGTTTTAACCATAAGTTTTGTAAAAGGTAAGCTTCCGCATTAAAGTTTGCCCAATATGGGAATTATGTTGGTTGAAAAATGAACCATGCATTTTTATATGCATCTTAAGGAGAGAATGTGGGTTTTGCAGCCTTCGGCTGCATCAAGTGGTATCAGAGCTGGAAAAGCTCTTTTGAAAATTAAAGATTTTTTTAAAAAAATGCATGTGTGATGGGAAAATAAAAGGAGATCAGATTCTAAATCTGATAAGTAGAAGATACACAAAATTGAAGTGAACAGACATTTGCAGAAATGAATGAAGACAGTCCAATCAAAGTACTATCATTGAAAAGAACAAGATCATGCAGAGATCTTGAAGGTGAGATAATTTTAATCTAATTTAAAAAATTGTGATTGCAGGTAAGATGAAAACAAATATTTTGATGATGATGACAGTGAACCTGATATTCCAGCTAAAGGTTGGATAGGGAGAACAACTGAAGTGTTCTCAAGAGAAGGTGAGTTGAGGATATAAGCCTAGAGAGAGTAGAAGAGAGTGCTCAAGAGGTTCCAGAGCTCGAGAACTAGCACTTGCCAAAAGACCAAGTCCAGAGAGGGGATTGGTGAGGTAAGTGGTAGCAGGGAGAACTTGCTGTTGCTGAGGCTTAGTGCAACTCATGGTGAGTGAGAAGCTCATGAAGAAAATGATCATGGAAGATCAGAGAAGAGGTTCTAAAGAATTCCAAGATGAATGATGAGGATAGAAAAAGAGATACTGCAGTGATGAAATTACAACTAGAGGTACTAAAGGAATGGCTACAAGAAGAGAAAAACCAGAGAGGAGGATGGATCTTTCCATTGAAGGGAAAGAGGGTAATTTGGAAACCATTACAAATGAAGTGGAGGCAAAAGGAGATTGCCTTATGGAAAGAAGAACTCAAATTTTTAGAGTCAAAGATGGAATTTGAGGATTCCACATGCAAATATGTTCAAAGAGAAATGCTTGAAGAAGCAAACGAGACTGAAAAGTCTTGTGTTTTTAAAACTAATGAATTGTGTATGATTGCAGGTACATCACAGGATGGTGAAAAAAGTTTGAAGTTTGTTAAGGAGAAGAAGTCGAATATGAAATCTGTTCAGATCAATGCTGAGATAGTAAGATCTCATAAAGAAAAGGAGACAGAGGGGTCTAATAGAAATATCAACAGAATATTGAAACAGAGAAAGAGGACTATCTAATGATTGGTCAAAAACAAATGAAGGTATGGAAAGTTGTGTGAAATTTCCAAGTTCTACTCCAATTGAGATTGTTGAGTTATATAGAAAGTTAGATCTTCAAAGAAGAGAATTGGAAAAATAGAGGATCTATACTCAAGATAAATTGTTGAATGTGAAAGACAAAGAAATTGTCATGAATGACAGTCAGGAAACAAAGGATAAGGATGTAAGAGTTCAACAAAGTGAAATTGCAGAGAAAGAAGTTCATTGTTGTGAGCCAGAGCAAAGAGACATTCTTGAAATAGATGATAAAAAGGAGAAACTAGCTGACAGTCTCATGGAGAATTTACATCAACATACTAATGTGCTGACAAAGGAGTTGGAAGAAAACTCAAAGCAGCATACTGAAATGTTGCTAGAGGAGGAAGAGGTATTGAAACTTTGTATTTTTAATACTGATAATTCATGTGTTAATTATGCAGGCAAAGAAGGACATCAAATGAAAAATGTCAAAGAATCTAGTGAAAGGGAAACTATGTTAGATGAAAACATAGTAAAGGATCATCATTCTATTGTGGTGATTTGAACAATGGAGATAACCTTGGAAGCTGGGAAGAAAGACAGTGAAGATTTTCTGAATCTTGAAAGAGACTTAGAACTGCAAGAAGAAGATTTGGTGATTGGATCATCAAATAAGACCATTGGGTCTTGTAATTTTGAAATTGAAAATTTGACTATGTTTACAGGTGTTGCAGAAGACAATCCATCTCTTGGAATTGTCTTGAATGAAGATGAACTGTTGCAGAAGAAGGAACTTATAAAATCCAAGGAAGGTGAGATAGTCATGTCTCATATGAAGGAACTTGTTATTATTGATGACAAGGAGGAATTGGCTTGTTTGATTGGCCAAGAGAAGATTGCAGGACAAACTTTTAGAACTACCACAGTGGTGAAGAATCATAATTCTATTCTGATAAAGGATGAAGACACAGTGTTTGAAGAATTTGAATTGATTGACAGAATCAATCAAGGAGGTGAAGGACAATTACTGAAGATTGTCAAAGAAGAAGAAGAAGGATATGCTGAAACTAAATTGCAACATATTGATGATGTGTTTGAGATAAAACAAGTTCAAAGGAAATGGTTGAAATGTTCGCTGGAAACAATTATGCCAAGAAAGGAATTGCAGACACTGAAGTGAAAATTCCTGAAGTTGTGAAAGAAATAGGAGCAAATACTAGTTTGTAAAATTTGATTATGCTTACTAGTATACAAATAAGAATGAATGAGTATGTTATTGCAGTTAAAGAATCAAATGATAATTCATTTTTTAAAAGTGACTTTGCAGGTAGTGAGCAGAAGAAGAATGTTGCAGAGGGAGATATCTTAAGAGATATTCAGGAAGTTTGGGAGGAGGCAACATCTGCAGCAACAGCAGCAGCAACAACAACAAAGGTAATAGTATTGGCAACAACATCTACAACAACAACAAAGGTAATAGTATTGGCAACAACATCTACAACAACAAAAGCAACATATGCAACAATAGAAATTGAAAGCAACAACAAAAGGCAGAGTAATTTCTAGACAATAGATAAACTAGACATAGAGATTGAAAACATAAGGAGGTTGATGATGAAGGTGTCTCAGAAGAAAAAGACAGTAGCAAGAAGGAAAAGAAATTACAACAAGGAGAAGACAAGAATAGACTGTGAAAGCATAGCTAGTGGCAAGATGCAGAATAAAGTATGGAAACCTGGAGAAGTACAACAGAAGAATAATGCAGCTTATGGACAACAACAAAACAGAGTATGGGATCCAGGAGGCAAAGATTAAAAGCACATGATCAGGAGATCATGATTATTTTTGACCTTGGGAGTCTGATGCAGGGGCATTAGGCTCAAGAAAATTCCTTGTATTTTAATAGACTTAGGGGTTTTGTGTTTTCAAGGGAGTTGGTTTCTTATGTAATGATTTGAGTGATTTTAATGAGAATTAATTAAATATTGTGAGGAATTTTGTAAATGTTCTCGAATTTTGGAGAACATGAGAGAATGAGGATAGTTGAGAGTGCATAGGGATTGAGAGATTTAGGAATTAATTATAAATCCTAAATAAGAATTGGTTTCATTATTTTGTGGATGAAAGAGGATCCTTAGGGATAAGTAGTGATTTTAGGACTTAGAGGATATTTGGGGTTTTGTTGAGAAGATGGAGGAACTGAAACCAAAAATAGTTTCAGAACCTTTTGTATAAATTGTAAGCCTAAAAGGCATAAGAAAATAGATTCAAGGTACAGGATTTAGAGAGGCAGGGTTTGAATTGTAAGCCTATGAGCAGAATAGGAAAAGGCCACTGATACAGAAGATCAGGCCAGAGGAAGAATTTCCTATGTACTGTGTGTTAATACAAATAATTCGATTTTCTGAGTTCATGTTTCATTACTGAGTTTATATAGGTTGCAGATGAAATTACAGGATTATTGATTGTATGAGTTTGTGTGTTTGATATTGAATTGTGATGGTAAAACTGCGTGTATCGATCATAGAATGGATTGATGAGATAGAAGAGGAAAAGATCTTTCAAGTCAATACCTTGAGTATATCGTGTTAGAATCAACAATTGGGGTTTGGAGTCACATTTGAGTTTATTGTATTTATAAAGATGGATTTGAACAAGAAATAAGGAATAAGAGAGGTTAAAATCATGCGTGGAATGAATGCTGGAGAGGGTTTGGAGATTGATTGGGACCCTGGACCTGTTCGAAACTTTGAGATGATACATAGTGGAATAACAAGCGGATGATGCAGTCTGAAGAGGAAGTAGAAAACACGTAATAGTGTTAAGAATTGAAGGTAGAATGGTGGACCAAAGCACTGTGGAAACGTGGCGAAATTATGTGGTTGGAACAATGTAGATGGTTTTTGAAAACCACAAATGGTTTTCACGCAGCCTTCGAGTGGTAATTGGTTTCATTGAAATGGATCGCGATAATGGTTTGTGAATGACACGTAGCATCGACGAAATTCTAATACCGCCGATTTCGCGTTGAGTTGGAGTGATAAAGTTCAGGAGTTAATGTTATGCGATATCCATTGGATGCTCTGATCAAATGATCGGACGGTGTTTGCATAAGGAATCATCGACAGAGGTGTGTTAATAAATGTTGCGAGACCCAGAACATTAGTATATGTTGGTGTTTGGATTTTAACCAAAGTCGGGTGTATGGAATATAATGTGGGCCCGATTATATATAATTTTTATTGACATTCAGATTTGCGAGCGCATATAAGTGTTGTTAAATGTGAGTCGGTAAGCGTGGGCTCAAGTATACGGCGGATGTTGAAAAATGGGTATTTACCCAAAGTTATAGATATTGATTCCCATTTCATGAAACAAGTTTTATAATATGGTTTTAACCATAATTTTTGTAAAATATAAGCTTCCGCATTAAAGTTTGCCCAATATGGGAATTATGTTGGTTGAAAAATGAAACATGCATTTTTATATGCATCTTAAGGAGAGAATGTGGGTTTTGCAGCCTTCGGCTGC
Organism: Pinus albicaulis; assembly: GCA_034641835.2. Taxonomy (NCBI): domain Eukaryota; kingdom Viridiplantae; phylum Streptophyta; class Pinopsida; order Pinales; family Pinaceae; genus Pinus; species Pinus albicaulis. The sequence continues at coordinate 398,568,500 of CM076575.1, read as the reverse complement.
ATCAAATTCCACTAGAGAAGCCCTCATTTCTCAAGGAACAACCTACAAGTCCCCCTCTTTTGATGCGTTTCGCGATTCTTTGATAAGAGAACAAGAACAACTCTTACACCTTGGTCTTGTTAATACTGGAAACTTTTCTAAGAAAGCCTTAGCAACCCAACAACAACCATATCTAAATAATCCCAAGAAGCAACATCCTAAAAAGAATGGTTCTAAACTAAACAAGGGTCTTAAGCAATTTCAACTACGAACTGAAAAAGAAATTCAACAAAATGATAAGGCAAATAAAAACAAAGTGAAGAAGACAAATAAACATTGCAACTTTTGTAATCGTGATGGCCACGTAGAGTCAAAATGTTTTAAGAGGATAGAAGCCTTGGAAGTAGCAATGAAGAAACACAACATCCATTTGGGGAACACTTCAACTTCATCTTCGGGAATGACACTTTATTCTTATGGTTGTCAAGCATCAAGATCTAGTTATGCATTGAATGTATCTTCTTCTTCTCATTCTCATAAGTGGCTCATTAATTCTGGAGCCTCTTACTACATGGACAAAAATAAAGTCATGTTTTCTTCTTTAAATGATTGTAACACAAAAAAAAAATTATGTTGGCGATGATAGATCTCTTAGTGTTGTAGGGTCTAGAACCATTCATCTAGATAATGGTCAGTTTAATGATGTATTATGTGTTCCTTCCTTGTCCTATAACATTCTATTTGCTTATCAAATAACTCATTTAGGTGAAGGGAAAACAATAGAATTATCACCTCATAATGTTGTAATTAAGGACCTCAAAGATCCTAGACATATTTTAGCTACTGGCATTGTTGATGATTCCATAATGTCGTATAAGTTTGACAAGTTTGGGTCATCATGTATTCCCTTAATTTTTGTTGCTCATAATGATGAAGTGAGCAAACTTTGGCATGAGCGATTTGGTCACTTAAATTATTGCTCTCTTCAAACTCTATGAAAAGAAAATATGGTGATAGGTTTCCTATGGTATCTTGCCGAGATGGTGTTTGTTCCGGTTGTGTACTCAAAAAACATCATCAGGATAGTTTTGACAAACATGCCTCTTGGCACGCTTCAACCCCTTTGCAGCTTGTGCACAGTTATTTATGTGGTCCACTTCTGGTTGTCTCTTTCTCTGGCTACAAGTACTTCTTAACTTTCATTAATGATTTTTCCATACACACTTGGGTATACTTCTTAAAACTCAAGAGTGAATATTTTAACATGTTCTTGGCCTTTAAGGCCTTTGTTGAGAAACAATTTGGACATCACATTCTTAAGTTAAGATATGACAATGGAAGAGAATATACTAGCAACAAAATTATCAACTTTTGCACTGAATATGACATTCAATTGCAACATATTGTGCTGTTCACTCCACAACAAAATGATGTAGCTGAAAGGAAGAATTGCACTCTAAAATAAATGGCTAACTATATGCTTCAATATAAAGGACTTAGTCTTAATTTTTAGGGCAGAAGAAATTAATTGTGCAAATTACATAGTAAATCACATTCCTACGAAGGTTTTAAGGAATATCACTCGAGAAGAAGCCTGGAGCTGAATCAAATCAGGTGTAAGTCACTTTCGTGTTTTTGGAAGTGAAGCCCGGGCCCATATTCCTGATGAGAAACATAAAGCCTTAGAACCTAAGAGTGAAAAATATTTTTTTGTTGGATATTATGAAGATGTCAAAGGATATAGAATTCTTCAACCCAAATCCAAAAATTTAATCATTAGGAGAGATGTAAAATTTTATGAAAATATATCGGCCTACGAGCCTAGTTTGGCAGGTGTGCCACCTTTTGCCTGTGAGCCTAATTCGGCATATGTGCCACCTCTCTCTATCTCTTCTACTTCTGACAACATTCCTTCTAGTTCAGATGATGACAACGAGGATGAAAATCCTCCTCCACCTCCTGAGGATCTTCCTTCAGCTCCACAACTTCAAAAATGGGTCTGCTCTACTCGGGATGCAACAGGTTCTCTTGCATGTGACCCTACATATCAACATCGTACACGTTCTCAGTTTGATAGAGCCTCTTCCTTATTGGCTCAAGTTCCAGAAAATCCTGATCTAGACACCTTTGAAGAAGCTTTAGGTCATCCAGATTGGGATGCAACTATGAATGAAGAATATTGTTCCTTATTGTTAAACCATAGTCGGGATCTTTTTCCTCTTCCAAAGGGAAGAAAACTTGTCAGATGCAAATGGGTTTACAAAACAAAGTTTGGAATAGGGTGAAAAGTGGATAAACATAAAGCTCGTCTTGTTGCTAAAGGATTATCACAAGTTGAAGGCATTGACTATACTGAAACCTTCTCCCCTGTTTCCAAAATGAATTCTATCTGCCTTGTTTTTTCCCTTGCTACCTCCTTTAAATGGGAATTCCATCAGATGGATGTTAAATCCACCTTATTACATGGGGAATTACATGAATAAATTTACATGGAACAACCCCCTAGCTTTATCGAAAATGACTCTAGCCTTGTTTGTTGCCTTAGGAAGTCTCTCTATGGTTTCAAACAAGCCCCTCAGGCTTGGTATGTCAAAATGGATAAATTTCTCTTCGATAATGGATTTTCTAGATGTCATTCCGACAAAAATATCTACACCAAGAAAGTGGGTAAGTTCTTAACATCCTTGTTCTTTATGTTGATGATCTTATCCTTACTGTTAGTGATCCCAACCATATAAAACATGTGAATTATAGCCTCAAAAATAAGTTTGAAATGACATTCTTAGGACACTTGCATTATTTCCTTGGTCTTCAAGTCTTGCAATCCAAAGAAGGTACTACCCTTTCTCCATCCAAGTATGCCTGCGATATTCTATGCCACTTTCACATTGAAGACTGTAAGCCAACCCCTTCTCCCTTTCAGTTTGGAGTCAATCTCTCAGTCACTTGTACTTCCCTTAAAGTTGATGCTACCTTATACCATCAACTCATTGGTAAACTTGTGTATCTAACCCATACCCGTCCTAAAATTTCATTTTTTTGTTGGTCTTGTTGTTCGGTTTATGCACAAACCTCATGAAAGTAAATGGAAAGAAGCTAAAAGAATACTTTGATATATTCGAGGTACGGTTCAGTTCGGGATTCATTACGATGCAGGAGCATCTCCATTGTTGATTGGTTTCATTAATTCTGATTGTACTGGTGACCCTGATGATCGAAAGTCTACTGCAGGTTATGTATTCACTCTTGGTTCATGACCCATTACATGGTATTGTAAGAAACAAATTTCCATCTCTCTTAATTCTGCAGAAGTAGAGTATCGTGGTGCTATTGAAGCCAACAAGGAAGCCCTGTGGCTTTGTCAAATCCTGTTCGAATTTTGTCTTCATCAGCAACATCCAACTACACATTAGTGTGATAATCAGAGTGCCATTCAACTATGCAAAGATCCAATTCAACATCAGCGCATGAAACACATTAAGCTACACATACACTTCATCAAAAATCTCATTCTTGATCATGTTCTTGAAGTGAAGTATTTTTCAACCAATGATCAAGTTGCTAATATCTTTACAAAGTCTCTCACATAAGCGAATTTTACCAAACTTCGATCTATGCTTGGAGTTCAGGAAGTTATCATTAAGGGGGGATAGGATCTAATACCTCCTTCGATTGTGTCACCTTTTTAAATCCTTCAATCCTGTCCCAAGTTGTTCTTAAAGGGTGATGTTAGGATATTCTGACACATAGGAAATAGTTAAGTATAACTTGGTCTAGCATAGAGTTAGGTAAAGTGTATTTCTTTACTATGTACTTTTGTAGCTTATAATCCGACGATCACAAAATTTAGTGATTTGATAGCTCATTCTCTCCTCAGTATTACTGATACTTGATCCATGGCTTAACATGCTATTGGTCCATGATCTCTATTTAAAGAGCATGGAGGTTCATTTGTCTGGCGACCATTTATGAAAGAAGCTTATGTAAATTTTCTTTCTTTATATTAGTAAATTTTCTGAAGTGGCCGCGTTGGCATAGACCGTGGACTGTTTCCCTCTTTGATGGTTTTAACCACGTCAAATACTGGTGTACTGATCTATGATCTGTTTGTGAGCAGTGACCTTTGGTGTTTGATATAAGGAACTTACCCTGTAAGTTCCTACATGAATAAATCTTGTGTTTAAAGGATCAAATTTCCATTTATTGTTTCTCTCGCATGTCGAATCATAATTGATCCTCTTTTTAGGATCCAATTTACTTGTTTGAGGGGTTATATGTTTTGCTTTCCACACTTGTATGTCCCGAGCTGGTCGATCTTGGGGTGAACTAGTCTCCATTGTTGGGTGTGTCTTTCTAACTGCAATATACCAGTTCTTTACCTTCTCATCTTCTGTTGTGGATATTGATGAATGCCTTGAATTAAAACCAATCCTTTCACAATGCTACTTGCACACTCTTTTGGGATCATATCCATGAAAGTCCTTAGATGTGTAGTGCAGGCGATCCAAATCTTGTATTTTTTCTGCTACCACATTGCGGCTCTTCAAATAATAAAATCCAATTGTCAAATGGAAGGTGGGCCAAGGGACTTTCTTCCTCCCGTGAAGAACTCCTGACAATCCCTTGTCCAATTCATTTGATACTTCCTGTATGACCACCTTATTGGTCACATATCACGACATGATATGAGGGAATATATGATAGCAAAAACACCTGATGTATGTTCCCTGGGGTGCTACAAACCAATATGTGATATCTCGTAGTGATTCCTTCACCTAATTGGTTATGCAAGGAGGTCCGATCTCAAATATCATATGAAAAATAACTGCAAGGAAGTGTTCAACAAATTTTTCATATGCTTCTTTGAAGCTTGATTCTAACAACACTCTATAGTGAAAGTAAATTGGGAATTTGTCTTGAGGGGTCCAATTCCAATACATTCCTGTGAACACATATTGTGCACAAATTCCATCCAGTAGAAATGCATACATATATAATTTTGGGGCCTGATTCACTGTCAAATATTCTTTTCACTGCCCCAAATGACATTGCAACCGAAATGAAAATATATCTGCCAAATTGAAATATTTACCATGGGTTACCACCATATTGAGCATATATATCCAATTTTCCTCAAACACCTCTACGTTCTTTCACCTATGAAAATTATAACACATGGCAATCAGATACTGATATACATCTCTGAGAATCTTGGTTGGGAAAACTACATATGGGTGATGATGAAAATTAGTAGGCTCTCGAAATCAAGCTTTTATGATGTCACTTGTGTTGAGGTCGGCCCATCTGATGTAGAAGTCATTATTTTCATATTATATTGACATAATAATATTATAGTAGGTCTACATTTATTATCCATAATAGGTGGTGATATGACCACTGCTTTCACTGCGAAGCACAAGATGAGAGTCATCCATATGTGTGATGATCCACTCAAGCAATTTTGTACAACGGATGACCAATAATCTGCATCCGACCCTATGCATCTTGGACCACTCAATGTTGATATAAACTTCCAAGTTGTTAGGAAACCTTTTCTGGATAAATGTGTCTTTTATGCCACTCTAGGTGACCTCAGTAGACTTATCAATGAAGCACGACGTGTTTGCATATATAAGACTGGTTGGTTTTTTCACTTCAACAACTTCCTTAGTGCTTGCATCTGAAACTTCTTTGGAGGCCACTTTATGGGGAGACATGGATCCAACAAATGATGAAAGGGTGACAATACTTGTAGCTTGAACACCTATTTTTGGAAACACACTCGTGATGGCAATATTAGATTTAAGAAACTAACTCCGCACAAAAATATATTCAACAATTCACATTCAAAGAGCCATTAAATGTATTGAAAATGTAAATCTATGAATGATAACACGTAATCACTTGCATGCATGATAAAATAGGAATGCACACAAGGAGGGAGCACTTTTCAAAGCACGAAGGGCGGGGGGAGGGGTGGGGGGGGGGTGTCAAGGGTCATTCAAGGCTTTGTAGTGCACTCATGCACTCAAGAAAGGGAAGGAAAACCACTGAGGGCACACTGGCACACTCTGAAGGGATGAGGGATGACGCTCCAGGCCTTTAGCCCTTCATGGTGTGTTCATGCACTCAAGGAGAGGGAGAGGGAACACTGACACACTCCTAAGGGGCGAAGGGAAAATTTTTCGAGCCTTCGGCCTTTGAGGTGTGCTCATGCACTCAAGGGAGAGGAGGGCACATTGGCGCATGCCGAAAAGACAAAGGAAACTCACTTAAGCCTTCGTTGTGCACTCATGCACTTAGGGAGGGTGTAATTCTTCATGGTGAAGGAGTGCTCTCAAGAGGGAAACTAGAATTTTTTGGGCATAGTTTTTAGAGCTGATCGGGCTTCGGGTTCCAAAAGTGCGCTCTTCCTGAGGATGGCTCAAGAAAAAATCTGTTAGCAAGATTTTGTGATGAAAATGAGAAGAATAAGGATATACAAGATTTTATGGATGTTGTCTCAATCATGTTAAGAATGTGAAAAGACAAGGAAAATTTAGAGTTTCAGCATGCAACAGTAAAATAACACTTGTAGAAGAAAGATTGAACAAAAACGAAAGTAAATGAATTGGAAAACAAAGAAATGGCAACAAGAAAAGCAATATCCATAGTGAAATCATGAAAGTCAATGAATGGGTTCAACATAGAAAACTTACTTGTAACGCAGATCGACGAAGAGCTTCTTGATTCATAGTTGTGCGCCCAACCCAGATGAGAATGATTGTGAAAATGAATGATTAACTGGGTTGATTTGAAATAAATGACATGAAAATTAGTTTCATGCATGATTGCTTCTTGTTGACTAGTAAATGAGTTAGTTAAGGGAAATTATGTGGACTCCTATTTTCTAGGAGTGCGCCCACATGCAAAAAGAATCCCATGCATGCTTTCAATAAGGGATCATGTCTTTGATATCAAGGAATGCACTTAAGGGGGGTGCATGTATTCAACGTGAAGGAGTGCGCTCAAGGAGGGCACACTTATTCGACTCGAAGGAGTGCGCTCAACACAAGAACATGTCTTCGTCAACTTGAAGTGCACTTTTGACTTAAAGGGAACTTTTCTTGGTTTTGTTTGCTTTTGTGTGTTTTTCAAAAGCTTTTATAGTGTGTGCATGGAGAAAATTTTAACTTATAATTCAATAAAAGTCATTAGTCCACCTAACCATGGGCTAGATAACACAACTACTTCTAAGTGTTAGGTGACAACATTGAAGAAATGTTTACTTAGGAGGATCCGACGCTTGGAAAAATCACAAAACAAACAATGTGATGACACTAAGGGGCTTGAAATGAAAATTCATGTAGGATCCAAAATTTACTTAGGAAAAAAAATTGGAGGGTCGTTGTTGCAACGAAAACACTTGGCGACGCACTCAGAGAACCCAAATTCTCTGAAATGGTTTAATTTAAGCACGCAGTCCCAATTCAGAAGTATTGATTCAATCAATGAGTAACCTTGGCTTCCCCCTCTTACCTGATTAAAGATTTAGTCTCCTTAGTTCCACCGCTCGTTGTAACTCAACATAAATCAAGCCATATAATTATCCTGCCAATGTAAGTAAGGGTAATATAGTATTACGAGTTAATAAAACCAGAGTACTAGTTTTACATCCCTGGCGTTTCTTCGCTACCAGTAGGCCCAAACAGTACCCTTACGAAGTCACTTCAAGAACACAAATGTTGCTTCACTATCAACGAGCCTCGACGGTACCCTGATGGCTACGCTTGCTTCACCTCTCAACACATGAAGTATTTTTCTTCTTTCACCCTTTTATTATTTATTTCTTTTCTTTTCATAGGATTATGCATAAGAACTTATTATTTTCATAGGCGGAACAGGGATTCCGAATTATTGAGAGCATACGAGGTTGCTCCTTCAGAGACAAGTTTAATATCTCTGATGCTTTGTTTGCTAAAAGTTTTCGCCTTACCTTACCCTACTCAGATAGATAACCACGAACACACTATTCATAACATGACCCAGTGCATAAATTAGAATCCTAAATAGATATGGGCATCATAGTTTTCTTGCAGCTTCCCGAGTCAAGGATCATATTTTCCATCGAAAATCATCAACTTGAAAGATGAAAAGAAAAACAAAGAATAGGGTAAAAGATAAGCCAAGGGTTGTATGTTACCACAACTTTCATTTCACAAAAAATATTAGCCACATCATCTTGAAGCTTGAAACCAACTTTATTCAAGAAAAAATAGAACCAAAAGAGCAAAAGGGAAAATGAAAGCATAAAACAGGAATGCAATGCATCTAACTAAATGAAACCTATCCTATAATTAAATAGAACATGGTCGGTTAATGTGAAATGGAACTTTGAATGTAGCCATAGAATATTCTCTCACCCTTTGGGTGGAAGGATGTGATCGTGTGAAACCAAAATAAAATGTAGTGTAGTGAAAAGGATAAATCATGCAAAGATCTACACTGACAAGTATAAATAGGAAGTGAAATCACAACGATGTAACTCACTTGACTGCTTTATAAAAAAAAAGGCCCCACAATAATAGTAATTACTAGGATTATGACCATACAAGACTCGACGAAGCGCATGCAAGTACAGGCCATGAGGCATGGGTCCTGATCGATAAGATTCCTCAAGGGAATCTATAATAGGATCATGGAAACAACCTTTAGGGAAAATTAGACAAGAAAAAACAATCAAATACAAATCCACATGATAAGCGAAATCAATAGGTTTTCTATAATTTGTGTTGTCGTGCGCGTAAGATTTTTTGACGAATGGTGCAAAATATAAGTCAAATTGAATGATCTGACATTCATTAAGATTACTCTCTATTTCCACATCACTTATTAAAGATTTTCTTGAAGTGGGATGTAGCGATGGAAGTTCAACAATCAAACTAAAATTGGCTCCGTGGGGGTTAAAAAAAATTATGTGAAGAAAATGAGCATCGCTCAAGAGAGAGTCGAAATCCTACGAGATGAAATTGTCAATACGACTCGATATCACAGATGCCATCAGGGTGACGTGAACCAAACATAACCATTAGTGTAGGGTGAAGTGTCCTACTCACCTGAATTAACTTTTAATTCTTAGAAAACGTGGTCAATTGCTTATCAAGACAAGATTCATTATTTAAATCATGAGATTAGAAATAAAATTGAGGTTGATCAGGTAGATTTTCAAGATTGACACAAAAATCCTCTATGATAGGCATGTCGTCTTCTTGATCAAAGGGAGTGTTATCACTCTGCCATATCTCTAAGGCTGAAGAAATCCCAACAGAGGTAACCACAAACTAATATTTTTGCTTGGTATCTAGCCCTAACAATTCGGAGAGGGATCTCTCCACAAAAATCACAACCAAGAGGGCTGGATGAATTTTTTTTTAGGCTAGCTATGAAATGCATAAGGGTTTGTTTTATTTTGATTGGGTTTCTTGGATGAGGATTAGGTCAAAGAGGCTAGGCCAGGGTAAATAAGATGGGAATTGCAGCCCATTCAATGGGGCAAGGTAGGTAGAAAACTTAGCACTTTAAGGTGATTTTGTGAGATGGTTTCAGACTGATGAGGAGCTAGGAAGAGCATAAGAGATGTATTCTTCTTAAACTGAATAAAATGGACAAATTATGAAGACTTTCCCAAAACAGAGCATGAAAGAACATGTATTCTGCCTATCATCTTGAAAATCATCATATAATAGACATGAAATGGTTTATGAGCTTACAAAACATTCATACAAATGAAATAAGAGAAGAAACAATGCTAGACATCCATACCATAGGTATCGCAAAGAAATAGCTGCAAATCTTCATTAATTTCAGGCCAAATTGATTACACTGTAGTCCTTCATCAATACAAAAGCATCCAACCTTTTCCAAAGGTGAAGAAGGGAATGATATTGACATTAAACCCACATTATCTCATCCTAAGGCATCGAATCCCTGAGTTGAGGAAGAGATCCACAAAAATCTGAATTGATAGCTAGAGTGTATGGAGGTTTAAGTGACTCCTCCCTAATTACAGTGAAACTGATTCATTTGACTTGATTATAACATTTACTCAATGAATTTACCCCTAGGTAACTCATCCACGTGATATTTACATTTACCTTCATCAATTACATAGGTAAAATACTCATTTCCCAAGATAAAAGTAAAAAATGCAGTGAAAATTGAAAAATATCAGACATTGGTCAAGTGCGCCATTTTTGTGCTAGGCGCGCCCTCTCTTTTCCAAGAGCATGCTCCATGTTGAAGCTTGATTTTGGATGGGTTACAGGTGTCCAAATTGGGCTCAGGATGGCTTGTTGGAAATCCTATCAAGTCTGATTTCCTGATATGTTTTTATTTTGCAAAATGGAGTTGATTTACCCTGTCAAAAAGTGATTCTCCCATAGCTGGTCAGGCACGCAGCGCCAAGGCAAAAAATGAGGCAAAACATTGATTTTTTGTGTGTGTTTTTCACCTTTTCACCTGCCAGTTGTCAAAACTAAGACTAGACAAGCTATTTTTTTTTTTTTTTAAAGACAGAACATTGATTTTTTGTGTGTGTTTTTCACCTTTTCACCTGCCAGTTGTCAAAACTAAGACTAGACAAGTCTTTTTTTTTTTTAGGCAGAACATTGATTTTTTGTGTGTGTTTTTCACCTTTTCACCTGCCAGTTGTCAAAACTAAGACTAGACAAGTTTTTTTTTTTTTTTTTTGGAATGTATTTGTCATTTTTCATCTGTTGGTGGTCTTCATTTGGCCAAAAAGTGCCTCATAAAAGAGAAACTTAAAAATTTCAAAATTTGAACCAAATTTTTTTCAAAATTTGCTAATTGGCTGCTAATTATGTGGTTAGGCATGGAGTGAGGCTTTAGCTAGTATGTCAAGCCTCCTTTCCTCTTCTGGCATGGTTAGAGCTTCAATTTTTGCATTAGATCTTTTAAGCTTGGCCCTTGCAATTTTGTTCCTTTTGGAATAGTGATTTGTCATCCTTTTCTGAATGTTGTTGTCTTTCTTTGCCTTGTTTTGGAGCTTCTCTAGGTGCTATTTAGCCCTGTGAAGCCATTGCTCCCGGTTCTCATTGATTACCACTGCAAATTCTTCATTTAAAGTGAGTTTATTAGCAAGCTCAACCTCCTTTTGCCTCTCTAGTTGTAGAGCTCTTTTCATCCCTCTAGTCCTAGGCCTTCTCTTTGGCACGTTCTTCTGTTTCATCTATCACACCATATGTTTCTAGTGTCTCTTCAAGCAAGACTTTAGCTTTTTCTTCCTCTCTTTGAGCTTTGATGAATTTCACTTCATCAATGAAGTGCTTTGTTTTTAGCTGCTGGTTCTCCTGCTCAAGAAAGTTAATGAAAAATTTAGACCTGTCAAGATTAGTTTAAAGCTACTTAATCTTGGCATATTTTTCGTTGATAACTATGCTAATGTCCTCATCATCATCATGCCCATCTAGGTCAACAAGGTCAAAATCTTGTTCTGTCTCATGGAGATCCTCCTCCTCATGTCTGATCTCTGCCTCTGTCATCTTTTGCTTCCCTTAGTCTACCTTCTTTGTCGATGTAGAAGGCAAGGACCCTTCCACTATGTGTGGAGAAAACACATGCCTATGACCTATTTGGTATGTTTTTTCCAATAGCTTTATCTCATCCTTCTTAGTTTGTTGAGGCTCACTGATCTCAACTCTGATAGGTGACCCAATTCCAATGTGAAATGGAGATGATGATGGTGAAATGGGTGAAGGAGACTGATTTGATGATGATGCATGAACTGTGGGCTGAGATGGAGGAATGGATGTGGAAGGATGAGATGATGAAGGCACATCTTGGGCATGCTAAATAGGTGGAGCATTGAATATGCCGTTAGCTATGAAAGTACTCCATGAAATATTCAGTTGTTTAAGGTGATTGAGGACTCTGATCTTGATGAGGGAGTGGTGAAAAATACTATTCATTTGGTGCTCATATTCTCTCTTTTGGACAATATATTTCATCTTGTCAATGCTCTGGAAGAGGTAAGAAGGTATGTTGAGAATATTGACCCTTGTGAAGTGCATGAGTAGACATATATGATAGGTGTAAAGTCTAGAGAACCTACCTTCACAAGAAAAGTATTTCATGATGATTTTCATCATGGTGGCATATCTGTCCAGGAGGTAAGAGAAAGGAAAAATCCTCTTTCTCTTATTCTTGTACCTAGGTTTAATGTATGGCTCGTAGTAATTCTCCTCCAAGTATTTTTGCTTGAACCATTTTTCCCCAACATTTGGGATTCCAGTGGCAGCTGATATGATGGCAGTGGACACAGTGAAAGTGACACTAGTGAGGGTTGCCTAGTTGTCATGGAGATTGGAGATGAATAGTCTGCTCAACATAGGATGGTGTTGGACCCTTTTTATTTTCTCATAGAATTCAAAACATCCTACATGCTTAAAACATGTCACAGTCATGGGAGATGCCATAAGTTCCTCGATATTTTTTGGCTCAAGTCTAAGGATTTCCCTCCTTTGTTTGACCTCCTCTTCTCTCTTTCTTCTCCCTCACTATAGTTTATGTTCTGTTCTTCTTCCATAGGTGTCTCAGTGTGAAAAACATAGGGATATGGAATAATAATGAAAAAATGAGTTTTAAGAAGTGGGAATGGGAAGGGGAAATTTAGGGAGATGGGGGAATGGGTTTATGAAAAGAGGGAGGTGACAGGGAGCAGTAATGATGAGGGAATTGTGATAGGGGATTTAATTATAGGTTAGGGATTTGGGAGCCTAGGAAAATGAAGCACCTTGGTCTTAGGGTTTTAGGGGAAAAGGGCTTAGGGAAAGGAGATTATGATAAAGGGGGTGAGAATAGGGTCAATTATGATATGAGAAGGGAATGGAAGTGGTAGAGAGTGAAATTGAAATGTAATTTGGGATTTGACTATGATACTAGGGCTTGAAACTGAAAAAGACACCAAATTTTGTAATAGCACTTAAAACACCATTGAAATGAAATTGACAAGGAGAGGGATGGTGTTTTATGCCTTACTTTCTTTCTGGAGGTCAAATGAAACATTTGTTGAAGATTGAAGGCGATAGTAATCGATTTGGGACGTTTTGAACAATTTCGGGCAAGTGCGCAGCGCACAACGTAGGTGTGCCCTCTCTTTTCTAGGTGCGCAATGTAATACACAGGAGTGCAACGTACAATGTAGGTGCGCAACGTAATACACAGGAGCACCCTCCTTCTTATAGGAGCGCAGCGCTGCCTCTGTTTTGCAAATTTTGCCCTCTGAATTTGGAAATCGTGCTTTTGCTGAGGTTTCTCGATGATGGAGAGGACAAATGAGATTTGTTTTGATGTGTAGTGGGTTTAAATACTTTGTGAATTTGATTTCGATGACTTAAAAACCCACTTTTGCAATGTTCAATTTCACCTTTAAAACCTTGCACAATACCTTTACACTCTTAGACTTTTTTCCTTTGACATTTGATCAATTGTTGGACTAAGAATTATTGCACTTTGACATTGCTTTGTTTGGCATATGGAACTGAGTTGGCAGCTTTGAGAAACTGAGTACTTATTACATATAAATTGACAAAAAAGTACATAAATAAAATAAAATTACATCTCTGTTTTTTGGAATAAATATTACATATTGGAATGAGTATCATAACTTTGAATCAAAATTACAAATTTGGAAATCATCTTTACATACTTACAAATCCTCTTTAGATGGTAAAGAGATATAATAACTCTCATACTTTTGTTGGCTTTATGCAATGAAATGGTGTTTTATTTGGAGCTTGAAGAATGAAAACCTAGAGACCTAATTAAGACCTTGAATGACATGAATTCATGGTGACCTGACTGATATAATGACATGATGAAATAGACTTTCATGATTGAAGTATGCTCAACAAGACATGAAGGTGGGCCAACAAGTATGAATTTTTGAGGAAGAATGAATTTTTTTAACTAGGACTACCATCAGTGAGTAAATTTTTTGCATGACCAAATGGAATGATAAAAAAAATCTAAGTGGGACTCCTAAAATGATATGAAAAAAGTATTTTGATCACTGATCGTAGGATGCAAATAATGACACTAAAATTGGCCTTATTTGGGATGATAGCTCTGAAAGAGGTTTCAAGAACCACAAAACTCTGGATTTTGCAGATCAGTGCCTTATTCATTAGGTCAATACGGTCAAAAACTCAATCTAATAACATAACTAAAAACTTATAACTCAAAAGAAATAGATTGACTCAAGACAAACTCAAATGACTGAAACTTGACTCAATACTGACTTACTTGATTGAAAACTAAACTTTTTGAAAATTGCAGAAAATCAGTGAAGCTCCATGGCTTTCATTTTGAGCTCTGAACTCCAGTGATTCTCTACTTCACACTTGTAGCAAAATGTAACTCATATTTACAATGAAATGGAAAACTGATCAAGAAATTTGTTTATGAAAAGATAGTGTTTCAGGAGCCTACCATTAACTGTTCCTCCTAAACACTCTTATCCGTTCATCTCCTCAAGCAAATAAGAATTATGTCCCTGACAAGTTGAAATCTGATATGGCCCTTTCCACAAATTCTCAAATTTACCATGCTTACTCTTGTATTCATTTCTTGCATCCCAGCGGAGTACCATATCTCCAACCTTGAAGTTGTATTCCTTAGTTTTCCGATCATATATCTTCTTTATCCTATCATGAAGTTTTGAAGTATTCTAAAATACTTCATCTCTTGTCTATTGAAGGTGTATCTTTTGATATGTCATTTTCCTCAGTCCCTTCTTCTTGCAACAATTTCATTACCAGGACTGCTAATGATGAAGGAAACACAATATCAACATCATACCAAACTTGAAAAGGAGACATACCAATAGACTTCTTATTACTTACCCGATCTGCTCACACTGCATTGATCAGCTTCTTATGCCAATTCTTCTTATTCGCCTCTAACATTTTCTTAATGATACTGATAAAGAATTTATTAGAGGTCTCCGCTAATCCATTACCTTGCGGGTAATAGGCTGTAGAGTGTCCCAACTTAATGTTATATCTATCACAAAACTCAATCATCTTCTTAGACTTGAATGCTGCCGCATTATCTGTGATAATTTTAGTAGGACAACCACAACGGGACAAAATATTAGTTTCTAAAAACTGAATGATGACAAAATCTGTTGCTTTCTTGGTCGAGATCACTTCGATCCCCTTGTAAAGTAATATGTGGCTGTCAATATCCACTTGTGCTATGTGGATGATGCTGGGTGAATATCGCTTATGAAATCTAGGCCCCACTACTAAAACATTGCATGTACTGAAATAGGTTGAAGAGGTAATGGGAGAAGTTTTCTCTTACCCTGAAAAAATTGACATTCATGGCAGCTCATTACTGCTTTGTAAAAATCTGCAAAAAGCGTCGGCCAATAATATTCCGCTCTCAATATTTTATTGGCCGTTGTCTTCCAATATAGGTGGCCCCCACAATATCCTTTATGGAAGTCATTCATCACTTCCTTAGATTCTTCTTCAACCAAGCAGTTCAACAACACACCTCTGAGATCCTTCTAGTAAAGTGCATTGTCCAGTATGCAATATTTTTAAGCTTTGAGTTTCAAAGATCTGCCTTGACTCTTAGTCATGCCTATCGGAGGATTTAGGTGTTGCAAAACATAAACAATATCAACATATCGTGGAGATGACAAAAATATATCGGATACCTGAATGAGATTCACTTCTTCTTCATTTTTGGACAAGGTTGAAATCAAGTTGATGCCAAAAGCATGAAGATTTGACTTGGCCATGAGCTTGGCTAAGCCCCGACCTTTGGTTAGCTTGGTGGGCTTGATCTCAAGGTCATATTCCAGTAAAGCTGCTATCCATCTTCCTCTCCTACCTTATGGGTCTGTCTGCATGAGAACTTCTTTCACAGCTGCATTAGGTACATAGGTAAGAGTATGCGAATGTAATATGTAAATTCTGAAATATTTTAGCTTTTTAACCAAAGCCATAGCCCATTTCTCTATGATTTTATAGCAAAGGATTGCATCTCTGATATTGCGACTAAAAAATGTAATTGATAGCTTTGTTTTATCCCTTTTCTGCATCAAGACTGCTGCCATAGTGTGCCAGAAGCAAATGAGAATATTATGAAAGCACTAGTATAATCAGGATTTATCAAAACTAGGGCAGTATTCAAGGAAAACTTAACTGAATGGAAGGATTTTCGGGCATCTTCAGACCACTTCACATCACTATTTTTTTTCAACATATTTGTCAATTCTCTAAGAAATTCATCTTACCGTTGAATGCTTGTACTTCCTTTTTGTGGAGAGGGAAATCAATCTATTGAATTTCTTGAACACGGGAAGGGTCAATCCGGATCCCATCCTTGGAGATGATGTGACCAAGTAGCTTGCCCTCCTCCATGGCAAAAAGGATTTTATCTGGGTTTAGAGATATTTCGAACTTCCTGCATCCCTCGAAAACAATTCTTAAATGGTGCAAATGTTCATCACCCGAATGTGAAAACACTATCAAGTCATCTAAATAAACAACCAAGAAAAAATATTTTTCATTGGCGAATGCTATGTCCATGGTCCGCTGGAATGTGGCCCCTGCATTTTTCAAACCAAATGGAATTTTTGCATATTTTAACGTGCCCCAAGGTGTAGTAAATGCGGTCTTGTCCTCATCATCCTTGTGCACCAAAATTTGGTTGTACCTTGAATAAATATCCAACAGTGACATTTAGGAAGAACCGACCACTCTTTGAAGTATACGGTCCATCTTCGGAATTGGATAGTTGTCCTTGAGGGACAACTATCCAATCAGAGAAATCTATGTAGATCTAGATTTCTCAAGTCTTCTTTCTCACTGGACCAAATTTGAAATCCAATCAGAGAATTTGATTGGGACAATAATATCGGACTTGAAAAGTCTGTTTACTTCTTTTTCAATTGATGGCAGCAATATGGGATTTATCCTTCTCAAATTTTGCCGAAAGGGCTTTTGATCATAATTGATTGGAATAGTGTGCTGAATAATGTTCTTGTCATACACCTTTTAATCTGCATATTCCCATGCGAAAACATCAGAAAATTCAGAAAGTAATTTAGCATATTCAACCTTTACCTCGGGAGATAAGGACTTGGATAGTTTAACCATGTTTGGTTTGTTGGTTGTCCCAATGTTTACATATTCAACACCCTTTTCCATAGGCATTAATGTAGGCTTCCTTGCTACTTCATCTTGGTCAAACAATCCTTCCAAAGGTATGAGACCTTTTGGAATATTATTGTCTTTCAGCTGTAGTATATCCATCTGATTTTCTTCTATATCCTGGTCATCTTTATCAGAAATTTGATCTATAGAAAAATTCTCAAATTCTTCTTCACCTTGGAGAAAGTTATTTGTCTGCTTATCATCTTAGAAAACTTGCCAATACCGCAAGTTATCGAGAACAATGGGCCGATGTTTCACATGAATCCTAAACTTCTTGTTTGAAAATATGGGGATCTTAAAATTGCTTGCAGCTTTAGCCAATGAATCTGCCATGAGATTTTGATTCCTTGGCAAAACTAAAAGTGCACACTCTGGAAACATTTTCAAAATATCTAGTACAAAATTCCTATATTGTCTCATGTGAGGATGATTAGCTTGATATTCACCTGTAACTTGCTTGATCACAAGTTCTGAATCACCATACACAAAAATCCTCTTTGCTCCCAATTTCTTTAAGATATTTAGGCCCATAATCAATGCTTCATACTCTGCCTCATTGTTAGTGCAGTCAAAAGCTAATTTGTATGAGCACAATATAACATTCTTAGGAACCTTACCCGACTGATGAAGTGGACTTCGGATCCAAATGCAAATTCCCGCCTTGTCTTTCCCTAGGGAACTATCAAAATCCATGGTCCAAAGACCATTTTCTTCTTCTTCCAAGTGCTAGAACTCTGATTTATTTTGTATCATAAATTTCCAACCTGTTTCTTTATGATTTTGCAGAATTTCTTCCACTTTATCCAATGGTTGTTTTGAATCTTTCAGTACTTCCTCTGATTGCTATTCTAAATTTTTCAATGCTTCCTCTGATTGTTGTTCTAATGAGCTAGGAAGATTCACTTTCTCTTTTTCTATAAGTTCTCTAATACAATTATGGATCTTTGGAACATCTTCTATATCTACTAGCTAGCTATCTACATCATTTAAGCCACTATCATTAAATAAAATGAATGAATCTAAATTTGTATGTACATCATTTATCAGATGATTGTTAGGCTTTTCTTTTCTTGTGATCATATATTTCATCTTAGTTTCATGGTACAATTTTCTCAAGTGCCCAAAAACAGGGATAACTGCATAAGAAAAGTCTAATTGCAATGTGCCTCGTAATTCCCCCCCCCAGGATCTTGACAGCAACATGCCAAAATGTGGCGATATGTCAGCTACCACCACATTCATTAGAACATTCTTTGCCGAAATCTGTTCTAGGGAGACTACCAAATATTTAATAAGGCCAATACAACAAACTCTACCTGAATCAAAGGAGTATAAGTCATGGTAGGGATGAGTGATGTCAAGGCCCAACTTCTCCATTATGGCTTTTGGCATTAGATTGCGGGAGGCTCCAGAGTCTAACATGGAATTATGTAAAATACACTGGTGGATTCTTAGACTCAAGTAAAAAGAAGGAACCTCGCTATCTTCTAATTGACCGTCAATGGTAGGACCAAAAATAAGTTCGGGCTGATCATCTTCAACATTTACCATGCAGACAAAGGATCTACTTTAAGCATGCTGGCAACATGGGACTTATATTGGTTATTATTAACAAGCTCGGTTAAAGGAATAGACAATTTTAACTTTGAAATTTCTGTTTCTATACTAAAGGGAGTGGTTTTGTCTACCTCTTTAATGACGATGTCTCATTGTCAAGCATGGTCCTTTGATGGAATTTATTTCTTCTGATTGTACTTTTCCTTATTTTCTGAACTTGTGGATGATTGATTTGCCTTGTTCTGATTTGTGATCACAAGCTCTTTTCCCTTACTCTGATTGCTCGAAGGATTCTGCCTTGTTTGAGTGACTTTCTGCTAATATGCTCTCTTCTGAATGGGATTAACCGACACATCTCTGCTCCTAAATGACATCTGCCTATTTTGTGAACTAAGTGCATTCAAGTAACCTCATTGGGAATCATCTGATTCAGTCTCTAATTCATGATCATTGGCAAGGATAAAATCTTCATCTTTAGGTTGATATTTCTTTTCAAAATACTCCTCATCTTTAGTCAAAAACATGGGCAGAACATCAACTTTGAAAATGAGGTTTTCCTCAACAATTGTGTCTTCATATTCTTCTTCTCCTTGAGCATATTTCTACTAGAAGGGTGTCCTAATTTTTTGCTATTATGGTGGTTGTTCAGGAGCCCATTGTTCTCTCTGCTTGATCCTTAACTGAGGCTGATGTTGACCTCTGTAGTTAGGATTTATGACCTTAGGCTGTCTCTCCGTGATGGACATCCTGTCAACCATCCTTTCAATAGTTATTATCAATGTATCCATTTTAGCATCGGAAGATGAGGTGGATGGTTCATCTTTAATAGTAACTTTCCTCTCATTACTAGCTCTAGATCTCTTCATCAATAGATTTGATTCAGCGTTGACTGCATTCTTTTGCATATCCTCCAACATAGCTGGATTTATTTCCCTTAATTGTTAAGCCATGCTATGATTAAATGCATCTAGATAACATATGAGAGCTAAGCCTGGAGGAGGCTTGATCTCAATGGGAATTTCATTGTAAATTCTATTAAAGCGAGTATTGAAATCTTGGACTGATTCATTAAGATTTCTTTTAATGTTCTCATACTTAGCAAGCTATTGTAAGTGATTTTTCTTTACCTCCCACTAGGCTATAAAAAAATCAATGAGTTGCTATAGAGTGGCAATGGAATTCGCAGTCAGAGACCTAAACCAAAATTTGACATCTCTAGAGAAGCTTTGGGCTATAATCCTCATTTTTGCATTGTCAACATCAAATTCCTCCAAATATATGAAGTCAGGGACCTTAAAAATATGTTGTCTTGCAGATATGGTAGAGTTTTCATCAAACAAGGGAAGTATTTTTCCATAAAATTGAGGTAAGTCATTCAATTGGGCGGGTAAAATAAGTGGGGCAAATCTTGCCATGATTCCTGTTGAGTGAAGTGCTAGATTGACAACATGAGGGATTGGCTAAATAAGTAACGAAATAGAAGTTGTAGGTAATGAAGTAGTAGGTATGAATGATGAGGTCAAAGGTGCAGATGAAAAAACTACAATTGATTGAGTTTGAGGTTGAGTTGAGACAAAAATTTCCTCTTGATGATATAATTGGATCCAATCTTTGATGTCAAGGTTAGATTCAATATTAATCTCTTTGAAAAACCAATATTTCATAGGATTAAGGTATAATTCAAACAATCACTTGACCTCAATTATCCTTAAAGGATCGAATAGTATGTTGGATAAAGAGGTTCTAGAATTAGTTTTAAACAATGACAATTCAAATTTCATATCATACGGTATATCTTCAAGAGAAAGTAGTTTCACAGGTAGAGAAACTGATCTTACCAATGGAACTGGTCTTGATTAAATGTTTGTAGTTTGATATCTATGCCTTCAAAATATGTTCTCTAGATCATCTACTCAATCAATTGGATTAGGTTCGATATTTGCTCTGGTATACCTTCTCGAAGTCAGCTCTACAATCTTAGCACTGCAATTATCGAATCAGCCTTTCTGAAACTTAACCCTATCACCCAAAGGATCAAATTCCAATGTTTCTTGTCGTACATCCAGGGAAAAATAAATCTTTCGATCCCTGGCAATGGCGCCAGTATGTTAGCACTTAGCAAAATCTCTAAGGTTGAAGAAGAAATCCCAACAGAGGTAACCACAAACTAATATTTTGGCTTGGTATCTAGCCCTACCAAACCAGAGAGGGCTCTCTCCAAAAAAATCACATCCAAGAGGGCTGGATGAAAATGTTTTAGGCTAGCTATGAAATGCAGAAGGGTTTGTTTTGTTTTGATTGGGTTTGCTGGATGAGGATTAGGTCAAAGAGGCTAGGTCAGGGAAAATAATATGGGAATTGTAGTCCATTCAATGGGGCAAGGTAGGTAGAAAGATTAGCAGTTTAAGGTGATTTTGTGAGATGGTTTCAGACTGGTGAGGAGCTAGGAAGAGCATAAGAGATGTATTCTTCCTAAACTGAAGAAAATTGACAAATTATGAAGACTTTCCCAAAACAGAGCATGAAAGGACATGTATTCTGCCTATCAACTTGAAAATCATCATATAATAGACATGAAATGGTTTACGAGCTTACAAAACATTCATACAAACAAAAAAAGAGAAGAAACAATGCTAAACATCCATACCACAGGTACCCCAAATAAATAACTGCAACTCTTCATTATTTTCAGGCCAAACTGATTACACTATAGTCCTTGATCAATACAACAACATCTAACATTTTCTCAAAGTGAAGAAGGGAATGATATAGACATAAAATCCACTTTATCTCATCCTTAGGGTTCGAATCCCTGAGTTTATGAAGAGATCCACAAAAATCTAATTTGCTAGCTACAGTGTAGGGAGGTTCAGGTGACTCCTCCCTAATTACAATGAAACTGATTCATTTGACTTGACGATAACATTTACTCAATGAATTTACTTGGTAACTCATCCACATGATATTTACATTTACCTCCATCAATTACATAGGTAAAATCATCATTTCCCAAGACAAAAGTAAAAAATGCAGTGAAAATTGAAAATTATCAGACATTGGTCAAGTGCGCCATTTTTGTGCCAGGCGCGCCCTCTCTTTTCCAGGAGTTCCCTCCATGTTGCAACTTGATTTTGGATGGGTTGCAGGTGTCCAGATTGGGCTCAGGATGGCTTGTTGGAAAGCCTATCCTGTCTACTTTTTAGACATGTCTTTACTTTGTAGAATGCAGTTGATTTACCCTGTCAAAAAGTGATTCTCCCACGGCTGTTCAGGCACACAATGCCAAGCCAAAAAAGGAGGTAGAACATTGATTTTGATTTGATTTGATTTATTTTTTATTATTTTAATTTATTTATTTTAATTTATTTATTTATTATTTATTATTTTTTACTTTATTTTATTTTATTTTTAATTTAATTTAATTTAATTAATTAATTAATTAATTATTATTATTATTATTATTATTATTTTATTTTTATTTATTTATTTATTTTTTTTGTTCTCCAAAATAATCCTAGAAAAGTTGTTTATGGAATGTATTTTTCATTTTGCATCTACTGGTGGTCTTCATTTAGCCAAAAAGTGCCTCAAAAAAGAGCGCAACGACTAGGGTGTTGCGCGCTTGACAGTATAGTTGTCACAAGACTGTCTAGGAATACACATAAACTTAAAAATTTCAAACATTGACCCAACAAATTTTCAAAATTTGATAATTGGCCGCTGATGACGTGGTTAGGCATGGAGTGAGGCTTCAAATAGTATATCAAGCCTCCTTTCCTGTTCTTGCATGGTTAGAGCTTCAATTTTTTCATTGGATCTTTTAAGCTTGGCCCTTGAAATTTTGTTCCTTTTGGCATAGTGCTTTTCCATCCTTCTCTGAATGTTGATGTCTTTATTTTCCTTGTCCAGGAGATTCTCTAGTTGTTGGTTAGCCCTGTCATGCCATTGCTCCCGATTCTCATTAATTACCACTGCAAATCGTTCATTCAAAGTGAGCTGATTAGCAAGCTTAGCCTCCTTTTTCCTCTCTAGTTCTAGAGCTCTTTTCAACCGTCAAGTCTTAGGCCTTCTCTTTGGCACTTGTTCTTCTGTTTCATCTGTCACACCATATGTTTCTAGTGTATCTTCAAGCAAGAATTTAGCTTTCTCTCCCTCTCTTTTAGATTTGATGAATTTCACTTCATCAATGAAGTGCTTTGTTTTCAGTTGCTGGTTCTCCTGCTCAAGAAAGTTAATGAAAAATTTAGACATGTCAAGATTAGTTTGAAGCTCTTTAATCTTGTTATCTTTTTCCTTGATGACTATGCTAATGTCCTCATCATCATCATGCTCATATAGGTCAACAAGGTTAAAATCCTGTTCTGTCTCATGGAGATCCTCCTCCTCATGTCTGATCTCTTCCCCTATCATGTTTTTCTTCCCTTTGTATACCTGCTTTGTCGATGTAGAAGGCAAGGACCCTTCCACTATGTGTGGAGAAAACACATGCCTGTGACCTCTCTGGTATGTTTTTTCCAATAGCTTTATCTCAGCCTACTTAGTCTATTGAGGCTCACTGACCTTAGCTCTGCTAGGTGACCCAGTCTCAATGTGAAATTGAGATGATGATGGTGAAATGGGTGAAGGAGACTGATCTGAGGATAATGCATGAAATGTGGGCTGAGATGGAGGAATCGATGTGGAAGGATGAGATGATGAAGGCACATATTGGCCATGCTGAATAGGTGGAGCAGTGAATATGTCATTAGCTATGAAATTACTCCATGAAATATTTAGTTGTTTGAGGTGATGGAGGACTATGATCTTGATGAGGGAGAGGTGAAAAAGACTGTTCATTTGGTGCTCATATTCTCTCTTTTGGACAGTATATGCCATCTTGTCAATGCTCCGAAAGAGGTAATAAGGTATCTTGATCATATTGACCCTTGTGAAGTGCATGAGTAGATGGATATGATAGGTGTAAAGTCTAGAGAACCTTCCTTCACAAGAAAAATATTTCATGATGATTTTCATCACGGTGGCATATCTATTGATTATGTAAGAGAAAGGAAAAATCCTCTTTCTCTCATTCTTGTACCTAGGTTTAATGTATGGCTCATAGTAATGCTCCTCCAAGTCTTTTTGCTTGAACCATTTTTCCCCAGCATTTGGGATTCCAGTGGCAACTGATATGATGGCAGTGGACATAGTGAAAGTGACACCAGTGAGGGTTACCTGGTTGTCATGGAGATTGTGTCTGCTCAACATAGGATGGTGTTGGACCCTTTTTATTTTCTCACAGAATTGAAAACATCCTACATGATTAAAACATGTCACAGTCATGGGAGATGCCATAAGTTCCCTGGTATTTTTTGGCTCAAGTCTAAGTATTCTCCCTCCTTTGTTTGACCTCCTCTTCTCTCTTTCTTCTCCCTCACTGTAGTTTCTGTCATGTTCTTCTTCCATAGGTGTCTTATTGTGAAAACCCTAGGGAGATGGAATAATAATGAAAAAATGAGTTTTGGGAAGTGGGAATGGGATGGGTAAATTTAGGGAGATGGGGGAAGGGTTTTATGAAATAAGGGAGGTGACATGGAGCAGTAATGATGAGGGATTTGGGAAGGGAATTTAATTACAGGTTAGGGATTTGGGAGCCTAGGAAAAGGACTTAGGGAAAGGAGATTATGATATAGGGGGTGAGGATAGGGTCAATTATGATATGGGAAGGGAATGAAAGTGCTAGGGAGTGAAATTGAAATGTAATTTGGGATTTTACTACGATAAGAGGGTTTCAAACTGAATAAGATGCCAATTTTTGTAAGAAAACTTCAAACACCATTGTTAATTCAATTTACAAGGAGAGGGATGGTGTTTTACACCTTACTTGCTTGCTGGAGGTCAAATGCAACATTTGTTGAAGATTGAAGGCGATAACAATCGATTTGGGGCGTTTTGAACAATTTCGGGCAAGTGCGCAATGCACAATGTAGGCGTGCCCTCTATTTTTTGAGGCACACAATGTAATACACAAGAGCACAACGTACAATGCAGGCATGCAACGTAATTCACAAGAGCGCCCTCCTTCTTCCAGGATCACAGCGCTACCTCCGTTTTGCAAATTTCGCCCTCTAAATTTGGAAATCGTGCTTTTGCTGAGGTTGTTCGATGATGGAGAGGACACATGAGATTTTTTTTGATGTCTAGTGGGATTAAATACTTTGTGAATTTGATTTTTATGACTTAAAAACCCACTTTTGCAATGTTCAATTTCACCTTTAAAACCTTGCAAAATACCCTTACACTCTTGGAATTTTTTCCTTTGACATTTGATAAATTGGTGGACTAAGAATTCTTGCACTTTGACATTGCTTTGTTTGGAATATGGAACTAAGTTGGAAGCTTTGGGAAAGTGAGTACTTATTACCTATAAATTGACTTAAAATTACATAAATAAAATAAAATTACATCTATGTTTTTTGGAATAAATATTACATATTGGAATGAGTATCATAAATTTGAATCAAAATTAAAACTTTGGAAATCATCTTTACATACTTACAAATCCTCTTTAGATGGTCAAGAGATATTATTCAATCACTGTAATACTTTTTCTAGATTTATGCAATGAAATGTTATTTTATTTGGACCTTGAAGAATGAAAACCTAGAGAGCTAATCAAGACCTTGAATGACTAGAGTGCATGGTGACTTGACTGATATAATGACATGATGAAATAGAATTTCATGACTGAAGTATTCTCAACAAGACATGAAGGTGGGCTGACAAGTATGAATTTTTGAGGAATAATGAATTTTTTAAACTAGGGCTACCATCAGTGAGTAAATTTTTTACATGACCTAATGGAATGATAAAAAAATTCTGAGCGAGACTCCTAAAATGATATGAAAAGAGGATTTTGATCACTGATGGAAGGATGCAAATACTGACACTAACATGGAGATATAACTGAAAGTTTTTTTCGATAATCACATCAGACTCCATTTGAAATTCCCGCGAATCTAAATCTTCTTGTAGGAACAAAGATTTATCCATGTTACTTGAACAATCATTCCCAAATGATTCAGGAAAAAGGAAATAATCAAGGCCATAGTTATCTAAGGGTTCAATTTGTTTAACGGGTTGAGGGTTGACTAGTGAGATGTCGAGATTCGAATATGGTTGATTGATAGGATCGGATGAATAACCATTAAGGGAGAGATGTAAAACAAAAATTAGTTCTTCATTAACAAATTGATCTTTCGATTTAGTGATCAGTTTAGGTTGAAAACATGGTACATCAAAAAGAGGGGGACATGGAACAAAATGAATATCTAGTTCTTCCTCAGGATGGTGAAATTCTTTTTGATTGGGAGGAAATAATGGATCAGATTCAAAATATTTTATTGACATTTGGACTAAGAGAAAAATTTTCATCCAAGAACTACCAGTCCACATCCTCATCCGAAAATTCATAACAAAGATGAAGGAACCGTTCAATAAAATGTTCAAGTGATTCATTCATTATCATTCTAAGCTGATCAATTTCATTAAGAACATCTTGATATTCATATTTGTCGAAAACACAACAAAGCTCGTTAACCAATTGCTTGAAATATGAGATAGAAGTAATGGGTAAAGAATAACACCATTTCTTCTCATGACCATCCAATGTAAGGTTAAACAACCGTGCGAGGATTTTTTCATAATAAACACCATTGAAGAAACAAAATTGAACAAATTCAATAGTGTAATAAAGGACGGTTGTTGTATCCTTTCCATTGAATTTAAAATGCGACAAGTCATGTAAAGCTTCCACGGGGATTGAAATATATAAACCTTCAGAAAAACACCTTGGGATTATGATTTGGGATGAAGCCTTTAAAGGTAGAAGATTAAAACAAACTTCAAAGACTCAGGTTGTCATCTGGCCTTCCTTATAGCCCCAAAAATGTTGACGGTGCTGGATGTGCCCAACATGTAAGGGGTTGTCCTTGATGTGAAATCCCAATTATACCTCACACCATTTGGTGTAGGAGTCCCATCCGGACATATGGTTTGACCATTGTTGCAAAGGTTTCAAAGGTATGCCTTGGTTACACACACACAAGAGATAACAACACATTTTGGGATGAAAGTATGTAGGATTTGTGAGGCTTCCAATGTAAGCTGCATAAGGGAACATCCATGGTTGGTAAAAGGAAAACGAGCATCCAGTTAGAAAAGTAGTATTACTATCCTAAAAGGGGACCTAGGAAGGAAGATAAATACTTGTTGAATACTTGTATATTAGTCCACATAATAAACAATGATCATGATATCATAACAACACTTATCCAATAATAACCATAGCGAAGTAATGAAGTAGTTCATTAACTTAGTATGTAACTAAAACAACATATATCATAAACATAACAAGAATAGTCATACTATATCTACGATAAATGTATGAAGGAGTGTCAACTCATAGAGTTTCTGATTAAGAGTGAAAGATCCCAAGTACATTGTTAGATGAATGAAACACTATATCCAGTAGTGGAACATGAAGAAACAACACACTTCTCCAAAGAATGATCTATGTCCTATGCACCACAAGAGAATCCAAGGCAAGGCTCCAAGAATCCAAGCCTTTTGCTTGAGTTATGAGGAGCTATTTATAACAAATAACAATGACCTTTGAGCTTCCTCATGACTCAATCAACTCCTATGACTTTTTGTATTCTATACATGATTTATTACATTCCATATGTGGCTATTCACATTCCACATGTGTCTATTGGACTACATTACATAAAATTTATTATAAAAGACAAATTATATATGAAACAATGGCTATATAAGAGAAAATTAATAATGGGACAAAGTATCATCAAATTGGCAAATCATTTGCTTCATCATGGAGCCCATTTATAATGTATGTGTGCCATGCTCTGAACTCTGTTGAGATGGATTTGACCTGAACTAGCAAGTCCCCCACATAACATATCTTCACCTCTAATGCCTTCGTCAATATGGACTTGGAGCTTGATTTTACATTATTCCATAGCCATGAAAGTTGCATATGAGCTTTAACTGGTGCGATGGCGTATTGTAGAATAATGTCTTTGGTGACTTCCAAGCCGTCCTATTCTGTTACTTTCCTTATCTTTTCAATGTATGGAATGGTATCCTAGAAGATGATTTTGTTGCCTTTGACTAATTCAAGCATTCCTATTGAAGGCATCCCATGTTTTTGTGCTAGATACTTGAAACCATCATGGAGTCGATTATAAGCAACGATATTACTAATCAACTATTTTCCAAGACACATATAGTTTTGATGATGGAGTCTCAGTTGAACTTTGTCTATCTCCACGCAAATCCTATCCTTTCTCTCCAAATGTTGCAGAGCATCTGGATATTTTGAAGTCCAATCCTGAAGATGATTGACTGTTTTTTTTTCTACTTTCGGGAGTTTCACCACTTCTTATGCTTTCTTTTGAAAACGAATTAGAGGAGCCACCACCTAGTGTAGAAGTATCATCTAATCATATAACCGTGCCATGGTGTCCTCCATTGGCCCCAATTCCTCCTACATGAATGAATTCCATTCTACGGTGTTGAAAATTTGTGAAGATAGCCATTGATTCTCCACCACAAGATGCTCCGCCTGTTGCTTCACTGTGGTAATTTCTTTACTCAATCTAGCATTCTCACTCAATAGATATTCAGATTTGTCTTGCGATGCTGTGAAAAAATCAATATTTTCTGCCATGATTACCTTGGTATTCCTTCTGGTATTGGTAATTATCACCTTTTCGGTAGAAAATGAGACTAGATTTTGAGGATCATTCGAGAAATATCTATGCCTCTGCTGCATTATCCTCTTCTTAAGCTAATCAAACGTGACAATGCATACCATCCATGACTCTGTTTTCCGGTGGAGGTGTGATATCCATTTCTCCAAATGGAAGATGACCACTTGTGAGAGGAGGTTCTTCTAGAGAACCCGGTTCATCATCCATGGGTTGGATGGTATCTTCTTCCTCCAACTCTTTCCTTTCTATCTCCCGAGTCAACTGTTCTTCTTCCAGTATCTATGTTGCTTATTCCTCCTGGGATTGCCTTTTTTGTTCCTCTTTTATTATTCTCCTTTCTTCTTCTTGCTTCTCCAACAAGTCATCTTGATTCCTCTTCTCCTCTTCTTCTTCTTCTCTCCTCTCCTATTTTTCTTGAATAAATTTCATGTTCAAAAGATCAAATTTCCAATTATTTATGCTCTCGCCTATTGAATCATACTTGATCCTCTTTTTAGGAGTCACTTTCCTTATTTAAGGTGTTGTCTATTCTATTTCCTTCACTTGTATGTCCTGAGATGGTGGATCTTGGGGTGAACTGGTCTCCATTAATGGGTGTGTCTTTCTAACTGCATTAAACTAGTTTTTTACCTTCTCATCTTCTGTTGTGGACATTAATGAATACCCCGAATTGAAACGGATCCTTTCACAATGTTTCCTACACACTCTCTTAGGATCATATCCATGAAGGTACTTAGTTGTGAAGTGCAAGCGATCCAACTCCTGTATTTTTGTCACTTCCGCCTTGTGGATCTTCAACTCATATAATCTGATCCTCAAAGGGAAGGTGGGGCAAGGGGCTTTCTTCCTCCTATGAAGAACTCCTAACAATCCCTTATCGAACTAATTTTTTACTTCTTGCATGACCATCTTATTGGTTACATATCACGACTTGAGATGAGGGGATATCTGACAACCAAAAAGCCTGGTGTGTTCCTAGGAAAACAACCAAGGGAACACTGAAACACTCCAAAGGGACGAAGGATGATACTTCGGACCTTCAGGCCTTCATGGTGCGCTAAAGGAGAGAGAAAGGGCACACTATCACACTCAAAAGTGATAAATGTTTGAGCCTTCGAGGTGCATTCGTGCGTTCAAAGGAAAAGAGGGTGCACTGGCACATGCTGAAGGGATGAAGGAATCTTGTTAAATCCTTCAGGGTGTTCTCATGCGCTCAAGGAGGGCGTAGTTCTTCATGGTGAAGGGGCGCGATAAAGAGGGAAACTAGACTATTGGAACAATTTCCAAATCTGATCGAGCTTCGGGTTCCAGAAGTGCACTCTGTTTGAGGATGGCTCAAGAACAAGTCTGAAATCAAGATTTCATGATGAAAATGAGAAGAAGAAGGATCTACAAGATTTTATGGATGTTGTCACAATCATTTTAAGAATGTGAAAAGACAAGGAACATGCAAAATACAACATGCGACAACAAAATAACACTTGTAGAAGCAATATTGAATAGAAACGACAATAAATGAATTGAAAAACAAAGAAACACTAGTAAGAAAAGCAATATTGACAATGAAATCATGAAAGACAAGGAATAGGTTCAACAAGAAAAAATTACTTGTAACGTAGATCGACGAAGGGTTTCTTTGTTGATTCACAACTATGAACCTAACCCAAATGAGAATGATTATGAAAATTAATGATTAACTGGGTTGATTTAAAAGAAATTACATGCAAATCAGTTTCATGCATAATCACCACCTGTCGACCAGTGAATGAGTTAGTCAAGGAAAGTTATGTGGGCTCCTATTTTCTAGGAGTGCACCCGCATGCAATAAGAAGCTCATGCATGCATTCAAAAAGGGTGCATGTCTTCTACATGAAGGAATGTACTCAAGGGGGGCACATGCATTGAAAAAGGGTGCATGTATTCGACATGAAGGAATGCACTCAAAGGGGGTGCATATATTCAAAATGAAGGTGTGCGCTCAATAAGGGTGCATTTCTTTGACCCGAAGAAGTGCACTCCATAGAAGAGCATGTCTTCGTCAACTTGAAATGCACTTTTTCCTTAAATGACACTTTTATTGCTTTTATTTGCTTTTGTATGCTTTTATAGCGTATGCATGGAAAAAAGGGTAAATTATAAGTCAAGAAATGACATAAGTCAACCTAAACATGGGATGGATAACACAAGCGCTTCTAAGGGTTAAGTGATGACACTTAGGAAACATTGACTTAGGAGGATGCGACACTAGGAGAAAACATAAGAATGACAAAAAAACAATGCGACGACATTAAGGGGATTGAAATGACGATTCATGTAGGATCCAAAATTGACTTAGGTAAAATTTGTGGAGGGTCATTGTCGCAGAAAAAATAAGACATAAACAAAAACACAAAGTTACAATGAAAACTGAACTTTAATTCATTAATAACAAAGTACCAAAAACTATTACATTTAGAATGGAAATAAACTAGTTCGGGTGATGGTAGCTTATATCTAAGAAGATACGTGGAGGCTACATGGCTTCTAAACTGTGTTACAATTAGGTTCAAATGCATATTTATTATTGAGAAACAACAGAAAACCTCTTCACATCCAAAAACCTAACCCTAGGAGATGAAGCGTCAAAAGTTTGTGGGCCCTGTTGGGGTAAATTGGTACATCAATTTCCCGGGGTCGTAAATTTGGCATACAATCTTCGTTTGACATGTACGATAACTTGTTAGAAATATATATCCGAGGAATACAAGTTTTGAATGCAAATCCTTGCACCAAGCATTAAGTTTTCCTGTTTTCCAAAAAAAGTCGTTTAGGACCTCAAAACGGCTCATGAACTTAAAAACTGCAAGAAATGGTAAATTGTGCTACAATTAAGGAAAATGAAAGTAATAGTGGTGGGGGTCCAAGTGGAATAGGCGAGTGACCACCAATATCCACCTATATCAATCACTTCCAATTAATTTTTGGTTACTCTTTGTGAGAGTAAAATTTGTTTCACTTGGTCTCACAATTTTGATATATCATGTTGCATTTATTCATTTATCATAGTAGAGATTTCTATTGGCTGTTGTATCCATTTTTTTTGTTTCTATGCATTTTATAGCCAAATAATGATAAATTTTCTTCAATATTCCTTTTGAATCACTTTAATCTGAATTTCAAACAAAATTCATGCAAATTTTGAAAAAATGCATGCCTTTTTCTTAATTTTAGGATTTCGATATTGAAACTCTTTAATCTCTATAATTTCGGCCTCCCAAGATGTGAAATTTTGTCCTATGGTAGCTCTCTATTTCCTCTTTCCAACCCCACAAGTTATACTAAAATTGGATTCTTCAAGGTAAAGTTATACCAAATATCCCACGATGGCCTGATTATGGATTGATTCAGTACAACGAACTTGTATGAATTGCCACGTGTCACTCTTTTGACCTTCATCCCTGAAATTGATATATGAAAAACCAAATTCTGTGTGATTTCAATCACTTTTTACAAAATTTAAATCTGATCTACGAAACAAAATTTATCGAAATTTTCCTCGAAACACCTGTTTGAGACTGAATTTGAGAGCATGCAAAAACCCTAACTTAATTCGACCATATCTCCAAAAACATAACAAACCAAGCTATGGAGTTTTTACATGAAGTTCATCAATATTTTGACTCCAAATGGTTGAAATTAAGCTTCTTAAGGTTCGTAGAAAAAAGTTGTAAGAAAAATTCCAAGATGACCTTTTTGAAGTAGCAAAACCCTAGAATCCAAAGCTCTGATACCAAATGTTATGTATCCAGATCATAAAACATAAGAAAAGATATTAAAATGACTTGAAAATAATCCAATTTGAGGGGGAAAACTTAATTTACATGACATAAATGAACAATCCTTGGATCATACAAATTAAAGTTCCTGCTTGGTATATATAGGAGTCTAAAGGGTCACAATATAATCAGGGCGTACATAATAATAATAGTGTAAGGGCACAAGAATAAGACTAGTGGGCTTCTTTGGGGCACAAAAATAATAATATGGGGGCTACATGGGGCACAACAATGACAATATGGGGGCCATACTAGTATTATAGGGACTTAACAATTTCCTTCTTTCTTCAATACCATGGCTACTAGGGACCCATAAGGGCAAGCACGAAAAAATGGCACTGGCCTCCAATAATTATTGAATAATATTTTCAATTTAATTAGTTTACTTAAAAGGATACCTACAAGGACACACATTAGGTGACTGAATGCTTGGTATTAGTGGAATGTCATGGTCTTGCTCACCGTGGGAAGGGGGTAAGCTACAAGGAGTTTTGAAATACCTATTGATTCTTAATTAGGACTAACTGCAAATTAAGGTGGATATCTCATGGATATGTCTTTTAGATGACATTAAATTGGTCCATAATGCTAGAGTGGTCATTCTTGAAGAGTTTTCCATACAATGAGAGTTTATAATTTACTGGGAGCCAAAATAGAGTCCCTTGAGGTTATGTTTATGTCCCTCCTTAGTGAAGCTCATGTATAATTCCTTGAAATCTATGGCAATGTAACCCAATATTATTAACCATTATGCTCTTAGAACTTCATCACTACTACTCCTTTTAATAGAAAACATGTGGGATTTGAGTTAATAGTTTCCCATCTGAAGATAATTCTCACACTCGCCACTTCATTTCATTATACCACCCTCAACTATCATAAATTGACAATATTGCACCTCATGGATATAACAGTGGGTTTATTTTGCTTCTTGTAGATGAATTAAATTGTGGGTGATGCCACTATTAATTTAAATACACCACTTTCAGTGCTTTATGTAGTTGATGAAATTCACCGTAGGGGGAGTTAAAATTCCTCATAAAGCATGGAGGGAAATTTGGGATTCCTCATAAGAAGACTCTTGAATAATTTTTTCCTAAGTATTATTGGTGGGTACTCTATTTCATCATAGAAGTGGTAACCTCAGAAATGAAATAATTTTAATTACAATTAAAATAGAGTTTTAGTCACTAGAATTTTACATCTTCCGACAAGGTCAACTTGTGCATACTTAAGGGTTGAGAGGGCATGCGGGAGTCAGGGTAAGAAAAGATGGTTTTTGGCATGTGTAATTTACCACCATTCATGATTCGTTTTCTCACTGAGAGGCCTTCAATCAAGTAGTTGGGCATGCCATCATGACTTGTGTTTCAATCCCTCCTTTAGGCTACCAATTAAATATTATTTCAAAAATAATCGATTGGGCCCTTTGTACAAATTGTCAATTTCTCAATGGTTGTTATAAATTTTCCTACTATGCCCATTTGGTGCAACTATGTTAGTTGTACCAAATATTAAGTGTATCTTTAAAAATGAGAATAAATGTATCTCCATGCAATGTATCCCCCATAAGATTTCTTATACCATTATCACCACTGCCATTTTTTCTAATCCAGGTCTAATTCCCTGACCTTAAGTTTCATAAGGTCGTTAGTGATACCATGGTAGGAGAAGTAGTGTTCCATCTCGGTAACCCAGTCGATGGGGTAAGACCATAATTTTTTTATAGATATTCTATGTGAAATATGTGCCACATATTGTTGTCATGAAAAACTTGTCTATTGTGACACTCTTCATTTGGAAAAGATTCCCCACTTTTGGGATCTATTTGATACACTTGCTTATTAGGAATTTTGAATAGGAAATCCAAAAACTTATTGACCTTCAATGTTAGTTCATATTGGGAGGTTTTCTATTGGGACATCAATTTTTCCAATTCAACAAGCCCATCATTGATGGTTTTGATTCTAGTAGTGGGAATGGGTGCTTAGGTCCCATTGTAGGATTAATGGATAGTTACATGAGTGTGGTCAACACTACATAAGGATGTATTTAAGGAAAGTCACTCACAATAGTATAGTTGAGTCCAAAAAATTGATTAGTTACTTGAAATATATTCCAATGTCATCAATATGGCACAAGGAATATTTTGAGAAAGGTATCTTGCAATTGTATATGCTGGATATAGACTCAAATTCCATAAGAGTAGTATCGTGTTGATGGATTTTAAAAAAAATTGACATTCCAACGAATAGTATTTTTATATGCTCATTCCACAAAGAATAGGATTTACAAGGTCCCACAAACATGGGATTATCAAGCACTATGACTCTCTAATACATGCAAGGGCTTGCAGAAATAGTACCTAGTCGAATTTTTCATGGTACCAACGAGGATATACAATAACCTTAATAATACTACCTAATTTCTTGGTACATGAGTGTGATTTCCTTGAGTGTTATTCCAAGTGTACTATAACAACAAGATGACCAAGAAGATTATGTAAGGCTAGTTCTAGGTGCACTGGGGGAGAT
Source organism: Pinus albicaulis (assembly GCA_034641835.2). Taxonomy (NCBI): domain Eukaryota; kingdom Viridiplantae; phylum Streptophyta; class Pinopsida; order Pinales; family Pinaceae; genus Pinus; species Pinus albicaulis. The sequence continues at coordinate 398,533,614 of CM076575.1, read as the reverse complement.
TTTAATATAATTGAAGGCACACAGAAGATCAAATCCATAGGTACGTTTTGTCTAATGTGATGCTATTTGCCAAGGGATCATTGAAGGTGCAAAAGGGTGTCAACGAAGTGACTCCACTTGTGGTCATTGTGTTATGCTTCCCTAATTGTAGTTTTACACATTGAATAATGGATCTCAATGTTTAAATATGCTATACCACATCACTAGCTGTAAAATATATAGAATTTGGGTGTGTTTTGGTAAAGGATACAACTATAATATAACTTGTACTGTACTTAACAAATAAAAATAGTGATTACTAAGTAATTATTCAAGAAATATAACCTATAGAAAATAAAATAAGAGACAATGATATAAAAATTGTAGAATATAACCCTTGTATTAAAAATTTGGGGAAGAGAGAGCGACATTCATAGAATTTAACTCACTTTGGAGGTTAAAATGGTGAAGAGCCTCTACTATTCAATTTGATTTCACTCACATGTACTTTTTTCCCGTTATTTACTTTTCAATACTTGCAAAACTTACTTTTCCTTCCCTCTATTTTTCCAATCTAGCCTCTTATAACTCCTCATAAATTTCCTTCCATGTAATAACTTAAACACATTTTTCTTTAATTTTTGTAATCCACTTATCCCATTTCACACAATTTTTTTATTATTATTTGTGATACAACACATTTCACATAGAGTTTATTTCATGCATCATTTCGTATTTTACACGATCTTCCCTTAAGGAATATGATGTTTCACATGTTTCCCCTTTTATTGCATTTCCAATATGTTTCAAGGTTGCAACATGTTGTGTGAAATTATTTTTCAAGTAACTCATCACACTTAACACAATGTTTCTTCATGCGATAAGAACTTTCCAAGGAAACTCTTTCTTCATTTATCATGCTTGTAGAAGTCTTCACCATTGTGATATGTTGCACTTCAAAGTTATTTCAAGTTGTGACATGTTGTAAACAAAATTCCTTTTGAATGCAATGTGCCACTTCCCCCATAATCTCTCTTGTTTTGAGACACCTCGCCCTGATGATTCTTCTGCTTGTAACATGTCACATGAAGTTATTTTTCATGTGACATGTCAAACTTTGAACTTTTATAATTGAAATATGTTACAATCACAAAATTTATTCTCTTGTCATGTCATGGTCTAGACATCTTGAGCATGTGATATTTGATAGGAAAACTTATTATCTTTGTGACATGTCTCTTGACACACATGGAATAATTTACGAAGATTTTAGTGAGTGTGATACACAGCACACATTAATTTTGTGTGACAAATCACACATTTCCAAACTCCCCCCCCCCCACTTCCCCCCACCTTGCAACATATCATCATAGACAAATATTTACACATGAAATAATAACCATCTATGTGACCACTATTTATTTGAAAATAAAATTAAACAAATGGTCATGTTTCACTATGTAACTCCTGTTAAATTTCATTGTGGGCTCATTTTATATTTCCCATCACACACTTTCCACCTCATCAAGGAAACCAAATCATGTATTCCAAGTTAATATATGACACCATTTATTCATCATATACCCTATCACAAAGGGACAAGTAAACACAAATTGTTTATATAACTGTCATTCCCTTCTATTTTTTTCCTTCAAAAAATACAAAAATAAGGTGGGAAAGAATTTTTTGAAATTAATAATAAACCAAAGGAAAGATTATCTAGGTAAATTTTCTTCTTTGGGTACTTTATAAGTCACATATGACCAAATTTAGTTGGAACCCTCACATGAATACCTTCACCTTCCCTAATAGATTTACTAATTAAATCTAAATTTACCATTATGAGTGTATGCATAAAGGGCATCTTTGAGAATTGTTCTTGTGTCACTAACTTGATGTTTCCACTCTCTTTTCACCATTTCAAACATAAGAAGCTCCTATAAATGTGTGGTTTAATTCCATATGTGACTCGAGAAATTATGTGATCAACTAATAATTGAAATTTTCGAGAAATAGCCATTTTAAATAGATGAGATCCTCCCTAAGTTGATATTCCTCTCATATAGAAGGCATATGTATTCCTTGAAGATATTAACCATGTTGAAATCTTATGTTGTTGACATGAGATAATTATAGGAATAAATATGGTAGCTTACAAGAGGAGATGTGAAAAAGAGATTTTTTTTGAAGTTAGGTCAGAGAGAGAAAAGAAAGAAGCATATAATAGCAACCCTAGTCCCGTTTACAATGCCATTGCCTGCATTCATAGGCATTGGCTTGGCATACCAATGGGGATAAATTTACCATATGATTGCATGAGAATCCTACCCTGAACTATTAGATGATTTCTAAGACCTGGGTGTCTACCAACCGTTGAATAGGTCTTGACTCTATAATAGAGTTACACATCCCATTGTGTTCCCATGTGTGGAGACTATCTCTTATAGCATTCATTAAACCAATGTTTAAAACACGATAACTAGAGACACAAAAGAGAAATATATCTCATTATTCCATCCTCAATCCTAAATATATGTTATAAGAATCCCACTAAAGAGATATAAATGAAAAAATATCTGATGTGACAACACCCTCTTAATTGCAAGGAAGAAATGATAAAATGATCAATTTTTGGAGTAAGTTTTAGCTCAAAGAAATACATATACTATACAAATAAGATGCTTAGAACCCCGCATAGGATCACTATATCCCCTTTGTGAAAAATATATGGGTAAGTATATGCCTAAAATTTCAAAGAGTCTTAGGTCCCCTTCTTACACATAATCTTGACTTCTGGTCACATATCCAACTGTGTTGCTTTTCTCTCTACCACCCTTGAAGCAACTACAACACCAAAAAAACATGAAATTCCAAAGAAGCACCCACTCTTCTAAATGTCATCCTACCTATTGGAAATTATCTTCCTAGTAAATTCCTACCTAGAAATGATCTAGAGTTGGAAATTAAGTTGTTGGAACACCTAATCCTTTATGGGTAGGTGTGGAATGCGAAAAGTCACAATGGAGTCCAAGTGACCTTGGAATATGAAACCAAGAGTCACACCATTGTACTATAAATGTACATCTTTGTATAATGGAAAATAAGAAAGCCTCACGCTTATCCTTCATTGTGTGTTGAGTCTCTCGTGTGTGTGTGTCTTTATGTCCCTCATACACCATGTGTGTGCTTAACATGGTGTTTAACATGGTATCAGAGCGGGCGATTGCTGGCCCTGCTCCAAATTGAGTGAGCCATTTGTGTTTATGGCTTGTGTATATCTGAAAAAATTCTTGACATTTTTGCAGCACTCAGAGTTTCTGCAGCAGTGTTTTTGCCGCCATTCAGAAATTGGTTTTGAGAAGGAGCAGCATTCAGAAATTGGCAGCATTCAGGCATTGGCTTTGAAGAAAGGCAGCACTGCCCATCTGAAGGTTTTCATTCTAATTTTTCTCTACAATTTCTGCTTATTAAAATCTGCATTTTCAAGAGCTGCTAGAATACTGTTTAAAGAGGGTTTCTGAGAGAATTTTTTTTGAGTTTTTCATTGAAAAATCTCTGCAAGTTTCTAGGTTTCTGAATACTGTTAAATTCTGCAATGGAGTAGATTGCTGTATATTTGAAAAATCTGCTGTTTTGAAGACTAAAATTCTGAAGTTGCCCTCATTTCTGCACTTTCTGCTGCTGCTGGATTTGTTCTGCTATACATCTAAAAAATAAAAATAAAAATAAAAATAAAAAAATCTACTGTCCTCTGCTAGTCTACTCTCTGCTGTTTGAAAATAAAAATTAAAAAAAAAAAAAAAAAATCCTTTGCATCTTGGCCTTTCGCCCCCCCTTTACCTCTGCAACCCACGGCATAACGCCCCCCTTATTCTCTACCTTACAGCTCATAACCCATACACTACCCATTCCCACACTCATCGCTCACAGGCTGTCGGCCATTCCCTTTTCCCACGCCCTTTCAGGCTCTCCTCCCCCTCTTTTAACCCCACGCCTATCCCTCACGTGTTATCCAAATTCTACAGCTCACAAAACGCTCACACCTCTCTGCAATACACCTACCCACTTCACATCCCTCATTCCAAACGCCCCTGTCTGCAATTAATTTATTTTTCAACAGGGCTCGGCCCTCCCCTTTTGCACCCCCCTCTCACACGCTACACCACTCTCCACGACCCTTCTACCCAATCCCCTTACCACTGCACTCGCTCACTGACCACGGCCTCTGGCCGGCCCCTCCGTGCAATACACCCTGCGCTCCCTCACCAGCACTCTCAAACTAAACCACGGCTCCCCTATTCCCTCTACATTCTACCCAACTCAACACTCAATTCCTCACTGCAACTCGTCCAACTCCCTACGCTCTACCCATCCCTCACCTTGGCCGCTCGGTCTTCCCTTACCCCCACCCAATTCGACTTTTAAATTAACCCATCCTACAATACAGCCGCCCAATTCGACTTTTAAATTAATTCTCCTCCCCATTGCAATAGGCCTTATGCCCCTACATGATCAATACCGCCTTTTCATTCAATTTTTAAAATTCGATTTTTTAATATAAAATCTCCCACCCTCCATTTTTTTAAATAAATTTTCTTTTGCCTTTTTAAATTTTTTTTAATATCAAACCCGCCCCTCCCTTTCGGCCTCGCCACTCCACTTTCAAACGCTCCCCATCCTTCATTTTTTAATTTTAAATTTATAAATCTGCCCCTCCCTCTCATATAATAATTCCTCCCCCTCCTCATTTTAAATCCGTCCCTCCTCTCCCTTTTTAATTAATTTTCTTCCCTTTTTTTAATTTATTTAATTCCCCTCCTACAATTGAACCCCCCTCCATTTCAATCTTAATTATTTATTAAAAATCCCCCTTCCCCATTTTAATTCCCATTTCAATTAATCTATTTTTTAATTAATTAAAAAAAAAAAGCAGCAGAGAGAGAGAGGAAGGACATTGAAGACGAGAAAATGAACAGCAGAATTGAAGAAATGGCATGGACTATACTTAGAGAAAAGTGAATTTGACATTGTGTGATTTGTGGCATAAGGGTGATTTTTTGAAGAATTTCACATTTGAAGACAAGTTTGCCATCATTGAAAACAACTCTTTGAAGGAAAATTCAGTTGCCTTAAAGGCTTCTTGCACAAGTGTTTTTGCTGGACATTCAAATATTTTTGCAGAGATTTTGTATTAAACTCACATTGTGAGTGAAAATTGCTTCTTCATAGTTGCAATCAGTACTTGAGTTGTTGAAAAATTGTTGATTTCCCTCCATCATTTGAGGAGCAGATTTTGTACTTTGAGATTTCCATAGTTGGAATTTCTCTTGAGTCATTTGTATTTCTAGTTGCATCACATTGTAAACGGGTGCATTTTCGGTTGAAGCCGACACCCTTTCATTTTTGATCCTAAATTGTTGAAATGGCTAAAATCAATGAGGCATTAGAGCTGTTAAATAACCTCATTCATTCAAATGTTCATGATATGGTAAAAATGAGCAAGGATGCTCTTTGTAATATTCAAACTTGTTTACAAGATGCACAAGAAAAGATTGAGTTTTTGCAGTTGGAAACTCAGCTTCAACAAGATGAAGTTCAGCAAAAGAGTCACCATTCTGAACCTGTTTCTGTTCAGAACATTGTGAAGGACTCTCATCAGAAGAAAGAAGATAAAGTTGCAGCTGATCCACATTCAGTTCATTGCACTAGAGTATATGTACATGCAGATGCAGCAGTTCAACGTGCACTTCTCAAGCCCATCATCAGATCTTGGGAAGAGCTTGTCCACAACAAGCACCGAACTGGTCTTGGATATGACAAGGATGTATCCTTTCATATTCCAAACTACACAAAGCCCATCATATTTCAGAGTGCCGGATTCCTATATGACAGTTCACCTGCAGCTGTTCCAGATCCTGTTCCACTTCCACAACAACAGATCGTAAAATGCCAACACTGTGATCGAGTTGGCCATATGAAAGATCACTGTTTTGATCTTCATCCATGCAAGCACTGTGGTCGACACACTCATTCTTCAGACAGATGCTTCAGACACAAGCCTCCTACAAGAACCAAGATTCATCTTGGATGGATTGCTTCTTGGCAATGGGCATCAGCAGCCAAGAAGATGTTTATGACACATGTTAGAACTTGTTCACGAATATTGAACAAACTTGCAGTTGAGTTTTCACCATCATCTCACCTTGTCCCTGACAGGGGGGAAAATGGTGGTCATGTACAAGCTTCGACGTCAGATCAAGCGAGCCTGAGCCACAATCTCTCATTCCATGTTCAGAGTTGTAGCCAGCAGTTCAAGCGAGCCTGAGCCACAATTCATCATTCCGGATTCAGAGATGTAGCCAGAGACACGGATGCCCATGAGCATGCCTTCGGTTGGTGGATAACCTAAAACCATCATCTTTGGTTGGTGGATAACCTAAAACCACCACAGGTAGTAGACCTCCCTTATTTAGGTCGAAGGTCTCCCTTTCATGAGGAACACTTCCTCTAGCAGAAGCCTTCAGCTTAGCAGCCTTCAGCTTCTTGCCAGCTTTGGTTGAGTTCCAGGAAATGCTTCAAAGCATTCCATAGTTGTTGGTAATCCTAAAACCATCACAGGTAGTAGACCTCCCTTCTTTTAGGTTGAAGGTCTCCCTTTTTTATGAGGGACAATTCCTCTAGCAGAAGCCTTCAGCTTCTTGCCAGTTTTGGAAGAGTTCCGGGAACTGCAACATGTTTTGCGTTCCAGTGTTTGTGGTCATCCTAAAACCACCTCTTTTTCCAACATTTTAGAGAGTTGATTCAGCCAAGTTTTTCCATGCATACTTTGCAGATTTGTATTACAACTCTTTTCTTGGACTCACACATACCCCTTGGGATTAAGGGGGGATGTTGGAACACCTAATCCTACATGGGTAGGTGTGGAATTCGAAAAGTCACAATGGAGTCCAAGTGACCTTGGAATATGAAACCAAGAGTCACACCATTGTACTATAAATGTACATCTTTGTATAATGGAAAAATAAGAAAGCCTCACGCTTATCCTTCATTGTGTGTTGAGTCTCTTGTGTGTGTGTTCATCCTCCTCATACACCATGTGTGTGCTTAACATGGTGTTTAACATAAGTGATTCCTTTATCCATGTCTATTGTGAAGATATATGAGAGCATACATATAATGTGTATTGTCATGAGAAATGTGGTTACTTCTTGATTCCACTGTTTAATTACAATTTTTTTCTCTAACTTCATGTATGCCAATTAAGGAAATTCAAGTCGTCGACATAATTTAGGATTGGTTAATGTTGGAGAAAAAATTATATATCATGACATATGGTGCAAAAAGGTCTCCTCATATACTTTCAAAATTTAATACTGATAATTCAATCTTATGGGAGCTTGCATACCAAATCCCAGTGAATGAATTGGAGTAGTACTAGCTAGTACCAAGGAACTAGGCCACTACTTCCATTCTGCATAGGATCTTACATTTTAAAAAATGTGAAAGAGGCTTACACTAAAGCTTTCATACTAGATACTTTCCATTTTTTTGGGTGGGAAGGTTTGGGGGGGTAGATTCCACAAGTATGACCGTCTAAAATTCATCAATAATCATTGTTATACGTGCAAATACATATGGCCCTGTCAATATGAGACTTGGTGGGATGAGGAAGTGCATTAAGGGCCATTGATTATGATGAAGTCATATTTATAATGGGAGGTAGTTCACATAATAACATCAAAGTGAAAGAAGTTGATGAAGTAACACAAACTATATAAGAGGTGGAAATATTAGAAAAGGAAGAAGATGAAACACTAGTAAAAGCAACAAACAAAGAAAAACTAGGAAAATATGCAACACAATAGCAATAATATGAGTAGAAAAAATGAATAAGGAACAAAATAAAAAGGGACTCCAAGAAGAAGAGGTGAGGAAAAAACAAGAACAAGAGGCAAAGCTCAAACAAGAAAAAGAAAATAAAAATAAAGAGGAAGAGGAAACGAAAGCTCAAAAGGAAGCTCAACATGTTGACCCCATGGATATATACCTACTTGAGCATTCTAGCACATCATTGATTGGAGGTAATTTCCATTTACAAGAGCTAGGACTGGGAGAATTTTGTAAAATCAAAGGTTTTTTAAATTATGGATGACTTTCCTTGATAATTACTTATGATTTTAGTTGGCCTTTTATTAAATTTATTTCTTGTTCATCAAGAAATTACCAAAACAACGAAGATATCTGTTGAAGAAGCTAGTTGGCCTAACTGACTAGCCTAAGTCGAGTCGACAAATGCACATTGTAACAACAAATGTCATAAAATGTTAACTAATGTCTGTCGGAAATTAAACTGTTGTAACTATCCCGACAAGATATATATATATATATATATATATATATATATATATATATATATATATATATATATATATATATATATCGATGTTTCATTTCTAATTAAGCTAATAAGAGATAATATATCAAAGTTCTTTCACTAGTTCTCCATTACTACATATTTTTATCTTTACTTATTCTTGCTATATGGTTGCTTGATCTCTGTACTACTGGTACAAATCCACACTTTTCCCTAGATTACAACATTGATTATGTTGTTGGTAGTCAGAACTTGAGTCATAGAGTATGTAAGCATAAATGTTAACATTAGAGGAAATATATTTATGGTGGGATACAACGATAAATAACTATCTGAATAAATAGACATGAAGGAATTGACTATCAATTGCAAAATCCAGATCAAATTTCTTCATAGAAGTGCATGAATGGTTCATTGAAGGTGCCTCGATAGATATCAAGAAATTCCTCAATTGAGTCTCCCATGAAAAAACCTCAGAATGAAACTGATGCCTGACTCCTATTGAAACTATCAAAAAATGGTTGAACAAACCCACACGAGTGCATTGAGTTAATTCTCAACGATTTTTGTGAAGAATAAGAAATAGAAGACCGAATTTTTTTTGAACATGTTAAGGCCATATTCTATGACAACCTGCACAATAATTTCTTTCGCACGATTCCCACACTTTTACATAAGTTTCTTCTCGAAAAGGGCGCAAGACATATCGTCGAGTACCGACCCTTGTTGCAGACTCCAACCAATACCGACTGGAAAAAGGAGCAAATCGAATGGTAAAAATTCCTCGATGCCCAGTGTGAAGATGCAAAAGAAGCGTGGGACTATTTTTTAAGTAAAAAATCATGGTCATCGGGTACTTCCCCACGAATTGACACTAAGTTGGGTAGACATGGAGGGGGGGGGGGTAATGGATCTTGAGAAATAAAAAAGGTAAAATAAAATAAAATGAGTAAAGTTGGAGAAGTACAAGTAAATTGAAAAGATGGAAGGAAGAAGGTCAACTGCCAAAAAGCAGCAAGAAAGTAATTGACAAAATAATGACTGGAAATATAAACATTCGCCTGACATACATAAAATAACAAGGGGCAAGAGACAAAAATGACAAGAACAAATAAGAGAACAAGTATACTATAGGAAAATAATGACGAATAAAGAGTGTGAAAGTGAAGATGCATGGGACTCCTTAGACGAGTTGATAGGCATAGCACATTCTGCTCTGACAATGAATAATGCTCTACTTATAAGCCCTAAAGAATGAGTAGAAAATATGGAAATTGATGACCCTAGTCCAACGATAAGAAGAACTACAACCATAGCAATAACAAGTGCCATTGTTGGATAATTTATTCAACAAATGTCACAAAATTATTCAGATATACCCGTAGTCTAGCATAATGAAGAAGAACAAATAAACCACGAAGAAATTGAAAATCCCCATGAGAATTGACAAAACAATAACGAAATAAATCAAGTACTTATCCAACTTCAAAATATCATGATCGTGCCCCCCCTACTGCAACTAGTATATGTCAAGAAAGTTCAAAGCACATAACCAATAAACAAAGAGTTACGACCTCGAGAGAGTCGGTTCAATGAATATATAGATAAAGCGTATAAAACTGACGAATCAGTTTCAAAAGACATCAATGAAAAAGAAGAAAATAACATGCCCCAAAATATTTGACCCACCGAATAGTATTACAAAAAAGACCAGTCGAGTAATAGTCTAACATATGGACTATCCATACCCCACTCAAGAAAAATGGGATTGAACCATGTACCTATTTATGAGGGTGACGAAGACCAAAAAAACATTAGTTCTTTTGTGAAAATTTATGGGCTACGAATGACATTAATGATGAAGACATGGCACAATTCGCTGCAGCCTTAAGGAAAAACACTTTGACGTGGTTCATGAATATTACGAAGAAACACCAAAGTAGAACAATGCAATAAAGACTATATTCCCTACATTATTTAAGGCCCAATATGTTAAGCACTTGGTAGCACAAAATTTAAAAGAAATTAAACAAATACCAAATTAATCAGTACGAGAGTACGAAAAAACATTTAAAGACTTATTGAGCCAGATTCCATACAATACAGATGAAAGTATTTTAATACAATGGTACATGGGTGGTCTATTATAGAAGATTCTTGGCCCACTTAGAATGCACAAAGTCACAAATTGTGAAGAAACACTCAAGATAACACAACACATCGAAACAAATGATGAAGGCCAGTTGATTACCTCATCGAATGACAACAAACTTGAAGACAAGCTTGAAAATTTACAAAATTATTTGATGGCACTGGAAATTCAAAATAATTGTTGATGGTTCACAAACTGTCGTATGGAAGGACATACCAAATACACTTGTAAATTCGCAAATTATTTTGGTCGAGATGTCCGACACATATATTCTGGAGTATATTGTGATATATGTCAAGTCGGCTCAAATCATACAACCAAATACGGTCAACATAATCTTCAAAATCCAATCCTAAGTGGTGCGCTATTTGCAAAGACAATACACATTCCACACAGGAATTCCCACTGAATGGAAAAACTAAACCAAATTATCATGTTGTCTATCATAGACAAGAGACAGATTAATTTAATGAACCACCATCCTACGACGGACGCAGAGCTAGTCAAGGAGGTTATGGTGGACAAGGAGGAGGATACAACGACAAGGGTCATGGTTTTGGTCAAGGTCGATGGAAATTATATTGTTATACTTGTTGGAAATATGGGCACATAGCTTCCCACTATCCCTTGAAGGATAAAATTGATTTTCTCTTTTGCAACATGTGTGGATTAGTTGATCACTCCTTGGAGGATTTCCCTAATATTATTGAAAATTTTCTAAATGAAATAACTGTTACTTTGCTACAATTTGTTCCAAAGAAAGAGATTATGAATTCCAAAAATCTTCATGTAGTTACAAGGTCGGGAGTTGGGCAAGATAGCAGTAATCAAAATAATCAAGTTATTCGACCAATAAAAAACAATGACTAAATATCCAAATATGTAGGAGAAAAACGACACAATGTCAAAAGAAGTGGAATTCTTTATGAAGGAAGCTGATCAATAAATACTATCTAAGTATCTCATCTTGGAGGAATTTCTCGAACTTCTGAAATAGGAACACTTTTTTGGTCACTTGGTAGAACTTTTAAATATGCTGAAAAATTGTAATGAAAACAGAGAAAAGAACAAAATTGTTCAACAAATTTATCAAGGAAAACAAAATAAAGACCACAACCCTCAAGTGGATCTAGAAATCAATGGGTATATGGTCAAACAAGTTGTTGTTGATTTTGGTTCACAAGTAAATATCCTCCCACAAGAAACACATATCAATATGGGTTGACCAAATCTGCGCATGATGACCAATTACCTTAAACTTGCTCATCAAGGATATATTGAACCTATCGGATTGCTAAGGAAAGTACACACTTCAATCATTGGAATCCTAAAGACAGTTGATTTTTAAGTCATCGACTTAGTTGATGGAATACCTGCATACTGGACATTAGTTGGCCGACCTTGGGGACGAAGAATTAAAGCAACAATATCTCTGGAAAAAGATAGAATTAAACTACAAGGTAACAACAAGAAAATCATCATCCCTCTAGACCCCTGGGAAGGAAAACCTTGGGTTGAAGCTTCTGATGAAGAAACCAAAACAATAATACTCTACCAAGTATTACATGAAGACCATTATAATGTTGAGTCAAACACCTTTAGTGAAATTTTAACAGACTCACCCCTTTCCATTGGACAAAAATATGACACGAAGCTATATGAATGGAAAATTGAGAAATACAGATCCAAAGCTGAAGAATGTTGGAGAATAAAAGACATTCTGACATCAAGAATTCGATCTTGCTACTCCATCAAAATAGTACCTATTTTAAAATAAAAAATTTGTTGGGGAACACCATCTCTATTTCCGTCTGACTTAACACACGACTCTAGTAATACCATTCGATTTAAAGAAAGAGCATCACCTATTAAACATGTAGAACAAGTAACAAATTCTATTTGCGAACAAGGAAGAGTGCAAATTTTAGTAAAATTTTTTACGGGTCAAGCAATGAGATGGTGGGATACCCATTCATATTGACTTCAAACATGGACAACCACAACGACATATTTCATCGAATACTTTGGAAGGAAAAATTATTCCGCACAAGAAAACGTACCCACTTTTAGTGTTAGATAGGACCCTGTTGTACACATTCAAAATTGCGAGTCAGGATGGAGAAGGATTGGTTATAGAGATGAATGAGTTTGGCCACATATGTTTCCAAACACCTTATATGACCTACCAAATAAATGGTACAAAATAGAAGAAGCAGGAGGTCAATCGTTACACACTGCAAGGAAAATACCCTCTAACAGAGGTTACAAAGGAGATTTTTAGTGTTATAAAATTGGCCAAAATGGTCAAAAAAACATTTGCTACAACATCCGTTTTTGATAACAGAGGTTTTGACGAAGCTGTTAACAGAACTTCAACACAACTAAAATAAACTGGGCGACCAGAGGTTTTTACAAATATTTTTCTTATCGGTGCGTGCATCATGTGTGAACGCATCAGTGCATTTTAAACGGTACACACCGATGCAGTAAACATACCAAGCATCGGGAAGGAAATTTTTTTTTTGAAGCCCCAGGGAATTTACTTACGCAACGTCCCAGTGCATGTCAACAATAAATACGCACCAGGCCGATAGAAGGTGCATGCACAGATACATACCGGTGCATTGTTACCTATAGTGCACCAGGTGGTTAGGCACTATCAAAGCACCGATAAGTTTATATTACCTTTCCAGCCCAATGTGTTTTGAGAAAGGTACAACCCCGCGTGGTTACAAAACACATATGCCCCGGGGCGTTATAGTTGTAAAGCACCAAGGCATTTAATGCATACAACATCAGTGTGTTACAAATACAAATGCACTGGTACATTGAGGCCAAATAACACCCGTGCATACAAATTCTATCCTCCTAGTGTGTATTAGTTGTGTACACGCCCCAGGCCGTTAAGGTGTAAAAATGCACCGACACGTTAAAGGCAAACCATATCGGTGCATGCAACACCTATCCACCCGGGTCGTAGTCGTCGATAAAGCACACCAAGCGTTCTAATTGGTATTGGTATTTGGTGCGGTTCTCATAGGTCGTAGAAACACACTGGTGCGTAGTATAATACACATGCACCAGTGTTCATTTTCTATTTTTTAGAAAAATCGACCTATGATAGTGCAATTATTGTGATTTTTAAAAATTCATTATTCATCAAAAGTCAACACATATATTATAACAATATTCATATCAATTAGATTTTTATTAGTGCATTTGAATGTGATGTTTGGATGAATTTTTTATATCATCAGGTTTCACATCTCTTCATTATAATATTTAATCATCCATATATTTAAACAGTGGTGTAACGTTTCACAGTGACAATGGAGAACACAATAGAATAAATTAAAATGTATTTTATTATATGTGAATAAGAGACTCTTTGTCATACAAAATGGGAAAATTATTGGTAACTCTTTGTCTTTCAATTGAGACACTGTGTCCATTACATTAAACAAAATGTCTGATTTTCATAGAAAAATATTTCAAAAAACAAAACGGCTTACATTGATATCCAAACATATTGATCATCATTTTTCGCTGGAACAACTGTCACTTCTCGAGCTACTTCCATGACTTGGGTTATTTGTGTAGAAATTATATATAAATTCTATACCAATGGATTCAATTTGATATTGTGATGTACTAAAACAAGATACTAAATCCTTCTACAATATTTGTAGAATATAAAACACGATTGCTCAATCACATGCAAGTAAGAGAAAGAAGCAAATCAATCACACAACACAACATGTTCTTGGGGAAAGAAACTGCTCAAAAACTTGTTATAATATATTGTATAAATTCAAGCAATCATGAAACAATACAATGCTTTCTCACACCAAGAAAATCCTGCACTCTCATGACTGTCTCACTCTAATCATGCTCAAAACTGGCTTGCAATGCTAATGCAAAATTGACACACTTAGCCAATTCTCAGCCACTGTTAATCCTAGCCTTGCTCACGCAATCCATAGGAAAATAGGTCCCTATTAAATAGGAAATTCAACCTTCCTTGATTGCACAATCCTTCATGGCCTTCTTGTGGCTTTATAATTGCACCCGGGAAATTTGCTAATAATACAATAGATAGTTATATTCCCTTAACCTCTATCTCAACTGGGTCTTCATCAGAATTGATATGCATGCAAATTTTAATAGAGAATCATCAATTATTTGATTGATCACTACTTGTGACTTAAATCTAATTTAATTCACTGGACCTCTCACTACCTCGCCAGTCTGTTAGAACTAGTTAAACTGATTTTAACTCAATTAATTTAAGTTAACTGATTACACTCACACCACACTAGTGCTACAACTGCAACTGGACCCCCAAAATAATAGAATCACTCTACATGCCTCATATTAGACCCTTGAATCGAAATTATTGAGCTAACTCAGTCTTCATGACTTAGTTAACTGATACAAGTTGTTCTGAGATGAAATTGAAATTTATTGTCCAATTTATTTAAGGGAAAAATAAATTAGATGCCCACATTTAGCACTAATGTGTAACTGAATTCCTCACCAATGTGTAATTGGAATCCCCCACCAGTGTGTGCATTTTTTGTCCTTTCTTGTTGCTAATTTCACTGTTTCTTGTTGCAAATTTCAGCACTCCCTCTCAACAATAAAGGAATTCAATCTATCTTGATCCAATAACTTTGAAATGTTCTACATGCAACACTTCTCTAGTGTTTTTTTACACCTGTAATTCCTGAAACTAAATACCCTTCGAAAAACTGAAAGAGTATAATGCATATGTCATCAAAGTCTTCTGACTGCTGGATCCTACTGCACCTGTCTACTGGAATCTCTGCGCTGCTCATGACATTTGCATTCGTGCCCTCTGAACTACTACCAACTCTGATCTGTGCTCCAATATCTGACATCTATCACTCTAATTTCTGTCTTCCTGACATCTGACTACATCAATTTAACCGATCCTTCCTACTAGTGTTGTACTGTGGGCTCCTTGTAGCCAAGTTCGATCCATAAGACACACCATCTCAATTGACCCTGCCCACATTTTTTCTTGGTATATCTGCACATTGCCCCACCTCACACATGGTGGTATAACTGCATGTACTCCCTCTTCCCATTTGGCTTGAAATCCCCCCCTCCTGGAGGTCTCTGCTTGAGTGGAGTCTTCCCCTCGGTCTCCTCTCTGCTTGTCCAATTGTGGTTACTCCACAACCTTCTGAGACTTCTTCTAGGCTGCATGTTGAGAGACAATTTCTCCCTCTCAACCACCAAGTCATTTACCACTACTTTGCTCCTAAAATATTTGCATGCATCCTCGACCTCGAGAGCATACAGTTTCTTGACTCTTAAATCGATCTGTTTCACCTATCCCCGTGGCTATGTGTTTAAGGAAAACATTTCCTTTTCTAAACATCACATCATAACCACGGTCTTCCAATACCGCTACGGAGACAAGATTCTTCCTTAGGCTTGGAACATACAAAAAAATATGCTAGTATGAGAGGGGAGCTAGACTACCCCTAAAAGGTAACTGTATCTATGTCGCTCGCACTATACCTCCCGTCATCTCCAAACTCTATGGCCTACTGGAGGTCCTTCTCCTCCAAGTCACTGAAGAGATCTCTATTACCTGTCATATGGAACGAGGCACTGTTGTCTAAATACCACAAGAAGCCCATTACATTGATGGCCACGCATGAAATGAGAGTAAAATCAAGCTTGAACTGTGAAGCCAACGCTTCAATTGCTGCAACTGCAAGCTCTTTCTTGCTTGCCTTCTTCTGTGGACAATTCAAGGAATAATGCCCATGCTTGTGTCAGTGAAAACACCTGATCTTGGACAAGTATCTCTTGCCATATTCACCCTGGGAATTATTTCCCTTGGATTTCTTTATTTTTTGACTAATACACAATCTTCTTCTTTGTTGGTGCTGGCGGTCCCATCTCTGGTGCTTCGCCTTATCTCTTCTATTATCAAGTCAGACCACAAATGCTCCCAATCTGGTAAATTCTCCCTCCCATTCATAGAGTCGTGGAAACTATGCCAACCCTTGGGAAGGCCTAGAAGTGCTAGGCTCACCAAATCATCCTCGGAAACTGTCACAACAACACTTCCAAGCTCATCTTGACATTGAGTGAACTTCGCCAAGTATGTTGGTACCGTCTCGCCCTCCTCCATCTTGATCTTTCTGAGCTTGTACTTCAACACAAACTTCCTGTGGTCACTGCTATTCTGCAATATATCTTTCAAGGCCTTCCACATAGCATATGGAGTTTCATTCCCATAGAGACTCGAGACAATATGATCTCGACCTCCCTCTAACAAGATCCTTCTTGCCTTTGCTACCTTCTTCTGCCATGCATCAAGAAGTTGGGAATTTGCTGCTGCGGGCTTGGAATATCAGTATCTATGAATTCTTTCAATCTGTTGTCCTCCAACACTACCTCCATTGTGTCCTTCCATGCAATATAATTTGAATCGCCCTCGAGTGCATATTCAAGTCTCAAGCCATTGAAAGACATCTTGGTCTGCTGCTGGATCCTGAAGAATAAATCTACAAATTTGAACCTGTTCAAGACAAACTCAATTTATTCTCTTATATTGTGATTCTTGGAGCTTTGATACCATGTAGAAATTATATATAAAATTCTATACCAATGGATTTAATCTGATCTTGTGATGTACTAAAACAAGATACTGAATCCTTCTATGATATTTGCGGAATATAAAACACGATCGCTCAATCACATGCAAGTAAGAGAAATAATTAAATCAATCTCAAAATATGTTATTTGGGAATGCAAGTACTAAAAATCCCATTACCATATATTGTATAAAGTCAAGGAATCATGAAACATTACAATGATTTCTCACACTGAGAAAATCCCACACTCTTGTGACTATCTCACTCTGATCTTGCTCAAAACTAGCTTGCAATGCTCAGGAAAAATTGAAAAACACTTAGCCAATTCTCAGTCTCTGCTAAGCCTAGCCTTGCTCACGCAATCCCTAGGAAAATAGGTCCCTATTATAAATGAAATTCAACCTTCCTTGATTGCGCAATCCATCATGGCCTTCTTGTGGCTTTATAATTGCACCCATGCAATTTACTAATAATACACCTGATATTTATATTCCCTTTAATCTCTGTCTCAACTGGGTCTTCATAAAAATTGACATGCATGCAACTATTAATAGTGAATAATCAGTTATTTGATTGATCACTACTTGTGAATTAAATCTAATTTAATTCACTGGACCTCTCACTAGCTTATCACTCAGTTAGAATTAGTTAAATTGATTTTAAGTCAATTAATTTGAGTTAACTTATTACACTCACACCACCCTAGTGCTACAACTGCAACTGGACCCCCAAAATAATAGAATCACTCTAAATGCCTCATCTTAGACCCTCAAATCGAAATGATTGAGCGAACTCAGTCTTCATGACTTAGTTAACTCATACAAGTTGTTATGAGATGAAATTACAATTTATTGTCCACTTTATTTAAGGGAAAAATAAATTAGACGCCTACATTTAACACTAATGTGTAACTGAATTTCTCACCAATGTGTGGCTAGAATCCCACAACAGTGTATGCACATTTTTTGTCATTTTTTGTTTCCAATTTCACTATTTCTTGTTGCAAATTTCAACAATTTAGAGGAATGTTTTGTTCATTGTATTGATTGTTTTTTCTTGTTCAAGTTCCATCTACAAACATAAAAATAAAGTGTAATGAGTGTATCTACATTGGTGAATAATGAAAATTGAAATATTAAATAATATACATCAATTTAAATCGAAAATAAATGTACCATAACAAGAATTGACTCGTGAACTATACACATTCTTTCAAAACCAATTTTCATGCCTTCTTTCAACAATTCTTTTGTTGGCGCAATTCCATATTTTGTTTCCTGCAAGTTTTATACCCCATAACAAATCATAAATTTAATAGTAAAGTTTTTTTTGTTCTTTTAATTATAGACGGAGCTAAGTAAAGCAAGATAGATACTTACAAATTCCATAATTAATTTATGATATGCCAACATATACTGAAAACCCATATTTAACCCAATGTCAATCAATTCTTCTGATGGTTCTTCTTTGTATTTTAACATCTGTTTGAAGATATTCAATGATGGTTGCTGTGAAACAACTTACAATATACAAAAATGAAATCTAGTTAAGTTGTTATAAGGAAGTAACAATTACTCACAAAATTTGATATCAACCCTTTTCTTCCTTGTCATCCTGTTTTTTGTGCTGAATGGGTTCCATTTTCTTTTATTTTTGCAAGAAAATACTTGAAAACTAATATTTAATGCTAAATTATTTATTTATTGTACTTAATCGAAAAATTCAATGATTACATATTACATTTGAAGCACGTTGTTGTTGAGATGGCTCCTCGTGCGATGCAATTATGTCCATTTCTTTGAGCATCTCCTTGTACACCTTTTTGGACATTCCTACTGGCATATTTCTGATATCGGCTCGTTCATCCTTTGATATTTTCATAATCTTCCTCAAAAAGTAACATGACAATAAACTATTTAATTTTTATATTGATATATGAAAACTAAATATAACATAAGTGATATTTATAAATGATTTCTTTGTAGTAATATATACATATAATTCTAGAAAAACATTTAGGAAATATTACATTTTGAATGCTTCTTTTCTGTTGGTGTACGTTTTTGCTATTAAAAGTCTGATATGTCTCATTGACCAATTCTATGGAAATTCTTCCAGTAGTTTAAATAAAATTTGGTTCTTGGAATCATTGGATTGATTTTTGTATTGTAAGTGGAATTAACATTTATACATTCGTTCCACTAGATCCCTCAAAGTTTTGTAAAAGTCCCCCCCCCCCTTTCGTTAACCTCCAACACCACTCTAGATCAGCTAAGGAGCAATTCATTTTCATTTTCATATTCTATTTTTCTTTTCTTTTCTTAGAACAACTCCTTTCCTTCGTTATTGGTCCCTGTAGAACATTAAACATATCTGAATTAATAGATTGTTTGAAACGTGTTATCTAATATTTTTAAGTATATTATTAATGAAAATTCAAAAAAGAAACTCATATTGGATCGATAGTATTTTTTCATTCACCCGATTCATCCTTCTGCAATTTTTCCATCAAGCTTTTACACCCTTCTGGTCTAAGATCAGAAAGAATCTCATCGAGCTTCGTCATTTTGTGGCTCTGTAGGACACACACTAAACAATACATATTATTTAAACTTACAAATAGTTCAAAAATAATATTTTTTGTAAAGAATTTACAAAGAACTTTCCTTTTTTGCTTTTCTGGATGCGCTATAAGTATTTTTGTTACTTGAACTCTTATCAATCATTTTTTATCAATATAAAACATACACTATTCATTAATATATTTTATAAATAAATCACACACTTTTCAACTAAACAAAAAATCAAGAAAACGGTGCGTCTATCTAAATTAAATGTCTGATGTGTTTACCATATTAACCATGATGCAAGAGCATTCTTCAAATTCCATAATACTTAAGAGTCTTATCACACATTTACTAAAAAAAGTGGGTTCCCTTAATTATTTTGTTATTTCCTAAGTTTAGTTGAGTTCTAAAGAGATTTAAATGTAATTTGATTAATATGTCGTAAGTTGTAGAGATCTTAGGGATAAGTGAGCAATCCTAGGAAGAGTGAGGATTTTAGAGATCTAGAGGTCTAATATAGGATTTGGTTGAGTAAAGAGTGAAATTTGTTAGCTCTTTGTAATTTGTAAGATTGGTAAGAAAAAACGACAGAGGACAGCATCGAACCACTTTGGAGTCCAAGACCTAGCCTTCCTAGACTCAGAGAGGGCTCTCTCTATTTTTATGATCTAGCTTGATAATTATAAATGCTGATAATAGGCTAGTTATAGAAATTACGATGGTTGTTTGTTTTGATTGATTGAGTGGTTGGACAAACAAAGCTATGAAACTTAATCCATTGGGCTATGGAGTCATAAAAGGCGGAATTATGCATCAACTTTTTCAAGGGGCATTCACAGGGCAAGCTAAATATGCTGACTGAATATTACTAGTAGTGTGATTATGAGATGAAAGAAAGCAGTGAGTTTAGTAATAACTAAAGAACAGTTAATAATTCTTTAACTATACTTCAGAGGAAAACATTAAGATAATAGAAACATACATAATTAAGGTTCTTTCTGAGCAAATCTTAATCTAAAGCTTTTGTTTTGAATTAGAGAAACTGATGCACAACATGAAAAGACATAGGAAAACATTAACACAGAGGAAAGAACATCACCATTAATATAGCTCATGAATCCTCTGAACGGTCTCTTTATTATTGATGCCCAGCTCAAAACAGTTACAGTGCTCCAATACAATGATCTTGTACAACACAGCGTCTAACAAGGTTCCAACCCTCTATAATGAAAATTCGAGCAATATTTAACTAAAAATTGAGTCAGTTGCCCTATCTACTTGGGAAAAATTCATTTATTACAAAACAACTGAAATTAAACAAGCATGGCCATGCAAGGCTTGAGAAAAATATCTCTGACAACATATTGCCTGTAAAATTAATTTTGAGCAGCTCTTTATGATTTATGATTTAAAATATTTGATGGCTCTGACATCTGATCCTGTTTTTCAATAAGTCAATGTTGGGTAATTAAGTCTACTGCAGCACTAACTAATTTCATTTATTGATGCTGGTGATGATGTGCTTTGTTGCCCCTTTAGTCTCTGCTGTTAAATCTCTGCATAAATGCCCGACTCGACCTTTACCGTCTTTTCTTTGTGATGTCTAGCATCACCCTGCCTTTTACCCCTTTTCAGGTTCGGCCCGAGTCTTTCTGCTATGCACTGTAGCCTATTTCCTCATAAATGGCGCACAGACCTTATATTCCCGGTTATGGAGGGATGGTGATTGGAGGACAAGAAATAACAACTTTTCGGAGGGTGTCTTAGGTGGTAAGCGGTAATATAGAAGGGGGGTGCAAAATAATGGAAGGGCGACACGCAGGGGGGAGGGGTTAACTGATACCACCCATTTCAGACCCATCCCAGTGGTTAAATTTCAGAAGCTCAGGGGAGGTGCGAAATGCACAAGGATCATTGGATGAGGAGGGGTTGTTTTGAGATGGAGGAAAGATGGAGGGCGGTGAGGAAAAGGTAATGATGTGGTGGTAAGGTGGGATCAGACTCGACCCTTTCTGTCCTTTTGCTACCCGAGCCCTTTCGGCCGTGTTTAACCCTTTTTCAAAAAAAAAAAAAAAACATTCGCCCGGACTTGAAATCCTTTAGGCCTTTGCTCTGAAATACATCACATTCACACCAACATCGCACGTCATGCTTCGCAGCCTTCACCATTTACCATTGCGCCTATCCTTTCAAGTTTTGCGATTTTCGATCGTGATTGGGAGATGGACCTCACTACAAGCTCCTACGGTTATATTGTAAAATTTGCGATTATAATCTCCGCTATTGATGCTCAAATCCAACGGCCTTCATTGCTCCTTCGCTGTGTTTTGCTGACTTTGCTTCTTTGGTCGTGCACATTCGTTTCTTTTAGTTTTTTGTAGAATGCTTGACTTGTTTCACGGCTTGACCCAACGTGCACAACTTGACCCTTTGCCATTTTTCTGCCTTAACTACTTCTCTGTTGCCCTTGCTTCTCTAAAGGTCTAATGATGCTCCTTTTTTTGACTTACAAGAAACATTTTCCCCTTATACTGTACTGAAAGGCATAAATATATTCCTTTGAAGTTGTTGACAGTCAGGATTTACCCTTTTCCTGAAAATAAATGATGGCCATGAAATATTACTTTCGGTATGGAACTCTAAGAAATAATCAGTCATCTCGTGATACTGTGAAATATAGGAGTCTAATAGTGGCTTCAGCTGGGGATGGCAGCTCCTTCAGGAGGTGTCAAGAACACAGTAGACTAGTGGCCTACTCCATTGGGTTGATCCCATCCCGCAACCTGATCTTCTGCCATCTCTGTGGATAAAAACCTTCAAGCTGAAGTCAACATTCTCTGCAAATTGGAAGTCTATAACACACAAAAACTAAAAAGTAACCTGAAACTGAAAAAACTGAAAAAATTCTCAAAGTACTGAGCTCATTTGCACACTTGCCTACCCAATCTACGATTCTAATCATTTTTTCTCCTTTTAGGGTGCATTTAGACTTGTAGACCCTGACATCATTTTTTATTTTTCGAATTTATAACTTATCACCTATCCCTTATTCCTCTTGCTGGTTCAGATTAGGCTATTGAACCAATGTCATTTTATACTCGTCTACCCGATAAGCTAAGATTAAATGGTTTAGAAAATATTCATTTTCTAACCTATCAACAACAAATTCAAAATTGTACAATCATGCTTGAACTGTATGATTGCACCTAACACTTCTCAAAATAGTAGTGGCATTTTGATTTGCAACACTTTTAGAAATATTTATTTTTTGCGTGGGGCTTTCTTTTTGCTTATCAGACTAGGCTTATGGCCTTCACTTTGGGCTTCAACCTTGTCCAATAGATTATTGAAAATTGTAAAGCTATGGTATTCATAATGATGAAAGTTTAATCTGAGTTCTTAACATAAATAATGTTTTAGCATCCTACCATTAACAGGACCCCCAAATAGCTCTGTTCCATCCATCTCTTGTAAGAAAAATGCATTATTTCCTCTAGAAGAATGGATAATGTATGGGCCTTTCCACAAGTTTTCAAACTTTCCATGCTTACCCTTATCTTCTCTTGTGGAATCCCATTTCAACATTTTATCTCCGATATTGAAATCATTTTCTTTTGTCCTTTTGTCAAAGATATTTTTCATATTTTCTTGAACCGCCTGAGTTCTGTTGTACACCTCTTCTTTCGACTATTACAACTGAATGGTCTGGCTTATTCTTCTTTGTATATCATTTTCTTCAACTTGCACCTCTTGAATGAGTTTTATGGCTAGCACTACTAAGGATGTTGGGAAAATTGCATCCATTCCATAGACCGACTGATATGGTGACATACCAATTGATTTCTTGGTTGTTAGTTTGTCAACCCATAATGCATGCACCAATTTGTTATGCCAAGATTTTTTATTGTCTTCCAAAAAATTCTTGGTGATGTTGACCAGGCTCTTGTTGGAGGATTCAGCCAGCCCATTACCTTGAGGGTAATAAGTTGTGGAATGCCCCAAAGAAATGTGATATCTATGGCAAAAATCCACCATCTTCATGGATTTAAAAGAAACAACGTTATCTGTAATAATTTTCCTAGGACAACCAAATCTAGATAGGATGTTGGCTTCAAGGAATTTGATAACCACCAAGTCAGTAGCAGTTCTGGAAGGGATGGCCTCTATCCATTTGGTAAAATACTCTGTAGAAGTAAGGATCCATTTATGCTGGGCAAAGGAGGAAGGGTGAATTTCTCCAATGAAGTCTAAACCCCATTGTTGGAAAGGAGCTTCAACAAAAATTGGGTGTAAGGGAAAAGGCAACAATTTTCTTTTTCCCTAAAAAATTTGGCATTTATGATAGGTTGCTACCATTTTGTGGATGTCTGGGAAAAGAGTAGGCCAATAGAAACCAGCTCTAAGGATATTGTTAACAATGGTTTTCTAGTAGAGATGGCCTCCACAATCCCCTTCATGGAATTATTTCATAACCCTATCCACATCTTCCTTAAGAAAACATTTAAGCAATATGCCACCAGAATATTTCTAGTACAAAACATTTTCTAGCATGCAGAATTTTACATCTTTCAATTTCAAGAATCTAGCTTTTGTTTTGGACAAACCAGGAGGAGCATTTAAATTAAATAGAGCATATAATAAATCTGCATACCAAGGAGAATTTAGGAATGTTTCCTCAATAGGTGGAGTTGCCAGCTCCTCTTGTTCATCCAGTGAATGAATCATGTTAATATCTAGTGCTTGATTTTTTTTTTCCAGCCATCAATCTGGCCAATCCCTGTCCTTTGATTAGTTTGGTGGGTCTGATCTCTAAATCATACTCAAAGATGAAAACAATCCAATTTCCTCTTTTTCCATCAGGATCCTGTGTTAGGATGTCTTTGACAACTGTATTGGGCACAAATGAAATGATGTGTGAATGCAGAATGTAAACTTTGAAATCCTTCAGTGCTTTGATCAAGGCAAAAGCCTTCTTCTCCATGATATTTTACTTCAAAGGTTCATCTCTTAAAGCTTGGTTGAAAAAGGCTATGGGCTGCTCTTGTACTTCTTTATTTTTCTGCATCAACACAACAACAATTGTGTGCACTGATGCAAAGGAGAAAATGATGAAATCCTTAGTGAAATCAGGGCTGATCAAGACCGATGCTTTAGTGATTTCTTGCTTTACTAGGTCAAAAGACTGTTTATCCTCCTTGGTCCACTTGACTCCTGAGTCTCTCTTAAGCAGGTTAGTGATATTCCTCATGAGTTTTGTAATGTTTGGTATAAACCTTCTTAAATTTTTTATCTTTCCAATGAAAGATTGCAGCTCCTTGATGTTTCTGGGATGACTGATTTGTAGTATGCCCTTAGTCCTTTTGGGGTCAATATTTATCCCTTCTTCAGATATGACGTGGCAAGCTTTCCTTCTTTAAGACCGAATAATGATTTCTTAGGATTAAGAGATAAGCCGTAATTTCTGCATTTTTCGAAAACTCTTCTCAAATGGGCCAAATGTTCTTCATCAGTTTTTGAATATACTATAATATCATCCAGATATATCACAATAAATAAACTAATTTCTTCTGAGAAAGCAATATCTATTGCTCTTTGAAAGGTGGCACCAACATTTATTAATCCAAAAGGCATTTTTACATAAATGAAGATGCTCCAAGGAGTAGTAAAAGTTGTTTTAGGTTGATCACCTGGATGCACCAACATTCGATTGTACCCTAAAAATCCATCTAGCAGAGAGATTCTCTTGGAGCCCACCACCCTTTGCAATATGTGGTCCATCTTTGGTAAAGGGTAGTTGTCCCTAAGTGATTGCTTGTTCAGACTTTTGAAGTCAATGTAGAGTCTGATCTCACCTTTATTATTTCTCATAGGTACAATATTGGAAACCCATTCAGAGTACCTGATTGGGACTATTATCATGGAATCATACATTTTCTTGACCTCCTTCTCGACTAGAGGCATTAGGACAGGATTTATCTTGCACAGTTTCTGTTTGAAAGGCTTCTGGTTGTCCTTGAATGGAATTTTGTGTTGGATAATATCAGTATCATAAGATTTCAGGTCTTCATAACTCTAGGCAAACACATCAATAAAATATTTGAACAAAGCAATGAATTTATGCTTTATGGATGCTGGTAGTGTTTTCAATAACTTTATCATTTTGGGCTCCTGCTCACTGCCCATATTGTACTCCTCGATGTTTGCTTCTGTAGATTCCATTTTTTGGTTTCCTAGCCACACATCGAATTCAAATAGTTCCTCCAGAGGGACAAGTCCTCTAGGCAAGGTGTTGTCTCTGAATTGCAGTACTTCAAATTCATCATTTTCTGGATCATCATGCATATCTGCTCTATGTAGGTCTTCATTTTCTAAAAAATTAATATCAGAATCAGGAGGAGGTTCCCCCCTGCACGTTTTTTCTTTCATGGAGCAACCTTCCTCATAGTTTAGGTCCAAATTGGATTCTTCAAACTTGCCCTTGAATTGTAGGAAATTATCAATATGTTTGTCATCTCCAAAGACTTGCTAATACCTCATATTGTTAGGAACTGTTAGGATGAGGTAACTGATAAGTGCTGGCTGAAAATGCTAGCCCATTATCCAGGATATTTTGATTTCGTGGAAATGTAGCAAGGTCATATTCTTCAAATGTTTTCAGGAGGTCTAGGGCAACATTTTTGTATGCTCTAAATATGGGATGCTTAGCTAAATATTCTCCCTTGATTTTTTTAATGACCAGCTTAGAATCCCCATGAACAAAGATCCTTTTGGCTCCTAATTTCTTCAGTAGCTGTAAACCCAAGAGGAGTGCCTCATATTTTGCTGTATTGTTGGTACATTGAGAGTTTAGCTTGTAAGAATGCCCTTCTGCATGGTTATTTTCAGTATTGCATAGCCACACTCCTGCTCCTGATCTAGCTCTACCACAAGAACCATCAAAACTCATGTTCCAAAAAGTTTCAGGTTCATACTTGTGTTGCACAATTTCCATCTGGTCTCCTTCTTCTCGAGCTACTTGTTCATCAATATTTTCATCATTGTAAAGAATAAATGAATCAAGGTCAAAATGGACAGAGTAAAAGGGGTAGTTATGAGGCTTTTCTTGACTGCTCACCATGTATTTCATTAGAGTTTCCCTATACAACCTCATTTCTTGGCAAAAAACTGGTATGGTAGCATAATTCATATCCATTTGGAGGGTGCCTTGGAGCTTGGCTCCCCACGAGCATGGTAAAAGCATACGATATTTAGGAGGGATGTCAGCCACCACTATGTCCATCACTAGACTCTTGGCTGGTATCTGGGCTAAAGTAATACAAAGATATTTAATGAGGCCTAGAAATTTCACTTTGCTGAAGTCAAATGAGTATAGGTCTTTGTAGGTCTAGTTATCTCCAGTCCAAGACTTTCCACAATTGCCTTTGGCATGAGATTATGAGATGCACCTGAGTCTAACATGGCATTATGGAGGATCTTATCATGAACATTCAAACTGACCTGAAACGGGGGAACACCTCCCTCCTGGAATTTACCCTTTACTTCTGGCCCAAACAAAAGTTCAGGTTTGTCATCATTTAGATTGACAAAGTCAATAATTTCTCCTATATTCAACGCTTTTATGACTTGGGACCTATATACACCCTGGTTCACCAATTCAGTGAGAGGGATGGAGATTTTTATTTTGGAAATTTCATTCTCAATGCTGAATGGTACTTGCATTTTTGGCATATTTGAATCAGTCTTCTCAGGCACTATTTTTGCAGCAACTTCAGCTTTTCGACTCATATTAGAGATATCAATTGGAATAGTCTTGCTGGTGCTGCTATCTAGATCATTCTTTCCAGGGATTTTAGCAATTTTCTTTAAACTCTTTGCTGTTTTCTTGGGATCAGCTTCAGGGGCCTTTTTAGCAGAGTTTTCAGAATTCTTTCTCTTAGGAATATCAAAATTTTTCTTGCTTCAGAGGTTATATTGTTTATGCACCTCCATGATGGCATTCTCGAACCCTTGTTTATAATATTCAAACTCTTCCAATTCTACTTCAGTTTGAGTCAAACAGAATAAATCTTGTTCTTCTTCGGTGAGGAAAACAATATCTCCGTTATCAATTCCCATTAGATTAATGTGACTTTCTTCTAGTTCTTCAACCACCCCCTCATCCTCATCATCATAATTTTCTTGGAATGGAGGCCTGATTTGGTGGTCAGGCCCTCCTTGTTCTCTCTGTATTATTTAAGGGGGGTTTCTTCTAAAGTTTTGGTTTCTATTTTGAGGAGCTGGCTGATTTTCCCTGGGGAAAAATTTCTCATTCAAGTTGATCCTTTCCATCATCCTCTCCATGATTCTAACCAGGCTCTCAATCTTAGTATCAGATGTGGAGGCTATAGGCTCGTCCCTAATAGTGACCTTTTTCTCATTTCTCATTCTATCCCTTTTTGCAATCAGATTTTATTCCACACTTACTGCACCCCTCTGCATGTCTTCTAATGTAGGAGGATATCTTTCTCTCAGTTGATAAGCCATCTCTGGGTCGAAACAATCTGTAAACTTCACTAGGGATAAACCTTGTGGGGGTTTCATGTGAGAAGGGAGGGTGTTGTACACAATGTTGAACCTGGTACAGTAATCTTGGACACTCTCTCCAACATTTCTCTTGATGTTTTCATATTATGACAATATTTGGAGAGGATTTTTCTTAACTTCCCATTTATTTATGAACAACTAGTGAAGGGTAGGGAGGTCATGTATACTATTAGGTGTTAAGCCTTTAAACCAATTTCTTACTTATCCCCCCAGGCTTTGAGCAAACATTCTCAATTGAATAGTTTCATCCTATATCTCTTGGTACTCAAAAGCGTCATTCATTTTGTCCACATGTTGTTGAGCATTTTCAAGACCAATTCCATCAAAATGTGGGATTTTGGATTGATAATACTGTGGCATAGGAACCATAGGTAATGGTATCGCTAATGGGGCATACCAGGCTGCCATGATTGGTGGTGGGGGAACCCAAGGAGGGTGGATAAGAGGAGGGTTGACGAAGAGAGGCAGAGGGTTAAATGGAGGAAGGTGGACAATGGATGCATGAGTGGATGTTTGGTCACTCTGGTGGGAAAGGTTCAAGGAAATGGTAGGGGCTGCAGATACACTTGAGAAACTTAATTAAGAATGAGCAAAGTTGGAAATAATAGAAGGGGATGCTGCAGTCAGAGCTGATAATTTTACAGATTGTTGAAAATAAGCACCATCAATATCTGAGGTGAGATCTATTACCATAACTTGAAGGGAGTCAAAGTGTTGGAGAAGCTAAAAGTTAGTTTGAGTGGAGGTAGAGGCTTCCCCAATAGGACTCTGTTGTAGGATGGATGGGTCAAAAAATGTCTGGGATATCCAATTTTGAGATTTGGTCCTGAACAAACTTTGCTTAAAGTGTAAGTCAAACTGGATATCCTACAAGGTTGCAAGGTTTTCAGGGAGGGAACTTGCTTTGTGAATAGACTTGCTAGTTGGATTCTCAGATCTAGGAGTTTCTCTTAGGATTTTCTCTAGATTGTCAACTATTGCAGGGGGATTTGGGTCAGGATAGGATTTGGTAAAGGTTCTTCTGGAAGCCATAATTTAGGCCCAAGGCACAAACAAGCTGAATATCTTTACGAAAAAACAATTTGTAGAAAATACTAAAATCACACAGTGTTTCAACTGAGGTTTCCGAATTCTGATGAATAATGAGCTTTTCAATAAGTCCCCAGTATGGTCACCATTATGTTAGCTCTCCGTAATTTTTAAGATTGGAAAGAAAAAATGACAGAGGACAACATAAAACCACTTTGGAGTCTAGGACCTAGCCTTCTTAGACTCAGAGAGGGCTCTCTTTGTTTTTATGATTTAGCTTGATAATTATAAATGTTGATATTAGGCTAGTTATAGAAATTACGAGGGTTGTTTGTTTGGATTGATTGAGTGGTTGGATAGACAGAGTTGTGAAACTTAATACATTGGGCTATGGAGTCATAAAAGGCTGAATTGTGCATCAAATTTTTCAAGGGGCATTCACAGGGAACGATAACTATGCAGACTAGATCTTACTAGTAGTGTGAATATGAGATGAAAGAAAGCAGTGAGTTCAGTAATAGCTAAAGAGCAGTTAAGAATTATTTAACTATACTTTAGACGAAAACATTAAGATAACAAAAACATACATAATTAAGGTGCTTTCTCAACAAATCTTAATCTAAAGCTTCTGTTTTGAAATCAGAGAAACTGATGCATAGCATGAAAAGACAGAGGAAAACATTAACACAGAGGAAAGAACATCACCATTAGCATAGCTCATGAATACTATGAATGGTCTCTTTATTATTGATGCCCAACTCAAAACAGTTACTGTGCTCCAATACAATGATCTTTTACAACACAAAGTCTAACAAGGTTCCAACCCTCTATAATGAAAATTCAAGCAGTATTTAACTAAAACTTGAGTCGGTTGCCCTATCTACTTGGGAAAACTTCATTTATTAAAAAACAATTGAAATTAAACAAGCAAGGCCACGCAAGGCTTGAGGAAAATATCCTTGACAACATATCATCTGTAAAATTAATTTTGACCAGCTCCTTATGATTTATGAGTTAAAACCTTTGATGTCTCCGACATCTGGTCCTGTTTTTCAATAATTCGGCATTGGGTAATTAAGTCTGGTGCAACACTGGCTACTTTCATTTATTGATGCTGGTGCTAATTTTCTTTGCTTCCCCTTTAGTCTCTGTTGTTAAATATCTGCGTAAATTCCCAACTCGACCTTTACCGTCTTTTCTTTGTGATGTTCAACCTCGCCCTGCCTTTTACCCCTTGTTGGGTTCGACCTGAGTCTTTCTTATGTGAGCCTATTTCCTCATAAATGGCGCAAAAACATTATATGCTCAGTTGTGGAGGGATGGCATTTGGCGGACGACCGAAAACAACTTTTTGGAGGGGGTCTTAGGTGGTAAGCGGTAATATAGAAGGGGGGTGCGAAATAACGGAAGGGTGACACGTAGCGGGGAGGAGGTAAGAAATACCACCCATTTCGGACCTTCCCCAATGGTTAAATTTCAGAAGCTGAGGGGGGGGGTGCGAAATGCACAAGGAATGTCGGATGAGGAGGGGATTTTTTGAGATGGAGGAAATATGGAAGGTGATGAGGAAAAGGTAATGGCGTGGCGGTAAGGTGGGACCAGACTCAACCCTTTATGTCCTTTTGCTACTTGAGCCCTTTCGGCTGTGTTTAACCATTTTTCAAAGCCAAACAACGTAAAAAAAACATTCACCCAGACTTGAAATCCTTTAGGCCTTTGCTATGAAATACATCGCATCCACGCCAACATCACACGTCATGCTTCACAACCTTCACCATTTACCATTGCGCCTATCGTTTCAAGTTTTGCGATTTGTGATCACGATTGGGAGATGTACCCCACTGCAAGCTCCTGCAGTTATATTGTAAAATTTGTGATTATAATCTCCGCTGTTGATGCTAAGATCCAATGGTATTCACTACTCCTTCATTGTGTTTTTCCGACTTTTCTTCTTTGGTCGTGCGCATTTGTTTCTTTTAGTTTTTTTTTAGATTGCTTGACTCGTTTCACGGCTTGACCCAATGTGCACGACTTAACCCTTTGTTGTTTTTCTGCCTTAACTGCTTCTCTGCTGCCCTTGCTTTGCTAATGGTCTAATGCTGCTCTTTTTTTGACTTACAAGCAACATTTTTCCCTTCTACTTAACTAAAAGGCATAAATAGATTCCTTTGAAGCTCTTGAAAGTCAGGATTTCCCCTTTTCCTGAAATAAATGATGGCCATGGAATATTATTTTCAGTATGGAACTCTAAGAAATAATCAGTCATTTGGTGATACTGTGAAATACAAGAGTCTAACATAATTGAGAGAAGATTTAGGGAATATTGATATTTTGTTGGATCTGAATTGTAATTGGTTCATGATTGATTTTTGTATATATTTTTAAGCATTTTGAAACAACGAAGGTTGGAAAGGTTGGATAGAGAGGTTGACTCGAGGTTGGCCTGAGGTTGGATAGTGAAAGGTATGAGAGTATGATGAGTTAGAGAGGTCATTTAAATGCCCGTGTTTAGGCCTATAGAGGTCGTAATATTGTAATTGCAGGAAATGAAAAATAGAGCAACATGTTTATTTTCCAAGCCAAGGAAGGCTTAAGGAGATAAGGTCATTGGAATATCTCTCATGTATGAGTTATATTTTAATATTTGGTCTACTTTGAATTAGTTTCACAGTGAAGAGAATGATAGCAGGCAACACACAACAACAGACTGTGTAAAGGGAGGAGAAGTTGTGTTAGTGGCAACTTCAACAAAGGAGATTGCTGTAGAGAAGAAGAGAAGAGCAGAGTTCTCAAACAGAGAGAGGGGCAAGTGAGAATTGGTTACAAAATCCTGACAATGTTGGAAGCTGAGGAGCAGAAGTGCTCAAAATATGTTTTTTTGGAGAAACCCGAGGAAGTATACCAAGATCATGACTTGGTGTAGGTGACAAGTAGAGACTTGTTACAAAGAAATGAGAGAGGATTATTGTAAGCTTACAATGGGAAAAGGGAGTCCACATAAAGAAGTCGAGATGAATATTAAGGGTCATGAGAGAAGCCACAACAGAAGAAAGAAATATGCCAAGGAAAATGGCAAGGGAAAGAAAATGAGTCAAGAGGAACTTGACAAAGACATTGCTGAATTGAAAGCAAGTATGGATGCAATAATAATACTGCTTGAAGACTGTGAAAGGTGCCAAAGGTATGGTTGGACTATGAAAAGAAAGAATATAAAATGGAAGTTGTTGTAGAAACATATAAAGAGGAGAATGTATATCAGATTAAGAGAAGAACTCATAGAAGCTAAGTTAACGGTGAAAGATGGTTATTGTAGACTTGAGCAAGAATTTTATCTTGTTGAGGAAGGAATTATAGATGATTTTCTGAACTGTTGGACAAGTTCGGATCAGCTGATAAATGTGATGAAGGAGACATCAAAGGAAGAGGAGCTCTGTATTTTTTGAACCTAATGTTTTGTGTATGTATACGGGGGATGAAAAACCTTTAGAGGACGTATTTATGCAGGTTGATGAAGAAATGAAGCTGTAAGAGGAGATGGTTATAATAGAACAATTCTTGATTGAACATGTGTTCAAAGATACTGAAGATGGACAACTATTGAAAACTACTATGGAAGTTGGAAATGATGAATCTAGTAAGACTTGGAAAACTGATGGCTGACAGTCTGAAGACAAAAGGAAATTGCAGATTGCAGAGAAGTATGAATGTAGCCTTATGACAGGGTTAAATGAGAGTATATGTGATGTGCAAACACTTGAGGTAATGTGATTATCTCTTCAATTTTTATTCAAAAATTATGAACCTGTATTGATAATTGATGGGAAAGAAATTATTTTGAGAGGACATAATGGAGCATCAATGGAAAGAGATGTTAATAAATATTGCATTGTGGAAGATGATAGAACATAAATTTATAAGGAGAATTGGGTCCAAGGAGGTACAATTAATCCAGTAAAGACTATGAAGAAGAAAGGAAAAGAGGGCAGTTAGGAACTTAAGGATTGGTTAGCAGAAGCTAATGCAACATAGAAAGTTGAAGACAATGTTATATTTACAAATTGCGAAAGGAGTAAAGGTGAATGTAATCAACAAACTTGAAGGAGACAATCAATCTCAGAAGATGAAGGCAAGGATGCTTTCATGAACTATGCATTTACAGTAAATAATAAAGGGGTTCAATGGAGTGTGATATTCATGGTGTTAACAATAATGTATAATTTTGTAAAAGGGACTTTACAATGGAATGAAAAATCTGTTGTATATGGTGATTTTGTTTCCTGTACAAAAACAAAGAGAACTTTAGCTTCTAGAATTAGATATTGGCAGATTTTGATTGAAAAGAAAGAGGGATGGAAAAATAAACTTAGTGGCTTACATATTTGTAAGGAAAAAAGGGAAGAATGAAAAGAAATGTGAAAGGAAGGAGGGCCAAAGAGAAGAGAAAAGGACATAATTTAGAAATTAAACAACATTAAAAACAAAGTAGAAATAAAGAAGAATTTTCCAAGACAAGACAGTATGAAGGAAGATATGACAAGTCGGACATGTCATATGCACATCAAGGGGATGAAAAATCAGAGAAAACTTGGAGCAGAGGTAATGAGGAAAAAGGTGGAAAATGTAATATTCTTTCTAATTTTGAATTATTAACTGTTGAATGTGTTTTTCAAGATAAAATACAAACTTATTTTGGATATATATTTGCTTATGCAAAAATTAGGGAGCATGCAAGTCCTGGAGATGCATAAAATCAATTTTCCATATGAAAACAAGAATATGAGAGAAAGAAAATAGTTGATTCGGAAGTTTGGAATGGGGGGAAGAGAGTTGATATAACTCTTGCAAAAGTCATTGCAAAAGAGAAAGAATATTGCAGAAGATGTGAAATTATAGTCGATGAACAAATTTTGTTTTTGATCCAAACAAGATTTAAATGTCAAGAGTTTATCTTGAGTTTGCAAATGAGAATTTGGGTGAACAGTTCAGTTAAACTTAATGTGAATATGGAGACAATTGAATAAGGTTGAATAACTGAAACTTTTGTAGCTAATGGACAGTATATAGTGGGAAGGTCATATGTTCTTGTGTCAAACAAGGAACAATCTTCTTTTGAAATTGAGAAGATTCCTCTCAAGATATTGGACAAGTGGATGATGAAAACAACAAAGGTGATAGGTATGGGAATTTTTCAAAGTCAACAAGTCAAGAAGAGATGGAAGGATATGCAGGACAGTATAAAGAAAATGGTTTGGAAACAAAAGAGGATGCTGGTGATAGGGTCTGAAATCAAAATATATGGTCAGGTACAAGACAATGGAATTAGTGGAGAATACATGAAGTTGAAGTTAAATTCTGTTGAGATGATGACAAGACAACAACACACAGATGTACAAAAATTTATGTTTCTTGAAGACATGCTTATGTTTAATATCAACATCAAAACACTATGTAGTGGAGATGCTCATGAAAGCAGAGCAAAAGGACATCCATAATATAGGGTTTGGCATCCAGGAGAAGGAAAGAATGCAACAAATACACCTACAATTGGAAAAGGTCAGACAACTAGTTGGAAGATGAAGTCTAAGGAAGTTTACAACAGAGGAAATTGGAAGACTCATGAACAAGAGTCCATGAATTATTTCAACATGGGGAGTCTAATGTAGGAGCATTCTTCAAAGTCCATAAGACTTAAGAGTCTTATCACACATTTATTGAAGGGAGTGGGTTCCCTTAATTATTTTGTTATTTTCCTAAGTTTAGTTGAGTTCTAAAGAGATTTAAATGTAATTTGATTAATATCTCGTAAGTTGTAGAGATCTTATGGATAAGTGAGAAATCCTAGGAAGAGTGAGGATTTTAGAGATCTAGAGGTTTAATATAGGATTTGGTTGAGTAAAGAGTGGAATTGAGAGAAGCTTTAGGGAATATTGAGAGATTGTTGGATCTGAACTGTAATTGGTTCATGATTCATTTTTGTATATATTTGTAAGCATTTTGAAACAATGGAGGTTGGTGATGTTGGATAGAGAGGTTGGCCTAAGGTTGGCTAGTGAAGGGTATGGGAGTATGATGAATTAGAGAGGTCATTTCAATGTTTGTGTTCAGGCCCGCAGAGGCCGTAATATTGTAATCAGATTATATTTTAATAAAGATTGAATAATTTGTAACTATTATAATTTGTTAGCCATGGCTTATAAATCCTAGATGATTGTGTGGATTATGGCATATTGTGTTGTTTAATTAGAATTGTTGTTGAGATTTTAGAGTGGATTGACCAGTAGGATGGGATCCGATGTAGTGACTGTTATGGAGTCTTGAGACTCTGTGTATTAAACCAGTAATTTCACAACCGAGAGAATGTCAATGTCCAAATGAGAAGCGATGAAACACCTTGCAGCCACATAATTTTATTGATGAGTTGTGGATGAGAGTAGCAGGGAGGAAAGGTTGGTCGAAGACAACACAACTGCATTTGTTTTCCTAAAATATCAGAGGATTTTGAACAGAGGCGAGAAGGAGGAATGAACGGTCACGATTAGATCACAGATTTGAAAGGGGAAAGATGAATGGACGAGATCACGTCGCAATATCAATCGGGAAGATGCGATGCAATGAATAATTAGTAGGATGACCATTAGATATGAGTACAGATCAACGGTGAACAACGAATCACAATATCGCAAACCATAGGTTTAAAGTTTAATACTAAGACATCACAAGTATGTTATTTTGTTTGCAATGCGGTAAAGAATGAAATGTGTGATGCAGCGTGGGGCTACCACGTGTCAGCATAGCACATGAGCGCACACCGCAAGATTTACCGTTTAGCGGTATCGGTAAAAAGGTTGAATTTGTGGGCAAGCGATTGTGATAAGACAAGAGGTATAGCAGACCATTGGATCCGGTGAATATCTACGGTGGAGATTGTGTCGCATCTTCGTATCGGCGATTATGTTGGTTTCCGTTTAAGTTGAAACTTAAGTTTGCCGAGATGTGATGAGCCCTGATTGGCTATCGTGATGTGGGACTCGAGAACCCTATTCCATGCGTATGTAAAGTGATTTGGATATGTGTAACCTGTTTAAGGTGAGTGCTGTTTTATCACTAGTGTATGTATGTTTATAATGTTATCAATATTGAAATCCGCTACGAGATTATTGAGTATTAGTGGGTCATAACCCTCAGTGTCCACGGTGTATGCTAAATTGCAGTTTCGGCTGCATCATTTGGTATCAGAGTGGGATTAGTGCTCTTTGGGGTTTTATTCAAGGATTGAATTTTATTCTCAGTATGTGTAGAGTTGCATTGGTAATTGATCCAGATACAATAGGATATGGTACCAAAGAAATTGGTCGTTGGGAGATCAGAATAAAAAAGATTGTATGCAGAGAAGAAGACTGAAATGTTGCAGATAATGTAGACTTCAGCCATTTCATTCAAGAAAGACTTCGAAAAAATGTTTGAGGAAAATAGGATCAGGGAAGGATCTTGTAAGTTTTAAAATTTTTGATGATATGTGTCTGTGAATGTAAGTAGTAACAAGAAATTGCAGCCAGATAGCAATGACAAAGGACAAGGGAGAAAGTGAAGAAATTGCAGCAGGAGACATTGTACAGAAATGAATAGAACATGGATGTTCTCAGAAGGAAAAAGGAAATTAGTTGAAAGAAGAACTGAATTGCAGGTAGTGAAAAATAAAGCAACATGTTTATTGTCCAAGCCAAGGAAAGATTAAGGAGATAATTTCATTGGAATATCTCTCAGGTATTAGTTATATTTTAATATTTGGTCTAATTTTAATTAGTTTCACAGTGAAGAGAATGATAGCAGCCAACACACAACAACAGACTGTGTAAAGGGAGGAGAAGTTGTGTTAGTGGCAAGTTCAGCAAACGATATTGTTGTAGAGAAGAAGATAATAACAGAGTTCTCAAGCAGAGAGAGGGGAAAGTGAGCATTGGTTACAAAATCCTAACAACGTTGGAAGTTGAGGAGTAGGAGTGCTCAAAAGAGTTTTTTTTTGCAGAAAACCAAGGAAGTATGCAAAGATGATGACTTGGTGTAGGTGGCAAGTAGAGACTTGTTACAAAGAAATGAGAGAGGATTATTGTAAGCTCACAGTGGGCAAAGGGAGTCCACATAAAGAACCCGGGATGACTATTAAGGGTCATGAGAGAAGCCACAAAAAAATAAAGAAAGATGCTAAGGAAAATGGCAAGGGAAAGAAGATGAGTCAAGAGGAACTTGACAAAGACATTGCTGAATTGAAAGCAAGTGTGGATGCAATAATAATGCTGCTTGAAGACTATAAAAGGGGCCAAAGGTATGGTTGGAATATGAAAAGAAAGAAGATAAAATGGAAGTTGTTGTAAAAACAGATAAAGAGGAAAATGTACATCAGATTAAGAGACAAACTCAAAGCAGCTGAGTTAAAGGTGAAATATGGTTATTGTAGACTTGAGCAAGAAGTTTACCTTGTTGAGGAAGGAATTATTGATGATTTTATGAACTTTTGGACAAGTTCGGATTAGCTGAGAAATGTGATGAAGGAGACATCAAAGGGTATGCATGTGATGAACAACCTTTAGAAGATGTATTTATTCAGGTCGATGAATACATGAAGCTGTTAGAGGAAATGGCCATAATATAACAGTTCTTGATTGAACATGTGTTCAAAGATACTGAAGATGGACAATTGTTGAAGACTACTATGGAAGCTGGAAATGATGAATCTAGTAAGACTTGGAAAAATGATGGCAGACAGTTTAAAGACAAAAGGAAATTGCAGATTGCAGAAGGAGTAGAAAATAAGTATGAAGATAACATTATGATAGGGTTAAACGAGAGTATATGTGCAGTGCAAACACTTGAGGTAATGGCATTATCTCTTCAATTTTTATTCAAAATTATGAACCTGTATTGATAATTGATGGGAAAGAAATTATTTTGAGAGGACATAATGGAGCATCAATGGAAAGAGATCTTAATAAAGATTGCATTGTGGAAGATGGTAGAACAGAAATTTATAAGGCGAATTGGGTCCAAGGAGGTAAACTTAGTCCAGTAAAGACTTGGAAGAAGGGAGTAAAAGAGGACAGTCAAAAACTTAAGGATAGGTTAGCAGAAGCTAATGCACAGCAGAAACTTGAAGACAATGTTATCTGTACAAATTGCGAAAGGAGTAAAGGTGAATGTAATAAAAAAACTGGAAGGAGGAAGGCAATCTCAGAAGATGAAGGCAAGGGTGCTTTCATGAACTATGCATTTACAGTAAACAAAAATGGGGTTCAATGGAGTGTGATATTCATGGTGTTAAAAGTAATGTTTACTGTTGTAAAAGGGACTTTATAGTGGAATGGAGAATATATTGTATATGGTGATTTTGTTTCCTGTACAGAAATAAAGAAAACTTTAGCTTCTAGAATTAGAGATTGGCAGATTTTGATTGAAAAGAAAGAGGGATGGAAAAATAAACTTAGTGGCTTACAGATTTGTAAGGAAAAAAAGGGAAGAATTAAAAGAAATGTGAAAGGAAGGAAGGTCAGCGAGAAAACAAAGGACATAATTCAAAAATTAGACAGCATTCGGAACAAAGTAGAAACAAAGAAGACTTTTCCAAGACAAGACAATATGCAGGAGGATATGACAAGTCTGACATGTCATATGCACATAAAGGGGATGACAAATCAGAAAAAACTTGGAGAAGAGGTAATGAGGAAAAAGGTGGAAAATATAATATGTTTTCTAATTTTGAATTATTAACTGTTGAATGTGTTTTTCAAGATAGAATACAAACTTCTTTTGGAGATATATTTGTTTATGCAAATATGAGGGAACATGCAAGTTCTAGAGATGCAGAAAATCAGTTTTCCGTATGAAAACAAGAAGATGAGAGAAAGCAACTAGTTGATTCAGAATTTTGCAATGGAGGGAAGAGAGTTGATATAACACTTATACAAGTCATTGCAGGAGAGAAAGAAGATTGCAGGATATGTGAAATTACAGTCCATGGACAAATTTTGTTTTTGATCCAAACAAGATTTAAATGTCAAGAGTTTATCTTGAGATTGCAAAGGAGAAGTTGGGTGAACAGTTCAGTTAAATTTAATGTGAATATGGAGATAATTGAACAAGGTTCAATAACTGAAACTTTTGTAGCTAATGGACAGTATATAGTGGGAGGTCATATGTTCTTGTGTCAAATAAGGAACAATATTCTTTTGAAATTGAGAATATTCCTCTCAAGATATTGGACAAGCGGATGCTGAAAACAACAAAGATGATAGATATGGGAAATTTTCAAAGTCAACAAGTCAAGAAGAGATGGAAGGATATGTAGGACAGTATAAAGAAAATGGTTTGGAAACAAAAGAGGATGCTAGTGATAGGGTCAGAAATCAAAATATATGGTCAGGTACAAGACAATGGAATTAGTCGAGAATACATGAAGTTGAAGTTAAAATCTGTTGAGATGATGACAAGACAACAACACATAGAGGTTCATGCAGGTTCATAATCGAGTTCAGATGCACAAAATATTCAAATAGTTCCAAAACGTTGGAAACTCTTATCATGAGCAGTATACCACAAGGCGTGGTTGGTAGATGAAAATGGGCAACCGCTTCATCCTCCCAATTGTAACATGCCATCTTCTAGCCACAATCCTGAGACAATGATGATAATAATTGTTTGGTATAATGTAATTATTTCAACATCAAACCAATTAATCATGCATTGGCATGCTTACTAATGGATATCATCGATATTGTACTAATCATGTTCAAATATATTTTTTGAAATTATTAGGATTCTAGTTAGGTTACGTCAAAAAGATACAAGAGATCATTGAGGTGGGCTTCTCTTCCTTCCAATGTGTTATTTTTAGGTGCAATTGGTGGGACACCTTTGATCAGAATAATGTAAAGGAAGATCACGATAATAGGTTGTTATGTATCAACTCTAGAAAGATGTGGAATAAAGATAAGGAGCCTTATGTTTTCCCCAAACACCGCAACCAAATGTTTTTTTACCCAGTTGTGTTGGATAGGCATTGGTGGTTCGTATTGAGATATGACACTAGATCAAACATATTTTTGATAACAATAGTGTTATCATGCCAAGCGAGGAAGATAATGAGGGTGATGAGAACAAAGAGTGATATGGTACATGTGTTATTTCATCATTCATACTATTTAAGATGGGTTTTTATAAAAAATAAGACTTAACCTTATAACTAAGTCTTTTTTTTCCAAACATTATAATATGTATTTTGAATTAATTGGTTTGCATTGTGTTAATGTTAAAATCATTTCACTTGATAATTTGCAATTATGTTGATCTTGAAAGCAATGCATTGTATCAAGTTCTTTTTTGTTATGTCAATTCCTAAAATAATACGACTACTCGATTGCTTTAAATGGTTTTTCACTATATCTTACTTAAATAAATGCACACTATATATATATATATATATATATATACAATTATTTTTGGTATGTAAGATCATAATAAAATAATGATAATTCTAAACATGAATTTATTTGCATTATTTTATAAACTTTATTATGCTACAAAAATTCATATTATTCTAGATTTATTATTTTACAATTATGGTAATTTAAAAATATGTATGGTATACATTTTAAAATTTTACGATGATTCAATTTTACGGTAGTTATAGTTCAAATTTGACAAATTTTCAAATTTACATATTTTACAATTTTAATAAAATTGAATCATCACGGTACAAACAATCACAATTAAAAATTTTCAATTTTAAAATTATGGTAATTTAACAATATGTATGGTATAAATTTTACAATTTTATGATGATTCAATTTTATGGTAGTTATGGTCCAAATTTGACAAATTGAAAATTTTTCAAATTTACAAATTTTACAATTTTAATAAAATTGAATCATCGCGATACATACAATTACAATTACAAATTTATAAATTTACAATTTTACAATTATGGTAATTTAACAATATGTACGGTATAAATTTTACAATTTTACGATGATTCAATTTTCCAATAGTTATGGTTCAAATTTGACAATTTGACAATTTTTCAAATTTACAAATTTTACAATTTTAATAAATTTGAATCATCACGATACATATAATTGTTGGAAATATTGAGAGGGGGGTGAATCAGTATTTCCTTTCAATTGTTAATTATTGCCAGTTAGATTCTTCACAATTAAAGATAGAGAGGTGTATAATAATGATATTAAGGATTAATAAGAACTTCAATCCCTTTTTTTAATAATAGTATATAATAGATGAGTGAATGGAACCAACCCTTTTAATGAAACAGGCACCAACCTGTTGCCAAGCACCAACTTGGACTTTGATGAGGCTCCAACCTTTAGGGATTCGACCCTATCTTCTCAAGGCACCAACCTTGTGTTTAGGAGCTCCTACTCCAAGGACACCAGTCCTTCATTTAATAGAGAACATGAATAGCATTTACTTGAATGTTCTTGACATATTCTTCACTGTATTATTTCTTCCAAAATTATTCACTGACTTCACTGTCCACCTGTCTTCATCACTAGCCTTCAATTAATCCAACGGTACTGCAATCTTCACTATCCAAGAGGATATTACATCAATGCCACATTCATTGTCCAAAGAGTGTAATAATATCTGAAGCTACTTAAAAATATTCCGAGCCACTGTGGTCAACCCTGTCAGAATGAGTATTTTCTCCACAGGTATAACTACTATCATGAGCTTTCAATAAGGTTTGTTCACTCCAAGCTACCACAATGCTAAATTTGTCTTTAGGTACAGCACGTTTACAATGCTTCACACAATATGAATCATCAAAGCCACTGTCCACAACAATTGATCACATTGTTCGAGCCACAAGAAGTATCACAGAAGGTCTGAGGCTATTACTACAACAAGGAGTATCTGAGCCACTAAAAAATGATGCTATAATTTTACGTAATCAACTTGAGCCACAAGAAATATCACAGAAGGTCTGAGGCTATTACTACAACAAGGAGTATTCGAGACACTCAAGAATGATGCTACAGTTTTACGCAATCAACTCGAGCCACAAGAAAGTCTGCGCTGTTCTTGATAGTCACAGTCTGAGGTAAAAGATGATACACAATCCGAGCTTCAAAGTTGCACCCAACTGATGACATATCCGAGTTCTGTAGAGTTGCAGTCCGAATGTTTATGACTATAGTGGTATAGAAGATTCCCTATCCGAATAGATGTCACTGTTTAATAAAAAATTGGACCTGCGGTGCTTAAAGATTGAATTGTTCTTCTTCTTAAGAGTTCACGAGATGTGAACCTTTGACCTTACTCTGTGCTATAACTTCTTCACCGAGCTCCTATCCAAGATGGAGGTTCGAACAAGTATTTATAGAGTTTTTTTTTTCTATGAGCTGAAGGGACACATCAATTAAACTGAGGCCGACATGAGAGACTTAGCACAAGTCGACTCAAGGACCAGATAAATACCCTTGACTTGAAAAATCTATTTCTCCCAAACTATTTGGAATTTCGGGCCAAGTAAGAGCTCATATGAAAGCTAAAATTATGCTCCAAATGATAGTGAAGGTTTCATAGAAAAATTTTGCCTCCAAGGTAGTGAAAAATAATTTTTAATTTGACTGGTCATTTACAGGTGCAGAAATAGAGATAGGGCAAAATGTCTAGGGGTTCTTTATGGTTTTGCTTCTCCATCATAGCCATCTTTATCATAAGGTTACCATACCATAGTGATATGAGTCTTTATGTAGTCCTCCATTATCATCAAGCATCTTATTGCCATCAATGACAACTTAGATTAACAATCTCCCCCTTTGTCATTGGATGGCAATATTTTTCTTCTCTCTCCCTTTGACATCAATGGAAATGGGGTGCCAATGTGCTCCCCCTGTCATGCTGCTCCCCCTAACATATTGTACCCTTGAAATGCTGCTTGATTTAATATGATGCAAGAGCAATGACCCCCATCTTTTGGCGAAGATACTCAAATGCTTCTCGTGGAAGGAGTTTTGTAAAGATATCTTCAATTCGCTCTTTTGTATTGACGTATTCCAACCTGATATTGTGTTTAGCAACTTGTTCACGGAGAAAGTGGTATTTGATTGGAATATGTTTGGTTCTTGAGTGCATCACCAGATTCTTTTAAAGACTGATGGCACTAGTATTGTCACAAAAAATGGTAATTGGTTGCTTAGTTTCTATGTTGACATCCTTCAAGGCTTCCTTCATCCATAGAATTTGTGTACAACAATCAACAACAGCTATATATTCGGCTTCAGCTGTAGAAAAGGATATAGATGATTACTTTTTGCTGAGCCAAGATACAAGAAAATCTCCCATAAAGAATGCATTTCCATTGGTGCTTTTTTGATCATCCACACTTTCGGCCCAATCAGCGTCAGAATAAGCTGTCACAATAAGAGTTGAACCCTTAGGATACCAAAGACCGAA
Organism: Pinus albicaulis; assembly: GCA_034641835.2. Lineage (NCBI taxonomy): Eukaryota > Viridiplantae > Streptophyta > Pinopsida > Pinales > Pinaceae > Pinus > Pinus albicaulis. The sequence goes on along the minus strand of CM076575.1, from coordinate 398,489,826 downwards.
ATCAATCGTTCCTTTCAGATATTTGAGAATTCTTTTCACAGCTGCTAGATGGGATTGTTTAGGACTTGACTAAAATCTTGCTACCATTCCTACTGATTACATAATATCTGGTCTTGTAGAAGTTAAGTATAGGAGAGCTCCAATTATTGACCTGTAAAGAGTTGCATATATTTGGGGGGTATCATCGTCTTTGCTTGATTTACAATCTGTGGTCATTGGTGTGCTCATAGGTGCACAATCTTCCATCCCATGTCTTCTAAGCATGTCTTTAAGATATTTTGCTTGAGATATAAACATGCCTGCAGAAGTTTGAGATATTTGTAGCCCAAGAAAGTAAGACAACTCACCAATCATTGACATCTCAAATTTTTCGGACATATTTAGAGAAAATTCATGGCTCATTTCTTCATGATTGCTAGGAAATTTGGTTCCAAAATTTCTCATGTGAGTTCCAAATCCAATTTGGTGAAATAAACAACATTTTTTAATTGATCTAATAAATCATAAATGCGAGGGAGAGGGTATCGATTTTTCACCGTGATTTTGTTTAGTGCCCGATAATCCACGCACATCCTCCATGTGCCACCTTTCTTGGGCACTAACACGATCGGCGAGCCACAAGGAGAAGTACTTGGCCGAATGACCCCTTGGTTCAACAATTCTTGTACCTGCTTTTTGATTTTTTCCATTTCGATGGATGACATCCTGTACATACCAATGTTTGGTAATGGAGCATCATGTTGCAAATGGATCTCATGTTGGATCCCTCATTTTGGAGGCAAACCTTTGGGTTCCTGAAACAACTCATCATAGTTAGAAATAACATCACATAATTCCTGTTTATGAGCTGGATCACATCCTCAGAAAGCATCGGTTATTTCTTCATCCTTTTCTCTCACAACCATGAGCAAACACCCCTTGCTGGAATTCACCAATCTCTTCATCTGTCCTGCACTTACAAGGCTGGCACTGAATTTGGTTTGATGAGCTCTTACAATGTATTCTACCCCATCTTTAGTGATTTGGTATTTATTTTCATGGCGAAAGAAAACTGCTTTCCTATCATAAAGATAGGGACTCCCCAACACAATGCCACAGATATCCAATGGTATTACATCCAATTCTACTTCATCTACCAGCTTAGAAGCAATAACAAATTTTACCTTACACTGCTTGGTTACATTCAGTTTTACTTTATCATGTATCCATCCAAGTGGATAAGGTTTTGGATGAGGCTTAACTTCTAAGCCTAACTTTTTAACCAAGGATTCTGAAATAAGGTTTGCTTGAGAGCCTGAATCAAATAGAGTTTCTACTTTTGCATGGTTTATAACAACTCTAATATGAAACAACTCAATTCTCTTACTTTCATTAGAAAGAGGCTCATTTGATGCACTAGTGCTTTCATGTGATTCAGAATCATGAAGAGAATGAGTACCTTTTGTCCCTGCTGCTGTGATCAATGCCTCATCGCCTGAGTCAGATCCAAGGTCCTGCTGTGTGGTTGCTACCGTCTTCTGCTTACCCTTTCCTCCATATCTCTTTGGCTTCTTTTCTGGATAAAGTTTCCAACAATGATCGTCGCCATGGCCTTCCTTTTTGCAGTGAGTGCAATAAGGCTTTTCTCCTTCATCCTTCTTTGTTGACGCCGTCTTCTTTTCCTTTCCCTTTGAATTTTCCATTTGAAGGTTTGGAAGGCGGTTTCTTTGAATGATCGTCCTTATCATTTCTGCCCCTGTTCTCAAGATGAATGGCCTTCACACTGGCCGAGTCAATGGTAGTAGGTTCAAACATTAACAACGAATGTCTAATGTAACTATGCAATGAACCAATGTACTTAGTTACAACTTCAGGAGAATCTAAAGAGATGCCCAAACTTAATGCCTATTTTCGAAATTCTTCAGTAAAGGTTTGCACATTTTGTCCTTTACCTTGCCTTAGGTACTGCCACTCCATTAAGGCTTTCTGCTTGTAACCTAAGAGATAGAATTGATTTTTAATTGCAGTAATAAAATCTGACCAGGAAGAAAGAAGGTTACCCAAGTTACTGCTGCTTCGAAGTTTTCTCTCCCACCAGATGAGAGCTGTGCCACTCAATCGAAGAGAAGCCAATTTGATTTTTGCCTCGTCCTCCATAATCTGCTGGATCCTGCAATAGAGTTCAAGTTGCCTAATCCAATTGTTAAGCTTCTCAGCATTACTTTCACCATTATATACTGGTAGATCAATCTTAACATCTAACTTAAAGAAAGGTTTGTTAGATGCATTTCCAGAATTTTTATTATGATGGTTAGAAGAGAAGGAAGGACTTTCATTTCCTGAAGGGGGTGGTTTTCCTCCACCATCTCCATGCGCTGAACCTTGCCCTTCTAAAGAATGATCTCCTGTTTTATCTAACCTTTCAAGTCTAGAGAATAGTCTCTCTACTCGATCTGCCATGGTATAGAAAGTTTTGCGGAAATTGAGCTCCTCTTCATTCCGATCTTCGTCTCCCATGTTCCTTCTCTGACGTGCACGTCCTGCTTCGGAATCAAAAGCCTGTAGCGTCCCTTCGCCTCTTCTTAGCCTGCTTCTTGTTAGCATACAAACATGTAATTCACATCTACAAACACCCGCTCCGATACCACTTGATCCAAAATCTTTTGTTTGAGATGTATATAAAAGAATTAACATGTGAAAATTGTAGCTTTTAAACAAGAAACTTTAAAGGCATAAGCAGAAAAAGAGAGAAGCAATTAACATCATGCACGAAGACACAAGAGTTGATATCGGAGTTCGTCCAGGAGGGACTACGTCTCCGGGCCCTGCTCTAATAGTGGGGAGGCCCTGCTTTCATTAAATGGCAAAATGAAAGTACAAGTACAAAATGAGGAATTACACCCTTATACCTGCCCAATTTGGAAATGGCCGAAAATTGCAGACCTCTGATGACAAAATGGGCAGCACCGTTGGATTTGTGGCGTCGAGTAGTGCTGAATCCATATAAAACTTGCCCCAATCGGACAAAGTGAAAATATGGCCCCTCTGGAAAAATGGCTCAGATCATGGTTCCGCCCCCTCCTGCACACTGCTCAAGGTTCCACTGCCTCGTTTTCCGTGCCCGCTCCTGTCCGTCCTTGGGCGCACAAATGAATGAAGGTTTAAATAAATAAACGCGGGCGGATTTCCCAAAGAAATGGTTAGGCGAATTGGTTGAGATCCGCATTTGTTGGGCGAAGGTCGGGTGGTCAAATCCCGACCCCGCCATAAAAAGGCCGACTGTTTTATATTTATAAACCGCGTTACATTTTTTTAAAATCCGTTTGAACCGTTTGATATACATATAAAAGTCCGTTGAAGAATTGATGTGATGTGGGGGGGCCGGACCCATGTTGGGCGGCCCGCCCCATATGGTAACGTGCCACATATATATATGGCCGTTGGTATAATGTGGAGACCGCGGATGGGGTGGCGGGGTTGACCACCCGCCCCCCAACAACATTATATTTTTATAATATGGATATGCATGGGGTGGCAGGGTTGGTGGCCCGCCACCCATTTTTATATATTTTTTTTGTTTTTTATTGTTATTAAAACAAACGGTTGCTTTTTGAACCTTCGAATTTTGACCGAAGGAGTGCTTTTAACGGTCCCACAAATTCGCCCGGAATCTGGCCAGGTTGGTCGGAATCCGGTGGCCGGGTTTCAGCAAAATTGTTGCCTCCTTAGTCTGCCACATCGAACTTTGACTGCTCCTAACTCCTTCATACGGACTCGGAATTGAGTGCCGTCTGCGCCGTTGGATTCAGAATTTCGAGATCTACAACTTGAACTTGGTTCGAAAGATTTTCGAACACTTTGATTTTTGAGCCTTGTACTCAAGCCATTTGTACCTGTACCTGTTTAATCCACCTGGATCATTTGTAGATCTTGAGGCTTTGAAGGCTGCTTCTTTGAAATTTGGACTTCCTTTCCTCATCTCATAGGCAATGAGAATTCCATGGAGTTCATTATCTTGAGAGTATCTAGATCCTTCATTTTTTCTATGGCACTTACTTTGGAGTCAAATACGTCAAGAAGCGATCTCAGGATTTTTTGAACAATGGTGCTTTCTTCAATATTTTCTCCTAGTCCTCTAAGAGAGTTAACGACTTCAGCTACTCGGAGGAAATATGATGCAATATCTTCTTCGTCATCCATTTTTAGAGTCTCGAATTGTCTTCTATAGGTTTGAAGCTTTTCCTTCTTGACTTTGGAGTCACCATCATATAGAGAAACCAACTTATCCCATACTTCTTTGGTTGAGTCACAGTTCATGACTTTCGTAAATTCAGAATCGGTAATTCCACTAGTGATGGAATTTAAAGCTTTGGCATTAGCAATGTAGGCTCTTATAATTATAAATCTTCCGGGAAATCACATACGAAATTTTTAGAACCGACGCGTTTTGAACTACCAACTGTAGGCTCTTCTTTCATCTTGATCAGTTGGAAGATTGGCAGGAGCTTTGTACCCATCCAAAACAGAGTGCCATACTTCAGGACCAAGAGACATTAGATAGTAGGACATCCTCTTTTTTCCAAAAACCAAAATTTGTTCCATCAAAGATAGGTAGTTTCCCTGTTTCTTCCATGTTCTTCATTGTGCCTAAGAATACTTCTTCCAGCTGTTAGGCTGATATTGAAGAAGCTGGCTCTAATACCAATTGTTGGAAATACTGAGAGGGGGGTGAATCAATATTTCTTTTCAACTGTCAATTATTGCCAGTTAGATTCTTCACAATTAAAGATAGAGAGGTGTATAATAATGATATTAAGGATTAATAAGAACTTCAATCCCTTTTTTTAATAATAGTATACAATAGATGAGTGAAGGGCACCAACCTTGTGTTTAGGAGCTCCTACTCCAAGGACACCAATCCTTCTTTGCTTCATTTAATAGAGAATGTGAATATTATTTACTTGAATGTTCTTGACATATTATTCACTGTATTATTTCTTCCAAAATTCTTCACTGACTTCACTGTCCACTTGTATTCATCACTGGCCTTCAATTAATGCAACAATACTACAATCTTCACTATCCAAGAGAATATTGCATCAATGCCACATCCACTGTCCAAAGAATGTAATCATATCTAAAGTTGCTTCAAAATATTCTGAGCCACTGTGGTCAACCCTGTCAGAATGATTATTTTCTCCACAGGTATAGCTACTGTCATGAGCTTTCAATAAGGTTTGTTCACTCCAAGCTACCACAGTGCTAGAGTTGTCTTTAGGTACAACACGTTCACAATGCTTCACACAATATGAATCATCAAAGCCACTATCCACAACAATTGATCACATTGTTCGAGCCACAAGAAGTATCACAAAAGGTCTGAGGCTATTACTACAGCAAGGAGTATCCAAGCCACTCAAGAATGATGCTACAGTTTTACATAATCAACTCGAGCCACAAGAAATATCACAGAAGGTCTGAGGCTATTACTACAACAAGGAGTATCCGAGCCACTCAAGAATGATGCTACAGTTTTACGTAATCAACTCGAGCCACAAGAAACTTCGTGTTGCTGTTGATAGTCGCAGTCTGAGGTAAAAGATGATACACAGTCTGAGCTTCAAATTCACACCCAATTGATGACATATCTGAGTTCTGTAGAGCTGCAGTCCGAATGTTTATGATTGTAGTGGTATAGAAGATGCCCTATCCGAATAGATGTCACTTTTTGATAAAAAAATTGGACCTGCGATGCTTAAAGATTGAATTGTTTTTCTCCTTAAGATTTCACAAGATGTGAACTTTTTAACTTACTCTGTGTTATAAATTCTTCACCGAGATCCTATCCAAAATGGAGGTCCGAACAAGTATTTATAGAGTTTGTTTTTGCTATGAGCTGAAGGGACACGTCAATTAAACTGAGGCTGACATGACAGACTTAGCACAGGTCGGCTCAAGGACCAGATAAATACCCTTAACTTGAAAAATCTATTTCTCCCAAACTATTTGGAATTTCGGGCCAAGTAAGAGATCATGTGAAAGCTAAAATTATGCTCCAAATGATAGTGAAGGTTTTATAGAAATATTTTGCCTCTAAGGTAGTGAAAAATAATTTTTAATTTGACTGGTCATTTACAAGCGCAGAAATAGAGGTAGGGCAAAATGTCTAGGGGTTCTTTATGATTTTTCTTCTCCATCATAGCCTTATTTATCATAAGGTTACGATGCCATAGTGATATGAGTCTTTATGTAGTCCTCCATCATCATCAAGCATCTTATTGCCATCAATGACAACTTAGATTAACAATAATTACAATTACAAATTTACAATTATGGTAATTTAACAATATGTATGGTATAAAGTTTACAATTTTACAATAATCCAATTTTAGGGTAACTATGGTTCAAATTTGACAATTTTACAAATTTACAAATTTTACAATTTTAATAAAATTGAATCATCACGATACATACAATTACAATTACAATTTTACAATTATGGCAATTTAACAATATGTACTGTTTTTTAACAATTATACAATGATTCAATTTTACGGTAATTATGGTTCAAATTTGACATTTGTACAATTTTACATTTTAATAAAATTGAATCATCACGATACATACAATTACAATTACAAATTTACAAATTTACAATTATGTCAATTTAAAAATATGTACAATAATTTAACAATTAATTTACAATTCTACAATTTTTCAAATTTACAAATTTTACAATTTTAATAAAATTGAATCATCACAATACATACAATTATACTTACAATTTTACAATTTCACAATACAATTACAATTTTACAATTTTACATACAATTACAATTACAATCAAGATACATATAATTACAATTACAATTTTACAATTTTACAATTATCAATACATAATATTTAATAAATATCATGATTTAATATTAAAAATAAACATCACGATGATAACCATCATACACACATCATATTCTAAAATACACATTCAAATTCGCTAACATATCTAATCATTGTGATCATGATCAGCTAAAAAACACAAACATTGTATAACATCATCACAACACAAACATCAAATATACATTTCATGTCAAATAACTACTATAACATATACATCTATATGCAAACACATTAAATGAACATATCTAACATGACTTAACAATACACATCATGATGAACACCAACATGTAAATTAAGTACATCAACATGAACATAAAACATGCGAGGTGAAGGAGGAGGAGGTGGAGTAATAGAATGATCACTCCCCTCATGATCATCATCCGATCTGTTGTGTGGCGCATCCCCATAGCGCCTATCCCTCCTCGCTGCCAGTAGCCTGGAAGCTCCGATGATATGACGCATAAGGCTCATCATATCGCACGACATGTCCCTCCAGAGATCTGTGAGTATACGATCTGCCTGGATGTATCTGATCATCGCAGGGCGGACTCCCTCATCAACAAAGAGTCTACATAGTTGGTCGCCCAACTCCATCCGAAATTGTATGTTAGCCCTATTCCGCATGCCCACGGGTATCTGCACCTGAGGAGGTCTCTCACCCTTCACGACCTCCACCATCTCCTCATCATCTACATGATCATCCGGTGGGGGCGGAGAAATGTCCCCAACGAATGTGCCAATATCTACAATATATATAATACAAAATAATAATTAGACAATTTCATTAAACAATTTAATAAAACAAGTTAAAGAACTTGTTAGAATAAAATTTATTCTAATTAATTAAGACAATAAAAGGAAACTATATTAATTTAAATAAAACACTAATATTACTTCTATCATTTGGTGGCTCATCCTATGTGAAGAGGATGTTGGGACACCCTCGCCAATCCAACCTTGCGTAAGGACACAACACCATCATGGACATGTGGTCATCCTCACTGGCAAGTAGCTCCAGTGCATCACTAGAAATCCTGGCCGGATACTCCGACTGGCCCCTCTTGGGCATCATCTCGCCCCACATGTGCATCCGTACCTTTATCATCGGCCTATGAGGCTGACAAACAAAAGTAGGCCCCGTCTTCGGAAACCTCTCAAAAAATAAACAAAACAACTTTGAAGCAAAAGGGAAGGTCAACCTCCCACGTGCCTGAGAACGACATCTATCTAAGGCTATACAAAAATGCCTCAAAATAATGACAGACCATCTAACAAGGCGTGGCCTCTAAATAGAGAAACAACATAAATAAAATAATAAAAATAATGCGCTGCCCTTCATTAGTATAATTTGAAACACTGGTTAGTAATAGTGAGAGGCACCTAACCTCCTCTGTACCAAAAGAACTAATCCGTAGTCGTCCACCAGGCACTTGAAAATCTGCTAGAGAAAGTATGTCATACCTAATGTATCTCTAAGTGTACACCAACTGACTCTCTCCTACATAACCGAAGGGGACATCAAGGAACTAGGGAAAATCCTCTCCTCTTCTAGATAGGCCAGTGATAAAATACATGTCCTCCTCAGTGGGTTGGTACCACTGGTCAGGATTGACACGGAAATCTTGTCGGTGGGCATCCCATCTGTAGATCAACTATACCAATTAGCCGTTGTACCCCTTCAGAGTTGTAGCCTCTTCATAGAACTTAAGGATGCCTACATCCCTAAAGAGAAACTGGGTGGGTGGCGTAATAGGGCGAGGGTACAAAAGTCTCTCCCTCTTCCTTGCCTCCCACCATTGTATCATGTTGTAATGGTCATCCCTCTACTCCTGTTGTTGTCTCTCCTATCTCTGTTGACATTGTTGAATGATTCAAATATTAAATACATCAACCTCCCTCATACATAAAACATATTTTTTTTTATTTATTAAATGACAAATTTATTTATAAATATATAAATATAAATTTTATCAAAAAAACCAAAAAAAGCATTCTGTGCGCCACAAGAAACAGTCATGCACTGCCAACAGTGCGTACATCTATATCACGCACTGTCAACGGTGCGCATAAAAAATAGTCATGCACCACGACACCAAAAAATATTAATTAAATAAATATTATAAACGGTGCGTTGACAAACCATATCCGCCTCGGGAATTTATTATAGCTCAACACACCAACTGTTTGCAATATTTTACTACTTGCAGTGCAGTGTCCAAACACAAAATGCCCCGGGGTGGTAGGTTTGACTGATGCACTGCACCAAAAAAATATTTTTTTTCAATGGTGCATTATCCAACGGTGCGGTGTATTCACATAATTGAAACGCACCGGGGGTTTTTGTTTTATCAACATTTCATCGGTGCCTTTCGGTAAACCCACACACGCGTCACAAAAAAAAATATTAAAAAAATATTTAAAATTGTTTAAATAAAGGTCCTTCCAATTTTTTAATAACATTCGATGCGATAAGTAAAACATAGTGCACCGGTTCACCCCATGACAATGACGCACTGCCAAACTAATCGTCATGGCCCAATGCGTTTATAAAACGCACTGCGTGAACAAAATATTAATGCTTCAAATGGTATTTTAATATAGATGCACTGGGCCGTTATGTTTATTTTTACATAATTCCCCGGTGCGTTATGTTAAACCAATGCACCGTCGAATATAAAATAAATTGTTAGTTTTAAAAAATTATAAATTTTCGGTGCAGTTGGAAACCGACACGCATAACAAAAATTTTATTGTTATTGTGGTGCACTTTTTTCGGTAGCACACCGGGCTATCACATTAACCTCCCAGTGCGGTTTCTGTTAACATCGTTCATGTGTCGACCTGTAAATTAATAGGGAGCACCAGGAACGGTGCGAGCTGAACGGCTCGAACGTACTGCACAAGATTTCTTTTTTTTTTCTTCCAAAAAACAATGAATGCTAAGTAAATTTTCAAAATTAATCTGGTAAAAGCTTATATTGGTGAGAAACATATACATTACCTGCACATTTGCACGTTGAGGAGGCATGTTTCCAATAGAGTACAAAAAACGAAATTTTCCCACAATTTCGCAAATTCGAAGTCCACACACTAAGCAACGGATGGAAGCAATGCGGGAAATGGGAGCACCAATGGCAGGGTGCCTCAGAGACACAAAGGTCACACCAGTTCTTAAGAGCTCTACAGAACTATAAATAGTAAAAATAATTTTTACGACCGGTAATTTGTTTTTAAATAAACCCTTTTTTGGTGCACCCTTGTATGATGCGTTTCAAATAGTTGTATCAATTGTGCACTGCATTTTTAAATTAAAAAAGATATGGGCCGATGCATTAGGGAACATTAACCGCCCCGGGGCTTCGTTGTTAGAGTATAGCACCGAAATTGGTGGAAATAATGTTTTTAACTTCACCCTTTTACGGTGCGCTGGATTACTGAGACGCACTAGGCCGATTTGTACAAACCGTACCGTGTTTCATTTGAATAAAAACCCTATGCCAGTGCGTCATTGTACCTAAACCGCACCGGGCTGTCATCGTCAATATATAACACTGAAAGGGTGAAAACATTTTTTTAAATAAAACCCTTGTGCGGTGCTCTTAATTAATGAAACGCACAGGGCTGGCGATATACGACTAACATCAGGCGTGTTATATAAAAAGTACCATATATTCATTAAATAAACACCCTATGTCGGGGCGTCGTATCACCATAACCGCACCGGGGCCTCGTTGTTAGAGTATAGCATCGTAATGGTGATTTTTTTTTTTTGATTAACCAATTGGTCGGTGCGCTCAATTAATTTGAGGCACTAGGAAGGTTATATAGTGAGTGTCTCAGTGTGCCATTTGATTGTACGCATCAGTGCGATTTATATAAAACACACCATCATTTTTTAAAACTCTATTGTGGTTCCCATCAACTTGTACACATTGGTGCGTTGTAAGGGAGGAGCCGCTTATTAGACACCCCGGTGCGTCATATGTATGAAGTGCACTGTTGTTTTCATAGTACCTAAAAATAACTCTACACCAGTGCGTGTTATCATTATAAACACACCGCGAAAAATCATCCGCAAAAACATCCGCCTGCGAACCTCCTCCAGTGACCTATGCTACAAACAGATATCTGGGCTATTTTTATAAGGGCTTCCATGAAAACATCCGGTAAAGGGTCTTTTCCTTGTAGTGACAATGGAAAGAGCTAAGAGAAAATTCCATCAAGGACTTTGAATTCAAGCCAAAGGAACAAGAATTAAATGACATAGTTCACAAAATCAAGGAATTCATAAAAAAAAAAACTATCAAATCATCAGAAACCACCATTCAATGTTTCATCAACTAATAATTTCGTGTCAAACACCTCAAAACAAAAAATGGCCAGTCGCATAGAAATGGAAGAAACACTTATCGCAAGTCAAAGTTTTTGTTTAAATAGAAACCACCCCGAGAATCACAAAAGAATACCGTTGGTATACAAAGTTGAGAAACCAGATAAATTGGATTTCCATTGGCTTATCAAGAAATAAAAGTCAAAGAGTAGCAACTTGATGAATCAAAATCACCTGATTGGATGGACGCAAAGATTAAAATACATGAAGTTGACATATTGAATAATGATTGACCGAAGATTGCCCGACTTGGCGATTATTGGTTAGACAAGAAAATTTCATAATTCACCAACTTTCTTAAAGAGTAAAAGGATGTATTTGCTCGTGATTACATAGATCTAAAGGGACTTTTTAAAGAAATAAGGTAAATGAAAATTAACTTCATTCCAGGAGCAAAGATGATAAAGAAAATTCCATATAATCTTGCTCACAAGTATAAACCTATCATTCAAAAATAAATAGAGGGGATGCTTGTCGTTGACATCATGTACCAAATAGAAACATTGAAATGTGCAAGTCCCATGTTCGTACAACCTAAAAATCATGACCCAACCAAATTTCATATTTGTGTCGACTACCGTGGGCTAAACAAACTGACAGTTACTGATCCATTCCCTACCCCGTTCACTAATGAAATTATAAACGAAGTCACAAGGCATGAATGTTACTCGTTCATAATGGTTCCTCAAGGTACAATAAAGTACCCATTGCGAAAAAATACAGAGAAAAAAAACATTTGTTATTGAGTTTGGTTCTTTAGCCTATCAAGTGATTCCTTTTGGTTTGAAGAATGCACTAGTAGTATTCTCAAGAATTGTCGTCAAAGATTTTCAAGAGTATATTTATAAAAAAATGGCAGTCTATTTTGATGTCTGGAGAGTCTACACACTACTAAAATATCACATACAATGGTTAAGACTAATGCTTGAAATATTCCAACAGATTCATTGATCACTAAATATTAAAAAGTGTATATTTGAAACGCCAATCAGAATATTGTTAGGCCATGTGGTCTCAAAGAATGGGATTAGAGTAGATATGACAAAGATTAAGGTAATCTTAGATTTGAAGGCGCTTTTCAATAAAAAACAAATCAAAATATTTTTGGGACACACAGGATATTACAGATGATTCATTAGACATTACTTTGACATTACATTTCCGATAGACGAGATTTTAAAGAAATACGTTCCATTTATTTGGTCTAATTAGTGTGATGAGTCTTTTCAATTGCTAAAAAAGAAACTAGTCGAAGCACCAATCCTTAAGTTTCGCTACTGGTCAAAACAATTCCATGTACATGTCGATGCATTGAATGTAGCAGTCAAAGAAATTCTGGTGCAACTCGACGATGAATTGATAGATCATCCAAATGCCTATTCCATTGAGAAACCCAATAAAGCCGAAAGAAATTACCCAACCACTGAGCGAGAATATTTAGCAATTATTTTTTTATTACAAAAGTCTCGACATTATATTCTTGTGAACCATTTAATATTCTACAAGGATAATTAAGCATTGAAATATCTCGTAATCAAACCATTTCATCAAGGGAAAATTTGTCGATGAATATTATTATTTCAATAGTTTGAATTCAAAGTCATCGTTCGACTAGGTAAAAATAATGTTGGTCCCAACCACTTATCTTGACTAGGATCTGAAGAGGAACAAAATGACATTGATGATGATCTTTTGGACACACATTTATTCAGAGTTGAAGCAGTCCCTTCGGAGCTCATTGAAATTGAAGAATTTCTGCATACTGGTAAGGCACTTGAAGGACTATCCAAAAAGAAGAAAAATATCCTTGCAATTAAATCAACACCATTTACATTGTTAAATGGACAATTATATAAGCTTGGAATCAACGAAGTACTTCAAATATGTGTCCTAGAACATGAAAGAGAAGGAATCATCGACGATGTGCACATAGGGGAGCCAAATGTCATTTTCAAGGTGAAACAACTCCACGAAATATACTGCAAGCAAGATTATGGTGGTCGATGCTATTTAACGACTGCCGAAAAAATGTACAAAAATGTGACATATGCCAAATATTTGGACAACCACTAACGAAACATCATATGCCACTGCACTCAATTGTTCCAACGCTACCTTTTGATATTTGTGCGATTGACTTTGTTGCCCCATTTCCCAAAAGGGCCAAATGAACAGGAGAAAATTATATAATAACAACACTCAAGTACGTAAAGAAATGGGTAGAAGCAGAACCAGTCGAGTCGTGTACTAAAGAAGTAGCAGTGAAGTTCATATATGAAAATATAGTAACACAATTTGACTTTCCTATGATTATTATCAGTTATATAGTGTCACACTTTGTCAATGGTACAATTCAAATATTAATGAAGAACTTCATGGTTGAACATAGGAAGACTACCGCATACCACCCACAAGCAAACGATATTGTTGAATCATTCAACAAAACACTACATAAGGGATTAACAAAGATCCAAACTATAGATAAAGACGAGTGGTATGAAAAGGTTCTATCCATTCTATGGGCATATCACACAACATACAAGCAGTCGACAAGATTGACATTGTTCAAACTTATTTACAAATAGGAATAAGGTGTACCATTTCATTGCTCGGCGAATGCACAAGTGTATCGACTATATTAAAATATAATACAAAAATACAAAAAAATGACATAGGTAATTACATCAACTAGAGGAAGATAGAATCTATGCTCTCTGTCATCAACAAATCAGTAAAGAACAACAAAAAGAATGGCACAACAAGAGCCTGCAGACTAAGAATTTTCAAGTTGGTAGCTTAGTCTTATTGTACGATAATCGAGTGAAGAGAAAACCAAAGAAACTTGAAATAGCATGGCTAGGTCTCTTCGTCAGAAAAGACATTTGACCTTCTGGAGTCGTTCAATTGAAGACACTACAAGGACACCTTTTCAAGTCACTTGTTAATAGTGCCCATCTTAAAAAATATTTCCCTTAATAGTGGCAGCCAGTTGGATTTGAACCCGGGCCTTGCTCAGGCAACTCTCACCAGTTACCGATTATCCTAGATCTAAAAAAAAAAAACATTTACTATGGGCTAGCTCTATGATTACTTTGTGGCAGTATAATCGATCAATAAATTGTAGAAATACTCATTTTTATTAGTTAAGTTTAATTTACAAAAAAGTAGTTATAAATTAGTGATAAAAATAACTGACATAACAGTCAAAGATCCAATTAAGGAAGCAAAAGAAAGAATTAAGCATCAAGACTCAATAACGTTATGGAACGAGAAATCGACTTGCACAATCTTCTAAGAGAAAAGAAAAAAATGGACTAACATCAATTTAGAGATGAGCGACTGTCAGAGCGCAGAGAAAAATCCAGAGACCAATATAAAAGTTCCACCTGAACTAATAAATCAAGCCAACAGGATAAAATTCGACCTGGACCAAGAAAGAACTGTCGGACGAAACAAAGTCATAAAATATGATTCGACATGATAGAGACTCAAGACAAAATCCCCGACCACACATTGGAAGGGAGTTTCAGAAAACCAGTTGCTAATAAATATCTGACATCCCACTCTGAAAACCTATCACACAAAAGACAAAAATATGGATTTGAAAATCAGAGCACTCAAGTACATCCATGTTATCCTGACACGTCACAAGCTTCACACTTCCCAGCGTTGTCACACATAAAACAAAAACCATTTCAAACCACTCCACAATTATTTACCACCCCATGAAGAAGGTGGCGATCAGTTGGCATGCACTTGTCGAGTGATGATAGAGGAGAAAATCACAAATCGACGAGATATTTTGAGGGAGAGCAACTGAGCGAGAATGATGGAACAATTGATTCCACTTCTATAAAAATCAATGAAGCTTCGAGCTTAACCAAAATATTTCCATAATTATCATTTGATGCTCCTTGTGACCTTGACGATATCTCGAACATTCCAAACTGTGGACTTTTACGACTTTGAGCTCTTGGATTGCCTTCAAACTAAAGAATTCTAGAACGATTTTGCAATGGCAAAGTGAAAAGTTCATTTTGAAGATGAAATTACACTAGGGCCACAGACCAAGGCAAGGTTTGATATCTTCGGAAAAACAAAATTAGAAATTCACATGCACAATATTAGGCAGCAAAGGTTGATGAACCCTCTTGGGAAAAATACTTTTAATCCTTCCTCAGATGGGCTAAACCAAGCGACCAGTGGAATCCTCAGACTAAATTGTTGCGGAAAGCAGGAATTTGGGATATCATTAGCACTTCACTAGTGGCAGACCTGGAAGGAATGAAGGAGGAGGCCGCTAAATATTAAGTTATAAAATACCACAATGGAAAGCTTTGGCTTGCAAAACCTCAACCAATTTTTAGGACCACCATTCATCTGATCACATGTTTATCATACAAGGGTGACAAGGTGCTGACCACAACTGATGTTAATAAGTGGCTCATAGAATTTGCTGACGGATCATCAGGGAAGAATTCAAGAGGGTTAGTCATTAACCAAGTTCAGCACCTGCTGATTAGATGGGAATGCACAATAGTTTCACTGTGTCTCACAATTGTCGGTCTAGCCTCAGACATCAAATTGACAATGCTTGAAGTAATTGGTGAAATAGAAAAATATGGAAAAGAATACAATTAGGCATAACATGTAGTAGACCTCATCAAATGCAATTGCCAAGATTGTCAAAATTCGAGTAAGGCTATTTGTTTCCCTTCTCTTTTAATTTGGTTAGCCATGAAGTCTAGCCCACTGGTTGAGGAAGTAGAATTCACAAAAAAGGATATTCCTCTTATGAATAATTTTAGGATGTTTTCGCAAAATTGGTTGGGAAACCTCAATCCTTAGGTCCCCATGAATTATTTATAAATTGGTTACTCCACATTAAAGACATATCTAATAAATAGCAAGCTCCTCAACATGTCCGCCAAGATCTACCCCCTTGTTATCATATCCAATTATATTTAGACTACACCAAATTATGGTATAATAACTTTGTAGAAGTCGACCCCCAAGAACTCGCATACCAACCTTCCATCAACCAAGTATTTGACGAACTCTGCCGAAAATCCAATACCAATTACATTACCCCCCTGCAGTATTTGACCCATCTCACGATATCATTACCCCCTTGGTTTATGCCGAATTATAAGAAGAGGTACAAGCCACATTGTATTTACAACAAAATTTATTTATCAATCCCTTTACCTAAAACTTCTCAAAACTCTAATCGTGAAGAGTCTCACAGTCCCAAGTCCACTCTGACCATGACCAAATCAACTCATTAGCAGAAGGTACTTAAAGAATTCCGTCTGAAGGATCCTGAACAACAACATCAACTCGACGAAGGTATCAGAAAATTGCAGGAAAAAAATTAGTTAAGAAGACTCGAAAACCCAAAGTTTCATCCATCTAGGCATACATCTAGAATGCAACGAAAATCACTAAGGGCATTTTTTTCGATAATATTCAACAGATAATGGATGAGATTTTTCAGGTTTCACAACATCATAATAGTAAGCATAATGATACTTCTTCCACTAAGAAACATCAACATAATGGTACTTCAAATCAAATTCATAATCAAACAGAGTAGGTTGCCGACAAACATACTAACAAAGTAATTGAAATTGATTTAGTAGATGATACATTTGTTAACTCTCTGACTTGTATTGTAGAAGAACATCATTAGTCATATAAAAATCAGTCGTAGCAAAATCAGTTAGAGCATAATCATTCAGAGTGAAATCAGTTGGAGCAGAACCATTCAAGACAATAAGATAATTCTAAAGTAAACTCGCAAGAGAACTCGTTTGAGCACACTAACTCTGATGAAGCAATCGAAGACTACAACAGAAGTGACAACTAACCACCATCAAGAAGAAACATCTGAAGTACCGGTTATTAATCCAATAATTGTGAATAATCTACCAGTTACCAAGCATGTTCTAACTGACATAATTTCCACAGATCCGACTGCAGTAAGCACGTCAGGAACTAAAGATAAAAATGAGTGTGTTGATATTTCTAACAAGTATGCCGATATTAAACTTGACAGTGACAAACAATTTTTTTTTTAAGTTTTAGAATAGATTGTAAAAGCTGCAAAGAAGAGGCTGTGAAAAATGAATAAGGACACCAACAAGCTTCAACGACAACAATAACGAGAAAGGGAGACTTAGTTGGTTTGTAAAAAAAAGCAGCGGAAAAACTTAAAATACCCACTCCAGCCAAGGTTGATGATCATCTTGTTTATATTCAACAGTTAATTGAAAAAAAATCAACAACTCAATGCACATGCAACAAAGCTTCAGGCCCGACCTACACGTATTAGAAATATGAAGTTTATAAAGATTTTGCAGAAGGCTCATGATGAATTTATGCACACTAAGAAAAATTTAGAGAACACACTCGATAAGGGAGTTGCTGTTACGACCACATTAAATAACTAGCCTACCTATCTGGCATCCAATCATATGAAAATCAGGGCTCAAGGTATTATCATTCGCGAATTCACGATAGGTAGATAGCCTACCTATCTGGCATCCAATCATATGAAAATCAGGGCTCAGGACACCAAGAAAAATTTAGAGAACACACTCGATAAGGGAGTTGCTCTTACGACCACATTAAATAACTAGCCTACCTATCTGGCATCCAATCATATGAAAATTAGGGCTCAAGGTATTCTCATTCGCGAATTGGCCTCAAGACAAACTGCAGACTGCAGAGCAAGGAAATCACTTGACAATAAACTAGAGAAATAATGACAAATCTATGCACAATTGTTGCAATATGAGAGAAAATGGTTGAGGGAAGGGAATATAGCACAACATGAAGCCAATAATGCGTCTGAATTTATATAGGGAGTACTTATTCAAGTCCTGAGTATTGAAACGACCCAACCTTTCAGCCAAAGGATAATAGAAGACACACACCTGGAAGAAAAAATTCAGTACTTGTTGGATATTAAAGAATCTAGTGCTAAAGCTAGATTAGCAGGACATGAATGGTCCATTTACAATGAGCATTTGCTGATCTTTGCTCCAATCATTTATCAAACTGCATTCCCAAACATGCCTCCACCGTCGCCAACTTGTTCTGCATCACCGCAATTGCCACGACCTTCTTACCATTTATTTGCACCAAGTGTTTCGACATATGTTGCAGCTTTGGAACAACAATCCCATAAATTTGAAATCGACTAAGCAGTAAATCAATCAACAAATCCAGTCCAAGAAGTTCTGACTGAGGCCTCACAAGAAATTTCCGAAGAACTACGAGTTATTTTGCCTTAATTTACTTTTATTGTAATTATTTATGTATTAGTAATTTTGCTCTTAAAGAGCCAATGACATCAATTGTATAACTTTTTGCACTGTTAAAATTTTTGTTAGTCTTTTGTACCACTTCAAAGATCCCATTCTTCGGGACAAAGAACGCTTTGAGGGTGGGGAAGATGTTGGAGGAGCTAGTCGGCTAGGTCGACTAGCTTAAGTTGAGTCGACAAATACATATTGTAACAACAAATGTCATAACGTGCTAAGTAATGTTGGTCAAACAGTTACATTGTTGTAATCTATTTATTGATGTATCAATTCTGATTTGGCTAATAAGAGAGTATATATGAGAGTGCTTTCACTAGTTATCCATTATTATATCTTTGTATCTTTACTTATTCTTGTTATATGATTGTTTTATGTATCTATTACTGGTACCAATGAACATTTTTCCCTAGATTACAACAATCACAAAGAGACAAAGTACACAAGATATAGTCTCCAATCCATGGCAAAACCCCTCCAAGGGGAAATCCCATAAAGAATACTTCTCTTCTTATAGAATCAATTTAAGATGAGACTTCAAATACACAAAGACCAAAGCCAAATCTCCTCCCAAGCACCAAATCAACTCTCCAACAAAAACTCCTTCAAGCAAGACAAAACTTCCCAAGTCAACGAGAGTCAACCCTTCAAAGAGATTGTAAGAAATCAAGATTTCGGCCATCACTGTATGTCTGCAACTTTGACCTGCAATTATTGGTCCTGCAAAAAAACCAAAAAAACTAATTCTTTGCATGTGTGGATTGTAATAGGTCAGATTCTCAACCTCCTTTTGCTTGACTTTTCTCCTTGACTTCTTGTCTCTCACACTTATTTTATTTTATTTTTAATTGCAGATCAAACTTGATGAGATTGGTTGTCCAAATGAGTCGAAGCTACTTCCTTTTATAGTCTTCTTGAGGGGTTGAATAACTTATTCTAGGTTGACTTCACCAAGTTACAGTTGACTTGGTCTTGAAGGAGAATTTGGCTTTTTAATCTCTTCCAAACTTAATAACAATGAATTTCTTTCAATACAAGTCCGTGGGACTATAATACATGAAAATAATTCTTATTTGATTCAATAAACCCTAAAAGAATGAAGAACATGATTTTACCTAGACTCTGAGCATGAAACCCATGCTTTAGCAAACAAAATTTAATTTTCTCTTTGATATAAAATACAATGTCATGATTACATCAAGTCATTATAAAGACCGAATCTAGTTACATTCTCCAACACTCCCTCTTAACTAGGGAGGTATTCATAATCTTATTATATGGTACAAGGAATCTCAAATTGAAGTATTCTCATAAGAAGATTCAGATTGATAAGCCATCTATTAAGCATCAATATCATAACCAACATTGTCAATAAGGCCTTTACTTGAAAAGCTCAACTTTTACGAGAGCATCATTCTGGGAGGATTTACGTGAGATACAACACTACCTATAAAGGCACATACCCCATCCATATGTTCACTAGGTATGTCCCTTTAGGAATATTCTTATCTTGGATTGAAAATCCTCAAAGAGTATCGATCCTCTTCGACTACTCTTATATTGGATGCCCTACGTGATCCTCAAAGAGTATAGGTTCACTTTTATCTTGGATTTTCTAATCCTCAAGAAGTTCCAATATCATATTTTTATCCAATCCTCTGAACCTCGTTCTTTCTTTATGGCCTTCACTAAGACTTATGGTTGTTAGTCATAGTCTAGTGCATAACAAGTAAAGAAAATAATATATTATCCATCATCGCTTCCTCTCAACCAAGGAAGAGATATACACCAAACCATGCTTGATTCTCAAGTACTCAAGTTTCTTGTTTGGTATTTCCTTTGCCAGAATATCAACTACCTCTTCATCTATAGGAATATAGTGTAGCTCCAAGACCACATCTTGTATTGGGATTCTAATGAAGTGGTACTAATTATTTATATGCTTTGTTCTAGCATGAAACATAGAGTTTTCTGTCAATCTTATACAACTTTCATTGTCACAATGTATACAACTAGGAATTAGTGGTTCTTCAAATAGATCTAATAGCAACTTTCTAAGCCAAACAACTTATCTACAAACTTCACTTGCAACTATGCACTCGACTTCAATACTACTCAGAGCAATAATATCCTGCTTCTTGCTCATCCATGAGATCGTGGAGGATCCCAAACTAAAGCATCTAGATGTATTGCTTCTTCCATATGTTTCACTTCCACCACAATCATAATTTGTATATCCCACGATATGAATTTCATTACCAACATATCAAAGACAGTGATGTATGGTTCCATGTAGATATCTTAGGATATGTTTGGATGATATCCAATGATCATGGTTTGGGTCCTTCTGAAATTGAGTGAGCAAATTTACTACAAAAAAAATGTCAAGTATAGTATTTACAAGATACATTAATGAGCCAATCAACTCTTTATAGCAAGTAGAATCCACTAGACTAGAATATGAACTCCTCAACTTCTTAACATTGTGTGAAAATTTGGAGACCCGAATCCTACTGCAACAAATGATTTAGTTTCTTCTATTTGTTAAACAATTGAACAAATTATTTACTGTGTTCTATGGTAAATATTGAAACTAATACACTTCAACCTTTAAAAAAAAAATATTGCATAAGAAAAACAACGGTGGAAAGAAAGATGCATACACACACAAATACATAGTTATTTTTGGACTAAGTCCCTAGAAAAACCCAACTTGGGAAAACCGGTGCAACAACTGAGGGTTTTATTATTATGAAGTAGTAAATCTAAGTACAAATCTATGGATGCTTAAATATAGAAATCCATACAAAAAAATAACTGACAGTAAGTCTAGTGAGAAAAATCTCACTCTCACTAGCGATATGACACTGACCTTGGCTCAAGTTGCGCTACTCTTTTCTGCCTCTGCGTAGTCACTGCGTCAGCCTACGCAGTACTGCGTACCCACAACTCAAAACTTCTTTCCCTCTCGTTATCTGATCAATTGTTGTTGGAATATGGATCCTCTTGGCCTCCAGACTCACTCTCCGTCTTCTGGCACTGAATCAACTCTTCTCCCCAGCAAAACACAAAATCTCCTATGAAGCATTGCACTGCCTCTGCGTGGCTTTGCACTGCCTCTTTGTTGCACTCACTACCTCTCTACAATGTATTCACTGGATCTAGAAAATATTCCTCCGACCTTACTATCCCTGCCCCTCTCTTACTGCTTCAATCTCACTAGCTCTCTCCATCAACTCAACATTGTTACTCTGGAAATTGATCTTCCAGTGAAATCAAACTCCGCAAGTGTCTCTAGTGTGTTCTCCAAGCCCCATCGAGTTTCTTCTTATAATCTCTCGTTGAGACATCAACGATCACGATTAAAACTTAATCGATGGCCAAGATTAACTAGAACTCGATCCAAGTCATTTTCTAGAAGGTTCAAACCATGACTTAATTAATACCTTTTAATTAATTGTATTTCCTAAGTTTAGACTTATGAAATATAAAAAATTAATTAATTATTTTAATTAAGTCGTCTCTAGGTGGAATTTCCAAAAACAATTTCTGGGTTTTGGAGAATGCATGTATTCTAACCTCTCTACCAAATATCGAGGCTGCAATACATCCGATGCTACAAAAACTAACACTCTAGAACTGCAACTGCAACCGCTGCTATAATACACTGCGTATGCACCATCTCTTGCTGCACTGCTAATATCTGGCTACTGCTACCCATCAACTACTGCGCTGCTGATGTCTGAATATTGCTTCCCATCAAATACCATGTAACTCTGATATATGTTGCATCTGTGTTGTTGTTGACCCTGCTAAACTTCTTGCAACTACTGCATCTGCACTGCAACTCTGTTGTTGCCGCTACTACAACATCTACAATTGTCTCTCATTTAATGTTGTTACAACTGAGAATTGTCCATGATATTGAACCATCTGTGGTCAGTGTGATGCATATGTCACCTGAGTCGTGATTGTTGCTAGTATTTTCTCTATCATTGAAGCCTTTGCGTTGGTGCTGACTCTGCAATGTCCCAACTACACTTCTGCCAACTATGCACTGCATTTCCCAATGTCTAACCACTACTAGCTACTGCATTTGTCACTCTAGCACCTGACTGCATCAACTGCCACTGGTCCATCCTGCTACTGTGTACCATGGGCTCTTGTAGCAAGGTATTGATTCAAGAGGTGGACCTCCTCAAGAATCTTACCCATCTTGTAGCTCTCTGGGCTACAAAACCAAATCAACCTACCTCACTTCTGGAGGTATATCAATGATCTTGGAAAACTCTTCCTCCAATCTAGAGGACATTCCATCAATCTCCCCGGATGTGGCATGTTGGTCCTACTTCTCCTTGTCCTTCTTTCTGAGAGGACATTAAGTGTTGTAGTGGCCTAACTCGCCACACCTAAAGCACTTGACCTTGGAAATGTCCTTCTTCCTCTTGCACTGCTCCTACTGCCCCTTTGATGTGAGGGCTGTATTCTCCTCTTCCTTCACTTGCTTCATACCACTGTTGTTGCTGCTGCCACTGATGGTGCTCTTCACCAAATCTCGCCTCATCTCCTCCTATTGAAATTCAACCCACAATTTTACCCTATATGGCAGCTTGTCTTTGCCTAGGATACTATGGACAAAGACCTTCCAGTCTGCGGAAATGTTGTCGAGGGATAACCACATCAATTATGTAGGTTGGGGCACTGACCCTACAACTGAGAGCTCCCCCTTCTGCATCCCGGTACATCTTAGCTTCTCCTCAAGATACATCTTTCACTGCTCGAAAGATCCCCGTTACAACATAGCGAGTGCATCACACTACTACTTGGTAGTATCTTTTCCAACTATGTGAGACACCACATGATCTCAAACCCCATCGAGAATCAACCTCTTCGATTTCACCATCTCCTTCTTGTAGGTCTTCAGCTAATTTGGATCTGTGGGTACAACACATTATCAATATAGGCCTTGAGATCATATTCATCTAGAAGACAAGAAAATACTGCCTTCCAAATCACGTAGTTGGATGCTCCATCCAACCAATCCTGATATATCTGTTGGAAATACTGAGAGGGGGGTGAATCAATATTTATTTTCAATTGTTAATTTTACCAGTTAGATCACCTATATTTAGAACACAAAATGAACAATAATAATAAATGCTTTTATTGATTTCTTCTTTACAATAAATCAAATACAATATATGTAGGGCTCTAACCCTAGATGAAGACACCAATCTTCAATCTCTCAGGCTCCAACTTGTATTTGCCAAGCACCGACTTGGACTTCCAAGGCTCCAACCTTGTCAATTATGAGGCACCAACCTCAAGGGCTCCAACCCCATATCTGGTACAGGCTCCAACCTGGTCTCTTGAGGACTCCTATCCTCTAGGGCTCCAACCCTATCTTCCAAGGCACCAACCTTGTCTCTATGAGGCTCCAACCTCCTGCTTCATTTCATCATGATATATTTGGTTATACTTACGACTCCCAATGTCTTCTTCAACGAACACTGACAATCTTCAGCTTACTCTTCACTGTAATCTACACATCACGTCATCAACGACAACCTTTTCTTCGTAGAAGGTGTCATCACTGCTCTTCATTGTACCTAAACAATTTCTCCAAGTTACCTCATGATGACATCACCAATGCATCATGATCTCCAATAGGCTTCTAGATGACCTTCCAAGGTATCCTCAAGATCAGCTTCAATTGCTCTTCAAGATCTACAAGATAATTCCATGAGGGCTTCAACAAGTCTTCAAGATATTTTCTAGGGTTCTTAAGGATCAGCGTCAGCAAGCTTGTTCCAAGATTTCTGATAGAAGGCTGATCCAAAAATGTTGATCCCTGCTTCAAGATTGCTCCAAGAATTTCTTCAACAATGCTTCAATGATGTTCAATGTATGTCTTTAAGACTACCCATGAAAGGCTGCTCCAAAATTGCTTTAAGGGTGAGCAAGTGCACTTCAACAGGCAACTCCACAATGTTTTCAAAGTCTGCCTTCCAAATCTGCTTCAACTAAGGTCTTCAAGCTTGCTCTAAATTGTCTTCACACTTCCTTCAACTGCAAGTTTAAGACTGTCTAATAAGTCTCCACCATTGGTATTGATATTGCCACCACAGTTGCTTCACACAATGAAATATTGCACCATCAGAATGCTGGTCTATTCTTGGTTCTGTGACTTACCTCTATACTGAATATCTAAAGATATCAATACTGCAATCACGAACTAGTTCTCCACTTAACCCAAGCTTATAATTTTCCTTTATACCTGAACCATAGCCCCAAATCTGAGGATTCCACAAATCGAGATTTTATCTAAGGAACATTACTGCTCCACTGTACTAAGTCAAGCATGCAGTAGGTCCGAAGGTTGACAAAGTCTGAAACAAGGAGGTCTGAAGTATTGTACAAAGTGAAGTGCCCATAACTGATTTGAACTGTCTAAAGTGACCAAACTGTCTCGAGGATCCGAACTGTCATAAAAAATAGAAAATTAAAGTGAAGAACCCAGAATTAATCCGAAATGTCTCAAGTGAACCAAACCGTCATCACATAATAGAAAATATTCGATCTTCGTTAATCGCTTCGCTATCTTCCTTGGTCAAACTTCGTTCTTGCAGTGTCTTCTTCAGGTTCAATAGATCCACGAAGGCTTTTTCTCGATTTGTGCTTTTACGTTGTTTTCCGGATATATGCTTTGCGTATATGTGTTTCCATGTTGTTTCCGAATTTTGGTCTGTGTATCTTTTTCCAGAATTTTTTACCTTACGGATTTTCATATTGCCATGTATATATAAATATCGAAGGATAGGGTAGGGGAGCCGACATTAGAGGAGCTGAACCGGAAAATATATTTTTAAATTTAATTAACTTTGTGATGGTGGGTTCGTGTAGCATGGAGTGCGTAATACATTACATAGCATTCCCTTTTTGAAAAACTATGCGTGCCTTGGAGAAAAAGGTTTTGTTGATTTATTTAAATTAATAAATAAATTGTTTTGAGTTTCTCCTTTTTTTTTAAATAATAATATTTTTATGAATACTCTTAGAGTTTCAAGTGTTTTAGGATTTTTATGGAACTTAGGTCTTTTCATGGATTATAAGATAAGATCATTTATCAAGGCTAGGGCACCACATAGGATTACCAATTAGGGTCTCAAGTAAATAGGGATACTGACATTTAGGAATTAGGGTTGAGGGTAAGGGTTTCTCTAGTGTTAGGGTTTCATCAAAATATGAGGGAAAGAGGTTAGTGCAACATCAAAAGAATATTTGCCACCTTCAACAATGCCATATTGACATCAATGACAACCTTGATTAACAATCTCCTCGTTTGTCATTGATGGCAATATTCTTTCCCTTCTAATTTCTCTCCCCCTTTGACATCAATGGCAAACGGGGTGCCCAAATACTCCCCCTGTCAAGCTGCTTCTTTTCTTCATGATTTATAGTCCTTCATAGGTATGTTACTCTCCCTGTCATGGTGCTCTTTCTTCTGGCAGTACGGTCCATGATAGATGTGTTTGTATTTCTTCATGTGTTGTACCATCTCCCCCTGTCTAGACAAATTCCTTTAGTTCATGAAGAATTGCTAACCTTGTGTGATCAAGTAGAAGGCATCATCATAAAATCATGTTTTTCTTCAATGGAGTTACTTTCGAGAGATGATTTATCAAGATTTTCCATGTGTAACTTGTCAAGGATTTCATAGGGCCCACTTCACGAATCACTTTCTGCAAAAATACTCAAGAATCACAAACTCCCCCTAACTATATGCATGGTCTCCTTTCGGCAGGGTTTCGCCATCAAATACTTGGAATATCAAGGATGAATTCATCAAGTCAACAACATGTGTTGTTGGCTGAAGTGTTCAAGAGACTTTCGGATTCAACTTGCTTCCTTCTCCATACTGGTGTAACTTTCTTCTCTGGCTTGGTTGTCATGGTTTTAGCTTGTGTAGGAATCCAAGTCAAGTTACAATCACGTGCCATATGTCCAATGTTATGGAAATTGAAGCACTCTATCTTGTTCATGAATAAGAAATCATGACTTCTTCTTGCAAAATTGCTTCTAGGAGATTGACAGGGACCATTATATTTGTCTTTGTGATATGCCCTACAATCATTTGCCATGAGCCCAAAGTTTGTATAAGAATAGCAATATCCAAGAAATATACTTTGGTACCTGGGAGATGAAGAGTTCCTTGAAGTACTTATGAAGTCTTTTTGCCTTGGGATTCTTTGATGATATTCATTCCCTTTTGTATTCTTGACACCATTTGTAAGTCTCCTTGGAGTAGGATTTCTTCCATTGTTGTCTTGAATCTTCTCTTTGCCTTTGCTGGAACAGGGAGTATCAACATTTCTTTCTAGGTTCCTCACATATTTGTTTTTTGAAGCATTATCATTCTTGCTTGAGGATTCACTTGCATAGCCAAGCCCTTATTTATCAAGGGGAGACCTTTGATGACTTAGGATGTCATCTAGGGTTTGAGAGCTTTTCAAGTTCTTATTCAGCAATTCAACTTCCTTTTTAAGAAAGACAATTTCTCCTTTCAACTTTTCACAATCTTCATCTTTCATATCTAGTTTATTCTTCATTTCTTCCATCATCCTTGTTGCTTTGTGTGCTTCGATTTTAAGGGAGATGATATTTGATTTCATTATGAAGACTTCTTCATTCTCTTTTGCTAGACTGCTCTCCATTTCTTCTTTTATTCTTGTAGCTTCACATGTTTCGGCCTTGAGAAGATTGATGTCTGATTTCAATTTGAGGATTAACCTTGGAAAGATATATGCACACACACACACAAATACACAATTATTTTTGGACTAAGTCCCCAGAAAAACCCAACTCGGGAAAACCGGTGCAACAACCTAGGGTTGGATTATTAAGCAGTAGTAAATCTGAGTACAAATCTATGGATGCTTAAATCTAGCAACCCATACAGAGAAATAACTAACAATAAGTCTAGTGAGAAAAATATCACTCCCAATAGCGACCTGACACTGACTTTGGCTCAATTTGAGCTGCTCTTTTCTTCCTCTGCGCAGTCACTGCATCAGCTTACGCAGTACTGCGTCCCCACAACTCGAAACCACTTTCCCTCTCGATATCTGATCGGTTTTTTTCTGGAAGATGGATCCTCTTGGCCTCCAGACTCACTCTATAGCTTCTGGCACTGAATTAGCTCTTCTCCCCAACAAAATACATAATCTCCTCTGAAGCACTGCGCTGCCTCTGCGTGGCTCTGCATTGCCTCTCTGTGGCACTCATTGCCTCCCTACAATGCACTCATCGGATTTGAAAATATTCCTCTGACCTTACTATCCTTGACCCTCTCTCACTGCTTTGATCTCACTAGATCTCTCTCCGTCAACTTAGTGTTGCTACTTTGGAAATCAATCTTCCAGTGAATTCAAACTCAACAAGTGTCTAAAGTGTGTTCTCCCCCGTCGAGTTTCTTCTTATAATCTCTCGTTGAGACATCAACGACCACGATTAAAAACTTAATCGATGGCTAAGATTAACTAGAAATCAATCCAAGTCAATTTCTAGAAGATTCACACCATGACTTAATTAATACCTTTTAATTATATTTCTTAACTTTATACTTAGAAAATATTAAAAATTGATTAATTATTTTAATTAAGTCGTCTCTAGGTGGAATTTCCAGAAATGATTTATGGGTTTTGGAGAATGCATATATTCTAACCTTCTGAAAAATCTCAATGCTAGAACACATTTGATGCTACACAAAATAATAGATTGGTGACCATAAGAGTTGTCATTGGCTTGCTATCCATCATCCAAACTTCTGAAGAATCTTGATCACATACTTTCCCTGACCAAGATATATTTCACTTGGTTTCTGCCAAACTTCTAGTCCCAAATCGTAATGCATGATCCCAAGATACTTCATGTCAGATTCAACTGCTAACTACTTGCATTCTTGAATTCGATGTTCCACACCTGTAACAAGTGGATCATCCACATATAAAAGTATGATGATTGGTTCATCCTTTACCACTTTGATGTAGAGGTTAGGATTTTCAAATCTCTTAACAAATACAAGTCTCAATAGATATGCATCCATCCTAGCATACCATGCTCTAAGTGCTCGCTTTAAGCCATATAGATACTTCTTATATCTACATACATATATGTCCCTCTGATTGACTTCAAATCTTTGAGGTTGCTCGATGTAAACCTCCTCATCAATGGTCTCATTCAGAAAAGTTGTTTTAACATTTGTTTGATGGATGTTCCATCCCATATCAACACCCAAAGAGACAAGTGAGCTAATTGTTTTATATGTATATGCAGGAGAAAAGGTTTCTTCATAATCGATACCTTCTTTATGTGAGAAGCCTCTAGCTACAAATATAGCTTTGTACTTGTCGATGCTCCCATCCACAACATGATTTATCTTATATATCCATTTTTAAGTGACTATATATTTGTCACTTAGACTAGGAATAATTTCCTAGACATCATTCTTCATAATTGAATGATATTCTTCCCACATTTCATTCCTCCACTCTTGACGTTTAACTGCATTTTCATAGGAGGATGGTCCAACTTGAATTAGTTTGGTCATATAAGCTACATAGCCAGAATACCTTTTAGGTATTTTACTTTCTCTAAAGGTTCCTTTTGATGTGTGTCCTTCTTCTTGTAGAGTTGTTCTCAACCGATCATGACTCTTACGAATTTCAGGAACAACAACTTGTTGCACAGGTTCACTAGGACCTTCAACATCTTCTTGAATTGATGAAGGATCTCGACCATTGTCATCCCTTAAGATGTCCTAAAAAATGAGTACCTCTTCTTCATCAGAATCAACTCGAATATCTTTGGATCTCTTATAAGCTATATTTTCATCAAAGATAACATCCCTGCTTATTTCAATACGACAATCCTTTTTAATGTAGATTTTGTACGTGTTTGATGAAGTACTATACCCAAAAAGGGTTCCTTTCATACTGGTAGCATCCAACTTCTTCCTTTTGTCCATGGGAATGTGTATGTTGACAAGACATCCAAATTTCGAAGATGATCCACACTGGCCTTCTTTCCTATAAATGATTCTTCTGGAGTCATGTTGTTGAGAATTTTATGAGGACTTCAATTATGCAACTAGAAAATTATTACACATGCTTCTACCCATAATAATTGAGGGATATATTGATCATGTAGCATGGCTTTGACACATTCTTCAATTGTTCTTTTTTGCCTTTCAACCACACCATTTTGTTCAGGATTATAAGGAACAATTAGCTCCCTCTTTACCCATGCTTCCTTAAAAAATGTTATGAGCTCTTTAGAGGTATATTCTCCATCATTATCAGACCTTAGGGTCTTGATCTTCCTTTCTGTCAGATTCTTCACCTTATTCTTGAATTATTGAAACTTTTCAAATACCTCATCTTTGTTCTTGAGGAGATGTAACCATGTCTTCCTTGAGAAATCATCAATGAATGTCACATAATATTGATGACCTCCAAGATATTTTACTACCATAGACCCACACACATAAGGTTGTATGATATATAAGATTTCCTTTGAAATAATACTTCTTTCAAAGGGCTTCTTCACATTCTTGCCTAGAGCACATCCCTTACATATTCCTTCATGTTCTTCCTTCAATTCGGGGATGTCATTGACCATTTGATTTAGAGATGGAAAATTTTTATAGTGAAGGTGTCCATACTTTCTATGTCACAGTTCAGAAGGGATCACATCTAAGTGTTCTATGGCTTCACAGAGAGGTGCAAGAAGTATATACAATGTCCCTTCACGAATCCCAGTTATCTTAGCATGATCAATACTAGAGCCTTTTCCCCAAACCAAAGCTTTGCCATCAAAAAAATCAATCCTATCACCTTTATTCTCTCGAAGAGACATAGAAAGTAGATGTTTCTTCAAACCTGGAACATATATTATATTATTAAGATGAATGCTCCCATCGGTTTCTAGCTCCAATGATGTAGATTCAATTCCTTTTACTAGATAGCTCTTCTTGTCTCCAAGTTCGACTAAATCAGAGGTGGTTCATTTTGACAAAGTCTGGAGTTGATTGCATTCATCTGTCATATATTTGGAAGCTCCACTATCAATAAACCATACATTATCATCCTTGAAAGTTCCAAAGAGAGTGGAGAAGAGACTTTCATCAATCACTTATTTTTCTAGCTTGGATATGATATTCAAGATGCATTCTTTGATAGTTACAACAAAGTTCCCAAGAAACTTGAAACCCTTCCTCATAATCCTTTCCATTGAGAAGAAAGTGCCAACTAAGATGTGACATTCAATCTCCTTCTTACACCTTAACTCTAATACCATGTTGGAAAATCAAAGGTTTTGTAAATTATAGATGAATTTGCTTACTTGATAATTACTTGTGATGTTAGTTGGCATTTTATTAAATTTATTTCTTCTTGATCAAGTAATTACCAAAACAAAGATCACAAAGAGACAAAGTACACAAGATATAGGCTCCAAGCCAGGGAAAACCCTTCCAAGGGGAAAACCTAGAAATAATACTTCACTTCTTATAGAATCAATTCAAGATGAAACTTCCAAGACCCAAATACCAAAGTTAAATCTCCTCCCAAGCACCAAATCATATCTCCAACAAAACCTCCTTCAAGTAAGACAAAAGTACCCAAGTCAACGAGAGTCAACCCTTCAAAGAGACTGCTTCAATCAAGATTTTGGCCCTCACTACAGGTCTGCAACTTCAGCCTACAATTCTTGGTCCTGCAACAAAACCAAAAACCTTAATTCTTCGCACGTGTGGACTTGAAGAAGTCAAATTTTTGGCCTCCTTTTGCTTGACTTTTTTCCTTGACTTCTTGTCTCATGTACTTTTTTTTATAGTTGCAGATCAAACTTGATGAGATTGGTTGTCCAAATGAGTTGAAGCTAGACCTCCTTTTATAATCTTCTTGAGGGGTCGAATAGACTCTTCTAGGCCACCTTCACAAAGTTAGAGCCGACTTGGTCATGGTGGAGAATTTAGTTTTCTAGACTCTTCTAGACTCAATAGCAATGAATTTCTTTTGATACAAGAAGTCCAAATGGGACTATATTACATGACAATAATTCTTATTTGAATCAATAGATCCCAGAAGCATGAAGAACATGGTTTGACCTAGAGTCTGAGCATGAAACCCATGCTTTAGTAATATATATATATATATATATATATATATATATATATATAGAATCTCTTTTATATAAAAATATGCAATGTCATGATTACATAAAGTCATTATCCAAAATGAATCTAGTTACATTCTCCAACGGGAAGAGGAAAATAAGGCTAAAGAGGAAGCTCAACACGTTGAACCCATGGACAGCTACCTACTTGATACTTCTAGCACATCATTGCTTAGAGGTAATTTATCTTTGGGAGATCTAGGATTGGGAGATTTCATGCTTCTTAAGGTTATTAGAGTGTTCAACCTTAATTCCTTTTGATTTGATATAGCCTTGCGAAAAGTCATTAAGCAAACCACAAAAATAACCCATTTCAAGAAAACCCACACTTTTAGTCACCACAAAGACACCAATAGTTGAAGATATTCATGAGGATCCTATAACCATAGTCTCAAATAGTGTAGCCTTTACATAGGCCTTAAAGTACATTATCAGAGACTTGCTCAAAGAAATAAAGGAATAAAGGCTCGAAAAACACTTGTCGAGGACGCGAACAAATGTTCCAAACATGAGAAAGGAAACCTCATGGATTGTAAAGCATGCACTAGTGAAGTAAATGAAATTTTTTACGACATACTAAAGAAAATATATCCTTATTTACAAGAATTATAATATCTTGTTTCTTGAGTATTTCCATTATCTGGTTAGATTAAAAAAAAAATAGTGAGTTGATAGGAGCGTGCATAGGAATTGCTAAATCTAGATGCACCTCCACAAGATCCTCAGATGATTGAAAATGGAAATTGGCTTAAATATATGTTGAGATGACTAAAATGCCCAACAATATTCAAGGGTGATATGTATTATGAAGTCCCAATTAGACCACACACTATTTTAAAAAAGAGACCCATATAAATTTTGGCCTGAAAATCATTAAGGAGTGTTGGATGTTGTGTAATAAGGAGAGATCTACATATCAATGAACATACACAAAAGAAGCAAAATAGTCTACTCTAAATACAGGAAATCAAACTTATCCTAATCTATTATAATCAGGATCTATTAGCAAATGTTGAATGAATAGTCGACACATAATATTTCTTATTAATAAGGGAAGCATTTAGCTTTCTTGCTATACAAACAATGTTCATATCGTTCAAATTAGTTAAATATGGAAAAATGATTATATAAACCAATAAGTAACCATTCATATAGATCTAAAAGCAACTTTATAAGAAATACTAAACATGTGAAATTTACCAATCATTAAGTAGAAAAGTCTACTTATAAACATGAAATGAAACTCACATATAAGTGTAACCATAGAAAAATCAGTGCAAAACTATCATCAATGATTTTTGACAAAACGCAAAATTCACTCCTCCCTCAATGGCCCTTAGGGCTTCTCAATATTACATTCAAAAGTTTTTTTCCCCATCTACAATCCGCCAAAAAAATCGCTCTCTTGTAAAACTTTGGACCCTTTTATAACTATAAATTGGAACTACTTCTTGGGGCTTCTTGATACCTCAAGAGCAGTTACAAGTATTTTGTTTCATTTATTTGTCTTATTCTACTTTATTAAAAAAACCATCATAACCTTTCAAAACATGAGATTATGACCACTTGTTACCAGATTGTAGGATCATTCACTTCTACTTCTAATATGTCATGCAACTAGGCAACCCAAACTTGATATTAGAATGAGATCATTTTGAGTTAGTTGAGCGGAAACCCCTCCATAATGATACAATGCTCATCTATAGATTGGGTTAAGCTTTGGCATCCTTTTCTAGAGACACCATGAAAGAGTTAAGCACTATTTATTGCTTCATCGATTTTTCCTGTGCTTTTTTAGTGATTCTTTGGTTACCTTGTTAATAAAGATGTAGAACAATGGATTTTTAGCATTTAAAGTCTCTTCCAACAACCTATTTAATTCAATGTCTCACCTTTTCTCTCCTTGTCTTCCAATTGCTAGTTCGTTCATCTTTATTGATTTTTTTTACAAACATAATTCCTTTGACATATACCACATAGCAGATCATGTATTTTTCCAGTTTGTATTGAACCTTGATGGCCCTATTGACCATTATGTAGTTGTATATGATATCTTATTTATTAATTTTGGGCACTTTAAGAGGAGCATTAGGCTACTCATGGGGCCATTACTTTAACTGATCAATAACACCAAACACTTATTTAAACTAGACACCTCTTTCTCTGGCCTTTTCAACTAATGGGAGTAGCTTTGATGAGGACTTATGTGTTGATTTCTGGTAGCATCGGATGTGATCTAAGTCTCACATTTTGCAGGGAGGCTTAGACACATGTATTCCAAAATACCCAGAAAGAGTTTTGGGAAATTCCACCCGGATGTGGTTTTATTAAAATAATTAATTATTTTTAATGGAGTCTAAGTATAAACTTAGGGAATTAAAATAATTAAAGTGTATTAATAGAACTCAATGTGAAACTTCTAGAAAAATACGGAGATCGAGTCAATATCATCTAAGTAGTTGATTATGTTTTAATCTGGGCCATTGGTTATCCAACGAGGAGATTATAAGGATGACTTCGATGAACATTTGGAAGATACACCGAGAGAGTCTAGAGATAGATTTCTCAAGTGAGTAGTGGAGAGCAGCCAAAGAGATCAGTCGATTTGATTCTATGAATTGAGGGGAAGATATAGTTTTGGTTGGAGATTTTTCTTGAGTTGGGAATACAATGCAGAGAAGGCAGAGAGAGGACGCAGAAGAGGCAACGTAAGGGCTACGCTAGGCAGCACAGTGACATGCAGAGGCAATGCTGAAGCCTTGAGGACATCCACAATTTCGTTGAGGATCAATAAGATCCAGTGTCAGAGTGTCGGGGTATGAGACCGAAGGGGCAGAAGATCAACATCATCCCAGCAGAAAGACCAGACGAAGAGAGTGACGTAAATCTGCGTAGAGGCAGCGCAGATGCAGTGTGGGGTTTGTCAATTCAGGGTTGGGTCAGTGTCGGATCTCTAGTATTAGTGTGAGATCATTTTCTCACCAACTCTATGTCAATTATTTTCTCTGTATGGATGGCCAGTAAAGTGTCCTAGATGATATTCAGAACTACTGCTTAATAATACAAACCCTCAGTTGTTGCACCAGTTTTCCCGCATTGGGTTTTTCCGGGGACTTAGTCCAAAAATAACGGTGTCATGTGTGTTTAATATTCTTGCTCAGATCTTGTTTATGCATTTATTTTCCGCAGTTTATTTAGTGAAGGTTGCAATTTATTTGCTCAAGAATTTGCTTGTAGAACACAGTAAATAACTTTTATAATTTATCAAGTTGGAGAAGTAATATCAGTTTGTTGCAATAAGATTCCGGGATTAGGATTTTCACATGGTATCAGAGATTGTATATAAGGATGAATCGGGCTGGAAGAACTCAACGTTGAAGAGAAATAGGGAGATCAAATATCTGCATAGGTAGCAGATCGAATCCCTAAGGGATTGCGCAGTTCAGGCCAGAAAGGGCAATATTTGCGAGGAATTCTCTCTCTGAGTGAGTCAACATAGAAGTAACATTTTCCAGTTCGTGATTTTTCA
Organism: Pinus albicaulis; assembly: GCA_034641835.2. Classification (NCBI taxonomy): domain Eukaryota; kingdom Viridiplantae; phylum Streptophyta; class Pinopsida; order Pinales; family Pinaceae; genus Pinus; species Pinus albicaulis. Next base: position 398,454,470 of record CM076575.1, on the reverse strand, counting down.
GCGGCAGAGGGAGCAACACATCAGCAGATTCAGCACATACCAGTTTTCTGGTGGGACACAGTTTTTTGCTGCAACATTTCCTGGGCAGAAAAGCATCAAAAGGAAGAAGAAGGCATGTTTGAGAGAATTTTATTCCTCAGTGAATTCTAAGCCAAGGGATTCTAATTCTCAGTTGATAAGTAACGATGTTGAGGAGCAGTTCTACTAACTCCAACAAGGAGTGCGTAGGCCAACCTAGCAGCTGCGTAGAGGAGAGAGAGGGAGCAGTTCGATAGTTTTCAGTCGACAGCGATGGCAACAATCGGGTTGAGAGATCAAGATCGGTTGGATGGTGCATCCAACTATGTGATATGGCATGAAAGGATCACATGTCCGTTAGATGAGAATGATCTCAAGACATTTATCGAGAATGTGGTTGTCCTCGTTGATGCAGATCTGTTGAAAACCTACAAGAAGAATATGGAGAAGGCTAAGCGTTTGATCCTCGACGGAGTGAGGGATCATGTAGTATGTCACATCGCTGGCAAAAGGACTATCAAGGATATTTCGAGCAACATAATATGTACTTTTAGGAGAAGATAAGATCTATGAGGATGCAGAAGGGAGAACACATTGATCCATTCCTTGCGAATCTTGAGGAAAACAGACATCAATTGGAAATGGTCAGATCAACACCTCAGATCATGGAGATGGTAATATTGGCCCTTAACTCTGTATCTGATGAATGACAAGTCTTTGTCTAGAGCATCTTGGGCAAAGAAAGGTTCTCTGATTGGGAATAGATGTGGGCCACTCTTCAGCGGGAAGAGATGAGGAGAGATATGATCAAGTGCAAACTTGATGGCAGTAGCAGCAGTGGGTCGAAGCCCAAGGAGGAGGAAGAGAATGCAACCCTTGCATCTAAGGGGCAACATGAGCAGCGGGGGCAGAAAAATGACGTCTTGAAGATCAAGTGTTTCTGGTGTGGCGAGATGGGTCATTACGCTACACAATGTCCTCTCAAAAAGAAGGACAAGGACGAGAAACATGATCTGCAAGCTGCAACTGCAAGGATCAAGGAGGATGAGTTCTCCATGATTGCCCACATATCTCCAAGGGAGAATTGGGGTGATCTAGAACTGTAGTTCGAAAGAGCTGCAGTTGGGTAGAATCCTTGAGGAGTCCACCTCTTGGATCAATACCTTGCTACGGGTGCCCAAATCAGAAGTAGCAGGACGAACAAGTGTCAGGTGGTGCAGAGGAGTGTCGAACTGACAACATTGTGGCTAGAGAGCGCCAAGGTCTGAGAAAAGTTGGCAGCAGTGCAGGAAGGCACAAGGCAGAGTCAGAAGCAATGCAACATCTTATAGGGACAACGCAGAGAATAGCAGCAATAATATCTTCAGTATCAGATGCATCATGTTGAACACTTAGTTCAGTATTTTGGATGTTTCTCTGTTGCAGCAACAACAATAGAGTTGTAGTGCAGATGCAGTTGCCAACAATATGTAGAGTCAGCAACAACATAGATGCAACAACGCAGTAGTTGGTAGGCAATAGTGTCAAACATCAGCAACGTACATGGAGATTTTACAGAGTCAATGTAGTGCTTCAAAAGGATGCATTGCTAGAGCACATTCCTTACTAAGAGGGAGTGTTGATTTCTAGTAGCATCAGATGTGAGCTAAGTCTCAAATTTTGCAGGCAGGCTTAGACACATGTATTCCAAAATACCCATAAAGCGTTTTGGGAAATACCATCCAGATGGGGTTTTATTAAAATAGTTAATTATTTTTAATGGGAGCCTAAGTCTAAACTTAGGGAATTAAAATAATTAAAATATATTAATATAATTGGGTGTGAAAATTCTAGAAAAAGATGAAGATCGAGTCAATATGATCTAAGATGTTGATTATATTTTAATTCGGGTCATTGGTTATCCAACAAGGAGATTATAAGGACTTTGACGAGCATTTGGAAGATACACCGAGAGAGTCTAGAGACCGATTTCTCAAGTGAGCAGCGCAGAGCATCCAAAGAGATCAGTTGAGTTTATTCTACGTAGTGAGGGGCAGAGATAGTTCTGGTTGGAGATTTTTCCTGACCAGGAATACATTGCAGAGAAGGTAGAGAGAGGACGCAGAAGAGGCGACGTAAGGGCTACGCTAGGCAGTGCAGTGCCACGCAAAGGCAATGATGAAGCCTTGAGGAGATCCACAATTTTGTTAAGGATCAGTCAGATCCAATGCCAGAGTGTCGGGGTGTGAGACCAAAGGGACAGAAGATCAACATCCAGCCAGCAGGAAGAACAGTTGAAGGGAGTGACATAGTCCCTAGCCAAAGTGACGCAAATCTGCACAGAGGTTGTGCAGAGGCAGCATTGGGCTTGTCAATTTAGGGTTGGTTTAGTGTTGGATCTCCAATCTTAGTGTGAGATCAATTTCTCACAAACTCTGTCAATTATTTTCTCTATATGGATGGCCAATAAGGCATCCTAGATTGTATTAAGAATTACTGCTTAATAATGTAAACCCTCAGCTGCTGCACTGGGTTTTCCAGGGACTTAGTAAAAAATAATGGTGTCATGTGTGTTTAATTTTCTTGCTCAGATCTTGTTTCCACATTTATTTTTCGCAGTTTATTTAGTGAAGGTTGCAGTGTATTTGCTTCAATATTTACTTGTAGAACACAATAAATAACTTGTATAATTTATCAAGTAGGAGAACTAATATCGGTTTGTTGCAATAGGATTTCGGGATTAGGAATTTTTACATTATGAATCTCTTGAAGAAATGGATAAACTTATTTAGCCATTGTTTTGAAGGTTCCATATGATTCAGTGGCACAAGCTTTCTAGTCAGCTAGATTGGACTTTTCCAATTTCAATGTTATGTTCTCAGCCATGAGCATTTGGTTTTGTTGTTCCAATGTTTTAATATGATTTTGTTGCTTCTACAATTATTTTAGAATGCCATTTACATTTTGCTTATTTGCAAGGTGGTTCCTTCTGAGGCTATTGTGAATGGGTATGAGAAAGTGTTAAGGACAACAACCTTTTCAATCATAACATATATTGGAGACAAGTTGGGGATGGGCATTGTTCTCTTAATCTGTATGAAAATTAACTTGAAGTTCTTGTCATATCTAAATTGGATAAGATTAACTACTTTTCACATCAGTGTTGTGGTGATGCCCATTTCCTGCATGGGTAGGTGTCCTTTGACAAGGGTGGGTGTAAACACTTATGTAGAGTCTACATCATTAGCCCTTTGTTTACACAACCTTTTTGTGTTTGGGCATATTGTTGTGCCTTTAATTCTGCTTTCATTTGCTTCTTTATTCCTTCTATCCTCTTCTTATTTTCTTTTCTTTTCTTCTTGTTCTTCTATCCTTTTCTCCACTTTTTTTTTATTTTTTTATTTTTGTAGCTTCTATTATTCATGTAGCTTCATCCTCTTTGAGTTTCTTCTCTTTTGCTATCGTTTCTACCTCCATTTGAGCAACCCTCTTTTGACTAAGAGCTTTTGTTACGCAACCATATCACAAAACAAAATAAAAAAATAGATCAACAACTTGAAGATTAGCCTCTTTGAGGAGGCGACCTCCTTTACATTACATAAATGAAAAATTCATGGATGATTCAAATGACAAGGCCTCCTTGGTATATATAGGAGTCTATGAGGTCACAATATAATCAGAGCCTACATAACAATAATAATGCAAGGGCACAACAATAACAATAGTGGGCTTCTATGGGGTACAACAATAACAATATGCTACATGGGCACAATGATAACAATAAGAGGGCTACACTAACAAGAACAATAAGGGGGCTACACTAGTATTATAGGGACCTAACATGCCCCTCTCAAAGTGCTTTCCTCAATGCTTGAGTAGTTATGGATGCTTCTGTATAAAATTACCGTCCTTCCATGTGGAAACTTAAGTAGGTTAGTTCTTTCAATTGATGAGATACTCTGAAATTGATTGATTTCGTAGTTGTTGGGTTCTTGTTTCCGTGATTGCTTCAGGTTCCAATATGGTTTTTCCTTCCTCGTCAAGTTCGGGCAATATTGTTTGAACTGGGAGCTTGCCACCGATAACCTTCTTTAAGTATGAAACATGGAAAGTCGAGTGTATTCGGAAAGATGCAAGTAGCTCCAATTTGTATGCCATAATACCAATCTCTTGCAACACCTTGTAAGGACCATAGTACTTGGTGGTTAATTTATTATCTTTCTTAACTTGCTTGAGGGACATTTGTTTGTATGGTTGTAGCCGTAAAAATACGCAGTCATCTACGTCAAAAATTCTTCCACTACAATATTGATATGCTTTTTGTTTCATTCAATTCTGCACCAAGTGAGGTTATCCTTTAAGAGTTGGAGAACATGTTGTTGATGTTCGATGTGATTTTCCACTGCTTGTACCTTAAAATTTTCTCTCAAAGATGATGTGATGGACGGTAACTGATATCCATAAAGTACCATAAGGGTCATTTTTTTCGCAGTATGAAAGGAAGTGTCGTACCACCATTCAGCCAAAGGTAGCCACTTGACCCATTGTGTTTGTTTATCAAATACAAAGCAATGAATATATCCTTCCAAACATGTGTTCACAATCTCTATTTGTCTGTCAGATTGAGGATGTTAAGATGAGCTATGAGCTAATTGAGTACCAAGACAAGAAAATAATTTCGTCCAAAAATTTCCAGTGAAAATGGGATCTTTGTCACTTATAATAACATTTGGGTTTCCATGTAGTTTTTCAATTATTTCCATAAACACAGTCGTAATTGTATTAGCTTTAAAATGGTGAAATAATGCACAAAAGTATGCATACTCGGTAAGTCTATCAACTACCACCATGATGACATTCTTTCCTTCGGACTTGGGTAAACCTGTGACAATAATCTTTGGGTTTCCATGTAGTTTTTCAATTATTTCCATAAACGCAGTCGCAATTGTATTAGCTTTAAAATGATGAAATAATGCACAAAAGTATGCATACTCTGTAAGTCTATCAACTACCACCATGATGACATTCTTTCCTTCGGACTTGGGTAAACCTGTGACAAAATCCATTGAAATATCCTCCCAACGTTGACTTGGAATGACTAAAGGTTGTAATAGACATGGGGTCTTAATTGTCTCAACCTTATTTTGTTGGCAAACTAAACATTCTGCCACAAACTTGTGAATATCAGATTTTAGGCCATACCAAAAAAAATCCTTCTTGACCCTATGATATGCTTTTAAAAATCCCGAGTGCCCTCCTAAAGAAGAGGCGCACAATTTCAATTTCAATGTTTTTTTAGTTTGGAATTCTTACATAGATATATCTGATCTTGCTACCATAATGAGTCAATTAGCCAAATAGATGTATCAAATGTATCGAGATCTTGTTGCAACTTTTAAATGAGTGTCCACACCTCTTCGTCATTCTTCCATTCCTCCCTTGCTTCAATTATCCACTCGGGTTGGATAATAGAAATGGCATAGAGCAATGCTTCCATATCCTTATCTCTACTTGAAAGTGCATCTGCAACAACATTCTACTTCTCTTTTTGTAGATGATTTCAAAGTCATAACCCAACATTTTAAAGACACATTTTTGTTGTTCTTCTGAAGATAATCTTTGTTCCAAAAAGTGTTTTAGACTATCATGATCTGTTTTTACCTTGAAGTGTCCTCCTATTAAGTAAGGGCATCATCCCTTCAGGGCATATATAGTATTGCTAACATTTCCTTCTCATAAATAGGTTTGTGTAAATAATTTCCCTTGATTGAATGACTTTCAAAAGCAATAGGTCTTCCTTCTTGTATTAAAACAACACCAACTCCATTTCTTGAGGCATTCACATTCTACTACAAAGGTTTTTGTGAAGAATGGAGTAGCTAAAAACGGAGCTTGGCACATTGCCTTTTTAAGATGTTCAAAGGACTTAATTGCTTATGGAATCCAAAAAAATGCATCTTTTTTCAATAATGTTGTTAGAGGTGCTATTATTTTCCCATAATTCTTAACAAACTTGCAATAATATAATGTCAACCGGAGAAATCCTCGAAGACGCTTTAAAGTTGTGGCGATTTTCCATTCCTTTATGGATTTAATTTTGTTAGGATCTACCTTAACACTCTCATGAAATACAACATGACCCAAATATTCCACCTCATGTACCCCAAAACAGCGTTTGGAGGTTTTTGCATACAATTGTTTCTCCTCCAATAGCTTGAGCACCTTGTCAACATGTTGTACATGATCCTTCCAAAGACTTGTGGTAGATTAGTATATCACCAAAAATAATAACACAAATTTTCTGAGTGGTTTGAAAATGGAATTCATCAAACCTTGAAATGTGGAAGGTGCATTAGTAAGACCAAAAGATATGACCAAAAATTCATAATGACCTTCATGAGTTCTGAATGTTGTTTTTGGAATGTCTTCATTCTTCATTCTAATTGATGATATCCATAACTAAGATCCAGTTTGGTGAAGTAAATTTCTCCATGTAATTCTTCTAACAATTCATCAATGACATGAATGAGGAATTTATCTTTAATAATGAGCTTGTTGAGCTCCCTATAATACAGACACATACACCATGATCCATCATTCTTGTGTATTAATACAGAGCAAAGAAATAACTTTAGCTAGGTTGAATTATACCTGCCTCTAACATTTCTGCAACCATACGTTCAATTTCACTCTTTTGGGCATAAGAATACCTATAAGCTCTGATGATCACGAATAAGTGGGAGGTTGGAAACAATTTCACAACTAAACAATGTGAAACAATTTCCAAGCTACATGAAGCTATCATGGAATGGTATGGAAATACTATCGTGACTTATAATACCCACACAATAAACGATGTTACCAACTTAACGAGAACTTTACCGAGCTCTCATTTTTTTTTTAAAGTTGCAAAAAATCATGATTTTCTTACTAAATTTGAAAATGGTCACTAAAATATCACTCCTTTTTTCATTTCAAGTTAAATTTCCAGCACTTAAAAACCAATTATCATGATTACAAAAAAAAAAAATGAAAACCCACGTAACATCACAAACTTTTTAGTTAAAATTCAAACATGTTTTAATCATAACATTAAAGACCAAATACCATGCCTAAGAAAGAGATGGAAAAACACGTTGAAATACAAAAGTAGTTTTTTTGAGGTTAAAATTCAAACATTTTTCAACTATGACATTTTTGTCTAGCTAAGGCAAAAATAAAAATTCATGATTAAAAAAAACTCTAAAACTCAATTTGTCTACCTTTGTTTTTTCTTTTTCTTTTTTGTTAAGTGGTTGTTTTTAAAGTGTTTTTCGAAATTATGTATCTTTTAAAACATAAAATCAACTGTGAATATTAAAAATGGTACTGCATAATTTTTGTTTAATTATTAATTATTTATTTTTTAATAATTTACATTAAAAATTTGTAAATATTTTTTTACACTCGAGAAAATCAATTTATATTGGCCACAAAAAGAAAAGAAAGGAAACACTACTCAAATAAAATAAAATAAAAAACAAATACAACCAAAAATAATAATAATAATAAAGAATCTTTAAAAATAAAATAAAATATTTTTAAAAAATTATTAATATATTTTTAAAATAATTATAAAAATATAAATTATAAAACAAAAAATTAAAATAAAATTAGAATTTAAATTTTAAATAATTATAAACAAATATATATTTTTAAATAAACTCTAATTAAAAAATTAAATTAATAATATAAATTTAATGTTAGATCTAAGACTCTTGTGATCCATAATGTAGATAAATGTCTTTCGGATTAATCACATCATTAGGATTTAGTCGACGTTTCGAACCATTTAATGTGGTTCATCCTCAGGACAAGGTGAAGAAGGTCTCCTTATTTACCGAAATCCCCATCCCTAAAGCCATTGATGTCCTTAGGAAGATCTCGAACCATGACACTTCTAAATCGGTTGGCCTTTGCCTCACTTCGACTTTTTTCAGTTTCCAATGTGAGTTCTATGAGCAAAGTTGTGGTGTTGTCATGGGTTCCCTTCTCTCCCCTGTAGTGGCTAACTTATTTATGGAGGATTTTGAAATGAAGGCCTTAGCCTTAGCTCAATTTCGCCCCAAGAAGTGGAATAGGTTCATGGATGATACCTGTGTCATCTAGCCCCATGGTCGCGAGAAGTTAGATTTGTTTCTTGATCACTTGAATTCCCAGTCCGTTTACATCAAATTCACAATAGAAGTGGAGGTGGATGGTTGCCTTCCCTTCTTATATATTCTTCTCTCTAGAAGGGGTGATGGTTCTATCTCTCACCAGTTTTTCACAAGAAAACTCACACTGAACAGTATTTTCATGTTGATTCTCACCATTTTCCGGCTCAAAAATTTGGTGTTCTCTACACTCTGGCTACTCGGGCTCTTAGAATTTCTAATGATAGCCACTTGAAATCGGAGAAATCCCATCTTCTTGACGTTTTTTAGAAGAATGGGTATAGTAGATCTCAAGGTCTTAAGGCCTTTCAAAAAGCCTTTAAAGGCTTAAGAGGCAAGTCTACTCAGATGGATCCTATCTCCAAGGTTAATCTTCCATTTATCCAAGGGACCACGGACAGGATTGCCCATGTCCTTAGGAGAAATAATGTCTCCTCTTCATTCAAACCTTTCTGTATTATCAAGAATTCTTTCGAATCTATCAAGGATCCTATAGACCCAAATGGGAGGTTTATATGGTTCCATGTTCCTGTGGTACTCCATATATTGGAGAAATTGGTCGATCTATTAGACAAAGAATCCTTGAGCATGCTGCAGACATTAGGTACAATCGATCCCACACTTCTACTCTTGCCGAACATGTTGAGAAATCATGTCACCATGTATGCATTGGAGACTCCAAGGTCATTGCTAAGGTGGATAATTTCCATCATAGGAAGCTGAGAGAGGCTATTGAAATTGAGAGGGATCCTAAAAATCTCAATAGAGATTATGGGTGGAAATTTAGTAAGAGTTGGACTCCAGCCCTCTCCACGTGATCTCACCCTGGTGCTAGATTCCTTTCGCCTTGTGTTTTTCTTTCTTTTTTCTTTCTCTGGTTTTATTCCAGTCCCTTTGTTTTTAAATAGATTTTCCTCTCTTATCTTTTTCCTTTAGTTCTCTTTTTTTTGTGTTTGCGTTTTTATTTAATTTTTATTTTAGTATCTAGATGTCAAATATATATATATAACTTTTCTTCGCTTATTATATTGATTTTTAATCATTTTAAAATTATTTTAGATTATTTTTATTAATAATTCTTAAAAAAATTATGCTCTCTAATTATTTACCACTACTCCCTTATTATATTAACTATAATTCAATCATTTTATTAAATTCTAAAATTCTAAAATTTTAAATTATTTTTTAATAATATTTCTTAAAAACCTAAAAAAACTTTTAATATTATATCTTATTAACTAACCAAGTCAAATATCGGCTAGTTTTATCACCTATCACTGGACAATGACCCATACTTTTTATTTATTCAATGAGATCGGTTTCTTTCTTCACCTTGTTGTGAGAATGAACCACACTAGATGATTCGAAAAACATTATCTAAAATATAAATTTAATTTTAAAAATAAATAAATAAATTTTTAATTTAAAGGAATTTTAAAATTGAACAAGATTGGGAAAAAAAAAAAAAAATGACAAGGGCCCATGCACAGCATAGCACAACAATGTGCCAACACCTCATGAGCAAATAGGAACCAAACAATCTCATGAATTTGATAGGATAATTCTAAACAGTGTATAACATTGTTAAATGTGCTAATTCATCTCTCGCACATGCATCTTCTGTACGTGCATATTTAAGGCATTAGAACATGCAAGAAGTGGTACCCTGCAACTTAGATAGATAACCTCTTCGAGATGCCTTTTAGGGTCATTGGGATTTTACTTATAGCAAATTGAATTGTTTTTCAATTGTAAACTTACAAGATATTCACACACTGCCAATTACAAAGTCTGCGTCAATTCAAGTGGCATGATAATGATTACGTGTATAAGCAGTGAGACCTAACTCATAACCTTCATTTCACGATACTATGTGAAGAAAATTTTCATTATCAAGCATTAACAGTATATATTTTGCTCTTCAAACTTTAATATTTGGACCAGAATCATTTTTCGGACTCAAGGGCAAGATAATAGGTAAGGGCCATTTCATGTCCTCATTAATAGGTAATTATGGTGCAGATAAATGTTTACTTCGATTCATTTTTCTCCTCGCGATCAATTTTACAGGTCATAAAAGATATGACAGAACATAGTAATACTACAAGCTAAAACCTAAAAAGTGGTTAGTAAAGGCTTTTGCCCTTCATAAACTTCAATACTTGCACCAGAATCCTTTTTCGGATGATGGGCAAAACAATAAGTGCGGATCATTTCACGTCCTAATTTAATAGTTAATTAGTTAATTATGGTACAGATAAGATGTACTTTGATTCAATTTTCTTTACTCAGGATCAATTTTACAAGTCTTATATGACAGCGCGTATTAGTAATACAAGCTAGAACCTAAAAAGTGAGCTGATATTATCTACCTACAAAAAAGTTCAAAAATGATAAATATAGCCTTGGGTCATCTATCTTATGCCTGGATGCAAGCTGAGCATACCACCGCCTCTGCGAATGCACAAAATATACAATGCTAAGTCATGGGGATAAAAGGAAAACAAAATATCTTTTTGCAGTATAGAAAATATAATCATGGTAATATGGAATAGATATCCTCACCATTATTTTTCTTGTCTTTCAGCTGCCTTCCCAAAGCCTTTATTTTGGAGGAATCTGCTTAATCTACCAACCTACACGAAAACAAGCTCTCAACAGAAATTAGTGAAAGCAGCCTCATACTACAGGAAAATTTAGATTGTATGAGCATTGAGAACCAACATCATTGCATACTACAGGTCTTCGTAGAATTATTAGTAATACTAGAAACAAAAGCCTTTGAGTAGAACACGATACCATAGGGCTCTAAAATAATACTTAAATGGCAAGAAAAAGAAATATTTATTTGTTTTATATTCAAAAGATTAAAGATTAAATGTACATGTAACATACCAAATTAAAACAAGCAATTAACATATGAGTATATCATAAATCAAAATACTTAATAACTCTAATATTGAAGGTTGAAAATGAAGATCATATGACATAAATGAAAATCATTGAATCATAAAAGTTGAAACCAAAACTAAAAGCCACCCGAATCTTATCGATGTTCATACTAGAAAATTTTAAAAAGGCAAAAAGCCTAAAGTAGTACATAATTCAAAATGCCAAATAGCCAAAATATAGCAACAAAAATACAAAGCTTAATATGATCATAAAGTACGATATTTTGTATCAAGGAGATCCATATAAGCTTGAGCCTCACAATGTCATCAACAAGATGTACTAGATCAACATAATCATCATCATCAGATGCAACAATGTCATCTAAAGGTATGTCAACCAATCCTGCATTTGGTAAAGGATTGTCGTCGTCGTCATCAATTTGGACAGTATCTTCAGCATTCACATCTCTTCGTGCAGCAGGTCCCTCTAAATGTTCAGGTAGCTTCCTTGAATGAAGCCGAAAACACACATAAACAAGTTTCTCTGCTTTCTTAGAGGTAAGTCTATTCATCTTCTCTTCAAACTACAAGTGGACCAATTCCCTTCAGCAATTAAGCAACTAGCAACTTGAGATACCGAATGTGAAGCAAGCTTTCAGAGTTCTGGGACTTGGCCCCCATACATTCTCCACCATCCAAGGGGTTTTTCTGAGCATAATGTTTGATGTCCCTCTTTGCATCTTGGCTGAATGCAGGAGAGCTTAATGTACCAAAATCAATAAATTGCTCCTGTATTACACTTGTTTCATCAACAATATACATCTTAGTTATAGCATCAAGAAACCCTTGTTTTACCTCTTCATCATCAATAAGAAGAATTCTATTTGGTATTTCCATATACCACTTTGGATTAAGGGCATATGTAGCCATGTGGATTTTATGGAAAAACTCCAAAGAAAGGTTTTCTTTGGCGAATGGTGTGTTTTACTTTACCCATCATGGTATCAATATATTCATATATTTCTCCAAGAGAAAGAGAATCTGAATCAGCGTACTTGATCAACTCCACAATTGGAGCAGTGAAAGAGACAACATATCTATGATCAGCAGACCAATCCTCACTAAGAAGGATTTCTCTTATCTTCTTCGTTTGAGGTGACTTAGACTTGGTCCATGCATTCCACTCTGAAGAAACAACAATTGCTTGTAAAGATGTATATACATTAACCATGTGCTCAAGCAAAATAAAGTATGTGGCATATCTTGTTTTTGCGGATTTTAAAAAATGCTTCTTTCAATACATCATGTAAGTTGCCAAGGTACCATGGTGGTTGCAGATGAACATTTGTGTCTTCCTCACATCTAAAATGATTTTTGCAATCCACTGTATTTTGCCAATGTCTTTTAAGACATTGTTAAGGGCATGTACACAAGGAGTCCAAAAGATATGTTTGTATCGACTTTGGATCATCAATCCCGCTGTTGTATCCTTCAACATTTCAAACATGAAAGTAACATCCTTAGTTTTTCCACTACAATCAATTGTTTTAAAAAAATAAGGCCCTTCTGGTGATGTGACAATAACATTCAATAAAAGTCTTTGTTGAATATCTATCTAACCATCCATGACAATCAAACAACCAGAATGAACCCAAAGATTGTTTAAGGTCCTTCATAATTCCATGCATTATTGTCACCCCTATATCTAACAATGAAGTCCTCATTTTGTTGTAACCTGGGGGTGCATATCTCATCCTTGCAACTATGACTTTTCTCACCATTTCTTTATAGTACGGTGAACGAGTGACATTAAATGAAATTCCATTTGCCATAAAAAAATATGCTATGGCATCATCTACTTCATCCCTATGTGACAATTAAACAACTAAAATGAACCCAAAGATTGTTTGAGGTCCTTCATAATTCCATGCATTCTTGTCACCCCTATATCTAACAATGAAGTCATCATTTTGTTGTAACCTAGGGGTGCATATCTCATCCTTGCAACTATGACTTTTCTCACCATTTCTTTATAGTACGGTGAACGAGTGGCATTAAATGAAATTCCATTTGTCACAAAAAAATATGCTATGGCATCATCTGCTTCATCCCTATGCAAGAACTACATTTTTTGAATGGATTCACTTATATATATTAGTCCTCCTAGAACTAGAACCCTCTTGAATAGTCTGAATTTGGATGTGACTTTTTTCATTCATACATTGGGAGATACAATTCTACTATCACATTCATTGCTTCCATTGGCTTTCATGGGAAGTTTAGTCATCTCCATTCTTTGTTCAAAGCTGCATGTACAACCCTTCACTCCTAACACAAGTATACCCAAAAGATGATGCCATACTCTTGTATAGCTACCCTTAAAGACATGATCACATAAATTGCATTTCCATTCCTCACATCCCCCACTATTTTTTGTCGTGTTATGTGTTATCTTTTTCATGAACTTCATTAAGGGCTTCTTGGAAATGTTGCTTGATTGTTTGTGGGTATCTATTGTTGTCTCTGCATTCCGTTATTGAACTTGTGGGGCTTGTGGAGGTAGTGGGGGGTCTCCTCCTGTTGGTGTTGTCACCAAATTCACTAACCAACCCTCTATCCATGGTATCAATACTGAAAATTTACATTAAAATACAAAAAAAAAATAGTAGAACAGAGAACTAGATTTTAAAATGTACATTATGACAGAGAATCATAATACTAATATTTAATTTTCATACAACTTAATTTAATCATGATTTTGAATTTCATTTTTTGAGGCAGATTTCAACCACCTTGGTCTCATGTTACATATTGCTATCAATAATGAAATTTTAATGATGCAGCCTGATATCAAAAGCTCCAACAGAGCAAATTTTATAACTTATAAGAAAATGACAATAAACTTATAAAGAAATTGGTGTGTTTTTTCAAAATAGCAAAATTTAAAAATATGCATTTCTCTTGGCATGCATTGGTACATTCCAAGAGTCTATATTATAATTTAATAATTTATTTAATGTGTGAAAAATGCTTTGCCAATTTATGAGCACATGTACATGATAAAAGAAACCTTTTGTGACTTATGTTGAGAATTTGGAGGTCTGGTGATTAATACAAATTCTCTTCTTGATGATTACTTGTGAGCTTACTTGAGTTACTTATGTCTTCTCTTCTTTTAGCTTAGTTAATCTTTCATCAAGTCAATTATCAAAATGCACAAGACACAGAAGTTAGGCTCCTAGAGCCAGGACAAAACCTCTCCCTCTTGGAGAGGAAAACCGTATCATGACCAAGACTCAGACCCTTGACCTAGATATGCTTCCAAGACCTTGATACTGCTTCTTCATTAACTCCTTGCACTTATCCTTCTTTCTGCACCATACTGCACTGTCTTGCACCTTTCAACACTAAAACTAGAGATCTCGGTCTCTACTTATATTCTTTCTTCTCCGGCTATATGAAATCCTTTCTTTGATATCAGCACTGTGCATGTCTCACCTTGTGCATCCTTGTTGACTGTACATGCTTATCTTGATTTCTTTTCATAGAACAGACCACTTCTTAAACGCAGTCTTGAATCTGCACTATAACACAGTGTTACTTTATGTTGAACGCAGAGCTTACTTTATGCTTGAGTGCAGTCCCATATCCGCACATACCTTTAGCTCCTCCACAACCCAAACTTCGCACTTCCTTCTTATATGTATCACCGAAAAACTCAGACTTCTTCACGGTGTTGTATCTCAGACTTATCCGCAATATCTTCTTGGAGATGTCCGCAAACTTTCCACTGTAAAACCACAGAGACAGCCGCAGTTCACTTCAGTCCAGAACCTGGCATTAAATCACAGCGACAGACGCAGTTCACTTCAATGCTGCACCTCGCATTAAATCACAGAAACAGTCGCAGTTCACTTCAGTCCTGCACCTCGCATTAAATCACAGAACTTGTCCGAAAATATATATCAAACTGAAATCCACATGCTCCTATAAATCGTTGTTCCTATCTGTAAATAAGCCGACCTGTTCTTTGACTTTGAGGCCGACTTGAACAAGTATTATAGGCCGACATGAACAGAGTATTTTCCAGCGTTGATGAGGTATTTCTTCATTACATTTAAAGCTAGACTTCTATCATTGATTGAGGGTCGTTTAGAGCTTCTTCCACAAGGTCTTGGAGCACATATTCCTAGACTAGATCCTTCATGTTTGAGACACTTAATTCTATTTAATCCTAAAAGACAAAAACCTAATAGACATCAAGAAGAAGTCTATCTACATAATAAAATCTTGCCCATGAAACCCATGAAGCAAGAACACCAAAATACATTTTATTATGTTTGTCTTCTTATTTACATAAATAAATAATTACATAGTCAACATGAAGACCGACCTAGTTACACTTTCCAACAACTTAAACCCTCCTCCATTACAATGTGCTATAGTATGCTTTTTATTTACATATAGGTGTATTCTGCATCTTAAAGTAAGAGCTTTTCAACAACTTAAACCCTCCTCCATTACAATGTGCTATAGTATGCTTTTTATTTACATATAGGTGTATTCTGCATCTTAAAGTAAGAGCTTTTCAACAACTTAAACCCTCCTCCATTACAATGTGCTATAGTATGCTTTTTATTTACATATAGGTGTATTCTGCATCTTAAAGTAAGAGCTTTTCCTTTTGTATAACTGGGAGAATAATGGTTACAGCGTCATTTTTTAATTGTTTTTATTGAAATAACAAAGTTCAAACGTTCACATCAAAGCAATTTAAAAATGTAAAGTTGGAAATTTCTTACCCAAATAATAATTCAATCTGTATGCTATTTAATATTTACAAATACTAAATAGAAATTTTCATCTGCTTTAAATTTTTAAAAGAAAAGCCCAGAAAAATGCAATAAATATAATTGAGAATGATAACTACAAACAACAAAACGGATTGTTGGGTTCATAGTTAGAATGCAAATTTTTTTACAGTATAAAAATTGTGACAGAATGGATTTTGAACACAATGTACTAATGCTTCTATATCTTGCAATTTTGGTTGTATACCCTTGATCCCATCCAAAAAAATAAATAAATAGTTATAACAAGTTAAGTGTTTTCACTGCTATGTAATAAGAGGTTTTTAAATTTTTTGTAAGTGAACCAACTATATTTCACTTGTGTTAATCCTGCATGAGTTTTAAACTTTTACAACTAAGAAACTTGTGGAAAACATGAAAATATGCCCTGAAATCACAATGTACAGCTGCCCTTTCTAGCCCATGTTGACTAACTAGTGTCCGAACTGATGCCAAATGTTTGACTTCTGTAATTTAGTCCAGATTGATGCTGGCAATATATATCATAGCACCAGCGATGGCAACTAAGAAAATGACTCTATTTCAGAAAACGTGACCCAATCTGTTAAAACAATACCAAGGAATTGCTGCAGTTCATAGATTATGAAGGTCAGGGAGCCAGGGAGACATAAATGCATCTTATAAATATAATCTTGAATTTCTTGTTTTTGGCAATAGATAATGGACCATTGAAAACTAAGTTTTTAGAATAACTAATTATAACTAATTGAAATATTCTAATATCATAATGTTGTTCAGAATTTAATATTCAGGTGGTAGCGCATAAAATGATAAAAGGGCCATTTATAAATAAAAAATTTAAAAGACTAAAGCTCCACAACCTTTACAGGTGATACAACACATTTGTAAAAATGAGACACAGGTTATAACCTTTCGTTCTTGGAACTCTTGGACAGATTCCAAGAGGGGGTCGGATTCGAGAGTTAACATTGAACAACAATACATATGTTTCTTCACGCCAGGCATTAAGTCGTTTTCTTGAGAGGAGCTTAAACTCAAAGACTCTTTACCTGAACAGTGGCAGGCTGCAGCGCTTGATTGAGCTCTCCTCTCTCCTCTTGCCAAGCTGCCAGTGAACACAGCGTCCCTCAATGACGATAAGGAACAAAGACCGAAAGTTGAAACACAAAGTTGAAAGAACACTGACTCCTGAGAAATTTGTAGAAATGGTTTGATTTACTCTTGAGAGGGATAGTGATTATATAGGGAAAATAACGCAGAGACTCAATTTTTTCCACCAAATGCAGAGATATTTTTGCCGCCAAAGATTTTGTGCCCATTTTTTCCCAAGGTTTTCTCTTGATGTCAGGTACTCGTTGATCTGGAGCGTGTGGTTGCTCTAATCCATCGGCATTCCCAATTGACACCCGTACCAGAAACTTGAATTCCTTCACAACCACACTCCCAAAAAGCTCTCGTGTACCTGAAAAAGATCCTGGTGTATTTGGAGTGTTTCATACCAACTCCCAAGCTCCCAGGAGCGCCGGAGCTTGAGGTACGCGATCTCCAAGGGCTAAGAGCGATACCCATGTGATCTGTAAATTGTCGTGGATATTCCACTGGACCGTTTGTCACAACAGATCTGATAATAATATATTTAAATTCTGAATTTCTACAGTATTACAATTTACAGTTTTATTAAAACTCTAGATTTGTAAATTTAACTGTAATTAGTGCATGCATGCGAATGGAAATAATGCAAAAAAATAGAGAACGACAAAATAAGCTCACACACACACAAATAAGACACAAGATATGCTCTGGGAAACCCTTTCGGGAGAAAACCCACCTGGAAGGTGAAGCCACTTCCCTTGCTTTCTCTGTCTGGAAATATGGTTGCAAGTACAAAGAAGTAATGCCTATGTCTCATGGGCTGCTACAGTGCACAAATCCTCTCTAGGTGCTCTACCTCCTATCTCTCCTAGCTATCTTTGCTCAGCTATAGAACAAAATGCTCTCGAAAGAATGGAATGCCTCTTCCTCCTAGTGGCCTGGTTATAACACAACCCGATAGCCTACTAGTGATTAATTTTTACTACATCAACTCTTATCTAGAGTTACAATATAGATTCTTCTAGAGTCTTTTACATCACAAACACATGGCTAGCCCCATTTCCATGAATAATGGGGGTCGACGCAGCGTCGTACCTAATTATAGGTGTGAAAACAGGGAGGTCAACTTTTGAGTGGCATAAATTTTGCATAAGAACTCTGATTGACATGTTTCTTGAGTTGTTAGAAAGATATTTGTGTTTAGAATAGCATACAAATGTGTTGCACTAGAACAAGAAAATTTTACCCCCAAAAAACGTCATTTGATGCCTCAAAACGGGCATGAAAGGTTTCAAACCCCATTTTGCCAAACTGGATCCCGTCAGTAAATACGGTCTTGTGAGTTGATTCCTCCACTTTTTCCACTCTGAATGCATCGAGATGGATGACAAACAATATAATGATCCAATCCAGATCACTGTGCAACATAGGTTTATATATATCAATATGATGATGTGTCGTTGTGAGCATTAAACCATATGCAAAGAAAACTGAAACTGGGGAGGGCTACAAAGCCTAAAATTTCCACATGGTACCAGAGCAACCAGTAAAACCTTCAACTGATAAACAATGAAACTACGACAGGCATAAAACCTGCCTATATACCAGAGATTTGTGGTTGAGAGGGAGGATTTTGACAGTCTTAAGTGATTGAGAAATTGTGTTGGTTATGGGGATCAGATGGCTACTGGTTTGATGGTGGAGGATAGGTTGCATGGGCCTTATAAGTTTGGCCCATAAAAGGAGACAATGATGTTGCTTCTTGAGGAAGTTGAGGTGTTGGATATGGGGGTCAGATGGCTACTAGTTTGATGGTGGAGGATAGGTTGCATGGGGTTGATAAGTTTGGCCCATAAAAGGAGAGAATGGGTGTTGCTACTTGAGGAAGTTGAGGTGTTTGATATTGTAGAGAGTGCAATACAACTTCCCATTGATCTAGTTCAGTTGGCGGACTTCAACAAGCGGCATGGAAGGCAAGGAGAATCATTCTCGATGCTATTAAAGGCCACCTATTCCCTCACGTGTCAAGGAAAAAGTTTTCCCATGAGATGTGGGATTCCCTAGTGAAACTTCACCAAAGCACCAATGAAAATAGGAAGTTGGTGTTGCATCAGAAATTAAGAAACACCAAGATGACCAAGACTGACACAGTGACCTCATACCTCACAAGGATCACACGTGAGAGATGAGTTAGCTGTAATGGGAGAGATTATCCATGAGGACCAATTGGTCAAGATGACATTGAATGGTTTTCCCAAGTAGTGGGATGGATTCATAGATGGCATTGTTTCCAAGGAGAATTTTCCTGATTGGAGGAGGATGTGGGATGGTTTCATCCAGGAGGAAATCAAGAGGAGTGCCAAGAGTTGATAAGGAGGAAAATGTTGCCACCGCAGCTAAGGGCAAGCATAAGGCCAAGGAGGGGACTTCTAGCGGGGCCAAGTAGTAGAAGGGAAAGTAGAAGGCCAAAGAGAAGGACATGAGCAAAGCGAGATGCTTTGCTTGTAAGATGGGTCAATATGTCGTTCAATGTCCCAACAAGAAGGGGAAGAAGAAGGGCATAGTAGCAAGATGGATGAGTTTTCCACCAGGTTTGACACAGAGTTTGCTTTAACGGTGAGTCTTGCCACTAGTGTCACATCTTCCAATGTTTGGTTTGTAGACAATGGAGCTTCCTACCATATGACTGGAATGAGGAAGCACTTTACGAGTGTTACTGAGTATGATGTAGACTTAGAGGTGGTACTTGGAGATATCTCCAAAGTCAGAGTAGCAAGAGTGGGGACTATATCCTTTCAAAGGGAGTCATTGCCTCCCTTGAAAGTGACGAGGGTCTTATATGTTCCCGGGTTGAAGAAGAACCTAATTTTAGTCTCAAGCACTGAGGACAGGGGATATGTAGTGGTATTTCGAGATGGACAGGTGCTTATGTATCCCAAGGGATTCAGTATCATATGTGCTAGAGTGATTGGAGTTCGCGGTGGGAGGCTTTACAAGTTCATGTTTTAACCTACTAGAGCCTTAGTGGCACAGACCAACAACAGTAAGTTGTGCGAGATATGGCACAAGAGGAAGACGGTTACAGGTTTAGTGGAGTTCAGGATTGAGCATCATGATCTGTGCAGGAGGTGTACTTTGGGAAAGTACACTAAGACACCTATCCCAAGCAATGATTGCAAGGTAGCAAGCATTCTGGATTTGATACACTCTAATGTGTGTGGTCCTATGTCTGATATATCATTGAGAGGTTTTGTGTACTATTTTATTTTCATTGATGACTACTTCAAGAAGACCTACATTTTCTTTATGAAGACCAAGTATCAGGTCTTTAAGAGGTTTCGAGAGTTTAAGGCTCTTGTGGAGAACCAAGCGGGGAAGAAGATCAAGGTATTGAGCACAGCCAATGGGGTTGAGTATACCTCCAATAAGATGAATGAGTTCTGTAGGAGTGTGGGTATCAGAAGGGAGAACATAGTGCCTTAAAACCCTAGCGAAATGGGGTGGCGAAGAGGAAGAGCAGGGCCATAGTGGGAGCAGTGAGAGATATTTTGCATGATCAGAGGGTGCCATTCTTCTTATGGGCCGAGGCGTGTAACACTGCAATGTATCTACAGAACAGGAGCCCACACAGGGTCTTGGGGAGTAAGACTCTTGAGGAGGCTTTGGAAAGAAGCCTAAGATTGGGCACATCAGGATTTTTGGGTGCCTTGCATATTCACACATTCCTGAGAAGAAGAGGACAAAGCTGGAACCCACCGCAGAGAAGGGTATTCTTGTGGGTTACAGTGAGACTTCCAAAGCCTACTGCATATACATTCTTGCACAAAGGAAAGTTGTCCTGAGGAGGGATATGAGATTTGAAAAGGAGAAGGCCTTGGGAGGTCGAGGGAAGATGATCGAGTAGAGTAGAAGGCTCCTCAACAGGGGGCCACACCACATGTTTCAGGATCTACAAGTGGTTTACCGGGGTCAAGAGGATCACCGACTTCTGGGGTGACAAGATCTTAGAGTACAAGTTCACCACAAATCACAGGAGAGGCGTTCTCATCACAAGGAGAGGCTCTGGGGGAGGAAAATCCCACACCAGTTGAGGAAGCTACTTCGAGGAAGAGGAAGCCAAGATAACTTTGTGAGACCCTAAAGGAAGCACAAGAGTCACCCAAGTGGTCAGTTAGGGAAAGCAGACCACCAGAGAGGATGGGTGTTTATGTTACGGACGTTGTGGAGACTGAGCCAACTAGCTTCGAGGAGGCTGAGTGAGCAAATTTGGAGGGATGCCATGGTGGAGTATGCCTCCATCATGAAGAATGATGTATGGGATATAGTGCCCAAACCTGAAGGAAAGTCAATGGTGACTTATAGGTGGCTCTACAAGATCAAACATGTTGCAGATGGCAGCGTGGAGATGTTCAAAGCGATATTTGTGGCACGGGGGTTCTCACAGATAGGAGTTGACTATGAGGAGAACTTCACACCAATTGCTTGTTATACCTCTATTAGAGGACTGATCTCCATAGCAATATGGATGGGTTGGAAGATTCACCCGATGGATGTGAAGGTCGCCTTTCTCAATGGGGTCAATACAAGAGGAGGTGTACAATGAGCAGCCACAAGGATTTGAGGTGCATGGGAGAGAGTCTCATGTGTGTAGGCTTGGGAAAGCCTTATATGGACAAAGCAAGCGCTGAGAGAATAGTACGAGAGGATTCATGCTTATTTGCAGCAATATGGGTTTCTAGAAGAGTGATGCAAATCAAAACCTATATTTCATTATGATTGATGACAATCCACTTATTTTGGTTATGTATGTGGATGATTTGTTTATTACAGGAGAGAGACTCATTCAACGCTGCAAGTGGGACCTTGCTTCAGATTTTGACATGATTGATATGGGATTTATGCACTACTTTTTGGGGTTGGAGGTTTGGCAGGGGATGGGTGTATCTTCGTGGGCTAGGGCAGGTATGTAGGTGACATACTAAGGAGATTTCATATGGAGGATTGTAGACCTATTGCTACGCCTATGATTACGAACTGGAAGAAGCTACATGCTTCAGATTCCGAGTTGATAAACCTCTCTATGTATCGTCAATTGATCGGTTCGTTGATGTATTTGGTCAACACTAGGTCGGATATCTGTTTCACAGTCAGTTTCTGATGGAGACCAAGAGGGTCCACTAGGTGGCTATGAAACATGTGTTACGACACCTAGAATGCACAGTGGATAGGGGAGATGGAGTTAGGTTGACAGGTTGTACAGACTCAGACTGGGAAGGCAGTGCCAGTGACCAAAATAGTACTTCTAGATGTTTCATGTCGGGTTCGGCAATGGTGTTGTGGTTCAGCATGAAGTTGAGATCAGTGGCACTGAGCTCAGCAGAAGCTAAGACCAACTACGATATACTGTGATAATCGAACTTGCATTAAACTCACAGAGAATCTAGTATTTCATGATCGGTCAAAGCACATAGAGATTAGCTCCCACTTCATTTGGGATTGGGTTCATAGAGGAGTAGTGAAGCTTGAGTACATATCCAATGAGAAGCAAGTTGCAGACATTCCCACCAAGTCATTGCCAAGGGGCAAGCATGTGTATTTCAAAGGCAAGTTGGGAGTGGTGAGAAACACCTTCCTCGGTAAAAGGGAGTGTTGAGAAAAGCTACTAAGGAGGTGTTTCGTAGTGCTTTTGTCTTTTTTCCTACGAAAACACATGAGAACACATTTTTAGTAAGTGGCTTTATGAGTTATTAAAGTCCTGTGGCTTAAATTCACTTTATTTATTTTTAGTAAGTTGACTTTATGTGAAAAGGTACAAGGTACAAAAACAATGTTCAATTGACTAGGGAGCTCATTAATGAGGGAGACATAGAAAATGGGTCAAGTGAAGATTAGATCTCAACCATTGATCTATGAGAGTTGAGATCTAATCTCAGCCATAGATCAAAGGGCTAGGTTTCTCTCATCATAATGAGACTAAAAAGGAGGAAAAAGACTAGAAAGCTCATTATTCTTCACGTGCATTTGTTGGGGAAGAGGAGCAAGGAGGAGAGGAGTTTGAGGTTGTGACAACTATTTTGCAGGAGGAAATAACTTACAACAAGAGGAATAGATCTAAATTCTCAAGTACTATTGTACCACATAGTCCAAGGAGAAATACAAAGCTAGCACGTAGACCGAGAGAATCAAAACTGTAATCTCCAACGTATTTTTCATGGGTTCAAAGAGTCTCAGCAAGAATTTACAAGAGGCTAAGTATTGTCTAAAGCACACATTTCCAAGTGGGAAACTCTGTTACACAGGCCCACAAATCGAGGAGATCTGTCAGGTTTGATATCGCACAGTTCAAGGTTGAAGAGGCGATCCAATTGCACTAAATTTGAGGCAAAATTTGTGGAGGAAATTGCTGAACATGAGTAAGGAAAGTTTGACTGTGGTCTAAATTCCGAGGCAGTCAAAGATCCAAAACAAAGGCACAACTTTCCAAAACTATGGCTTGTGTTTCTAGGAGCAACAGGGAAGAATAAGTAGCGTGAGTTGTGTTTGTAATGTTGCAAATAATTCTCTAATTCATAGTGTTGGAAAGCATGGGTTTGAACATCGCGATTAAATCGTGATTTTTTGAAAAAATTGCTAATCGGGAAACAATCGCGATTTTTTGGTAAAAATCGTGGGCCCATCAAACAGCAACCTTATAAGTTCAAAAATCGATTTTTTTTTTTTGGTCATTTTTGCTGACACACCCTGTTGGCAGTTAATGGTAATGTTAAATTCTTAAAGTAAAAGTGATATTTCCTTTATTTTTCATTTTCATCCTTTTACTTAAATTTTTAACATTACCATGAAATGACTCGGGATGTTTAAGAGTGGTTTCGACCTCATTGGATTTCGTATGGAGAAACTAGAATTTTAGATTTCACTCAAAACTCAGCAGACTTAATGGTTTTCAGGGTTTCATGGTTTGAGGATTTGCATTGTTTCCATTTGATTCTATTATGTGTAAGGGTATGAGATTGGCATTTGATCAAGAGTATGAAGTCCTTTAAGAACCTTGATGTTCGTGGCATTGATTGTTGAACTTTGTTGATGTTGGTGGTATTGATTGTTGAACTCCCCTACTGTGGCCTTAACAAGAATGTACCCTTCACTCAAAGGAAAACAACTGGTTAGGCATGTTAATCTTTTTCTACCACATTTTAAGGTTGAGGAGATGAACCCTTCACTCAAACCAAAATCATTGGTTAGGCATGTTAAACTTTTTCAATTTCTATCATGTTATAAGGTTGAGCAATCCAAGTATGAAGACTTTGAGCTAGATGATGTTTATGTATCTCTTGTTGATGATCCCATTTCTAGTAGCGATGAATCAATGATGAGTTTCATGAGGAGGAGGAGGAGGAGGTGACACCACCTACCCCTGCTACTGGTAGAGGACGTGGTCCACCTCCTTTAGCTCCTAGTGCTTCAGGATCTGGAGCACAACAGAGTCCATTGCCAGCCCCGCCAACTTCTTCGTCTAGAGGGAAAGATGTTACATTTTCTCGCAAGAGGGGCAGAGGAAATCAGTAGTATAGGTTATTTGGTGCATTCCTTTGTATATAACATTATGACTCATGATATGAGATACATTATTATATTTTTTGTTGATATTTTGAGGTTGAGTTGAGACTCAGGACTTAGTATTTAGGACATGATTCACTATTATGTGTGATGTAGCACTAGACATGATATTACACGTCTTATATATTAGTTTTTTTTCAGATTTATGTGTCAATGCATTTATTTTATGTTGTGGGTGCTTTAGATATTAAAAAAATTGAAAAAAAATGAATATTTTTGTATGTGCCGATTTTTTCCCGATTTTTTCCCCTCGCCGATTTAATCCCGATCGCGATTTTCAAAACATTGTTGGAAAGCGTAACTAAGATCAGTCTTCATAATGACTATGTAATTATGAATTCATGTAATAAAGAAGACCAAGATAATAAAATGTATTTTGTATATACTTGCTTCATGGGTTTCATGAGCAAGAAGTTTTATTATAGGTCAAAGACTTCTTCTTGATGTCCTTAGGGATTTGTCCAGTCATAAATATAATTAGAGTCATGGAGTCATGTTACACTTGTGATAGAACAAATTGATGATAGATATATATGCTCCAAGACCTTGTCACTTGGCTCCTTGAAGGTAGCTTGAAGATAATGGAAATACTCCTTGAAAAGTCGGCTTGAAGATGTTGGTAAATAACACTGGATAGGTCAGCTCAAATAGACACAAATGTCCACTGACAAGTCGGCTAATTATAGGGGCTAACAACTATATATACCCTAGTAAACTTCGTAGAAAATAGATAGAACAAAATGTGTATCCACCTCTGTGATTTTCGGATGGATAACAGTTCTGTGGTTTTCGGATGGGATAACAGTTTTGTGATTTTCGGATGCATAACATTTTTGTGATTTTCGAATGGGATAACAGTGAAGTTTGGATCCTTATCTGAGGTTTTCGGATAACTGTAATAGGAACAAAAGTGTGGATTCCCTGCAGTTTTGGTGATAGATTATAGTAAGAACTTCGCAGATCTCTCTATGATTTCGGTTGGGTAGAAGAAGAATGAAGTTCGGATGATTACGGTCTCAGTAATATTCAAAGTCTTGGTGCTGATCACAGTTCGGATTGATGTAAGAGAGTTATACTTACAGCATAAAGGAGGCAACAAGTAAGACAGTCTTAATAAAAGGAGATCCATTCATGGAGGACAAAGCTTATCTCAACAAGAATATCACAGCAAGAGGCCAAGGTCAAATCAAGGAAAACAGATTTCATTTTAAGGCTAGGAACCGAGCTTTCCTAGTGTTGGTGCAAAACGGTGTAGAAAGGGAGATCAACATAAGGAGCCAAGAAAAAGCAGTGACAAGGTCTTAGAGGCATACTATTGTCAAGGGTCTGAGTCATGTTCATGGTACTTGTCAACTGAAATTCTATAAGAATAATTACATGTGGGCTTTCCTCTCCAAGAGGGAGAGGTTTTGGCCCTGTATTGAATAGCCTAAACATTATGTCTCTTGTGTTTTGATAATTGACTTGATGAGAGATGTAATAAGATAATAAAGAGAACATCTAAGTAAGAGAAATAAGTTCACAAGTGATTATCAAGAAGAGAATTGAATTAAACTATGCCCTACCAAATTCTCAACATGGGATCGAAGCTAAGGTGTTGAACACAAGGGCTACTTGACAAGAAGACACTCCAGGAAGCAAAGATCAAAGTTTGCAAGGAAGACTCTCAAGCTACTTCAAGAAAGATCTTCAACTCATTCAAAGGATCAACTCATCAAGAAAATAATCTTTGCCATCAAAGATTTATATTCAAAAACATTGTTGGAAGAAACATCATCTTTTGAAGATATCCTTTATCATTAAGGATCCAAGAACACCTTCATTGGAGAGTTCAATCTTAGAAGAAGCTCCTGACTTCATCTCCATCATCATCAAGGAAGCTGCAAACCACTCTACTCAAGTAAGTATCTATGACCTTATTTAAATCTATCAAGATGACTTATTGTAAAGAGAGCAACAAGTTGGTTGGGTCATCAAACTTTAGTGCATGGAAGAAGAGGACAGATTTGGATTTAATTGAAGACGAAGTTATGGACTACATCGAAGGATCTATAATTCAACCCTCAAAAAGAGATGCTCCAGCTCATGCCAAGTACATGAAGGGAGAAATCCCCAAGGATTCCCGTAGAATCCATTAAGGACTCACTCATTCCCTATGTATCAAAACTAAGGTCTGCAAAATAAATATATGAGAAACTGGTAGAGCTATTCTCTGTGAGTACTGCAGGAGAAGCAATCTCTTTGAAACAAGAACTATACAAAATGAAATTGTCAAGAGAAGAAGGAATCATTTCATAGTTTATGAGGATTTTTGAAATAGGAGATCAACTGCAGGAACTAGGAGAAGTAATGTCTGACACTAAGATGACTATAGTGGTGTTGAATGCTTTACCAAAAGAATGGGGAAACTTCACTTCAAGTTTATACGGGAAGAAAGAAGCCACACCATTCCATGATTTATGGTCTCTATGTAAAATAGAGGAAACAAGATTGAAAGCCAAAGCTAATACAGGATCAAGTGAAGGGAATCAAGTCTTTGCAGCCATATCCAGGAAGAAAGGAAGATTTGGAAAATTTGGTCCTCAAAATAAAAGAAGAAATATGGACAAAGTATGATTATTTGGATGTAATGAACTTGGGCATTATAAAAGAGATTGTCCTAAATCTGGAAAGGACAAGAGGAAAAGGGAAGAAGCCCATATCTCAGATATGAGGGAAGAACCTGATGCAAAGAAATCTAAGAAAGAAGAAGCGAGAAATCTCTATTATGATTGAGATCATCTTCTTCTTTGAGTGATTTCTATTGATTGTAAAATAGTATGATAGAAAGCAATGTTTATTGATAGCATCATCATACAAGCATGGTAGGAGCTCTTGGTGAAACCAGTGTTTTAAAAACCGGCCGGTTTGAACCGGAAACCGGCCAAACCGGCCGGTTAGACTGCTCGGCGGTTGAAACCGGCCAAAAAACCCGGCCAAACACCACCCTTCGCCAATTTTTGAGAAAAACCGGACCTAACCGGCCGGTTAGGTGCTAACTCATCCGTGGACCCACATTTTCGGCGACAGGTATGTTTTAGGGCTGATTTGGAGCTAATGGGAGGGTTCATTTAGCTACTCTTTCCCTATGTGGACCCACGCACGGCCAGAAATGAGTTTTAGGGCTGATGTGGAGGTAAGGGAAGCATTGACATTTCATGGTAATGTTAAATTCTTAAAGTAAAAGTGACATTTCCTTTATTTTTCATTTTCATCTTTTTACTTAAATTTTTAACATTACCATGAAATGACTCGGGATGTTTAAGAGTGGTTTCAACCTCATTGGATTTCATATGGAGAAACTAGAATTTTAGGTTTCACTCAAAATTCAGCAGACTTAATGGTTTTCAGGGTTTCATGGTTTGGGAATTTGCAATGTTCCCATTTGATTCTATCATGTGTAAGGGTATGATATTGGCATTTGATCAAGAGCATGAAGTCCTTTAAGAACTTTGATGTACCCTTCAATCAAAGGAAAACATTTAAACAACTAGTTAGACATGCTAATCTTTTTCTATCCAATTTTAAGGTTGAGGAAATGAACCCTTCACTCAAACCAAAATCATTGGTTAGGCATGTTAAACTTTTTCAATTTCTATCATGTTATAAGGTTGAGCAATCCAAGTTTGAAGACTTTGAGCTAGATGATGTTTATGTATCTCTTGTTGATGATCCCATTTCTAGTAGCGATGAATCAATGATGAGTTTTATGAGAGACCATGTTGCTCAGTGATTTGTAGTTTTGATGTCTATTTTTGCTACTACTACTACTACTAAAGTTGTAGAGGAGTTTTAGGAGTCCTCAAACTTTGAGCCATATTATTTATGTAGCTCATGTTGATGATCCCTTGTCTAATAGTGGTGATGATTTTGATCATGATGAGGAGTGATCATGTTGTTGATCACTAATATGTAGTCTTGTATTATGCCAATGGCCTCATAGCTTGTAGCATTGTTTTTGGACTTTATGGGCCATTTGGAGCCTCATTGCACTCGGTGCCATTTTGATATATTCACCTTTGCATGGTATATAAATGAGAAAACTTTACATATTTTGTCTCTATTGGCTTGGAATCATGGTTGCAAATCTTAAAAATAGTTTTTTTTATTAAAAAAATAATTATTTAATGTATTTTTTTAAAACCGGTTCATTGGCATCTGACCGCTCCCGGTTAGACCGGTTCCAGTTAGAAACCCGGTTCATTAGGCCACCGGTCCGGTCACCGGTTCCGGTTTTTAAAACATTGGGTGAAACAGCTCAGGGAAAACCTCACTGATAACAATTCTGATGGAAGATAGTCATCAAGATCAAGGGTCATCATGGAAATAGGTGTTGACAGTTTCTAATGGAATTCTCTATGAATTCACTGGTTAGAAAGAAAGCATAAAGGTTTCATCAAAGAATTCAATACTATAGAATTCCGGGATTAGGATGTGATGACATATTGATGAAGCAGGTCAATGGAATGAAGTTCCTCATTCTAATAAAATTGCTACAGGATGACTCAAAGGAAAAAGGTATGAGGTATATATATTTATATGCTAACACTGGATGCTATGTAGTCATGTCATATGGTTGCAGGCAATGAAATTTGGAAGTATGATCTCTCACAGTGCACAGATAGATGAAATCAACATAATATATCCTCATATGGAATATCCGGTGGTCGTATATGAACAAGGAATTGGAAATTGGAAGTTCCTGGGAATGAAGATGTGTAGAAGAGAAGAGATCATGAAGTGCAACCATGTCAAGAGGCGATTATCATCCGGAAGACAAGAAGATGTGACTAGAATATCTCCTAGGAGGATATGTAGACTTTGATAGAAGTCTGGTAAAGAAGAAGACCCTTGAGAAGACATATCATTAGGAGATGTGTCAATCTGAATAGAGGATGACGATACCTACAGGAAGATGTCATGGTGAAAGATCATCACTGAGGTAACTTTTGTTTTTAAAAGTTCATACGTATGTGTTTATCTAGATGAATTTGAGCAGGGCTTCTAATCATGTGAAAGGATGTAAGATCCTCGGCGATGATTTGAAAGAAAGAAGCATGGCATAAAAAGTGGACCAAATAAGAAAGACCGATGAATCACTTTCTGGTAGATCACATGACTCATGGATGAAAGTGATGGATGATCTGTGCCCTATGAACCTAAAGTTGAAGATTCCTCAATATCGAAATACACGACATCGAGGACAGGAATTCTTCATGTGCAGCTGGGTGTCTCACCATTGTTGTTGTGGGTCCCTAGTTAAGAGGGAGCCTAGTGATTAGTTTATTACTTGGAAGAAACTTTGCAATTCCTAAGACTGAGCTTAGGTACATTCCTTGAATAGGAATGAGTACATTCCCTTGTGGAATAGGTCCTCCCTGGCTGAGAGGGAGAGATGGACACATCATTCTGGTCTTCACTTGGGAAAACAGAATGGAGGATTGGGTAATCATCTAGCATTCGTTACTCTTTGAGAATGTGATAGGGCATTTAAGATAAGAGTAGTCGGGGACCGATATTCTTTGAGGGCTAGCTACCAAAGAGAAGAATAGTACAAGAAGGTCATACTTTGGGAACACCTGGGTGGGGTATGTACCTTGGAGAGAGAATGACTATCGTGTCTATAAGTCATGTGTCTCGCCAGCATCGTAGCCCACTGTCTCGTTGAGAGATGGGACTGTTAGTCAAGGCCTTGCACTAGGACAATGTTGGTTGATATGATGCTACATAGATGTGATTACCAATCTGATTCTTCTTATGAGATTCTTCAGTTTGAAAGTGACCATGTACCTGTATGAATACCTCCCTAGTTAAGAAGGAGTGTTGGAAAGCGTAACTAGGATCGGTCTTCATAATGACTATGTAATTATGAATTTATGTAATAAAGAAGACAAAGATAATAAAATGTATTTTGTATATACTTGCTTCATGGGTTTCATGAGCAAGAAGTTTTATTATAGGTCAAAGACTTCTTCTTGATGTCTTTAGGGATTTGTCTAGTCATAAATATAATTAGAGTCATGGAGTCATGTTACACTTGTGATAGAACAAATTGATGATACATATATATGCTCCAAGACCTTGTCACTTGGCTCCTTGAAGGCAGCTTGAAGATAATGGAAATACTCCTTGAAAAGTCGGCTTGAAGATGTTGGTAAATAACACTTGAAAGGTCGGCTCAAATAGACACAACTGTTCACTGACAGGTCGGCTAATTATCGGGGATGACAACTATATATATGTTGGACACCTAATCCTCTATGGGTAGGTGTGGAAGGTGAACAGTCACAAATGGAGTCCAAGAGACCTTGGAAGATGAATCCAAGGGTCACACCATTGTATTATAAATGTACATCCATGGTGAATAATATGTAACTCACGCTTATCTTTCTATGTGTGTGTTTTATCTTCTCCTCCACCATGTGTGTGTTTAACATGGTATTGGAGCAAAGGTTCTCCAGACCTGCTCCAATACTAGTTTTGTGGCCTTTCTCTGAGTGTTAGTTTTTTCCCTCTACTCATAAGAATTGATTCCATACCCTCTCTGCTACTCAGAATTGTTATCAGCGAAGCAATAGTTTCTCTTTTAGGTTATTCCCTGAAGAGTGATTTATCTAACCATTTGCGTGTTGGCCTGGCAAAACGCCTCTACGCTACTGTGTAGTAACTCCTATGCCTTGAAGAGCGATTTATTTAACCATTTGTGTGTTGGCCTGACAAAACGGCTCTGCTATACTATGTAGTAACTCTTATTCTCTCAATCTATCATATACGTTGGCCTAAGCATTTACGCAACTCTGAGTTACATTCTCAGCTCGCTCTCTGCGCATATAGTAGTTGATCCTTCGGATTCTTGTTGGGTGAACTCCATTGGATTCTCGGTGGTTGAAGCATTGATATTTGTTTGGTTATGTGTTTAAGTGTTACTTATCTGCATATCTGCATTTGCCTTGGTTAAAATTTAGAGTTGAATATTTTTAGCATTAATCTCTATCAGTTAAAACTCTTGCCCATTTATTTGATTGTTCATTTCTTAATGCTGGACCTATCGCACCCTGCTCCAGCCAGACATTTCCTCATCCAACGGAGGTGGACTGTTGTGGTGAGGGAGGTGGACCACGCAGAAGGGGGGAGGTGCTACAGAAAGGAGTGTATCTCTCATTCTTGATTGGCAACATTCTCTTTCTCATCAGCACCATTGTTCACAGCGAAAGGCCTTCCCCCAAAGTGGAAATACATGGCTTGACATCCTAGCGAGCATAATGTTTGTTGCATGGTGTGAGACTGCATAACATCAGTCCCTCCGCTCTGCGGTCACTCCCTCCGCCATCCTCACAATTACCTCCTCGGCCACGCTAATAGTCCACGCACTGCGCTCTCGAGCCACGCTAATAGAACGGTGACATTGTATATTGTGATTTCATATACAACTCTTGCTAGAAATAAATCTCGTGCTATTCTGAAGCAATGCGTTTTATGAACAAAAACAATGCCAGAGCACTAGAGCATTGGCAGAGAGGACAGAGAGAGATTTTGAAGCAGAAAATCATATCACAAAGAACGTTAGGGTACAAAGAACGTTAGCATAGTAGAGAACTGACTGACTGCAAAAACGCTTGAGCCAGAACGACAAATCATACAAGCTGAGCCAAAACGACAAATATCCAGTTTTTTATGTTCAACGTGGCGCAACGAAAGCGTTGAGTGGTTGGAATATGAGCCCAAGTGGTGTTGTTATTTTTTAACCTGCCACTGGTATTGTTATTTTGCTTCTTTGTAACTCCTGCAATATTTCCTACTCTGTTCTCTTCCCACTCAAATTGAATTTCAGATTCCCTTTGAATACCAAATCCCTATTCGAATTATCTCCTCCTTGAATGTTGAATTAAACTACTCATGTTGCGTTAATATCAAATGTTGGTTCGTATACATTGAAGATTCAATGATGCATTGAATGCACTCTGCGAAGGCCGTGAAATCCAGTAATGTGTTTGGCAACAATGGTTGACATATGCATTATAGTGGGCACACCTGTGTTTGAAGTTTTTTTGATGGTCGATGGCAAATATGATGGTTGGTGCATTGTTAGTACTCCATGTTGCATTAACTATCCCATGTGTTGAACCTAAACTATGATTTGTCAGTGTTACACATTGAAGACCTTGTATGGCTTGGAGTTTATAAATGATCATACATTCAGACCATGGGAGTTCTTAGCTTCCAAGCATTGCAAGAAAGGGATAACGCAAGTTGCAAACTAAAGTTATGTTTGGTCTTCCATAATTTGAGTAGCAGAGTTTGTTCTTTGGGAATTCCATAATTGGAAGTTCATGACAGAAAAGGGTCTTTGAAGTCACTTGTATTCTTTTGAAAGTAAGTTGAATCACATTGTAAACGGGTGCATTATCGGTTGAAGCCGACACCCTTCATTTCTTGAGCTTGAGTTGTTTGGAAAATGGCTAAATTTTGTGAAGTATTATAGTCCTTGGAAACTTTGATACAATCTACTGTTGATGACACAATCCGAATCAGTAAAAACACTCTCTTTGACATTCAGACTTTCTTGCATCATGCACAAGACAAGATTGAGTTTTTGCAGCTAGAATCTCAATTCCAACAACGGAGTCATCATTCTGAACCTGTTTTGTTCAAAAAATTGAGAGGGACTCCCATCAGAAACTAGAATATAAAGTTGCAGTCGATTCACATTCAGTTCCTTGTACAAGAGCAGATTTACATGCAGATGCAACAACTCAGTCTGCACTTCCCAAGCCCATCATCAGACCTTGGGAAGAGCTTGTCCACAACAAGCACAGAACTGGTCTTGGATATGACAAGGATGTGTCGGTTCATATTCCGGACTACTCCAAGCCCATCAAATTTCAGAGTGTCAGATTTCTTCATGACAGTTCACATTCAGCTGTTCCAAATCCTACTCCTCTTCCACAGCAACAACAACAACAAATTGAAAAATGACAACACTATGATCGAGTTGGCCATATGAAAGATCATTGTTTTGATCTTCACCCATGCAAGCACTGTGATCGGCACACCCATTCTTCAGACAGATGCTTCAAAAACAAGCTTCCTGCAAGAACAAAGATTCATCTTGGATGGATCGCTTCTTGGCAATGGGCATCAATAGCCAAGAAGATGTTTAAGTCGTATATCGGAACTTGTTCTAGAATATTGAACAATCTTGCAGTTGAGTTTTCGCCATCATCTCACCTTGTACCTGACAAGGGGGAAAATGGTGGTCATCTACAAGCTTCGACGCCACATTAAGCGAGCCTGAGCCACAATCTCTCATTTCAGATTCAGAGTTGTAGCCAGAGACATGGCAGTTCAAGCAAGCTTGAGCCACAATTCATTATTCCAGATTCAGAGTTGTAGCCAGAGACACGAATGTCCATGAGCATGCCTTTGGTTGGTGGACAGCCTTAAACCATCTATGTGAGGTTGATATTCTTCCTCTTTCAGAACACTTCCTCTAGCAGAACACTTCAGCTTCTTGCCAGTTTTGGTTGAGTTCCAGGAAATGCATTAAGCATTCCAGGGTTGGTGGTCATCCTTAAACCATCACAAGTTGCAGACCTCCCTTCTTCTAGGTTGAAGGTCTCCCTCTTCAAATATGAGGGACACTTCCTCTAGCAAAAGCCCTCAGTTTCTTGCCAGTTTTGGAAGAGTTCTGGGAACTGCAATAAGTGTTGCGTTCCAATGTTGGTGGTCATCCTTAAACCACCTCTTTATGCCAACATTTCAGAGAGTTGATTTACCCTAAGTGTTGCCATGCATACTTTGCAAATTTGTATTACAACTCTCTTCTTGGACTCACACATACCCCTTCAGATTAAGGGGGGGAATGTTGGACACCTAATCCTCTATGGGTAGGTGTGGAAGGCGAACAGTCACAAATGGACTCCAAGTGACCTTGGAAGATGAATCCAAGGGTCACACCATTGTATTATAAATGTACATCCATGGTGAATAATATGTAACTCACGCTTATCTTTCTATGTGTGTGTTTTATCTTCTCCTCCACCATGTGTGTGTTTAACAATATACCCTAGTAAACTTTGCAGAAAATAGATAGAACAAAATTCATATCCACCTCTATGATTTTCGAATGGATAATAGTTATGTGATTTTCGGATGGATAACAATTCTGTGATTTTCAGGTGGGATAACAATTCTGAGATTTTCGGATGCATAACAGTTCTATGATTTTCGGATGGGATAACAGTTCTGAGATTTTCGGATGGGTTAACAATTCTGAGATTTTCGGATGGGATAACAGTTACGAGATTTCGGATAGGTAATTACAGTGTAGTTCAGATCCTTCTCTGAGGTTTTCAGATAACTATAATAGGAACATAAGTGCGGATTCCCTGCAGTTTTGGTGATAGATTACAGTAAGAACTTCGCGGATCTCTCTGTGATTTCGGTTGGGTAGAAGAAGAATGAAGTTCGGATGATTACAATCTCAATAATATTCACAGTGTCGGTGCTCATCACAGTTCGAATGCATTACAAGTAAGAGAGTTATACTTACAGCATAGAGGAGGAAGCAAGTAAGACAGTCATCATAAAAGGAGATCCATTCATGGAGGACAAAGCTTATCTCAACAAGAATATCACAGCAAGAGGCCGAGGTCAAATCAAGGAAAGAAGATTTCAGTTTAAGGCTAGGAACCGAGCTTTCCTAGTGTTGGTGCAGAATGGTGCAGAACGGTGCAAAAAGGGAGATCAACATAAGGAGTCAAGAAAACGCAATGACAAGGTCTTGGAGGCATACTATTGTCAGGGGTCTGAGTCATGGTCATGGTACTTGTCAACTGAAATTCTATAAGAAAAATTACTTGTGGGTTTTCCTCTCCAAGAGGGAGAGGTTTTGGCCCTAGCTTGAATAGCCTAAACATTATCTCTTGTGTTTTGATAATTGACTTGATCAAAGATGTAATAAGCTAATAAAGAGAACATATAAGTAAGAGAAATAAAATAAGTTCACAAGTGAATATCAAGAAGAGAATTGAATTAAACTATGCCCTACCAAATTCTCAACACATCGTTGACCAAAAATAAGTGTTTCATTTTTTGTGTCAATGCTTGCCTCATTTTTATCAGTTTTAAAAAGGAAGCAAAAGAGAATAGTAGTCGTCTTGTTATGTTTCTTTTAAAATTTGCATTAAGTTTATATATATCAGCATGGTGATGTGGGGTTGTGGGCATTAAAGCATATTCAAAGAAAACTAAAACTAGGACGACTATATGGGGTTGAGAGCCTTAGCGATAATTTCGGGGAGGCTAAGTGTTGTCTGAAGCATGCATTTCTAGGTGAGAAACTCTACTACACATGCCCGTAAATCGAGGAGATCTATCAAGGTTGATAGCACATGGTTAGAGGTTGAATAAGGCTATCTAATTGCACTAAATTTGAGGCAAAATTTGTGGAGGATTGTTGAACAGAGGTCAATTTTCTAAGCAAGGAAAGTTTGATTGTGGTCTAAATTCCTAGGGAGTCAAAGATCTAGAACACAGGCACGACTTTCCAAAACTGTGGCTCGAGTTTCTAGGAGCAACAAGGAGGAGAGATAAGCACCATGAGTTGTGTTTGTAATGTTGTAAATAATTCTCTAAAAAAAGCAAAAATAAAATCTCCTCCACACTAGTTTTCCGCTTGTGGGTTTTTCTAGGGTCGGAGTTGACCAAAAATAAGTGTTTCATTTTATGTGTGAATGCTTTCCTTATCTTTATCAGTTGTAAAGAGAAAGCAAAAGAGAATAGTAATCTTGTTATGTTTCTTTTAAAATTTGCAATAAGTTTATATATATCAGCATTATGATGTAGGGGTTGTGAGCATTAAACCATATGCAAAGAAAATTGAAACTGGGGAAAACTACAAAACCTAAAATTTCTACATCCCTACTTGCTAATAAAGATTTTTATGTGGTAACGCATATAATAGTCATTGATGTTCCAAATGTGCGGGTCATGCTCTTGTCAAAAAAATGGTCAGCCTCTATGGGTTGGAATTTACAAATGGACTTGTCATATGTTACAATAACTAGCCTTGATGGGAAACCATTTATTTTATATAGAGAACCACACATGCCTAAGCATGTTGAGGACATTAATCCTTTCCCATTTCCCAAGCATTTTGGTTAAGGCCCAACATGATACACATCCTTTTAACCTGCGCAAGTGGAGTGGAAACACTTCGAACCAAAAATCCTTGAAAGACCTAAACCGATTGACCAAGTATCAGGAAATGTCTGTAAATTCAAACAATGCCCGAGTTGGAGATCTAGTACTTGTTGATGATAACCCTTATGCTTTTAAGGTCCATGGAAAAGTAGGGGTAGGTTACTCTTACATAGCCAACCTTGATGGTGAGCCTTTCTCCTCCGCTATATGAGGCAAGCACTTCAACTTGCTTAGTGGAACCTAATGCATTCTATTTAGATAGTTGCATTGCATTTGTGTGTGCATCCTACTTTTGTCATTATTAATATCAATGTTTTTGCATGCTAGTTGGATGCATTATTAGCTAAAGTTTTTATTTTGCTTTTATCTCATCCTATATTGCAAGGGTGACGATCAACACTTTGCATAGTTACTATAGGAAAAAATTATGTGAAGCCCCAGGGACAGTTGGAGTTTCCATGCACTCATTTGAGCACATAGATCATGTGCTCCACTATGAGCACACGTCCCCTACTTGGAGCCAAATGTTACCCACCAAAAAGTGGGTAACCCATAGGAGAAATTTTTCTCCTCCTTCGACAACCAACCAAACCAACAACCCTATTGATCAGCACATGACAGGATGCCATGTATTCCCCACACACATTGCTCTAGTTAGATTTCTTTCTCCCGTCCAACAATCCTTCTTGAAGTAAGGTGGGTCATCCATCGATAAATACTTAACCATTTTGTAATCATGTGCTTTTACTTAATGTTTTGGGGCATCCTACTATGAAGCAAGGGGTGATTTGAATGATTGACCAATATTGATTGCATTCTTGTTCCCTCACTTCGCCTAGGAGGATAATCTGTCACTCTAGTCTAGTGGGACCTCCTTCGAGGACATAGGGTTATAGGAAGGACACTATTCGAGAGGTTCTAATTGAAGTAGCGTGCTTGTGAGGTTCAACACTTTGCATAGTTGCTATCAACAAGTTGCTTTGAGTGTATAGGAAAAAATTATGTGAAGCCCCAGGGATAGTTGGAGTTCTCATGCACTCGTTCAAGCACATAGATCATGTGCTCCACTATGAGCACACATCCCCTACTTGGAGCCAAATGTTACCCAACAATAAGTGGGTAACCCATTGGAGAAATTTTTCTCCTCCTTCGACAACCAACCAAACCAACAACCCTATTGATCAGCGCATGACAGGATGCCATGTATTGATCAGCACATGACAGGATGCCATGTATCCCCCACACACATTTCTCTGGTTAGATTTCTTTCTCCCGTCCAACAATCCTTCTTGAAGTAAGGTGGGTCATCCATCGACAAATACCTAACCATTTTGTAATCATGTGCTTTTACTTAATGTTTTGGCGCATCCTACTATGAAGCAAGGGGTGATTTGGATGATTGACCGATATTGATTGCATTCTTGTTCCCTCACTTCGCTTAGGAGGTTAGTCTTTCACTCTAGTCTAGTGGGACCTCCTTCGAGGACATAGGGTTATAGGAAGGACACTATTCGAGAGGTTCTAATTGAAGTAGCGTGCTCGTGATACTTAACCATTTTGTAATCATGTGCTTTTACTTAATGTTTTGGGGCATCCTACTATGAAGCAAGGGGTGACTTGGATGATTGACCGATAATGATTGCATTCTTGTTCCCTCACTTCACCTAGGAGGTTAGTCTTTCACTCTAGTCTAGTGGGACCTCCTTCGAGGACATAGGGTTAGAGGAAGGACACAATTCGAGAGGTTCTAATTGAAGTAGTGTGCTCGTGATATTCCATACTTACCACTTTTTGTCATTCTCTACATTCTGTATCCATTCTTAGAGCTAGTGGTCAATGACCATGGGGATTCATCAGTAAGAATTTTAGCACCAAGGACAGAATGATAGATCTTATCTTTTTGGGCTTGTCTTCACCAAAGCTTTGATACCATGTTAAAATTTTGATGTTCTATGATGTTACAATCACTTAAATCCAAAACTTCTTTATGTTGTAAAATAAGTTAAGTAATTGTAGATAGAGCATAAACCATATAAACCATATGCACAATGAAAGACAACCAAGAACGATCACTTAAATCCAAAACCTCTTAATGTTGTAAAATAAGTTAAGTAATTGTAGATAGAGCATAAACCATATGCACAATGAAAGACAACCAAGAACTCAATGAGACACAGAGAAGTTAGGTCAATGACCAGGGCAACAGCCACAAGGGGAAAACCCAACCAGATTCTTCTTCTATTAGAAATCAATTGAGTAGAGATACCAAGTACAATGAGAGAATGAAGAAGTTCACCCAAATTTGAAGAATATCTCTGATAGAAATAGCTTATGCAAACACTGAATCACTTTAGCTCTCCAAGATTTGCTCTTACTCTCCAAGTCTCTCCAACTCTCTCTCAAGTTCGAATTCACAATGCACAGGTAAGTGAGGTGAGATGATATGAGACACATATATATAAGAGGGGCAATGAATTATTGACATAAAAGAGGAGCCATACACATGCCTTGACGAGGAATTACATATGCC
The DNA here is from genome assembly GCA_034641835.2 of Pinus albicaulis. NCBI lineage: Eukaryota > Viridiplantae > Streptophyta > Pinopsida > Pinales > Pinaceae > Pinus > Pinus albicaulis. Next base: position 398,415,073 of record CM076575.1, on the reverse strand, counting down.
AAAATAAGATTGTAACTTATGCCATAAAGGAGAGGAGTGTAACTTATGCATTTAGGAGAGAAAAGTAACTTATGCATTAAAGAGGTGTAAGAAGAATCTTTTTATAACGAGTCATTAAAGTGTGTAAGAGTGTGTAAGAGGTGCGTAAGAGCATTAAAGAGAGAGAGGAATGAATCCATGAAGAGAGAGGGAGAGTAACACATGCATTAATTGAGGGGAGTTACATAAGACATGATTGAGAGACTTGAATTTCTTTTTAATAATAATATCATAAGAATAATAATATTAATATTAATGATAATATTGATGATTAAGTTGAAATTGAACTAGTAGGATTGATTGATGATCAGAAGGGATTTTCCATTAACAATATTTGATTATCAATTGATGCAATGTGATTTACTATTTTTGGAAAGTCATACTTGAGACTTTGGACTTTCTACTTTTAGAAATTTTATTTTTAGACTTTCTTTTTTTAGAAATTCATCCTTGAGCTGTCAATTTTCAACAGCAACTATCCAACACTTCGACTTGCCTAGCAACTTTCCAGCACTTCAACTTGCCCAACAACTTTTCAACACTTCGACTTGCCCAACAACTTTCAAAAACCTAACAGAAGATTTCTATTTCTGGCATCAACATCTGATTTCAAATGTTGTTCTTCACATCCACACTATTCACGGTACCTTCTCTGGCATAAGAATTAATGTCTGCGCATGCTAACTCTCACAAGATAAATCTCCTATTAGTCACTACCCGATTTACATATCTACCCAAAACTTTATATGTACACATCACCTACAAATTTATGCTTTGTTAAGTCAATTTGACCTCATTGATCATGCTATCCAGAATGAAACTCAGTCCATGCGGTCACTTACTGCATAGATCTTTCAAAATCACATCCACACCTTGTCTCTATACACCTCACTTGTATTGGCCCCTTTTTAAAGGTCTTGGGCATGCACTGCTTAAGTGTTTCCAAGCCACATCACACATTGTTGGGAGTCTTTATATGCCTCACACCCAACATGAACCAACTACAACACCTCCCAACACAAAACCAATGATAGGGTTCAGACCGTGACTTCATTAACAAGTATAAGTGATGTCTAGGGCCTCCAAATATGGAATATCAAATGATGCTAAAAAAACCACAAAAGCACTTAAGAGTGTCACTAACATGTTGAAACACAAGCAAAGAACATGTCCCAAAACTAGTTTAAAAAAAATCATTCTAGATGGACTTGAAAACTATCCCCAGGCCAATCGTAACTATCGTTAAAATAGTGCCTCATCAATGAAAGATAATGGTAGAAACTATAAGCGTTAAGTGGCCTAAACTCAAGAAAGTGCGCACCTTTCATCTACACAGTAGCCAATTTGCATGTCAAGACAAATCCAAATCACTATAAACTGAGTGCAATTTAGTCTTCCTTTTTAAAACATTGCCCTTTTTATCGCTTTTTATCACTATAGAAGGACTCATCATTGGCATCATTTGTGTGGCAATCAGTACTGCCCCCCTTCAAATTCAACCTCAACATCGTCTTCATCAATTTTTATGAAATGCAAAATCTCAATTGCTTTATTATCACAAATTGAAGCAGCAAAAGTCTCTTCCAACATTGTAGTATGCTTGGTCACCTTGTTGATTGTGTTTACTTAAACTTAGAATAGTAACCTCACAAGTAAAAGCTTTGTATATGTGGAAAATCATAAAAGAAAAACTTTAATTTTCATATTTGTGATTTGTGTATTGGTTTCTTGATGCAAAAAAAAATTGTTATGGCACATTCAAAGTCAATAGCCAAGGGATGGAAATATGTGGAAAAAGTGATGGAAAACCTACTTTCTATCACTAACGGTCGGGGGGGGGGGGGGGGTATTGCAAGTTGCAAAAATATGTCTGATGGATCTCAAAGAGACACTTGAAAAGGATTTTTATAGAATAAAAAAGGTCGGGCAAGTGCAAGAAAACAAAAGACAACGCATTCAAACAAAGGTTGTAATAAATTACAACTCATTTTCCTCATTTTCTCCAAATATGGCTGCAATTGGAAGTTCATATCAGCCAATAGAATCAAGTGGGACAATAGCATTGAACTCTTTATGGAAGCTTGTAAAGAAGCAAGCAATTGATAATGATGTGGTTGACATGTTTTTCGAATATACAATCCCATTTAATGTGGCCTGAAGCCCTTACTTTATCAATGCCATTAACATGGTTACAAATTTGGAAAAGGATATGTACCTCTCAATAGACTATAAGGACCACACTTCCCAAGAGGTCAAAAGAAAGAGTAACAAATAGATTGATGACAATCCAAGTGTCTTGGAAAGAAACAGGGTGCATAATCTTATCGGATGGTTGATCAGATATGAGTCACTGCCCCAAAGGGGTATTATTTTAAGCTAGTTGATGCATTAGGACACAAGAAGATTGTTGAATTCATTTTCAAGATTTTAGTGGAAGAAATTCTTGAAGTTGGGGAAGAAAATGTGGTCCAAATTGTAACTGACACTGCCTCAAATTGCGTAGGAACAAGAAAGATGATAATGGATAAATATAAAAAATATAATGGACACCTTGGGTTAATCATTGCCTTGACTTGTTGTTGCATGGTTTAGCAAAGATTCCATGGATTAATGAGGTTGTTCGAAAGTAGAAGCAAATTTCTCACTTCATATTTAACCATCAACTCACATTGGGCTGCTATAGAAAGGAAGTATCTAAATAGCTACTAAGTCCTTGTGCCACCATATTTACTACATATTACATTACTCTCAAAAGATTGATTGAGGAAAAAAAAGTGTACGAAGTGTTATCTGTAGTGTTGAAAAATGTAACTAGGTCGGTCTTCATAATGACTATGTAATTATGTACTTATATAAAGAAGAAGTCAAAAATAATAAAATGTACTTTTGGTTTACTTGCTTCATGGGTTTCATGAGCAAGATTCTTAGTATAGGTCTATAGACTTCTTCTTGATGTCTATTAGGAACATAAGTGTAATTAATGGCGTGTTTAGTTTGAAGAATATCCTCCAAGACTACCCATATTCAACGTTGAAGATAAGCCTATCTATTGCAATGATGTCGGCCTACAATCAAGTGTTGAAGTCAGCCTACATGTTGGCTGAAAGGTTGGCTTAATATATGGCTGTAACATCTATATATACCCCTACATATGCTGCGGTAAGAAGCAAGTTTTGCGGACAACACTGAGGTTTATGTCATGGAAAAGGGAGCAGCTAGTGCGGATCTATCTAAGGTTACATAACATCTAAAAGGCTGCAGACATAAGGACAAGTTCAATACAACTTGAAGTATAATTTACTGAAGGTACAATGATGATGATTGAAGGTTCGATGATCACTGAAGGTACACGATGACTGAAGGTACAATGACTGAAGGTGCAGAAAGAGTACGGTAAGAACATCTCTGGTTGTAAAGTATCTTAAGAAAGAACTTGTCAAAACAGTGATCTAAAGGTGGTAGAAAGAAAGGAAGGTAAATCAATGATTTACCTTCCTATCTACATTTCAAGATGTTCAGTTACAAGTGAAAATTATTTTGTCTCTACATTTGACTAGTAATTTGATAATTGACTTGATGAAAGATTAATTAAGTGAAATAAGAATACATAAACAAGCTCACAAGTAATTATCAAGAAGAGAATTTGAGTTAATCAGTTGCCTTACAAATTCTCAACATGGTATCAGAGCTATGGTGCGAAAAACAAAGAAAGGGCCATTTAAAGGTACAAGTCCATGAATTGACAGTAAGACAATGCAGACTCTGAAATAAGTTCGATGCAATTTTCAGTGATACAAATTCTCAACATTGGTTAAGTCTGAATTTTGCGGATAAGGTATAGACAGATATGACTGCGTTGAAGTACGAGTTAAGGCTGCGTTCAAAGAACAGGGAAGCGAGGAAGTAATTATATGCGAAGAAAGAAACCAACTCTGTTGTTTAATACGGATCTCAGGTGTAGACTTAAGGACTGTAATATAAGTGCAATTAAGAAGAGACAAAGCTGTGCATTGAAGATGTTAGAAAGATGTTATATATGTATAGCGTATAAGCTAAGGTTTGGGCATATGATTCTGTGGTATGTGCTAACTTACAGTGCAAGCTCATGATTGTAATGTGATGCGTAGGAAGTCTAGTTAAAAGGGGACTATGTTATAGTATGAGAACAGAACCATATATAAAGGTATCATTATGATATGATGAAAAGTGGACAAGGTCAAAGAAGGAAGAATACGAATAGAGACCGAGCTCTCTAGTTATGGTGCAAGTCGGTGCAAATCGGTGCTGAAGAGAAGAAATCAAATCTGAAGCAGAAGTGCAAAAACAAGGTCTACAAGGTTTCTTGGTCACCACAATTCAGCCTAGAATACATCAAAGGTTTGTTCTAATACGAAGTCTGAAGGATGATCTACTATGGAAAGGGAAGAACTATAACTCTATTGCTTAAAGAGTAGCATCACTATAAAGGATCTCAGACTTGGTCAAGGAAGCATATTGTCTAAAACTAGGAACCGAGCTTTCCTAGGACTAGTGCAGTAGAGTGCAGAAAAGAAGACTTCATCTTCACTTATCAAGTAAGTATCTTTCATTCTATAATCAAATGTGGTTAAATGACTTGGTTTTGCAGGGAGACCTATATGCTGGTTGGGTTACCAAGATTCCTTGCATGAGAAGAATAGTAACAATCCTTAAAGAAAGAAAGGTTATGTCACTTAGACCAAATTTACACTAAATTGAATTATCAAAAGAATGAAGGGATATCTTCATAAGATCTCAACTGTGAGATCTGGAAAAGATGATAAGATGAACAGCATAACAATAGACAAGAAAATTACCTCACTCAACTTGTGGTTTCCATGCTAGATGGAAAAAGACAATCAATGGAAAAAATGTTGAAGGATAAAAGACTCAAACATTCATGGAAGAAAAAGGAAAGTTTAAGTGGGAGACTTATGGACATTACAAGAAATTTGGTTCTAAAGGGACAATCTCAATAGGAGAAAGAAAAAGAAGATTCAAAGAAAATCTCACAAACTTATGAATAAGAAATTGACTTCTGTTGGTTATGTGATAGGAAGCAATGTAGCATCCTAATCTAAGCATGGCAGGAGCTCCCAGTGAATCAGCGCCGGGAAAACCTCTCTAGCAAACATTACTAATGTAAAGCAGTCATCAAAAGCAAGGGTCATCATGAAAACATATTTCTGGATGTGATGACATATTGATGAAGCAGGCCAAGTGAATGAAGCTCTTCATTCTTGAGAAATTGCTACAGGATGACTCAAGGGAAAAAGGTATGAGGTATGTATATATTTATATGCTAACATTGGATGTTTTGAAGTCATGTCATGTGGTTGCAGGTAATGGACTTTTGTACTTAGAAGTATGATCTATGGAGGAGTATCTCTCAATGCACAAACAGATGAAATCAACATAATATGTCCTCATGGAATATGAGGTGGTTGTATATGAACGAGAAACTAGGAAAGTTGTACGTTCCTGGGAATCAAGAATGTTCAGAGAGGAAGAGATCATGAAATGCAACCATGTCAAGAGGCAGTTATCATCCAGAGGCCAATAAGATGTGACTAGGAGATCTCCTGGAAATATATGTAGACTCTGAAGGAAGTCTGGTAAAGAAGAAGACCCTTGGAAAAACATATCATTAAGAGATGTGTCAATCTGTATGAAGGATGCCGATGCTTACAGGAAGATGTCATGGTGAAAGATCATCACTAAGGTAACTTTTGTTTTAAAAGGTTCAAATGTAAATGTTTATCTGGATGAATTTGTGCAGGGCTGCTAACTATGAGAAAGGATGTATGATCCTAGGAGATGATTCAAAAGAAAGCAGCATGGCACAATAGTGGACCATTTAAGGAAGTCTGGTGAATCACTCTGATAGCTGACAAGACTCCGGATGGAAGTGATGAATGATCTGTGCCCCATGAAGCTAAAAGATGGAGATTCCTCAATACCGAAATCCATGACATCGAGGACAGGAATTCTTCATGAGTAGTTGGGTGTCTCACCATTGCTGCTGGAGGTCCCTGGTTAAGAGGGAGCCTGATGGTAAGTTTCTTACTTGGAAGAAACTTGGTAATTCCTAAGGATGAGCTTAGGTACATTCTTTGTATAAGAATGAGTACATTCCCTTGTGGAATAAGTCCTCCTTGGGAGAGAGAAATAGACACATCATTCTGGTCTTGGGAAGACAGAATGGAGGATTGGGTAATCATCTGGCATTCGATACTCTTGAGAATGTGATCAGGCATTCAAGATAAGAGTAGTCGGGGACTGATATTCTTTGAGGGCTAGCTACCCAAGAGAAGAATAGTCCAAGAAGGTCATACTTTGGGAACACTCGGGTGGAGTATGTACCTTGGAGAGACAATGACGAAGGTGTCTATAAGTCATGTGTCTCGCCAGCAGTGAAGCCCATTTTCTCGTTGAAGAGATGAGGCTGTTAGTCAAGGCCTTGCACTAGTACAATGCTAGTTGATATAATGCTATACAGATGCGATTACCAATCCGATTTTTCTTATGAGATTCTTCAGTTTTTAAAAGTGACCATGTACCTGTATGAATACCTCCCTAGTTAAGAGGGAGTGTTGAAAAATGTAACTAGGGCGGTCTTCATAATGACTATGTAATTATGTACTTATATAAAGAAGAAGTCAAAAATAAAAAAATGTATTTTTGGTTTACTTGCTTCATGGGTTTCATGAGCAAGATTCTTAGTATAGGTCTATAAACTTCTTCTTGATGTCTATTAGGAACATAAGTGTAATTAATGGCGTGTTTAGTTTGAAGAATATCCTCCAAGACATTGCAGAAGAATGGCCTACAAGACTTCCCATATTCAACGTTGAAGATAAGCCTATCTGTTGCAATGATGTCGACCTACAATCAAGTGTTGAAGTCGGCCTACATGTTGGTTGAAAGGTCGGCTTAATATATGGCTGTAACATCTATATATAACCCTACATATGTTGCGGTAAAGAAGCAAGTTTTGTGGACAACACTGAGGTTGATAGCGTGGAAAAGGGAGCAGCTAGTGCGGATCTATCTAAGGTTACATAACATCTAAAAGGCTGCGGACATAAGGACAAGTTCAGTACAGCTTGAAGTATAATTTACTGAAGGTACAATGACTGAAGGTGCAGAAAGAGTACAGTAAGAACATCTCTGGTTGTAAAGTATCTAAGGAAAGAACTTGTCAAAACAGTGATCTAAAGGTGGTAGAAAGTGAGGAAGGTAAATCAGAGGTTTACCTTCCTAACTACATTTCAAGATGTTCAGTTACAAGTGAAAACTATTTTGTCTCTACATTTGACTAGTATTTTGATAATTGACTTGATCAAAGATTAATTAAGTGAAATAAGAATACATAAGCAAGCTCACAAGTAATTATCAAGAAGAGAATTTGAGTTAATCATTTGCCTTACATATTCTCAACATGTAGCACTGAGTGCGAAACTTCTCACCTTTTAAAGGAAGCTAAAGGAAAGGAGTTTTGGAAATGCTTTTCGAGAAAGCACATTGAAGGTTCTAACGATATGTGAACCAATCATTCATATGCTTTGCATGGTTGATAGCAACGCCCCTTCTGTGGGTTTTTCTTATAAAGCCACAGATCGTTGTATGGAAGCTATTGCGAAATTATTCAACAATGTGAGAAGTGAATACATGAAATATGGGAGGTAATAGATGAAAAATAAAAAATATTGCATAGCCCTTTGCATGTAGCGTCTTGTTTTTTGGACCCAAATTATTTGGGATAAAAATAAATTAATGATTTAGAAGTCATGAGTGGCCTTTATGTAGCTATTGAGTGGTTAACTCCAGACCTAGAAGAAGCCAAGAAGCTTAGAAAAGCAACTTTGAACTTAAAGGTCAGAAGAGGAGATATTTCATTCAACCGCACAAGATATGCCCACTACTACTCCACGGAAGTGGTGGGAGTTTTATGGAACACCCGAATTGCAATTTGTGTTTTGAGCCAAGGATCGTTTGTCTTTGTTTGTGAAAGGAATTGGAGTAGCTTTAACCATATACAATCAATGAGAAGAAACAAATTACTATCTACAAGGTTGGAAGACCTTGCTTATATTTGCAGTAATATACAAATGTTATTGAATATGATCTTGGTAGTAATGGTGACTCACTAGATGAGAATTGATGATAGAGTTCCACTTAATGATGAATTTGATGATCACACTTCTAGTGCCTTTCCTAGTTGGAGCACATGTGCTCTTGATGATTTAGAGAATTTTGATGTCACAACTAGGCATTGTTTTTTAATTTTGTGAAAAACATGGGCTAAGAAGTGGCCAGGCACAATCAACATGTCCATTCTTATGGCCTAGTTGTAACTTCAAAAAGCTCTAAACCATCAAGACGACATGGGCTCTAACTAGTAAAGGCACTAGAAGTGATCAAAGTCATCAATTAGTGGAGCTTTTATCATCAGTAGTCGCATCTAGTGAGTCACCACTTTGAATAGGTTCAAACCATGGTTGAGGAGAACTAGATAGTAATTTGTTTCTTTTCTTTGATTGTATATGGTTAAAGCTACTCCAATCCCTTTTGCAAGCAAAGGCACTTGATCCTTGGCTCAAAACACAAATTGAAAAACGTTGCAATTCAAGTGTTTGTGATGCATAAAACTCTCACCATTTCCCTGGAGGAGTAGTGGGTTTATCCTATGTAGCAAAAATGCCTCCAAATATCCCCTCTTCTAACTTGTAATTAAAGTTGCTCTCTAAGTTTTCTAGCTTCTTCTAGATCTGGAGTCAATGGCTCAATAGTTGCATAAAAGCCACTCATGACTTCTAAATCATTATTTTTTTTCTCCAAACAATCTAGCGTCCAAATAACAAGTCGTTATATGCAAAGGATTATGCAAAATCTTACATCTCTCATATTTCCATGTACTCACTTTTCCACGTTGAAAGATTTTGCAATAGCTTCCTTACAATGATTCATCGCCTCATAAACAAAACCCATAGAAGGGGTGTTGTTATCAACGATGTGAAGCATATTAATAATTGGTTCACATATCTTTAGAACCTTCACAACGCTTGCCCAAAAATAATTTGTTCCAACTCCTTCCCTTTAGCTTCCTTTGAAAGGTGAGAAGTTTCCCACTTGGTGCTACAAATAACACTTCTTACACTTGTCCTTTCCTCAACCAATCTTTTGGGAGTAATGTAATATGTGGCAAATTTGATGTCACAAAGCCTTAATAGCTCTTTAGATGCTCCCCTTCTATACAAGCCCAATGTGAGTTGATGGTTAAATATGAAGTGAGAAATTTGTTTCCACTTTCAAACAACAACATTAATCCATGGAAACTTTGTTAAACCATGCAATAACAAGTCAAGCCAATGAGAGGCACAAGGGGACCAATATATTCTTATATATATGTCCATTGCTATTTTTCCTGCTCCCACACAATTTAAGGCACTGCCAATTACAATTTGGACCACATTTTCTTCCCCAACTTCAAGAATGGCTTCCTATAAAATCTTGAAAAGGTATTCAATAGTCATCTTGCGTCCTGATGCATCAACTACATTAAAAAATAATAACCCTTTAGAGTGATAAAAGAAAACATTAATTAACAATTTGTGACTTATATCTAGTGTTATCATAACCGAACAGGTTCTGGAAAATTGGACGGTCCGACCGGTTTGGAGGCAAAATCGGTTGGAATCAATCCGGACTAGTCTGGTGATCGGTAATCTAAGAGTAATCATAGTTTTATTTCCATGCAACAGTGGTTTATTGCAGATTAGTTTTTCCTGTGTGATACATTTTAAAAACATTAGACGATTTCCTTTCCAGTTTTCAGTGAATTCCTTTTGAAAGTTCAAGTGGTTTCTTTTCAAGCAATAGTGATTTAGTGATCTACTTTTTAGCACAATAATGTGAATGCTTTCTAGTTTAAAGAGTGATTTTTGTTCAAAACAATAGTGACTCATTCATTTCTTTGCTCAAGTTTCATTTACATTTCATTTCTAAAAATATAAAAATATCAAAGTTCTTTTTTCTAGAGTTCGATTTTCTTACATTAGATTCTCAGAATTTTTAGATACTAACATATAAATTAGTTAAAACTTCTCCATAAGATAAAGAGAGATTTGTTGCAACTTCTGAAACTCAGTTAGTTTAGAATTTAATTTAATCCTTGCAAAGTTGATTTTAATTAGAACTTAGTTGTAATTCATCAATTTCATTGAGGATATAAAAATAAAATTATCTTTAGAAGCAATCTCTACGAATATAACCATCACGCTAATAACTTGGCGCTTCTAGCATATATAGTGCACTTGTTGGACATTGGATAAACCAACGCTCCCTGTGTGTTTCGCAACATGGACTAACCATCTCTCGTGGATCCTTATCTCTGGTGATGCGATCGTTGACTAACACCTGCGAGTTTTGGTCTAACGGCAATCAGGATTCCCAACAAGTGGTATCAGAGCATAGGTCACGAGTTCGATACACACCCAGATCGCGTTGGGGGGGAGATTGTTGGACATTGGATAAACCAACGCTCCCCATGTGTTTTGCGACATGGACTAACTGCCTCTCGTGGATCCTTATCTCTGGCGATGTGATCGTTGACTAACACCTGTGGGTTTTGGTCTAACGGCAATCGTGATTCCCAACAGCACTTGCACTTCACAAGTTGTTAAACATTAAAACTCCGGTCGAGAATTTATGTCAGCAATTTAAGAACATTAAATTTATTAAACATTTTGGCGTCATTGTCGAGGAAGTGTAAATAGGAGCCTTTGTCTTTTCTATAAAAAAAAAAAACCAAACATATAAAAACAGAAAAAATGATATGCGAAGAGAAAGAGATCCTAGGGATAGATTTGTAGCTAGAGGTGGAAGCTTAATTCCAACAACTCCACTCACCTCATCAAGACCTCGTAGTGCCACACAATCCACCAAAAACTCACATACCATTCTTGACAGGTAGACATACACTTCCCGAGGTATTAAGATCAGAAATTCAACCTAGAGATTCACCAACTTCATCAACCGAAGTAGTTGTCGAAGAACAAGATCCTACATCCCCAACAAAAGGAGTAATTTTCCTAACCTCTACTGGAGAACAGCGTTTAGCTCAAGAACTAGAAATCCCTAGTGAGGAAGAGGAAAAAGAAATCTTCTTTAATATACCATTGATAGAGGAACCAGAAGAATTAGAAGAGGAACAAACAATTCCAATCTTGGAATATTATATAAGTTTTGAGGAATCTAGAATAGCTGGGGAAGGGAAGGAGAAGTACACAACGTTAAGAATTGGAGGAGGTGGAGGTAGAGGAGATAGAGGAGACCCAGACCCTGTTGGATTTCCTATACTTGAAGAAGATACTACTGCCACAATGAAAATATCTCACCCTCTATCCTTCCTAACTTCCATGGATTAAGAAGTGAGGATCCTAAAACATTTCTTTTTGAATTCGAAGTTTTATGAAGATCATGTCATTACTTACTCGATTCTCAAAAATTGAAATTGTTTGCAGCAACCTTTAAGGATGCAGCATTAAAATGGTTCATGGGTTTGATAACACACTCTATTAGAACATGGGAAGAAATGAAAAATGCATTCTTAATGAAATACAAAGGTTACTGCATGCCTCATAACCTAAAAGATGAAGTTTTTAAGATGATGCAAAGAGAAGATGAGAATCTTGAGGCTAAAATGGAAAATTTGGATAAAGATAGTTTGAAAGCACTCATGTTGAAGGCCATTAGAGATGAATGGATAGATATCCTTAACATGATGGGAAAATGAGATATTTCACAGCTATCGTTACCTCATATTTTTTAATTATGCATACATCTTTCAAGAGGTAAGTCAAGAATTTGAAAGAATTCCAGAGATCCCATTATCTCTGGAATTAATAAATCTGCATTTGGACCAATAAGTAGGGCTGAAATAGGCAATTTGCTTGATGAATTTAAAAGAGACATTTTAGGGAGTCTTAGTGAACAAATAGACACTCTAAAATTACAAAACAAGCAAAGAGTTGAAAGTGATGCCTTAACCATCTTTTGTCCTAAGTGAAGATAGAAACATGCTTTAAGGGAATGCCCTCTTGATTAAAAAGTGTAGAAACCTGTGTTATATGTACAGAAAATCATGAAACAAAAAAATGCCCTTCAATTCTAGGTCTTAAAGCTGTCTATAAAGATAAAATAGTTCCAAACCAAGTAGATCCTCTTTGTTTTGTTGCTAGAAGACCATGGCAAGGATCACAAACTCAAGGTTTCAACACTCAAATGTATACTCAACCCCCACAGAATAACTGGACTACACCAATGCCATGGCAGCCTTGGTCTCAATCCCAACCTTGGACACAAGGATGGAAAAATCCTTATGATGGGTATTCTCAATACCAACAATATCCACAACCTTATCCAAACTTTCCACTCCAACATTTTCCTCAGTCTAGTAAACAACCTCAAACTCAATTTCAAAATCAAAATCCACGACTTTAATTACCATTCCCGCATCGACCAAATCAATTGCCTGCTCAACCACTTCCAAACCCAAATAATAAAAATGCACAACCTGTTTACAACATGGAGAGACAAAATTTCCAGACTTACATGATAACAACATTAGATCTTAACAATGTCCAACTTAGATCTGGTAGAGTATTAGAAAAGAAATTACCATCTATTGTTGTTCAGGAAAAAGCAAAGGATGACCATTCTGAAGAAGAGACATCTCTTCATCAGAAAGAAAATATCCAAAAACAAACCACTCTTACACATGATATCCCAATGAACTCAACTCCCATTGTAGAACAACCTTCAATATTTGTCTCAAAACCACCTTTCCCTAAAAGATTACAAATTGATAAAGGGGTGGAAAAACAGATCATGATGCCTGATTATGATATGTTAGATGAGCTGAAGAATATTTGCATAAAAATTCCTTTGCTACAAGCTATCAAATAAATTCCTATTCTTGCAAAGACAATATGGGAGTTAAGTATAAAGAAACCAGGAAGAAAAATAAAAGAAGTCAAAAGAATACAGTTAGTTGGAAAAATTGCAAACATCATGATGGTTAAAACAACAATTCAAAAATATTTGGATTGAGGAAGTCCCATTGTGAAAACACACATCAATGGCATCGAAATTCCAAACACAATGATAGATTTAGGGGCAGCCATAAACATTATGAGTAAACAAACTATGGATTAGTTAAGGCTTCCAAATCTCCAATATACACCAACATTGTTACGACTAGCAGATAGGTTTGTAATTAAACCTAATGGTGTGTTAGAGGACATTGATGTATCCTTAGATTCTTGGGAATATCTAGTTGATTTTATGATCTTGACACCCAAGAATAACTTAGGAGGACATCCATTAATCTTAGGAAGACTTTGGTTAGTTATAACTGATGCTTTTATTAGTTGTAGATCTAGTGATATGTTTATCTCGGATGGAAGTTCAACAAAGAAATTCACATTATATTCATCTGCAAAAACAATGACAGAGGTAGAAAATGAAGAAGATCAAATCAGTGAAGAAGATCAAATTTTAAATACAATAGAAAATAATGAATTATCTTCACACTGTGAGAGTAGTCAAAACTTTCAAGAACAATGCAATATTGAATACCTATCATCTAGACAAATGTCTTTATATTCTATATAAGAATTTGGCAATTCTTCAATAGAAATCTTTCGAGGGAAAACTTTAAATGTAAACAAAAATCTAGAAGAATTTCAAAAGAAGAAATTAATGGAAACATTACAAAAACACTCTTGTGCATATGCATAGGAATATACTGACATGAAAGGAATTAATCATGAAACTTGCATGCATCACATATATATTGAAAAGAATGCTAGACCAATCTGACAACCTCAGAGAATAATTAATCCAAACTTAAGGGGAATTGTTAAAGAGGAACTACAAAAACTGTTGAATGTAAATTTTACATATCCAATATCAGACAGTCAATGGGTTTCACCTTTAGTAATTGTTCCTGAAAAGAACGGAAAATGGAGAGTATGTATTGATTATAGGAAACTGAATAAGGCTACTTTGAAAGATCATTTTCCACTCCCTTTCATAGATCAAGTTTTAGATACGAAAGCAAGCAAGAAATATTTTTCATTTTTGGATGGTTTTAGTGGATACAACCAAATTCAGGTAGCACAGAAGATCAAGACAAAACCACTTTTACCTGTCCATGGGGAACTTGTGCTTACCGAGTACTTCCTTTTGGATTATGCAATGCACCAGCAACATTCCAAAGAGCAGTATTGGGTATTTTCTCTGATCTGATTCATGATTGCGTGGAAGTTTACATGGATGATTTTACAATATATGAAAATTCTTTTGGAGAAGCCCTTGGAAATTTGGAAATAGTTCTCATAAGATGTAAGGAAGCAAATCTCTCACTCAGTCATTTAAAATGTTTTATGATGTTTACTGAGGGAAATATTTTAGGACAACATATTTCAGAAAATGGAATGAAGGTGGACTCATCTAAAGTAGAAGTTATTTCTAAATTAGCAGTTCCAACTTGTTAAAGAGATGTTAGGAGTTTTCTTGGTTTCGCTGGATAATATAAAATATTTATAGAAAACTTTACAAAAATTGCATCTCCACTCTTCAAATTGCTTATAAAAAATTGTGAATTCAGTCAGAATCCTAATTGTCAAAAAGCCTTTGAAACTTTGAAAGAAAAGATTTCTGAAGCACCCATTTTTAGAGGCCCAAACTGGAAATTTCCTTTCCATATTTCAACTGATGCTTCAAACACAGCTCTGGGAGCTGTGTTAGGAAAAAAGGACTTGACTCCTTATGCCATTTACCAAGTAAAAATTTGACTCCTGCAAAGTTAAATTATATTGTTACAGAAAAGGAGTTTTAGCCGTTGTCCATGCCATTAACAAATTCAGACATTACATCACTAGCTATGAAACTTTCATTCATACAGATCATTCTGCAATTAGATATTTAATGAATAAATCAATTACTAATGGCAAAGTCACAAGATGGTTACTACTATTACAAGAATTCTATATCATTGTTTTGGATTGACCTGGAAAACAAAATACGGTAGCTGACTTTATACCTATAGAAGATAGTTTTCTTGATGAATATATTTTTGCAATATCCACTAAATCTCCATGGTTTGCAAATATTGCTAACTATATGGCCACAGGGAAGCTACCATCATATTTGTTTCCGAGATAAACGAAAAAAAAAATTCAAATGAGTGCATCTTATTAATGGATAAACGAATAATTGTATAAGATAGGTCCAGATCTCATCATTCGAAGATGTGTGAGAGAAGATGAAATGCCCAATATACTAAAAGCATATCATGATGAGAACCATGTGGAGGACACTTCGCTAATAAAAAAACTGCTTACAAAATCCTTCTCTTGGGATATTATTGGCCTTCCCTTTTTAAGGATGCCAAAGAATATGTTAACAGATGTGATAGTTGTCAAAAAATGGGGAAACATGTTCCTTCAGATGAAATGCCTCTACAACCTCAGGTGCTTATTGAACCTTTCGAAAAATGGGCTCTGGATTTTGTCGGACCGATTAATCCACCATCAAGACAAAAGAGGTATATTCTTGTGTGCATTGATTATGTCACCAAATGGGTAGAAGCTAAAGCACTTTCTTTTGTTACTAAAAATGTTGTAGTTTCATTTCTTTTTTAGGATATTTTTACTAGTTTTAGTGTCCCAAGGGAAATTGTGACAGATCAAGGTACTCAAATCACATCTAGAATGGTGCAAAAGATAATGGAAGAATATAAAATCAAACATAGAAAGTCTACCCCATATCATCCACAAGCAAATGGACAAGTAGAATCTACTAACAAAGTAATTGAAGCAATCCTTACCAACACTGTACATTTCCATAAAAGGGATTGGGCATAAAAGCTTTCAGAAGCTTTATGGGCCTACCGCACCACATGGAGAAGTACTACAGGACACACTCCCTATGAACTTGTTTATGGGAAGCAAGTCTTATTTTTTATTGAGTTCCAAATAAAAACTTTCAAGACAACAGTTAAATTGGGACTTGACTTGTCAAAAGCACAAAAGCATAGAATGGAACAACTCAATGAGCTTGATGAAATAAGACAAGATCCGATTCAAAAAACCCTACGTTGCACGGGTTCCCGCACCCAAGTACCGAATTCGGGTACGGGTTCTTCTCAGAAGAACCCAAACGAACCGAGTTCTTCTCAGAAGAACCGGGTTCTTCAAAAAAAAAAAAATCGGGTTCTTGGGTTCTTTTGGTATGAAGAACCCATCGTTTGGGTATTTAGAACCCGAATTTCGGGTTCTTCAGGGTTCTTCACGAAAAAAAATTTCAAATATATAAATTTTTTTAAATGATTAAAAATTAAATAATTTAATTAAATTTTAATAAATATTAAAAATAAATTATAATTTAATAAAATAGAGTTTGTTTAGTCTTAAATTCTCCACCCTCTTCATTCCGCACGCTGCTTCCCATTCTTTCTCACCGCCCAGCATTCCACTGCCCGCAAACACAGCATTCTCTGCTATCGAACCATTTTCCTCATCCCTCTTACGTCGTCGTAGCATCATTAACCCTGCAAATAAACGCACTCAGAAAACGAAGCGATCATCCCTCGAGCTCCATCCTTCTTCTGTCGTGGACGTTAACCTGCACAACAAAACGCACACAAAAAAAGAGTGTGGCTTTCGACCTGCATAGTTTCTCTGCTACCGAGCCTTCAGATTCTGCTTTGCGTCGACATCGGGCTCCTCCTCCCGTCGCCCAACCTGAAACTCACGCAGATAGGAAATATCATATGTATGCGTTGATTTGTTTTGATCGGATTCATTTTGCGTGCATAAGGGTTTAGTATAGTTTAGGTTTAGATTTGTTAATTTTTAATTTTGTTAGTTTAGATTTAAATCTTAGTTTTTATTCATTCCGCTTTTGATAGCGTTAGTTTTAAAATAGTTTTATTTTATGATAGGTTTTAGATTTCGTTTTTTTTTTAGTTTGACTCTTAGTTTTAGATTTTTTGGTTTAGTTTTAGTTTAGAGCGTTAATTTGGATATAAAATTTTTGAAAAATAAAAAATTATAAAATAAAAAATTCAAAAAATATTTTAAATTTTTGTTCTTAGAGTTTGTTTAGTCTTAATTTTCATTAAATTTATAATTTATAAATTTAATTTATAAAATATAGTATTATATATGATATATAAATTATAATTTATAATATATATTAATATAAAAATACCAAGACGAACCCACGCACCCTGTTTCAAAAAATGTCGTCCCCGTCCCCGTCCCCGCACCCGCACCCGCACCCGCACCCACGTTTCCTGGCAACGTAGAAAAAACCAGTCTAGTGCAGCAACAGAGATCGAGATGGCATGATAAATATATTAAAGAAAGAAAATTGCAAGCAAGTGATTGGGCACTACTCTTTGATTCAAAATTCAAAGATTTTCAAGGAAAATTTCAAACCCATTGGCTTGGGCCTTTTGAAATTGAAAGAGTCTTTGATAATGGAGCAGTCAGGATCAGGACCATTGATAAATAAAAAGTTCCTCTCGTTGTAAATGGACATCGACTGAGAATCTATCACAAGCAATTAACAAAGGAGAAATTTGCTAAGATTTTTCAAGACAATTCTGATGTAATGTTGGTTGAGAAGAATTCTTCTTCTCCAACTTAGAAGTCTTCTTTTATTTTATTCCTCTACAAAAAAAAGAGAAATATATATATATATATATATATATATATATATATATATATATATATATAATAAAAAATAAAAATGTATAAGCATGAAAACCAACAATTGTTGGCATATTAATAAAGAAAATCTAAGGTCAAAACCAAAATTTTTGGCACCTTAAATTTTCTTTATTCCTATTCTAAAATCTCATTTTCTTTGCATCCCTTTCTTTTTCTAGAATAAAGACAGCGACAGAATTATTGATATTCTGTAGCTCTGATAGATTTTTGCAGCTAACGTTTGACAGGAACCTTTTTGAATGAAGCAATTGAAGAATTCACTAAGAGAACCTGAAGACAATGCAAAAATAAACAACCTAGGGTTAGCAACAACAATTCAAAGGTATGCAAACACAAAAATTTAATTTGATAATAAGGATTTAAACATTATCATATGAATTATATGGGCATTATATACCACCAATTCAAAAACATTATTGATAAGAATTGATCGTGTCAAATCAAATCAAATCTAAAAACTCTGTCATTCACTCCTCATCATTACATAGACGCTCCAACATCAAATCCCAATTTCATTTTTGAAATCACCTAACTCATAACAGTCAATTCTTCTCGACCTCACTCACGCACTCTTTAATTCCAAATCCCTCATTCGCACCATCAACCGAAACCTTCAGTCATACCCTGTCAAGAGGAAGTCTTGAGGCACAACTTCTCAAGCCATGGGAGTCATAGTGAGGATAGAACCGGAAGGGAGTAAATTCATGGAAGTGTACCCACAGGTGATAGAGGTGCTGCAAAAAGCATAGCGGCTCAGTTTCTTGGTGAAATTCAAAGGTTTTAATAAGGAGGTAACTAGTCATTTTCCAAGGCTTTGGATGGAATGGAGGTCGAAATCAGAGATGTCAAATTTGCAGTAATAGAGGAATCAAAGGTGAAGAATGGAAAATCTTTCTGAAAAATCAAGGTATGGATACCACCATCTGTAAAAAGGGAATACCAAACACAACACTTAAAGGTAAATGGAGGAATTTGTTATTAATAATTGCAAAATTTGTCACTTGTGAAGGGAGATTTGGGTGCATGTTCTTTTATAATGTTCAACTGTTGATGAATTTTCTTGAAGGCAATGAGTTAAATCTCCCATACTTCTTGTTGAATAGCTTAAGAAAAATGTTAGGAAATGTTCAAAGGAGAATCCAATTCATAGAGAACACCATGTATCACAATGGGTTTATTAAAATTCTCATCGAGTTTCACCTTGGGAGTTTAGGGGATACTTGGGAAAAGTTCCTAATTCGGAATCATTTCAAAGAGGGAGACCAAAACAACCCAACAGTAGCAAAGCAAAAAGGGGGGGGGAATTGAAATCCCTGTTGAAAATGAACAACAAACCCCACAAGAATAGTAAGAAGATGAGGTTCCCATTGCAGAACTTTTAGGAAAACTTAAGAAGCCAAGTGTTAGGATGAGGTAAGACAGCACAAAAGAAAAGAATACATCCAAGAAAACAGAGGAGTCCGAGACAAGGAAGAAAAAGGCAAAAATTCAAAATACTCCCCTAGCAGTTAGAAGAAGTGCTAGGCGTAGCCAGGCAATAAAAGAACCATCTCCAAAATATACAGAATATGTTAATTCAAAAGAAGAACTCAGGGTTTCATCACCCACTATTATTTCACCTACTCGTAGTCTCAGCCAAAGGACCCCAGAAATTAATCCTATACAATAGCAAATTTACAACTACATTGAATCTGTGGAGAAAATAGATACAAGAAAAACATCAATCTTAGATCAAAGGGAGAAAGCTCAACCTAGTAGTCCACAAGAACCTCCAATTGTGAACACTTTAAGACGGGAGATCTTTGAACTGGAGATACTAAATAGGCATATAAAACAAGAGCATGAAGCCTTAAAGCTGCAGAACAAAATTGAGAAAACTAAAAATGACAATATCCTTTTGCATTTGGGCTTATGGTACAAGAAAAATAAGGAGTTGAAGAAAAAGAATAAAAATCTTAAAAGACAGGTCATAAATCTGATATACAAGATCTTGATGAGGAAGCCAAGGATGGTTGTGACAAGAAAGAAGGTAAAGAAATTAAATTTGGATGTTCTAGCAGAAGTTTCATGGAAAATGCAATAGCATGACAAAGGACCATCAATTTTGTGTTTTTGCATGAGGACATACAATGACCTCAGCCTGCCTGGGGTAATGTAGAGCCTCTTGATTGCCTCATTTTGACACTTCCTTTCTCCTATCTTTACTCCTTTTTGTCATCATCATCAGCTCAAACAAGCATTAAATTGCAAGTCTTTGACATAGTAAGGCATTTTAATGACCTATCTTTCATATTCAGTAATGTTCCTTATTAATAGAGTAAAGTTTGTATTAGCTACAGAATTGACATGATTCAGCAGTTGATCCGCATTTCTGTAGCCATCTCCATGGTTCGTTGGGTTCTGAGGTGCCAGCTTGTTGAAAAGTGTAACTAGGTCGGTCTTCATGTTGACTATGTAATCATGTATTTATGTAAAGAAGAAGTCAAAGATAATAAAATGTATTTTTGGTGTACTTGCTTCATGGGTTTCATGAGCAAGATTTTATTATGTAGATAGACTTCTTCTTGATGTCTATTAGGTTGAATTAAGTGTCTCTCACATGAAGGATCTAGAGTAGGTATTTATGCTGCAAGACCTTGTGGAAGAAGCTCTCTATAGCCCTTAATGCAACGATGAAAGACAAGTCTTAAACGCAGCAAAGAAGTACCTCTCCAACGCTGGAATTCACCATGATCTAGTCGGCCTCATTCTCCATGATCTATTTGGCCTAAATTCACAGATGTATGGTTGGCTTAACTGAAGGAATGTGCTCTATATATATGTGTGTGTGTGTGTGTGTGTGTGTGTGTGTGAGATCTGCAGTCATCATGGAGACAAGCAAATCGGATATCTGAAATTAAAATGCGGATTCCTATGAGTAATTGTGGACAAGCATGAATGTAGTTATGCAGATTGTTTTGTAAAAGGTTTGCAGATCAATCTGAAGATGTAAGTGTTGATGAATATATAAACCTACACTAAAGATCTATCAGAAGTGACTGCGGACATCTGAGATGACATTGCGAACAAGGCCGAGATTGAGGATAGAAGACAGGAGTTTGCAGACAGTTTGCGAGAGGAGACAAGAAGATATACAACACAAAAACAAAATGTGGTTTCCTTTGTTACACTATGGATCAATCTCAAGAGTAAGAAGTGTGGAAATATTGCAGATAAGACTGAACCCTATACAGGAAGGATTGTGGATAGTTTCATGTGTATCAACTCAAGTATCTAAGTGCGAATATACCTCACTACAGTAGACACTGTTGGTATCCACTACAGGAGATATTGCGGACATACATTATGGACATATATTAGATCACAGTGTGGACATATACCAGACTTTATTGCAAATAAAATGAAAGTATATCAGTGCGAATATGTATACAAACAAGTGTAGGAAAGATAGTATATAAGAGCAACATATGATTACGAACAAGTGCAGGGCAGACTTAAGAAAATTATTACAAGGACAAGTAGTTGATACATATATTGTTAAGGGTTGTGACAACAAGATAGAATTAGCAGAAGTTGAGGAGAAGAGGCAGTTAGTGTGAGGAAGGTAAATCTATGATTTACCTTCCTATTGTTTAAGCAATTCATCTACAAGTATATGCAAGTTGAAGTTCAAGGTCATGGAAGCACATCTAGATTCAGGGTTGAAGTCTGGATCATGGTACTTGTCATTTGAAGATCTATAAGAAGAACTCTTTGCGGGTTTTCCTCTCCAAGAGGGAGAGGTTTTGCCCTAGCTCTAGGAGCCTAACTTTTGTGTCTTGTGCCATTTGATAATTGACTTGATGAAAGACTAACTAAACTAAAAGAAGAGAAGACATAAGTATTACAAGTAAGACCACAAGTAATTATCAAGAAGAGAATTTGTATTAACCTATAGCCCTTAAAATTCTCAGCATGGTTTCAGAGCTAAGGTGCTAGATAGGGCATAGAGACACTCAACGATCTGATTTCATGGATGGCATCAAAGCAAGGATTTGATAAGAAGAAAGGTCAGTCTTCCACCACGAAAGAAATAAGACAGTATTATAGAACCATCTTAAATGGGCCAGCGGATCATTGCTATCTCAAAGTATTTCCATCAAAAGCTTCAAGGCAAGTTACCTATCATCCTTGATTTTTCAAGGAAGAAGCAGAATATCCTCATCAATCACCCTTCAAAGGAAGCTT
The DNA here is from genome assembly GCA_034641835.2 of Pinus albicaulis. Taxonomy (NCBI): domain Eukaryota; kingdom Viridiplantae; phylum Streptophyta; class Pinopsida; order Pinales; family Pinaceae; genus Pinus; species Pinus albicaulis. The sequence continues at coordinate 398,392,985 of CM076575.1, read as the reverse complement.
CAACCATCTTCAAAGTAATCAAGCTGATAGAAGAAGAAAAGCATCTACTCAAGTAAGTATATCTATCACTTTATATGAATCTATTAAAATGTCTCCTTTGAGAAGAAAGAAACACATTGTTTGGAGTTTCAAACTCTCCATAAAAGACAAGGACAATGAAGTCATGCCAAATTCATGAAACCAAAGGATTCTTATAGAGTCCATAAAAGACTATATCATCTCCGATGTACCAAATCTAAAATCATCAAAAGGAGTATATAAGAAATTAGTGAAGCTATTCTCTGTGAGATTGCAGGAGAAGCAATCTCTTTGACCAACTGCAGGAACTAGGAGTGGGGGAAACTTCACTTCACTTCTAGACTACAGTGGTGCTAAAAGCTCTATAAGAAGAATGGGGAAACTTCACTTCACAATTATATGGGAAAATAGTAGTCATACCATTCCACGATTTAGGGTCTCTATGTAAATAGAGGAAACAAGATTGAAAGCCAAAGTTGTTACAGGATCTGTAACGACCCATTCCCCTGTTATTCCCAAAACAATATTAGCGTGTGAACGATATAGGCATTTGTTCGAGACATAAAAGCATGTCATCTTGAAAAACCAGAACAGATATCAACCAAGTATTTCACCTTTACTCCCTCATACTCATAATTATACGATGACCCTCATTTCCTTGTGTACATTTGCAACGTTATATCATACAACAAATAAGAGTTGTGTTAATTTGCAAGCTGTATCATGCTTTACAAAGATTAGAAATTATCACCAGAAACTCTGGAATATTCTTCAATTGACTACTTTTTTTTTTTTTTCCCTCGACGTATCGCACAGATGTCCAATTCAAAAACAGGCAAATAAAACTTACAGAAGTGTATTCCAAACTCATCCGGAAGTAGAGGACGTCGATTTTCAATTACATAAAACAGTATCCCATGAGATCATGATACAGCTGTGGCACATCATCAAGCTGAACCCTGAAACTTCATACGAAATATGTCACCAGCCACTCTGATATTCTCCTTTACTGTCCTACAATTCAGGACCACTGATGGAGAAAGAAGAAAGGATGGATAAAGATGAAATACAAGGTTTGTTGACAAAGTACCATTCATGATATTGACGGTCGACTGTGCAGTACAGTAATCTGTCCACGGGGCAAAAAAAAAAAATGAACTGGGATGACTGAACATAATCCCAAAGAAAAGAATTGGCAAGGAATTCCGAAAGTACATATCAGAACAGTCAATTAAAGTGAAGGCGGCTTTACATGAGCTCAGCCATTTAAACTGTGAGCCTTAACGAGTTTATTTTAATTATTTTAATCTAATATAATAACAAATTTATATATATTTCTAACGAAATGATATGCATCGATTAAACCCACGACTGTAGAAACTTTGGTTTAATACCGTTTTTCGTATGACACACACCCCCGACCTGACCACGACACCTCAGCAAATGATAGCCCGGTGCCAAGGTTTCCTTTACGCACGAGTCCGGCTGAGCGGCGTCGGTGAAGTCGGTTATTAGTTTTACGATGGTTTCAACACCTGTATCCATATTGGTATCGGGTCACACTCTATACGCTCCGGTCGGTTCCCTTTTAAATAGTCGTGATAACTGTTGCATGCTGTGTTGTGTGATGAGATTTAATTGTGTTACTAGGATTTCCTTCAGCTAGGTGCCTATTCCAGATTTATGTCGGACTGCATCCATTTTCAAGATTATCCCTATCATTTCTAATATTTCTGTATATCTATAACTTTATTATGAAGTAGTTCGAGATTTTCAAAACTTCTGAAGAAACTTGTACCTTATGCTTTAGGAAGGCCATTTCTGGTTTTGTCTAGCACTACAGTCATAGTTAGGGCTTCATTAGATATGTAAAGGTGAGAAATCAGTGGATTGAGAAGAATTCGCCACAGTTATGCAATTTTGCCCAGAGTCTCAACAAGCCACCAAATTGGAAGGGAAAATTTACAGTGATGACTCAAAAGAAATGCACAAGCGTATCTAGGATGCCGGGCAGGAATATCACGAGCTACAACAAGGTGATATGCTATTTGGAAAAGCATCCGAATGCTATATTTAAAGTGACTTGCCACAGAGATAGTATCTTGTTACCTGTGTCAGATAATTTAGCTAAATACAGTTTTTCTAGCTATGTTGCTCTCATTGGTCTCTCTAGCAAAGCTTTGCTATTCAGCCAAGGGTCTATACCATTTTATTTTGGCGAGCACTCATAACCCTATAAGTCAAAGTTACATACAAACTATCTTGCCAAAGCCCAACTACACCTACCGTCATAATTTTTTTTTTTTTTTTTTTTCAATGTTGTTAGAGGATCAATTATATCAATTCACAATTCAAGGATCAATTCACTGCCATCTACAGTCATGTTTTACTTTTCACCGTCATATATACTTTCTATTTTCTACAGTCATTTATGTTTGTGCAAATAGTTTCTTGGCTCATAAAGGTACTCCTCACAAGTTGCTATATGTCATCCATGACTGCTAATCTTACTGATATAACGTAAATTTACTAACCTTACACAATAAGGTGACTAGAGATTAGAAAGGTGTGTTTTCCAGTGGACCTGTGGCATTACTGGCTGGTTTGAATCCACGGCCATTGAGTTTGTGTACCACTGCAACTATCTGCTTACTATTACTCAGCCCAAGGGGGCATTCATCTTGTATAGGTGCTAGATCGGAACAAGCAGCTTTATGTGCAGTCTATTTTAACGATAGTCCAAAGTGTATGCCATCCTGTACAATGTGGTCATCAACATTGTCATATTTGAATGCAATTCTAAAACTAGCATCATTGTTGTTTTAACAACCCTTCACTGAGTCACAACAAGCGTAATTGAGTGCACCAATACTTCTGCATGGGTCTCGAATCCTGTGCTCACTATTATATGTGGTGTCGATGCTATCGGCTTTTGCTGACATAGGAGCATCTCAAAATGGTACAGTTATATGGAATGGAGGCAAGAGTCTGGGAGATTGCTTGACATATTGCTGTAAATCATATTCATCACAGGGTGTTCCATATACCTTCAAACACGGCATTGGTTTGGGGTTAGATTCAAAGGCAAAAGTGGTACTCTGTCATCCATGTTTTAAGTTGTTTTGCCAAGATGCTCAGACGCTGCCCATAACCAAATAAGGGCATCAATCCCCATGGTAATTTAGTCTAGGAGGCATAACGATAAGCCAAAAAGAGTGCAAATAGATGCTTCTATTGATTAATTGAAGGAAGAAATGCTTTATTTCCTGTAAGTACTTTCAAAGTTTCACCTATTATACTGAAAGTAGCGTATGATTGTTCAAGGCTGCTATCAGTTAAATTTATCCTTGATACAACTTGAAGCAAGTGTGCAGATCCAATGAAGTCATGCATGCTTTGCAGGACTGACAGTACATTGATGCAGATTTTGAGCAAGAGAGATTTGATTTTGTAGGTGTAGGTAAATTTGTGAATTGAATTGGTGTTGAGCAGGCTGAACAGAAATGTGTTATTGTAAATTCTGGGTTGTTTGCCGTACTGTTTCAATGAATATAAACCAGAATGACAGTGTCCTTTAAAATGAATGTTGAAGCATATTGCTCCTTCTGAATGACTTATAACGCAGTTTGCCTATAATACAGTTGCTAAATTTAAGCTCAAAATCTGTTTACCTTCCATAACACCATCTTACTAATAAGTTCGAAAGTTTGAACAGGCTACGTTTTTAAATTTTGGGAACAGCCAGAGACTGATTTACACAAGCAGCAGCTTTATAAATGAATTCTTAATGGGCCTATAAGGTCGTAAGAGGGTTTGAAACTGACCTCTGATACCAAATGTAATAACCCTGCTCCCAGAGTTCTAGAATTTGTACCTATTTGAACTTTTGTTTAAGTAAAACCGATCTAATAAGACATTGAAATGGTATAAATTGAAATTTCAGCTTGCATAATTAACCTATATGTAGAAGAATACCTGAAAATCATCACAAACTTACGAATCCTGAAGCGGCTGAAGATTTGCTGGTGATGTCGTGAACAGAACAGATTACTGGGGCAATCGAATCCTCCCAGCCAAATCCGGGACTAATCCCAGACCCAGAGGGTGTCCCCTCTGTCCCCCGTGCCCAGATTTCCAAGAACAATTGAGACTCCATGAGACCCCAAGATAGGGTGTTGACCCTGGTCCTGCTGGAGGAGTGGAAGTGTTGCCCACTGTTTACCCTCCAATACCTGGAGTCATGGGAGGACTGTGCGAGTCACGCTCCCCTAGACGTGTGATGATGACTGCCGGATGCCTACAAGCATGTCAGGTCGACGTAATCGACTCTGACATCATTGAGGTCTATGAATGGATCAGTAAAACTGATGCCATGGCATATTCCTGTAGAGGACGGATAGGGTGGAAGTGGAAGAGATTAGGAAGGATAGGATGATTTTAGAATAGTTTGGAGACTCGGTGACGATGGGAAATAACAATTAAATTACCAATACATACTTATTTAAAACGAAAATTCCATCTTAAAACACAGCCATTCTACAATCACCCTAATCTCTAAAAACACAATATTAATCTGAGTATATAAAACCATAAACTTCGGGACGAAGTTTTCTGAAGGGAGGAAGTATGTAACGACCCATTCCCCTGTTATTCCCAAAACAATATTAGCGTGTGAACGATATAGGCATTTGATAGCTACACCTGCCTATACCGTCCACATCGCACTAGTACGCCCACCTAATATCAAGATTACAAAGATTGGGGACTTAATATTAAGATTTCAAACTTTATGTCAAATTCAACCAAGTATAAAATTTTATGAAACAAGGTAATAAAGGAAATGAAGTAATAAAGTTAATGAATCTTTAAGTTAAAATGAGTATGCGATATTAAAGATTTATATTAAAGGTACTTAAATAAAATCCCACCTTTATAAATATGTATACGTAAGCACATTAATGGGATCACCCACCGTAACAACATTTAATATAAACTTAAGGTTGGGTAAAGCTTCGGGAAGTTAGAGGCGGTGGAAGGAGATTATTTAAAGGAGGTGGTATGGAGGAGAAGGGGGGAATGTTTTTCTTGGAGGAGGAGAAATGGTTCTGCTGAAAGGAGAAGGAAGGAAATGCCGGCTTGCAGTGTTTGGGAAGGAGTCTCTTGTTCTTGGAAATCTGGGCACGGGGGACAGAGGGGACACCCTCTGGGTCTGGGATTAGTCCCGGATTTGGCTGGGAGGATTCGATTGCCCCAGTAATCTGTCTGTTCTGTTCACGACATCACCAGCAAATTTTCAGCCGCTTCAGGATTCGTAAGTAGTGCTGAATTTCAGGTATTCTTCTACATATAGTTTAATTATGCAAGCTGAAATTTCAATTTATATCCTTTCAATGTCTTGTTAGATCTGTTTTGCTTAAACAAAAGTTCAAATAGGTACAAATTCTAGAGCTCTGGGAGCAGGGTTATTACAGGATCAAGTGAAGGAATCAACCCTTTGCAGCCATGTCCAAGAAGAAAGGAAGATTTGGTCCTCAAAGTAAAAGAAGAAATGTGGACGAAGCATGATGCCTTGGATATGATGAACTTGGGCATTTAAATAGAAATTTTCCTTAATCTGAAAAAGGGCAAGAAAAATAGGGAAGAAGCCCATGTCTCTGAAATGAGGAAAGAGCCTGATAAGAAATAAGAAGCAAGGGATCTCCACTACGATTGAGATCATTTTCTCCTTTAAGTGATTTCTGTTGAAAGCAGTGTAGCATCCTGATGAAGGCATGGTAGGAGCTCCTAGCGAATCAGCCCCGGGAAAACCTCTCTGATAACATTACTAATGGAAAGCAGTCATCAAAAGAAAAGGTCACCATGAAAACAAATTTTTGGGATGTGACAAGCCAAGAGAATGAAGCTCTTCATTCTTGAGAAAATTGCTACAGGATGACTCAAAGAAAAAGGGTATGAGGTATGTATATATTTATATGCTAACATTGGATGCTGTGAAGTCATGTCATATGGTTGCAGGTAATGAACTTATGTATTTAGAAGTATGATCTATGGAGGAGTATCTCTCAGTGCACGGACATATGAAATCAACATAATATGTCCTCATGGAATATGAGGTAGTTGTATATGAACGAGAAACTAGAGAGGTTGTAAGTTCCTGGGAATGAAGAATGTGCAGAAAGGAAGAGATCACGAAATGCAACCATGTCAAGAGGCAGCTATCATCCAGAGGCCAAGTAGATGTGACTAGGAGATCTCCTGGGAAGATATGTAGACTCTGACGGAAGTCTAGTAAAGAAGAAGACCCTTAGCAAAAACATATCATTAGGAGATGTGTCAATCTGTATGAAGGATGTCGATGCCTACATGAAGATGTCATGGTGAAAGATCATCACTAAGGTAACTTTTGTTCTAAAAGTTTATATGTATATGTTTATCTAGATGAATTTGTGCAGGGCTGCTAATCATAAGAAAGGATGTATGATCCTGGGAGATGATTCGAAGGAAAGCAGCAAGGCATAACAATAGACCAGATAAGGAAGTCTGATGAATCACTTTCTAACAGCTGACATGACTCAGGATCGAAGTGATGGATGATTAGTACCCTATGAAGCTAAAAGTTGAAGATTCCTCAATATCTAAATCCATGACATCGAGGACAGGAATTCTTCATGAGCAGCTGGGTGTATCACCATTGCTACTGGAGGTCCCTGGTTAAGAAGGAGCATGATGGTAAGTTTCTTACTTGGAAGAAACTTGATAATTCCTAAGAATGAGCTTAGGTACATTCCTTGTATAGGAATGAGTACATTCCCTTATGGAATAGGTCCTCCCTGGTTGAGAGGGAGAGATAGACACATCATTCTGGTCTTCACTTGGAAAGACAGAATGGAGGATTGGGTAATCATCTGGCATTCGATATTCTTTGAGAATGTGTTAGGGCATTCAAGATAAGAGTAGTCAGGGACCGATATTCTTTGAGGGCTAGCTACCCAAGAGAAGAATAGTCCAAGAAGGTCATACTTTGGGAACACCCGCGTGGAGTATGTACCTTGGAGAGACAATGACGATGGTGTCTATAAGTCATGTGTCTCGCCAGCATTGTAGCCCATTGTCTCGTTGAGAGATGGGGCTGTTAGTCAAGGCCTTGCACTAGGAAAATGCTGGTCGATATGATGCTATACAAATGCGATTACCAATCCAATTCTTCTTATGAGATTCTTTAGTTTGAAAGTGACCATGTACCTATGTGAATACCTCCCTAGTTAAGAGAGAGTGTTGAAAAGTGTAACTAGGTCGATCTTCATGTTGACTATGTAATTATGTATTTATGTAAAGAAGAAGTCAAAGATAATAAAATGTATTTTTGGTGTACTTACTTCATGGGTTTCATGAGCAAGATTTTATTATGTAGATAAACTTCTTCTTGATGTCTATTAGGTTGAATTAAGTGTCTCTCACATGAAGGATATAGTCTAGGTATTTATGCTCCAAGACCTTGTGGAAGAAGCTCTCTACAGCCCTCAATGCAACGATGAAAGACAAGTCTTAAACGCAACAAAGAAGTACCTCTCCAATGCTGGAATTCACCATGATCTAGTCGGCCTCATTCTCCATGATCTAGTCGGCCTAAATTCACAGATGTATGGTCGGCTTAACTGAAGGAATGTGCTCTATATATATATGTGTGTGTGTGTGTGTGTGTGTGTGTGTGTGTGTGTGTGTGTGAGATTTGCGGTCATCATGGAGATAAGCAAGTCGGATATCTGAAATTAAAATGCGGATTCCTCTGAGTAATTGCGGACAAGCACGAATGTAGTTATGTAGATTGTTTTGTAAAAGATTTGCGGATCAATCTGAAGATACAAGTGTTGATGAATATATAAACCTACAGTAAAGATCTACCAGAAGTGATTGCGAACATCTGAGATGACATTGCGGACAAGGCCGAGATTGAGGATAGAAGACACGAGTTTGTGGACCATTTGTGAGAGGAGACAAGAAGATATACAACACAAAAACAAAATGTGGTTTCCTCTGTTACACTGTGGATCAATCTCAAGACTAAGAAGTGCGGAAATATTGCGGATAAGACTGAACCCTATACAGGAAGGATTGTGGATAGTTTCATGTGTATCAACTCAAGTATCTATGTGCGGATATACCTCACTACAGTAGACACTGCTGGTATCCACTACAGGAGATATTGTGGACATACATTATGGACATATATTAGATCACAGTGTGGACATATACCAGAGTTTATTGCAAATAAAATGGAAGTATATATCAGTGCGAATATGTATACAAACAAGTGCAGGAAAGACAGTATATAAGAGCAGTATATGATTGCGAACAAGTGCAGGGCAGACTTAAGAAAATTATTGCAAGGACAAGTAGCTGATATATATATTGTTAAGGGTTGTGACAACAAGATAGAATTAGCAGAAGTTGAGGAGAAGAGGCAGTTAGTGTGAGAAAGGTAAATCTACCTTCCTACTGTTTAAGGTCTTGGAAGCACATCTAGATTAAGGGTTGAAGTCTGGGTCATGGTACTTGTCATTTGAAGATCTATAAGAAGAACTCTTTGCGGGTTTTCCTCTCCAAGAGGGAGAGGTTTTGCCCTGGCTCTAGGAGCCTAACTTTTGTGTCTTGTGCCATTTGATAATTGACTTGATGAAAGACTAACTAAACTAAAAGAAGAGAAGACATAAGTATTACAAGTAAGATCACAAGTAATTATCAAGAAGAGAAATTGTATTAACCTACAGCCCTTAAAATTCTCAGCACAGCTGAGCAGCGAAGTATGTGGACAGGCGAAGAATGATCCTCTCATGGATTTCCTCCTATCCATCTGATCCAAATGATGCAAGAAATCGCCCAGTTGCGCAGTGAAAGGAGCGTTCAAACACGTTGGACAAGCGAGCGAGAATCCAAAGCTATCACGCTTCACAATTTGCTTTGCCAAATAGCAAATCGTGAAGCAAAGCAATTCTATTATCTGTTAGAAGCTTAAGATAGAATTTTTTTTAGTCCAAATAAGCATAAAAGCCTTGAAACAATTAATGAACAGGCTTTTATAAATACAGGGCAAACAAATGTATTGATAGTGCGAAATTATGATGTGACTGTGAAACTCTTGAAACTCTGTTTTATTCCTTCTTAATTGAAGAAGTATTTGTGGAGGGCCCCTGCAAACAAAGAAGGTTCTAATTTCTTTTATGTTTTGCATTTAGATGTTCTTCAGAGCTCTGTTCTTATCATTTGATGTAGCTTCAATTTATGCTTTCACTATGTTAAACGTTGTAGTCATTTCCAGAATTTCATTTTGCTACTTAGAGTAGATGCTTAGATGGTTTACCTTTGTCATTTGATGTAGGTTCATCTTCCTTTTTTATTTGTTAAATTGCATAAGTAATCATAGTTTTCTTTCCATGCAACACTGGTTTATGGCAAGTTAGTTTTTCTTGTGTGATACATTTTAAAAACATTAGAAGATTTCCTTTCCAGTTTTCAGTGAATTCCTCTTTAAAGTTCGAGTGGTTTCTTTTCAAGCAATAGTGATTTAGTGATTTACTTTTTACCACAATAATGTGAATGCTTTCTAGTTTAAGGAGTGATTTTTGTTCAAAACAATAGTGACTCGTTCATTTCTTTGCTTAAGTTTCATTTACATTTCATTTCTAAAAACATAAAAATATCAAAGTTCCTTTTTCTAGAGTTTGATTTTCTTACATTAGATTCTTAGAATTTTTAGATACTAACAGATAAATTAGTTAAGACTTCTCCATAAAATGCAGAGAGATTTGTTGCAGTTTTTGAAACTTACTTGGTTTAGAATTTAATTTAATCCTTGCAAAGTTCATTTAAATAGAACTTAGTTGTAATTCATCAATTTCATTGAGGATATAAAAATAAAAATATCTTTAGAAGCAATCTCTACGAATATAATCATCACACTAATAACTTGGGCCTTCTAGCATATATAGTGCACTTGCACTTCACAAGTTTACCAACTTCGGTCGATAATTTATGTCAGCAATTTAAGAACATTAAATTGACTAAACACCCGCACCACCCCTGGTTCTCAACCAACCCTTGATGCTAAATGGAAGAAAATAAAGAAGGGGGTTGCATATGAATGCATTGCTAGATGGTGGTATGATCCAGACATACCTTTTAATGCTTCTAATTATGCATATTATCAACCCATGATTGATGCTATAGCTTCATGTGGACCAAGCTTCGAAGGCCCTAGCTTTCATGATATCAGGGGGCCACTTTTACAAAATGAGGTCCAAAGAATAGAAGAGTACCTTACAGAGTTCAAGCAATCATGGACCAAAACTGGATGCACTATTATGTCTGATGGATGGATTGATCGTAGATCTCACACCATACTACATTTTTTAATTGCCTGTCCAAAAGGTACTATGTTTCTCAAATCAATTGATGCATCTGATCAGGTGAAGGATGCACAATTGCTATTTCGTCTTTTGGATGAAATAGTTATGGAAGTAGGGGTTGAAAATGTTGCACAAGCTATAACAGATAATGCCTCTAACTGTGTTGCATCGGAAAAGATGTTGGAGGAAAAACACCCCACCATTTGGTGGTCTCCATGTGCAACCCATTGTTTGGACCTCATGCCTAAGGCTATTGGGAAAATTGAGTGGCTGAAGAAGTGTGTGGAAGATGCAAATCTGTTAATTTTGGGTAACTAGGTCCAAACTCCTTGTTGCACTGCTCATATGACGATGGTCATATTTTTGTTGCATTCCTCTTTCGGAGAGGTGCAAGATTGATCTAAAGATCATCTTGATCGGATGAGCGGAACTTTGATTTTGAATTTATTCTCCACATGTGCAAGGTCGACCAGATTTATCCCACATGCCTAAGAGATGTGTCACACACCCTCATTGATGAATACAAATTGGAGTGACTTGGAGGTCATTTTCTCATCATATCATCACACATTCTCTCATTGTGATCTGATTGGTTCAATAGCCTTTGGAGGCCTTTTTTCCCTCACACGTGTGGAGCAAAGTTGTTGTTTTGTGCGCTGATCTGTTTGGGGCTTTCTATTTTCTGCGTTGCTCTGTTTAGGGCTTTCTGTTTTCTGCATTGATCTATTTAGGGCTTTATTGTTGCAACGTTGACCGTGGTCAACCCTTGGTCGTTTGACCTCAATCTTTTGAAAAAATTCCGATTTTAGGAGGTCGTACATCTGGGCACTAAAATCAAGGAATTCCAGGTTGTTTGCCCGAAGCCCTAGTTTGTTGCGTTGAATTTTCTGCGATGTCCCCGATTTGACTTGCGTTGACTTGTGATGAGTTGTCCTTGAGGGCTATGGGTGTGACACATGAAAGTGCTGGCTGATTGAGAAAGACTTTGATGGTTGAAGCATACTGCTGACCGCCATAACGCCACAATACCTCATATCTTTGCTGGACAAAAATAGCTGTAAATCTGATCTATGTTTGGCTTGCCTTCTATTGATCTATTATTTTGTTCTATCAGCGTTTTACTTTCAAGTTTATGTGATCGCTATTTTGTATTGGCCCTAAGAAAGATTGAAGTAAAAGTGCATCAAGTATAGAACAACATGGTTATATAAATTTAACATGGTATCAAAGCTAAGGTGAAGACAAAGTCTAAGAGTCCAAGCTAGTGTTAGAAGCTATCTCTGAAGGTATGAACCATCAGGTATGAAGCTAGAATGAGAAATAACGTAGAAGATGTTTTTTCTCTGGATGATCTTGTATAAGTTAAGATTGCATAAATGAATCTTGCAAGTCAGAATAAGAAATTCTATCCTTTGGCCTGGTGGAGTAAAGGCATCCCATCATGATCTCAGTTCATCAGTCTTGTGGAACACCGGCTTAATCAATCATGAGGCCCAGTGCTGATTTGATTTGAAAATCAGTAAGGAGCATTGATGTATTGCTGTAAAAATGAAATACCACAATCCTAAAACAATCTTTCAGCATTCCATTGTCTGAGCTCTAGAGAGGTCATCTAGTCATGATAAACAGTAATGGTTAGTGAAGTATGTCACATAGATCAAGATTCCTCAAATAGGGCTGTGGAACAGTGGCAAAGGCTAGAAGGCTTCCAGCGTGGAGAAGATTGTCTTTTCTTAAATTCAGAGATCTAGCAAAGGAAGGCAGCATATATTTGGCTCAGCATTAAGGAGTTTTAAGGACTGTTTCATGATGATTAAGGCTGCAGATCTCTGGCCACTTCAGGATGTTGTAACAGAGGTAAGTTGGGTGTGCCTTTTATAGTCTATCATCTCAGATCTATGGGCCGCAGGGTAAAACTGCTATAGCATCACAGTCGAGAGTTATTTTGAGTATCCAGCAATCCTGTTTTGGGTCATTTATCCTTGCCGCAGTCAACCCTCAGCTAGCCGCATATAACCTAAGGGTAGCAAGGCTGAATCAAGGTATTCTATACAGGTCGCACTCCATTCTACATCAGATCTATTCATTAAGATTTGTGATGATGCTAAAAGGCAGCATTGGAAGGTTATCAGTTTGGGCAGCATTGTAAGGCTGGACTGCATTATCAGTTTGGGCAACATTGTAAAGTTGGGCTGCATTGAAAGGGTGCTAAGAATCTCCATGTCATGGAGCTATATGAGGGTCGCTATGACACCCTAACTGTATCTCAGAAGTGTGCTCAGAACCCTTATCAACAGCAGTTCATGATAACAACTTCAGAAGACATTATGTGTCTTGAATTGCAGGCCATCCACTTTCTTAAAGTCAAAAGTTTATCAAGTCAAGTTTGACTTTGATTGATGTACTGGTTAAAAGAAGCCCTTTCTGATTTGGTTGAGAAGGATACTTATCTGGAAGAAGAACTTCAAGGAAGCTCTAGAGTTATGGCACCGGAGGTTTGCACACCTTCATTTCAAAGCCCTTCCCGAAGCAAGGAAGGTGGTGACAGGGATGCCTGAATTGAGAGATGATCATGAAGGTATATGTCAGGGTTGTGCCAAAGGGAAGCATACAAGGGGACCATTCCCCTCAAGTGTCACAAAGACACTTGATATCTTGCAGTTGTACATCCTGACTTATCTGGTATGCTGCCTGTCACATCCTTGGGAGGATGTTCCTATTACATGACTTTTACAGATGACTTTTCCCACAAGCCCTGGATATATTTTTTGAAGAAGAAGGACGAAGCATTCAAATGGTTATGTACCTTCAAAGCCTTGGTGGAAAATCAAACCGAGAAGAAAATCAAAGTTTTGAGGACCGACAATGAGTCAAATGAGTTTAATTACTTTTGTAGAGAAGCTGTTATTAAGAGGGAGACCACAACTGCGTACACTCCTGAGCAAAATGGTGTTGTTGAAAGAAAGAACAAGACCATTGTGGAAGTTGCCCGTGCCATGCTATGTGACCAAGGTCTTCTGAAGTTTCTATGGGGAGAAGCTGCGAACACTGTTGTGTATGTTCAAAACAGATGCCCGCATTCCGTTATGGACTCCAAAACTCCCGAAGAAGTCTTCTTTGGTAAGAAACCTAATGTTTCTCATTTTAGAGTTTTTGGTTGTCTTGTTTACTTTCATGTGCCGAAAGAAAAGAGAAGCAAGTTGGATGCTTCTGGAAAGAAGGGAATGTTTGTGGGCTAGAATCTAAGTGCCTGGTCAAAGAGAAGTGGAGATATGCCACGATGTCACCTTCGATGAAGATGTTGCCCTCAAGAGAGTAAGAAATCTTCCTAGCTCCAAGGAAGACAAAGAAGATGAACAAGCAAGGAAGTTGGAAGAGTCGAAGGATGACCTGATGCTCGATGTTGAAGGACCTATGGATCCCATTGATCCACCTCCTTCAAATAAGAGAAGACCCTCATGGCTTAGGGATACTCTCGAAGATGCCGAGAGACATATTGCCCCAAGGGGGACATTCCGTGAAAGCAAGAAGCTGAAGAGATACCAAGGGTATCTAGCAACCATGAGTACGATAGTACAATCTGAGCCTGGAACATTTGAAGAAGTTGTAAAGCACCAAGTTTGGAAGGATGCTATGCACGAAGAATATGAGTCCATTATGAAGAATGATGTCTGGGAAGTGGTCCCAAGACCGGAGGACAAATCTATTGTCACATCCAAATGGCTCTATAAGATCAAGCATGGATATGATAATGGCTCTATAAGATTAAGCATGGATCTGATGGAAGTGTTGAAAAGTACAAGGCGATATCCGTTGCCCTAGGCTTCCCTCAAAAAGAATGCATAGATTATGATGATATATTTGCACCTGTGGCCCGCTATACCACCATCCGATCTATTATTGCCCTTGCTGCTACGCAAGGATGGAGTCTAGATCAGATGGATGTGAAGACTGCTTTTCTGCATGGATCTATAAAGGAAGAGGTGTATCTAGAGCAACCTCTGGGGTTCGAAGTCCGAGATAGAGACACCCATGTATGCAGGTTGAAGAAAGCCCTCTATGGGTTGAAGCAAGCCCCCAAGGCTTGGTACGAGAGGATAGATAGCTATAGATGAAGCTGGGCTTCACTCGAAGTAATGTTGATCCGAACCTTTATTTTAAGGTTGATAGAGAAAGGCCTCTCATTTTCGTTTTCTATGTGGACGATCTCTTCCTAACAGATGCTGACCCTCTCATTCATCAGTGTAAGAGGGAGCTAGCTTCCGAGTTTGAGATGAAATACCTAAGACTGATGCAATACTTCCTAGGCTTGGAGGTCTGTCAAAGGCCAGGCGAGATTTTCCTTTCTCAAGGAAAATATGTCGTGAAGCTGCTGGAGAGATTTCGTATGGTGGACTGTAAGTCTGTGTCGACACCAATGGAACTCAAATTTAAGAAGTTGAGTGGAAACGTTGTTGGGCCCGTGCTAGCAAATCCTACCGAGTACCAACAAATCGTAGGGGCCCTGATGTTCTTAGTGAACTCCTGTTCGAACGTATGTTTTGCAATGAACACTTTGAGTCAACACATGGTTGAACCTCATCACATTCATTGGATTGGTGCCAAGAATCTGTTGAGATATCTTCGGGGCACAATCAACCATGGGCTGAGATACACTGCCAGGAGTTTGAGACTCCATGGATATACTGATGTCAATTGGGTCGGCAATGTGGTGGATCGCAAGAGCACAACTGGATGCTGCTTCACCTTGGGTTCTGCTTCGATATCTTGGATAAGCAGGAAGCAGGAGTCAGTGGCTTTGAGCACCGCTGAGGTCGAATACATTGCAGCGAGTATGACCTGTTGTGAAGATGTTTGGTTGCGAAAGCTCTTCAGTGAGTTGTTCAGGCATGTGCTACCACCGTTATCCTTTGTGTGATAACCAAACTGGGATTCGTCTTTCTGAGAATCCCGTGTTCCAAGCATATGGATATCAAGTACCACTTTATCCGGGATATGGTATAGCGAGGCGCCGTAAGGCTCGATCATATAGGAACTGATGAGCAGGTCGTGGATATTCTCACTAAGCCCCTGGGGAAGGTCAAGTTCCTAACCTTCCGTGAGAAGCTTGGAATTGTGGAAAGACCCTATTCTGAGGGTCATGCTTGAGTTGGACTATGAGCTCTGGGAGCTCCAGGGGGCTTGGGGATAGCTTCTTGGAGCTATAAGCACTCACGAGGCTAGGCTTGTCGAACCTTGTGGTGCTTCTGCCCCACCATTATGATATTGAGTTGGTTCGCCTCTCTTTGATCTATTCCCCGCGTGCATCCTACCCATGGAGTTTCAAACTCATGGGAAGTGTACATCTCATTTGGCCAATGAGGTGGGAAATGTGGATTGAGACTAGAGCAAGATCGATGGACGCATCAGAGATTGTCGTACTCTCTATGTCTAGGATGGCACATGTCCAACACCTTGATCTAGGATCAAGTATGATGAGGTTTTATTCTCTCAAATGACTTCGAGTCAATAAACTAACTTCAAGTTAGTATGAGACTCTTTTGAGTCCGAGAGAGGTTTTTACCTCTAAGCTGACTTCGGGTCAGCTGTGTGTGATGCCTTTGTGACTCACCTTTTGTTCTGAAATAAAGAGCCAACAAAGCAAGTTACGACAGGATGACGCACGATGTTTGGTTTGGTACATGATGGATGGCACTTGTGGACAGATGGAGTTCTCCCTAGTTGAGAGGGAGTGTTAATTTTGGGCAACTAGGTCCAAACTCCATGTTGCACTGCTCATATGACGATGTTCATATTTTTGTTGGATTCCTCTTTTGGAGAGGTGCAAGATTGATCTAAAGATCATCTTGATCGGATGAGCAAAACTTTGATTTTGAATTTATTTTCCACATGTGCAAGGTCGGCCAGATTTATCCCACATGCCTAAGAGATGTGTCACACACCCTCATTGATGAATACAAATTGGAGAGACTTGGAGGTCATTTTCTCATCATACCATCACGCATTCTCTCATTGTGATCTAATTGGTTCAATAGCCTTTGGAGGCCCTTTTTCCCTCACATGTGTGGAGCGAAGTTGTTGTTTTCTACGCTGATCTGTTTAGGGCTTTTTGTTTTCTGTGCTGATCTGTTTAGGGCTTTTTTGCTGCAGCGTTGACCGTAGTCAACCCTTGGTCGTTTGACCTCAATCTTCTGCAAAATTTTCGATTTTAGGAGGCCATACAGCTGGGCACTAAAATCAAGGAATTTCGGGTTGTTTGACCAAAGCCCTAGTTTATTGCATTGACTTTTCTGAAGTTGCCTACGTTGAATTTTCTGCATTGTCCCTGGTTTGACTTGCATTGACTTGTGATGAGTTGACTTTGAGGGTTGTGGGTGTGACACATGAAAGTGTTGGTCGACTGAGAAAGACTTTGATGGTTGAAGCATCCTGCTGATCGTCGTAATGCCACAATACCTCATATCTTTGCTGGACAAAAGGAATTGTAAATCTGATCTATATTTGGCTTGTCTTCTATTGATCTATTATTGTGTTCTATCAGCATTTTACTTTCAAGTTTATGTGATTGCTATTTTGTATTGGGCCTAAGAAAGATTGAAGTAAAAGTGCATCAATCAAGCATAGAACACCATGGGGTTATCTAAATTTAACAAAATCCATAACCAGGTACATCTACAACCACTCATGGGTTTTGAACCTTATGAGAACGCACACAGGGGGTAGAGAGTTTGTTCGATCAGCCATCACACGATTTGCAACCAACTTCCTTTCGTTGAAATCCCTTGTTCAGCAAAAATCAAACTTGAGGAAGATGTTTTCATCTGATGAATGGAATTCATCTCAGTGGAACAAAAAGGCAGAAGGGAAATAGATGGTTGACCAAGTATATGACAAAATATTTTGGTCAAAGGCAGAGGAGATTGTGCTATTTAGTGAGCCTTTGTCAGAGTTTTGCATATGGTGGATAGTGATAAATCTGTTATGGGTTTTGTTTATGAGGCGATGGATCGGGCCAAGGAACAAATCAAGGCAGCATATGGGGATAAAAGGCAGAAGTACATTCCTCTATTGAGAATCATTGATGAAAGATGGAATAAACAACTCCATAGACCTTTACATGCAGCCGACTACTACTTGAATCCAAGTTATGAAATTTTGGATTTCAATTCTCATTAAGTCATTGCTTATAAGTTTTAAGTTTTAAGTTTTAAGTTTTAGCTTTTAGTTTTATTGACTTGGTGAATATGTTTTTGTTTTCTGAATTTTGAAGGTACCATTGCACTACAAATTTTGAGGTTGATGGGGAGGTTTTGGGGGGATTGTATAAATGCATTGAGCGCATGGTCCCAGATTCCAATACTCGAGATCAAAATCATAACAAGCTCTTGAATTTCAGTGAGAGTATTAGTACCATTGGAATTTCTATGGCTATAAGAAATAGAGCAAAGAGTCCCCTAGGTAAGAACTGTTAAAATTTGCAAATTGTTGCGTTTAAGGTTCAACCTTCAAATTCATTTGCTAATACTTTTTTTCCTTCCACCCTTTTTGCAACCTATTGGTGGCAACAATTTGGTAGTGAATGCCCTCAATTGCAAAAATTTGCAATTCGAATTTTGAGCCAAGCACATAGTGCTTCAGGGTGTGAGTGGAATTGGAGTGTGTTTGAGTGCATACACACCAGGAAGAGGAACCGTTTGGAGCAAAAGCGGTTGAATGACATGGCTTTTGTTCAGTACAACCTTAGGTTGAGGCGCAATCAATTGCTGAATAAAACCCCTGAAACAAGCAACATTGTCTTGGGTGACTTTCATCCAGCATCAGAATGGGTTGTGGAGAGTCGAAGCACCAGCGTTTGACAATGAAGACCTTTCTTGGTTGGACTTGGACCCACCTCCATAGGATGCAGAGGCAAATATATCAAAATCACCCGTAGCAGCTTCAGGGCCAAGGGAATCAAGCCATAATCCCATTGCAGACTTGGATGCTCATGCTATTCATTTTTCAAATGAGGATGAGGAGGATGATGATTCTGATGATGACTGATGATTTGATAATATGTAGCTTGTAGTATTGTAGGTTGTAGTATAATACTATGATCTAGCATGTTATTTTGGACTATAAAGACCTTTTAGAGCCTGCTTCTTGATGTTTGTAACATTTTTGGTTCAGCGATGTTTTGCACTAAGTGTTATTTTGGCTAAATGCACCTATATAAATGAGAACTTTCGCATATTTGTGTTTAAATGGTTTGGATTAATATGGATGTAGATTGTTTTTCTTTAAAATATGAATATTTATGTGTTTTTGGTAAATTGATTTTTTTTTTTTTCTGGTTCTAACCGATTCACAGTCCACAAGGCTTTTCGATTCGATTTCGATAACATTCTTATATCTAACCAACCATCTAATGAGATTGTGCACCTTGTTTCTTTCCAAGACTCTTTCATTTTCATCAATCTACCTGTCACTATTTATTTTGACCTCTTGAGAAGAAAAATAATTGGTTAGGCACACTAAGCTTTTTCTACCACATTATAAGGTTGAGAAAATGAACCCTTCACTCAAACCAAAATCACTAGTTAGGCATGTTAAACTTTTTGAATTTCTATCATATTATAAGGTTGAGCAATCCAAGTCTAAAGACTTTGAGTGAGATGATGTTTATGTATCTCTCGCTGATGATCCCATTTTTAGTAGCGTTGAATCAATGATGAGTCTCATGAGTGATCATGTTGACCAGTGATTTGTGGTTTTGATGTCTATTTCTGTTGCTACTACTACCATTGCTACTAAGGTTGCGGAGGATTTTTAGGAGTCCTCAAACACTCAGCCAAATTATTTATGTAGCTCATGTTGATGATCCCTTGTCTAGTATTTCTAATGAGTTTGATCATGATGAGGAGTGATCATGATGAATAGTGATCATGTTGATCACCGATATGTAGACTTGTAGTAGGCTAATGATCCCATAGTTATAAGATTGTTTTTGGACTCTAGAGGCCATTTAGAGTCTCATTGATTATGTATTTTGTTGCTGATATGTATTGCACTCGATGTCAATTTGATATATTCACCTTTACCTGGTATATAGATGAGCAGACTTTGCATATTTTATCTCTATTGGCTTGGAATCATGGTTTTAAATCTTAAAAATAGTTTTTTCAATAAAAACTAATTATTTCATGTATTGTTTAAAGACTGGTTCATTAAAATCTGACCAATCCCGGTTTGCCCAACTCTGATTTGAGAGACATTAGTTCAACTTATCAATCATGAAGGCACATTAGTTCAAGATATTATGTCGACAGATCATATTTTCAACCTCTAATGACATCTTATCAATCCAATAAAGGCACATTAGTTCAAGGGGTACTTTTAGAATGAGACTCAAGAAATCAAAAGTCATATTTAGCAAACAAACCATATTTTTGGTCCCAAAATTCAACATGAGCAACTTAAGGGAGGGTATAATCTCAAGCTTTTCTTTGTCTCAATTCTTTCTTAGTGGGCGATTAACTAAACTTAATCATTCATGTCCTATTTCAGTTCTGAACTTATAAACGGGACACACTAATGGAGGAGAATTGCTTCAAATTTTTTTTTTGTGCATGCTTAACTAAAAGAGGTCTACAAGGCCACTAGGCGAGCGAGCGCATCCACCTCCTAACTAGGTGCCTTGAGCATGCGAGCACCTCACCTTTAGTTGAGATCAACATGACAAGTTGGGCATGATGACGAGTGTGCACGCCCAACTGAACGAGCTTAGCTTGGCATATCGAGCACGACGAGTCGGCTTCTGCATCGTACGAGCACATGTGCACAATTATGTCGCGTGCAATGGGTACATGTCCCCTTATCGCCACAGAGCACAACAATAGGTATGGTTGGAACAAACGCGATTGGTAGGATGGAACAGCCCAGGGGTCGGCCCGACCAAATGATAGTTACAACAAAGTGTAAGGGAGTCAGCTAGACACATGCAACATGGGTGAACGAGTCACAAACGAAGGGCCAAATCAAGTATGAAGGGGTGTGTGACCATATTGCCGCCTTTATCCACACTTGGGATTATTGTTGAGAAAACCTTTAACTCCACTTGGTGTGGCCTTAGGGGAAAGTCTCGAGTTGAGGTTGTCACTCAATTTTCAACTCCTCTATCTAGGCTTACTCCTAGCCAAGCCAAGGGGGGTGGACCCTAAAGATATCTAAGGCTCGACTAATTCACTATACAACATCAAAGCACATTCATGAGCATATACATCAGCAAGAATGAATATTACAAGCTAATCAAAGTAAGGCTTGTGTACCATGATATAAGAACTTGCTAAAAGATATTCCAAGAAAAGATAATCAATCTAAAACGAAATGCTTGGAAAGAAAAGTTTGAAGTAAAGATACCACAAAGGATAAGTGCCTTCAAAGTAAAATGGCAAACGGTAACTTAGCAAGTACAATAACTTGAAAAACGCTCGAGAATGAAATAAAAGCCCAATCAAATGATACTTGGAGTAAAAAAGGATTGCTCAAAATAAACAACACTTGCCAAATGAGAGCATATGAAACATAAACTCAAATATAAACCTTGCTTTGTAGTGTAGTGAAGTTATCTTGCGAAATTTTATCTCAAGTTGGTAAGTTATAGGATCTAAAGCAAGTTTTAGAATAACTTCCTTCCCAAACCTTACCCTCGCGTGGCTCGAATCTCGAAGTAAGGAGACAATAGGGGATGGAGGGTGTTATGAATATAATTTATATAAAAATAATGTAAATATAATAATGATTAATTAGTGAAACATTAATTAGTAATTAGCACTGAAGAGGCATGTCTAATGGGACATGACCGATTATGAAGAGGCACCTGCCCAGGTATATAAGCGGGCCTCATTTGTAACAATCAAACATCACTTGTACATTCAACAATTCTTATATAATATATATTACTCATCCTACTATGGATACTTTTATATTCCATATATTCTAAGAATCTCATTGTGTATACAAACTTTGTTCGTTACATTGGTATCAGAGTTATTCGATCTTCTGGCCACTCAACTCCTACTCAAAGCAAATCTGATACGGCCTTTGGCCATCAAGTATTTGTCAAGTTCATTGTCAAGCTATTAAGGCTTTTAGCCACACAAGTAATTGGAGGTTCTCCATTTCACTATTAGGTATTTGGCCATAAAATTATAAAATAAAAATAAAAATAAATAAATAAGATTAAAAAATTATAAAATAAAAGTTTAAAAAGCATATATATAGGGAAAAAAAATTGAAAAGTAAAAAAAAATATTAAAAAAAGAGACTAAAAAGAGTTTATATAAAAAAAAAGTTATAAAAAAATAAAATAAAAATAAAAAATATAGAGATAAAAATAAAAATTAGAAAAAAAATAATAAAAAATTTTATATATAAAAAAAACCAAACCCAACGCACACAAGCCCACCGCTGTCAGAAGCTTGCAGTTGTCGGTGTCATCGACTGAATTCGAGCTTTGCCTGTGCAGACCCGCCACACCCATTTCCTACGACCGTCTTGCTTGTAATTGTCGTCCGTTGACGCCCAAGCAACCAACCACAGTCCGCGTTTGACATTCCACAGTGCCGCTTTCTTTGTAACTTTCGCCATCCAACAGAAAAACTGTCCCTCGAAGAACCCTGTCTTTTGCTTCCTATCACTATCAGCAGTTGCTACTGCAAAACAATCTTCCCACACTGATCGCCAACAGACTGTTTCCCAAGCCACCTTCCGCACTCGCGCCCGCATCCACCATTTAGGCAAACAACATTATTTAAGTCATCGTCCGAGCAAATTACGGCTACTGCAAACACACCCGCTGCAGGAAACATTTAGCTTACCACCGTCATTCGAACTCCAAGTTGTAGCCGCCTATTGGAATATTAAAGTTATCATTCAAGAATGAAGGGAATCAGTCATTGTAGAGTTCTGTCAGTGAAGGACAGCCTAGGGTCAATACGATTCACATCCACAACTTTAGTGAGCCTAGGGTCCTAAACTTGGAGCCTACTAAGATTTTCAATACTTGCACAAAAAAACTAGCCAAAGAAATTTGAATTGAAGAAGATGAAAGGAAGAAGTAATGTGCATACTTTCAAGCCCTTCTCTTTTGATCCTTTTGAAGGTCCAAGGATGGGATCAAGGCAACACGTGGGGCTCCTTGGCTAACTTGGAGTTAGCTCATCTAGCCAACAACATTCCCAAACTCCCAGTAGTTGGTAAACTGCACACAATAAATAGAATCCTTGTAATACAATGATCAGTACCAAGAACAATTGCCCTTCTAATGTGTTAAAATTGGCAACTAGGGATCAATTCCCTCATTTGGCAGCTCCTCTTTTGATGGAACTCTTCACCCTTGAAACGCACTTGCTGTTATCATTCTTCATTTGAAATTTTTGAATTTTTGTCCACCTCCAAATTCCTCTTTTTCATGTCGGCTCAGGTCTGCCTCTATTCATGTTGACCCTCTTGATGAAAAGACATGTCTCTTCACTCATGCCAACCACTATGTTCACCTCATTTGGCATATTCACATCACATCATTTCATCAAAAGAAGCTCGAATCTGAGGCAAAAGAAGACGAATTTTCTAAAGCAAAAGATGTATTCTTTGTGGCACATGTAAAGAAATATTGACTTTCATTGACTAAGGATTCTTTGACTGAGTTCAAGAAGGTAATTTGTGGAGGCTACTTTGATTGAATTCATGCACTGATTGACCGAGTTTTTGGGCATTCTTTCACAAGTTCGAACCCTCCTATTGACCTGCGTTGACCACGAGTCAACTCTTCACAGTTGACCTAATTGCAAAGGTCTGCAGTAGTCCGAAATTTGGACCTCCTGAGGCATTTCAAAGATGACACTTGGCAGTTTGATTGGTCTATTGTTTATTCTTTTGACAACTATTGGTTGGCTTTTTGGTGGAAATTTTAACAGTCAAAGGTTTGACTTTGACTTCATTATCATTGAACATTATTGGATTTTATCTCTCTGAACATTTGATATTTATTAAGAAGAAAATATCAATTGGATTTTGCACTGACATTAGCCTAAATATATGTGTTCTCTTGTCTTGGCTTGTCTTCTACATTTTATTGTTTATGCTCTATCTACAGTTACTGCCAATGTTGATATAATGGTTAATGTGATTGCTATTGAAATCTAAGTGGAAATTGTCATTGGGATAATAAAAGTATATTGAAGTAATTGTTGTAAGCATAGAACATACCATTGTCAAAATTAACATGGTATTAGAGCCAAGGTGAAGACAAGCCCAAGGAACAAGTAAGCAATCAATTCTGGAATTCTTACTACTGTTGGACAAGGTCTATTGAAACGAGTCTTTATGGCTTCTACCTCTTACTTCAAGACAGAGGATAAGCTCAATGACAAATCAGACTATCATGCTTAGAAGATGACATTTGATCTGACCTTGGAGGAACATGAAGTATTGGACTATGTACAAGGGAAAGTGGTGGAGCCTCGTTCAAATGCACTTGTTGCTGCTAGAACAAAGTATAGAAAAGGTGAGGTTAAAGCTAAGAAAATCTCAAATGACTCCATTCAAAAGCAATTAGTTGTCTATATTTCTGATTTGGGAACTTCTAAGGAAATGTATGATATGTTGATTGGGATGTTCAAAGTCAACAATGCAAATCAAATCCTCTTTCTCGAGAACAAGTTAAAGGATATCAAGTTGGATAAAGGGGAGTCTATCCAATCTTACTTCATGAGAATAACTCAAGTCAATAATGATTTGTTATCTACTAGAGAAGAACCTGTTGACAGGAAACTCACTCTTATTGCACTTGGAGGTCTTACAAGGCCATGGAAAACATTTGTCACCACCATTCTCAATAATGGCAGGATTCTTGGTTTTGATGAGCTTTTGGCTAGATGCACTCAAGAGGAAATAAGGATGATGGAGAGAGATAAGTTCTACAATGGAAATGAACCTATCGCTTCCTCTGCACATGCTAAAAGGAGGAATGATGTTAGTCCATCTAATTCAAGGAGATTGGGTCAAGGATCTAAGAAGGGATTCAAAGAAAAAGGCAAAGGAAGATGCTACAATTGCAATAAGTTCATCCACTATGCTAGAGAATGTCCTAGCAAGAAGAATTCTCTAAGGTACAACAACACCAATCAAAGAAACAACAGGTATAAAAATAAAGGAAAAAGGAATGCTCATGTTTCCCAAAAAGGAAATAATCGACTTCCCAAGAGGACAAGAAATATCACGTATGATGAAAATAATGTTGTAGAAAAACAAGATGAGTTTTATCTTATTTATACTCTGTCTACTGCCTTGGATCATTAGTTAATTGATAGTGGAGCTTCAAGGCATTTCACTAGATATAAGGAGGCCCTCTCAAATTTAGTTGAGAGGAGAACTAATCTAAAAATTATTCTTGGAGATAATCTTACCTTCCCCGTGAAAGGGATAGGAATTCTTACTCTTCACTTGAACTATGGTCAAACCATACATCTTCAGGAAGTCTTGTATGTGCCCAATTTGAAGAAGAATTTGATGCTTATTTCTGCGATGGAAGACAAAGGTTTCAAGGTAGCTTTCATTGATGGAAAGGTACGTGCATGGCATAGGAACTTCAAAGATGTTTTTACTCTTGGGTTTATGGTTGATGGTCTTTATCAAGTTGGTGGAAGTCCTTTGGGTGCATTGGCAAGTGATACCTCTACTCAATGCGAGCTATGGCACCGAAGATTTTCCCACTTACATTACAAAGCCTTACCTAGGGTAAGGAAGACGGTCACAAGAATGCTCGAGTTTCATATGAACCAAGAAGGAGTCTGTCAAGGTTGTGCCACTAGGAAACATATAAAGGGACCATTCCCTTCTAGTGAGAGTTAGACAACCAATATTCTTCAATTGATCCATTATGACCTGTCTGGTGCCTTGCCCGTAACTTCATTAGGAGGATACTCATACTATGCAATTTTTTTGGATGACTTCTCACGCAAAAAATGGATTTATTTCTTAAAGAGGAAGGATGAAGTGTTCAAATGGTTTTGTTCTTTCAAAGCGTTGGTGGAGAATCAAACAGGAAAGAAGATCAAGATGTTGAGGACTGATAATGGCACTGAATATGAATCTAATGAATTCAACTCCATGTCTTTCTGAATATAGACAACTTGTAGGGGCCCTAATGTTTTTGGTAAACAACTGACCGGACATATGTTTATCTATTAATACTTTGAGTCAGTTTATGGTCAAGCTTCATCATATACATTGAGTTGCTGCTAAGAATCTCTTAAGATATCCTCGTGGCACTATCAATCATGGACTAAGGTACAATACCGCGAATTTTGGACTACATGGATATTCTGATGTTGATTGTGCTGGCAGTGTGTTAGATAGAAAAAACACGTCAAGATATTGCTTCTCTTTGGGATCTGCTTCAATTTCTAGGATGAGCAGGCAGCATAATCGATTGCTCTAAGCACCGCCGAGATCAAATATATTGTTGCTAGTATGGCATGTTGTGAAGCCATCTGGTTGAGGAAGCTCTTCAGTGAGCTATTAGAGCACGTGTTGGATACCACCATCATCTATTGTGATAATAAAAGTGGGATTCGCATTTATGAGAATTTTGTGTTCCACGATCGATCCAAGCATATTGATATCAAGAACCACTTTATTTGAGAAATGGTACAATGGGGAACAGTGAGGCTTCATCATATCAGGGCGAATGAGCAGATTGTTGACATCCTCACGAAGCCTTTGGGGAAGGCCAAGTTCTTAGCCTTCAGGGAGAGACTTCGAGTTGTAGAAAGATCCTCCCATGAGGGTCCCAGTTGAACATTGAGCTCTGGAAGCTTCTAGGGGCTGGGGTAATTCTTGGAGCTATGTGTGACCATAGGGTGAGTGGTTCACCTTCCCCTATAGGTATGATGTGCACATGGTGAGTGGTTCACCTTCCCCTTTACCCCATGGTGATATATGTGAGCATAGGGTGAGTGGTTCACCTTCCCCTATGGTTGATAACATATGCATAGAATGAGTGGTTCACCTTCTCCTATGACATATGAGTAGGATGAGCAGTTCACCTTCTCTTGTGGATGTCCCAGGATACAACCTACCCTTCCAGTCCGGGACTCTTGGGAAGTACCTCTCATTCGGCCAATGAGTTGGGAAAAGTGGATAGGGACCATTAGCACTATCGATGGATGCATAAGGGTACTTCCATACTCCCTATGTTAGGATGCATGATGTTCAACTTCATCACTAAGGATCAAGCCTGGTAGGGGTTCTACCCCTAGACATCAAGACTTGCCTCTGTCATATGGATGAGGTTGGTAGGGTCTTGTGACCCACCCTCCATGATCTTTTCTTCTTGATGTATGATATCAATCTTCAGCAAAGACGAGACAAGTTGCAGAGACAATACATGATGAGCTTGATGGTATAGTTATGGATAGACGTTGGCAAGTGAAATTACTCCTTAGTTGGGAGGGAGTGTTAAAGTTGGAAACTAGGGATCAATTCCCTCATTTGAAAACTCCTTTTTGATGGAACTCTTCACCCTTGAAGCACACTCGATGGCATCATTCTTCATTTGAAATTTTGGAATTTTTGTCCACCTACAAATGCCTATTTTTCATGTCAGCTCAGATCTACCCCTATTCATGTAGGCCCTCTTGATGAAAAGACATGTCTCTTCACCTACACCAACGACTATAAATATAGCCTCATGTTCACCTCATTTGGCACATTCACATCACATCATCTCATCAAAAGAAGCTCAAATTTGAGGCAAAAGAAGACTAATTTTATGAAGCAGAGGAAGACGTATTCTCTATGGCACGAGTAAAGAAATTCTCTATGTTGACCATCATTCTCTCTCCACTGACTTTCGTTGACTGAGGATTCTTTGACCAAGTTCAAGAAGGAAGTTTGTGGAGGCTACTTTGACCGAATTCTTGGACTGATTGACAGAGTTTCTGGGTATTCGTTCACAGGTTCAGACCCTCCTGTTGACGTACGTTGACCGTAGGTCAACTATGCGCAATTGACTGAATTGCAGAGGTCTGTAACATTCTGAAATTCAAACCTCCTAAGGCATTTCTGAGATGATACTTGGTAACGTTTGATTGGTTTGTTGTTTATCCTTTTGACAGCTATTGGTTGGGTTTTTGGAGGACATTTTGACAGTCAAAGGTTTGACTTTGACTTCATTATCATTGTATATTATTAGGTTCTCTCTTTCTAAACATTTGATATCTATTAAGAAGAAAAGATAAGTTGGGTTTCCCCCTTGTAGGTTTTGCCCTGGCATTAGCCTAAATATTTGTGTTCTCTTGTCTTGGCTTGTTTACTACATTTTATTGTTTATGTTCTATCTACAATTACTATCAATGTGGATCTAATGGTTAATGTGATTGTTATAGAAATCTAAGTGGAAATTTTCATTGGGCTAATAAAAGTTCATTGAAGTAATTGTTGTAAGCATAAAACATACCATTGTCAAAATTAACATAATGACTAGATTTTTCTTGTGGTTCTACCAAGAATCCACAAGCCTATATCACGTCTAGAAGAGGGGCAAGTCTAAGAGGAGCTACAAAGAGTTCCTCCTCCCTAGGCAATATTACCTTCAATCTGAGATACAAATAAGTGTAAGCAAGAGAGAAAACTCATACATACAAGAGCATTCACCATCATACAAGCGAAGATAACCCCCAAAGACTTTTTCAATATTATTAAAGCGAGAATTATTCCAACAGAGTAAGCCCAAGCATAGAGCTTCCAACCATGGGCAAGAGTGAGCCCAATGGGCTTATTTACACAAAAAATTGAGAGAATCCCAATGTGAGATGGTCAAACAAGTGGAAAAAGGGGTGGAGATCCCAAGGAGGTCGAGTTCTCCAAGTGTAGAAAGTGTTGGCCATAACTATCAACACATGTCCCTTGACTAGTGCGAATTCCTGTGACTGGCTCTGTGTATCACTTCTTGGATGCCTATGCTGTTGGAGCTCGTTGCCAAGTGTAGATGAGGTTGGGGTGAAAGGGAGACAAATTCCTAGCATAATTGTTGTTAATCAACACCATCAACTGCCATATATAAATGCTCAACAATGATCTACGTGGACTGATAGAGGTTGGCATTGTATGGCATGTTTGGCTATGAGTTAAGTGTAGCCAAGTGGATGGTTAAGGAGGAGTTAACTCCCTCCTTAACTATCAAATCAAATCTCAAACAAATCATCAGCTAACACCCAACAAATTCGTGGATGAACAGTAGTGGATCCGTGGACCTCCAAGGGGAAAGTTGACTATGTCATGTAAGCAACCTATGAGCCTCAAACTACCTATCGACTTCGCCCATTAGATCCCTCAATCGTGGTGATGGGATGGCTGCCATATCAGCCCTTTAACTCCTCTTTGACTCCAGTTGAATGCCACATAATTTTCCTTGTGCTTTTGACTTGGACAAATAATAAATGTGTCCAACACTTGCTAATTTTTTTGATATTTTTCGTCTTTTTGGCCACAAACACTAGAGAAAGTGGGTTTTGAGGGTTAGATAGCCATTTTTTGACCCCCAAAGGTGGTCTTAGGATAATGTTGACATTGTGAGCATCAATTTCAAGTACCCACATAGCACCAACGTATCTTAGATACATTTATTTACACTTTTACATAGAAAATTAATTAGATCTCGTCCTACGGGAAATTTTAATTAATTAAAAAATCCTATAAAAACCTAGTCAAATTCTACAACGCTCTGGACATAACCTAGCATAGTAATATACATCGAGCTTAGGCATTAGGACAGACCCAAGGCCCAGTTATCAAGCCACACTCCAGCTTTGGAGGTATATGATTGAAAAACCTCAGCTAGTTATTCATCGCTAAAAAGCAAGAATAATTAGCTAAGTAAAAAAACACCCTACAGTCACTTGATAATTAGGTCCCAAGTGGCCTCATCTTGTTACAAAAAGTTCATCATACTTGCAACACTTTATTACAATTCCCTCACAAGGGTGCAAAATTTGAGAGAGAGAATGTAGAGAGGAGAGAGAAAAAGGCATAGGTGCCCTGGTGACTTCTGAACTTCTAAAAAATTTGATGAGTGCCATGTACATTGATTGGGCCATGAGGTCTACAAATCTTGTTAGGTACAACTTAGCAAGTACAAACCCCAAGGGACATGACCGTTGGGCAACCCACGATTCATATAAATAAATTGAGCATGGAGTAAGGTAGATGCACAACAAAACCAAAGTATCACACAAGAGGAGAAAGAGAATCACAAGTCGACGAAGAGGTGCATTTGTTGAATAATGTTGTTGCTTGTGGAATATTTAAGTTTTATACGTTGCTTTAGTTAATGATGATGATATTAATGAAGAGAATGATAAACTTAGTTTTAGCCTAACAGTGTTGATTTGTGAGGCGTAGTCCAAGTGAAGTATCACCAAGGTGGGTCGAGCCATCGGGGAGAAACACGCTAGTGTTGCACGACTAGAGATCATGGGATGCCTAAAACCGTGAGAAGTCTCTAGGGGCGTGACAAGGTTGTTTCCTTGTGTGGTTTCATTGATCTAACACATGCATTATTGGGAGAGACTAAGGCATGTCTTATCCTCTTTTCCATAGTCTAAACTCAACAGGAATCACTATAAGATAGGTATTGCCATTTGTATTTCCTTCCAACCTATATTCATCCCTATGATCATGCATTAAAGGAGCAATATTGGTGGAGGAATTTCCAGAATTCATCTTTTTCCGAAATCCATAATAGACAGGTGACTTCCCCACAGTTTTAACTTCAGTTTTAACTTCAGTTTTGACTCACATGTGTCTCAACTGTCATTTGTGGAATGAAGAGCAACCCCATTTGGACATTTATCATTTTCTTTGTATTTGAAGATGTTGTGTACGGATCATATTTTCAGAGTCTAAACTCAACATATCAATTCAATGAAGGCACATTAATTCAAGGGGTATTTTAAGCATTAGATTCAAGTAAAGAAATCCAACATTATCATCTTTGGCAGATTAACCATATTTTTGGTCTCAAATCTGACCATGAGTAACTCAAGTGGGGTGCATTCTCGAGATTTTCTTTGTCTCAATTCTCTCTTGGTGGGACGTTAATTAAATTTATCATTACCTATTTATTAAATTCTTTTATACCAAATCTGATTTACTTTACTTCAACAATTTATTAAAAACCCAAATATTTTTGAAATTGCTCATAAATAAACACATTGTTATATTAACTCAAAATATCATGCAATGGAAATAAAATGGAGAGATCAATCACCATACAATAGCAAATTTGTACCCAATACAATCTTCCCTCATATCATTAAACTTTGGAAATTTTTGGGTTAGACCCACAAAGAATACACAGTAAAATACGAGTATTGGGAAACTAGAAAGTTGGCCCCACTTTGGAAAATCAACCTCAAGGAAATTGACCCAACTGAAGGAATTCGGCCCTGGAGAATTAGACCTGTATAACCAGCAAATTGCCCCCCTTTCTTCTCACCTCATATGGCTCCTACCAGTGTTGCGAACATCTCGATAAAATCCTGATTTTATCTCAAAATCACGATTTTTTGGCCTAGCCGATGTTTGTCGATTTTTAAAGATATTTTTATGGCATCTTAGTTTTGCCGATGTTTGTCGATTTTTTACCGATATTCTCCCGATTTTCCTGATTTTTTGGTTTTCTGGACCCTTGTCGATTTTATCCCGATGGCGATTTTCGCAACGTTGGCTCCTACACACTTGAAAAATCGGCATCTCTAAATATTTTGATCTCCTCCACAATTCAACCCTCCTCTAAAGCAACTCGGCCTCCCTCTTTCCTAAACTCGGCCTCTCTGGATCTCATGAAATTCCTTGCAAAACTTCTCCTCACTCCTCTTCAATCCACTCAAGCCTCTCGCTCTAGAGAAAATCACTTCCTCCACAATTATGTGTCTCCACCTCAACCTTAGGGTTATTTTATAATTTCATTAAGCCAAAATCCCTAACCCTAATCTCCTAAGTGACCAATGGTTAGGATTAAATCCTAAGCCTCACTTGAGATCAACGGTTGAGATTATATCTAAGTCAATTAAATAATTTTATTATTTATCCTTAGAACATCAACGTGATAAACCACAATAATTAATTAAATTAATTATTACTTTTCCTAAGTTAACCTTAAGAAAGAAATCATAATATCACTTATTCCACCAAGCAAGCACCTAAAGAGGCAATCAAATATTTTCTACCTACTAAGGCACCAAGCCAATGTAGAAGACGTTTTGAGGTTGCAAAAATCAACATTATTTACAATTCTAGACTTAAGAATAGGCACACTAATGCAAGAAGTTGATACGCTATGTGGTTTCATTCAGTTCATGCCTATCCCTATGTTGTTATTTGAAGGTGCACCTATTGAGGAGATTCTAGCTTGTAGATATCGCATCAAAGCACATTCATTATTAGAAGTTTTGGCATGTTTTGTTCTCTTTTCCATTGTCTAAACTCCGCAGCAATAGCTCGATGTTAGGCACTACTATGCCTATAGCCCCCCAGTCTATTTTCATCCCAATGATCATGCATCAAGGGAGTATTATAAGAATTTACAGAAGTTATCTTTGTTCAAAATCAATATCAGGCGCTTCCACGTGGTTAAAAAATAATTATGACTCGCATATCTTAGCAACAAAGGGACATCTTTTGGAGATTTTCTTGGTATTTCAAGATGTTATGTTAACATTTCATATTTTCATCCTTTAAACTTGACTTACCAATCCAATGAATGTGCATTTCCATCCCTAGGTGATTGTCGTCCTTACAATCACAATTGAACAAACAAATTGTTGAAGTTAACTAATGCAAAAAATAATTTTAGACCATAACATCAATCTCAAAATAGTTGGAAAGGTAGACGATTTCACACATACAAGTAATTTCCACTTCAAATCAACTTTTCGTTCCTTTAATCGAAGTTTGAAGTCTACTAAAAAGTGAGCAAGTACACGGTTCTCAAAAACACATTGAACAAGGCGTATGGCCTACATAAGAGAGATATAACTGCTGGAAAAAACGAAAAATAACAGCATACTTTTGTAAAGTTGTATTGTTGTCGGTGTACTTTTGTACATTTCCTGTATGATGTGATATACAGGCTGTAAGGATCTATAAGGATGTGGTTTCGTTGTCCAAACTATATGGATCTACAACCATATGACCGCCTTTACTACCTGTTGTACAATCTACAATTGTACAGTTGCCTATGTGGCTTGCTCTTCCCGAATCAACCCTGCTCTCTCTCCCCCATAGTTGTCGTCCCTTTCCAAGAAAGGTTATGTTTGAACTTCCTATACGCAGCTAGCTATCTATACTTACACTAACACTAATTTTACCAAATCCCTAATCTCCAAAACCTAATTTGACTTTGCATTAGTTGCACATTGAGATAGACGAGTTATGCGCTTTCATTGCGGTTGAGTAGAGGAAGTGCCTGCCGCTGGAGGACTTGGGGCTGGTACTAGTCGATCTACATCTAATTTCTCAGTCCCTAATGCATCCAAGTCCATATCAACATCAATATCAATATCCTCGTCAAGCTCAATCTCTATTGGTTGAGTCTCCACTACCCAATCTAAGGTCGGATCAATATCTTCCAACACAATGGGATCTTTATCAAATCTTTTCTTCAACAATTGGTTGCGTCTTAGCCGGAGGTTATATTGGACAAAGACTAGATCATTTAACCATTTTTGTTCTAAACGGTTTCTCTTCTTCGTGTGACTCCTCTCAAAGATGGACCAGTTGCGCTCACATTGGCTACCAAATGCCTCCCACTAGTTCAACAAATTATATCCAATTTTCAAATTATAAACAATTTAACAAAATAAGAATTTGAAAATTGAAATTGTTTACCTAGCTCATTATCTTCCCTTACAATCCTTGCTAGGCTTTTGTCGAAGGTACCTGTGGCTCTACTGAAACAAGTGATCTCCAATTGCTCACTCTCATCAGGGACCATGCGCTCAAGGCACTCATACAATCCATCTTTCACTTCCCCAGTCAAATCTTCTCCCAGTTGAGCTTTATAATGATACCTTGGGTTTAGGGAATACCCAGCTACATGCATAGGGTGATGGAGTCGATTGTTCCATCTTTGATCAATGATGATCTCCCAAAAAGGCCCATACTTAGCCACTCTATCTTTGTATGTTTCCCTTATTTTCTCATTTTCCTGATCCATAGCCTCATAAATGAAACCTATAGCCAATCATTCCCCATCCACCAATTGCTACACCTTAGCTATTGGCTCAGCAATTTTCACAATCAGTGTTGCCTCTTTCCAAAATGTGTCATCATTAAGTTTCTTTCTTACGTCTTTGCCATCCTGTTTGCAGGCCCATTGACATCCATTCCATTCATCACTAGAAAACATCTTCTGCAAATTTTTATGTTGGGAAAGCATAGATTGCAATGTCAAAAAGTGAGTTGCAAATCTAGTGATGGCAGACCTAACAAGATCCTTGCCCCTGTGTTTCTCCTCATCAGGTTCAAAATCCATGAGTGATTGTAGATTTACTTTGGTATGTGTTTGGCATGCTCTACAGTGTTCTTGATCCAATCTATTTTACCAATATCCTCAAGCATGAGGTCTATGCAATGTGTAGCACATGGGGTCAAAAGATGATTTTGTGTTTTTCCTCTAACATTTTATCAGCAAGAACATAGTTAGAAGCACTACCTGTGATGATCTCAACAACATTAGCCACCCCCACCTGTTCAACAACCTCATCTAACAAGTGTGCATCTTTCACCTTATCAAATGCATCAACTGATTTGAGAAACATGGTTCTATGTGGGTAGAAGATAAGAAAATTTATGATGGTACAATTCCTTCGATCAGTCCATCCATCAAACATGATGGTACATCCTGTTTTCACCCATGAGCTTTTGAAATCCTTCAAATATTCATCAATGGGCATAACCTCTTTATGCAAAGAGATCCCCTTAATTCATGAATACTAGGGCCTTTGAAGCCCTTACCAGCAGCTATGAGGGCATCAAACATGGGTTCATAATACAGTGAACGAGCAACATTGAAGGGGATATCAGCATCATACCACCATCTTGTTATGTATTCACAAGCAGTTTATTTGCATTCATTCTTCCTGTGGTCATCTAAAGTAGGTTGGATTTGACTTCGATGAGCTTGAGGACCATGTGCACTATCAAAGGGAGAGGAAGGCTACAAATAACTTTTGATACCACCCTTCTTTTTACCCTTACCCTTATCTTGAATGGACTCCAAAGAGGCAAGAACAAAGCAAAAGGGGTTGAATGCATTAGTACAAGGGATAGATGAAGAGCCCTCATAATCAAAATTGGGGTTGGTCGCTGTTGTAGCACAATTTGACTCAGCTAAAAGTCGAGAGAGATTCTGAGCAATTCAAGGTTGCTGAGGAACAATTATTAAAATTTAAGAAGAACTGGAACATGTTCAAGAAGATAACCACAAGCTCAACATATGTTGCTCAACGATTCTCCTCATCTCATGTCTTGGATGTGTTTCATGGCTCAATGTGTCAACAAATTAAAAGGTACAAGCATGAAAGTTCGAGTCTTCATGGAGGTGGAAAAAGTCTGAGGTAGGAAGATGCTTCATTGAAGAAATTTTCGATATACAAATTCCCTAGTTGAGGGTGGGTTACCTCATCTTCAATCACAAATTGATCCAGCCCTATCCAGCAAGCTCTATGCTGCCTTGCATTTCCTATGAACGATACTTCTTAACGAAGCTAGAGCAAATATTATATCTTATCATATTTTGGGGAATGTTGTTTTGCAGCATATCAACAAAAGGGAGACCAGCTCTATGAGATTATAATTGAAGAGAAGGACAAGAAGGAGAAACATCTCAAGCTATTATTTGAACTGACTGAACTTAGAAATCCTTTTGCAAGTTGGCAGATGGAAACAACTAATATGGCATCTCTGAATGGTACACTAGCTACAAGTGTCGTGGATAATGAGGTTAGTGTGCTTAAAAAATCTAATGTCAAATCTTTCAGATAAGATTGAAGATCTAAAGGTGATGATGCTAGCTCCACCGTTGTCTGAAGTTTTTCGATTTCTTTATAATGACAAGAGCCTTTCTCAAGATAAAAAAGTTTGTATGGATGTGAATTCCTTTTACGAAGTAGCAGCAACGGTAAGAAATGGTTTTGATCGGCCAAGTCTACCAGCAATTCCTTCCAATGGTAATATAACGCATCTTGGTGTGGTTGGGAGAGATGTGAAACGCCCAGCATCAAGATTTTATTCGAGAGCAGAAAATTACTTGCACAGAAAATGCAGACCTTCGCAGGTCATGATTTTCGATTTCAAATTGCGGACAAACAAAGAAAAATTTTAAAATTCCGCAATCTGGGTTTTGTGCAGAATGACCCCAATTGACTTACTTGCGAGAAATTTCCAGAAATTTGAAGCGGTTTCAGGTATTATGTGGGTTCCTTCAAACACCAATTTTCTTAAAATAAAATAAAAAAACGTCCTGCAAGTCGTAAATTCCTGGCATGGACAGAAGTATCAAACATTATTGTGACTTCCATCGGATTTTAATAGTTGGTGAAAGAAATTTTCAAGGATGCAAGCACTGTGTTAAGAAAAGAGGGAGCTAATGACCGGAGCAGCTATATCGCTGCGCTTCTTTTCTGAACTTTCCATAGAAAAACTTTTGGCACTGAATATGTGTTAGGTCCCTATATTACTAGTATAGTCCCTTATTGTTGTTAGTGTAACCCCCTTATTGTTATTATTGTACCCCTATAACCCCCATATTCTTATTATTGTGCCCTTAAATTATTATTGTTAGGTCGGCTAGGATTACATTGTGGCCCCATGGACTTCTAAATATAGAAAGGACGTTTTGTAATTTGTATCATCCAAGAATTGTTCATTCATGTAATGTATTGGAAGTTGCCCCCTCGAAGTGGCTTATTTCTAAGGCGTTGATATCTCTTTTCTTCTATTTTTGAAGCTGGTTTCACAACATTTGGTATCAGAGATCTGGATTCTAGGGTTTCGCTGCTCCAAACAGGTCATCGTGGCATTTTCGCTATAACTTTTTTTCTACGAAAGTTCAGAAGCTGAAATTTTCAGTGTGCAAAGCCAAAATCCGGAAGAACATCGTCGCAAAATTTCAGAGCTTGGTTCACAATATTTTCGGAGATATAATCTGTGGAATTTAGGTCATTTTGCAGGCTCTTGAATTTAATCTAAACAGGTCAGCGTGGAATTTTCACTATAACGTTTTTTCTACGAAGGTTCAGAAGCTGAAATTTTTAGAGTGCAAAGCCGAAATCCTGAGGAACATCGTCGCAAAATTTCTAATCTTGGTTCGCAATAGTCTCGGAGATATGATCTATGGAAGTTAGGGCTTTTTCAGGCTTCTGAATTTCATCTCAAAGAGGTGATCGTGGAAAAATCATCATAGCTCTCTCTCTGAGCATCGGATTGGAATTCTGTAAAAGTGGCCGCAAGTACACGGACTGTAGTTTGTTGTCTATCAATTTCAGAGCCAAAGGAGGAAATAGTGACACGTGGCAAGTCGTACAAGTTCACTCTACTAAACCAGTCCATAATTGGGTCATTGTGGGAGATTAGAAATAACTTTGTCTTGAAGAATCCAAATCAGATCAGACCTATGGCATTTGAAAGAAGCTTCAAAGGGCTACTACAGGGCCAAATTTCAGATATTGAGGATCCGCAATTATAGAGATAATTCAATTTCAATATCGAGCTCCTCAAAAGCAAGTAAAAAGTGTGTATTTTGTTTTCCGAATTGCATAAGTCTTGTTTGAAAAATCAAGTTGAATTGATTCCAAGGGTATATTGTAGAATAGATATCAGTATTGGATTCTAAAATGGCCCCTAAAGAGAATTCAACACCCATTAAGCCTTTAGAAGGCTCTACAATGACTCATGAAGACAAAGAATGGGAACATGACATATCAAAATTACAAGAACAAGTGCAACAAATTTCGCTCTCGCAAAAAGCAACAAAAAATGAAATGGAAGTTTTGAAGAAAGACATGGAAACTAAGATGCATGGTTTGAAGAAAGGCGTGGAAACTAAGATGAATGGTTTGGAAGCTAAAATGGATGGCATAGAAGTGGGCATGGAAGCTAAGATGGATGACATGGAAGCTAAGATCGATGAAAAAATGAAAGACAACATGGAAAACATGAAGAATGATCTAAAAGTAGACATAGAAGGTTTGGCAAAGTTGATACAAGAAATTTTTCCTAATGGTGAAAAGATAATAGAGGAAAATCATGATGAGAACAAAATAAATGTTAATCGTGATTTCATAAACTCTAATGTTGGAGGGAAGAACCACCATATTCCAAAAATGGATATGAGGAAGTTTGATGGAAAGAATCATGTAACATGGATACTATAGATGGAGCAATATTTTGATCTCAATAATGTGCAAAACACACAAAAGGTACGCATTGCAACTTTACATTTAGAACAAAATACATTTGTATGGTATCGATGACTTTTCTCCCATAAAAAAATTGTCACTTGGTCAATTTTTACGGAGGAAATGATAGCACATTATGAGGATACAAAGAGCAACACCTTCTTTAGCCAATTGATAAATCTCAAACACAAGGGTTTAGTGGGGCAGCACATTGAGGACTTCCAAAAATTGAATATAAGGGTAACTGATATTCCAGAGGAACACAGGATTGATCTCTTCATAGGCACTTTAAAGGATAACATCCAACATGAAGTTCGCGTTTTGGAACGTGATTCATTGGAGAAGGCATTCAGGTTGGCAAGAAAAATTGAATGTAAAATTATGGCAACAAGGAAGCCTACCACTCACTTCTATAAAGAGGGAAGTGTTGTGTTAAATTTGGACAACTAGGTCCAAACTCCATATTAAGATGCTCAGATTAAGAGGCTAATATTTTTGTTGGATTCCTCTTTCTGAGAGGTGTAAAATCCATATAAAATATGTCTTAATCCGATGAGCAGATCTTATATTTTGAATTTATTATTTTTAATGAATTATATGTGCAAGGTCGGCCAGTTTTGTAATGTAGGCTCGGATGCCCAACAGATGTGTCACACACCCTCATGATGGATATATATACAGGAAAAGTTGGAGAGATTTTCATGATTATCACAACTCACATCTTCCTCTCTCATCTAGGAATACCGAGCTACCAAGAAGGACGAATTTAATCCACACGTGTGAAGGACGAAGAGGACAAACTGTACAGTCAAGCTGAAGTACGGATTTGCTGCTGCTAGGGTTTCGCAGAAACTTTGACCAGCGTTGACTTTGGTCAACGCTTGGTCCAAACAAGCTGAAAATTGGTGGAAGGTTCGATTTATGAAGGCCGTACTACCTGGCACAAAAATCGAGGTCAAAGGGTTGACCGTTTTGCTGCTGCGTTGACTTTTAGCTTGCTGCCCCCTGCGTTGACTTTTCAGGACAGCGTTGACTTTTGCAGAGTTGACTTGGGTTGACTCATCTACTGGTTGGAGGGTTGTTGTGACACATGCTGGGCTGGCTGACCAAAGGAGACTTTGCTAGTTGAAGCATCCTGTTGACCGCCGAAACGAATACACACATTTTTCCTGTTTCTGATTTGTCTTCTGTAAGATCTACTTATATGTTCTATCTGCATTTTGCTTACCTACTTGTATGATTGCTGAAATAAAAGTGAAATTGCTTCTAGCATAGAACATCTACAAAACTTTACATGGTATCGGAGTTGAGGTGAAGACAAACTCAATCTATAGCAATCATCATCGAAGGAAATGGGTTCCACTAGTCTTGAATTCAAGGAGAATGACAAGCTGACTGGAAGTGATGACTTCCATCCCTGGAAGATGATATTAGATCTCAAATTAGAAGATCATGATCTCCTGGATCATGTGGCAGGGAGGATTCAAGAACCTCCATCCAATGCCTCTGCTTCTGTTAGAAACAAGTATAAGAAGGGAGAAATCAAAGCAAAGCTGCTGATCAGGGAATCCATAAATAAGAGTCTGGTTGCCTACATATCTGAACTAGGCACATCCAAGGAGATGTATGACAAATTGATACTTATGTTTCAAGTAAAAAATGTGAACCAAGTGCTATTCCTCAAGAACAAGTTGAAGAATATGAAGAAGGGCCGAGATGAGTCTGTTCAAACTTTCTTTCTGAAGTTGACCGAAACCAGGAACCATCTGCTAGCTATTGGGGAGATAATAGCCGATCGTGAGATGGTTCTCACCGCACTTGGAGGACTTCCATATGAATGGCAAGTATTCACAACTACCATTCTCAACAATAATACCATTCCTAACTTTGATGAGCTTCCGTCAAGATGTATGCAAGAAGAAACAAGGATGAAGGAATTTGATAATGAAAGAAATGCTGCCTATGGTGCTCATTCCCGAAAGAAGAACTCTGGTGGTTCTAAGGACAAAAGAAGGACAAAGACTCAAGAAAAGAAGGGTAAATGTTTCACCTGCCATAGGCCTGGACACTATGCTAGAGAATGCCCCTTCAAGAAGGATTCTCCCGATAGTGACGATAACAACAACAACCGAAGGAATGGGAATCAAAGAAATGACAAATCCAAAGGAAAGAGGAAGGCTCACTTTGGAGGAATCAATCAACCTTCTAAGAGGTCCAAAAATACCAGGTATGAGGAGTCTAATGTTGTTGATAAAAGAAATGAGTATATTCTGGTATCTGCTCTCTCCGCTGCATCTCTGCCCGACACGATGGATGTCTGGCTAATTGATAGTGGTGCCTCAAGACATATCACCGGATTCAAGGAAGCACTTTCTGACATGGTTGAAAGGGATACTAATCTAGAAATTATCCTGGGGGATAATGCCACTTATCCTGTAAAAGGGACCGGGACTGTGACCCTTCACTTGTCTCAAGGACAAGTCCTCCGTCTACAAGATGTACTCTATGTACCCAAATTGAAGAAGAACCTTGTGTCTGTATCTGCCATGGAAGACAAAGGATTCTATGTAACTTTCTCTGATGGAAAGGTGCTCATGTGGAAGAAGAGCTTCAAGGAAGCTATCTCAATTGGTTCTAGGGTTGGTACACTCTATCAGGTTGGAGGGAGTCCGTTGGGAGCTATGACTTGTGATACTATCCGACAAACCGAACTATGGCACCGAAGATTTGGAAAGCCCTTCCCGAAGCAAGGAAGGTGTATGTAAGGGCTGTGCTGAAGAATATAACATAACAAGGGGACCTTCTTTTCCCTCAAGTGTCACAAAGACATCTGAGATATTGCAACTGGTCCATTCTGATATTTCTGGTATGTTGCCTGTAACATCCCTGGGGGGATGTTCTTACTATATGACATTTACTGATGACTTCTCTCGCAAAACCTGGATCTTTTGAGGAAGCCATCAAGCATCAAGTCTGGAAGGATGCTATGCATGAAGAATATGAGTCTATTATGAAGAATGATGTCTGGGATGTGGTCCCGAGACCGAAGGACAACTCTGTTGTCACTGCGGAATGGCTCTACAAAATCAAACATGGATCTGATGGGAGTGCTGAAAAGTTTAAGGCAAGGTTTGTTGCCCGTGGCTTCTCTCAAAAGGAAGGAATTGACTATGACGATATATTTGCACCTGTGGCACGATATACCACCATTCGATCAATCATAGCCCTTGCTGCTACGCAAGGATGGAGTCTTCATCAGATGGATGTCAAGACCGCTTTTCTGCATGGTGTAATAAAGGAAGAGGTGTATGTGGAACAACCTCTGGGATTTGAAGTTCAGGATCGAGACACTCATGTCTGCAGGTTGAAGAAAGCCCTCTATGGGTTAAAGCAAGCACCCAGAGCTTGGTACGAGAGGATGGATAGTTACTTGATGAAGCTGGGCTTCACTCGAAGCAATGCTGATCCGAACCTATACTTCAAGGTTGTGAAAGAGAAGCCTCTCATTCTAGTACTATATGTGGATGACCTCTTCCTGACTGGTGATGACCCTCTCATTCATCAATGTGAGAGGGAGCTTGCTGCTGAATTCGAGATGAAGGACCTAGGACTGATGCACTATTTGCTAGGCCTGGAGTTCTGGCAGAGACCTGGAGAGATTTTCCTTTTTCAAGGAAAATATATTGTGAAGCTTCTGGAAAGATTTGGAATGGTGGACTGTAAGTCCGTGTCGACACCGATGGAACTCAACTTTAAGAAGTTGAGGAGCAACGTTGCTGGGCCCGTCCTACTGAGTATCGTTAACTCATAAGGACCCGGATGTTCTCAATGAACACTTGTTCGAACATATGCTGTGCAGTGAACACTTTGAGTCAACACATGGTTGATCATAACATTCACTGGGTTGGTGCCAAGAAACTTTTGAGATATCTCTGAGGCACGACAGACCATGGGCTGAGATACACTGCCAGGAGTATGACACTCCGTGGATATACTGATGCCGATTGGGCTGGCAGTGTGGTGGATCGCAAGAGCACATCTGGATGCTACTTCACATGAAGATCTGCTTCGTGCAGGAATCTAAAGTCGGCAGTCTTGAGCACCGCTGAGGCCAAATACATTGTAACATGTATGGCCTGTTGTGAAGTCACTTGGTTGCGAAAGCTCCTTGAGAGCGGTTCGAGCATGTGCTAGATGCCACCGTTATCCTTTGTGATAACCAGAGGGGGATTCATTTGTCATAGAATCCCGGGTTCCACGATTGATCCAAGCATGTTGATGGCTGGTACCACTTTATCTGGGATATGGTACAGCGAGGCGCCGTAAGGCTCGATCATATAGGAACTGATGAGCAAGTCGCGGATATTCTCACAATGCCCTTGGGGAAGGTCATGTTCCTAACCTTCCGTGAGAATCTTGGAATCGTGGAAAGACCCTATGATGTGGGTCCTGTTGGACGATGAGCTCTGGGAGCTCTGGGGGGCTTTGGGGAGAGCTTCTTAGAGCTATGGGCAACCACAAGGCTAGGCTTGCCAACCTTGGTGGTGTGCTTGGACCCCACTGTTGTGATTTTGAGTTGGTTCACCTCTCATTTTCTGTGCCCCGTATGCATCCTACCCATTGAGTTCAGGGCTCATGGGAAGTGCCTCTCATTTGGCCAATGAGGTGTGGAAAAGTTAGAGACTATTAGCAAAGACTGATGGACGCATCAGAGATTGCCGTACTCTCTATCTAGGATGGCACGGTCCAACCACTTGATCTGGGATCAAGATTTGTGAGGTCTGGGACCTCTGGACTGACTATGTCAGTCTGGGGATGATGTCTTTGTGACTGACCCACTTCTGTTCTGAAATAAAGAAGCCAGCAAAGCAAGTTTCGGCGGGATGACGCACGATGTTGATTGCACTAATAGATGGAGTTCTCCCTAGTTGAGAGGGAGTGTTAAATTTGGACAACTAGGTCCAAACTCCATGTTATGATGCTCAGATTAAGAGGCTAATATTTTGGTTGGATTCCTCTTTCTGAGAGGTGTAAAATCCATATAAAATATGTCTTAATCCGAGAGAACTTATATTTTGAATTTATTATTTTTAATAAATTATATGTGCAGGCGGCCCGGTTTGTAATGTAGGCTCTTTATCCCACATGCCCAACAGATGTGTCACACACCCTCATGATGGATATATATACAGGAAAAGTTGGAGAGGTTTTCATCATCATCACAACTCACATATTCCTCTCTCATCTTAGAGTACGAGCTACCAAGAAGGACGAGTTTCAGCCACACGTGTGAAGGACGAAGAGGACAAGCTGTACGGCCAAGCTGAAGTACGGATTTCTTTAACATAGGGTTCGCGAAACTTTGACGACGTTGACTTTGGTCAACGCTTGGTCATGAAGGCGAAAATTGGTGGAAGAGATGGAAGGTTCGATTTATAGATAGTAGTACTACGGCACAAATCGAGTCAAAGGGTTGACCGTTTCTTCTTTGCGTTGACACAGCTTCTTTGCCCCCTGCGTTGACCCGAGACGACGTTGACTTTGCGAGAGTTGACTTGGGTTGACTCATCTGCAGATTGAAGGGTTGTTGTGACACATGCTGGGTTGGCTGACCAAAGGAGACTTTGCTGGTTGAAGCATCCTGTTGACCGCCGAAACGAACATACACATTTTTCCTGTTTCTGATTTGTCTTCTGTAAGATCTACTTATATGTTCTATCTGCATTTTGCTTACCTACTTGTATGATTGCTGAAATAAAAGTGAAATTGCTTCTAGCATAGAACATCTACAAAACTTTACATGTTGCTACTCCTAGATTTGCACAACCTACAAGGTTGACACCACAACAATTGGAAGAAAAAATAGCAAAAGGGCTTTGCTACAGTTGTGATAGCAAATACACTAAAGGTCATAAGTGTGCTGAAAAAAATTATTTTACATAGATTGTGAAGAGGAAGAAGAAAATGAACAAGAATCTTCAAAAGAAGAGGGTATACACCACGAACCAACCCTACAAGAGGAAGAAATGAGTCTTACCATATCGTGTAATGCATTGGCAGGAATTACCACTCCTCAAAATCTCAAGATAGAAGGACATATCAAGAAGAAAAAGGTAATATTGTTGATTGATTCAGGTAGTACCCATAATTTTATTCATTGTAAGGTAGCGAGAATTGAATTGTTTCCTATACCTAGCACCGAGAATGTCAAGTGATGGTTGCAAATGGAGGAACTATAAATTTCTCTGGAAAATGCCATAATATCAAGCTAACCATGGGGGAATATGCATTGACTAGTCCAATGCTTTCCATTCCTATGGGAGGTGCTGATGTTTTACTAGGACTACAATGGCTACAATCTTTAGGGACGATAGCTTTTAATTTTCAAGAACTTTTCTTGAAATTTTTTTAGAAGGAAAAGAAGTCAAATTACGGGGTATTGCGAGGCAGCCAAGATAATAAGCTCTAATGTCATGACAAAGCTTCTAAAGAAAGAACAACGAGGCGTAATTGCACAATTATGCTCACTAGAAGTTCCAACATCAAAATCATCTATTTCTGCAGATCTCCAAAATGTCTTGGACGATCACTCCAAGGTGTTTGAAACTCCCAGA
Source organism: Pinus albicaulis (assembly GCA_034641835.2). Lineage (NCBI taxonomy): Eukaryota > Viridiplantae > Streptophyta > Pinopsida > Pinales > Pinaceae > Pinus > Pinus albicaulis. The sequence goes on along the minus strand of CM076575.1, from coordinate 398,348,447 downwards.
GGCCTCCCACCTATTCGTAATCATGATCATGCTATTAATTTAATTCCAAGAAGTGTTCCTCCAAACATTAGGCCTTATAGATATCCTTATGTCCAAAAGAGCGAAATTGAACGTATGATTGCATAAATGTTAGAGGCGGGCATAATTCAACCTAGTCAAAGTTCTTTCTCTGCTCCTGTAGTATTGGTACACAAGAAGGATGGATCATGGTGCATGTGTCTAGATTATAGGGAGCTCAATAAGCTCACCATTAAAGATAAATTTCCCATTCCCGTGATTGATGAATTATTGGATGAATTACATGGAGAAATTTGTTTTACCAAGTTGGATCTTCGTTCAGGATATCATAAAATTAGAATGAAGACTGAAGATATTTTGAAAACAACATTTCGAACTCATAAGGGTCATTATGAATTTATGGTCATGCCTTTTTGCCTTACCAATGCACCTTCTACATTTCAAGGGTTGATGAATTCCATTTTCAACCTTTCCTTAGAAAATTTGTGCTAGTATTTTTTTGATGATATAAAAATCTACAACAAGTCTTGGAAGGATCATGTTCAACATGTTGACAGGGTGCTCAAACTATTGCAGGAGAAACAATTAGATGCAAAAACATCCAAATGTTTCTTCGGAGTACAAGAGGTGGAATATCTAGGTCATATTATATCTCACGAGGGTGCTAATGTAGACCTTTAACAAAATTAAAGCCATTAAGGAATGGAAATTCCCCACAACCATAAAACGATTGCGAGGATTTCTCGGGTTAACAAGGTATTATCGCAAGTTTGTTAAAATTATGGGAGAATAGCGACACCTCTAACAACATTATTGAAGAAAGATGCATTTTCATGGACTCTGAAACAACTAATTAAGGCCTTTGAACATCTTAAAGAAGCAATTCCGGCAACTTAGGTCTTAGCTATGCCGAGGATTTCACAAAAACCTTTATTGTGGAATGTGATGCCTCGGAAATGGAATTGGTAATGTTTTAATGCAAGAAGGAAGACCCATTGCTTTTGAAAGTCGTCCAATCAAGGAAAGTATTTACAGAAAGCTATTTATGAGAAGGATATGTTATCAATACTACATGCACTAAATAAATGGTGACCTTACCTAATGGGAAGACACTTCAAGATAAAAACTGATCATGATAGTCTTAAACCATTTTTGGAACAAATATTATCTTCAAAAGAGAAGCAAAAATGGGTCAAAAAGATGTTGGGTTATGACTTTGAAATAATCTAAAAAAAAGGAAGCTAAATGTTGTTGCAGATGCACTCTCAAGAAATAATGAAGAGGTGAAAGCATTACTTTGTTCCATTTCTATTATCCAACTAGATTGGATAACTGAAGCAAGGGATGAATGGAAGAAGGAAAAAGAAGTCTGGACACTCATTCAAAAGTTGCAGCAAGATCCTAGTACATATGATACATTTGGTTGGAAAAATGATTCCTTATGGTACAAATATCACTTATATCTTCGTAAGAATTCCCAACTAAAACAAAAGATTCTTTTGGAATTACACACTTCTCCTTTAGGAGGACACTCGGGATTTTTAAAAGCTTACCACAGGGTGAAGAAAGAATTTTTTTGGGATGGCCTTAAATCTGATATTCAAAAGTTCGAAGGAAAGAGTGTCATCATGGTGGTAGTTGATAGACTTACCAAGTATGCACACTTTTGTGCATTATCTCATAAATTTAAAGCAAGTACAGTTGCTACTACATTTATGGACACAATTCAAAAGCTACATGGAAACCCAAGGGTTATTGTGGGCGACAGAGATCCCATTTTTACTGGAAATTTTTAGACGGAGTTATTTTCTTGTTTGGGTACTCAATTAGCTCATAGCTCATCTTATCATCCTCAATCCGATGGTCAAACTGAGATACTGAATAAATGTTTGGAAGGATATCTTCGTTGTTTTGTATCTAATAAACAAACACAATGGGTCAAGTGGTTACCTCTTGTTGAATGGTGGTATAACACTTCCTTGCATACTGCAACAAAAATGACCCCATTTATGGCACTTTATGGATATCATCCACCGTCCATCACATCATCTTTAAGAAAAAATTTGAAGGTTCAAACAGTGGAAGATCACATCGAGCATCAACAAGAAGTTCTCAAACTCTTAAAGGATAACCTGAATTTGGCACAAAATCGAATGAAACAACAGGTAGATCAACATCAGAGTGAGAGAAGTTTTGATGTAGGAGACTGGGTATTTTTACGGCTACAACCATACAAAAAAATGTACCTCAAAAAATATAATAAGGATAATAAATTATCGCGAAAGTACTATGGTCCTTACAAGGTGTTGCAAAAGGTTGGTACTATGGCATACAAATTGGAGCTTCCTGCTTCTTCATGAGTGCATCCAGTTTTCCATGTTTCATGCTTAAAGAAGGTTATAGGTGAAAATCTTCCAATTCAAACAATATTGCCGAATTTGATGAGGAAGGAAAAATCATATTGGAACTGAAGCGATCACAGAGAGCTTCGGCAGCTACAAAATTTATCAATTTCAGAGTATCTCATCAAATGGAAGAACTTACCCACTGAAGATTCTACATGGGAGGATTAGAATTTTATACAAAAGCACCCGGAGCTACTCAAACGTTGAGGACAACACTCTTTTGAAGGAGAGGAGCATGTTAGGTCCCTATATTACTAGTATAGTCCCTTATTTTTGTTAGTGTAACCCCCTTATTATTATTGTTGTACCACTGTAACCCCCATATTGTTATTATTGTGCCCTTAAATTATTATTGTTAGGTCGGCTAGGATTACATTGTGGCCCCACTAGGATTACATTGTGGCCCCATGGTGTAGGAATTTACAGGGTAAGTTCCGTAGATCAAGAACCAAAGGTCACCCATGGTGTAGGAATTTACAGGGTAAGTTCCGTAGATCAAGAACCAAAGGTCACCGCTCACAAACAGATCACAAATCAGTACACCAGTATAATCGCGTGGTTAAAACCCTCAAAGAGGGAAACAGTCCATGCCCTGAGCCAACACGGCCACTTCAGGGAATTTATTAATATAAAAGAAAAGTTACATATGTTTCTCTTAAAAACGGTTACCAGATAAATGACCCTCCATGCTCTTTAAATAGAAATCATGGACCAATCGAGTGTTAAGCCACTGATCAAGTGTTATTAATATCGAGGTGAGAGATAACCATATGATCACTACAAATCGTTACCGTCGGATTATAAGTTACAAATGTACATAGTAAAGAAACACACTTTACCTAACTCTATACTAGACTAAGTTATTCTTAACTATTTCCTATGTGTCAAAATATCCTAACATCCCCCTTAAGAAAAACTTGGGATAGGATTGAAGGATTTACAAAGGCGACACAAAAGGAGCCTATTTCTTATGTGTTGAAATATCCTAACATCCCCCTTAAGAACAAATTGGGATAGGATTGAAGGATTTACAAAGGTGACACAATAGGAGAAGGAAGGAGACATTAGAGCCTATCCCCTTAACGATAACTTTCTTGAACTCAAATGGATCAAGTTTGGTAAACTTCACTTCTGTGAGAGCCTTTGTAAAGATATCGGCTACCTGATCATTGGTTGGACAGTACTGCACTTCAAGAACACGATCATGAATGAGCTTTCTGATGAAGTGTATGTGGAGTTCAATGTGTTTCATATGATGATGCTGAACTGGATCTTTACATAGTTGAATGGCACTCTGATTATCACACCAAAGTGTAGTTGGATGCTGCTGATGGAGACCAAATTCAGATAGGATCTGATGAAGCCACATGGCTTCCTTGCTGGCTTCAACTGCACCACGATACTTTGCTTCTGCTGAAGAAAGGGAGATGGCACTTTGTTTCTTACAAGACTAAGCAATAGGTCTTGAACCAAGAGTGAATACATATCCTGCAGTGGACTTCCGATCATCAGGGTCACCAGCCCAATCAGAATCAGTGAAACCAATCAACAAGGGAGATGCTCCTGCACTGTAATGAATCCCAAACTGAACTTATCGAAGTATTCTTTTAGCTGCTTTCATGAGGTTGGTGCATAAACTGAGCGACAAGACCAACGGCAAAGGAAAGGTCAGGATGGGTATGGGTTAGATATAAAAGTTTACTAACAAGTTGACGGTATAAGGTAGCATCAACTTCAGGGGTAGTACAGTTGACTGAAAGCTTGACTCCAGACTGAAAGGGAGAAGGGGTTGGCTTACAGTCTTCCATGTGAAAGTGGTGTAGAAGATCACAGGCATACTTGGACTAAGAGAGGGTAATGCCTTCCTTAGATTGCAAGACTTGAAGACCAAGGAAATAATGCAAGTGTCCTAAAGTCTGTCATTTCAAACTTCCTTTTGAGGCTAGACTTCACATGGTTGATATAGTTTGGATCACTACCAGTAAGGATAAGATCATCAACATAAAGAACAAGGATGGTGAAGGAATTACCCACTTTCTTGGGGTAGACAGTGTTGTCAAAATGACACCTAGAAAAGCCATTATCTAAGAGAAATCTATCCATTTTGGCATACCAAGCCCGAGGAACTTGTTTGAGACAATCGAGAGACTTCCTAAGGCCACAAACAAGGCTGGAGTCTTTTTGGATAAATTCAGGGGGTTGCTCCATGTAGATTTCTTCATGCAAATCTCCATGTAAGAAGGCGGATTTAACATCCATCTGATGGACTTCCCATTTAAAGGAGGCAGCAAGGGAAAGAACAAGGCGGATAGAATTCATTTTGGCAACAGGGGAGAAGGTTTCAATATAGTCAATGCCTTCAACTTGTGAAAAACCTTTAGCGACAAGACGAGCTTTATGTCTATCCACTTTTCCATCTGGTCCAAACTTTGTTTTGTAAACCTATCTGCATCTGACAAGTTTTCTTCCTTTTGGAAGAGGAACAAGATCCCAAGTATTGTTTGCCAATAAGGAACGATACTCTTCATTCATAGCTTCATCCCAATCTGGATGACCGAAGGCTTCTTCAAAGGTTTCTGGATCAAGTTTTTCTGGAACTTGAGCCAATAAGGAAGAGGCTCTTTCGAACTGAGAACGTGTACGTCGTCGATCGACAGGGTCACCTGCAAGAGAACTTGCTGCATCCCGAGTAGAGCGGACCCATCTTGGAAGCGGTGGAGTATAAGGAACAATTTCATGAGCTGGAGGAGGATTGTCATCCTCGCTGTCATCATCTGAACTAGAAGGAATGCTATTAAAAATAGAAGAGAGAGAGAGAGGTGGCACATATGCCGAATCGGGCTCGCAGGCCAAAGGTGGCACACCTGCCGAACTAGGCTCGCAGGCCGATATATTTTCATCAAACTTTACATTTCTTTTAATGATAATATTTTTGGATTTTGGTTGAAGAAGTCTATATCCTTTGACATCTTTAGAATATCCAACAAAAATACATTTTTCACTCTTAGGTTCTAAGGCTTTATGTTTCGCATCTGGAATATGGGCCCAAGCATCACTTCCAAAAACACGAAAGTGACTTACATTTGGTTTGATTGAGCTCCAAGCTTCTTTTGGAGTTATATTCTTTAAAACCTTAGTAGGAGTGCGATTTACTATGTAATTTGCACAGTTAATGGCTTCTGCCCAAAAATTGAGACCAAGTCCTTTAGATTTAAGCATACAATTAGCCATTTCTTTTAAGGTGCGATTCTTCCTTTCAGCTACACCATTTTGTTGTGGAGTATATGGAACAGTATGTTGCAATTGAATGCCATGCTCAGTGCAAAAGTTGATAAATTTGTTGTTAACATATTCTCCGCCATTGTCTGATCTTAACTTAAGAATTTGATGTCCAGATTGTTTCTCAACAAAGGCCTTAAAGGCCAAGAACATGTTAAAAAATTCACTCTTGATTTTTAAGAAATATACCCAAGTGCGTCTAGAAAAATCATCAACGAAAGTTAAGAAGTACTTGCAACCAGAGAAAGAAACAATAGGAAGTGGACCACATTAATCACTGTGCACAAGTTGCAAAGGGGCTGAAGCGTGCCAAGAGGCACATTTGTCAAAATTATCCTAATGATGTTTTCTGAGTACACATCCAGAGCAAATACCATCTCAGCAAGATACCATAGGAAGGCTCGTCACCATATTTTCCTTACATAGAGTTTGAAGAGAGCGATAGTTTAAGTGACCAAATCGCTCATGCCAAAGTTTGCTCACATCATCATTATGAGCAACAAAAACCGAGGGAAGAGATGATGACCCAAAGTTGTCAAACTTATACAACCTTGTGGAATCATCATCAATGCCAGTAGCTAAAATATGTTTAGGATCTTTGAGGTCCTTGATTACAACATCATGAGGTGAGAATTCTACTATTTTCCCTTCACCAGAATGAGTTATCTGATAAACAGATAGAAGGTTGCATGACAAGGTAGGAACACATAGTACATCATTAAACTGACCATTATCTAAATGAATGGTTCCAGATCCTACAACACTAAGAGATCTATCATCACCAACATAAATATGTTTGGTGTTATAATCATTTAAAGAAGAAAACATGGATTTATTTTTAGCCATTTGGTAAGAAGCTCCAGAATCAATGAGCCACTCATGAGAAGGAGAAGAAGAAGATACATTTAATGCATAACCAGATCTTGATGCTTGACAACCACAAGCAAAAAGTGCCATGCTTGAAGATGAACGTGAAGAGTGCTCCAAATTGATGTTGTGCTTCTTCATTGTTGCTTCTAAGGCTTCCATCTTCTTGAAACATTTGGACTCTATATGGCCATCCTGATTGCAAAAGTTGCAATGTCTATCTGTCTTCTTCCCTTTGTTTTGATTTGCCTTATTATTTTGGTGATTTGATTTTTCAGTTTGCGGCTGAAATTGCTTAGGGCCCTTGTTTGGTTTAGGAACATATTTTTTAGGATATTGCTTCTTGGGATTCTCTTGATATGGTTGTTGTTGGGTTGCTGAGGCTTTCTTAGAAGCGTTTCCAGCAGTGATAAGACCAAGATGTAAAAAATTTTCTTGTTCTCTTATCAAAGAATCACAAAAGGCATCAAAAGAGGGATTCTTGTAGGTGGTTCCTGAAGAGATGATGACTTCTCTGGTGGAATGGAAGGCAGAAACAAATACAGAGTATGCAGGACCAAGCTTAGCAAGAATGCAATATATGAGGCTACCATCTTCCTTTTTGACCTTACACCCTTCTAAAAGAAGTCTAAGGGTCTTGAATTTGGACAAAAAGTCTTCAATAGAAGAAAAATTATTAGGGTCCAAAGTAAGCAACTCATTTTCAAGTTGGTGGGCCCTGATTTGATTTTGAATGCCAAAAACATTATTTAGCTTTTCCAGGGCTTTATCAGGGGTGTCAATGTCAAGGATGTGAAATCGAAGATCTTGAGCAATGGACATTCCTATCAACCCTTGCGCTTGATCTTGTTTATTTTCCCATTTGGGAACTTTATCATCATCAGAAGGTTTAGTTTCTTGACCTGTGGCTATTCTATAAAGCCCTTTACTTCTAAGTATATCTACCATGTGAGGTAGCCATTGGAAATAATTGGTGTTGTTAAGAATAACCGGGCATGCACTTTCCATTTTTTTTTAAATGAAGCTGAGAAAAGCTGAAAATAACTGCTCCAATGGAAAGATCTCGAAAAATTAGGCTGTTTCAAAAAAAAAGCTCGAAAAATGGCTTCCAGATGAAGAAGTTATGCCTTTTGAAAAATCTAAGTTGTAGATGCCGAATAGTTACAGGGACGAGATGAAGTGTGGCTTTTTAAAAAAAAAATCCGCCCCTTTGAACAAAAACTTTTTACAAAAGAAGCTTGAGAAAGAGACTTGAACCCAAGACCTCTATTCTCATACACTAACCCCTCACAAAGTGAGATAGTAAAAGGACCACGTTATTGTATGAAAGGAGGAAGGAGGGTTTTTTTTTTAACTCTTCGGTGTGCGTGCCTTTTTCTGCACAAAAACCAAGCAAAAAAAAACAAAATGCAAAGCCTTACGGCAGAATGTTAGATTTTGAGTTAACCTTACCGGCAACTATCACTTTTTTCACTATTTATGATTTCTCGAGATCGCACAAAGACGCGGGGGAAAGAGCATACGTAGCAAAAAAATCCCTTTTCCTATTTCTGATTTGCCGAGATCGCAGGAGCGCACAGCAAAGAGCATACACATAGAAGAGGGTATAGATCCAGCAAATAAATAAAACCTTAATACCGAAAATAAACAGAGACAAATAAAAAATAAAAATAAAAACCGAAATAAGCAGAACTATTAACAAATATAACTGCTTTATACCTGCAGATCTAAACTAACATAACTTGGGCAGCCGGAAACCTTTTCGCATGAAACAAAAGGCGTTCCTCACTGTAACAGACGCTCCGGACACAACCGAGCAGTTCTCCAAGCCCAAAAATGTTCAGAAATAGTAGATCTACAAAACAACATTCGCATGCAGTCAAACTGGCTTCGAATTTTGATCAACAACGGACGCGGCCCTCAAAATAGCTCTGATACCATGTAGGAATTTACAGGGTAAGTTCCGTAGATCAACAACCAAATGGATCACAAATCACAAACAGATCACAAGTCACCATCTGATATCTTAAATTTGTGACATATATTTAAAAATGTCTTGAGAACAGATTCCTTATCACAGCTAAGGGATTGTTTCTTGAGATACAACAGTCGCCATCATTTGTTTTAGACTCCTCTTCCGCCCTATCTCAGCCTATATTGCTTTTTTTCTAGCTTTGTCTTCCTCAAACTTCTCAAATGTTTCTAGCAACTCCTTTCTAATTTCCCCAATCTGCTCTGATGGTGTTGCACATGGGGCAATTTGGCCTCTAATACCAGCCGAGTGTTGTTTCAACCTGTGAATGGCCCCTCCGCCTCCCTTAATTTTTATGACAAAATTTGCAATACATTTGATTATCGATCATCTCAACATATGCCCAAGCAGTGTCTTCACTCTAGGAGCCATTTTCTGATAATTGGAATTGGAAATGAATGGGAAAAAGTTTGAAAATGAAAATAAAAGAAAACTCTTTATTTTTTCAAGAAAATTTACTCATTTCAATTTCCAGATTTGAATAGTCCACGGGGTCTTGGATAGATGGTGATGGAGTGCTCTATTACGGCACTCCTTGATGTAAAATCACCGGTTCAATTCCCCGCACCAATCGAGGTGATATATTGGACATGATTTAGATGTAGTCCTACCAAGCTTACAACAAAAAATTCCAGATCTGAATAACAAGTAAAAAACAAGGGCAGATTTGAGAAGTAAAAAAACATACTTGTTGCTTTAAAAAACAAGGGCCTTCTCAATGCTGCTTTAAAAACCAACTCCTCAATGTTGCTCCAAAGATCATCGAAGAACCTCCTCAATGTTGCTCCAAAAACCAACTCCAACTTCTCACAATGCTCACCCAAATGCAATGAGATAGTTGTGAGGAAATATGATGGGGTTGGGTTCCCTTTATAGGTGTGGGAGAGGGGTAGAGGGGCTAGGGTTTTAGAGAAACCAAAATAAATAAAAAAATTGAAGTCCAAAAGGCCACCTTTTTTTGCCACCACTGTGCTAATCTGTTTCAAGTTGGGCTCGGCCGGTCCGACCGATCCAGTACCAAACCAGCCGAGTTGGGGTCCAACTCGGTCAGTTCGGTACCAAACCAATCCCTGATCCGAGTTTATGTCCGAGTGAGACCAAAAGTGGGTTCCAACTAGTTGACCAAGTCGAGTCCAAGTTGAAGTGACCAATTTTCAAAACATTGTGTCCACAAGCTCAATCCTTGTGCAGTGAATTGGTGTCCAACCCTGATGAGCTAGATGCAGAGGCATGAGGATAAAAAGAGACCAATGGTGGTAGACCAGAGCACAAAGCAAGGAGAGAATGTTAAAGGTGGAGGTGGAATAGGGTAGAAAAACAAGCAAAGAGGCATCCATGTCCACAAGCTCAACCCTTGTGCAGTGAATTGGTGTCCAACCCTAACGAGCTAGATGTGGAGTCATGAGGACAAGAAGAGATCAATGGTGGTAGACCAGAGTGCAAAGCAAGGAGAGAATGTCAAAGTTAGAGAAGATGGAATAGGGTAGAAAAACAGGCAAAGAGGCCTGGAGTAAATCCCACGTTTTTAAAATCAGTCTATTCAACTCCGACTCGGCCTAGTCAACCGATTGAAACCCCCTTCTAGTCCAACTCAGCCATTAACTTGGATCGAGGACCACTTTGGTACCGAACCAACCGAGTAGGACCTCGACTCGGCCTGTTCGGTACTAGATCGACCAAGCCCAACTTGAACAAGACCAGCACGAATGCGGAAAAAAAAGGATGGCCTACATACTTCAATTTTCTTTTTGTTTTTCTAAAACCCTAGCCCCTCTACCCCTCTTCCATGCCTATAAAGGTAACCCAAGTTCCAAATCCATCATATTTCCTCATAGTTATCTCATTGCATATGTGTGAGTATTTGTGAGGAGTTTGTGAGCAATTGGAGTTGATTTTTGGAGCAACATTGAGAAGGTTCTTGGGCAATCTTTGGAGCAGCATTTGCCATTGAGGAGTTGGTTTTTGGAGCAACATTGAGGAGGCTACAAGTATGCTTTTTTACTTCCCAAATCTGTCCCTATTTTCTTTTTCTTTTTTCAAATTTGGAAATTGAAATGAGTAAATTTTCTAGAAAAAATTAAGAATTGTTATTTTTTCCTTTGCATTTTCAGGCTTTTGCCATTTCAGTTCCAATTCCAACTATCAAAAAATGGCTCCTAGAGTGAAAGACGTTGCTTGGGCATATGTTGAGATGATCGACAATCAAATGTATTGCAAATTTTGTCATAAAACAATTAAGGGACGTTGAGGGGGCATTCACAAGCTAAAACAACACTTGCTTGGTGTTAGAAGCCAAATAGACCCATGCGCAACACCATCAGAGCAGATTGGGGAAATTAGAAAGGAGTTGCTAGAAAATTTTGAGAAGTTTGAGGAAGACAAAGTTAGGCAAAAAGCAATAGAGGTTGAAATAGGAGGAAGAGGAGTCTAAAACGAACAATGGCTGCCAACCCCATTTTTTATTATGAGGGCTTTTCATCTATCCCTTGTACTGCTGTATCCAACCCCTTTCGCTTTGTTCCTCCCTCTCTGGAGTCTATTCAAGATAAGGATAACGGTAAAAAGAAGGGCGGTATCAAAAGTCATTTCTCACCCTCCTCTCCCTCTGATAGTGCACATGGTTTTGAAGTTCATCAAAGTCAAATCTAACCTGCTATAGATAACCATTGGAAGAAGGAATGCAGAGAAATTGCCTGTGAATACATAGCCAGATGGTGTTATGATGTTGATATCCCCTTCAATGTTGCTCGTTCATTGTATTATGAACCTATGTTTGATGCCATCATTGTTGCTAGTAAGAGCTTCAAAGGCCCTAGTATGCATGAATTAAGGGTATATCGTTTGCATAAAGAGGTTATGTCCATTAATGAATATTTGAAAGATTTCGAAAGCTCATGGGCGAAAACAGGATTTACCATCATGTCAAATGGATGGACTAATCAAAGGAATCATACCATCATAAATTTTCTTATCTTTTGCCCACAGGTAACCATGTTTCTAAAATAATTTGATGCATCTGACAACATGAAAGATGACCACTTGTTGCTTCAGCTTTTGGATGAGCTTGTTGAACAGGTGGGGGGAGACTAATGTTGTTCGGATCATCGTAGATAATGCTTCTAACTATGTTCTTGTTGGTAAGCTGCTAGAGGAAAACACCAAAACCATCTTTTGGACCCCATGTGTTGCACATTGCATAGACCTCATGCTTGAGGATATTGGTAAAGTAGATAGGGTCAAGAACACTATAGAGCATGCCCAAAACATAACAAAGTATATCTACAATCACTCATGGGTTTTGAACCTGATGAGGAAAAACACAGGGGGCAAGGATCTTGTTAGGCCTGCCATCACTAGATTTGCAACTCACTTACATTGCAATCTATGTTTTCCCAACATAAAAACTTGCAAAAGATGTTTTCCAATGATGAAAGGAATGGATGTCAATGGACCTGCAAACAAGATGGCAAAGACATAAGAAAGAAACTTAATGATGACGCATTTTGGAAAAAGGCACCAAATATTGTGAAAATTGTTGAGCCACTAGTTAAGGTGTTGCAGTTGATGGATGGGGAAAGATTGGCTATGGGTTTCATTTATGAGACTATGGATCAAGCAAAGGAGCAAATAAGGGCAACATACAAGGATAGAGTGCCTAAGTATGGGCCTATTTGGGAGATCATTGATCAAAGATGGAACAATCACCTCCATCACCCTAACATGTAGTTGGGTATTCCCTGGACCCAAGATATCATTATAAAGCTCAGCGAGGAGAAGACTTGACTGGGAAGTGAAATATGGATTGTATGAGTGCCTTGAGCGCATGGTCCCTGATGAGAGTGAGCAACTAGAGATACACTGTCAGATCACTTGTTTCAGTAGAGCCACAGGTATCTTCGACAAAAACCTAGCAAGGATTACAAGGGAAGCAGATGAGCCAGGTAAACAATTTCAATTTTCAAATTCTTATTTCGTTAAATTGTTTTTAATTTGAAAATTGGATGTAATTTGTTGAACTAACTCATTATACAACTATTTTTTTACAACACATTGGTGGGAAGCATTTGGTAGCTAGTGTCCTCAATTTTAAAAATTTGCAATCTAAATTTTGTGTCAAACTTGCAATGCTTCTGGGTGTGAGCGCAATTGGTTTCTCTTTGAGAGGATTCACACAAAGAAGATGTTAAAATTTGGGTACCAGAGGAGGACAAGTGGTTCCCTAAGGCTTTGATCTTTGGCCTAGGGAAAGGTGTCCAAAAGTATTTAACTTTTTCTCCTAAAGTGACTTTATAAGTGCTAAAGTCAAATCTAATTTAAAAGTGACTTTATAAGTGATAAAGTTACCAAGTCTAATTTTAAGGTGACTTTAATAAAGTCAATGTGAAATTAGAAAGTGAAAAGTGACTTTGGAAATAAATGACTAAGAGGGTCTTTATTAAAGTGGAGTAAATTAAAAAATGGAAAGTGAGATTTAAATGCACATTTAATCTCAGCCCTAGATCTAAAGCTATCTCAACCACTAGATTTCGGGATTCTCCAAAAGTCACTTAGGGTTAGGTTAAGGGAGGAAAAGAAGAGAAAAGATCATTCATTCTTTCATGATCAAATTGAGAGAGGAGGAGAGAAAGCAAGGAGACATTTCTGAGCAGTGAAAAGAAAAATGACAACAACAAAGAGATTTCAGCAAATCCGTACAGCAACTTAGAGGCACATTTCCAAGGCAGAAATCCGTACAACAAGAGGTTGGCACACTTTTCGAGAAAGGAGGCATAGATTTTGAGGTATTCAGTACAACAGCTTCAACACGCATTCCAAGGCAAATTTTGGGCAAAAAAACCGACGAGATTGCTATTTTTTTCTGGCACAGATTTCGAGGAAATCTGTACAGCAGGATAGCGCAATTTTCGAGGTTGTTTTCAGGCACATGAATCGAGGAAGAAGTACAGTTGTATTTTCCGTACAGTCTGTATAGTCGTACGGTCGTACTGTTGAATTTTGGGCACGCAAATCGAGGTGGTTGTTCAACATTTAATGCTGTAATTTTCCTGTTTTGTAAGTTTGTTGTTTGGCACGTTTTCTGAGGCAGTGTACAAGCACGAAAATCGAGGTAAGTACATTTGTGTGGTTGCTGGAATTTTTTACTGTATTTTCTGTCTCACTGTAAAAGCAATATTCAGAAATAAAGAGGAGCTTTCGAACTAGTTTTCCCCATGAGTTGTAGGGGGTTTTTCCAGAGCCATATTGACCAAAAATCAGCATGTCATTTTCTGTGTGTGTGGCGGATATATTTTCAGTCAGTCGAATAGTATCACATGTCATAGCTCCCAGCGAACTTCCTCCAACCTAGTAGAGTGTATCAATTCTAAACCCTATCGAGATAGCTTCCTTGAAGCTCTTCTTCCACATGAGCACCTTTCCATCAGTGAATGCCACATTGAAACCTTTGTCTTCCATGGCCGATATAGACACAAGGTTCTTCTTCAAATTTGGTACATAGAGTACATCCTGCAAGAGAAGGACTTGACCTTGAGACAAGTGGAGGGTCACAGTCCCTGTCCCTTTCACAGGATATGTGGCATTATCTCCAAGGATAATTTCCAGATTAGTATCCTTCTCAACCATATCAGAAAGTGCTTCCTTGAACCCAGTGATATGCCTTGAGGCACCACTATCTATCAACCAAACATCCATAGTGTCGAGTGGGGATGTAACAGAGAGGGCAGATACATGAATGTATTCATTTCTTTTATCAACAACATGTGATTCCTCATACCTGGAGTTTCTTGACCTTTTGAAAGGTTGATCATTTCCGCCGGAGGAAGCCTTCCTTTTTCCCTTGAACCTGTTGTTCCTTTGATTGCCATTTCTCCGGTTGTTGTTGTTGTCATCACCATCGAGAGAATCCTTCTTGAAAGGACATTCTCTAGCATAGTGACCAGGCTTATGACAGGTGAAACACTTGCCCTTCTTTCCTTGGGCCCCTGCTTTTCCCTTATTCTTCGGACCACCAGAGTTCTTCTTTCTAGAATGAGCAGCGTATGCAGCATTTCCTCCATTTCCATACTCCTTCATTCTTGATTCTTCTTGAACGCATCTTGACAGTACTTCGTCAAAGACAAGTATCACATTATTATTTAGAATGGTAGTGTTGAACACATGCCATTCAGATGAGAGCCCTCCAAGTGCGGTGAGTACCATCTCTCAATCAGCTATTGTCTCCCCAACGTTGACTGTATATATATCCATCATTGAGGTGTGTGACACATCTATTGGGGGTGTAAAACCTTAAAGCCGATCTGCACATATTTGAAATTATTAAAAATAAATTCAAAATAAATGTTCCGCTCATCAGATTAAGATCAATTTTATATCGATCTTACACCTCTCTGAAAGAGGAACCCAATAAAAATATTGATATCTTCATCTGAGCATCACAACATGGAGTTTGGACCTAGTTGTCCAATTTTAACAAAGGGAAAGAAGCAACCTTCCACAAGTGGTGGTGGGGGCAAAGTCAAAGGTAAAGGTAAGCAGGTGAACACGCAGAAGGACTATTCCAAGGTGAAGTGTTGGAATTGTCAGAAGATGGGACACTATGCAGTTGTGTGTCCGAAGAAGAAGAAGGGAAAGAACAAGACCATGGCAGCATTAGCAGAGATAGAGGAATTTTCGGAAAGCTTTGACCGGGAGTTTAGGTTCATTGCTTGTGAGTCCACTAGTGCAGGATCACCTGCCACGGAGGTTGAGAGGGAGTGTGCATTTCCCTCCACTAGCGAAGCATCTTCAGGTATTTGGTATGTTGACAATGGGGCTTCACGTCATATGACAGGAGTCCGTGAGTACTTCTCAGAGCTTTCAGAGAGTGGCACTGATATAGAGGTAGTACTCGAAGACGACAGCATTGTTAGAGCAGTCGGTGTGGGGACATTGACATTTGATAGGGAACCCAAACCTCCCTTGAAAGTGTCGAATGTTCTATATGTGCCAGGGATGAGGAAGAACCTTATATCCGTTTCAGCTTTGGAGGATAGAGGGTATGAGGTATTGTTCAGGAGAGGACAGGTGCTTATATATCCCAGGGACGCTCTAGCTGATTCAGCTAGAGTGATTGGTGTATGCCATGCAAAGGTGTACAAGTTTGCGTTTCAGCCCCTTTTGGCATTGAGCAGTAGTACCGGCAGCAAAGGTAGCAGTTCAGAGCTGTGCGAGATTTGGCACCACATGATGGGGCACATGTATCATGGGGCCTTGAGGACATTACGAGAGATCACTACAGGTGTGCCAGATTTTAGTTCTGATCACATTGATACATGCAGAGGATATGCTATGGGGAAGTTTTCCAAATCCCCTTTTCCCAGCAGTGACAACAGATCGACTAGGATTCTTGATTTGATTCATACCAATGTGAGCGATCGGATGTCTCATGTTTCCTTGAGTGGATATGAGTATTATGTTTTATTCATTAATGATCACTCCAGGAAGACCTAGATTTATTTCTTGAAGACCAAGAGTGAGGTCTTCAAGTGGTTTCAGGAGTTCAGAGCTCTTGTGGAGACTCATACAGGTCGAAAGATCAAGTCCCTCAGGTCGGACAATGGAGGGGAGTACACCCTTGGTGAGTTTGTTGATTATTGTGCAGAGGCAAGCATCAGGAGGGAGTTCACAGTTCCTTACAACCCCAAGCAAAACGGGGTTGCAGAGAGGAAGAACAAATCCATCGTTGGGGCTGCCAAAGCCATGCTACATGATCAGAGGTTACTATTATTTTTGTGGCCAGAGGCCTACAACACTACTGTGTATTTGCAGAATAGGAGTCCACATCGTGCCTTGGGGCATGTGACTCCGGAGGAGGCTTTTTCTGGGAAGAAGCCTGATGTTGGTCACTTCCGTATCTTTGGGTGTATTGCATACTCCTATGTACCCAAGAAGAAGAGGACCAAGCTAGAGCCCACTGCAGAGAAGGGCATCTTTGTGGGCTACAGTGAGACCTCGAAAGCCTTTCAGATTTATATTCCTGCAGAGAGGAGAGTTGTTGTCAGGCGAGATGTGAAGTTCGAGGAGGACGGAGCTTTCAGGAGGTCACGGGAGTTAGAGTATCTAGATCAGCCAGACCCTCAGGAGCAGCTAAGTCAGTCACAGGGATCCAGTGGGCAGGGATTAGGAGGTACATCGATTACAGTGTCAGGTCCATCAATGAGCAGTGGCTCGCAGAGTCAGAGGGGTGGTGCTTTGGGCAGCATGCAGAGTAGTCCGCAGAGCAGTTCACTAGGTAGTCCACTGATGGACAGTTCACACAGTACTTCAACATCTACAGGTACAGGTTCAGCCAGGAGGACAGCAAACAGACATTCAGGAGTTCAGGCTTCTAATGAGGATGAGGAGTTTCACTCTCCGGTGGGAGAAGTGTGCTCAGGGAAGAGGAAGCCCTAGTGGCTTCAGGATACCTTGAGAGAGGCCACATCTGTTGCTAGGCCGAAGAGACCAGTCAGAGAGAGCAGACCACCTGAACGGTTCTGTAGCTATATGACAATGGTTGCCAACATCGTTGAGTCTGAACCTTCTAGCTATGAGGAGGCAACTAGCCAGCAGGTCTCGAGAGAGGCCATGCAGGAGGAGTATTCTTCTATCATGGAGAATGATGTTTGGGAGGTGGTGCCCACTACCAAGGCCTGAGGGAAAATCCGTGGTTACTTCCAGATGGCTTTACAAGCTAAATCACGCTGCAGATGGCAGCATCGAGAAGTTCAAGGCAAGGTTTGTGGCTAGAGGGTTCTCCCAGGTAGAGGGAGTAGACTATGAGGAGACCTTCGCACCTATGGCTCGATATACTTCCATTTGCTCCATTATATCGATAGCAGCAGAGATGGGTTGGAAGATCCACCAGATGGATGTGAAGACCGCATTTCTCAATGGCTTCATACAGGAGGAGGTGTACAATGAGCAGCCACAGGGCTTTGAGGTCCATGGGAAGGAGTCCCATGTATGCAGACTGAAGAAGGCACTTTATGGCCTGAAGCAAGCTCCTAGAGCTTGGTACTCCAGGATTGATACGTACTTGCAGGAGATGGGTTTCACAAAGAGTGATGCAGATCCAAACCTATACTTTTTTGTGATAGGTGAGGAGCCTCTCATTCTGGTGATGTATGTGGATGACTTGGTCATTATGGGTGTAGAGAGACTCATAGAGGGTTGCAAGAGAGATCTTGCTTCGGAGTTCAAGATGAAGGACATTGGCTTGATGCATTACTTTTTGGGTTTGAAGGTGTGGCAGGAGGAGGGGCATTTCTTTTTGGGACAGGGGAAGTATATTGTGGACATCCTTAGCAAATTCCACATGGAGGATTGTAGACCCATGTCAACACCTATGATCACTAACTAGAATAAGCTTCACGCTTCAGATTCCGAGTTGGTGGATCCCACATTGTATAGACAGCTGATTGGTTCCTTGATGTATTTGGTCAACACCTAAGTCACCTGATACGGGGATACGGGGATACGAAGTATCGGACACGGGTACGGCGACCCCGGAACAGGATACTTCTGGGATACGTTACGTTATATATTATTTTATTAAAAATATATATATATATTTTAAAAAATATATATATATTAATATATTTAAAATTAGATATTTTTTGCACAAATTCATATAAAATTCATTGATTCAAACATAGATATTAGATATTCATGACTCATACATCATCATTGATACTATAATACAAATTACAATGAATCATGATACATTGATACACCATACATGATACAATCGTCAAATTTACTCAGAAAGACAAGATTGAAGATAGTAAGATACTGTAGTTTTTTCATTAAGTCATCAGAATCAAAATGTGTTACATAACAAGTTAACAACGCTGCCAATGGCAAATAGAAATAGAAAATACAAAATCAACTACAATCTACAGTCTACAAGACTACAAGCCTGAAGCCTCAATGAGTCAGAGTCATCAATCCTCATAATCAGCATCACTGTCGAAATCCTGATCATCATGCTCACCACTGCTCTCCTCTGCCTCTGATGCATCCTCCTCTATCATCTCTGCATCTGCTAGTGTGGAGGATGACCCCTCTAATCTATCATCAAATCTGACAGGCTCTAGCACTGGCGCATTGAGATCCAAGTTGGCCAATGCCAACTCAACACTGTTGTCCAGACCCATATCATCAAGAAAGACATCCCACATCTTTGTCTTTCCCTTCAACCACTCCTCCCTCTGCCTGTAGATGAGACGAAGGTTGGTGTGCACATACACCATTGTCTCTGCCCTGGACTGCTCAAGCCTGCTCTTCTTCACACTATACAAATTCCCATATGTGCTCCAATTCCTCTCGCAACAAGAGGATGAAGTCACCTGAGAGAGGAGCCTCATGGCTAACTGCTATAGAGGAGGGCTTGCTGCCCCATGAGTTGCCCACCAAGAATGGGGCTTCTTAGCCCCCTTGTCTCGAATCAAATCATAGCCTCCAAATCGCCCCCTGCCAGTGGAAAAATCTGCAAAGGCATCCTCCACCTCATCAAGGGATGCCCTATCCTGAAAAATCCTCCTCGATGCATCTTTCCTCCCCTGTGAGATTTCAGCATCCATGTGAGGAGGGAATCTGCGGGAAGGTCCACCATTCAGCCACTCATGGCTGTAGTATTTTGGGTTCAAGGAGTGAGCCAAACAATGTAAAGGTGTGCAATTCTTGTCCCATCTGCTGACAAGAATATCCTGTATGACGATGAAGAAGGCCTCAGGTGATGTCTCATACTCTGGGCACTGACTCTGTAAAATAATAGTCCTCACAGACTCAATCATGGAATCCAATCCCTCATAAACCTCTCCTAGGATGGGTTGGTCTGTATCTGAAAATCTGAGCAAGGAAATGATAGGCTCCATGATCTGAATAATTAGATCTACCTTCTCCCACCATATATCATCCAACACTATGTCCTTCACCTTCTTTGAGGTTGCTTGATCCATCTTTCTCCAAAAAGACCAAAACTCTGAAATAACCATAGACCCAAGAGCAGTCTTGACCTCCCTCAACCTCTTCAACATGATCAATGAAAAGGAAAACCGTGTATCTGCAATCTTCAACAATGATAGATTGTTGTACTCCTTGTAGATAGTGAGGGCATTTGTATGGTTTGTTACAAAGTTGCGGATATGTCGTGCATCCTCAATAGTGGCTCCAATCCAAAGCACATCAGAAGCAATAGATTTCAGTGCCAAGTTCAATGAATGGGCAATGCAAGGTGTCCAAAATACTTGTGGATATTTTGCTTCCACGATCATGCCAACAGCCTTGCAAACAGGTGCATTATCTGTAATGATTTGCACACAACAATCCACACCTACACTTTCAATAACTTTGAGAAATAACTCACCCATATATTGTGCATCCTTGTACTCTCCAAGTGCATCCACTGCTTTCAAGAAAACTGCACCATTCATGGATGACACCATGAAGTTAATGAGTGGGTGGCGTGCTGGATCTGTCCATCCATCAGAAACAATGCTAACCCCAGATGTTGGCCATGCTGATTTAATAGGCTCAAGAATTTTGTCCACCTCTTTCTTTGCCTTTGTCAACAATGTGGTTCTGAGCTTCTCTGACCCAGGAGGCACATACCCTGATGGAGCCCCATGACAAAGAGCTCGACACATCTCAATAAATAGAGGTGATCGTGCAACATTAAAGGATATGAAGTGCTGATAGAAAAAAAATGCAATGGTGAGGTCAAGCTCTTCCCTTTTCTCTTTTTGGAAAATCTTGTCCATTGGACCAACTGCAGTTGCCTTTCTCTTTGCTAATTCTCCCCTGCTAGAAGTCTCAAAAGGGAACTTGCTGCTGCTTTTCCTCGAGAATGGAAGGGGGTCATCAGTCTTGGATTTTTTTGATTTTGCTGCCACATTTGCCTCACCAATACTCGCCTCTTTCTGCAATTTCTTCTTATCTGGCAATTCAATTGCTGTACAACATTTAACGCCACAACCTGGAATACCCAACAAATGAGCTTTCACACGGAAATATGTGCCACGGAAATGGCCATTGCAAAAATTGCATTTCCAGCCACAATTTCCTCCTCCCTTTTTTGTTGCCCCTTCCTCTCTTGTTGCATATTTCCACAATGGGTATTTGGGGTCAACAATTTGTTTTCCCTGCACATTTGAAGCTATTGTTGCAGCCCCACTTCCAATGGATGGAATACTTGCAGACTGTGATGAAAGAGGGACAGGAGGGGCATCTCCAATGGAGACATTCTTCTCCTTTCTTTGCCCCAGTCTTGCTGCCTTTGATTGAGCCATAAATACTGTAAAAAATAAACAAAAACAACTAAATATATAAAACATATGCACATGCAAACACTAGCAACAAACTAAATGCAAAATATAGATAATAGAGGGACAATGCACTTACCGGATGCCCGAATCTCTTCGAAAGAACACACTTGCTCCTTGCTCTTGCTCCTTGCTCACACTAGTTCTCACTTCACAAATGAAACACAAATGAAATAGGTGAGAAAATAAGAGAGAAAAGCCACACTTTATAAAAAAAAAATCGCGCGATTTGGTTGCCACGGGCCCGGCCGTACCCGGCAGGAGTGGCCACGGCGTATCCGACGGAGTACGGTCGGGACATGGCGTGTCCCTTTTCGTACACGCCGTGTCCCGACCGTACTCCGTTCGGACACTCCGTGTCCTTCGAATTGGGGCCGAATCCGACACCTAGAGGTGTCCGACACGGGGATACGAGGATACGAGGGCATTTTAGGAGTATCCGGTTACTTAGGTCAACACTAGACCAAATATATGTTTTGCAGCCAACACAATGAGCCAGTTCATGTGTGAGCCCAGGAGAGTGCACTAGGTTGCTGCAAAACACATTTTCCAGTACTTGCAGGGGACAGTGGATTATGGTCTGGATTATAGACAGGGAGATGGAGTGAGATTGGCAGGGTACATTGATTCTGATTGGGCAGGTTGTGCTTCTAATAGCAAGAGCACTTCAGGGTGTTGTTTTGGGCTGGGTTCGACAGTGGTGTCGTGGTTCAGCCGAAAGCAGCAGTCAGTAGCATTGAGTTCAGCGGAGGCAGAGTACATGGCAGCCAGTCTGGCTAGTTGTGAGGCCATATGGCTTTGCAAGATGTTGTTTGGCTTATTTGGTCAACTGTTGAGACCTTCAGTGGTTTACTGTGATAGTCAGAGTTGCATTAAACTCACGGAGAATCCAGTATTTCACGACAGGTCAAAGCATATAGGGATCAAATATCATTTCATCAGAGGCTATGTTTAGAAGGGACCTGTGAAGCTTGAGTATATTCCCACAGATGAGCAAGCAGCAAATATTTTCACTAAAGCCTTACCACAGGGCAAGCATGTCACTTCAGAGACAAGATGGGTGTGGTGAGGAACACTTTCCTCGGTAAGAGGGAGTGTTAAAATTTGGGTACCATAGGACAAGCGGTTCCCTAAGGCTTTGATCTTTGGCCTAGGGAAAAGTGTCCAAAAGTATTTAACTTTTTCTCCTAAAGTGACTTTATACGTGGTAAAGTCAAATCTAATTTAAAAGTGACTTTATAAGTGATAAAGTTACTAAGTCTAATTTTAAAGTGACTTTAATAAACTCAATGTGAAATTAGAAAGTGAAAAGTGACTTTGGAAATAAATGACTAAGAGGGTCTTTATTAAAGTGGGGTGAATTAAAAAATGTAAAGTGAGATTTAAATGCACATTTAATCTCAGCGCTCGCTCTAAAAGCTACCTCAGCCATTAGATTTAGAGATTTCCCAAAAGTCACTTAGGGTTAGGTTAAAGGAGGAAAATAAGAGAAAAGATCATTCATTCTTTCATGAGCAGATTGAGAGAGGAGGAGAAAAAGCAAGAAAACATTTCTGAGTAGTGAGAAGAAAGAGGGCAGCAGCAAGGAGATTTCAGCAAATCTATACAGCAGCTTAAAGGCACATTTCCCAAGGCAGAAATCCTTACAACAGGAGCTTGGCACACTTTCCGAGAAAGGAGGCACAGACTTTGAGGGATTCAGTACAACAGCTTCAGCACGAATTCCAAGACAGATTTTGGGCTCGAAAACCAAGGATGAGATTGCTATTTTTCCTGGCACAGATTTCGAGGAAATCTGTACAGCAAGACAGCATTGTTTTTTAGGTTGTTTCAGGCACAAGAATCGAGGAGAAAGTACAATTGTACTTTCTATACAGTCTGTACAGTCGTACGACCGTACT
Organism: Pinus albicaulis; assembly: GCA_034641835.2. Classification (NCBI taxonomy): domain Eukaryota; kingdom Viridiplantae; phylum Streptophyta; class Pinopsida; order Pinales; family Pinaceae; genus Pinus; species Pinus albicaulis. The sequence goes on along the minus strand of CM076575.1, from coordinate 398,325,604 downwards.
GCTGAATTCTGGGAATGCAAATCAAGGGTGGTTGTTCAATATTTAATGTTGTAATAAATGTTGTAATTTTCTTGTTTTGTAAGTTTGTTGTTTGGCACGTTTTTCGAGGCAATGTGCAAGCGCGAAATTCGAGATAAGTAAATTTGTGTGGTTGCTGGAATTTTTTACTGTATCTTCTGTCTCACTGTAAAAGCAATATTCAGAAATAAAGAGGAGCTTTCAAACTAGTTTTCCCCAAGAGTTGTAGGGGGTTTTTCCAGGGTCATATTGACCAAAAATCAGCGTGTTATTTTCTGTGTGTATGGCTGATATATTTCTGAATTTTTATTTCTACATTTTCTAGCACTTTGAAATTTCCAGAATTTGTGTTTTCAGAAAACATTTGTTACTTCCAACTTGTTGAATGTATGGTTATGGGCATTTAACTACATGGGAGTAATAAGGAGAAACTGATAACCGGGGTTGGGCTAAAATTTCTACAGAAGAGAAGTCGTTTAGAACAAAAAACGATTAAATGATCTAGTCTTCGTCCAATATAGCCTCCGGCTAAGATGCAACCAATTGTTGAACAAAAGACCTGATACAGATCCCATTGTGTTGGAAGATATTGATCCAACCTCAGATTGGGTAGTGGAGACTCATCCAGTAGAGTGACCCTGACGAGGATATTGATCTTGATGTTGATATGGACTTGGATGCAGTAGGGACTGATCAGTTAGATGCAGATCCACTACTACCAAACCCAAGCTCTCCAGTTGCAAGTACTTCCTCTACTTAGTCGCAACACAAGTGCATAGCTTGTCTATCTCAGTGTGCAGCTAGTGCTAGAGCTACTATTTCTCCAGTTGCAGTAGGAGATCTTGATGAAGAGGAGGAGCCATGGGTTTCCCTATCTGAATCCGATTTAGAGTCTGGAGCAGATGATGTTGCCATGTCTAGCAGTAGTGATCACTCATGATTGATCATTGATCATGTTGATCAATGAGATAGTATTTTGCATTAGTGACTTGTAGTCCTGCAGTTGTATTGTTTTGTTGTAAAGGCCATTTAGAGCCTCCTTGGTTATGTGTTTTTGTTTTGATCACCATACATTACATGCACTGAACAATGCACTAGGTGCCATTTTGATATAATAGATATATTTATAAGCATACGTTGATCATATGTTGTCTTCTCTCTATTACTCTAATGCTTTGAGTTTGGAAACATTGATGAAAATCTTTAAAAAATATGTTTTTCATTAAAAATTAATTTAATGTATCTTTTACAAAGACCGAGTCATTGGAATCAACTCGTCCGAGCCGATTCCAACTTGGAGTCCGAGTTGGAGTTGACCCTTGGCCGGTTCAAAGTCTAAGTCTGAGCTTTTAAAACATTGTGTGGACATGGATGCTAACCAGCCCTACCACCGCATTGTTTCTCTTGTAGCTCACAAAAGACTGAAATTATTGGAAAGAGGAAGTAAAAATAGAGAGGGCTTCCATCCCTAATGCAGCTCTCCAAGCTGAACTTGAGGGGTTGATTATGTATACGGGCTCAAATTGCGCTCACAACACCAAGTTTTTCAGGACATTTGAACTGTATTGGCATACCAAGCTGTTTGTAGCACATGCATTTGCTGATCTGGAGCTAAAACAATGGAAACTTCATGTGCTCTTCACTCTCTACAAATGGCTGGCTAAGAAACACAGTGGGATCCTAGCTTCAAAATCTGTTACTGGTTCCAAAGTCCACCCCATTAATGTCCCAGCGGACATTCCTTCGAGCTCTGTTCTTCCACTGGTAAAATTTCAATTTTCCATATATATTTTGCAAAGTTTCTTCTTTTATGTATTTGCTAGTTTTGGGGTTGAGGCGGTTTTGGTTTCCATTTTGGCAAAACCAACCTTGCAAAAACTATGTATATGTTAGTCACTCACTCTCTCAATTTTTGCTCTGCCTGATTTCCCTATGGGCAGCTTCTAGGACTTCTACCGGTTTTTTAAGCATATCTCCACTCAGGATAGGCCTCTCAGAATATTGTTTTTGGGCACCTGGAAGCAGAGTAGACTATCATGCCTGTCTGTTTTATGTAACTATATAAAATGTCAGCTAATAGAATAGAAATCCTACCAACAAAAAAAAAGTGAATTACAAAATAGAATTAATGATTTTTCCTAACTGGTCACCATCCGAATGTCTCAAACAATTCATCAACATTCACACTAAACCTATGCAAGACCCTGCTCGAGCTAAATTTCTCAACAAGTAACCCAAGGGAGGGCACACTCTTAAGCTTTACATTATCTCAATTCTTTGGTGGTGGGCTATTAATTAGCTTTCATTATTACGTATTTGCAGTTCTGAATTTAGAAAGAGGACACTTTAATGGAGGAGGTTGCTTAATTGAGGAAGATCACTTCCTTCTGTGGTTTCATTCAGATCATGCTTATCCCTATATTGCTGTTTGAAGGTGTACTTGAGGAGATTCCAGTTCGTAGATCCAGCATCAAAGCAGATTTATTATTGGGGCTTTTGGACATGTTTTATCCTTTTTTCCGTTGTCAAAAGTTTAAACTCAACAGGAATATAGCTGGAGAGTATGTTGCTAGAGATAAATTGTAAACATGTGAAGATAATAAATTTTGACACTGGTACCTGAAGTCGTTTCATAGAGTCCAACATTGAAACATCTCCAGTCTTGTGTGACCCATCTGACAAACACAATATTTTGTAAGAAAAAAAATCATAGTTGATGATGCTTCAATTTAGATTTATTAAAACATCAATTTCTTGGCTTCTGCGGAAAAACAATTGCTTTTACTTATTTTTCATGCAAGACATATTTTTATAGAATTGCAGAATGGATAAATATATAGACTCGACAGAACCTACCACAAATCATTACAAGTAGGCATGGATAATATCAAAGTGCCAATGATGAAAACATATTCTTGATTCCTGGTCAATATGCTAATAATGTAAACATAATCTCAATCCTTAACTCATTCAATAAAGAAGACAGACAGAATAGAAAATGAATTGAAATTGAAAGGTTTAATCACCTCCTGTGCTTTGAATACTTTCCATGAGGGATACTCTTGCTGTACATCTGCTCAAAGCAACACTTCTATAATCAGAGCTTCCCTCCTCCTTTGAGAAAATGGGCCTTGCCAAGCTTGATATCTTTGCTGCATCATTTCTGAAAGAATTGTCTTCAAATGAAGCCTTGTCAGGCTTACAAAAGAAATCTTTTCTTGCTGCTGGGTATGCAGAAGTGCCAGTGGATGGTCTGTCTGCAGATTCTGCTTTCAGTTTAGACCACAATTCTCTCCGAAGAGTCTCCTCTCCAGGTTGTTTACCAGTCTTCTCTTTATTCATCACATTGCTTGTATCACATTTAGACACTTGAGTACTTTGAGGTATGGTAAGATTTAGCGAAGCAAAATCTGTGAAATATTTCACTATGCCATTATTATGCAATTACCATGAAAAATATCATACCAAACAGGAACAGATAGAGACACAACAAAAAGAACTGCACCAGGATTGTAAAGAGATGTCAGCATACCAGATAAGATATTATTGTCCAGGCACACAAGGCCTGATTCAGATTTTAACTCACTTGGTTCAGGAGATTTATTTTTACCTCCCTTAGTCTGCATCATCTTTGAACTCAAAGTAGAATATAGCAATGTGTCACTTGAGGAACCCAGATGCTCTGTCTTCAAACATTCTCTGGTTGTGATTTTCTGCTCTATGGTTTTCTCATGTTCCCCAGGTTTAGTCAAATTTTCTGACACAGAAAATCCAGGAGGATAATCTGACAACGGGGGAGCTTTGTCTCTTTCATTTACCTTATGTGATTCAGGAACATCATCAGACAACACTTCATCTGATGGAAACAGCAGGACACAAGATTTAGGAGGTGATATTGTAAAACGTGAGGCAGTTTGTACCGGGGTCACTGATAGAGAATTTTCAGCTTCACTTTTAAAAAGATATGGATACTTGATCCTGAGGCTCTTTGGAATCTGTAACTCCAAATCCTCTGATGGGGATTCAGCAAATGTTGCAATTCTGACAATTGGGGGAGGAGTTGATTGGTTAGAAGCATCTTGACCCTGTTCTGATGATTCTGACACAGGCCTCAGCAGTGCACAAGTTTTTGGAGGAGATATTTCCAAACCAGGTGTTGACAACATCTTCAGAGTATCCTCCTTTTCAAAATTTGGCAGCTTGCCTTTGAAGCTCTGAGGATACTTACATGAAAGGTTATTTGTAATTTGTGGTGTCCCAGCCTCCACTTGTTGTGGACTCACTAAAAGGTTCTTTGTAATTCGTGGAGTCACAACCTCCATTTGTTGTGGACTCACTAAAAGGTTCTTTGTAATTCGTGGAGTCACAACCTCCATATGTTGTGGTCTCGCGGCCTCAGTAGATGTTGATTCACCTTTCCTAACAGATGCTACCACTTCTGAAGCAGGGAAAACTTTGGAGTCAGTACAAGCTGGTCTTGATTTGGGCATTGGTGTCAGCAAGAATAACTCCTTCTCACAGTCACCCTTTATGGAGTCAGTACAAGCTGGTCTTGATTTGGGCATTGGTGTCAGCAAGAACTCCTTCTCACAGTCACCCTTTGTGGAGTCAGTACAAGCTGGTCTTGATTTGGGCATTGGTGTCAGCAAGAATAACTCCTTCTCACAGTCGCCCTTTATGCCCAGTGGCCACGCTACCAGGGGAGAAGGAGGAAGTGAGTTAGAAAAATCATCTAGAGGAAATAAATTGCCATCATGTTCAATTGAAGATGAAACAGCTGGTGTAGAGGGAATAGTTTGCTTCTTCACAGTCACTGAACAATGACCAAATGGTTGTTCAAATTTAGGAACCCACTCCTGGCAAAGCAAGCAAGGTAAACTCAGGTTTTATTTCCTGAAATTCAAAATGCTGCATGCAAAAAGAAGAATAATACAATGTTACCTGTAACGTTAAATGTGTTCGTGACAATACTTCAATGAAGCACTCTAGATCACATACATCCAATTTGTTCACAAGGTTGACCTTATGAGCACGAGCCACAAGTCCATCAATCTGCAACCAAATGAATCAACGTGTTCTCAGAATTTTCACAACTAAACAAAAGGTGTCCAGAAATTAGTTTATCATTCAGGAACTTCAGAAACTTAAAAGAAAAATTAACCTACACAAGATGAATAAACATACTACATGATTCTTAGTTTTACTAGCCACAAGAACCATTGAGTAAAAGAAGAATAAAAACATTGACCTTGAACCATAGAAAAAGCATAGCTTCTCTTTGTACACATTAAAGTGGTTGTGAATTGCTTCACTGCTTCAAGCTGTGAAATGGTCTCATGGGTGTAAAACTTATTTTGCAGTAGTTATCATACACGCACCACTCTTCTTGTGTTCACATAAAAACCTATAGCTGAGCTGGATCATATACTACTATACCAATACAACAATTCTCATCACACTAACTAGTCACCTATGTTCAGGACTCATAACAAAGACATTGGCGTCAAACAACATTGATTGATCCCCAAACCCTAGCCAATGAAACCATAAGCATACCCAGCCACCTGGAATAAGAATACCATAAGAATAGCCACTAATACAGTAATACTCCTAACTAGGAATCATTCCCTAGGCAAAACAAAGCAGGTCACTCCAAACATTCTCAACATGTTATCAACAACATAGGCAAGTCCTCCTTGGCACATACTACATACATCAAGCATGTATCACACAAGTTCTCCACACTAGTTATGTTGTATCGCATAAGTACATGGCAAGGCAACTCTAACACTAACCTCCAAAAATACATGTCCATCCTAGGGTTCAAGGATCCAAACCTTAGGTCTTCAACTCTTGCACCATCATAAACACCAAGGTCCAAGACATTCATGGATCATCAAAAATACAATAACCAAGCCTTCTTAATTAATGTATGGGTTTTTAAGGAAGTAGTGCATCAGACCTAGGACTGATGCACTACTTCCTAGGCCTGGAGGTCTGGCAGAGACCTGGAGAGATTTTCCTTTCTCAAGGAAAATACATTGTGAAACTTCTAGAGAGATTTGGTATGGTGGATTGCAAGTCCGTGTCAACACCGATGGAACTCAACTTCAAGAAGTTGAGTGGCAGCGCTGCTAGGCCTATCTTGGCCAATCCTACTGAGTATCGTCAACTCATAGGAGCTTTGATGTTCTTAGTGAACACTCGACCGGATATATGTTTTGCAGTGAACACTTTGAGTCAACAAATGGTTGAGCCTCATCATTTTCACTGGGTTGGTGCCAAGAATCTTTTGAGATATCTTCGGGGCACGATAAACCATGGGCTGAGATACACTACCGGGAGTGTGATACTCCGTGGATATACTGATGCCGATTGGGCTGGCAGTGTGGTGGATCGTAAGAGCACATCTGGATGCTGCTTCAATCTTGGTTCTGCTTCGATCTCATGGATGAGTAGGAAGCAGAAGTCGGTGGCTTTGAGCACCGCGGAGGCCGAATACATTGCTGCTAGTATGGCCTGTTGTGAAGCAGTTTGGTTGCGGAAGCTCTTTAGTGAGTTGTTTGGACATGTGCTAGATACCATTGTGATACTCTGTGATAATCAGAGTGGGATTCGTATGACTGAGAATCCTGTGTTCCACGACCGATCCAAGCATATTGATATCAGGTACCACTTTATCCGGGATATGGTACAGCGAGGCGCCGTAAGGCTCGATCATATAGGGACTGATGAGCAGGTCGCGGATATTCTCACTAAGCCCCTGGGGAAGGTCAAGTTCCTAACCTTCCGTGAGAGTCTTGGTGTCGTGGAAAGACCCTATGATGTGGGTCCTGTTGGACGATGAGCTCTGGGAGCTCTGGGGGGCTTTGGGGATGGCTTCTCAGAGCTATAAGCACTCATAATGCTTCTGCCCCACCCTTGTGATTATTGAGCTGGTTCGCCTCTCATTTATCTGTGCCCCGTATGCATCCTACCCATTGAGTTTAGGGCTCATGGGAAGTACCTCTCATTTGGCCAATGAGGTGGGAAAAGTTAGAGACTAGTAGCAAATACTGATGGACGCATCAGAGATTGCCGTACTCTCTATCTAGGATGGCACGGTCCAACCACTTGATCTGGGATCAAGTTTAGTGAGGTCTGGGACCTCTGCCTGACTTCGGGTCAGATGAACCAACTTCGGGTTGGTTGGAGACTTTTTGTGAGTCTGATAGAGGTTTCGAACCTCTGGGCTGATTATGTCAGTCGGGGGATGATGTCTTTGTGACTGACCCACTTCTGTTCTGAAATAAAGAGGCCAGCAAAGCAAGTTACGGCGGGATGACGCACGATGTTTGATTGCATTGATGGATGGAGTTCTCCCTAGTTGAGAGGGAGTGTTAAATTTGGACAACTAGGTCCAAACTCCATGTTGTGATGCTCAGATTAAGTGGCTAATATTTTTGTTGGATTCCTCTTTCGAAGAGGTGTAAAATCCATATAAAATATATCTTAATCTGATGAGCAGAACATTTATTTTGAATTTATTATTTATAATAAATTATATGTGCAGGTCGGCCTTAAGGTTTCACACCCCCAGCAGATGTGTCACACACCCCAATGATGGATATAAATACAGGCAAAGTTGGAGAGCATTTCACAACAATTAAACACACATCTTCTTCTCTCATCTGATTTAGTACGAGCTCCTTGGAGGATAAGTTCAGCCCACACGTGTGGAGAAGAAGGACGAAATCTGTACGGTTGAAGGGAAGGACGAATTTCTGCAGCTAGGGTTTTGCTGGAAGTTTGACCAGCGTTGACTTTGGTCAACGCATGGTCCGAAAGGGCTGAAACTTGTTGGAGAGTTCGATTTTGAGAGGTCGTACACATTGGCACATAAATTGAGGTCAAAGGGTTGACCAAACTGTTGCTGCGTTGACTTTTAGCTTGCTGCCCTGCGTTGACTTTTCTGGACAGCGTTGACTTTTCTGGAGTTGACTTTGGTTGACTCGGTAGCTGATTGGAGGATTGTTGTGACACATTCTGGGTTGGCTGATCAAGGAGACTTTGCTGGTTGAAGCATCCTATTGACCGCCGTAACGCACCATCACATTTTTTCTGTTTCTGGTTTGTCTTCTATAAGATCCACTTATATGTTCTATCAGCATTTTACTTAACTATTTGTGTGATTGTTGTAAGAAAAGTAAAGTTGCTTCAAGCATAGAACATCTACAAAAATTCACACGCCTCAGGCTTCAGAGATGGTGCGAATAGCTCTAAATTTTGTCTTCGATGAATGGCAAGTGTTCGTCCAAAGTATTTTGGGCAGAGAAACATTGCCAAGATGGGATAGGATGTGGGCATATCTACAGCAGGAAGAGCTGAGACGAGATCTGGTGAACAGCACCATTAGTGGCAGCAATGGCAGTGGGATGAAGGCAGAGGTGAAGGAAGAGGAGAATGCAACCCTCGCATCAAAGGGGCAGCAGGAGCAGCGTTGAAGAAAGAAGGACATTTCAAAGATCAACTGCTTCAGATGTGGTGAACTTGGTCACTACAGTACCCAGTGTCCTCTTAGAAAGAGGGACGAAGAGGAGAGGCAGGAAGAGCAGGCTGCATCCGCAGAGATCGACAAGTTATCCTCCAGGCTGGAGGAAGAGTTTGCCATGATCACCAACATACCTCCAGGTGTGACGTGGGGGTGATTTGGTTGTGTAGCCACAGAGAGCTACAGGATGGGCATGATCCTTGAGGAGTCCACCTCTTGGATCAATTCCTTGCTACGGGAGCCCATAGCAACAATGGCAGCATGGACCAGTGAGAGTTGATGCAATCAGTTGCCAGAGTGACAGATACAGTCGCTAGTAGTAGTCTGAGACTGAGCAGCGCAGAGCGTAGTTGGCACCAGTGCAGGAGCACGATGCAGAGTCAACAGCAGCGTAGAGGTTTCAGTGACAGCGCAGAGACTAGCAGCAGTCAGGACTTGGGTGACGAATGCATCGATATGATGGACATCTCTCAATTGCTGCAGCAGCATATGAGAGACATTTGCAAATGTTGCAGTGGCAATAGCAACAAAGTTGCAGTGCAGATGCAGTAATTGGCAGCAGCAGCACAGATGCAGCACAGAACCAGAGTTGCGCAGTAGTTGGTGTAAGGCCAGACATCAGCAGTGTAGTAGGAGGTGATATAGAGTCATAGTATTGCTATCAGGAGGGCAACAGTAATAGAGCACATTCCTCGCTAAGAGTGAGTGTTGATTTTTCGAGCATCGGATGTGCTCTAGCCTCGAGATTTTGCAGAGAGGCTAAGACACGTGCATTCTCCAATACCCAAAAATCGTTTCTAGAAATTCCACCTAGAGACAACTTAATTAAAATAATTAATCAATTTTTTATATCTCCTAAGATTAAACTTAGGAAATATGACAAATTAAAGGGTATTAATTAATTCGGGTGCAAATCATCTAGATAAAGGCGTGGATCGAGTCCAACTCAATCTGAGCCATCGATTAAGATCTAATCTTGGTCGTTGATATGTCAACGAGAGATTGTAAGAAGGAACTCGATGGGCACTTGGAGAACACACTTGAGATTTGCAGAGATCGATTTTACTGGGAGATCGAATTCTCAAAGTAGCAGCGTTGAGTTGCCAGAGAGAGATCCAATGATTTCGTTGCAATGAGGGGCAGAGATAGTAAGATCGGAGGGATGTTTCCAGATCCGAGGAGTGCAAGGCAGAGAAGACATCGAGAGTCATAGAGAGGTCGCGCAATGCCACACAGAGGCAACGCAGAGCTTCAAAGGGAGTCTGCTATTTTGCTGGGAGACAGTCGAGATCTAGTGCCAAAAGCCTCCAGTGAGTCCAGAAGGCCAGGGAGTCGATTTTCCAATCACCATAAGATCAGAAGGAGGAGATGACGCGGTTCCTAGAGCTGTGATGCAGTGACTGCATAGGCTGACACAATTACTGCCCAGAGACAGTGTGAGGTTCTCGCTAACTCCTTTGTCAGTAGTTCTTTGTATAGGATAGCCAGTCTGTGCATCCAACAATTTGTATTCAGATTACTACTGCATAATAATAAAACCCTCAGTTGTTGCACCAGTTTTCCCAAGTTGGGTTTTTCCGGGGACGATTGTCCAAAAATAACGGTGTATTTTTGTGTGTGTTTATATCTTTCATGCGTTGTATTTTCTGCAGTGTTTTAATTTGTGAAGGCTATAGTGTATGGGTTTCAATATTTACCGTAGAACACAGTAAATTATTTGTTCATAAATTAACAAATAGAAGAAATTTAATCAATTGTTGCAGTAGGATTCCGAGTAACGGAATTTTCACAATTCCTTAATAGCCTTCATTCAAATCATCGATCGATGCCACTGACGCAGGTGGAGCAACTATTTACCCAACCCTCATGGTTACCGAAATGTCTTGTTTCATACAAAAACAACATCTTTTGGTTGAACTTTGAAGCATGGAGGTCAAAGATATGATGGAATAGACCTTCAAACTTTGTCCTAGTTAACAAGCAACTGCCATTGCTAGTTACCCAAGGCATTCCAGTAAGATAGTAAAGATCTATAAAGACATCGTGGTTTGGAAATTGATGAAAGTCATGTTTCATAATAATAGCAACATCTTTTGGCTGCACTTCGAAGCATGAAACTAGAAGATGAAGTAATATTCATTGGCCTCATAAAGCAGCAGTATTTACAATGACAGCTTTAGATGCATATTAGAACATTATGATGACAAATTAAGGAAGAGAGCTAACTAACTTAGGTTGTTGCTACAGGGGACTGTTGGAAAATATCAACACAAAAATTACGGAGATCCCACTTACCAAGTAGCATTATCAAAAGAGACTAGCCTTTGACAATAAAGATGGTTTGAGGTCATTATATGTAAAACGTTTGTCAGATAGAGGTTAGAACTTAAATGAAATCCTTGCCATACTCCACACTGATAAATTGACAGCTGCCATGGCTTGTCACCCAAGTAAGCCGAGCAGTCCAGTAGACAGTAAAATTACATGTTATCATTTGGAATTGCCCCTCAGGGAAATCGGTCCTAAAGGACAATCCCGAGTGATTATACACTCAAAAGCCCAAAACAGTATTAAACAAACATGAACTAGAGTACTCCACTGTTACACATACTGGAGCTTTATTTACACTTAAAACAACATTAATGAAAAGAACATGCTTATTTTATTGATTAAGGTTCTAATCAAAAAGAGTATGGAGCCATTATTCAATATTTATATTACACACATTTGATTAAGAATAGCAAATCATACTTCAATGAACATCAACCAACACATTCCAGATATTAAAAATGTGAAGTTGAAATTCACCTAGGTTAAAAGAATGATAGAAGAAAACATTAGTGAACTTGGTATTGAAGCTTGAGCATTTCAGGCATAGAGTTCCACAGTTGAGTTTGAGCTACAATTAAGAAATGGAAGCAGCAAAAATTTGTACACAAAAATTAATCTATATGGAGAGTTGTCAAGCTAAATTCAAGCACCGGTTAAAGTTCAAGTAGAAAACAAAATCTTAAAGAAAATTAGACTAACACGCTCTAGGCCAAAAATTAAAAAGACATTAGACTAAAGCACTTTAGGCAGTGCAATGGTCCCCTCACAATGATCAATGACTAGGAGATGCTTTCGCGCTTCCACTGTGTATTCGCATTGGCTTTACTTTTTAGTCCAATTGACCAACTTTGTGGTCACTTGTCGGACATTGCTAAACAGATGCTGAAAGCACAGTTAAGCAGCCATCAAACGAAAGTGTTCTAAGCATTATAGCTGAAGACCAAATGTTAACCAAAAGTCAAGAAGATTCACGCAGAAATTTCAATTCAATGGACATCAAATCAGAGTATCTCAGATATTAACCCTGTGAAGTTGTATGTGGCCTATGGCCGGCAAATAGAAGAAAAGAAAGCGAAACAGGCATTGAACTAGAAATTAGAGACGAGGCTTAATTCAACCCTAGCGTTTAAAACATTATTGGTTGATGTATTTCAGATATCGACCTTGCAAAGCTCAATTTGGGGAAAAATCATGTAGGTTTGAAGCATTCCGGATATTGAAGTTGTGAAGCTGAATTTAACCGAGGTGAACAGAATAAATGAGAAAAAAATACACTTAAATCTGAAGATGGGTGAAGGGTTCACCCGAAACTTGGACACCTTAATGGTATCACTCATTAATCCAGAAATTTGCATTATAATATTACGAACTGTGAAAATCTACGAGCTAAAATACGATTAAACAATCAATGAGCCGAGGCATTCTTGATATTAAATCTGTGAAGCTAAAATTGAGTTACCATTCAAGGAATGACAGCGCAAAACAAAGCGAAAGTGCATAAAGCTACATCATCACAGATATTTCTAGAGCTGTGAAGCTAAATTTAAAGTAATGTTGGAAAAATGGAAGGAGGAGACGGAAGTACCTGGTTAATGAGCCGAGCTAAACTGGCATGGACGGCATGAAGACGATCAAGCGAAGCATCGGCAACGCCTGTGGCATTTTTCTGAGCTTCTTGAGCTTCTTTTGCATTGTTCTTCCTCCGATCGGTAAGATGGGGGCAGTTCGAGATGTTTGATAGCGCCTTTCTGCCGGTTTTGCTCTTGACCGACTTCGGCATCTCTGCGAAGTGATTCGGCTGAACAGAAAAATAAAATGAAAAACTGTGGCGATCGGTCCCTCCTTCAGCCCTGGGGTTGCCTGAAATGGACCGTAGTTTTGCCGAGTAGCAGCAGAGGAGAAGCGGGGTTTGGTACTTTGGAATGCCAACCGCGCTCAGTTTGAAAACTCGTTTATGCTAAATGCACGCGTAAGTGTGATATAAACCTTATTAATCCATGGACTTTCTCGAATTAGTGCAACGGCTAGAATTCTGTCCACCTAATAAAAAATTTATCAGTTGTTTCTTTTTAGAGAGCCATGGATAAATATCCTTCGTTGCGCAATAATGTGAACATTTTGACATGTCATATAATTTTAGAACATTAATTTAAACTTTTGAAAAGATGATAAATATACATAGAGTAGATTTGTTCTCTTTTTGAAAAGATATATCGGGATCGATTTCAACGACAAGTTTAATTGGAAGGATTGCAAAAAGAACACAATTTTAGGAGGGTGGAAAGCACTATATGCACTTCAAAAAATAGATGGAGAGAGGCAGAGTTATGGGATTGAAACACAATCAAAGTACTTTTTGGACTCTTAGTTTGTCTAGTGCTAGTATATGGGTGTGAATTGTGGGCTAGCAGCATCCCTGTTTCAAATGGAAACAAATTGAAAAAAATTCAAAAATGTTTGATCATGAGCAAGTTCAAAATAAAAAGTTCAGTTCCCTATGAGATAATGTTGAGTGAAACAAGGGCAGCTCCCATCGAAGCAATTGTCATGATGCGTCTTATAAGGTAGCAAATAGATGGCCTAAAGTTATCTTCAATGAAGGTATGAGTGAAAGAAATAAATCATGGATGAGACAAAACAACAAATGGAAGCAAAAATGGAATATTTGTCTGAATGCATGTCCCACAAATAACAAGGAGTTAAAGAATTTTGTGTTGGAGAAGTTCCATAAGGGTATATGGGGCAAAGAGTTGGATAGAAAGAAAAAGTATTATGTTCAGGAATTCAACCCCACTTCTGATCTCCAACAAAAAGAATATATTGGAGCTAACATTACGTGGAGAGCAAAGGTTCTTATTGCTCAATTAAGAACTAACTCACATCAACTTCGGTGTGAAACAGGACAGTGGAAGAGACCTAAAGAAGCTTGGGAAGAAAGGGTAGGTACTTTTTGCACTTCTGGGGTAGTGGAATTCATTTTGGAATGTGACGCTTTTAGAGACATCAAGGACAGATACCACAGTATGTTAGCATCAATTCCATGGCATTGTCTTTTCAGTGACTAAACTGTTAAAAGGTTGGGTCAGCTCATCGTCAATTTGAGTAAGAAAAGGATTGAGTTACAAAAGACAAAAAACAAGGAAGCTCGTAGTCCCATAGACTATTTTTAGTCTCATGGACGTTAAAATATCATTCATTCATTCATATATTATTTTCATGGTGACTAAAGCTATTTTTTAACATGTGAAATGTGAAGTGACAATCATGCCATTAGAATTACACGGCTTCGTAATATAAACATCGTGTATTGTGTTTTTTTAATTATTAAGTAATGTGTATAAAGTTTTGAGATTTTTATGATGTGGGTATGTATCAATTTGTTTATAAATTTTGATGGTAATTGTATTATTTTTTAATCATAAATTAGATCTATTATTAAATATAAAATTTGAGATTTATTATTAAATGTAAATAAAAGTATTTTCATTTTTTGCTCACCAGGTATAGTTCAATTGGTGATCACTTTGTTATGAAGTAAGTTCAAATCCTTGTGTGACTTAGATCAACAAAAAAAAGTATTTTCATTCTCTTAAATTATTATTTTATATTAAAACATATCCACATGTGTTTTAGTTTGTCATTAGGGAAATTAAATTAGATATAAAATTTCATTTTTTTAAGAGTTATACAAAAAATTTACTAATAATATACCAAAAAACAATAAAGTTTGTATGAATTGCATGGTCTAGAGGGCTAACTAAAGCAAAAAAACATAGTAACTCGGACTTGATAATAAACAACTAGAGAACATAATTAACATTCAAGTTTTTCCAAAGTTTGAGGTTTCCATGGGGATAAGATCCCTATTACCTCCTAAAGTATGCGACAGGTCAAGGTGGGCTTTAATTTTCCCTAGTTTATTGTCCATTTTGCACACTAATATCTACAATTCATCCATATAAAGAAGCATCTCTTCTCTTACAATGTTCATGTTCACTGACACGTGGCCCAACAACAACTTGAGGTGTCAATAAAAATCCATTATATTTATATGCTAATTGAGGAAACCTTGGGAGTGGCAGTGTCCAGAACCCATCCCACCACCTCGGCAAGCACCTCAAAGTCATTGACGCGTTGTTTCTCATCTATCACATTTAGCTTGGGAGATTTCTTGTTGAACGCTTGTAGGAGTAGACTTGCGATAACAAGTGGTAGAGTTTTCAACCCATTACTGGGCTCTAGGGCTTCCAATGTTCCTGTAATAAGAAACACCACGATAAACCCACACTCTCGATCTCCGCATGGTCTCCACCAAAGAGGGGGATTGTAAGCAATCACAAAGAAAGAGTTGTGAGGAGCGAGAATTCCACAAACATATGTAAGCAAGAAGAGAAGAGTGCAAGTGGAGGATGCAGATGAGGCCAATGGGTGGGAATGTGCATTGACAAAAGGGAGAGAACTTGGAGCTAGGAAAATCAACAAGGAAGGACTTAGCTGAAGGCCCAAGAAAAAATGAGGAAAACAAAAAAACAAAAAGAGCTCTGATGGACCAAGAGAATGGCCTTGGCATAATAAATTTAGCAAAGAAAACCATCAATTTCACTGAGGGGGATGAATCGTTGTAGGGAGAAAAGCCTAAAATGATACAGAAATTACCAATGCTCCTTCTGAATCCCTACGATCGGGCCCAACACCCACAAAATATACCAAACATTATTCAACCCAATGTACAATAGACAAGTGGATACAAATTATTAGGCACTATCCTTATATGTAAATGGATGGCTTAACGTGCCATCATCATTATTGGAAACCAGACCAGTGGTGAAAGAGCGGGCTTTTATTCCAAAATAATACATAGATAACATAAAAATTGAGCTCATAACCTGTCTCTCCATAGCATGTGGTAAACATAGAAAAACATAGAAGATAACATGTTACAAAATTTCACCCTTGCTGCCAAAAATTTGAAAGAGTTGCAGACATCAAGTTTAAGTGTTATTGCCATAAGTTGTGGGAACCATGGTGTTGACTAAGAATATAGTGGTGAGGTTGTCATGTCACCCCCCTTCCTTCATGGGCACCTTGATAAGGGAGGTTTTACTTGTGAAAGAATTTGATGGCTAATTTGGATGTTGATCCTGAAGGATGAGGGTCAGATGGGACGAAATGAGGGGGGGAGAGGATATAGATGACCAGGGGTAGAGAGAAGAAGTATGTGTTGTGAGCATCCTAGGTTGGTTAAATTATCGGTTGGCTTATTTCCAGTGTGTCAAATGTGGAGAGGGAGAATTGTGAGGGTGGAAGAAATGAGGGAGGAGATTATGTGGAGGAAATAATCTAGGCACCATCTATTAGAAAGTTTAGTGTTGGCAGATTAGTGCATGAGCTTCTTAAGAATATTGATGGCTATTTGATATTCCCTCTCCGCCATTAACCTGGTATAGCCTTGATGTATGGCTATGTGCAAACATGTTTCCAACGCGGAGAACTTTGTAACATTGTTGGTAGAACATCCCAAGGCACCTACCACTACGAAGAGGGGGTTACCTTCATCATCCGGGAAAATACCACCATAACCAACACGCCTTGGGTTTCCCTTTGAGGCTTCGTCGAAGTTGTATTTTATGAAGCATGGAGGGGGAGGGGACCAAGAAGAAGGAGGTGAGAGGGAATGGGAAAGGCTGGAGGGCGCAGAGGAGGAAGAGGATGGCCGAATGTTGGAGAGGAAGGAAAGGATGGAAGATTATGTCATAGAAGATTCCTAGTCTCAAGCAAACCACGAGAGAGGATGGTGGTTTCCTGGACTAGGGTTGCAAGATTTTTTTTTGTTTAGTTCTACCATTCCTCTCTTTCCAAAGGGACCATAAAATAGTTCCCTTGCTTGATTCAGAATATCGCAATAAAAGGGGGAGGGTTTCCAAGATGAGATGGCGTTCAAGACTGTGATGCTTCTACAATCAGATTACTTAAAGGTGGAGGCTAGCTTTGTCCAAATATGCTTAGAAAAATCATAGTTGATAAACAAATGCTTTATTCTTTCTTGGTCTGATCGACTGAAATAACAAAGGGAGGGGCCTTCATAACCTCTCTTGATGATTTTGTCCCATGTTAATGCCCTTTTCCTTGCCATGAGCCACGAAAAAAAATCAATCTTGGGCCAGGTATTTAAATTCCAAATGTGGATCCATATTGGATCCTTGGGTACTTGGTCTAGATCTGTAGCAATTGAGTAGACCTCCTTTACAATGAATTGGCCAGTTGGTTAACAACACCATTGTAGTTTGTCATTTCCTTCAACAATAGGAATAAACCTTTACAAGAGTTGAACTTCTAGCTTTGTCCAATCCTAGGAAGGGAGATCCACGGGTCAATCTTCAATTGTTTTACAATATCGCCATCGTGAGTTTGTTGCCTGAGGACCCCAAAATTGATTGGCCTAGGTGTAGCCGTTAATAATCCAGAAGGTTTTCAGATCTCATAAGTGTGTTTGTTGTCCTAATTTGGGAATTTGTTGCTAGGATTCTTCCCATAAATTAGCTAAACTCTCACTTCTGATTTCCCAAAAACTATGCTTTTGAATGAGAGATTTGTTGCCATTTTCTAGATTCCAAATGTTCATGCCCTAGATAAAATTCCCTTGCTTTAGCTTTTGGACCATAGCTTGATGTGCATTGTATTTTTTATGCCAAATAATTTTCCATAGTTCTTGGCCTCCTTAGATACAATGGCACCATAGCTTAGTGCCCATGAGGTTGTTGAGTGTTTCGGGATCTCTGTGTCTAAGGCCATATTTGTTTTTGGGGAGACATACCTTATCCCACAAAACTAGAGCCCATTTTCACTCTTTGGTGGTCCCTCCCCATAAGAAATATTTATAGATATTTCTAATGGATTGAAGGACTCCCTTTGGAGCTACCATAACTAAGATATTATGGATGGACAATGCCTGTAAAATAGATTTGAGAAGGATTAAGTTGTTGGCTAAATTGAGTGTCTAGAAGGTCCAACTATCTAGCTTACTATAGATGTTGGCTAAGAGGTCTTTCTAGTGAACAATCTTAAGAAAGTTATCTATGAGGGGGGCTCCTAGGTAAATGATTGGGAGAGAGGAATGCTAGAATCCCCAAAGTCAAACCTAATGAACTTGAACAACTGAATGAATGAAATAAAAAAAATTCAAATTTGAGGGATTGATTGAGGTGCCAGAAGCCAACATGAACTCGTCCAAAATATGTTTTAGTTCCTTAGCGTCTTTGACTATGGGTTGTCCCAATAGCATGGTTTCATCCACAAATTGTTGGTGGATGATGGGATCCATGGATCTGCTTAGGAAAATGCCAGTTATGGAACCTTACTTTCTCCTTACATGAAGAGCATGACCAAGGCCTTCCACTGTGTTGAGGCCTCGGAATTCTGTGGCAACAACATGGGGAAAACCACCCGGTCCGGACCTTAGAGTAAGCCCTTTTCCATTTGGTGTAGTGGCTCCGACTCGGGGTAAAGGGACCAATTTCAAGGATGATGAGGGTGTGTTTACTTATAACATGCAAATGGAAAATGATTTAATCTATCATATGCATTGACTAAATATCTATTCTACTATATACCTAGGAGTATTTATTCCTCAATGCGATCTAGAAAGATATCTTTCAACAATTGGTAATGAAGATTATTCAAAAGTTGAAAGAGATGAAAATTATGTAAAAATAATAATTTTGACAAAATAGTTTAATCAAAATAATTGTGAAATATATGTCACATTCGTAAGTTTTATCATATATGAAATAAGCAACCATAAACAAATATCAGTACAAAAGTGCATTTAACATTTATTTATGATAACATATTTCATATATAATACAGATAAATGATCACTGTTAATTTAAGAAGCAAAACTTAATATAATGTGTAGAAATACCATGTATATGAGGTTCTTATCATTCAAACTGACAATAGTATTTTGCTCCTCTTCACATTAAAGCAATTTAATGAGTACAATAGTGCAACTTCAGTTAAACAACTTCAATGATGCATTCCTTTGCAAATGTTTTTGACAAATTTCTGGACCCTTCTCTAAATGCATGAGAAGGGTTTAAATACTAAACTAAATATGTTTAAAATAGATTATTACATAAAAATTTGAGGAAGTTTCAAACAACCTTCCTCGTAATGAGCAAACTTAAACTACAATCTAGGAATAAAAATAACATGGTTAGGTGGGTTGATCCTCTTTTCCCATTTGATCTCTAAGGTGACAAATATCTACCATCGGCTTTAGCTGAGCTAGTTGTGTGATCCCATATTTGACTTGGCCTTTAAACACTGCGTTTGAAAGTGTTGGCAATGATTTCTTAGTGTAGTCAGTTAATGATTGTAGAGTCAGGCACTGATGATATGGTTTGATCAGAAAATTCCAGTAATTTTCCCGATCAAACTTAGTTATCTTTTTAATAGCTTCTGCTTGTGTTTTTTTTTTTTTTTTAATTTGTACTTGGTGTTGCAACTTTAATCTTTCAAAGTCCTTCTGGAATTGTGACATTTTCATCTCCATTTGCTTACTGGCATTGAGCTTTTCCTGTTCTAGTAGTCTTTCTAATTCTTCAACTTTGTCTTCCTTTTGTTTCAGAAGAAGTTTCACTTCTTCTACTTTGTCAATTGTAGCAGTTGCACATGCACCAACAAACTGTGATATTTTAGTGAGATGTTCAATATAATTGGCAAAAGAGTCCTTCCATACAACATCCACTAGTTCATTGTCAATAGCAACCATTGATTCATTAATTCTTCTTCTCTTTCTTCTCTTGACTACAACTTTGTGACCTAGGTTGTAGAAAACATCTAATGGAGGTATTTCCTCAATTTTCAAAATAATTTCTTGTGTTGGGTAGGCTGGGATAACTGTTGTAGTGCTATTGTAGTTTCCACTATATTTTGGGTTTGCTCAGGCGTTTGGAAACTTATTGATTCTTCAACATTAGACTTTGGTGGTGGTGTCTCTAGTGCTTTAGAAAAATTTTCCCATTTTGTATTTAAATACTTTGCTTGAGGTTTAACTGTCAGCTCAAGTGTATTCTGAATATGCTGAACTACTTTAGAAGATGATTCAGCTCCACAAGTTTCTTCTTCAGTTTGCATCTCAATTCCTTTAATTTTTTTTTCAATTATTTTCTCATAACTTTCATTTCTTCTTTCAGATTCATTATCAGAGTGATCTGAACCCTTAGAGTGGTGTTGTGATTGCTCTGACTCTTGATTTGATTTTTCTTGAGATTCATCTTCTAACATGTCCTTAGCCTCATCATCTAGACTAATGCTGGGAGTTGGCATTTTGACATCTTCAATAAATAATAAGTCCAATAGGACTGTTTCTAATCTCTTGCTTCTATATGCTTAGAAAGCTTTAAAGTCTGCTTCAGTGAGATTATTAGATGCAATTTTCAACACATCTATAAACCTCTCTACATCTTCAAATAAATCATCAAATATGTCCTTCTCATTCAAGAAAGGTTTGAGTTTAAGATTAGTAGTAAAATTCTTAACCACATCATTAGGATCATATGGTCTCTTTGGCATTAAAGCCATATTCAATGAATTGATATTTCAAATTGATTTAGCTGCATGACCAATGTCAAAAAGGGCAAAGGTACCACATTGTACTAGGAAAATAGGCCAGATGGCTTTTTTTGAATCTCTGAGTTGTTTGGTGACACCGCTTACTAGAGTTTGATAAGCAATTTATTTGGCTAAAAGCTTATCAGGAACATAGTAAGGCAAAGCATGGGGGGAAGAAAAACTACCAAAAACTCTAATATAGGTAAAATTTTCCTCAGCAAACCATCTAGCCACTGGTAGAATATATGTGCTAGCTTCCTTAGAAATCCTAGGGGCTCTTTCATTAAAGATGGTCTGATGGATGGGCAACATAATTCCATTACAAATTTTATAGAAATACAGATGAAACTCAGATTCCCACAGGGCTTTATGATAAATATGAATTGGATTGGGTTCATGGATTGTTTACTTCGATCCCATAATAGGAAATCTTGAACAGAAACATATTGCATCCATGATGTATGTGCTCATGTAGAAGGGAGGTATTGTCCTAGTGGAATAGACTCTATTTGTCCTATAACCCATAATGGTTTTAGCCAGATTATCAGACAAAATGGTTTCCCAATTCATGATAAAGGAATTGACGATTGTGTCAATTAAAGGAACCCATTCTATGGAAAATATAGTGGTATTCGGTTTAGCAAATAATCTACATAGCATTCCTGCTACATAACGATAAGGGGAGGGTAATCGTGCTATCGGGTACATACCAAGTTTATCTCGCTTTATCTTTCCTTGGTCTTATTTCCATCCTTTTACCACTTTCATGAGGTCTGTATTCTTTTTTGTAAAGCTTTGCAAAAAGGCTTTATCATAAATCTTTTGCAGCATAGGTAAATGATACATTATCTGTAAATCCTCTGCGATGAATGAACCAATATTCTCTAGCTTAGAATTCTTGAATGTTCTGTCTGCTATGTTGAGGTTATCGATGACCCATTTTACCATACTCTTCTTGAATGTTCTGTCTGCTATGTTGAGGTTATAGATGACCCATTTTACCATATCAGAGTATGGTAAGATTTTGGGTATCACTGCTATTCTATGGAAAAATGAACATGCAACTTCAAAGTAAGACGACTCTGATGAAACTGGCTCATTTGTTGTTATTTTTTTCTTTAGTTCTCTTGGTTGTTCTCCTTCAAACAGATTGTACATTGTCTCCCTTGAAGAACTCCCACAATCCTTGTTGCACGTTGTGTCTGAGAATAATGGAGGCATGTATGTGTCTTCTACAGCGAATGGTTGGGCAATTACCTTGCCTTTCTTTGTCATTCCAGTTGGTATTGTTTCCTTAGGCAGTTTCCTGAATTCCATAAAAAATGAGTAAATTCAGATCTGAGATGAGGAGAGATGAAGACAAAGAAGAGAGTTAAATCAACATAAATCAAAATCTGGTGCTTTAAATTTAAAACACGCTTCAAGTAAGATATCAATCTTTTGAACCTTGTACCCATTGAATGGTTTTAATAACCCTTAACTAATTTATCAAATCACTTACACACTTTACGCAATATGTTTAATCTAATGATCTAAATCATTAGATTTTATAACGGATTGATTGCTTGAGTAATAAATGAATAGCACAAATCGCAATTTTTAGCAGATGCCAATACCATATGTCTTCGCCGCTTTTAAGATGCAAAATGGATTTGCACAAATCGCACATCACGTTTTATTACGGTGAACTTAACTTTTCATTTTGTTTTTAGCTTTGCGAAATGTGAAATGCGCTAAAGACACAAAGTATTGCGCTTTGTCAGATTTGATGGATGCATTTTGTTATTCTTTTATTGTTTCATCGGGTCCAACTTATCGCATTTCCTTTTGAAATGTTATAATTTTGTCTCTTAAAGGATGCACGATGTGATTTATAACTTAAAGGGCTTTTTTAATCGTTTTCACCGGGAAATTTCATAACTTTAAAAAAGGTTGAAGCGCTTATTGCGATTCGCAAATCTTATATGTGTTTTAATTTTGTTGGCTTGTAAGCTATGTGATTTGCGCTAAGCGCTTTGAAATCAAAGCGGAAAGAAAAAGCCTTTATTTCTAAAGTTTAAGACTTTAACGCTAAAACGAAAAATGCTTCTCAAAATCTATTTTATTTTTTAAAGGGTCCCCATTTATTATTAAAATAAATGGGGGTGTTGTATAGTACAACGCACTACACGTACAAATAGGAAGGGGGATATGTAGAAAATCCACATAAATTCAACTGATATTGTAATATGCTACAATAAAATAGCTGAATCTATTCTATAAATTGCGGAAACCAATTATGATCACACAATCACTTGAGCAAGAAAGAGAAATAATTTCAATTACAGAACACAAAGATGTATCTGGGGAAAGCTTGAGCTAAAAACTCTTCTATTTGTATATTGCATTAAGTCAATGATATGAAACAATACAATGCTTCTCTCGGGTTTGAGAGCTCTCTGCACTATCTCTGATTGTCTCACTACTAACCTATGCACAAGCTTCTCTTGCACACCTTTCTCTCATAAGCTCCACAAACAAACTTGTGCTTCCTATTGCTTGGTCTCATCAACTGTGCTCGCCAAAAAAATGATTAAACTCATGCCTTTATTCCTCCTTTTAAAGGAAATTTGAATGGTTAAAATTAGTGAGTTCTCTAATTAAGAAATGATTTATTTTAGGCCTTCTTCTGATTGCATGCACCACCTGTATAATTTTCTGATTATGCAACTGATAGTACACTTCCCTTTCACTCCAATCTCAGTTGGGTCTTTCTCAAAACTGACATGCATGAGTTGTTTATGAGTGAATTATCAACTATCTGAGTAATCACTACATGTGAATTAAATCCAATTTAATTCACTCGACCTCTCACTAGTTCCTCCATCAGATATAACTAGTTAAACTAATTTTAACTCAAATTAATTAATCACAACTCAAAATAAACTCAGCCGGGGCTCCTAAAAAGTAGGAGACACTCTACATGCCTCTAGTTTGACCCTCAACTCGAATTAACTGAACTAACTAAGTATTCCTAACTTATTTAACATGTACAAGTTGACATGTGATGTGGAATTACAATTTACTTCTAATTTAATTAAGGGAAAATTAAAATAGAAGCCCTTTTGATGTCATTTTCAATATTTCTTGTTGCCATTTTCAACACTCCCTCTCAACAAGAAAGGAATTCAACTTTATCTGGATTTAGTACCTTTGGAATGTTCTGCATGCAATAATTTTATTTAGTGTTGTTGCTACTACAACTTCTGAAACTGAAAATCTTC
This sequence comes from Pinus albicaulis, assembly GCA_034641835.2. NCBI lineage: Eukaryota > Viridiplantae > Streptophyta > Pinopsida > Pinales > Pinaceae > Pinus > Pinus albicaulis. Next base: position 398,301,847 of record CM076575.1, on the reverse strand, counting down.
CAAACTAAATTAGTATGATGCACCTGTCATCAGAGTCTCTGACTACTACTAGCTACTGCACTGTCACCTGAAAACTTTGTATTGTTGCTAACTTTGCACTGTGCCATCTTTATTGCTGCAAAATTTGCTCTGTGCTTCCCAGTATCTAACTGTTGCTAATCTCTGCATCTGTCACTCTGACAACTGACGAAATCAACCGCCATTGATCCATCTTACTACTATGTATTGTGGGTTCATGTAGCAAGGTAATGATCCATGAGACAAAACATCTCAATGGACCATTCCCAAATTTATGCACTCTTATCACATCGCCCCAGTTCTCTCCTATAGGTATGGCTACATGTGCTCCCTCTTCCCACTTGGCTTGAAATGTCCCCCTACTGGAGGTCTCTGCTTGAGTGGATGTCTCCACTCGGTCTCCTCTTGGTCTCCTCTTTGTTTCTCCATGAATTTCTAAGGATTATTCTGAGGTTGCATGTTGAGAGGTAATTTATGCTCCCTCTCAACCACCAAGTCTCTAACCTGTGAGTCTGGGAACTCTTGAAACACAGATTCGCACTGTAACTATCCCACTGTCATAATTTTTTTTGAAAAAAAAAGATTGATTTTAAATCGGTGATATATCCCTCATCTGAACTCTGATTCGAACAATTTTTTTTTTTTTTTTTTTTTTTTTTTTTTTTTTATTTGGGTATTTTTTCGCAAGGAATCCAGATCAGCTAATTTTTTCTTTGAAAATTTTGCACCAAAATTTGCAGATCTGCTCTGCAAACTTGCCACCCAAAAAATTCCTCCTCCAATACCACGTAGAAAATCCACATAGATTCAACTAATCTTGTAATATGCTAAAACAAAATACTTGAATCTATTCTACAAATTGCAGAAATCAATTACGATCACACAATCACATGAACAAGAAAGAGAAAGAATTTCAATCACACAACACAAAGATGTATCTTGGGAAATCTTGAGCTAAGAATCCCATTATTTGTATATTGCAAGAATATCAAACAATGCAATGCTTCTCTCAGGCTTGAGAGCTCTCTGCACTATCAACTACCAACTTGTGCACAACCTTCTCTTGCACACCTTTCCCTCACAAGCTCCACGCACAAACTTGTGCTTCCTATTGCTTCGTCTCACCAACTCATGCTCACCAAAACAATGATTAAACGTGTGCATTCTTTCCTCTTTTTAAGGAAATTAAAATGGTTAAAATTAGTTAGTTATCTAATCAGGGAATGATTTATTTTAGGCCTTCTTTCGACTGCATGCACCACCTGTATAATTTTCTAATAGTACACTTCCCTTTAAATCTGATCTCAACTGGGTCTTTCTCATAACTGACATGCATGAGTTATTTATGAGTGAATTATCAATTATCTGATTGATCACTACATGTGAATTAAATCCAATTTAATTCGCTTGACCTCTTACTAGTTCCTCCATTGGTTAGAACTAGTTAAACTGGTTTTAACTCAAATTAATTAAGTTGATTAATTACAACTCAAAATAAACTCAAACAGGGCTCCTAAAGAGTAGGAGACACTCTACATGCCTCTAGTTTGACCCTCAACTCGAATTAACTGAACTAACTAAGTCTGCCTAACTTAGTTAACTCGTACAAGTTGTCGTGTGGTGTGGAATTACAATTTACTTCTAGTTCAATTAAGGGAAAATTAATTAGAAGCCCTTTTGATTCTAGTTTCAATATTTCTTTTTGCCAGTTTCAACAGGATAATGAGATGCAGGAGCGTGAGGCTCGAGGATAAAAAAACTTCATTTTTTTCCAAAAATACAAAAAAAAATTACAAGCAAAGGAGTGGGATCCTTTAGCTGGCGATTTATTGTTTTGATAGATACATATTTGACTAGTATTCAGGGATTTGGATAGTTTGAATTTAGTTTTAGTAGAGGATTTTTAGGCAAATATCATGTAATAGGATTTTTACTCAAAATTAGAACAATTCGATTCAAAAGAATCAAATTGAAAGGATCGTGTGAATATTATATATTTGTAATTTGCAATGTAATCAAGGGAGGAGAATTTGATAGAATTAAAAATGGAATAGAATAAAATTCGATTTTCCTCTGTAGCTGTGCGTAATTGCCAAATTCTGAAGGATTTAACTTTCATAAGAGACACATCTGAATTGTTAATCGCAGATCGATTTTGTTTAATTGATTTCATGTGTGCATCTTCATTCAAATTCTGTGTTCACTGTTGCTCAGAAATGGTTGGTTGTATTGTTTAATTGAATAGATACCAGATATTGATGCATGAAACCGCGGTTTCTTTGAAGAAGAGTTGAATCTAGTGAAATTCGAAGAAATGGGATAACTTATGTTGACTGTCCAAATCCAACGGTTTCGCATATAGCTTGGAAATCTGACGACTATCGCATTTTTAGTTGCACAATAGTTAAAGTTTCAAGTGGACCCGATGTTTTATAAATCAAATTTAATGTTTTGAATTGACCGTCTAGATTTCATTTAATCTGAAGGTTTCCGCATTTGGCCTAGAGATCTAACGAAAATCGCATAAAAAATTGCATGGGGTTTAATAAGAATTTTGGATGCGATAATATTATGAAAAAGGTTGAAACGTTGGGTTGAGTCCGTCACTAAATTAACTAAATTTGACTCAAAAAAATATTTATTTGGTGTAATTTTAATATTGCTGCATTTTATATAAGTGACACAATTATGATGTCGTCATTTACGTGAAGGCTATGCATTGGGTTTAATGTAAAGATTTTTATAAGGGTTGGTCCGTTGCCATAACTATAAGAAGAGAATTACGATGGTTGTTTCCACTATTACAACATTTCTTTTAATTAAGATTCCATAGGTTATGAAAATGTTAGGAATCAGGTTTTTAAATGAAATGTGGGTTTTGTATAAGTAAAAGTGGAGTTTGATGACATATATTCAAAAGGAAATAGAAGAAGTTCCACCAGAACTTGAAGACATAGTTTTGAGATTTGAGAGCTTATCATTAACACCTGCATCCAGACCACCATTAGCGGTATCAGAGCAACCTTTAGACACTGAGAAATATCTCAAAGATCAGGAAAAGAAATCCAATTTGGCTTACAGAGTTGGAAGAGGAGGTGGTGTTGGTCGAAGAAGAGGAAGACCAGTTGCAAATGCTGAAGTAATGGAAGTTATGCAACAGATGCAAGCCAGATTAGAAGCAATGGAAATGGGAAATCAAAGAGATGCAAATGCCGTAGATGTCAGCGAGCCTGAAGTTGAATCTGCAGAAGAGGGAGAACCTACAAAAGTTACTCTTGAAATGAGATTTTTTAAATTAGTGTTAGGATCCACATCTAAACCCAGACTTGAGGTTTTAGTTTTTATAGGAAGCTTAAATCCAGAGGAATTAATAGATTGGGTTAATGACATGGATAAGTTCTTTGATTTTAAAGAAATGGATGAAGGAAAAAGAGTGAAATTTGTTGTCACAAAATTGAAAGGACATGCAACACTTTAGTGGGATGGAGTGCAGGTAGAAAGAAGGAGACTTGGTAAGCAGCCAATAAAGAATTGGAACAGGATAGTGGGAAAACTGAGAGGTAAGTTTTTTCCAAGTGATTATCAGCTTTCATTATTTAGACAAATGCAGAATCTTAGACAGAGATCAATGACAGTCAAAGAATACATAGAGGAATTTACAAAGTGAGCATAAGACCAGGACAAATTCAAGATACAACAGAGAAGATCGCAAGATATATTAATGGTCTCATAATGGAGATACAAGATGAGATAAGTCTATTGTCTCCTAAAATAGTGGAAGAGGCTTATCAGATGGCCTTGAAGGCTGAAGAAAAACTCATAAGGAAGCAATTTGCCATAAGTAGAGGTACTTTCCGAGGAAAATAAAGTCAAGGTGGTAGAGGAAGATCTACAGCACCGAGAGAAGGAGCTAGCAACAACTCAAGTCAGCGTACACACAGAGAAGGTGATGCAAGTGGCAGAAGGAGTTTTTCCAGAGGAAGAGGAGGGAGAGATAGAGGAAGAGAAATCAGATGTTATATATGTAATAAGCTTGGACATAGAGCTTATGAATGTCCATAGAATGTGGGGACAAATGAGAGAAATGTAATTGTTGCTCAGAATGAAGAGGAAGCAACAAAAATGCCAGAAGCAGCAAAAGTGCCAGAAGCAGAGAATGTACCAGAGAAAGGAGAATCTTTGGTAGTTAACAAAGTTTTGTTAAAACCAACAAAGGAAGTTGTTGAACCAGCATAGAGAAAAACTTTGTTTAGAAGTGTGTGCAAGGTTCAAGGTAAATGCTGTCAAATGGTAATTGATAGTGGCAGCACTGATAATTTGGTCTCTACAGAAGTGGTGGAGAAATTGAAATTGAAGACAAAGAAACATCCAACACCCTATAAGGTGTCATGGCTTCAGAAAGGACATCATTTGTTAGTGAATGAACAGTGTGAAGTGGAATTCCAGTTAGGCAGCTACAGAGACAAAATTATGTGTGATGTAATGCCTATGGATGTATGTCACATATTGCTGGGTAGACCTTGGCAGTATGACAGAGGAGATATGCATGATGGGAAAAAGAACACATACAAGTTTTGTAAAGATGGTGTCAATCATACATTGTTGCCGATAGAAGAAGAGGATACATCAAAAAGAAACCCTGATCCAAAAGCTTTGTTACTGAGTGGAAAAGAATATCTGCAGCAGATTGAAGATGATGAGGTAAAATTTGCATTAATTTGCAAACCCAATGTAGTAATTACTTCCACTAAAATTTCTGATTTACCAATTGAAATTCAAGAGATGCTGGAAAATTACAGTGATATCATTGTAGATGATTTTCCAGATGAATTACCACCTATTAGAAAAATCAAGCATCATATAGATTTGATTCCAGGAGCAAATTTGCCAAATAAAGCAGCATATATGATGACTCCCACAGAAAATGAAGAAATCAAGAAACAGGTCCATGAGCTGTTAGATAAAGAACTAATCAGAGAAAGTTTGAGTCCTTATGCAGTGCCAACAGTGTTGAGTCCAAAAAAAGAGGGAGGCTGGAGAATGTGCACTTATTTAAGAGCAATCAACAAAATAACAATCAGGTATATATTTCCTTTACCCATAATTGAAGATTTGATGGATTGTTTAAGTGGGGCAAGATATTTTACAAAGCCCTATTTAAAGAGTGGCTATCATCAAATTAGGATAAGGGAAGGAGATGAATGGAAAACAACCTTTAAAACAAATGAAGGATTGTATGAATGGATGGTAATGTCGTTTGGATTATCTAATGCTCCTAGTACATTTATGAGACTTATGAAGGAAGTACTGAAAGAATTCATTGGTAAATTGTAATAGTATATCTGGATGATATATTATTTTATAGCAAATCTAAAGAAGAACACATGAGACATCTGAATTATGTCTTAAGGAAGTTGTATCAGGAAAAGTTGCTGGTAAATTTAAAAAAATGTTCATTCATGAAGGAAGAATTGGTATACTTAGGTTTTGTTGTTTATGTTGATGGATTGAAGATGGATCCAGAGAAGATAAAGGCAATCATAGAATGGCCTTCACCCAAAAGTGTTTTTGAGGTAAGAAGCTTCCATGGTCTTGCTAGGTTTTATAGAAAATTCATAAGGAATTATAGTAAGATCAATGCTCATATTATTGAAACCATAAAGAAGGAAAAACAACCATTTAAATGGACTGATGAAGCAGAAAAATTTCTAGTTGTTGAAAAGAAAGATAACAGAAAAACCCATTTTAGTTTTGCCTGGTTTTAACAAACCTTTTCAAGTGAAATGTGATGCTAGTGGAGAAGCTATTGGAGCTGTGTTAAGTCAAGAAGACAAACATGTAGCTTATTTCAGTGAAAAACTGAATGATACAAGAAGAAAATATTCTTCTTATGACAAAGAATTTTATGCAGTTGTGCAGTCATTAAAAAAATGGAGACATTACTTGATGTCTAAAGAGTTTGTGTTTTATTCAGACAATCATGCATTGTAGTATATTATGCAGTAGCCAAAACTAAACCAGAAACATGCAAAATGGGTAGAGTATCTTCAGAGTTTCAATTTTGTATTGAAACATATAACTGGCCAAGCAAACAAAGTAGCAGATGCCTTAAGTAGAAAGAGCATTTTAGTTCAAGAAAGTCAAATTCAAGTGTTGGGTTTTGATTTTCTTAAAGAATTGTATAAAACCGATTTGGATTTTAAAGAGGCATTTGAAGCATGCAGTAATCCTATTTTGTTGGACAGAAGTAAGTGGTTGGATTTTTCTTGCAAGAAGGTTTGTTGTTTAGAAGAAATCAGCTGCGCATACCAAATTGTTCTATGAGAGAAAATTTGATTAAGGAGAAACATAGTGGTGGACTTGATGGACATTTTGGTGCAGACAAGGCTTATGAACAAATAAGTCATTTTTATTTTTGGCCAAAGATGAGGTCTGAAGTGGAAAAGTATGTGCGAAATTGTAAAGTTTGTTAGTGCAAAAGGAAGGAGTCAAAACACAGGTTTGTATGTTCCATTACCTATTCCGGATAGACCTTGGGATATGGTAAGTATGGATTTTGTTTTGGGTTTACCTAAAACACAGAGAGGGAATGATGCAATTTATGTTTTAGTTGACAGATTTTCTAAAATGACACATTTTATTCCATTTTATAAAACCAGTGATGCTACTCATGTTGCTAATCTGTTTTTCAAAGAGATTGTAAGGTTTCATGGGTTACCTAAAAGCATTGTCTCTGATAGGGACACTAGATTTGTTGGTCATTTTTGGAGGGCAATGTGGAAAAAGCTTGGTACTAAACTGAGTTTTAGCTCAACTTATCACCCTCAGACTGATGGACAGACTGAGGTGGTGAACAAAAGCTTGGGTAATCTTTTGAGAAGTCTTGCAGGTGAACATCCTAAACAGTGGGATTAGATTTTGGCACAGGGTGAATATGCTTATAATGAATCTCCTAACAGGAGCCAAGAGGAGTGTATGAACTAAGAAATTTGGGAAAAGCAGAGATAAGAAGTGTTGATGGAGAAGAGTTTGCTTCAGAAATTTGAGCAATACATGAACAGGTAAAACAACAATTACAGGACAACAACATTAAATACAAGAGCAGACCAGATACGAAGAAAAAAGTAGTTAATTTTGAGGTTGGAGATTTGGTTCTAGCACACCTAAGAAAAGAAGGATTTCCAAAAAGAGCGTATAACAAATTGAAATTTAAGAAAATTGGGCCATGCAGAGTATTGAGAAAATTTTCTGCAAATTCTTATGAAATTGAATTACCCCTAACATTGGAATATTTCCAATTTTCAATGTTGTTGATTTGTATAGTATGAAGATAGTGACATAGATGATACAGCTAAAAGCAAAGAAGGGATTGACTGGTTGAGACAGTTACCCACAACAAAAACATTGCTGCTAGAAAAGATTTTAGACAAAAGATTGTCTAAGAAGACAAGAGGACGGGAGTATTTTGAGTATTTGATAAAGTGGAAAGATCAACCAGTTGTAGAAGCTACTTGGATGATAGATATCATGCTACAGAAATTGGGCAGTTTTGTGAAAGAGCTCATGGAAAGGAGCCCATGAAGAATTTTTTCCTCAGGAGTCTGATGCAGGAGCATGAGGCTCGAGGAGAAAAAGACTTCATTTTATTCCAAAAATACAAAAAAAAAATTACAAGAAAAGGAGTGGGATCCTTTAGCTGGCGATTTACTGTTTTCATAGATAGAGATTTGACTAGTATTCAGGGATTTGGATTGTTTGAATTTAGTTTTAGTTGAGGATTTTTAGGCAAATATCATGTAATAGTATTTTTTATTCAAAATTAGAACAATTCAATTCAAAAGAATCGAATTGAAAGGATTGTGTGAATATTATATATTTGTAATTTGCAATGTAATCAAGGGAGGGAATTTGATAGAATTAGAAATGGAATAGAATAAAATTCGATTTTCCTCTGTAGCTGTGCGTAATTGCGAAATTATGAAGGATTTAACTTTCATATGAAATACATCTGAACTATTAATCTCAGATCGATTTTGTTTAATTGATTTCGTGTGTGCGTCTTCATTCAAATTCTGCGTTCACTGTTGCTCATAAATGGTTGGTTGTATTGTTTAATTGAATAGATACCAGTTATTGATGCATGAAACTGCGATTTCTTTAAAGAAGGGTTGAATCTAGCGAAATTCAAATAAATGGGATAACTTATGTTGATTGTCCAAATCCAACGGTTTTCGCATATAGCTTGGAAATCTGACGACTATCGCATTTTTAGTTGCACGACAATAAAAGTTTCAAGGGGACCCGATGTTTTGAATTGACCGTCTAGATTTCATTTAATCCGACGATTTCCACATCTGGCCTAGAGATCTAACGAAAATCACATAAAAAACTTGCATGGGGTTTAATAAGAATTTTGGATGCGATAATATTATGAAAAAGGTTGAAACGTTGGGTTGAGTCCGTCATTAAATTAACCAAATTCGACTCAGCAAATATTTATTTGGTGTAATTTTAATATTGCTGCATTTTATATAAGTGACACAATTATGTTGTCGTCATTTACGTGAAGGCTATGCATTGGGTTTAATGTAAAGATTTTTATAAGGGTTGGTTCGTTGCCATTACTATAAGAAGAGAATTATGATGGTTGTTTCCACTATTGCAACATTTCTTTTAATTAAGTTTCCATAGGTTATGAAAATGTTAGGAATCAGGTTTTTAAATGAAATGTGGTTTTTGTGTAAGTAAAAGTGGAGTTTGATGACAGATATTCAAAAGGAAATAGAAGAAGTTCCACCAAAACTTGAATACATAGTTTCGAGATTTGAGAGCTTATCATTTACACCTACATCCAGACCACCATTAGTGGTATTAGAGCACCAAGAGTCCAAAATTTCTTGAAATTTTCAATATTCCCTTAGTGGGGGACATCCAAAAATTAATTTCCCTAGAACCCACAAATTTTTTAATTTGGAGAATTTATTTTTCCTAAGATTTAATTTTGACCCAAATTAATTAATTTTTGGCTTAGGAATTTTAATTTATTTTTGCCCAAAAAATTAATTAATTCACAAATGAGGCAATTAATAATTTTTTCCAACCCTCTAATATTTTAGCCATGATGCTAAAATTTTATTTCCATAAGGTAATTAAATTTAACCCATGAAGGGGGAACACCCGTTCGTTATAGACCCTCAATTATTTACCCAATTCTGCGACTTAATATGATCTAGTAGACCAAGTGATTTGTAATAAAATAATTTAGCCAATTAGCTAAAATTATTCCCAAATCACTTTTACAAAGACTTAATAAAAAACTCTGGGAGTCACTTAAGATCTCGACGAAAAAATCCACCCTAGCTTTGGGGTGAGGCTGGAGGAAAAAACTCTACCGATCATTTGTGTTTAGAAACTCAGATGAATTGGTGAGACGAAAAACCTCCTAGGATGAAAATCGTCCTTAAAATAATAGACTTACCTAGGTTGTTACATACATAATGGTCTTACTAGGATCATTTACACTATAAACATGCAGAATGGGTTTACAACTTTAACAAATTGAAGACCGATGATGAGTCCTGGATGATTTGAATGATCGAACATGATGGAAACTCTTTGCGAAAAAATGTACTGCTATATGGTAGTTGACGCGGAGTGGTTAACATCTGGCTCTACTTGGGGACATGTTACTCCACTGAAGGAATGTGAGAATTGAGAATCTACACCCAAGCAACACACAAATTCATATAAGTAGCGTCCATCCAAATATAATCCAAAAATCATCATATAACATTAAATACATGAAATAGAAGCTCTGTTAACGAGTAACAATTCTAATAACATGAAATATAAATCTAATATAAATACATAAATGAAATGTTGAAATGAAAATTAATTTAACTATAGAAAGAAACAACAAAGAATATGGTTAAAAATACAATATAAAGGATTCCCTATGCCATCAGATGTCTTCAATATAGTGTATGTCGAACATTTGTCGACTTTTAAGAAGATCTGTGGGTTGCTTCTCAGATGTGCCATGCCTGATCTTGCATATTGTAGGACTCTGCATTATCTGAATATCAAGTTGGTCTTGGCCATCTAACACATATAGCAACTTCCTTATTCTTTTATGCTTTTTTCATTTCTTCTAAGTGGTATGTGATGTCGACAATGAGACCACTATAGATTTCCTATCCTGGTATTGAAGATGTTTGTACGAAAGACATGAAGAACTTGAAGTGTGCCCAATATTATTCTGAATATACTCTGTTAATGGTGACACATAAGCTTGTTGTTTCTTAACTTCATCTGTAACCATAGTTAACCTGTCCTAAATGGGAAAAATGACCTGCCTGCGATGAGATGGGAATTGCTTCGGCAGACATGGATGATTATGACTTGTTGATGACTCTTTATTATCAAACTTGGGTTGGAACTTATGTATATGTGATATTTCCATTTTGTCCAACTTAATCTGAATAACAATCATTTGATTTAAATACTTATCCTCTATGTCACTAATTTCCTTTGCATGACTTGATTCCAAAAATTTTGTTAACCATTCTTTCTTTTCCTCCATGGACAACAATCTATTTTCAAAAAATATCTAACCAAATTCAATGTCCTTTATAAATTTGTTATGATTTACTTGAATAACACTCATCTCATTCTCATGATTTCCTTCCATGGTGATCAAATGATTTCACATAGAACTCATTTCTTTGATATGATTTTCCTCTATGGTAATGAAACGATTTTTCATGGTAGTCATCGTCGTTTCTATTTCCTTAGCATATTTTTATTTTATAGCCAACAACCTGTTATGAAGAATGATTTGATTAGCTTCCATGGAACTCATTTCTTTGGCATGATCTGATGTTAATTTAGCTTGGTTAAGTTCCATATTCTTAATGAATTGAGGTTGGTTGACCTCCATATTCTCGATCGCCTGTGTTTGATTCATTTGTATATCTTTAACCATTTGAGTTAATTCATTGATAAGATCGTTGTTAGCTTCTATAGTTTCTTCAACTTTTGGTTTAACCTTTTATTTATCTCCATATTTTTCTTCAAAGGCATCAGTAATTGATTGTAGAGAATCGAAAGTGTTATTAGGGAACTCAATGAACCAATCCAAATCATCATTACCTAAGGTGAGAATGAAAATATGCATCTTCACATCTTCATAGTTGGTATATGGGCGACACTCGCTTATCAAAATATTGACATTTTGAAGGTGAGTCTCGACAGTAATGACTTTGTTATCTTGAAAATGGGGCACCTCATTGTTGGCCACGTTGATTGAAGGCGGGAAATCATGTGGAGCTCCTTGAAAGTTAGTAAAATCATGAGGAGAAAACAAGTTAAAAATACGCATGATGTCTTGCTTAAAGGGAAAAGGAGGGACCAAATGGATGCAAGAGAGATAGATTCTTTCTCAAGAAAATCAAGAGATCCACAAGAAGCGAGCTTCTAGCAGAAATTATTGCAAGAAATGAAAGAAGTGGAGTCGCCATTTGAAAATTAATCTAGCTCCAAGTCTAAAAGGAAAAAACTGAAACGTTAGTCGGGGAGAAACAAATGGATATTAGGGAGGGATTCTTGTCTGCGAAATAATGGATGAATAAGTGGAGTCACCACCCAAATAAGAAACCAACCGAAATGTCCAAGTGATAAATGTGCAGGTAGAGAAGATGAAAAGATTAGTGAGATGACGAAAGATAATATGATGAAAATATGAAGGAATATAATGGTGCCAAAAAATGTTATACGGCTTCATGATCTACTGAATGGTAGAAAATATTAGAAGATTAGAAAAATGTCGTGAGGACGAAAGACAGAAAAATCTGTCCCCGACAACAATGCCAAAATTTTTTGGCCCCTGTTGATCATATCAGCCCCCCCATTAAAATTTTTGGCCATTAGACCCGCTTGGACCTTTCAAATTCCCTATCGTGGCCTACAGAATTCGTTTTCTACCTATCGTGACCTCTCTCTGCCTCCATATTACGTTGCTCAAGTCTGAAAGCCCGCATTTAAAATTATCTAAGGTTCAGCCCTTTTGGCCCTAGCCCCTCTGTTTTTCTATTCCGCATGACCAAAGGCCGTAACCATGCATTAGGACGAAAGGCACTGATCAAAGTGCATCGGGCGTATTCCAAGCCATCCGATCAAATCATAAAATCGACGGTCCACAACCCATCTGTCCCGGTGGTCCCCGTGCTCAAAAACGCTTTATAAAACTGGTAGTATTTATCGCACCGCTTATCAAGGGCAGGCGGTATTCCTCAAATCGCAACGATGCCATACGTTGCGCGACACATGGCTCCGTCACTGTTCCAAAACCACTACCCCATCGTGCATTATTGTTCGACTCAGGACGAGTAGCGATATCGCTGTCAGCCGTTTGATCTGAAGGTCTCCATCTGACGATCGTCATACCCTGAAGCTGCATGATGTTTAGTCCAAGCCCATCGTACTCCTGGCCCACCATCTCATTGCCCTCCAACGCAGTTTCAACCGTTGATCCTGTTTTGAGATTGTATGGTCCAGATCGTTTGCATGACCAGCGGTTGACCAAGTCTTCTTCCACGTCACCTTTGCCATGTGTGCCTCGCATTTCTACCTTCGCCCTTATGTGTCTTGTCCATAAGCTAAGTTTAATGTCTGTGGTCAAAATTCTCTGCCCGGCTATTCACCATCGTTCCACCGTAGCTTTCGTCGCCACCCTGCATATTATGCCATTTCATCACGTCGTTATGCTACACAGTCATCTCCACTGCATCCACCCTCCCGTGCATTTGTTTTCTTAACAAGTTTTTGGATTTTGCAGGGTTACAGCCGAGAAGAACTATGATGATTCACAGTCTCAATCGCTGTGATAGAGGCTGCGTCAAAGGACAAATTTTCAGAGGCAAAATCTATGGAAAAGGATTTGGGAAGCTGTTACGACACGACTTTCATTAAAAGAAGCAGGGTTAAAATCCATCGAACCCTCCGGAATTATTCAAGGCGCCGATTTCACAGATGGAGATATTAATGGGGCAGATGAAGATTATCAGTGTTCAGCAGAGAATTAAAGGCAGGTAGCTGAAGATTTTGAGGGCCTTGTCCTAGCGTTTTGAAGCAGAGTACCGAATTGAAGATCCTGCACATCATTTGGAAGATTTATACACAGAAAAAAATGCCCTCAAGGTTTTATTTCAACAGAGTTTTCTTCCCAGGCAAGGATGGATATTTGTGTGATTTTACTGCCTTATCGTGTCCAGGGAGAGATTTCTACCCAGTGCATTTATTTCAGTTAGCAGGCCACAAAGTACAAACAACACAGCACAGTCATTCAGCAGTATGGGCGCAAGTGTTTCCGCCAGTTTGATTTAATTATGCAAATTAAATGTTCATCACCTACCTCTTTTACTAGGTTTTAGTTTCTCCTATAAAAACCATGAAGAAACGCATTGTAAGGGTTCCAGATTTTTATCAGAAAATTATGCAGTGAAAGGATTTTTTAATACATTTTGTAAAATTCTTGTATGAAGGCTCAGAGCCCATAGGGTCTCAGTGAGGAGGAGTTCTGTCTGTCTAAGAGGATTCTGGTCTTTGGTATTTCACTGTCTGTAACTCTCTTTTATATGTTATTTACTATATCATTTCATTTCATCCATCTTTCCTGTATCATGTTTTGGAATGCGAGTGGCTCACTGATTTCTGGTAAGGATTCATCCTAGTTGATGCCCATAATAGGATCAGTCAAGCGCTTTAAATATGGCTCATGCATGATATTCTATTCCATTATTCAGCTGACCATACTTCTACTATATTAGTTGCTTTGGGAGGGTGCTTTTAAAATGCTATTATCATGTATGGATTCTTAGATTGGTAAGACTATGCATGGTGGTATTGTATATGTAGGTATCAGCTCAATGTTAACTAGTATCTTCTCCATATTTCTTTCACTACATACACCTTCTGATAATTTATGTCTGTGAAGTATTTCTGAATCGGCCCGCTTTGCAGTAAACTGTCTCTGAATTGTCTGTTTCTTCTGTATTAGAGTTCTGCATCTTGCCTCTGCAGCATCTCTTTTCCTGTGTCAGTTTCTAAGAGTTTGGTCCCATTCTATTTCATTTACCTGTTTACAGGAGATAGCATGTGAGTCGAAGCTGACAACTTCATCCATTATATTATATGCTCCTTGCTATGCTAAGATGTCCTAGGCACTGGTCTATCACAACTATAGGCTGTCTCTAGGAGCGACAACATCTTTCTGGCGCCGTTGCCGTGGACGAATTTAAGAAAATCAGAATCCCTGGGCCTCGACAAAATCATATTCACTCTCTAAGTAGGTGAGCATAGAGAGTTGAGAATTGTATATCCCTCACCTTGGCGACTCCACATTTGTTATTTGATAAATCTATTTGCAGCCCTGGCTCCTCTAAGCCACACCTGAGGTCAGATTTGTCTAAGCCAAAGACACCTTCAGTGTCTGACCCTAACCAGATTATACATAGGAGAAATTGGAGGGAAAGGAAATCAGCCTGTTCCCAAATTCCTGAAGTGCCTGTAGAAGATTTTCCTTCCTCCTCCTCTCAAGATTCTCAGTTGCAAATTCCCGACTCCACTATGGGAGATACTGATTATTATTACTCAGATAGTCCACCCCGAGAGGGTATCAGAAATAAAAACAGTCTTCACCCTACTCCTGAGGTTGAAGAGGTCAAAGAAGTAACCGAAATATCTGCTGTTAATAGACCTTTGTTCCCCTCAACTCCTCAAGCTGCAGTTGAGTACATTCCTATTATTATTCATACCCCACTTCCACCTCCTCCTCCTCCTCATACTCATAAAACTATTGTACTAACTCCACCTCCTCCAATGGCCAACGTTCCAACTTTCTTGATGAATAAATATGCTCCCCTGGCATTACCCTAAGTGCTGAATGATATGCCCCAAGATTATCTGAAGGTCTTGCCCATATTCAATGGAGAAAATGAAATTGATGCTCAAAAACATCTTGAGACTTTCTGCTCCTTTGCAGAGAACTTTAATGTTGAACATTTGGATGTGGTTTTAAGACTGTTTGTGCAGTCTCTAGATGGCGAAGCCCGAAAATGGTTTAATACATTGGCTGGACATTCTATTACCACTTGGGATAACATGGAAGACACTTTTCTCAGGAAATGGGGAGAGAAGAAAGATCATGGAAATTCTCTCATTGAGTTCAATACACTAAAAAAAAGACACAATGAAGGAGTGTCAGAATTTATCAAGAGATTCAATAAATTATATCTGAGTCTCCCTGCTGATATGAAACCCCATCAAACTGCTGCTAAAGTTGTTTTCGTAGCAGCCTTTGATTCAAAATTCGGTTTCTCACTTAGAGAAAGAAAGCCTCCTACTCTGGATGATGCTCAGGCAGATGCATTAGAATTGGAAGCAAACTTTGCCTCTACTGGTAAATCAAAAGGAAAACCTGAACAAGATATCAGAAGAAGGGGCAAAGAGGAGGTATCTACTTCTAACCAAGACAGAGACTCAGCCAATGAAAAAATGGAAGAAATGAGCAAATTGATCAAGAAAATGGTCAAGCTTGAATTGGAAGCCAAGAATTCAGCCTTCAAGAATTTTCAGAACGCTCCAAATAGAGGATACAATCCTCAGTACAAGAAACCACCCTTGCAAATATTTCCAAGGGAAGCAAAAGAACAACAAGGTCAGGTGCCACACCCATTGTACCTGGAAGGTCCAGTAGATGACCCCACTGAGGACACCGCCTATAGACTGGAGGATGCTAATCTTGCCTTCTCAAATAGTGATGGAGAGGAAGGCCCTTTGTAAGGGAATGATGAAGCTGGGAGCTTATTGCAAAAAGAAGAAAATATCAGAGACGCAAAAGAAGCAGAATTTGATCATTATTGTAAACAATTTGATGATTTCATGCAAGCACATTTCAATAGAAGGTATGATCTCAGATCTTCTAGGAAGAGGACTTGTACCCAAGAGCAAGAAGAAGAGCTGCCCCAGGAGGAAGCACCTGTTCAGAAGGAGTCTACAATGCAGATAGCTACAGACAAAGGTAAGTAGCCTCTAAATAAACCTTTGCAGTGTAATGATCAAATCCCTTCTTCTTCAAAAATAATCACTTCTTCTTGTACCAAATCTGTGTCAAAGGAAGCCCAACCCCCAGTTGAAAATAAAGAGTCAAAAGAGGTTGTGATAGAAAAGTCCCTCCCTGCTGATGCTGAGAACAGAAAAGGTCAAAATCCCAGTCACACAGCTGAGCTGGCAAACGACCAACGTATCCCAATCTCAAGTCCCTCTTTGTGCTCCCTCCAAGGAAAGCACCCATCATCCCGGACAGTCTAAACCTTGAGAAGAGACTGCACAGGCAGTTTTTGTTACATGTTGAGAATAGATCCTTCTACTCCCCGCATGTCTCTAGTAATCCATGACATAACGTTACATAATTGCATATTGGGTCACAGAGCTTCCACATAATCTTATACCTCTGTCGATCATGGTTTCCAACTGAGTTTACAAATCACACGCCCTTACAAAAAAAGACCTTTACTCATTTGATTCCAAAAAAGAGTTAAATGCTTGGGGATGATCAAGGGTGGTAGTCAATTTGGCCCAAATCATGGTGTGGTAATGGACATCGTGGTGGCTAACATCCTGTTGTAGCTCCTACAACACCCCACTCCAAAAATACACAATCATGACACACACTTCAAAATTTTTGGAGCCTCTTAAAAACTAAAAAGGAAAAGAGATCGATGGTAAGTTTCTAGCACCAAGTCGCTAAGTCGCACATACTTTATTTATGACCTTGCGCAACCTAGGCGACTACGCGACCCAAGGTCGCACAAAGTCGCTGCACAGTGTCGCAAGCGGCCCGGACATCACGCGACCTTGGCGACCCAGCGACGCCGGTGCCGCGAGGTCGCAAGGTGCGCCGAAATGAGTTTTGCGGAAATTTGCGACCGCCGCCTCGCGACCTGCAGCGACACAGCAGGTCGCGAGGGTCGCACGTCGCTGGCTTGCATCTTGCGACCGCGTTAACAACCACACGTGCGACCTTTATATAAGGTCGGGTCGGCCTAAGTCGCGACGCGACTCTCGGGCGAAAACCGCGGATTTGCTCGACGGCCGGTCGGCGCTTTTTCTCGTTCGGGTAAGTCGTCGTTTTTCTCTCCCTACGTTTCCTCGCACAAAGCATCTCCCGCCATGTTTCGAGCTCTCCTCACTCGGCCCTGTTGTTGCTAAGAAGGATGTCTTTTGTGATTGTCGTCTTGTCTTTGTGTTGCCCACAAGACGAAAGGTCGCTTTACCCCTTGCCTAATCTTCATGGCCATGCATTGTCATTGGTCGGACCTTTCGTACGCAAATTCGTCTCATTTGTAAACACTGGCCGCAGGGTCGCGCGCGCGCAAAACGCAATTTGCGACCGCGACTCCGCGACCCGGTGCGCGAAGTGTCGCAGTACGAGCAGCACTCAAATGCCACCTTTCAGCGCGCCGCCCGCAGCTGGTCGCAAGGCCCGCAGGCCGCAGGTCGCGGTACGGTCCCACTCAGGCGACTGCGCGACCACCTCGCGACCTGGTCGCCCGAGTCGCGAGGTCGCGGTGACCTCTGCGCAGCGCGGCGCCGGCGGCTCGCAGGCAGGACGGTGGTGTGTGGCATGCTGCGGACTCTTTTAGCCATTATCCTTCATGTGTGTCATCCTTTGCGTGATTCTGCTTTTCGAAATACGGCGGGTGAGTCGGAGCGACAAACGACTGCGGGTCCCCTGTGACTTAGCCAGCGACCATGGCGGGAGCATCTCGAAGAGGCTGAGCGAGTGTGTGGAGGAAAGAAATCAGGCACGCAGACATACAAATATCTCCGCCGCCCATATACGCACACCCTTTGCACCTTCGCGAAAGGAGGAAAGCCTCGAGTGTGCACGACAGCCACACGAATTTCTCCACGACAAATGACGGAGAGAATTGCAAAGATCTCCCGGACCGTGAAATATGCATCCGAAAGTCAAAAAGTCCGGATTTACACCTCGGTTGGGGCTCATCCCGGCCATCTTTCCATGCCCCGAAATGCTTTGGCGGATCATACAGAAGAGCGGATCCGAAAGCTTCGCAATCCGAGATAGTGCGAGGAAAGCTTTCAGTAACATTGGAAAGTTCAAGAGCGCGGTCTCACTATTCCCTACCCAAATGCGTATGTGAACTTCACAGGGTGGTTTGCTACAAATGAAGTACCAATGGTTGACACGATTCCGGAGATGGTGGGCGAGACGTGACAAATTCAAGATCAAAAAGGACCCGAGTGCCGTATGGGCCGCGCTTTGAGGGAAAAGTCCTATGAGCTTCAGTGGCCTGCCTTGCTGCAGAGATACGGGCGGGCGGGCGCCTGCCACCTTCAATGGAACATGCGGCAACCACTCACATAGAACACGCGCTATCAGCCGCCGCACTCGATTCCATTGAGGCGGGAACACTACGGCTTCCATGCACACAAACTTGGCTTCGGTACTTTCGGCCCCGGATGAGGGAGCGCCATCGGGAATTCTACATGGCTTCGTATCTACTAGATGCCGTTCGTATGAGCTCATGCATATTGAGGGATGGCCACATAGTGAGACCCGAACGAGACCCGGGCAATACAACCGCGGAATACCAGGGTGTTCTAGAATCTAGGTATGAGTCGGATCACCGAGCATAGTCTCTCGCATATTCATGCCCGCTCCTCTACGGAAAGTATTTGGTCAAGATGCTCGCATGTCTCGCGAGCGATGGAAACACTAGGTCGAGGGTGGCACACCGGTTCCCATTCGGCGACTCACCATCATCTTCAGAGTATTCTGGCTCGTTTAAACCACACACACGCACATCTCCCAAGTTTGTTACCGACAAAGTACTCATGCAAGAGGTGTGTTTCGGACGAGGCTTGGGTTTCTCTAACGTCCTCGCCAAAGGGAAGAAGAACCTTGGCCTCGCTTTCTACCTCTCACCATTGGTTCCTCATGCGGTCAAAGAGCTCCGAAGAAGTGGCGTCGTGGAAGGGGAAGAAGCGAGAGAGCTGTCACTCGGTAAACACGGGACCGCCCAGTGGACACATCCAGTCTCGGGATAGTTCCCGAACATTGCAAAAGGGCCAATTTCGGATGGAGTTATCAACACATCGAGTGCTCGATGAGGATGAGAGAAGAAATTGGTATAACGCATAAACCGGCATCTCGCACTGGAGATCGACGTGACCGAGAGGAAAGCCGAGCACCAGAATATTTGGAGGTTTCTTCTTCCTCCAAAGATAAAAGAACACGATGCACGGGTGCGCGCACGCGCGGATCGACAGAAGGGTGCCAGAAGCTCAGGCCAAACCGGAAGAGGAGAAAGAAGAGGAAGGAAGATGAGAGAAAGACGAAAGAAAGGACGCCAGGCATGTAGCTCCGAAAAGGAAAAAGAGGAGGAGAAAGAAAGACGAAAGAAAAGGAGGCGCAAAGCGGCGTGCGAGCCGGGCCGAAAGAAAGAGGCACAAGATAAAAGTCGATCCATCGAAGAAAGCGAACGTGTCGCGCGCGGCGAGCGGGAAACAGTGAAAAGAGGCGAGAGGCGAGCAGCCGAAGAAGGAAGAGCATGACAAGGCGGAAGCAGCAGCGCCGGCAAAAGAAAAAGGAAAAGGGGTCGAAAGCGCAGATGACGACTCGAGCGACGTGGCGGTGATCTATCTCTGAACATCCCCGCGGTGTGAGCGCGCTAACATATAATGGTGGTGGCTGAGATCCGAGAAGAAAGAATGTGCGGCTGGGCCCGATTAACCTTCGACGGACCCTCTTTCAAGACACGGCAAGAGAAGAGAGGAAATCCTCGACGTGCGAGCTATCCTGCACGATCTCCGTCGGTCTCCCTCTGGAAAAGATATCGTCCCGGGACATCGACAAATCACGGTTATGACAGTCGCCGGCGAACACCGCTGCTGCGACCATGTACGATGTCACCAAGGATGAGCATGGAGAGATGTTGCAGCTAGCTAGGCAGCAGAGTAAGAGAAGTCACAGGCTGAGAGTCAGAGATGCCTGCAGCTCCGGGGTAGGCCCGACTCGAGGGTGAATGAGGTTTCCAACGCGTACGAAGAAGAATGCGATGTGCTCGAGATGACAATGAGGCGAGTGTACCGGAAATGTTCGCGACGCATTCAGCTGGTGGCGACTGGCGAGAGGCGAAGGAAGAGAGCGAGAAACACGAACAACTCAAGGAAGCCTGCGCGACCTTGAGACCAAGATGAGTGAATTGGACTGTACCACGGTGTCCGTGGCTCCCGAACACGTGCCTCGCAGGAGGTGGAGCTCACCGCAAGAAGCAGCAAGGTACGATTCGGATGAGTGACAGAGCAAATCCCGCAGGGCAAGCAGCCTGTCCAAGGATGCGGACAAAGTAGTGTTCCGCGTGCAATCACCTAATCAAGGGTGTCGACTCCATGAATGCCCTTCATCGTGTCTCCATCAGTAGGGGCACTAGTGAAACTAAGGCACACGGGAACGGTGGAAGCAAGGGAGTCGGGCTTTCTTTCGTGGGCCGGGTGTGCAGGCACGCCGCACGCACGGAATTCCGAAGCATCACGAGAAAATGGAACCGGTTTGCTTGTCACAAAGTGCAAATTTACACCAAGCTCGCTTCTCTCTCAATATGATGATCTCCCGTAAGAAGGAGACTCCGGTGCCGAATGCTCTAGAATGTGAGCACCGGATAAAAAGAGGAAAGCCACTCTTGTCGCTCCGAATGTGACAGCATACACCAAACTTGGAAAGGAGCTTCATCAAAGGCAAGAAAGTCGACGCTCACGGAACCACGATTGCGCGGCCACGCTGCATAAGTGCAAACACCGTGTCGCGGGTCACACTTGCGACCGGTGCCGGGTCTCGTGGCGCGGCAGGTCGCAAAGGTTTCGCATTTGCGACTGTGCTCTGGTGTCGCAGTGGTGTTGCTAACGGAAGTTGAACCGTCGGGAAGTTGAGCCGTGGAAGGCCCGCCCGTGCGGCTTTTTGAATCCTGTACATGCGTAGGAAAGCATTGTAAAAGGGGTCTTTGCTCTTTTGTGGGTGAAAGGCATTATTGCATTGTGGGCTGAAGAAGCATGCTCTTGATATATGAAATATAATACATGTTTCAAAACCCCTTTGATTGGATGATGTGTTGAAAGCCGTGACAACATTGTGTGTATTCTCGCATATAGCTTCGAGAATATCTTTTGATTAATGAATCCGTATTTGCTAATAGTGTCATTTATGCACCATAGTTATTCCAGTGATTGTGTCGATGATGCTCAAGCTGTTATTTGCTTCATGATGAATGTTAATGAACTATTTTATTAGCATCTCGTTTTTACCCTTCGGAAAGTTAAGGGATTTTTCTTACCACAAAGGATTGTTTCTTTGCGGGACATGATTATCTTGCATGCATACCTACTGGTACGTGTTGCTAACAACATTTCCCGAGTTTGTCCAGCATTTTGTACTATCTACCTTGCTATGCACACGTTGTCATATATCGGTTTTCGCTCATCGGTCATGCATTCTATATCGTGTTATTTAATAAGTGTATGTTTGCGCTCGATCAGTTGCTCGAAACCCGAAGAGATAGTCGTTTAGTGGTGGCCGGACCCAATAGTCGTGACGGGATCCTGCCCAAAGCCAACGGTTCAAAGTCTCAATTGGGACTTTCCTACCGGGAGAGTCCCATCATCGTTGGCCGGACATATTTTCCCGTCATCGGACTTGGGCGCTAGAAGGAGGGCCACGCATCCTCCCGGCATGCATCGTATGTCCCATCTCGAAACTCGCCGGGAGGTCATAAATAACGAAGTTGCCCTTCCCCTTTAGAAGATATTCCAACTTGATGGAAGCTCCGATACTTCGAAATCACTAACGAACGCGAGAGCCTTACGCCCGCTTGCTCGTAATCTCATCGAGTGATTTACGGTATGCCTATCGCTGGAATTCCGGCCACACCAGGACCGCTGAGCAACATCACCGCGACTGGTGTGCTTTGTCCAGTACACTGCAAATACCTTTGAACTTGTTAATACGTGATTGAGGACCGCGCGTGCCGGCTACGGAAAATGACCCCCGTTGCCACGCATGGTGAAGGTCGACACCGAACCTTTTGCACCGCAGCCACGCGCCCGAGCTTAGCATCGGTGGACCAACAACCAAGTATATTCACGAGAAGGAGAAGGGGAGAGAAGAAACGAAGAGAAGGTAACACGTGCCGAAAGGAACACGCAGAGTCAGCTAGGCCTCGAAAGAAACAAAGGCGGAGTCGAGCGGGGTACGGTCGTGGTGCAGCAGGAGAACATCATTCACGGGTTCTCGATTCACCACGCCAACCATGGTCACCACTGTAAGCTGCACCAATCTCCCTCACAATCGAACCATGCAGAAACGTGACATTGGTCCCGCAAAGGCACCGAGATGAACACTCTCGTCGTCATCGAAGGAACCCTGGGTGTGGGGGACGGGGAAGTGAGTCCGGGCGGAAACCCGAAACCACCAACGTCGGAGGGTGCAACCTCTAGCCTCAGATGGCTCAATCCCCTCCGGCCCTTTTGCGGCCCTCTCCATGATATGCCCGGACACCCGCAGAAGCACCTTCGGTTCGATCCCGAAAAAGGGCACATCGCGCAGAGACCATGTTAGTAGTTTTTATGCCGCTCCCTACGGTCATGAGAGTCTGACGATGACGTTGCGTGTCGAGCTCACACTGCTCGTGTAACCGGTGCCGCTCTCCGGTGCCGCTCCCTACCCATGGCATCTATTGCTTCATGGGACCGGTTCCGTCGTGTGTTCCCGCAAAGTCTGCGGAAGATAGAGCACCCTCTATGCTCCCCACCGAACTGCATGTCCATCACGTGTCCACGTTAAAAGAGAAAGGTTCGAGACTTTAACCGGCGTTTTCGCGTCATGTTGCAAAGGGCTCCCTCCAAACTTGGCGTTGGACGATTCCGCCACCATCGACTACTATACCCAAAAGCCCTCCCTAGGGATACTGCGATCGTCCGTCAAACCGCGAGGCTCCGCGCTACTCTTCTGACAAACTACGCGGCGCTCCTCGCGATGCAGAGAAAAAGACATGTTGTCAATAGGTGTCAGTGGATCGCGGTGGAAAGGGATGAATCACGAGTCGAGCCACCAAAAAAGGTCGTCTTCCACAGACAGGGAGAGAAACTTTCGATTTCGAAAAGTACTGGCGACTCTCCTCAAAGCTCGCTAGCGAATGAGGTCTTCCGACCTAAAGAGGAAAAAGGCGATGAAACCTCCAGATATAAACAAACCTCCCAAACCTTTTTTCAAGAAAAAACAATCCCTTCGGCGAGGCCTCGCAGAACTCAAACACCGTGTCACCGCTCTGCAGCGTGGAGGAGACGAAAGACAATTTTTGTTCTTTTCACCAAGTCGCCCATTCTCAGAAAAGACGACGTCCGCAATGGATGCTACAGCGTGGCGGGTCGGTGGCGGCCACCGGATGAGCCGACTCCCGGAGCCTGGCGAGGCAGAGGAAAGAGAGTTTCTGAGTACGAGACGAAGTTTCACTCCTGGATGGGGAATCGGGAGCCTCGCCTGCACTTTCGGCGTGATCCGAGAGAGAGTCTCGCTCCTATTGGCATCAACCTTGGCGGAAGTCCCAAGGCTCAGCTGCTCGAAAGCTTCTAGTCCTTAGAAGCAAAGGAGCTGTCCCGAACAATCATATGAAGACAAGAAAAGGGCCTTTCCCCGAGGAAGATTCTCTAGCAACGAAGGATGCAAATCCGCCTGCAGGACAAGCCTACCGAGTAGTAACGCGGCAAAAGCAGGTCACCAAACTCCCAAAGGTGGAACCATCGAAAAGCACTACCGAACCTAGTCCCCAAAGCCGGCACTAGCTTCTGACACTGCAGTGGGAGGACATGAAAAAAGACCCGGGCTAATATCTCGCTCTACGGGTTGGCCCGTCATCAGGAACCAAAAGGAGCTTATCCTAAAAAGCTTGTCTGCCAAAACAAACAACAAAATACGAAACACCGATTAGCAACACATACGCGCACAAACCAAATCCGCAGTTTCCAATCTATAGTAAATGCGGTCAGCACAAAGCTCAAGAGGGTCCACCCCTCCTTTCCTCTTATCTTTCGAGATGTTCAACTTCAACGTCCACAATTGCCCTCGTTGACTGCGACGCTTCCACAAATGTCATGCCTTTATCCGCATGCAAAGATAACTCATCATCCTCCCGCAGACATCGACGCAAAAATCATTCAATCGGACGTGTCACGAAAGTACGTACAGTCGAGAACTAAACAATGTCATTATCCGCTTTCTCTCATGCGACTCGAGGGTTCACTCGCGTGTATTGATATTGTGGTTGTCGACATCCCGTAAGCTCTGTGGCGTGCCGGCGAGCAGAGGCGGTCTAGCAAATTGCAAGGATACTTCGCCACAGATTGGTCTCACTTATGAGTCGCCCTGACAGGAGAAACAACCAACCGAGTTGAAAGTGAACCATACATGAAAGCACCGCAGAATGGCGGTTGCTGGACGCCGCAAATGAACCCATCGGCCTTCGCCCAAGAAGAACTTGCATGTGTCTTCTTGATTTTGTTTTTGGATGTCACCAACCTCCCCAATCTGCCGCAGGGCCCCGAGGTCCTCTCTGAAATGACACCTCGCCGCGGAGGAACAAGCTCAAACTACTATCATCTCTTTCAACCCAAAATTCCTCCCTGCTGGCTCCTGCCCCAAAGGACGAAATGATGATATGGACATTGTATGTACTGGCGGCTCCAAGAATCTCTTGATGGTTACGGTGCCGGTCGCGTGTGCTTGATCCACATAAGAAAAAATTCCTAGTCTCTTGTCGACTCGAAAGTTCCAATGCACTAACTTTCACCCGGCCGAGTATGAGGCTACGATCCTCGGGCTTAAGAAGGCGCCGGATTTGAGGGTGGAAATGCTCACGGGTTATCGGCGACTCCGAGATTTATCACCGCGTGTACGCAACACTCATTCATCGTTTATCTCCACATTTGTAGGCGTACCCGACGAGAGGTATGGCGGTTAATTTCTTGCTTCGATGCTTGGAATTAAGTCCGGTTTCTAGGAATGCACAGCGGCGGTCGTGGCACACTCTAGCTAATGTCGCCGCTGGGCTTCTTACTTTGAGATGCTTTCAGCGATTGAAGTTGCGTATAGTCCATCCGTGCGACACATCACTAGCTGCGTGTCTTTTCGATGATGATCGGCAGAGTGGCTGGAATTTATGTGCAACTCAGAAATATTCAAAGACGCTCGCTATAGATGAAGGTGTGTGACTTACCGACCAGTGCTGCTGCAAAGGAGTACGAGCGAGTGTTAAAGGGAAACCCCATGCCTAAAGGGGTGGTATCACTTGAAAAGCTATTTGATCTCGCAAAACCGTTTCGGTGGGCCCCCAAATGCAAAAGTGCGAGCTCGATCTTTGGCTCATCGACAAGTGAACTTGGGGTCGGAAGAATACTCCTAAATTCATCAACTGCGAAAGACTTTGTACAGAAGAAGTGCCCAAGATTTTACTCCAATTATTTCGCAAGTAGTCGCGACGTATTCGCTTGGACCTATGAGGGACTTACGCACATACGATACGCGAATTATACAACATGTTGATACCAACTGAAAGAAAATGTAAAACCATTCCAACGAGAAACTTAGGAAAGTACACCCTACAATGGAGCCACTAATTCTAAAAGAACTCAAAAACTTTTAGACGCCCGCATTATCTTCAAAGTCCGTCATTCCACATGGGTGTCGTGTGGTGCCGGTGACGGAAAAAAGTCGGGTGAGAATTCGGGTCTATGTGTAGATTTCCGAACTTGAACCGGGCCTCAAGCAAGGATAGTACCGGAGGCCCCCTATGGAGCGAGATATTACAAGCAGTTGTCCGGCTCGAGAGATGTTCTCTTTGTTGGACGGTTTCTCCGGCTTCCAATCAAGTCTCGGGTGGCGGAACTCGAGACATCGGTTAAAAGACTACCTTCGGACTAAATGGGGAACTTTCGCATGCCGACGTATGCCCTTTGGGTTAATCAGCGGCCGGAGCAACTTTCTCGGAGAGAGCGATGGACATAGCATTCGCGAGGTGCGATAGGTCAAAGTGTGGTGGTTTACTTGGATGACGTTACGCGTGTTTTCCAAACATCGGGATCACGCGCGTCACCTCGGTACGCGTATTTTGATCGAGAGAGATGCATGATGCTATCTCGCTTAGCAAAGAAAAGTGTTTTCGCCGTAACGGAGCGGGAATGCGCTGGGTCATATCATAACGAAGCAGGCAAATTGTCGTAGGTGATCCGCAACGTGCAAAAGCCATTTCTCAAATCTCCTCCTCCGCCGACGACAAGAAAAGACAATGCAAATCCTTTTTGGGCAAAAATCAATTTTGTACGTAAGTTTATCTCGTATTTCTGCGCGTATAGTGAAACCACTACGAGGGATGATAAAGAAAACGCCATTTTCAAAGCTGGAATCCAGCCGAAAAGGAAGCTTTCGACCCGCGATCAAGAAAGCTATAGCCGAAGCACCTTCTCTCCGTAGCCCGCAGTTTCGGCTGTGCAGATTTCAGCTGTACACGCTAAACGTCGATTCATCCACGGCGGTACCGTGCTCACGCGTACGATTCGAAATAATGACGAGCGTCCTATTTCGTTCATGCGACACCGGCTCTCGGGGAGCTGTAAATTATCCTACCGAAATAGAAAAACAAAGGCTTATGCGGTGCTACGACGGAGCGAAACTATTTCGGACCATACATCTTGAAGAACCATGTCACAGCTTTACGTTCCCCATCCGAAAGTCGTTCGATCACTATTCATGCGGCAAGAGGCGGGTGAGAGGAGAGGAGCTCGGGTTGCGTGTATGCAAGAGTACGACTTAGCGTTGCGTCGGCCACGCACGGTTAAAGAGCAAGGTTTATGCCAGAATGGCCGCGGGAGGCCGCGTGAAGCCTTTCAAAAAAATGAAGAAGATAATTGGGAGCAAGAGATTGACCTGTCACCAAAGTCGTACGTCATGCAGGAAAGGTGGCCGGTCTTGGTACTCGGACATCTCGGGATATTGCACGCGCAGGATGTGGAATCAAATCTAGATGCCCGCAGAAACGTGCGATCGGCTCAAAAGCCTGCGTCGCCCCATCCGGTTCATCCAAGGGAAGCTCTTCGGGAAACATTCAAACGGGGTAATGTCGTCGCGCCTCAGAACGGAG
Source organism: Pinus albicaulis (assembly GCA_034641835.2). NCBI lineage: Eukaryota > Viridiplantae > Streptophyta > Pinopsida > Pinales > Pinaceae > Pinus > Pinus albicaulis. The sequence goes on along the minus strand of CM076575.1, from coordinate 398,274,563 downwards.
GATGAAGCTCGGGAAGGTGTTAACGCAAAGTACGCACGATGGACACAACGCAGGAGGTCATTTCGTCGGGGACTACCACCGCGTCCATACAAATTGTGTTCGCGTGTTATTATTGGCCAACCCCGTTCGGAGATGCTCACGCGCATGTTCGGAAGTGCATTCAATGCCGAGAAATTTGCAAGCCGAGAAGCACGTCCGATCGCTCCATGTGTTGTCGTAGCGATGAGAAAACCTTTTCAACAATGGGGTTTGGACGTCATTGGTGAGATTCTACCCCACTCTTCTAAGCAACACGGTACATTCGCGACGGCGCGATTACTTCACCGGGTGGGTCGAAGCGGTACCATTACGTCGAGTCAACGATCGGGAGGTAATGCAATTTGTCACTCACTCCATCATTACCCAGGTTTGGCGTTCCAATCTTAGTGTTTGACAGCGCAACGTATTTTTCATCTTTTAAATTATATGATTTTTGCATTAGAAAGATGGCTTTGTTCTTAAACACCCGCGAAGTACTATCAAGGAAATGGTCTAGCGTTTCAGAATCAACAAATAAAAATCGATCCGCATCGTCAAAAAGACCCTCCCGTCTCACGCAACGAAAGTCGGCACAGCGCGCTCCAAAGCGCTTTCTGGCCGATCGCGTCACCCCCAGGTCATCATGTAGGCACCTCACCATATTTCCTTGTATGTGAAAAGAAGCCGTCCTCCCGGGCCATAATTCTGCTTCGCGCTTTGCGGTTGTCTCGAGAGTGCCACGGCACCCTTGTCCCGCTTTGCAAATCCGCATCGACACCCTCGCTAAAACTAGAGGAGGAAAAGGCGAGAGAAAACCGAGAAATTTCGCCATCCACCGCAGTCGGATCAAAAAATGGCCCGATAAAAAGTACTGCGGGAGACATTTGAAGTAGGAGATCTTGTCCCAAAAGTGGGACAAGGCTCACGAAGAGAAAGGAAAACATGCAAAATTTCAAGCACTATGGATAGGTCCCTTTCGAGGTTAAAGAAAAAGATAGGTTCGCTTACTTTCCGATCGCAGCTTTAGAAAGGTAAGGTCGAGGTCACTCTCGGTAAACGGGCATGATCTCAGGCACTCAGCCTACACTACTTAGAATAGCCCTCAAGAGGGTCGTTTTCGTATCATAGAAGGAAAGTCGTTCTAAAAAGACTTTGCCTTGTCTAAAAAATGCCCGCAACCGAGATCACTCCCTTGAAGAGTGTTCTGTGCCGATGAAAGGCCTTTCCCCGCAAAGCACGGGGTAGTCGTAGCTCGACTTGTACGGGCACCTAGTAATACACGGTCTTCGTCATCGAGCATAAGGAACCACCTAGCGACTTAAAGGGTGCGAGGTAGAAAAGGGTCTTGCATAGACGCCAGTCGGGATCGTGAGGGAACAGCTAACTTGAGAGAACTGCAGTCGTCCTGGGAAAAACCCGAGTCTCTCATATGAGACCGTGGGCAACCTCTCTGCCAAGCAAAATAAGTCGGGATCCCTCAACCGCCCGTGCAGGCATCTGCTTCTGAAATAAGTGCCACGGCTGCAATTTCTCAGTAAGTGCCAGCGCTTTTGCACGAATAAAGGGCAAAGGTTTGGAGAAAGGCTTCCTCACGAGAGAGGTGTTGTAACGACTCCGCCGGGCATCGACTCGGGCTCGCTCGGGCGGCGGAGCAGCGATTCACGGCCTTTAGGGCAAAGTGACTCCGCCGGAGCCGAGAGGTTACGGCGCAGCGGCAGGCCAACACCATGAGGACGAGTACTCTGCGCTGTCTGGGACCGCGCGGTCGGCAGTTTCCCAACCCTCCTCGATCCTCGCGTGAAGAATTAAACGTCTGGTCGGCAGTCGCAACAAGCCAAAAGAACGGAAGGGTGACTATGTGTGAGGTGCTCAAAGGAAGAGAAAGTGTAAACTCTAAGGTAAAAAAGCACAAGCAAGTACTAGATACCCTCCCTCCTCCCTCATTGACTTTTCATCAGGCGAGGAGATTACGAATTCATCCAGTTGAGTAACAGCCATTTGTTGATAGCTCCTGACAAACGCACCTCCAAAAATACATAGATCGTGAGGCACAGACTTCAAAATTTTTGGAGCCTCCCCTTAAAAACTAAAAGGAAAAGAGATCTAGCTAAGTTTCTAGCACTGAAGTCGCTAAGTCGCACATGCTTTATTTATGACCCGGTGCAACGGAGGCGACAGCGCTTGACCCAAGGTCGCCACGGTGTCGCTGGTCGCAAGGGTCGGATATCAGCTTTGCGACCTTGCGACCCAGCGACCTGTGCCGCAAGGTCGCAAGGTCGCGGAAATGGAAGTTTTAAGGAGTTTGCGACCCGCCGACCTCTGCACGACCTATGGCTGACCCGAGTGTCGCGAGGTCGCAAGGTCGCTGGCTGGGCATCTTTGCGACGCGCATTAAATAACCACACGTGCGACCTTTTTTATATAAGGTCGGTCGCTATGGTCGCTTGTGTGACTCTACCGCAGCGCGGATTTGCTCTGGCTGTGTTGGCGGCAGCTTTTTCTTCACAGGGTAAGTTGCCGTTTTTCTCCCTACGTTCTCGTACAAAGCATCTCCCGCCATGAGCCTCCTCACGGTCCTATTTATTTGCTAAGAAGGATGGGGTCTTTGGATTGTCATCGTCTTTGTGTTGCCCACAAGACCGAGGTCCGCCTACCCCCTTGCCTAATCTTCATGGCCATGCATTATGGTGAAAGTGCTGGGCCTTTCGGACCGAGAATGCCTTCGCCTCATGTGTAAACACTGGCAACGCAAAGTCCCGCGCGCGCAAAAACATAGCAATTTGCGACACTCGACGACCGCGGCCGGCCGCAAGGTCGCCGGAGAATCGCTGCGCACATCGGCCGACCTCGCGCGACCCTGGCGACCTGGTCGCGGAGGCCGCGAGGGTCGCGTAGTCGCGAGGTCCCACTCGGCGACTGCGCGACTCCGCGGCCACGTCGCGGATCGCAGGTGCGGCAGTGAGCCCTTGCGCACAGAGCGGCGACCCGGCGGCTCCGAGAGGACGATGAAATTATGTTTGCATGCTCGTCTTTTTGCACATTATCATCATGTCTTTCTTACCCCGTGATTCCTCGTCTCTAAAATGCACCGGCGGTGAGTCGGGAGCGAGGAAACGCACCTGGGTCCCACTGCCAGCCAGCGATGGCTGGCCACCAGTGTCCCGAAGGAGACGCAGGCAGGGTGGAGGGTGAATCGTACGCGTGTACGCACAAATATCTCCGCCGCCCATGTACGTAGTCTCCTTTGCACCTTCGCAAAGGAGGAAAGCCTCGAGGTGGTACGAAGTATACCATGAATTTTCGATGACGGCCAGAGGGTGCCGACGAGGATGCGGTGCGAGCGTGAAATATGTCCGAAAGTCAAAAAGTCCCGTATTACACCCGGGTTTGCTCGTCCGCCATCTTTCCATGCCCCGAAATGCCGGACTTTGGATCATACGGAAAGACGGATCCGAAAGCTTCGCAATGCGCGAGATAGTGCGAGGGAAAGCTTTCGTAACATTGGAAAAGTTCAAGAGCGCGGGTCTACTATTCCCTACCTGTAAAGCGAGATGTGAACTTTTCCACAAGATGGTTTTGCCACAAATGAAGTACCAATGGTTGACACGATCGGGAGATGGTGGGCGAGAGCCGGACAAATTCAAGATCAAGGACGAGGAGCGCGTGGCGCGCTTTGAGGAAAGTCTGTAAGCTAGTGGCCGTCTCTTTGGCGTGACGAGATATGCGGGCGGGCAGAGCGCCACCACCTTCAATGGAACGCGGGCAACGCATCATAGAACCCGTAGCAGTTCCACGGCCACTGGAAGTCAATCGGGCGGGAATATTAATGGGCTCCATGCACACAAACTTGGCTTCGGCCTTTGGCCCCGGATGAGGGAGCGCCACCGGACTCGCACGAGCTTCGTATCTTGCCAGACGTCGTCATGGTGGCCCGGACGCACATGTGAGGGGATGGCTGCTACACTGGAACCGAACGGACCCGAGGCAATGCACCGGCGGACGGGGTGTTACGGGGAATCTAGGCATAAGCGGACATCGAAGCCAAATCTCTCACATATTCATGCCGCGCTCTACGGGAAATTATTTGGTCAAGATGCGCATGTCTTGGCGAGCGATGGAAACACTAGGTCGTGGCAGCATCGGTTCCCGTCGCCGAATTCACGCATCTGTCCGAGTATTCGGCTCGTTTAAACCACCACACGCTCTTCCCAAGTTTGTTACCGACAAGGTACTCACACAGAGAGTGTGTTTTCGGACTGTCCTTGGGTTTCTCCAGCGTCCTCGCTAGAGGGAAGAAGAAACCTTGGCCTCGCTTCTACCTCCTCACCATTGGTTCCTATACGGTGGCGAGAAAGAGCTCCGGAGAAGTGGCGCGGCTCGTGAAGGGGAAGAAGCGAGAGCCTATCGCCGCGTAACGCTGGACCGCCGAAATTACGATCCGGTCGGGATGGTTCCGCAGAACATTGCAAAAGGGCCAATTTCGGATGCGTTATCAACACATCGGGTGCCCGGATGAGGATGAGAGAAGAAATTGGTACAACGCGAACGCGCGTCTCGCACCGGGGAATCGACGTGAACGGGAGGGAGCCGAGCACGAGAACATTGGAGTTTTCTACAACTTCCTCCAAAGATAAAAGAACACGCCGGCATCGGTAGCGGGGCGAGCCGCACGGATCGACAAAGGGAAGCGAGAGCCAGCCAAGGCGGAAGAGGAAAAGAAGAGGAAGGAAGATGAAGAAAGACGAAAGAAGGACGCCGTGTATCGGAAACGGAAAAAGGAAAAAAGAGGAGGAGAAAGAAAGACGAAAAGGAGGCGCAAGCGGCGGCGGAGAACGAGGCACCGAAAGAAGAGCTCGATAAAGTCGATCATCGAGAAGCAAAGCGAACAGCCGCCGCGGCAGAGGAAACGAGGAACAGGGAAATGAAACGAGGCAAGAGGCGGTGCTCGCGAAGAAGGAAGAGCATGACAAGGCGGAGAGCGAGCGCCGGCGTCAAAAGGAAAAGGAAAAGGGTCAAACGCGGGATGCAGAAAGACGAGCAAATAGATGAGCATCGATCTATCTCCCCGGAGCATCCCTGCGCGAGGGTGGCGCGAGGAAGTAACCTTAATGTTGATGACGTTTGCGGGAGATCAAGAAGAAGAAGTCTTCAGAGCTTGACCAGATTAACCTTCGACCAACTCTCAAGCTGCGGAATGCGGCAGAGGAAATCGCGACGTCGCATATCCTGCCATCTCCACGGTCGCTTTGAAAAGATATTGTCCCGGAGACACAAGGACAAATCCGGTTACGACAGTCGCCGTCGGCGCGCGCTCTTTGCCGCGTCCACGAGGAAAATGTCACAAGGATGAGCGAGAGAGATTATTTCTCTGCGATCCCGCTGGCAGCGGGCGAAAGAGGAGAGAGAGTCAGGGCTGAGAGAATGAGATGCTCTGACGCCGTAGGCACCGCTCGGTGGACGATTTCCACTTTGAGCCACAAGAAGGAATGTGATGTGCTAGTAGATGACAATGAGGCAGCGTGTGCTAGGGAAATGTTCGCTTACGAAACAAACTAGTGTCTCAAGCTGGCGCGAGGCAAGGGAAGAGAGCCAGCGAAGAAACACGAACAACTCAAGGAGGCACTCGAGCCGTCCTTGGAGCCAGATGATGAATTGGACGCCCCGACATCCGCAAGCTCCCGAGAACACGTGCCTCGGAAGGATGAGTCACACGCGAGAAGCCAAGGTGCGGATTCGGAGGAGTATGCAATCCAGAGACCAGTCGTCCAAGGATCCGGACAAAGTAGTGTCCGCGTATAATCACCTAATCAGTGGCATCGACTCCTTTGAATGCCCTTCATCATATTCCATCATTAGGGGCACTACAGGCTGAAACTGGTGCACGAGTGTGCAGAGCAAGAAATTCGAGGAGCTTTCACTGTAGCCCGGAAAGTAAGGGCGTCGCCGCACGCTTTTGCGGTCTGAGAAGCATCACATGAAAAGTACGAGCCGTTTGCTTGTCACCCCGAAGGGCAAATTTACACCAAGCTCGCTTCTCTCTCAATGATGATCTCGAAGAAGGAGACTAGTGCCGAATCGCTCTGATGATGAGCAGGCCGGATAGAAAGAGGAAAAGCCCTTTCTTGTGCCGCTCCGACTATACGGCAGATTACCAAACTTGGAAAGACTTCATCAAAAGGCAAGAAAGTCGACGCCTCCCGGAACCACGATTGCGCGACCACCTTCATGCGTGCAAACACCGTGTCGCGGGTCACACTTGCGACCGGTCGCAGTCTCCATTTGGCGACCAGTGTCGCAGGTCGCATTTGCGACCGAGGTGCGCGAGGAGTCGCAATTGTTACTACCGAGTAGGATTGAACCGCTTTCTGGAAGTTGAGCCGTCGGAAGGCCATAAGTGCGGCTTTTGAATCTATAACGATACTCGGTGGGAAGCATTGTAAAGAGGGCTGCTCTTTTGTGGACCGAAAGGCATTATTGCATCGTAGCCGAAGAAGCTGCCTTACTCTTGATATGTGAAATATAGTCCCATGTATTAAAAACCCCTTTCGATTGGATGATGTTGATGCTGACGTGATAGCTATTGTGTGTATTCCGCATATAGCTTCTCGTGAATATCTGCTGATTAATATGAATCCGTGTTATTAATAGTGTCATTTATGCACCATAGTCTCTCGTAGACTGTGCTGATGATGCTCAAGTTATTATTTGCTTTGCATGTTGAATGTTAATGAACTCATTTTATTAGCATCTCAGTTTTACCCTTCGGAAAGTTCAAAGGAGATTTTCTTACCACAAAGGAGTCGTTTTCTTTGGTGGACGGAGATTATCTTGCATGCATACCATCTGATGTGTTAAGCTAACAACATTTCCCCGAGTTTGTGCATTTTGTCTATCACCTTGCTATGCCACGTTGTCATATATCGGTTTTATTCATCGATCCTTGTATTCTATATCGTGTTAATAAGTGTATGTTTGCGGTTTCAATCGTGTTGCTCTGAAAGCCGAAGGGCCAGTCGTTTAAGTGAGTAGTCGGGACTCCACTTTCTCAGGACGGGATCTACTCCAAAACGGTTCACAGTCTAGTGGGACTTTCTACGGGGAGATCCACATACTGTTAGTACGAGGACATATTTTCCCGTCCATCAGTACTTGGCAAAGCATCAGAAGGAGGGCCATGGCATCCTGCCGGCATGCCGCCGGATATCCCATCTCAAACTCGCCGGGAGGTCATAAATAACGAAGTTGCCCTTCCCCCTTTAGAAGATATTCCTTTCGATGGAGGCCCGTCACTTGAAATCACTCCACGAAAGCAGCGAGAGCCTGCGCGCGCCTGCTCGTAATCTCATCGTAGATTTACGGTATACCCCTCATCATGTGAATTTCTTCGGCCCACACCTGGGACGCCGATTAACATCACTCGCAATGGTGTGCTAGTCAGTACCGCACGCTGAACTGTGACTGTCCTGCTGATTGAGGACCTACTGCATGCAGGCCGTGCTCCGGGAAAATGACCCCGTTACGCGATAGTGAAGGTTTCCTCGATACTGAACCTTTTCCCACAGGAGCCACGGCTCGACTTACATCGGTGGACCAACAGCCAAAGTATATTCTACCGAGAAGGGAGAAGGGGAGAGAAGAGACGAAAAGAGAAGGTAACACGGCCCACCGAAGGAATCGAGAAGGAAAGTCGATAGGTCCTCGAGAGAAATGAAGGGAGAGTCAACAGTCGTGGTCGTGGTGGCAGAGGAAATATCATTCACGACCTTGGACACCACGCCAACCATAATCACCACCAAAACCAAAGCAGACTCTCCTCACTACTGGTGGAACTGCTTAGAAACGTGAATAACCGGAAAGGCACCGAGGTGATCGTGCTCTCGTCGTGCGTGAAGGAACCTCGGTGCCGGGGGACGAAGTGAGTACGCGCCGCAAACCCAAAACCGTCAACGTCCCGAGGAGGGTGCAACCTCGGCACTGGATGGCTCAATCTCGCGCCCTTTAGGCCCTCTCCATGATATGCCCGGACACCCGGAGGCGCTGCCTTCCTAAGTTGGAGTCCGAGACGAAAAGGGCGCATCGGCGGGAAGACCCGCCGTGGCTGGTTTTGTCTGTCGGCCACAGACACGTAGAGTTCGGCCCGATGACGTTGCGTGCTCGACTTTTTCCCACATACTCTCGTGGGGCGAGGCCGCTCCTGGTGCCGCTCCCTACCCGGTGGCATCTATTGCTTCATGGGACCCGCCCGTCGTGTGTTTCCCGGCAGTTTGCGTGAAGATAAAACACCCTCTATGCTCCTCGCGAACTCAAACGACCATACTGGTGTCAGCGTAAAAGAAGAAAGGTTGAAAAGACTTTAACCGGCCGTTTCGCAACCATATTGCAAAAAGTTCTCAAAACTTGGCGTTTGGACGATTCCATCACCATCGACTACTATACCAAAGCCCTCCTAGGGATATTGCGTGCAGCTTCGTCAAACGCGAGGCCCGCGCTACTCTTACGGCCAAACTACGCGTCGCATCTCGCGATGAAAAAGACATGTTGTCAATAGGTGTCATGGATCGTGATGGAAAGGATGATCACTGAAGTCGACCACTAAAAAAGGTCGTCTTCCACCCCAAATAGGGAGAGAAACTTTCGATTTCGAAAGTATGGCCAAAACCCTCAAGCGCAGCAACGAATGAGGCCTCTGCGACGAAAGAGGAAGAGGCGTTGAAACCTCAAATATAAACAAACAGGCGCTTTTTTCCAAGAAAAACAATCCCAACACCAGCGGAGCCTCGCGTCAGAGCACGGTGCAAGGCCTCTCAGCGTGGAGGAAAGTAGGGAAAAGAAGACAATGTTCTTTCACCATAGCCGCAGTCCGAAAAGACGTGTCCGCAATGGATCGGCGCACGCCGCGCAGTTGGTCGACCAGCTTCCGGATAGATGAAGCTCCCGGGGAGCTCCGACGTAGAGGAGAAGTTTCGATCGAAGGCGAGGCAGTTTCACTCTGGATGGGGAGGTCTGCCTACGGAAGTCTTAACTTTCGACGTAATCGCGAGAGGAGTCTCCGCTCCCAGCCAGAGAAAGCATCAACATGGCGGAAGTCCCAAAGGCTCGACCCTACTCGAAACTATGAGTCTTGAGAAGCAAAGGAGCTATTCTCGAACAATCATATGAAGATGAAGACAAAAGGGCCTTTCCCGAGGGAAAATTCTCCCCTAGCAACGGGGGACCAAATCCACGAGACGAGCCTCACCGCTAGTAACGGCAAAACAAGGTCAAAAAACCAAACTCCCGGAGTGGAACCATCGGAAAACCACTACCGAGACCTGGTCCCCAAGCCGACACTAGCTGCAACGTCGTGCGGCCATGAAAAAGACCAGGGCTACATCTCGCTCTACGAGTTGGCTCCGCATCACTTGAACCTCAGGGAGCTTATCCTAAAAGCTTTCGCCAACAACCAAAATACGAAACTGGGTAGCAACACATCTCCAGACAAACCAAACCAGACGATTTCCAATCTATAGTAAATGCGGTCAACACAAAGCTCATGAGGGTCCTCCTCCTTTCCTCTCCATATCTTTGGGAGATGTTCAACTTTCCAACGTCCACAATTGCCTCGTTGACTCTCGGTGCTTCCACAAATGTCGTGCCTTTGTCCGTATGCTGAGAAACTCAACATCGGAGAAAAGTCGACGCAAAAATCATTCAACCGGGCCAGATCTGCAAGATACTGCACGCTGGAGAGCAAACAATGTCATTATCCGCCTCTCTGTCCGCCTCGAGGGTTCATCGGTGTGTGATATTGTGGTTGTCGACATCACCGTGCTTCCATGGCGTACCGCTGAGTAGTCGGTCTAGCAAATTGCAAGGATGCTTAACTCGCCACGTATTGGCGTCTTGTGGTCGCCCTACAAAGGGAGAAACAGCAAATCGGCGAGTTGAAAGTGAACCACAGATGAAGCACACCGTAACCGGTTGGACGCCACAAAATGAACCCATCGACCTTCGCCCAGGAAGAGACTTGGGTATGTGTCTTCTCAGCAGTTTTGTTTTTGGATGTCACCAACCTCCCCAACTGCAGAGCGCCCCGAGGTCCTCTCGCGAAATGACACTCGTCGGCGAGAGGAACAAGCTCAAACTATATCACACCAACCCAAAATTCCTCCCGCAAGACACTCAGTCCCGCAAGGACCCTAGAGCGAGTATATGGACATTGTATTACGGCTTCGGCTCCAAGAATCTCGATGGTTCCGAAGATGCGAGGCCGCGTATCAGCTGTCTCCACACAGAGCATTCCTAGTCTCTCTTGTCGCGCCCGAGTTCCAATGCACTAACAACACGGCCGAGTATGCAGCTGCGATCCTCGGGCTTAAGCAGAAAGGCGACCGGATTTGAAGGTGCTAACGCTTACGGGTTATCGGCGACTCACGAGAAGTTATCATTCGGCAGGTACGCATCGCTATTCATTGTTTATCTCCACATTTGAAGGCGTACCCGGCAAGAGGTATGGCGGTTAACTTTCTTCCTTTGATGCTTTTGGAATTAAGTCCGTTCTAAGAATGCATAACGACAGCCGTGAGACACTCTAGCTAATGTCGCCGCCCGGGTTGCTTTGAGAGACGTTTTTCTATTGAAGTTGTCATGGCATGCATACCAGTGCCGGACAATCTCACTCATCGCGTGTTTTTGGTGGTGAGTCAGCGCCTGTGAATTGTCATGCGCAGCTCGGTAAATGTTTCAAAGACGCCGCGACATAGATGAAGATGAGCACGCACCGGGCTATGCAAAAGGAGTACGAGCGGGTTAAGGGAAACCCCATGCACTAAAGGGGTGGTATCACTTGAAAAAGCTATTTGATCCGCATGACAGTTTCGGTGGGCGAAATGCAAAAGTGCGAGCTCGATCTTGGCTCATCGACAAGTGAACTTGGGGTCGGAAAGATACTCACTAAATTCGTCAACTCGAAAAGACCGTACAAGAGGCCCAAGATTTTACTCAATTATTTCGCAAGTATCGCGACGCATTCGCTTGGACCTACTGAGGACTGTACGCACACGTATACGCGAATTATACAACATGTGATACCAATGAAAGAAAATGTAAAACCATTCCAACGAAACTTAGGAAAGTACACCCTACAATGGAGCCCACTAATTCTAAAAAGAACTTACACTTTTAGACGCCCGCGTATCTTCTGAAAGTCCAGAGTACATTCCACGTATGGGTGTCCAATTTAGTGCCGCACGTAAAGTGGGGTGAGATTCGATTATGTGTAGATTTCGGAACTTGAGCCAGACTCAAGCAAGGATAGTACCCGGTGCCCCCTATGGAGCGAGATATTACAAAGCGTTGTCGACTCGCGAGATGTTCTCCTTTGTTGGACGGTTTCTATGCAGCACAATCAAGTACTGGTGGCGAGATCCGGACCTAGTACAGGCTACCTTCCTGGGAACTAAATGGGGGAACTTTCGCATACCGAACGTATGCCCTTTGGGTTTAATCAACGCCGAGCACGGCTTTCCGGAGAGCGATGGACACAGCATTCTGAGGTCCGATGGGTCGCAGTGTGGTGGTTTACTTGGATGAGCGTTCTCGTGTTTTCCAAACATCGGGACTGCTTAAGGCCACCTCAGGACGCATTTTCGAAAGATGCGAGGGCACGGTGTCTCGCTTAACCCAAAGAAAAGTGTTTTCGCCGTAACGAGTAGGGAATACGCTGGGTCATATCATAACGAAGCAAGGCATTGTCGTTGATCCGAACGTGCAAAGCCATTTTCTCAGAATTCCGTCTCGGCGGTAAGAAAGCAATGGAGTCCTTTTTTGGGCAAAATCAATTTTGTACGTAAGTTTATCTCGGCATTTCGCCGGATAGTGAAACCACTACAAGGGATGATGAAAAGAAAAATGCCATTTTCAAATGGAATCAACCCGAAAAGGAAGCTTTCGACCGAGATCAAGAAAGCTATAGCCGAAGCACCTTCTCTCGCGAGCCCGCGGTTTCGAGGCGGGAGATTTCGGCTCGAGCACGGTCGCTTACGAGTTCATCACTCGGCGTGCCGTGCTCACGCGAGATGGACGGAAACAATGACGAGCGTCCTATTTCGGTTCCATGAGCGCGGCCTACGTGAGCCGAATTAAATTGTCCGAAATAAGAAAAAACGAAAGCTATACGCGGTGTACAAAGCGGTTTAAACATTTCGGACCATACATCTTGAAGAACCATGTCGCAGCTACGTTCCCCATCCGGACCGGTTTGTCCGATCACTATTCATACGGCTTTGAAGAGCCGGTGAGAGGAGCAGGATCGTCTGCGTGTCTGCAAGAGTACGACTTAAGAGTTTAAGCGGCACGCACGGCTAAAGAGCAAGGTTCTGCACCAAATGGCACGCGGAGGCACGGAGCTTTCCATGAAGAAGATAATTGGGAGCAAGAGATTGACATGTACCAAAGGCGACGTCATGCCTCGGTGAAAAGGAACCCGTCTTGGTGCTCGGATATCTCGGGATATTTAGCAAACACGACGGGGTATTGGAATCAAATCCAGGTGCCCGGCGAGAAACGTGCGTCGGACTCAAAGCCGCGTCCCGCACCGGGTTAGTCCAAGGAGGCTCCTTCGGGGAAACATTCAAATCGGGGTAATGTCAAGCATTGCCTAGTGACGGATGAGGCTCGGAGAAGGTGTTAGCGAGGGCGCACGATGGACTGCAGGAGGTGATGTTTCGCCGGGGATACCACGCATGCTCATAAATTCCATGCAGTGTGAGTTGATAAACATTGGCCAACCACTCGTTTCGAGGAGATGCTCACGCGTGTGTTCGGAGAGGTGCGATGCAGAGGCCCGAAACGGTGTCGAGGAAGCACGTGGTCCGACGTTCTGTTTGTTGTCGATGGCAGCGAGAAAACCTTTTTCAACAATGGGGTTTGGACGTCGACTGGTGTGTCTACCCCCACTCTTCTCCAGCACGCTGGGCACATTCTCGACGGCCACCGATTTCACCACCGGTGGGTTGAAGCGGTACCATTACGTCAAGTCAACGATCGGGAGGTAATGCAATTTGTCACTCACTCCATCATTCACTGTGTTTGGCGTTCCAACCTCCTTAGTGTTTGATAAACGCAACGTATTTTTTCATCTTTTTAAATTATATGATTTTGCATTAGAAAATGGCATTGTTCTTAAACACTCCGCGCTAAGTACTATCCTCGCTAAGGAAATGGTCTAGCGAGAATCAACAAATAAAAATCGCGATCCGCATCGTCAAAAGACCCTCCGTGTCACCAACGCAAACGCGGCATAACGCTTCTCCAAAACGCACTCGCAGGCTGATCGCGTCACCCCCAAGTCTCATGACTGGCACCTCACGCATATCTTCTCTGGGATATGGGCAGCGCGTCACTCCGCCAAATTTGTCTCTCCTCGCTTTTGCCGAGTTGTCTCAAGAGTGCCACGGCACTTTGTCCGCAAAGCTGTGCAACACGCATCGGCTCTCGCTAAAAACTAGAGGAGGAAAGGCGAGAAAACCCGGGAGAAATTCGTGCCATCCACCGGAAGTCGGATCAAAAATGGTTCGACATAAAAAGTCTGCAGGAGATAAGAATTTGAAAGTAGGAGATCTTGTCCAAAGTGGGATAAGGCTCACGAAGACAGGAAAACGTGGAAAAACCCTGCATGCATAGCACTATGGATAGGTCCCTTTTCGAGGTTAAAGAAAAGATGAGGTTCCCACATGCTCCGATTGGTAGACTTTAGAAGGTAGATTCGAGGTCCTCCGGTAAACGGGCATGATCTCAAAGCACTATTTTACTTGGAGAATATAGCTCTAGAGGGCTGTTTTTCGTATCATAGAAAGATCATGCTTCTAAAAAGGCTTTACCTTGTCTAAAAAATGCCTGCAGCTGGATACTATCACTTCCCGAAGAGTGTTCTTAGTGTCGATGAAAGGCCTTTTTCCCGCAAAGCACGGGGTAGTCGTAACTCGCTCGTAATGGGCACCAGGATGACACACGGTCTGCACGTCATCGAGAGCATGAGGAACCACCTAGCGCTACTAAAGGGTGCGTGATGAAAAGGGTCTGTGCGCACGCAACCTGGACGCGTGAGGGACGGGTTAACTTAAGAGAAATTGCGGGTCATCCTAGGAAAAACCGAGGTCCTCACACGAGACAGCAACCCTCTCTGCTGTGCATAAGTCGGGATCCCTCAACCGCCCAGGCAAAATATGCTCATCCATTCAGTGCCACGAGCGCTGAAGCTCTCTAATAAGTGCAATCGCACACGCATCAGTGTGAAAGGTTTGGAGAAAGGCCTCTGGCAGAGGTGCTGTAACGACTGCGGCAAGGTGCCCGGCCCGAGCTCGGCGGCGAGGAGCAACGTTCACGACCCCTTTAGGCAGTGACTTTCCGCCGAGGCCGAGAGGCTCGGCGGCGGCGGAGCAACACCAATGAGGACGAAATAGTCAGCTGCCGTTTCTCATGGGTCGTCCAAGTGTTTCCAACTCTCTCGATCACGCGTGAAGGAGTGCACTCGGTTGGTCTCTGCACACAACAAAGCCACAAAGGAACGGGTGACTATGCGTGGCAAAGGGAAGGAAAGTGTAAAACTCTAAGGTAAAAAAGCACAAAGCGAAAAGTACCGAGATGCCCTCTCCTCCCCTGGCTGACTTTTCATCAAAGGTAGAGTCAGATTCATCCGATGGACCGCCATTTGTTTGTAAGCTCCTACAACACCCTCCCAAAAATACACAAACTCATGACACACTCCAAAATTTTTGGAGCCCTCATGGCTAAAAGGAAAAAGAGATGAAGTAAGCTTTCTAGCACCAAGTCGCTAGGTGGCACATACTTTGTTATGACCCGAGGCCAGCCTGGCGACTCACAGGCCAAAGAATTCGCCTGGTGTCGCAGAGTCGCAAGGGTCGGACATCTCGATTTACGCTGAGCACTGCGACACATTGGGGTGCAAAGGTCGCAAGGTCGCGAGAAATGGAGTTTTAAAGGAAAGTTGCCGACCGAGCTGTCACGACCCTGCCACGCACACCGCAGGTCGCGAGGTCGCAGTCGCAACCGCATCTTGCGACCGCATTAAATAACCACACGTGCGACCTTTTTTATATAAAGGCGGGTCGCTAGGTCAGCATTTGTGACTCTCGGCGGCACCGCGGACATTGCTCGAGCGACGGGTTGATCTGGCGCTTTTTTCTTCCTGGGTAAGTTGCCGTTTTTCTCCCTACGTTTCGCACAAACATCGCGCCATGGAGCCTCCTCAGGTCATTCCACCCCAGCGCGCAGAAGGATGTCTTTTTGGATTGCTGCCGCCTGCTGTTGCCCACAAGACCCACAAAGGTCGCCTACCACCCTGCCTAATCTTCAGTGGCCATGCCGCCATGGTGACGCGCAGGACCTTTCGGACCGAAAGTGCCGTCCTCATTTGCAACGCGCAGTCAAGAAAGTCAGGCGCTCAAGACACCGTTGCGGACCTCGCGGCCGCGCGCGCCCGGTGCAGCAGGTCGCGTCGCTCGCTCGACGACCTGCGTACCTGCTGGCCCGCCGCGGCGCAGGTCGCGAGGAGGTCGCGAGTCAGCCCGGCAGAGCCTGCCGGCTGACTGCGGCGTCGTCGCGAGCCGCAGTCGCGGTCGCCCGCGCCCTGCGGGCAGCGGCGACCCGGCAGCCTCCCGGAAGGACGATGAGGTAGTGTTTGCATGCTCGGACTCTAGCTGGCCTGTCATCCTTGTCTTTCTTGCGTGATTACGTTACTAAATGCGGCCAGTGAGCAGGTCGGACGAGAAGCGATGCACGTCCCTCGGACTCTGGCGATTGTGGCCCCCCGGCATGTCGATAGAAGCGAGCGTGTAGAAGTCAGTAGCCCGCCGGACATACAAACATCAGCGGCCACATCTGAGGCCACCACTCGCACGCAAAGGAGGAAAGCTGTGTGTGGTACGAAGTACGCACGAATTTTCCATGACGACGGAGAGGAATTACCGGAAAGACCTCCGACCGGTGAGAATACATGTCGAAAGTCAAAAAGTCCACAGATACACCTGGTTTGGGGCTCATCCCGGCCATCTTTCCATGCCCAGAAATGTCGTACCCGGATCTTGCGCAAAGAACTGGATCCGAAAAGCTTCGCAACTCAGAGAGTGGTGCGTAGGAAAGCTTTCAGCAACATTGGAAAGTTCAAGAGCGTTGTGTCTACTATTCCCCACCTCAAAGCGAGATGTGAACTCACGCAAGATGGTTTGCTACAAATGAAGTGCCACGCTGACACGATCGGAGATGGTGGGCGGAGGCCGAGACAAATTCGAAGATCCCAAAAAGGACCGTGAGTGCCGGCGCGCCGGTTTGAGGAAAGTCTATAAGCTAGTGGCCGCCATCGCACAGCACGAGGATATACGGGCGGGCGGACTGCCACCACCTTTCTGATGGAACATGGGCATCCATCATAGAACACGCCAACAGCTCACGGCACTCGGTTCACATCGCGGGAATGTGTAGTGGGCTCATGCACTGGCTTGGCCTGACCTTTAGCCCCGCGGACGAGGGAGCGCCACATGCGGGACTCGGCATGGCGCCCGCGCTCTTTCGAGAGGCGTGCGCAGCTGAGATGCATATTGAGGGATGGCCGCATAATTTCGAGACCCCGAACGGACCCGAGCAACACACACCGGCGCACCAGGGTGTTCGGGAATCTGGAGAGTATAAGCGGGATCATCGAGCAAATCTCTCACCGCCATTCGCGCCCTCTACGGAAATTATTTGGTCAAGATGCGACTGCATGCCTCATGGCGGCCGACGCTGCTAGGGTCAGTTGGCACACTGGTTCCCATTCGCTGAATTCACCATCATCCGAGGTATTCGGCTCGTTTTGAAAACCACGCACACGCCTCTTCCTAAGCTTTGTTACGGAAACCAAGGCACTCATGCAAAGAGGTGTGTTTTCGAATGACCCCGGGTTTCTCTAGCGTCCTTGCCAAAGGGAAGAAGAAACCTTGGCCTGCTCTACCTCTCACCATGTGGTTCCTATGCTGCGTCTAAAGACTCCGGAGAAGTGGCGCGTGAAGGGGAAGAAGCGAAGAGCTATATCACTGTGAAACCGGGACCGCCGAGAGTACGATCGATCGGGATGGTTCCCGAACACCGCAAAAGGGCCACTTTCGGATGGAGTTATCAACACATCGGGTACTTGAAGGAGTGGGGACGAGAGAAGAAATTGGTATAACGCAAACCGGCATCTCGCACCGGGGAATCGACCATGGCCAGAGAGGGAACCGAGCACGAGAACATTGGAGTTTCTTCTTCCTCCAAAGATAAGAGACATGAGCTGCAGCGTGCAAGTCACGACACCGCGGATCGAGCAAAGGGAAGCAGAAGCCCGAGGCCAAAGCCGGAAGAGGAAAAGAAGAGGAAGGATGATGAAAGAAAGACGAAGAGAAGGACGCCGGAAACGAGGAACGGAAAAGGAGAAAAAGAGGAGGAGAAAGACGACAAAGGAGAGGCTGTGGCGGCAAGCGGCGAGACCCGGGCAGCGAAAGAAGAGCTCGATAAAGTCGAATCATCGAGAAGAAAGGGCACGCAGGCCGCCGCGGCGAGAGCGAGGGAAACAGAATGTGGAAAAAAGAGTGCGGAGGGCAGAACGCCGGGAGAAAGGAAAGACGCATGACAAGGCGGAAGCGAGCAGCGCACGGCCAAAAGGAAAAGGAGGAAAAGGGTCAAACGCGAGGATGTAGAAGACGAGCAAATGAGATGACGGTGGTCCATCTCCCCGAACACCCCCGCGGGTGGCGCGGGGAAGTAACACGTTGTATGACTTTCCGGGAGATCAAGAAGAAGAAGTCTTCGACTTGGACTCGGGTGACACGCCGACCAATTCTCCTTTCAAGATACTGGCAAGAGAAGAGGAAATCCTTGACGTACGGGCTATCCTGCTGTCTCCACAGTCTCCAATCGGAGAAAGATATTGTACTGGCTTTCTGAGGACAAATCCGTGTTATGATGGCGTCAGCGTGCACCGCTTTTTGCCGCGGCCACGCGAAGAAAAATGTCACAAGGATGAGCGGAGAGACGAGTTTCTGTGCGAGCAGACCGGCTAAAAGCGGCAGCATGAGAAGGTCAAGGCTGAGAGAAATGAGAGATGCTCCGGCTCCGGGGTAGGCCCGCTCGGGTGAATGAGGGTTCCACCGGGCAGTCAAGAAGGAATGTGATGTGCTAGAGATGACAATGAGGCAGAGGTGTCTGCCGGAAATGTTGCGCCCACTGAAACAAACGTGGCTCCCATTGGCGAGGCGAGGGAAGAGACCAAGCGAGAAACACGAACAACTCCAAGGAAGCCTCGACGACCTTTCAGACAAGATGATCGGGTGGACGGCCCGCATCCGCAAGCTCCCGAGAACACGTGCCTCGGAAGGAGTGCCATGCGCAAGAAGCCAAGGTGCGGTATTCGGATGAGTATGCAATCCGGAGACAAGGCATGCCAAGGATGCGGACAAAGTAGTGTCTGCGTGTAATCACCTAATCGGTGGCGCTAGACTCCATGAATGCCTCTTCATCATGTTCATCGCTGCACTAAATGAAACTAAGGGCGGGAACGGAGCAGAGCAAGAGGTCGGGCTTTCACAGAGCCCAGCAGGACGAAGCCGGCCGCCGCACCGGAATTGACACTCACGAGAAAAGTCCGAGCCGTTTGCTTGTCACCGGTGCGTACACCGAGAAGCTCGCTTTCTCTCTCAATGATGATCTCCCGAGAAGAAGGAGACTGCGAGATGCCGAATGCTCTAGAATGTGAGCACCGGACCAAAAGAGGCATGCGCTCTTGTCGCTCAAAGATAACGGCGGTTATGCCAAACTGGGAAGAGACCTTCATCAAAGGCAAGAAAGTCGACGCTCCCCGGAACCACGATTGCGCGACCACCTTTCACAAGTGCAAAGCACCGCGGTGGCGCGGTCACACTTGCGACCGAGGGTCACCGCAGGCGCCATTTGCGACCGTGTCGCGGTCGCATTTGCGACCGGTACGCGAGTCGCAGATTGTTACTAACGGGAAGTTGGGCACCGTGGAAGTTGAGCCGTCGGAAGGCCATAAGTGCGGCTTTTTGAATCTATAAATACGACTAGAAGCATTGTAAAGAGCGTCGCTTTTGTGGTGAAAGAGGCATGTACTGCATTGTAAGTCGAAGAAGCCTTGCTCTTTGATATATATGAAATATAATACATGTGTAAACCCCTTTGATTGGATGATGTGTTGAGCCAGTGACAACATTGTGTGTATTCGCGACATAGCTTGCGAATATCTTTTGATTAATGAATCGACGTGTCCTTACACAGTGTCATTTATGCACCATAGTTATCCGCGATCGTGTTGATGATGCTCAAGTTATTATTTGCTTTCGTGATGAATGTTAATGAACTATTTTATTAGCATCTCGTTTTACCCTTTCGGAAAGTTAAGGGATTTTCTCTACCAACGATGAGTGTTTCTTTGGTGGTGACGCATTATCTTGCATGCATACCTCACAGATGTGTTGCTGGCAACATTTCCCGAGTTTGTGCATTTTGTCTATCACCTTGCTCTGCACAGTGTCATATCTCGCTGTCCATCAGCTCATGTATTCTAGATCGTGTTAATAAGTGTGATGTTTGCAGCCTTTCAATCAGTTGCTCGAAACCGAAGAGATAGTCGTTTGCGTGGTAGCCGGACCCACACCCGCGGGATCTACTCCAAAATCGGCTCAAAGTCTAATTCTGGGACTTTCTTACCGAGATCCCATCATCGTTGGCTGGACATATTTTTCCCGATCAACACATCCCAGCTCATTTTGGTATGTTGTTGTCAAGGTCCTGGGGAACAAAAATTGGCGGATCAATCAAGATGGATTTAACATATGCTATTATCCCAGTTTTTGGTGGCCAAGAGAGGAGACTATATAGTGAAACTAGATTTGTTAAGATGGTGACTAAAGCTGACAATTCTGTAAATTCACCAGTTTACAGTAAAGAAGGAGATTTTTCATGCTTGATGCTGGAAGAAGATCAGGATTATGCACATGAACCATCCTTTTGCCAGATCAAGGCTGAGCAGCCCTCAGAGAGCATGGAAGCAGAAATATGGACACTACATTTTGATGGAGCAAATTCAAGAGAAGGTAATGGAGCAGGTATATTATTAATTTCTCCTACGGGCAGATGGGTGCCATTGTCATTCAAACTAGAATATGAAGCACTTCTGTTGGGATTACAGACAGCCAGAAATATGAATATACAAAGTTTAAAAGTTCTGGGAGATTCAAAACTGGTGGTTAGACAAATCAGGAATTAGTGTCAGACCAAACATCCTAGGCTAAGGGCTTATAGGAATGAAGTTTGGGACATGGTAGAGAATTTCTTCTTGGCATTCAATATCCAGTTGATGCCTCGAGAACAGAATAGGATCGCTGATTCCCTTGCTGTGGCTGCTAGTACATTTCGACCACCTCAGAACCCTCTTTTAAGATATGAAGTTGAGGTGCGTTATCGGCCTTCAATCCTAGATAATATCAAACACTGGCAGGTATTTGAGGATGAAGAACAGATGAAGAGATTCCTGGAAACAGTAGGAGAATTCTCCAATATGGAGATTGATGATGAAGAAGATGTAGAATCTGAAGATACTCCAAAAATAAATTGGGAGGAGAGAGTGGCAGGATATAAAGTGTTGCAGTTAAAGGGAAACATAATACCTAGAGGGTTGGTGCCTCTAGAAAGATTATTCGACAAAAATGATGTCTCATTGCAGCCAAGCAAAGTAACAGAAGAAAGTCAGGTAGAAGACCTGAATTTGGGTACGGAGGCTGACCCCAAAATTGTAAAATTGTCGAAGAAAATCCCCGGAGAATATAAAGGGCTATATCAGAAGTTATTTCAGTCTTACAAAGATGTGTTTGCATGGTCCTATCAGGATTTGAAAACTTTTGATATTAATATTATGCAACACAAAATTCCACTGAAGATAGATGCAAAGCCTCATAAGCAGAAGCTCAGACAAATGAATCCCCTATTGCTACCTTCTATTGAGAAAGAAATCAAGAAGCTGTTAAAAGCCAAAATAATTGTACCATTGAGGTACTCTGAATGGGTGGCAAACCTTGTCCCTGTACGCAAGAAGAATGGAGAAATAAGGCTGTGTGTGGATTTTAGGAATTTAAACAGAGCATCCTTAAAGGATAATTATCCACTACCTAAAATGGATCATATCCTGCAGAAAGTAGTTGGAGCTACCATAATGTAAATGATGGATGGATTCTCTGGTAATAACCAAGTGGTTGTACTTCCAGAGGATCAAAAGAAGACTTCTTTCACCACACCTTGGGGTACATTCATGTATGCCAGGATGCCTTTTGGATTAATTAATGCAAGGGCCACTTTTTAGTGGGCAATGGACATTGCTTTTGTTGGAGAGCAGGATAAATTCCTGGTGGTCTACCTTGATGATATCACTGTATTTTCCAAAAACGACACTGAGCACATTGAACATCTGCGGAGAACTTTTGAGAAATGCAGAAGGTATGGCCTTTCCCTTAATCCTCAAAAGTCTTTATTTGCAGTAGAAGAGGGAAAGCTGTTGGGCCATATCGTAACTAAATATGGGGTGAAGATAGATCCTAAGAGGGTAGAAGTTATAAACAATATTGCTTTTCCAAGAAATAAGAAAGAAGTACAAGTATTCCTTGGGCGCATAAATTTCTTGAGAAGGTTTATCCCTAACTATGCTGAGATAGTTAGGCATATAACAGATATGCTGAAGAAGGATAATGAGGTAAAGTGGTCACAAGAATCACGGGAGGCATTTACCAGGATAAATAATGCTTTTGCAGAAGCCCCTGTGCTGGCTGGACCAGATTATGATAAACCTTTCATGATTTTTTCTTTTGCATCACCTCATACAATAGCAGGAGTTTTATTGCAGAAAAACGAGGAGGGGTATGAGCAGCCTATTGCCTTTTCAGTCAGGTGCTCCATGATGCAGAATTAAAATAAAACATATTGGAAAAGCAAGCATACGCCCTAGTAAAATCTCTCAAAGCTTTCCGTGTATATATCTTACAGTCCCACATTACTGCATTTGTACCTGCAACTGCTGTAAAGGATATCCTTATTCAGGGGGATAGTGAAGGAAAAAGGGGAAGGTGGATTGCAAAAATACAGGAGTACGATTTAGACATCCGCCCTACTAAGCTAATTAAGGGACAAGGGCTTGCCAAAATGTTAACTGAATCAAACTATCAAGCCCTGGGCATAAGTTTGTCCATTATAGCAGGTGAAGAATCTGAGGAAAAAGAAGAACGACATGGGATTGGAGTAGCTACCCCAGAAACACATCTAAAGTACCTCACTAGTCCGTGGTACAAAGAGATATTTGAGTATCTCCTTACACTTATCCATCCTCCAAGCTGTGACAAAACCAAATACAGAGCGCTGAGATTGAAATCACAGAAGTATGTAGTTGCCAATGGTCGGCTATACTGGCGAGATCCTTCAGGTATCTTACTCCTGTGCCTCACAGAAAATGAAGTAGAGGGTATTATTGCAGAATTTCATGAAGGGATCTGTGGAGGTCATTATAGCTGGAGGGCCACATCTCATAAAGTTCTGAAAGCTGGCTTCTATTGGCCAAAGCTTTTTGGAGATGTTTTTGCCAGAGTAAGAGCATGTGATAAATGTCAGAAGTTTGCTGAGAGACAGAAATAAGCACCATTTCCCCTGATTCCAGTGCATGTGGATGAACCATTAAAACAATGGGGTATTGATTTTATAGGTGAAATACATCCTCCATCGAGTGGGCAACATAAATGGATATTAACAGCCACTGATTATTTCACTAAATGGGTGGAAGCCATACCTGCAAGGAACGCCACAGATACTGTGATCATAAAGTTCATGGAGGAGAATATCATATCCAGGTTTGGCTGTCCTGCTAGAATAGTGACTGACAATGCACAGGCCTTCAAGTATGCAAAATTTATGAATTTCTGCCAGCAATACAATATCATACTGAGCCACTCTACAACTTACTATCCACAAGGAAATGGCTTGGCAGAGTCTTCAAATAAAACTCTAGTGAGGGCCTTGAAGAAGACTATAAATGAAAATCAGAAGAATTGGGATTCCCAATTGAAATTTTCTCTATGGGTTAATAGAATCACTAGCAAGAGAGCAACGGGGAAATCTCCCTATGAATTGGTATATGGACGAGCGGCGGTTTTTCCTGTACAGCTGGCTTTACTGCTGGCCCGTTTCATACAAGAAAGACAAGAGGAACTTGATGATATGATCAGGAGAATCAATCAATTGGTGGAATTAGAGGAAACACAGAGCCATGTGAATCAGAGGTTGATAGAATATCAAGAGAAAATGAAACACATTTTTGACCAGCACGCAAAAGACAAGAAGCTGCAGATTGGCGATTTGGTGCTCAGATGGGATATCCGAAGAGCTGAGAAGTGAAAACATGGTAAATTCGATCCTCTCTGGTTTGGTCCTTTCAAAATTGTGGAGCAGGGGGGAAATAATACTTTCAAGTTGGAGAATCTACAGGGCGACTTGTTGGATGCCCCTGTAAATGGTCAATTTCTCAAGCCCTACTTTCAGTTCTGATTCAGGCAAAGGCAGCCTGATGCATTATATTGTATATTAGTTTCCTCTGTCGCTTTTGTTTTAATAATATGGGTGTCATGATGAATTATGAAGTGAAATGCAGCGGGGCTGAATAACAGAGTTGACAGAAGTGTATGATCAGGTGGTCTGCGGAGTTCTCGACACGTCCAGGGACGAACGTGTCGTCCCCAGATGGAGCCAATGTTGATCATATCAGCCCCCCCATTAAAATTTTTGGCCATTAGACCCACTTGGACCTTTCAAATTCCCTATCGTGGCCTACGAAATTCGTTTTCTACCTATCGTGACCTCTCTCTGCCTCCAAATTACGTTGCTCAAGTATGAAAGCCCGCATTTAAAATTATCTAAGGTTCAACCCTTTTGGCCCTAGCCCCTCAGTTTTTCTATTCCGCATGACCAAAGGCCGTAACCATGCATTAGGATGAAAGGCGCTGATCAAAGTGCATCGGGCGTATTCCAAGCCATTCGATCAAATCATAAAATCGACGGTCCGCAGCCCATCTGTCCCGGTGGTCCCCGCGCTAAAAAACGCGTTATAAAACCGGTAGTATTTATCTCACCGCTTATCTAGGGCAGGCAGTATTCCTCAAATCGCAGCGATGCCATACGTTGCGCGATACGTGGCTCCGTCACTGTTCCAAAACCACTACCCCATCGCGCATTATTGTTCGACTCAAGACGTGCAGCGATATCACTGTCAGTCGTCCGATCTGAAGGTCTCCATCTGACGATCGTCATACCCTGAAGCTGCACGATGTTTAGTCCAAGCCCATCGTACTCCTGGCCCACCGTCTCATTTCCCTCCGACGCAGTTTCAACCGTTGATCCTGTTTTGAGATTGTATGGTCCAGATCGTTTGCATGACCGGCGGTTGACCAAGTCTTCTTCCACATCACCTTTGCCACGTGTGCCTCGTATTTCTACCTCCGCCCCTTATGTGTCTCGTCCATAAGCTAATTTTAATGTCTGTGGTCAAAATTCTCTGCCCGGCTATTCACCATCTTTCCACCGTAGCTTTCGTCGCCACCCTGCATATTCTGCCATTTCATCACGTCGCTATGCTACACAGTCATCTCCACTGCATCCACCCTCCCGTGCATTTGTTTTCTTAACAAGTTTGTGGATTTTGTAGGGTTACAGCCGAGAAGAACTATGATGATTCACAGTCTCAATCGCTGTGATAGAGGCCGCGTCAAAGGAAAAATTTTCAGAGGCAAAATCTATGGAAAAGGATTTGGGAAGCTGTTACGACACGGATTTCATTAAAAGAAGTAGGGTTAAAATCCATCAAACCCTCTGGAGTTATTCAAGGCGCCGATTTCACAGATGGAGATATTAATGGGACAGATGAAGATTATCAGTGTTCAACAAAGAATTAAAGGCAGGTAGCTGAAGATTTTGATTGCCTTGTCCTAGCGTTTTGAAGCAGAGTACCAAATTGAAGATCCTGCACATCATTCGGAAGATTTATACACTGAAAACAATGCCCTCAAGGTTTTATTTCAACAGAGTTTTCTTCCCAGGAAAGGACGGATATTTGTGTGATTTTACTGCCTTACCATGTCCCGAGAGAGATTTCTACCCATTGCATTTATTTCAGTTAGCAGGCCACAGAGTACAAATATCACAACACAGTCATTCAGCAGTATGGGCGCAAGTGTTTCTGCCATTTTGATTTAATTATGCAAATTAAATGTTCATCACCTACCTCTTTTACTAGGTTTTAGTTTCTCCTATAAAAACCATGAAGAAACGCATTGTAAGGGTTCCAGATTTTTATAAGAAAATTATGCAGTGAAAGGATTTTTGCATACATTTTGTAAAATTCTTGTATGAACGCTCAGAGCCCATAGGGTCTCAGTGAGGAGTTCTGTCTGTCAAAAAGGATTATGGTCTTTGGTATTTCACAGTCTGTAACTCTCTTTTATATGTTATTTATTATATCATTTCATTTCATCCATCTTTCATGTATCATGTTTTGGAATGCGAGTGGCTCACTGATTTCTGGTAAGGATTCATCCTAGTTGATGCCCATACTAGGATCAGTCAAGCGCTTTAAATATGGCTCATGCATGATATTCTGTTCCATTATTCAGCTGACCATACTTCTGCTATATTAGTTGCTTTGGGATGGTGCTTTTAAAATGTTATTATCATGTATGGATTCTTAGATTGGTAAGCCTATGCATGTTGGTATTGTATACCTGGGTATCAGCTCAATGTTAACTAGTATCTTCTCCATATTTCTTTCACTACATACACCTTCTGATAATTTATGTCTGTGAAGTATTTCTGAATTGGCCCGCTTTGTAGTAAACTGTCTCTGAATTTTCTGTTGCTTCTGTATTAGAGTTCTGTATCTTGCCTCTGCAGCATCTCTTTTCCTGTGTCAGTTTCTGAGAGTGTGGTCCCATTCTATTTCATTTACCTGTTTACAGGAGATAGCATGTGAGCCGAAGCTAACAACTTCATCCATTATATTATATGCTCCTTTCTATGCTAAGATGTCCTAGGCACTGGTCTATCACAACTCTAGGCTGTCTCTAGGAGCGAAAACATCCCCCAAAGTGTGCACCAAGGGACACAACACTTAGGGCAAAGGCTGTGACTCTAATATTTGCCCACTCTATTCTAGCTATCTCCTAGGAAAGCTAAGGGGGTAGTCCCTAAGGGATGAAATATGGATGATGAAGGAAAACTTGTTGGGAATGACAAGTTCTAGGAGATGCACTGAGGGATATCTTATTAACTTGACTTAAATTAAATGCAAGTGAGATTAATTGAGAAATGTTTTAGAATATTTGATTAGATGAGACAAATGAGAATTAAAACTATGAGACCAGTGCTTTCAATTACAATGATCAGAATAGCCCCGAATACGGGTGACATGCTTGACACGAGTGAACGTCAATTCCCAACTCATACAGACTACAGGAATCCCCAGCGCAATTCCCCACCTGCATCAGATCCAATTACCGTTAACTCCTCGTACGTTCCTCGCAGAACTAAAGATAATGCAGATCAGACAGGCCTTGTGTCACCTGACCCTGATCATCACCTCGCCCATACCACCATTAATGCCCATGATGTTTAACCAGTAATGCGGCCACACCAACCCCTCTACGCCTGCTCATCGGCTTGAGCTCCACATGTAGTACCATGCGAAGATCATTCATTGCCTCTCTGACAACCTTCCTCCTTAATCCTATATATCCTCCCGACCTCAGCTCCTTTCCTCCCTCATCCGCTCTTCGTTGGATTTAGCTCTCCTCCTTCTGATATGGACGCTCACTGATTCCAATTAGCTGCGAAGTCTCAGTCCCGGAGTGGAGCTGTGTAGTCCCCCTCTGCTTGGTGTTCTGCACCCTACGCATCTGTCCCCCAGCCTCTGCACCTTCTCCCGCCCCCGTGTTATCGCAACCTCCCCTCCCAAGTGTTCAATGGCCCCCAGGATGCGCCAACGCACTATTCACGGTGGCCAGAGAGGGGATCTTCTGGGTCGTTACCATCACGGAGAGGATAACCGCCTTGAATGGATTGAAGGCTTCTCATCCATCACCCCTTCCAGCCATCATTTTGCCCCCGAGCAGCGAGAAAAATCCTCCAGGCAACCTACGAAAAGTAGAAGTCGAGGCGTGAGGAGGTCCACCTCCTCTCCCATAGCTCCTTCTCTGCATAGCATTCCGGCACCACCGAACAATCCTGCGCAGGGTGATGAGGATACATACATATGGATTATGAATTCCGACAGTGTTTGGACGAAGGTACCTGAAGGAGTAGACCCAGACTCTCCCATCCTCTATGCTCCTGCAAATCTCCCCAAGCGAATTGCTGCTAAAGTGGAAGCTGCTGTGGAAGCGAATGTTGCGTAGGCCCTTGCCTGTCCCATCAACGAGGAGAACCCCCATTGTTGTGATGATGAGGATGAATAATGTTTGCGCAACTGTTCAGTTTTATTTTGTTTTTTGTCATCTGTGCTCGTAGGGCTTTACTATTATGTTATACTCTCTAGCTCCTAGATGTATCAACACTACTACACACGGTGTAATGCTCATTTTCAAGTTTTTTCTAGGCCAGCCCCCTCCCCCGCAGTAGCCTAGAAACAGTGTAACAAAGGCAGGGATTGGTTAAGCATAACTTACCAACCCTGTTTGTAAAATATGTATTTTTATGTTTTTGAAATTAATAGATTAGCACAACTTACCAAAAAAATAAAAATTACAATGATCAGAAGAAATGAACTTGTAGGAAAAATGGTTTATTAAATCACAAGATAAAAAATTATGCTTTAATGGATGGTCAACTAACTTATATGAAATGCAAATCTTACAATAAGGTGAAATGCAGAAACCTTAGTTAATTTGAATTAAATGCCTATTCTAAATTTGACTTCTCCTTAACTGTTTTGAAGCTGGAATCCAAGGTAAGTTGTGGGAAGGAGGTCAACAGAAAGAAAGCTAGGGCTTGATTAATGATATTTTGAGATTGCAACAAGATGATGAGCTTAGTGGAAAGAAGTCACCTTCACTAAGTGGGCCCGCAGGCTATTTTTGGCGCAAAGTCTATTTTTAGACTATGTCTATTTTTAGACATGTCGATCATATTCTATGAGTTGCAGGATGCTATTTGTGGATGGTTGTTCAAGTTGGAAAAATAGATGGACTTATATTTTTAGACATATTGGGCGGAATCTATTTTTAGATTGCCAGTCTAAAAATAGATATGTCGAATATTATTAACTCTTAATAATATTTGGACTCTAAACATTATCTTATTCTCTTGGAGCACTTCAGTTAAGTGCACAGATGTGGCACAATAGCATACAGAAGGAATTACGCTATTCCTGAGGGTTAAGTGGAGCTATTGCATGGAGACTTCAATTAGAACTCATGTGACAGATTTTGGTGGAGTTATTGAAGTAGTTAATGGAGTTGTGTTCAGTTTAACTCAGTTAGACATAGTTGAGCTAGTTGTATCTAGTCTAATTGATTGATACACTAGTGAGAGTGGTGTGAATTAATAATTAATTAATTCACTAATTATTAACTCATTAATCAACTAAAGAATACATCAGTTAACTACAATGCATGGACAGTTTCAGTGGAGACCAGTGGAGAGGTAGGTGAAAGAGCAGTGTGACTATCAGTTGTGACTATACTGGTGCATGAGTTTGCAGCACACATTGATGGAGACACTAATGAGGATTGCGTAGTGCAAGTTAGGTGGATTCGAACTCATTCATAGCCCATATTCAGCAGGGATTGCGCAGTAGAGGCAAGCTAGCAGGTGGCAGAGATTGATGCATGGGATTTGCTAGATCGGACTTGATTAGTGTGTAGCAATTGGAGTTTGTACTGAGAGCTTGTGAGGAGCTTTGTATGATGATTGTTACATGATCTCTATGACATATAATATAAATATATTTGGGGGTTTTCAGCTTTAATATTTCCCATAAATTACTGTGTTCATATGTGTGAATTTTTATGGTTTTAATGTGTGCATGCAATTGATTTAATTTCCGCAAGTAATGATCAATAGTAGAAGAGATTCTGTATTGTGCATGAAGTCAAATAGTGTGTGATCAGGAGAATATTGGATGTATAACGCATTAATTATATAATTTCTACATGGCATCGTGAGCGTGATTGATCATTGGAGCAATTGCAAAGCATCAAAGCATTGAAGCTGTTGAGTTTTGTGCTGGTGGAATTCGAATTTGTAGTAGTGTTTTCTTGGTGTCGAAGTTGAGATGTCTTTCAAAGGATTGTGGTTGGAGTATTCCCTTGAGGGAAGATCGAATTATATTGCATGGAAGGAAAATATGGAGGCGGTGCTGGAGGATAATGGGTTGAAGGAGTTCATAGATGTAGAAATTCCAAAACTTGCTTCTAGCGATGTTGCTGTACTTGACGCATGGCAAAAGAAGACAGAGAAATGTCGAAGGATTCTGTTGGAAGGTGTGAAGGATCACATAGTGTCCAACCTTCATGGTAAATCCTCTCCATTATTGATGTGGAAATATTTGACAGACTTGTTCCAAAGCAAGAGTGACCAGAGGAAGTTGGCGCTCAAGGATAAGCTCAGGAAAATAAAAATGGAGAAGGGCAAGAGTATACCCAAGTACCTCACGAAGTTCATCCAGTGCAGGGATGAGATGGGAAGTGTGGGGGTTACTATAGATGAAGAGGACTTAGTGAGCTTGGCTCTCCTTGGGCTTCCGAAAATTTGGTATTCCTATGAGGACTCTGTCAATGGTCGGGAGAAACTGCCAGGATGGGAGCGACTTTGGTCGAATCTTGTGCAGGAGGAGATAAGGCGGAGTACTAGGGATGGATCTTCATCGAAGAATGAAGATGAAGAAAATTGCGCTTTGTCTGCCAAATCAAGGAAGGGGAAGAGAAAGAAGTATACTTCTCAATCTAGTGCAAAATGCAAGAAGTAGTACATGTCCAAGGTGAAGTGCTTTCACTGTCACCAACACGGACATTACGCCAGGAATTGTCCACAGAAGAAGAAAAATAAGCGGGTTGTTTGATATGCAACTAGAGAGGCCTTAGCCTCGCAGTTTGAGCTGGAATTTTCACTGATCGCATGCTTGGTCTCAAGTATGAAGGGTTTAGTGTGTTTTCTTGATAGTGGTGTGTCTTTCCATATGACCAGAGACAAAGATTTTTTTACTGATCTGGATGAGAAGGATCTTGGAGAGCACATCGAGATAGGCGATGATGGTAGATACAGTGCGACTGTATCAGACCATTTTCGAGAGGGAGTCCTGCAAACCTTTCATATTAAAGGATGTCATGCATGTTCCAGGATTGAAGAAGAATCTGAGCTCGGTGGCCATGTTAGAAGATAAGGGATATGATGTTGTCTTTAGTGAGGGAAAGG
Organism: Pinus albicaulis; assembly: GCA_034641835.2. Taxonomy (NCBI): domain Eukaryota; kingdom Viridiplantae; phylum Streptophyta; class Pinopsida; order Pinales; family Pinaceae; genus Pinus; species Pinus albicaulis. Next base: position 398,244,026 of record CM076575.1, on the reverse strand, counting down.
CTTTCCTGCGCAGTAAGGCAACTGGTGAAACCCGGAGGATAGGGGTTCGAGTTAAGAAACTTTATCAGTTGCAAGTAGATGGCTGCACAAAAATGGCATGCAAGGCAGAAGGAGTGGTGAGTCGGGATGAGGGCGAACTATGGCACAGGAGATTGGGCCATCTTCACCATGGTGCTTTGAAAATTTTGCAGTAGATTTCTACCAGGCTTCTCAAAGGTACACTTGCGGAGTCAGATCAGTGCAAGGGATGTACTTTGGGAAAATTTGTGAAAGCCACCTTTCACGAGAAGGATAGTCGTGCCACGACAATCCTTGAGAGAATTCACACAGACATGTGTGGACCTTTCTCAGTAGCTTCGACAGCAAAGCACAGGTACTATGTGATATTTGTTGATGAATTTTCTCGGAAGTGCTGGATCTTCTTCATGCAGAAGAAAAGCGAGACATACTCAAAGTTCTGTGAGTTCAAGGCACTGGTGGAGAAAGAGTCGGGGAAGTAGGTGAAGGCTCTTAGGAGCGACAATGGTGGTGAATTCATCTCTGGAAAATTCAAGGACTTTTGCAGCGCAGAAGGAATTCGAAGAGATCATTCGCCTCATAGCACAACGAGAATGGGGTATTTGGCGGAATAACAGAACGATCGTGGGTGTTGCACGGGTGATGTTGCATGATCAGGGCCTTCCCATACACTTGGGGGCTGAGGCATGCAATACTGTGGTTTATGTGCAAAACCATTGTCTTCATAGAGTGCTTGGCATGAGTACACCCGAGGAGGAATTTTCTGGTAAGAAGCCTGATATTTCTCATTTGAAGATTTTTGGCTCACCTATTTACATTCATGTGACAAAGGATGCCAGGAAGAAGATGGAGCCAACCACAGAGGTTGGGATATTTGTGGGGTACACTGATACACCCCACAACTATCGTGTGTATTTGCCAGACAGTCGCAAGACTGTTGTGCGACGGGATATCAAATTTCATGAGGAGAAAGCCATGAAGTGTTCGCTTGAGAGGGAGCCACACTTGCATGCAGATGAGGAGCTATTAGTTCCTAAGGATGAGCCTCGGGATGTGGATCAGCCACAAGAGGAGGTTCATGGAGTGGAAGAAACCACTCATGCAGCGCCAACCATCAGAGGGCGGAAGCGCACTACAGAAGCTGAGTGACTGAATCTTGATGCAAAGAATATTGTAGGAGCACCTACATCACAGCGCAGACAAAGACAGTCACCTGACCGATATATTGGATACATGGCTCTAATGAGCAAGTGTATCGTGACAGAACCATCCTCTTTCGAGGAAGCTGTGGAGGACCCTGCATGGGTAGATGCCATGGTGGAAGAGTATGATTCGATTGTCAGAAACAGTGCATGGGAGATTTTCCCAAGGCCGGAAGGGAAATCAGTGGTAGGTTCGAGATGGATCTACAAAGTGAAGCAAGCAGCTGACGAGAGCGTTGAGAAGTACAAGGCAATATTTGTTGCCCAGGGCTTCTCACAGATTGAGGGGATCGACTATGAGGAAACCTTTGCTCCTGTCGCAAGGTATTCTTCCATATGGAGCATCCTAGCTCTCTCAGCGCAGATGGGGTGGCACATTCATTAGATGGATGTGAAGACTGCGTTCCTTAACAAAGTGATTGAGGAGGAGGTGTACATAGAGCAGCCCGAAGGTTTCAAGATCTTCAGCAGTGAGTCGCATGTGTGTAGGCTCAAAAGAGCGCTGTATGGGTTGAAACAAGCACCTCGTGCTTGGTACACACGGATCGACAGTTATTTCACCGGACTTGGTTTTACCAAGAGCGAGGCAGATCCCAACCTATACCAGATAGTGGTTGAGGGTAAGTTTTTGATAATTGTACTTTATGTAGATGATTTGATACTAATAAGTGATGAACAATTGATACTCTCATGCAAGGCTGATCTTGCAAAAGAGTTTGAGATGAAGGAATTGGGCCTCATTCATTATTTCCTAGGATTGGAAATCTGGCAGCGCAGTGATGGACTGTTTGTGTCTTAAGGCAAGTATGCTCGGAAGATACTGGAGAAGTTCAACATGCATGGCTGCAAGCCTATCGATACTCCTCTTCCTCGTGGTTGGAGGAAAGAGGATGCTACATCGGCAGAGGTAGTGGATGCCACTATTTACCGACAGTTGGTGGGGTCGCTTATGTATCTAGTCAATGCATGACCTGACATATGCTATGCTGTTAACCAGCTTTCACAAGCTATGGTTAAGCCTACCAAGCTCTTTTGGAAGGCGAGGAACCATGTATTGAGATATATCAGAGGCACATCGGGATATGGACTATGGTACAGACAGTCGGATGAGGTGAAGCTGTGTGGCTTCACGGATGCAGATTGGGCAGGGAGCCCAACATACAGAAAGAGTACATCTAGAGGGATTTTCAGTATTGGGTCGACATCAGTTTCTTGGTATAGCAGGAAGCAGAGATCCGTGGCACTCAGTTCAGCGGAGGCCGAGTATATGGCATCAAGTTTGGCTGCATGCGAGGCTATATGGATGAGGAAGATCCCGGTCGGGTTGTTCGGTTCACACTTAGATCCTACTGTGATATATTGTGATAATCAGAGTTGCATCAAACTCTCGGTTAATCCAGTATTTCATGATAGATCTAAACACATTGACATCCGGTATCATCATATCAGAGATTGTGTGCAACGGAAGATCATGTTACTTTCTTACATTCCTATGAAGGATCAAGATGCTGATATCTTGACGAAGGCGCCCACCGGGAGAAAATTCGAATACCACAGAGGCATGATCGAGGTGGCAGATAATCCATATCTTGTTGAGAGGGAGTGTTGAGATTGCAACAAGATGATGAGCTTAGTGAAAAGAGTCGCCTTCACTAAGTGGGCCCGCAGGCTATTTTTGGCGCAAGTCTATTTTTAAACTATGTCTATTTTTAGACATGTCGATCATATTCTATGAGTTGCAGGATGCTATTTGTGGATGGTTGGTCAAGTTGGAAAAATAGATGGACTTCTATTTTTAGAAATACTGGGCGGAATCTATTTTTAGATTGCCAGTCTAAAAATAGATATATCGAATATTATTAGCTCTTAATAATATTTGGACTATAAACATTATCTTATTCTCTTGGAGCACTTCAGTTAAGTGCACAGATGTGGCACAGGAGCTGACAGAAGGAATTACGCTATTCCTGAGGGTTAAGTGGAGCTATTGCATGGAGACTTCAGTTAGAACTCATGTGACAGAGTTTGGTGGATTTATTGAAGTAGTTGGTGGAGTTGTGTTCAGTTTAACTGAGTTAAACATAGTTGAGCTAGTTGTATCTAGTTTAACTAATTGATACACTAGTGAGAGTGGTGTGAATTAATTATTAATTAATTCACTAATTATTAACTCATTAATCAACTAAAGAATACATCAGTTAACTACAGTGAATGGACAGTTTCAGTGGAGACCAGTGGAGAGGTAGGTGAAAGAGCAGTGTGACTATCAGTTGTGACTATACTGGTGCATGAGTTTGCAACACACATTGATGGAGATGCCAATGAGGATTGTGCAGTGCAAGCCAGGTGGATTCAAACTCATTCAGAGCCCATATTCAACAGGGATTGCGCAGTAGAGGCAGGCTAGCAGGTGGCAGAGATTGATGCATGGGATTTGCTAGATCAGAGCTTATTAGTGTGTAGCAATTGGAGATTGTACTGAGATCTTGTGAGGAGCTGTGTATGATGATTGTTACATGATCTCTATGACATATAATATACATATAGTTGGGGGTTTTTAGCTTTAATCTTCCCCATAAATTACTGTGTTCATATGTGTGAATTTTTATGGTTTTAATGTGTGCATGCAATTGATTTAATTTCCGCAAGTAATGATCAATAGTAGAAGAGATTATGTATTGTGCATGAAGTCAAATAGTGTGTGATCAGGAGAATATCGGATGTATAACGCATTAGTTATATAATTTCTACATGATACCTCCTATTATGATCCTATCACCCGGTGCCTTCGGCGCTGCAAAGATTGTGGCTCTGACGACTGCAAGGCCGCCATGTTAACTACCGAAGAGTTTCCAAGACCCCTCAAGCTAAATGAGAAAGTTTTTCCTAGATATCTATCAACCAAGATTATTCTTAGAGGTGAATTCTTAATATGAATGACTAACTTAAAATTCAAATACAAAGTGATATTAAAAGATGAAGCGAGATTGCTAAAGACTTAGAGCACTTAGTTTATGATTTATTATGAGTTATACTCTAAGTACTTAAGAAAAGATTCAATGGATACTTTCAATTACAAAAAGTAAATTCCAATCAGAAAAAATAAAATATATAATTGCGATGCTCAATTTGCCACAAATCCACAATGGAAATCTTATTGTAAAATGTTGATCACAATTACTTGAAAAATTCCCAAAACTAATTATTCAAGAGATTTTCCAAATATTTGGACTAGTCCAAATGTCCAATTAGATCTAAATCACATGCACTTTAGAGTAAATTATTTCAAATGAACATTTAATCTTTGACTTAATCAAAGAACGAGGATGATATAGGAAGACAAACACCACGAATTCCTTAAATCTATTTACTAATGAGATTAAATTCTTTTAGGGCGGAAAACTTATGTGTGTGATTTTGAATTAGGAGGTCAGAAGATAACAAGCATTTAAATTTAAAACCGAATACCAATAATCATTAAACTTTGCTGAAGTGAAGTATGCAAACAATCACCTTCATAATGAGGCTAGAGCATTTAAATTTCAATGATTATGTTTATGACAACAATTGAATTTTCAAAGATAATAAAGGCAACAAAAGACTTTTGACAACAAATAAATTAACCCTCTAATTTTTTATGGCTGTTACATTTAAAAAGATGTTACAACACCTAAGTTTCAAAGATTAATATTTAGGACATGAGTAAAAAAATGTAGGACAAAAACAAAAAAATGTTATGACATCAACAATATGATAATGAAAACAGTGAGTTATAAATGCTATCTTTATGCCAAAAATTTACCAAAAGTTTTCCAAACTTTCCCACATGAATTTTGAGAAATTTTCAGCTTGTTATGATATGATTTCTAGAATTATATCAAATCTGATATACTTATTACAGACAACAAATAAAACATGAAATAGGCTTAATGATGGATGCCCAACTTAAGAAATTATTTTCTTAATGTATTAGACAACTTAGGAACTGATCTTAAACTAACCCACATGAAATTTTGGCACTGTTATATTTCAGACTTAAAAAAAAAATAATGTAGATCTAGGCCAAATTTTTTATACCCATCAAACATAAGTGACTTATTAATGTATTTAACAATTTTTTTAGTTAATCTCAAACCATTTAGTTGTGTTTCTCACCTCTATTAGAAATGTATATGAATGTTGTATCAAACTATGAGGAAAACGTGAGTTTAGAGATCAAACCCTTAAGCCCCAGGCCTTGAAGATCACTTGTCCAAGTTGCCAAAATTTTTCCAATACCTGAAACACAATTTTCTACCAATTTTTTTACAAAACCCACTAATGATCACCTTCAAAAGATTAAATATTCAGATAAAAAATGGAGCAAGAGGATCTAGGCCTAATGGGGCTAGCGTTGGGTTGGGAGAAAGCAGATCTGGGCTCCAAAATTTGAAACTCTTTTTAAAAAAAAATCGTTTTGCTTCAGATCTTCAGATTTGTTGTAAAATCTTCAATGGCTGGCCTTATAAAAGTTTTGGAGACTAGATTTTACTCTCAAGGGCCTAGATGTAGCTTTGATCCACCTCTTTCCACTTGATATCACCTGCAAAAATGAAAATAAGAATACCTAAAAATCCCGATATATACAAAAATAAATAATTCAAACCCAAAAAACCCCATCCGCAAAACCAAGATTAGAGAAATAAAATATTTTACAAGTTTAAAATAAAAATAGAACAATAACCCAAGAAATTATAGATACTAAAAGAGATTTTAAAATGTAATGGGTTAGTGAGATTTTTTACATAATGAAAAATACAAGGTGAAATTTAGTATATATATGCACAAATTATAGAAACTATTTTCAACTTTTGAATGTGAGATAAAAACTTTACAAGTATAATTTGAATTTCAAATTAAAAGGTAAATCTAGATTAAAAAAAAATTAAACTACAAAATTAAAACTTAAATAAAAAAATATTTACAATTTTGAAATATAAAAATCATTTACAAAATAAATCTAAAGAATATTTACAAATATGCTAAAAACCCCAAAATTTAAAATTTAAAACAAAATCTGAAACCCCAAAATTTAGAAAATTAAAATTAATTGATTCAAATATATATAATTAAAGTACATATCTACTAGATATGAGGAGTATGAGTCCAACTTCACTCCCAAATTTGTAGATATAAACTCTTTCTATCGAGATCTATCTATTGAGCACAAATTTATAAAATATAATTAAATTAAATTAAATGAGGTACTAGCCCCAAAGACACTACAAGAAGAAATTTGTAAGATAAATATGGAGATTTAGATCAGGAATGCTTTTATAATCTCATGCCATGAGAGTCAGCTTGTTTAGCCGATGACTTCCCTAAACGTCTAGTTTTTTAAATCCAAATGATTTTTGCACACTTCAGATTAAACTATCATATTAATAGAGACATAAAATAACAATGTAATTTTCAAAAATTAGAGATACATGCTAAATCTATTAAATTAAAATCGTTATTTTAAACCCAATAACCTATGCAAGATACATGTGCAATAGGTTATTCCACGAATGCTATTAACCAACAACTTATAAAAATAATATTCAACAGAAAATTAAAATCAATACTACCATAAAATGCAGGAGAGGAACACCACCATCAATGTAAGCCCCAAAGGCTTTGTGCTGTTATTATTTCAGAAAATATTACAAGAGAGCTTCAATAGCAAGTACATGACTCAAAGATCAGATCTTTGAATGAAAAATGATCTCTAATTTATAGATAAATTATTCAAACGATTAGTTGACTTGATCCTTGTCATTGTAATCTCGACCGTTGATAAAGATTTAATTATTTTTTAATCACCACCGTTGAAATATTAATTTTTTTAGGAGTTTTTGAATTTCTCTTTTAATTCATTTTTAATTAACTCAAAATTAATTATTTTGAGTTAATTTCCTCAAAAACTTGACTTTGATTTAATTACCAAGGCTCAAGGGTCCAAAATTTCTTGAAATTTTCAATGTTCCCTTGGTGGGGACCTCCAAATATTAATTTCGCTAAAACCCACAATTTTTTTAATTTAAAGAATTTAATTTTCCTAAGACTTAATTTTGACCTAAATTAATTAAACTTTTGGCTTAGGAGTTTTAATTTATTTTTGCCAGAAAATTTAATTAATTGACACATGAGGGGATTAATAATTTTTTCCAACCCTATAATATTTTAGCCATGATGCTAAAATATTATTTACATAAGATAATTACATTTTAACCCATGAAGGGGGAACACCCGTTCGTTATAGACCCTCAATTATTTACCCAATTCTGTGACTCAATATGATCTAGTAGACCAAATGATTTATAATAAAATAATTTATCCAATTAGCTAAAATTATTCCCAAATCACTTTTACAAATACTCGATAAAAAACAATAAGACTCACCTAAGACATTGATGAAAAAATCCACCCTAGCTCTGGGGTGAGGTTCGAGGGAAAAACTATGTTGATCATTTGCATTTAGAAACAAAAATTAATCGGTGAGATGGAAAACCTCTTAGGATGAAAATCGTCCTTAAAATAATAGGCTTACCTAGGCTGTTACATACATAATGGTCTTACTTGTTGAAAACTTTAACTAGGTCGGTCTTCATGTTGACTATGTAATTATGTCTATATGTAAAGAAGAAGTCAAAGATAATAAAATATATTTGGTGTACTTGCTTCATGGGTTTCATGAGCAAGATTTTTATGTAGATAGAATTCTTCTTGATATCTAATAGGTTTGGGTCTTCTAGGCATAGAATATAATTATGTGTCATGTATATATATGAAGGAATCTATCTTCAGTATATACTCCAGATCTTGTCAAAGCTTTGTATTACATCCAAGAAGTTTATGGAAGAAAATGTCCTCAAACCAACCTCTCTCAAATGATGGAAGAAGAAGCTGTTATAAGTTGTTGAAGTCGGCCTATAAGACTACATACAGGTCGGCCTAAAAGCTGAGTCATCACCCCTATATATACCTCTGTTCATGAGGATAATAGGCACACAATTCAATGCGGATTACTCTAAAAATTACGGATAAGTTTGAGCCAAAAATTACAGGAAGATTTTTGCGAATCTATTACAGGAAGCATTTGTGGATTCAATACAAAAGGGAATTGCGGATACCACAGCAGAGACAACGTATATATATATACTAAGAGAGTGTGGAACCTACAACACTAATCGTGCAGATACCACAACAGAATCTACAACAGACTTCAGTGTGGACATATACTAAGTTATAGTGCGGATAAAATGAAAGGCTTCTATACGAATAAATTAAGGGACAGTGATCATAAGGAGAAGCAGGAGCAATAAGGAGAAGCGGATAAGAGATAGATAAAATAAGAACAGAAGTGCGGATAAGAGACAATGATCATAAGGAGAAGCAAGAGCAATAGTGAGGAAGGTAAATCCTTGATTTACCTTCTCACAGTTCAAGCAATTCAAATAGAAGCATACACAAGGTGAAGGTCAAGGTTCTGGAAGAAAAATCTAGGTTTAGGGTCTAAGTCTGGGCCATGGTACTTGTCATTTGAAGATCGATAAGAAGAATTATTTGTGGGTTTTCCTCTCCAAGAGGGAGAGGTTTTTCCGTGGCTCTAGGAGCCTAACTTTTGTGTCTTGTGCATTTCGATAATTAACTTGATGAAAATTTAACTAAGAGAAGACATAGCTAACGCAAATAAGTTCACAAGTAATTATCAAGAAGAGAATTTGTATTAACCTACAACCTTCCAAATTCTCAACATTACTAGGATCATTTACATTATAAACATGCAAAATGGGTTTACAACTTTAACAAACTAAAGACTGAGAATGAATCATGGATGATCTGAGTGCTCGAACATGATGGAATCTCTTTGTGAAAAAATGTATTGATATAGGGTAGTTGAAACAGAGTGGTCAACAAAACCCTAGAATCCCAAGCTCTAAAACCAAATGTTAGGCAACCAACTCACAAAATAGAAGAAAATATAGATCAATGACTTGAGAAATATCCTCTTTGAGGGGGAATCTTCTTTACATCACATAAATGAACAATTATTTGATGATACAAATGATAAGACCTCATTGGTATATATAGGAGTCTAAGGGGTCACAATATAATAAGAGCCTACATAACACTAATAATGTAAGGGGACAGCATTAAAAATAGTGGTTTTATATGGGGCACAACAATAACAACATGGTGGATACATGGGTAGAAAAATAACATTAGGGGGCTACACTAACAATAACAATAAGGGGATACACTAGTATTATAGGGACCTAACACATTTTTTCACTGCATACAAAAATTATTTTTCACTGAGATTTGAAAAGTAATGTTGAAAATATGGCACAATTCTCTCAACTTTAGAGAAAAACACGACATCATCATTATCTTTAGATGATATATGTGTGACCACATGGTCAGCAATAAAGCTAATACAATGTAAGCCATTTTTTTCTAGGTTTGATTTTGAAAAAACTAATCTGGTGGCTACTTGTAAATACTTTGGCTATAAGAAAATGAAGTTGAGACTTGTTCACAAATGCAAGCTGCAGAGCTATATCAATAAACAACATGAATAAAAACTAAAATCTACAACATCCTTAAGTTAAAGAAAATAAAAAATGGACTTGTTATCCAATTTTTTTTAATGCAAATAATATTACTACTTTTTAATGTTAATGTTACCTGCTTATTCTATGATAACAAAATGGTTAAATCTCTGTAAGTCTTGAAGGCCAACTTGTTAGAATTAGCTAAGAATCACATTACCTATAGGGGTCTAGGTAGAGTAAAAGATAATTTTATGATGTCTTTCAATTTTGTTAAGCGATTATTAAGCAACATAATGATAGGTGCAAAACGACATGACTAGACGATCATCATTCCACATCATCATCATGGACTATTCTATTTGAAGTTTAAGGCGTTGGATTAGGGTTCAAGGTTTAGAAATTAGCACCTAGAAATAGATTTTAAGCTTTGGAGTTGAGTTAGACTGTAGGTTTTGAGGTTTGGGTTTGGGCATACATTTTTAGGCATTGGTTTGGGTCAGAATCAAGAGTTGGGTTAGTACCACAATGAAGGTTTACAAGATTGGATTAGTTGAGGTTAAGGCGTGGTTTTGGCGTTTGGGTTTTAATGTTGTGGCTATGTTGAGGGCTTGACTTATATGGAATTTGATTTGCGATTTTCTTTTGCCTGAGAATAAGGATTTAAGACTTCATTTAGTAGGAGAAACATTAATTAATGCCCATATTAGTATGAGACCAGGGTGGACTGTGTTGATCTAGATCTAGGTTTGATGAGGGACGGTACAAGCCACGTTTCTCTATTCTTCGAATGGCGAAGAGATATATTGGTCATTCACAGAGTGAGATCGGAGAGAGATAAGGCTTGCATGTTAGCCTTATCTCTCTCCAACCAACACCTCGACTATGAATTGACGATCGTAACTAAACAAGCACTAACTTGCGAGAAAAACTGATTTTTTATATAACCCCCACCCACTCTCCAATAGTTAGCCTGTGAAAATTTATCTCTTTCGTTTTAAGATGGGCCACCTTGTCGCTTGATCCTATTAGTGGTGAACCAGGCACTGAACTAGTTGTCTGAATCACCCTTACATCCTAGTTGATTTGTAATATGTCATTTAACTTAGTTTAGTAGGAGAAACATTGATTAATGCCCATATTAGTATGAGACCAATGTGGATTGTTTTGGTATGAATATAGGTTTTACTGTTTGGTTTAGGGTTAGACATAGGTTTTAGAGGCTTTGGATTGTTTTGGAAACAAGTTTTGAGATACGATTTGGCAATAGAATCAAGGTTGAATATTTCGGTTAATACCAACATAGATCCAACACAAATCTAACATGAGTCGAGAGGAATCAAATTTTTTTTTGTTTGCAAACTTATTTTAGAGTGAAAAAAAATAATGTGCAAATTTTTACTGTTTAAATTACATTTTTGAATGTTATAAAAATTACATAACATGTGTATTAAGCTATTTTATATTAATTCATGTTAAAATATTTTATTCATAACTCACATTGAATGTTTTATCTCTGTAAAATTATATTATTTAAGATAGAGATCGAAATATTATATTTATTACTTGAAGAGTGAAAGTGAAATATCAACAACTGAGTTAATTGTTTTGTTAATACATTTTCATTTGTTTATTTATATGGTTGTTTAATTTTTGTTTGGCTGACATGAACGCAAATTATTTTAATTATTTTTTTGAGGACATGACATACTTACACATGTCCCTCATACTGGATTGTAGAATAAACCTCTCGGCTCAACGAAAATCGACATGTTTCATTTCAGAATTAGTGTGAAATGTTTGAATTAGGATAAAGATTTACAATCAAGCCATTGGACTATAATAAAAATCAATGTATATGATGTGGGTTAGCATCAGAATCAACATTCAATATCTAGGATCAATATAGATTCCATAGTCAGGATAAAGATTGGTGTAGTGTACGTGCAACATATTCATATGTAATATCAATGAAACACTTGTTTTACCTTTTGAAGGGTTGACACTCTGGAATCATTTTCAACATTTGTTTTGGACCTTCTGTGTGGTGTACGCATTCCATAGTTCCTTGGAAGATATGGAGAGATAGGTGACATGCATAGGTAGGGTTGCTTTTCATTTAATTTTAATTCGATGCAACGAAATAATCCGAACTATTGTTATATGTGATGTTGAGTCAAGGGTTGTCAAACAAACAACCAACACAACAATACTATCTAGAAATAGAAGATATGATCAGTTTAGTTTGTTCTGAATATTGTGGAAGAGAATAGAAGAAATGATCAGTTTATTTTGTTCTCAATATTGTGAAAGAGAAAATTGCCACATTTATTTATACTGGAATGGAACTACGGGACATCAGAGAAGCTTCAAAACTCACCACTCACAACCTTTGAGTAGATGTGATCCCAACATTAGAAGAAATAACTGAACGTTGAGAGAATATACTACTTTGCAAAGAAGCTCGTAGGTGTGTCGACGCTCTGAAACTAAACCGCTATTCTGAAATAGGGGAGGAGGAGAAGGTGCAGGGGTTTGGAACGCTGGAAAGCTTGATCTCAAATTTAAATTGGTGGCAAGGAAGGAGGCATGGTGGCATTGATGTTTGTGGTCCTACAGCTGATGTGAAATGAGAGCCAAACAAACAGAACAGGAGATGGTGTAATGGAGTCAGAGACAAAATAGATGGCGACGATCGGGGAGACCAAAACATGATCGTCGTGGAGTCAAAAGTGTCGAGTCGTTAGGCTACAACATTTCCAAATACCTATAGATATTGAACATTCAAATCTCTCAAACTAAGAACAAAGGGATAGGTTCTCGTGACATGATTTTAAATTATGTTGTGATATTAGGGATCATGCTCTCACTTGGCCCAATATTGCTTGTTAAGAAATGGATAAAAGTCCTTCACCTTTTGATGTGATCTTGTTTGGGTGTTAGCTTACTTTAAAAAAATATCATAAATTTGTTTATAAATAAAAATTTAAATAGAATTTTTTTAATTAATAAATTTATTATGATTATAGTTTGTTTTGCTTTTCTTAAAAAATTAAAAAAGTTAAATATATATATATATATATATATTATGAGGAAAAAATCGTAATTTAATTCAACTTGAAATCAGGAATAAAATTACATTTTGTAATTGTTGAAAAATAAAAAGAAAATTGTAAAAAATTACATAAATTATGCTTGAGCTAAGTGTGATAAAAATCACTTAACTTCTCTTTTTTGCCTTTCTTTTTCTGAACATTTTTCCAAACTCCATGGTTGGGATCAATTGTTACCATCGCCAATTCATTTCCAGTTGCCTGCAAAGGGATTTCTTTGTTTGAGTTTGAGCTCTCGGAGACATGAGTTCTCTTTATACCTGTTGTGTCCTTTTCGTTGTGTGTTTCCTCTTTCTACTTCTCTAATGCTTGTATCTATATTAGTTTAGTACCCTTCTGGATGTGGGTTGTGATTCCTGATTGTTCCATAACACCTCCATCTGCTTGGTTTCCATGCTGATCCTATGCATCCATATTTCGATTGTTCTCCATGGTCTCTTCTTCTTCTTCTTTAGCTAGTTGAGGGTTAGATACATGCCATCCCTTAGGCTTATGGGCCTACCTCTTTTTATTTTTTGGGATCTTTTTTGCTTGTGGACGTATATTATGCAATTGTCCTATTCGAAAAAAAATTCAACATCTGAATGTCGTGTTCTCATAATATAAAACTTGGGTCCTGTTACCCACCACCAATGGGTAACCCTTATAGGAGAATTTTCTCCCATATTTTTCTTCATCCAACAGCCAATAACCCATTGCAACCACCAGATAACTCAATGTTCCACCATTCTCCACCACCTAAGCCAACCATTATATGCCCTCATCCATCTGTTATGATCACATGTTTGTTGGTGGGCCTACCAACCTAGAAGGTATGGCTTTTAATTACGAAATTGGGTGTTTTTTCTTACTTATCTTGGACACATTTGGCCATGGATTAGTGGGGGGATTCAATGGAAAGAATGGGCCTGGTTTGTGCTCTTGTTCCCTTGTCCCAAATTGGTGGTTAAATTTGAATCTAAATCCTGTGAGATCTCTTTTATGGGCTATATTTAGGAGTGCATTACATGGGAAACCCCAATTTTGGTTGCGCGGTCCCACTCCCTGCCACCATATATTTGACTCCCCTTCACGCATTATAACCCCTTTTCACTCTTTTCCCATCCGGGTCCACAAGGATTTAGCCTTCCCCTCCCCTTTTACACACTTAAGGTCGGGCCCGGAACGATGTCCCAGAGGTTGATGTAGTTAAAAGGAAATTTAAAAGCATAGTTTGGCCACTTACAATAGGAATGTACCATAAAATGAAAAAGATGGTTGGGACATAAAAATTTAGCACGTGGGAAAAAGACAAACATGAGCCCTACCCCCTATCATTATGGTCATCACCCTAGTTCCTAGGGCCCCTATGTGAGCCCCTTGCATCATCAATGAACCCATTATTGTTTGAACCCCTAGTGGGCGATGAACTACTCAACCTTAAGGGGGTATTCATTTTATATCATTCACATCATGCTCTCATTCACTAGAGCCTCGAGCAGTTAAAAGAAAGAAAAATCAATAAAAAGGAAAAAGGCATATGAAGAAGGGTGGAAAAACAACGGTCGGGGTAACTCATGTACCACGATTGCTCCCTCCTACATACACCCATGTGTGGGCTTCCCTCTTTATAGCTACCCTTGTACCATGACATGTCGCTTGGAGCCTTCCCTATTTCCCCACTCCATTCCATCATTATTTCACATGATAGCTGCCATATGAAGGATGTACCATGGACCTGTCACTCCCTTAGACGCTGAAACCACCTAACATGGTCCTTTATTAACCTCCTTCTTTAGCATGGGGACCCTTGTACATTATAAATCCCATTTGGAAGGGCATGCCACTATGAAGTGCCCATTTGAGCCCCTTATTTGTAAGCTTATTTACTCAATTACACTAAAGAAATGTTGAAGTGGAAGGTGAGGAGGCACATTGGATCTTAAACAGGATTGCAGGTGGGTCTTCATCTTGGGATTTGCCTCCCTATACGGGATTCAAGCCCTCCAAAGGGTCATGATAACACTTGTAGGGTGAGAGTTGAGAGCCATGGCCCTCCTCCGCAATTGAGCATTGATTGAGACACCATGTGACTCTTCAAAATCATATCATTCTTTCTCGTTCCCCACTCATGCAGAGATGATGATGCACTTGGACCACATATCCTAACCGACCTCATACTTGCACCAGACACTTGGCATTCAATGCAGAGCCCAGATGGGCTTTAGTCTCACATAGGGAGACATGGGAGGGATTATATCATCATTCCAGCCCTCATGGATGGAGTATTGAAATGTTTGATCCATTTGGAGACCCATGCGACCATTCACTGTGCCTGAGAGCCACTTGGGAGCACCACAGATGTTTTTCTTGGAAACCAAGGGGCAAACTTGTTGGTAATAATGATGGGAGCCATTTTGTTCGTTTGACACATAAGGGACATATATTTGCCTTCCACCGGCCCTTTGCACCATGGTTCTATCATTTTGGCCTCATTAGAAAGGATTATTATTGTATTTTTGAGCTATTTGGTAGTTTTGTCACCAATGAGGGTGTTATTTTGCACGTTAGAGTCATTTTTAGGGGCTCATTAGGCTAGTTTGACCAATTCAAACTATTGGAGGCTCACAAAAATTGGAAATGAGTCTCATTTGCAACTCATCATCACTTGGATTTTGATATCTCTTGAGAAAAATAACTTGGATCTGCAATTGAAGGACGAATTGGAATGTTTGGATGCATTTTGATGTTTGGAAACTTTGCTATTCTATTTTGGAGCTTCTTTTTGATGTCTTAATGGATGGATATATTCACTCTCTCTTGTAAATATTATTTCATGCTATTTTATTTAATATGTTACATGATGAATGTCTGGAATGTCTTCTGTGCCCTAACTAAAATGCGAATTTTTGGAAACACTGGGATTTAAAGTAGTGTTGATAATATCGGCGATGTTTCACAAAATATCACGAATATCACGATATTTTACGATATCAAATATTTCACCTAGAAAATATTGCATTATTTTATCTTTTTAAAATATCACAATATTTTCAAAATATCGCCGACATTTCGCCAAAATCTCGTGGACGATACAAAATATCGCCTGGCGCGCAGGGCCGTAGATATAAAAGTGTTTTTGGTGGTTTTTTTTGTAATTTTGCTTTTTTGGTCTTGGATAAGGAAGGGGAAGAGCTTTGTGGTGGTTTTCAAGGAGGGATTGAAGATGAAACAACCATTATCATCACAAACCAAAAATATTTTGTGGATTAAAGATTCAAGATCAGTGAGACAAACTTCACTTCTTTCATTAATAGGTATGTTCTTATTAACCCCTTTGTTAATTATTTTTTACAAACATTTAGGGTTATTATTGCTTGCCTCTTCGCTTACCAACATTTTTCTTCTTTGTTTTTTTCCATTTGCTATGATTTTCATGCCATGAGTCAATGCAAGAGTTTTCTCCATATTTGGACAACAAGCTTTATTTATTGTTTAACTTTTTTATGCACCCTCTTATTGCCATTTTTCATTGCAAGTAATGTAGTAAAAAAAGTATTTTTTAAAATGAGGTGGTTGTTATTTTTTGGATATGGGGGTTTAATGCCAATTTTTTGTTTCTTGGTGCCCTAGGTTTAAATTAATACACTACAAATATGTCAAATGTTATTTTTTCAGATTGTTTTATGTTGTATCAATTACTTTAGCCCAAATTAATTTTTCATTAACAGTGCATCCAAATATTAGCAGTGTGAATAAACATAAACTGTAACTGAAGATAGAAAAATGCATGAAGTGACAAAGAAGACAATAGCACAACCATAAGATACAACAGATTGGTCGAAGACCAGGAAAAAACCCCACCGTGGGGGAAACCCTTTCAAATCTTCTTCTTCAATAAATTGTCATAAAAAATTTTCAGTAGAGAGTACAATGAGCCCAATACATATATGCAGCGGAAAAAATAGACTGGTCTACATATCTGTATATTTGTAACATCAAGAGCATGGATCTGATGGATCACCAAGTGATCTCAACTACCAAATTCTAGATCTGAATCCAGGATGTCGATAAAGACTAGTATGAAGTGACTGTGACTGAGTGACAGATATATGAAGGTATTGCGAAAGCAAATGAATGTGATCCAATCCAGATCTACTGATAAAATCCTTTAGACACAAACTTAACACTCTAATCCCGCGGCTGAAGCCTCCTTAGCTGCGACCTAGACATTATGCCCGCGACTGAGGTTCTAAAAACCCCGGAACCCTGGTCGCACCCTAAACACAGTTTTCCCGCAGCTATACCAGCTTAGTCGCGGCCTTAACATGGTATGCTTGCGACTCTGGACTGAAAACTACATTATTTTTCCCACCACTCGGGCTCAAAAGACCTAGATCTATGCGAGCCTCTCGTTTGAGATCCCAAACCCTTGTGTGAGCCTCTCCTGACAAACTTGTGCAAGCCAAGACAGAAGATATGAACCAATACCAAGAGAACAAGACGAAAAAACTCATGAGTGAATTTGTGAGAATTATCTTGGGGTCACTTCTATATATAACTTTGTGAGGGACCTCTTAGGGTTTTGACCGAATCCACATGTGTTGAGGTTGACCCATAAAAATAACAAAATAATTCATAACTTAACTTTTTCTTAACCGATTGGGGCGATCTATAGGTCGATTTTTGTCCTCTCGAAAAGACAAATCTAATGAAATTATAATCTTAACCATTTGAGAGGTATAAAGTGAAATTTGACTCTAGTTTAAAAAAATTAACACACCATCTCAACTAGGAACAATTTCACTTGCTCTGCGTGTAGATCTTTACAACATGGTGTTGTCATGGCTCAACTCCATCTGCTGAAAATTTCTCGAATCTAGAAGAAGAAGCATGAGTGAGAAAAATCTTCCACCCGTACCTAGCAAAAAAATAATACATCATACAGGGGAGCACATCCCAGACCCTTGAATCTCATCGAGGAGTCCATTCTCAACCCATAATCATAAAAGGGGAGAAAATATCAACCTAATACTGTTGCCTACCAATATTCCCATCAATGAGTCTCATTAGTCATGTGGTAGAACACCTGCATCATAATATAATTGGGTTGTACACCCCAAGTACACTCTCAACTTGTTGGCCAAACGAGGAGTGGTATTCCCATCAAGCCTTGCTTGAGGGTATGATGCCAACTGGGGTATACTCTGCATAGACTAGATAGGGGAGCAACATCTCTGACCCTACGAGGATAGGGGAGAAACATCTAAACCCTGGGTAACAGATAGGAAAGAGCCATATTGTCCAGATATCCCTCAACCCTAGGAGCCCTTTATCTCAATTCCTCATCCTGATAGCTCAAGCAGGGTAGGAAGAGCTTGCTCAATGTCCTCGATCAATGTTGCCCCTTATTCAGAGGGGCAACATCCGTCAGTCCAAGTTTTTCTTTGAAGACCAAGAACTTTCCTTTCGGTAGTGCCTTGGTGAGAATATCTGCTCGTCAATCGATATGTGGTGGAGTCTAACAACTTCTCTCTACACCATGTCACAAATAAAGTGATAGTGAATATAGATATGCTTGGACTTGTCATGAAATACATGATTCTCTTTTAAACGAATCCTGCTCTTGTTATCATAGTATATTACTTACGTATCTAAGAGTTGACCAAAGAGCTCACCAAAGAGATTCCTTAACCACACAACTTCACAACTAGTTGTGCTAGCAGCAATGTATTCTGCTTCTGCGCTGCTCAATGCTACTGAATTTTGCTTCATGGTCATGCAGGATATCATGGCAGAAACAAGACTGAAACAACATCCAAATGTACTCTTTCTGTCAGTGAAATCACCTGCCCAATCAACATTAGTGTATCTATGAAGTTAGATATCTCCAACAAAATATCTCGTTCCAAGTGTGATCGATCCATGTAAGTATCTCAATACATGTTTGGCTGCAATCCAATGCCATGAAGGGGCTCATTCATGAACTGAATCAATGTGTTAACTGCATAACATATATCTGGACGGGTGTTCACGAGGAGCATTAGAGCCCCAATTAGTTGTCTATACTCTGATGGATTTTCCATATCAGGTCCGACTACTTTTCCACACAGCTCCTTCAAATTCATCTCCATCGAAGTAGTGACCATGGATTTGCACTTGGTCATACCAAATATTTCCAGCAGATTCACTACATACTTTCCCTATGAGAGAAAGATCTCTCTAGGCCTTTGCTACAACTCAAGGCCCAAAAAGTAGTGAATGAGACCGAGGTATTTTATCTCGAATTCAGAGGCTAAATTCCTCTTACATTCAATCATGAATGGTTCAATTCCTTTTAAGAATAAATCATCAACATATAGAACTAGAATCAATGTCATACCTTGGACAACCTTAAAATAGAGGTTGGTATCAACATTGCTTCTTGTGAAATCTAGTTTCATTAGATAGTTGTCAATGCGTGCATACCAAGCTCAGGGAGCTTGCTTCAATCAGTACAATGCTTTCTTCAACCTACAAACATGCATTCTGCAATCTTCCGCTTCAATTCCCTGTGGTTGTTCAACATACACTTCTTCCTATAACATACCATGGAGGAAAGTGGTCTTTACATCCATCTGATGAAGGGTCCAAGATTGACTAGCAATAAGGGAAACTATCGAACATATAGTTGTTTCTCAAGCCACATGAGAAAATATGTCATCGTAGTCTTCTACCTCTTTCTGAGAGAAACTGCGAGCAACAAACCTCACTTTGTATTTCTCAATGTTTCAATCGATTCCATGTTTGATCTTAAATATCCATTTAGAAGTCACAAAATACTCCCCATGCGGTCTCAACACAACATCCCATACATCATTTTTTGCAGTAGATTTGAATTCCTCGGCCATAGCATCATTCCAAACTTGTTCTTTGACCGCTTCTTTGAATGAGGATGATTCAGCTTGAATCATGGTGCTCATAGCTGCTACATATCCTTGATACCTGCATGGTTCCTTCCTTTCTCTGAAGGATTAACAAATGAGAATACTTCTTTCACTGTCTTGTAGAGTGTGGCGAATCCAAAGTGGTATTTTCTTTGAAGTAGGATCACTGGGAGGTGGATTTAAAGGATCCATAGGCTCCATGGGAATATAAATATAACATGACTCGAGAATAGATTGACCATCTAGAATATCCATGTCATCATCATCTTCCTTAGGAGGCAGAGGAAGGCTTCTTGCTTTACAATGTGCTGCATTTTCATTGAAAGTTACGTCCCTACTAATTTCAACCTTCCTTTGACCAAGAATGCATATTTTGTATGCCTTAGAGTTTTCACAGTAACCCATAAACATACCTTTTCTACATGTAGCTTCCAGCTTGTTTCTTTTGCCTTTCAACACATGAAAGAATAAGGGACATCTAAATATATGAAGTTGACTGATGTCTGGTTTGTTATCTATGAATATTTCTTCTGGAGTCTTGTTTCTCAATGCTTGATGAGGCACTCGGTTTTAAACATGTACAACAACATGTATGGCTTCATCCAACATAAACTTTGGTACCTTCTAATCATGAAGCATGGCACAAATAGCTTCCAATATTGGTCGGTTCTTCCTTTCAGCTAAGCCATTATGTTTAGGTGTATAAGGTACACTAGTTTCCTTCTTGATCCCTTCCTTCCTACAAAATGCTATGAATTATTTTGACATGTATTCTCCTCCATTGTCAGACTTGAAAAATTTGATTCTTTTCCCTAATTGATTTCGACCAAAGCTTTGAATTCCTGGAAATTTTCAAAGGCTCCATCCTTGTGTTTGAGGCAGTACAAACATGCATTTCTTGAGACATCGTCAATGAAGGTGATGTAGTAGAGATGACCCCCAATATAATTCATATGCATCAGACCACATATATAGGAATGAATGAGATGGAGGATATCAATTTTTTTGTTCTTACTGTAGGGGAATGGTCCCCTTGTTTTCTTTCCACTTGAGAAACATGGAAAAAATCCATCATGATGAGCTTGAACATCGGGAATACATGAGACCAGTCTCTTCAATTTAAGAAGAGCATCATAGTGTAGATGAGCCAGCCTGCAGTGCCATAATTCACTAAGATGATTGGTTTTATGAACCAATGCTAGAAGTGGCCTTCATGTGACTTTGTAGAGTTCCTCAAATATAAGACCTAATGTGAATGCATATTTCATATGTGAATCAACAAGGCATGATAAGAAATTTCCATTGATGAAGGAAATCCTCATCCCTTTATCTTATAATGTGGGTATATAAATCAAATTATTAATTAGACCTGGTACATAGATAATATCATGCAACAATATTGATTCCCGAGATTTCAACTGAAATTTAACATATCCAAATCCTTTTATGGGATGAGTGGAGTTATCTCCAAGAATGATTTTCAACTAGGTCTCCCTCTCTACCAGATTAAAGAGGCTTCTTTGTATCCAGAGAAGTGATGAGTGGCCCCGCTGTCAACCAACCTGTTATCACCAAAATCGTACTTGATTGGCTGTTGATCAGACAACTTCAGTGTAACTGTTTCAAACCACTTCTAACTGAATCTTAGCCTCTTCAGTATGAGAGGGCTCTCTCACAGGTAATTTATGATATTGGTTAATGATAAATATAGATGGCTAACTCTATGAACTGTGTCTTGGTTTTGTATGTTTGTAGTTTGAAAAGATGAAGGCTTACTACCATTGGGCTATGGAGTCAACAAATCAGTAGGTTTAGTGGCAAGGTTTCCTGACATGCAAGCTGAGGTAGATAGGGGTCTTTAACAAAGGAAATTCACTCATAGAACATAGGTCAACATATCCATTTCATTACTAAAGGAAGTCGGAGCATAGAGTTATGAATTCTGAGTAATAGCAATGAAATCTACTGCTAGTGGTTCAAAGGCAATTCACTCATAAAACATAGAAAAATATAGTCATCTCATTACTAAAGGAAGTCAAAGCATAGAGTTATGAATTCTGAGTAATAGTAATGAAATATACTGCAAGTAGTTAAACATAAGATGTAAATCAATCAACATTAAAAACCCCATGAGAATCTCAGGTCTGTCAAGAAGAAAACCCCTCTATTACTGAAATAGTCAAATTACATAAAGCTGGAATTTTGCCAAAAAGTCTCCAACCCTTGAAAAATTCGACCCTCTGCCCTTTAATAGACTTGTTACATCATGATATGATCTTCCTCCTGGATAGATTCATCGAATTTTTGCCTAATGACACCTTGCATAACCATAAAACATCTATTTAATGAGAAAATGACAAATATCCTACTTGACAGTCCTTTTCCTAATAGGACTCAAACTGTTCATTATTATAATAACAACCTTATCTCATAAAAAAATCACATCTTTGACAAATATGACTTCACATATTCGAATTGGGTGTGATGGGACTCATCGCTACATGACCTCTTAATTTACCTCCTCTAAAACTGGAAACAAACCCTGTTTTTTAGGAAAACTGGTCTTCATCTTCAACGAATGGTTTGGCTGGTAGTTTGTCTTCATTTCATGGTATTTAAGTGTTGGATAACTGTTGTCATCATCCTTTAACACTGGATAGCCTCCAGCTGTCCAAAGATGCCCAAAAACCTGCTTCTAAAAACTCCAACACAGTATGCTACGAAAGTAAGACAGTTTCGTAGCGTACTTTCGTAGCGCTGCAAAAATGCCTTTTTCCATCATCCTTTTTTATTCTTTCTTTCTTCATGGTGTTAATTATACCTTGACACATCTCCCATACAAATTTAACCTCTTGAAAGCTCCCAAAACTGGTTCAAAAAGAAAAAATAAAACTACAGTAGTTTCGTAGCGTTTTGTTGTTTTTCAAGCCCAGGCATGCTACGAAACTGCTGAAAGCAGTCAAAATTCCAGAATTTTGTGTAGTTTGAAAAATATACCTTCTAAGTGCCAAAAACTTGATTCTAACATGCCATTATCCTTTAATATCATAAGCCAACTCACTCTATGATTCTTGAGGCATTTCTTCCTCATTTATGATGGGTTGAGTTATTGGCTTTTCAAGCATTGTCATTTTTAGGCATTTTTTCTCCAACTCCTCATGAATTAGTTCAAGATGTTCTTGGAGGTCTTTGAATTGGTATTCAACATGCCATGAACCCCTTTGCATGTTATGGAACTCATCAAACTAATGAGGAACACAATCCATCTCACCTTTCATATTTAAAACCACTTTGTAGATTTTTCCTGTTTTTTTTTTTTTTTTTAAATAGGTCTTAGAACAGAGCTTATATCTCTGAATCCATGATGTATTTTTCATAACTGGAGGAGGTATTGGTAAATAAGAATGCTATAAATAAAAACCTCTCTTGGTTTTTTGCAAACCACCTCCAGTTGTCCAAAACTTGCGTTTGAAAAACATGTGTAAAACAGGAAAACTATGTTTTTATGAAAATAGGGCTGAAAGACATCCCTATATCTCCCAATATGAAACACCTTTGAGAAAAGTGAAAGAGGATATTGTTATTTGATATGTTCTTGAAAATAACCTCTCTCATTTTCTTAAAATACTTCTTTTTTTACCCAGAAACCGCCCTTGAAGTTGACTTCTCAAAGTGAGAAAACAGAGAAATGCTTCATATTCGCTACGAAACTTTCAACAATTTCGTAGTGTTTTTTGCCTTTTTTACACTGACTTCGCTATGAAAGTAGGGATTCTTGGCTAAAATGAAATTTTCAGTTTTAAATGCTTGGGAAATGAAAACTAACAACAAATTATGACTGATGAGACATGATGTGACCTATATGGAGGTGATTTTGAGATGAAATGAGGTAAGTCTTGAAACTCAGGATTGGATAAATATGAAAAAATGAGATTTCCTATGCCAATTTGAAAAAAGGTTTAAGGAGTCCTTACCCTTTTGAGGAGTGAACTGTAGGACCAAGTCAAGTAATAACTCACAAAATTATGAGTGATAACACTTGCTCCACTTGGGATGGTGTGCACCTGTGGTACACTAAAGAACCCATAGTTCCAGTGCCATCCATATTCTTGGAAATAAAAACTCTGAAATTTATGAAAAATTTGCCAAGCTCTTATGGACTTCTCCTCAGGCTCAAGATTGATGATTACTTTTGAAAAACCAACTTTGTACCTACTGAAAAGATGCTCAATAAACTTTGAGCTTATTCACACACTCCTACCTACCCTATCAGCTGCAATCTCCATTTTTAATTTAAGCAACATAAAACTTCCAATGAAGCCAGTCATTGATCTGATCTGACATTTAAACCTCTTGAATGCATTTGAACCCAAAGTAAGCATGATATTGAAATGACCAAGGAAACATAAAATGTACTTGATCCTCATAATAAAAATATAAGTGGAAATCTGAACTGTAGAACTCTTCCATGTGTTCAGCTACAGGATCAAAGAAGATATAATCTATTTGATGATTCTCAAGACATTCTGTAGCTTTGGACAAATCATATATGATTTGTTTAGCAACACAAGATTTCAGTTGTGTGCTATCAAACTGATTTTCAAAAACAGGGTATTCTTCATCAATCTCAAAAGAGAAAGGTAGCAGCACCCTCTCTTTGTGTTCTGGCATTTTTTTTTTTTTTAAAGACTGATCTTGATCATGAATACTATAAGATTGAATTTGATCTTCTAAAACTTCAATGTCTTTTTCAATGTTCTTAGCAACTTCATCCACAAATTGAATCTTATCTTCTGACTTGCACTCAAATGACTTCAAATTAGAAGACAAAGATAAAGAAAAAATTTCATCCACTTCCTCATTAGTGTGATCTTTATTTGATGTAGGCTGATGCAAGGAATGAAATAAAAAATAAACTTCTTCCTTTACCTTAGGATTGTAACAATTATCTTCCAATATTTCCTCTTGCTTCTTGAAATGATTCTCATACTCCTGATGATCAAAGGGTTGACAATTCTGCTGCAACTTTTCATCAAACTCAGAGGATGTAACATGATTTTCATAAATAAACTCCTGCTGGGTTTCATTTTCATCCAAGAGAGAGGCTATCCTTTCTTCTTGGTGATGAAATGGGTTGTCATGAAGGGCCTCTAAAATTTCCTCATCCATAAACTCATCATCTTTATAACAATTCTCCAAATATTCAATAAAACTCACACAATGTTTACAGTAGTCTTTGACTAGCAATAAGGAGGGATGAAACTCTTCCTACATCTCATAAAATGCAACATGGAAATCAGCAAGAGAATATAATGAACCATTTGGCAAACTTTCGTACCATGACCATGCTTTTCCTTCTAAAGTGGCCATAAACATCTTCATGAGACAATCCTCAGGGAACTGAACCTTAAGTTTGCATACATGCATATGGAATCTAAACAAATGAAGAGCATCATTGCCTTTCTTTTCATCTTTAAATATGGGAAGATTAGTGAACCATTCAACCTTTGGCATAGGATTTGGAAAACCAGGGATGTGAGACCGATTTGTAGGGGCATACCTGACATTTATTCTTGCAATGGAACTCATCTTGAAACTTCATCAAGCTACTGATATTCAAGCAATAGAGTCACCTTCCAATAGCTTATTTGATGTGTGGAGTCGCCAGAGCAGAAATACAACTAATATGCGCCTAAGTGTCTGCTGCTCTCAGACCTTAGAACTGAAACTTTGTCGTTCTTCCTAGGGAAAATTTTCACCTTCGGTCCTCGGCAACGACGCCAGAATGTTATCACCAAAATCGTACTTGATTGGCTGCTGATCAGACAACTTCAGTGTAACTGTTTCAAACCACTTCTAACTGAAGCTTAGCCTCTTCAGTCTGAGAGGGATCTCTCACAAGTAATTTATGGTATTGGTTAATAATAAAGATATATGGCTAACTCTATGAATTGTGTCTTGGTTTTGTATGTTTGTAGGTTGGAAATATGAAGGCTTACTACCATTGGGCTATGGAGTCAACAAATCAGTAGGTTCAGTGGCAAGGTTTCCTGACATGGAAGCTGAGGCAGATAGGGGTCTTTAACAAAAGAAATTCACTCATAGAACATAGGTCAACAAATTCATTTCATTACTGAAGGAAGTCAGAGCATAGAGTTATTAATTCTGAGTAATAGCAATGAAATCTATTGCTAGTGGTTCAAAGGAAATTCACTCATAAAACATAGAAAAATACAGTCATCTCATTACTAAAGGAAGTCAAAGCATAGAGTTATGAATTCTGAGTAATAGCAATGAAAACTACTGCAAGTAGTTAAACATAAGATGTAGATCAACAAACAGTAAAAACCCCATGAGAATCTCAGGTCTGTCAAGAAGAAAACCCCTCTATTACTGAAACAATCAAATTACATAAAGCTACAGTTTTGCTAAAAAGTCTCCAACCCTTGACAAATTCGACCCTCTACCCTTTAATAGACTTGTTACATCATGAGATGATCTGCCTCCTCGCTAGATTCATCGAATTTTTTCCTAATGACACCTTGCATCACCATAAAACATCTATTTAATGAGAAAATGACAACTATCCTACTTAACAGTCCCTTTTCTAATAGGACTCAAACTGTTCATATTCGAATTGGGTGTGATGGGACTCATCACTACATGACCTCTTAATTTACCTCCTCTAAAACTGGAAACAAACCCTGTTTTTTCGGAAAACTGGTCTTCATCTTCAACGAATGGTTTGGCTGGTATTTTGTTTTCATTTTGTGGTCTTTAAGTGTTGGATAACTATTTTCATGGTCCTTTAACACTTGGATAGTCTCCATCTGTCCAAAGATGCCCAAAAACCTACTTAAAAAACTCCAACACAGTACGCTACGAAAGTAAGACAGTTTCATAGCATACTTTCATAGTGCTGCAAAAATGCCTTTTGCCATCATCATTTTTTATTCTTTCTTTCTTCATGGTGTTCATTCTGCCTTGACACATCTCCCATACAAATTTCACCTCTTGAAAGCTCCCAAAACTGGTTCAAAAAGCAAAAAGAAAGCTATAGTAGTTTCGTAGCGTTTTGTTGTTTTTCAAGCCCAGGCACA
This sequence comes from Pinus albicaulis, assembly GCA_034641835.2. Lineage (NCBI taxonomy): Eukaryota > Viridiplantae > Streptophyta > Pinopsida > Pinales > Pinaceae > Pinus > Pinus albicaulis. The sequence continues at coordinate 398,217,112 of CM076575.1, read as the reverse complement.
CTACGAAACTGCTTAAAACAGTCAAAATTACAGAATTTTGTATAGTTTGAAAAATATACCTTCTAAGTGCCAAAAAATTGATTCTAACATGCCATTATCTTTCAATATCATAAGCCAGCTCACACTGTGATTCTTGAGGCATTTCTTCCTCATTTATGATGGGTTGAGCTATTGGCTTTTCAAGCACTGTCATTTTTAGGCGTTTTTTCTCCAACTCCTCATGAATTAGTTCATGCTGTTCTTGGAGGTATTTTAATTGGTCTTCAACATGCCATGAACCCCTCTACATGTTATGGACCTCATCAAACTAATGGGGAACACAATCCATCTCACCTTTCATATTTAAAACCACTTTGCATATTTTTCCTGTTTTATTTTCTGAAAAATAAGCCTTAGAACAAAGCTTATATCTCCTAATTGATGATGTAATTTTCAGAACTGGAGGAGGTTTTGGTAAATAATAATGTTCTGAACAAAAAAATCTCTTGGTTTTTTGAAAACCACCTCTGGCTGTCCAGAACCTGCATTTGAAAAACATGTGTAAAACAAGAAAACTCTGTTTTTCTGAAAATAAGGCTGAAAGACATCCCTGTATCTCCCAATATGTAGCACCTTTAAGAAAACTGAAAGAGGTTATTGTTATTTGATATGTGTTTGAAAATAAATTCTCTCAGTTTCTTAAAATACTTCTTTGTTTGCCCAGAAACCGCCCTTAAAGTTGACTGCTCAAAGTCAGAAAACAAAGAAATGCTTCATATTCGCTATGAAACTTTCAACTTTCAACAGTTTCATAGTGTTTTCTGCCTTTTTTACACTGAATTCGCTATGAAAGTAGGGATTCTTGGCTAAAATGACCTTTTTAGATTTACATTCTTGGGAAATGAAAACTAATAGAAAATTATGACTGACGAGACATGATGTGACCTATATGGAGGTGATTTTGAGATGAAATGAGGGTGGTCTTGAAACTTAGGTTAGGATAAATATGAAAAAATGAGATTTCCTATGCCAATTTGAAAAAAGGTTTAAGGATTCCTTACCCTTTTGAGGAGTGAACTGTATGACCATGTCAAATAATGACTCACAAAATTATGAGTGATAACATGAACAACTATCCCATGAATCCACTGGAGAAGAACTAGTAAGCGCAGAAATGAGAATATATTCAGAATTATTCACATCATTACTTTCATACCCGGGAGCCCTTGAATTCTTTTGAAAATGATTTTTTTATTCATGGTCGCTTGAAGAATCTCTTCTCCTTTCATATTTTTTGTCACGAATGTACCTTTGATTGTCTCTTCTTATTTTATCATTGTTGTTGTATCGTGGCCTTTTTCTCTTCTTGGGACAATCACGAGCATAATGACCTTTATTGTGGCATTTGTAGCATTCGATATGAGATAGTGATATTTCATTCCTTCCTTTTGAGATTTGAGGAGTTTTTCTTGAAGGGCCTCCTTTTGATCTCTTTCTTTTGTTATGGGCGACATATGCAACATACTCTCTTTATTCATGTTTCTGAATTCTTCCTCTTGTGATCATCCTTGATTCTTCTTGAGTAAGGTTTCCAACAATTTCATCAAATGATGGGAGAACATTGATTTTGTTGATTGTAGTAATGAATGTTTCCCAAATAGTATGGATACCTTTAAGAGTCATGACAACCAACTCTTTTTCAGGCAAATTCTCTCCAACCCTCTGTAGTTTATCTCTAAGACAAGAGATCCTCATAATGTATGACTGAACAATTTCACCTTTGTTCATATTCATTTCCTTAAGTTTATCTTTCAATGTGATGATATCATTTATATTGTTGACTTCATCCATGCCAGATATCTTGTCATACATGTCTTTAGACTTTCTTAAATTCCCAACATATTCAAGTAAATGATCTTGTAAACCATCAAATATGATTTTCTTTTCTTTGGACTTACATTTCTTATATATGTTCTTGACGGAGGCGGAGGCATTTTCTGGAGGCTCGGGCATTCTTCCTTGAACTTTCCAGCACATCGTTGTTGTCAGTTATGATCTCCAATTTGAATTTCCATGCAGCAAAGTTTGATGCATCACCCAATTTTCATGCTCCTTGAAGGTAGAGGAAGACATCATGACCTTGGCTTGTAGATCTGCTTTCTGATAATGAGGGCTTCACTTCTTGTATTCTCTTGGGCTTGTCCTTCACCTTAGCTCTGATACCATGTTAATTTTTCAGATTGTTCTATGTTGTATCAACTACTTTAGCCCAAATTATTTTTTCATTAATAGTGGATCCAAATATTAGCAGTGTGTATAAACATAAACTACAAATGAAGATAGAAAAATGCACAACCATTAGAGACAATAGATTGGTCCAAGACCAGGGAAAAACGCCACTATGGGGGAAACCCTTTCAAATATTTTTCTTCAAGAGATCGTCATAGAAAGTTTTCAACATAGAGTACAATGAACCCAATACATATATGCAACAGAAACAAATATATATGATCTACAGATCTGCTGATCTACAACATCAAGAGCAGAGATCTCATGGATCACCAAGTGATCTCAACTACCACTTCCTATATTTGAATCCAAGATGATGAAAAACACTGATATGAAGTGATTGTGACTGAGCAAAAGATGTATGAAGGCACTGCACAAGCGACTGAATGTGATCCAATCTAGATATGCCCACAAAATCCCTTAGTCGTGGCCTTAATACTCTCAGCCCGCAGTTGAAGCCTCCTTAGCAATGACTTGGACACTCTGTGCTCGCAGCTGAGGTCCTGATCAACTCGAAACCATGGTTGCGCCATGAAAACAATATTCCCATAGCTATACTAAATCAACTGCGACCTTAACATGGCCTGCCCGTGGCTTTGTCTCAAGAACTGCAGTAATGTGCCCGGGGCTCAGGCTCAGAGGACCCAAATCTATGCGAGCCTCTCATATGAGATCTCGAACCCTTACGCGAGCTTCTCCTGAAAAACCTATGCGAGCCAAGACAGAAAACATGAACCAATACCAAGAGAGAAAGAAGAAAAGTCTCATGAGCGAATGTGTGAGGATGAACTTGGGGTCTCTTCTATTTATAACTTTGTGAGGGACCGCTTGGGGGTTTGAATGAATCCACGTGTTGAGGTTGACCCATAAAAATAATAAAATAATTCATAACTTAACTTCTGCTTAACCGATTGGGGAAATCTATAGGTCGATTTTGGTCTTGTCGAAAAGAGGAATATGGATACAATAGGAGACAAGATGGGTGAGCCATTGAAAATTTGGTGTACACTGACACATTTTTGAAAGGAGTAGAAGAAGTGTGCTCAGTTAGTGAACCTATAGTAAAGGTTCCGAGTTTGGTAGATGGGGGGAGCCCTGCAACGACTTATTTGTATGAGGCCATGGATAGGGCCAAGGAGGCCATTCGTGCTTATTATGCAAACAAGGGTTCTATTAGGCTCTATAGAGAGATGATGTTATGGGATGTGATTGAAAGTCGATGGACATGGATTCTTCATCGACCCATTCATCCAGAAACACTCTTCTTCAAACGCACATTTTCATACAAATGCGGCTTCAATTCTGATGGCGAGGTGTAGGAAGAGCTCTATTCCTATATTCATGGGATGGTACCCGATCTTGAGTTTTGTAGCAAAATAAATCACGAGATACAGGTTTATCGGGGTTGTATTGGCCTATTTTGCTTTGATGATGCTATTTGAGAAAGGACCCTCAGCATGCCACATAAGTGACAAGTCATGACTCATTAGAATTTTCAATTTAGAATTTACTTATTTATAATTCTAGATTTTTTAAATTCAATTATGTTTTATTTGAAAGTTTAATTATGTTTTAAGTTTTAAAATTTTGTTTTTTAATTTTTAATTTTTATTTTTTTTATTCTGTTGTAGATATTTGGTGGCGAAACAATGGTGCAAGGCACCAAATTTGCAGAAATTGGCCATAAGAATCCCGATTCAAACCTTTAGATCTTAAGGATGTGAGCGCAATTGGAGTGTATTTGAGAAAATACACTCAAAAAAGAGCAACAGGTATACCTTTGAGCTTCAACCTTCTGTTGAGCAATTACATTTATTGTAATTTTAATTTATGACCCTCTAGTGTCAAGAGTAAAGACTCATTATTTTTTTTTACACTCTTACAGGTTGGAGTTCTCATGCCTCAATGATTTAGTGTTTGAGCATTACAATATCTGGCTTTGAGTAAAGAAAATAAAGAAACCAATGGATCCAGATGCCATTTCCTTAGACAATATTGATGTATTGTCTCAGTGGAGGGTCGAGTTTGAGGTGACCATATTGGAGGAGTCACCTACATGATTAGGGGAACCATTAATATAAGGGCAACAAGAGGAGGAGGACTTAGGGGGGAGCAACACGAGGAGGAGGAGGAGGAGATTGTGGGAGCGTGAACGTCAACACCATCTGGTATAGATATAGGAGAGCATAACTCCATACCAAACAATCATTATTTGACATTAGGTGCAGAATCAAGGCCTTCTACTTATAGGTGTAGGTTTTGGAAAACAACCCATCATGTTTTCCCGTAAAAGGGGGAGCAGGCATTGATCTCAGATAGCTAGCTGCTAGTTTTATTTGTTTTGCTACATATAACTCATGATGGTGAGATAATTTAATATATGTGATGTTATTTTGTATTGGTTCTCCACATTTGAGTCCGTGATTGGACAACTATCAGTGATTAGCAGGATTTGTTATCGCCTTTGATGTATCATTTTTATTAAATCAACTACATCATATATATCAATGCTTTATTCATATTTATGTGTCAATGTGTTTATTTCATGTTGTTATTTCTTTATATGTTTAAAAATTTGAAAAAAATAAATATATTATGCATTTTTTATGTTTGCTGATATTTTTCAATATTTTGGCGATATTTTTGTCGATATTGCCAAAAAGATGTTTTCAGGACCCTCATTGATATTTTTCCGATACCGATATTTTCAACGTTGATTTAAAGTATTGCATGCATTACATGTTAATATTAAGTGAATGAATGTTCCTAATGATGAAAATGTAACTAGTATCAGTATTCATAATTGTTGTCTAGCTCATGACATGATGTAATTATTATGTATTTGTCAAAACAAAAGAAAAAGAAAAATTATTGTAAAAGAAAATGATTTATAAGCATGGATTTCATGCTTTATTTATTTTGTTGGTAGGTCAAAGTACCCATTGAGTGTTTCTAGGGTTTGTGGCATGATTCCTTGTCTTTATCATCTTGTATTAGACCCTTCTTGGGCTTTTTATGTTACAAAAAGAAAATATATTTCATGTAATATGGTCATTTATGCCTCCACCAAGTCGACCTCGTTAAGGGAAATCATCCACACTTGAAGGCTATAAATAAGAGATGTATTCGACCTATTGTGAAGATAAGAAAGAAGTACTTTGATATGCAATTCAATTGAAAGAAGAAAGTGTGAAATACTTATAAGAAGGTCTAAATCTATTGCCAAGAAATAATATTGAATGAAAGAAGGAAGGAGCCTCTTGTCAAGCCTAGAAGGACCAAAATATATCTCTGTCTATCGCACATGCAAGAAATTCCAAGATAGAACAGCAAGGTCGAGGGAACAAAAGTTGCAGAGAAGGCCGAGATCCTAATTGGTACAAAATTTTCACTGATTTGATTTGACTTTGATGATATAACAGTTTGTTGACTCTGGCATCTTTATCTTGATGAAGGAAGGAAATTTGAAAGGTTGACTTGGATGGAGGAGGACCTATTGTTGGTCTATAGGTCTTGGTTGTCTCATTTGATTTGGTTCTTAAAGAAGAGGAGAAATTTTTGTTGGGTTTTCCCCTATGAGAGGGGTTTTTCCATAACTTGGAGCTTATCTGTAGTGTCTCTGTTTCTTTTGTGTGTGATTTTCATTGTTTGGAAATTATCTTGATGATAAGAACATAAGAATCATAAGAAGAAAGTAATAAATAGTCACAAGTAATTGTTAAAAAAAGTGAAATCAATTTAATAATAAACCTTAATTTCTTCCCTAACGATTTGTTAACACCTAGGGGTATATTTGCACGTTGCATTACCTTGAAACTCCATCAATAATCTATAATGAAGTATACATACCTATAAAATTTGTGTAGTTGCCTTAGTAGGGCTAACGAAGCTGCTTAGGTTTCTTTAATAGAGCAAAAAAATTGAAATCAAAATAAATCTTGAATCCATTCTCCCAATTATAAGGCATTGGGTCTAAAATCCTTGGTGGTTAACCCTAAAACCTTTCTTTAACCCTTAACCAAATTTTCTTACCTAACCCTAAGATTCTCCTAGGGCTTAGTGTGAAATGCATTAAGATGATCCATTTGAAGAGCGAGTTGGTAAACTACTGCATTGGGGTCTTCTCTAGGTGCCGTCCAATTTTGAAGCAAATCCCGTGGCTAGATTTGGAGATAACTCAAGCCCTAGCTCCAACAACGATTATTTCCCTAGGCTTCTTTGGTTAGGAACTTTCCTTGGGTCATTTTCTCTTGATAAATTGTTGGAAGTTCATCATTCATTGACCCTCGTCATCCCTGCTTCACATAGGCATCTCATTCTCATTGGAATCTACAAGACTCGGGTCTTCCTAGGCCTCCCTTGTAGTCCCAAAAGCTTCACATGCTTGTTATCTCATAAACCATAAGAGAAGTATTTCTCTCTCTTTAACTTAGCCTTGATATAGGTATATCACTCATATTGACTACTCTTCTTTCCTAGGTTTAGGTTTCCTCCCAAAAGGCTTTCTTGGGGGGCCCTTATCTTTCTTCTAAAGCAAACAAACCAGTATCTGAGGTGAATGGGCTTTGGAAATCACCTCATACCTAGCCATTGACCTTATTATTCTAGTGATTTCCTTCATATCGGGACTCCTCCAATTGATGAAAGTCTGTAAAGAGCAGGGTACATTGACTAAGGTGACAATGGATCATTGTCATGTTGTTTCCATTTGGTCTAGTAGTCGTCCCTTAGATTCCTCCCTAGGACCCCTAGTATATTTTATGGGAATAGGTCCACTAAAAGTTTTTATGTTTGAGTTGAATGCAGTTAGGTAGACCTTTGTTGAGGTCTATCTCTACACAAATTCTAGAAAAAGTAACGATACCTTTTTATGTTCTATCAAATTCCATATTTTAGAAATTTTCAAACTATTTCCATTATCCTCTAGGACCTAAAGGATATTGGACCTAATTGTGCCAAAGGGGAGGAGGGAGATTTTTTATCTCACCCAAACCGACATTGTTGAGACCACCATGCTTGTGGCATATATTTAAAGAAATATATGCCACAAGAAATATATTTTTGTTATCTTTAAAGAAATTTTTTTCCCTCCTTTTTTGGTTTTTTCCTATAATTTTATTTGTTTTCCATTTTGTTTAATGATTTTTGCAATAAGTTAGGGCTTTTATACCATTGTTTTAATTTTTTTGCAAATTTAAGCCATCAAATGAGAGGGGTGTTATTGATAAAACTCATTTTGATTCAAGATTTGATTTTAAGATATTGATTGTGAGGATATTGGTTATCAAGGTGATGGATCTGAAAGAAGTTTTATTTCCCGGCCCCCCCCCCTCCCCCGCCCCCCCCCAACCTCTGACCCACCCCCCTCCCCAAAAAAGGGTGGGGTGTCACTTTTCAATTATGAAGTTTATTTTATGCATTTTGTTGTAACAACACAATTTGTAAGGCCATCATTTCAAATAAATTGATATTTTAATGTCAAAAAGAAAAGCGTGGCACTTTTGAATTTAGGGCTGATTTTAAGGTTTTTGTTCACAACACTATGAAGTTATTAATTCATGGTTGCAAAATGTCTGAAAATTCCTTGAAATTGCAACAATGAAAATTTATTCTCGTAACTAATTAGTAGTTTATTTGTTATACGAAAAAAATGAATAAATCACACTGCAATTCTTCATAATAAAAAAATATGTTGCGGAAGTAAAATCAGGCACTAAGAATTTTATGCACACACATAAAAACTCGACAATTATTTTGAAGTAAATGTCCTCGAAAAAAACCTTGAATGGAAAAACAATGTAACATATGAGGGATTCTTTTATTTTTATGCAACAAATTTGGGGAGTACAATAATATGAATGCCCAACCGGAAATTCTCTAACAAATATCTAGCCAAAATAATATGGAGATAATTTATCCCTTCTGCAATCAACCTGGCCTCCATTGGCTAGCTTGAACCCCACACTAGCAACTCACTCTACCTAGAATTCACACTGCTTGGGCTGGATAATTTTCACTGCCTGCAAATTGGTTCCAAGTGAGTCGTCTATCCTCCCTCTTCCCCTTAAATATATTTGCTTTGCCTCCCAGATGATTTCCCGATCTCTGGCAACTGAAACGACCCCTTCCTAACAACTCGCACTGGGTTTTCTAGTTGCTTGCACTGACTTCTACAACCCTCTTGTAGATAATTCGACCTCCTATCCCCTGCCACTCCGACACTAGAGAAATGTTGGAAATTCCCTAGAATCCTCTTGAATTTTCTGTTGCTCCCTCTCTGGTGCTCTATCAAGCTCGAATTGCGCCCTTGCTGAATCACTGCAACTGAGTAGCTCGATCTAGCTTAGCTAAATCGCTCTCCCTCTTGTATCTTTCTCCATCCCATCAACCTTCTCTTATAATATTTCTCTAGAACATCAATGACCAATATCTTATCATGATCGATGGATAAGATCATCTTAGACTTGATCCAAGTCATTTTCTACAAATCTCTAAAGCATAAATTGATCTCCTTAATTCATTCCCATTGATTAATCAATTTTCTTAAGTCAGACTTAAGAATTTTTTAATTCTTGATAAATTAACTTAGTTGAGTAGTCTCTATGTTTTTTCTCCAAAACCTTTTATGGTTTTTGGAGATCTTGTTTTCCTTAGCCTCTTAGACACAAATTGAAACTAGAACACTTGTCCGATGCTTACCAAAAATATAACACTCCATCTTAGCGAGGAAGGTGTTCTCTTCTCCCAATCATCTCTTCTCTACAACGTATAGTTGGACTATCCATGCTATTGATGTCTGACATCTGTGATACAACTATCTCTCATTGTCCATCATGCTACTGTGCATATTCTAATCCACCTCACACTACTACTACCACTGCTTTGCTGCCATTGCTGAAACCACTACAATAGTGAGTTTGGTCTCACCCGATCTCCCTCTGAAATAGAATTGGGAAATCCCTCCTGGATGGAAACTCCTACATGGAGTCTCGTTTTGGCTGGAACTACACCTACAACTTACAACTGGGAAATTACCACTACCTCCTCCAATCACACAAATTTCCTGCACCTGCAATTAGAAACTCAATATTTGTTGATCTATTGTGTCTTTGCACTGGCTCTAAAACTATCCCTTGAATGTCTGACTGCAACTAGCTCTGCATTGTCTACTGAGCATTAGAATGTGCCCAATTCTCTTTGGGTCTCTCTAGTATTTTACTGCAACTAGTTTTGTACTGTCCCTCAAGATTTGAATGCGCCTTCCCAACACTATTGATCCTCCTGCTACTGAATATTGTGGGCCCCTGTAGCAAGGGTAATGATCCATGGGAAGTGTATGCTTCAACTATTGTTGCTTTTCCATGGAACCTGCATGATCCTGCAACTCTGAAGCATCACACTCCTCCATCTGGAGGTATAGTTGCTATCAACGTGAACTCCTCCAACTTGGAGGTCAACTCATATATCTTTTTTGAAGCTGTCGTTTTCTCTTGTCCCTAAATTTCCTTCTTTCTCTTCAGACATTGGGTGTCATAGTGGCCAAATCACCACACCTAAAGCATTTTACCTTCAAAAGGTCCTTTTTCTTCTTCTCTCTTCCCTTTGAGTTTTGTCCCTGACTAGGACCCTTCTTCACCTTTCCTTTACTTGCAAGGGAAACATTTTATTCTTCCTCATTCTCAAATGTTGGTCATCTGTTATTGCTATTGGTAGTAATTTCGACTAAGTTGAGCCTTATCTCTTCTTGCATGAAGTCGATCCATAGGTGCTTCCAATATGGAATTTGATCTCATCCAATGATCCCCTATACAAAGGTTCGCCATTCCTTGGTAATCTGGTTTAGAGTTATTTGTACAAGTTCTTTGTCTTCATGTTTCTCTCCTACAAATGCTAGCTCATCACGAACATTATGAATTATGGTGAGATAGGTAGCCATGCTAAATCTGTTGCATCTTCGTTGTCCCAGCTTCTCCTTCAGAATCATTTTGAGATTCTCAGTTGGATTCTCATACAGATTTACAATGACATCCCACATGTCCTTTGTTGTAATCTTGTATGCAATGTGTGGAAAAATATGATCTCGGACCGTGTCTAAGACCATCCTCTTTGTCTTGGCCATATATTTCTTGATTTTTTCCAATTGTTGTGCATTTGTTGGCTCTGCCATGACGTTTGTCACAAACTCCTTCAGACAATGTTCATCCAACAAAAACTACATTGTTTCCTTCCAAACACGAAAATTAGAGGATCCGTTAAGTTTATCCTGATCCGTAAGTCCTACTAAAGCCATCTTGTGAACTCAAATAGACTGGAGACTAGATTTGGAAATCTCCTTCTCTTCCCTGATCGGCCTTCCTAATGCTACTTACACTCCCTCAGGAATGCGCAGATATACTCTCACTTCCCTATGGAATTCCTTCTCTGAAAATTACACTTCTTGCTACTCCTATTCGGAAAATCTCTCTACCTTCCAGAATTCCTTCTCTGAAAGCTGGCACATGATCTGCTGCTCCTGAAGCACGCATTCGCTGACTGGAAAGTCTGTTGCGGGTTACTGCTATTGGAAAGCACAAATCTTCTTCCTTGAAATTGGACACTGGAAATGGTCTGAGAAATAAACTGGAAATATCCTCCGTGTGCTTTTATCTTCCTTCCTGACGCAGATCTGCAGCTGCAACCCTTGCTGCAAAACTCTTGCTCTCATATCTGCTCTGCGAATCAACTGATATGCTTTATGGAATTGCTTCCTGGTAACCACACTGCCTGTTGTAACTCTGCTTTAGGAAAATTGAAATTTTCCTACACTACAACACTAGAAATTCATTTTTCTGCCAGCGATTCACATTTCCTGGCTTGGCCTGCACAGTTTTGAATCCTGTGTTCCATATCTGCCTTTGAAACTGCCCTATCTTGCTTTCTTCGCTTCAGAGCTTCTGATCGAATCAACAATGCTTTGATACCATGTGAAAATTCCTTGAAATTACAACAACTGGAATTTATTATTCTAACTGATTAATAATTTATTTTTTATACGACAAATAACGAATAAATCACACTACAATTCTTCACAATAAAAAAATATGTTGCTGAAGTAAAATTAGGAACTGAGAAATAGATGCACACACACAAAAAAATTGACACAATTATTTTGGACTAAAAGTCCCTGAAAAAAATATACCTCGAAGGGAAAACCAGTGCAACATATGAGGGTTTATTTTATTATTATGCAACAAATTTGAAGAGTACAATAATCTACATACCCAACTGACAATCCTCTGACAAATATCTAGCCAAAATAAAATGTAGAGAATTTATCCGTTTTGCAATCAATCCATCCTCCGCTTCCCTTCTCGAACCCCACACTGGAAACTCTCTATGCTTAGAATCCAGACTGTATTTCTTGGATAATTCACACTACTTTCAAACTGGCTCCAAGTGAGCCATCCATCCTCCCTCTGCCCCTGGAAAATATTCACTCTGCCTCCCAGATGATCTCCGGGCCTTTGACAACTGAAACGAAAATTTTCCGAAAATTCTCACTGGGGTTTCTGGCTACTTGCATTGGCTTATGTGGCTTTTTCTGAAGATAATTCAACCTCATATCTCTTGCCACTCAAACAATGGAGAAATGCTAGAAAAGTCCCCAGAAGCCTCCTCCTAAATTTTTATTGCTCCGTCTCTTTGATGCTCTCTCTAGCTCGAACTGCACCCTTACTGAATCACTGCAACCATGTAGCTCGATCTTCCTGTTGACGGTGCTGCAAATCTGTGAAACAAGGGGGTCTCCCCAGTAATTATACCTCACGCCGTTTGGAGTAGGAGCCCCAACTGAAAATACGGTTGATTTCCATTATTCTTAATAATTTTCCTCGACTGCAATTATCAACATAAGAGATCATACAAGCAATATTTGAATCAAGAAAGTTGACACTGTGAGACATACAATCGTAATGTATATAATTTTCTTTCACGATAAAGAAAGAGAGAGTGAGCTTCTAGAAGAAAAGTAATAGTATTTTCCTTGTCGGAAATATTGAGAGGGGGGTGAATCAATATTTCTTAGCAAGTAGCAATTTATTAATCTCTTATGAGCATTAATTAATATTCAATGGTATTTAATCAGATAGGAAAAAACAATATAAAACACCATTCAACAATGCACAATAATCAAGACAATGGACTCTCAGATTTTAGGTGGAAAACCCCCCTAGGTCAAAAATCACTAAATGCTTCTTAATATTTGCCTTCTTCCTAAAAAAGAATAATTACATCAAGTTTTCAACTCCAACTGAAGGAGGCTCCAACCCCCTAATTTATAGGCTTCAACGTGTAGGATGCTCTAACACCTTATTTTCCAACTGCAACTGGGAGGATTCTCCAACGCCCTAGATCTCAGGCTCCAACACCTTGTGTACCAGTTGCAACTGGATGGACTCTCCACCACCCTGTGCAAGCTACAACATGTCATAGCACCACCCTGCGACCTTGAAGTGTTCTCAAGCTCCAACCTGAAGGTGACTCCATTCACTTTTCTTGCACCATCCTACCACCCTGATCAAAAGGCGAACTGGATTTTACAATTTTTAGATTAGTTCCCCCTATGCTATAAATGAATATAAGAAAATTGTAAAGAAGATATTATTGCTCTGCTCTGTAAGGATATCACTGACAAGTCCTAGAAACTACACTGCTCTAATTGACCAATGTAAAGCACTGACATCTCCTCAATCACAATGCTAAATTAAGCCATTACACAAATTGCACATACAACCTTGATTTAAATATAGCTACATCCACTTTATTCTTGTACAGTACATTGCCATTGTTGTTTCCACTACACTGCATTTCTCATGAATGAATATCTGTTCAAAGGCTCATGAGGTAGCATGTCCAAATCAGTGTGCCAAGCTGCTAATACTACTGCAAGTATCGACCACTAAGGTGCAATGATGGCTCAATCCAAGATGCCTTAGATCATCCCTATGACTTGTAGAAATTATACAACATGCATGTATATCTTGGATTCACCTGATCTAACAATGTACTAAAGTTAAATACTGAATCAATTCTACAAATATTTTGCAGAATTAAGAACACAATCGCTAATCACATGAAGCAAAGAAAAAACAGTTAAACCACAACACAAATAATTTACCGGGGAAAGCTTGCTGCTCAAAACCCCTCTATCATATATTGCATATTCCATAAGGAATCATGAAACAATTACATACAACTCTTCTCACAAGATTCCTCGTGTATTTAGCTAATTGTATCACACTAATCCTGACAAAATTGGGCCAATACTCAGCCAATTCTCAGCCCATCTTCAATGTGGCTTGCTAACGCAGTTCATGAAGAATGCAATCCCTATTCACAAGGAATTCTAGCCTTCCTACACTGCGCTGAGTATCATGGGCATCTTGTGGTGTTTTAACTACACCAGGGTAGCTTGCTAATATCACAACTGATAGTCACACTTCCCTTTCACCTACATCTCAACTGGGTCTCCACTAGAACTGACATGCATGCAACTAATAATAGTAAATCCTGTGTTGCATGTGAGATCACTGATTGTGAATTAATTAATATTTAATTCACTTGATCTCTCACTAGTGTATCAAACAGTTACAACTAGCACCAATGATTTTAACTCACTTAACTGAGTTAAACTGATTACAACCTACATTAACTAATGCACTATTTCACTTCGAACTCTGTTACAACTAGAATTACTCTACATGCCTCACCAACTACCCTCAACTCGAAATTCATGAGTTAACTGAGTTTATCACACTCAGTTAACTATTACAAGTTATTTTGAGATTAGATTACATTTTATTGTCCATCTTGATTAAGGGATAACCAAAATAGATATGCACCAAAACTAACCCTGTGGGCCCCAACCTAATGTAGGTGCTTGATGCACTAGGTGATTAATGCACTAGGCGTGGGTGCTGAATATTGTTTCCGAATGCCAATTTCACTATTTCTTGTTGAAAACTTCAACGCTCCCTCTCAAGAAGAAAGGAATGTCCTTGCATGCGGCATGCAACTCATGCATGCGACATGAAACCGTTGCATGCGACATGCAACTCATGCATGCAACACTTCACTAGTGTTTCTCGCACGTGCAACCTTTGCATGCAACACTTCTGAAACGAAATAGCCTCCAAACAACTGAATCAATATAATGAATCTATCATCAAAGTCTTATGACTGTTGGTACCTACTGCACATGTCTATTAGATTCTCTGCGCTATTGACATCTGCATCCATGCACTCTGCACTGCTTCCAACTCTGATCTGTGCTCCAATATCCGACATTGTCACTTTGATTTCATGTCCTCCTGACATCTGACTGCATCAATCTAACTGATCCTACCACTACTTCTACGTGGGCTCCTCGTAGCCACGTTCGATCCATGAGACCCACCATCTCTAGGACCCTGCCCAAATTTCTTCTTGGGATTAATCATGTATGTTGCCCCACCTCACACCTGGTGGTATAGCTGCATGCACTCCCTCTGCCCATCTGGATTGAAATTTCTCTGCATGAGTGGTTGCTCCCACTCCATGATCCTTTGCATGTAGCTACTCCACATCTTTAGGTTCATTCTTACCTGCATGCAAATCCAACTCCCTCTCAAGAGTCAATTACATGGATTTATCACACTTCCCAATGGTTGTAAGCTCTTTAGAAATCACATCTACATCAAGTCTATAGAGATTCTTAACTTGAACCCCAATCTTCTTGGCTTGCCCCATTTATTTATGTCACAGGAAAACGTTTCCTTCACTGAAAACAACATCATAGCCTCTATCCTCTAACATTGTAACTGAGACTATTTTTTTTTTTCAAACCTGGTACATGCATTACATCATTTAATTGGAAGAGTTTACCTAACTGCCTCTGGAAGGTAATGGTACTAATCCCGATAGCACTGTACCGCCCGTCATCACCCATTCAATATGCATCTGGATATCCTTCTCCTCCAAGTTACTGAAAAGTTCCTTGTCTCCCTTCATGTGAAAGGAAGCACCACTATCCAAGTGCCACCCTGATCCCAATGCACTTGACACCATGCATGTGATCAATGAGAAGTCAAGCTCAAATTGCGAGGCCAAAGCCTCACCAGCTGCAGATCCTCCAACCCTATTGGTGACAATGAAAACACTTCACCCTGGACATGTCGCGCTCCTTGCCATCTTCAGCGGCCTCATATTTGGAATGGAATTTCTTCCCCTTCACTTTCTTTTCCTTGGCAACCAAAGCACAATCTTCTTCATATTCATTCTTAGATGAAGATCCATCTTTGGTATTCCGTTTAAACTCCTCCTGCACCAAATCCAGCCACAGTCGTTCCCAATTTGGCAATTTTTCCCTTCCATTGACATAGTCTTGATAACTGTGCCGACTCTTGGGAAGTCCTAGGAGAGTTAGGCTCACCAAATCATCATCAATGACAATTATTCCTACACTCCCAAGCTTATCCCGACATTGGACAAACTTTGTTAAGTATACCAGAATAATGTTGTTATTTTCCATCTTGATCTACCTAAGTTTATCTTTGAGCGCCAATTTCCTATGGTTGTTGCCGCTCTGAAATAGATCCGTCAAAGCCTTCCACATGCATATGGCGTGGCTTTCCCATGGAGGCTTGAGACAATGTGGTCTTGTACTCCCTCCAATAAGATCCTCCTCGCCCTTGCCACTTTCTTTTGCCATGCATCAAGATTTGCAGCCTCTGTCACAGCGGGTTTAGGAACATCATTGTCAATGAATTCCTTCAAGCCATTGTATTCGAGTACTGCCTCCATCCCGTCCTTCCAAGAAATATAGTTTGAGCTGCCCTCGAGTGCGTACTCCAACCTCAAGCCATTGAAATCCATTTCGATCTTGAATCAGTTGTAGCACCAAGAAAGTCTTTCTGCAAATTCGAATTCTATCCAGTCACAAACTCAGATCCTGCTTCACTTCTGTAATTTCCTGTGTTCTGATACCATGTAGAAATTATACAACATGCATGGATAACTTAGATTCACCTGATATAAAAATGTACTAAAGTTAAATACTGAATCGCTTCTACAAATCTTTTGCAGAATTAAAAACACAATCGCTAATCACATGAAGCATAGAAGAATCAATCAAACCACAACATAGATAATTTCCGGGGGAAAGATTGCTGCTCAAAACCCCTCTATCATATATTGTATATTCCACAAGGAATCATGAAACAATTACATAAAACTCTTCTCACAAGAGTCCTCCTGTATTAAGCTAATTGTCTCACACTGATCCAAACAAAATTGGGCCAATCCTCAGCCAATTCTCATCCTGTCTTTAGCTTGCATTGCTCACGCAGTTCATGAGGAATGCAATCCCTATTCACAAGGAATTCCAGCCTTCCTACCCCGCGCTGAGTATCATGGGCAGCCTGTGGTGTTTTAACTACACTTGGGTAGCCTACTAATACCACAACTGATATTCGCACTTCCCTTCCACCTACATCTCAACTGGTTCCCCACTATAACTAACATGCATGCAGCTAATAATAGTAAATCCTCAGTTGCATGTGAGATCACTGATTGTGAATTAATTAATATTTAATTCACTTGATCTCTAACTAGTGTATCAAACAGTTACAACTAGCACAACTGAGTTTAAATCACTTAACTGAGTTACACTGATTACAACTTGCATTATCGAATGCATCATTGCACTTCGAACTCCGTTACAACTAGAATTACTCTGCATGCCTTACCAACTACCCTCAACTCGAAATTCATGAGTTAACTGAGTTTATCACACTCAGTTAACTATTACAAGTTATTTTGAGATTAGATTACATTTTATTATCCATCTTAATTAAGGGATAACTAAAATAGACGTGCACCAAAAATAACTGTGTGGGCCCCACCCTAGTGTAGGTGCTTAATGCACTAGGCGTGGGTGCTGAATGTTGTTTCCGGATGCCAATTTCACTGTTTCTTATTGCAAACTTCAACATGACCTTCTTGCAACAATCTAAAACTCAACCCAAAGAGGCCTATTGGCATGCATTTTATAGCTACTCAGATATAGCTGTAAAGTATCATATGATAGTTTATTAGGACAAAGATGTCAAGATAACCATATTAAATTATTCATATTTCAAATGATCTTGTCCTGTTTTATAACCCAATCAAATTTCAGAAATGCTTCCTTTTCTCGGCCTTAAGCTTCTCCTTGGTGCTGTAAATTTCATGAGTTGTGAACTGTTCTCCTTGCTATGATGTTCCTTGACCGAATTCAGTGAGAAAAGGTGACATATGGAGCTTGTATTTATATGGATTCAATTATGGAATGAATGGACACATCTTAAGGAGGGAGGCTGACTTCAGTGACTAGGTATAGGTCATATGGGATACAAAAATAGGATATATGATCTTAAAAAATCGATCTCTCTTAGAATATTTGGAGTTAGGAGCCGAGTGAAGGCTCGTTGGAAAGAGAAAAGAGTCCTCTTCGAAATGGTGAAGGAGCCATTGTGACAAGATGCCTCCAAGGTGACAATTTTTTTCTTTCTTTGTGACTGTTTTGGAAATAATATTAGATCATATTTGTTATAATTTCAAGAGTGCCCTCCAACAATTATCCATGTCATCTATGTTGTCAAGTCCTTCAATGGTGCTAATCAAGTTTCATCATTCATGTCATCAAGTATAGTCATCCATGTCAAAAAATATATCATCCATGTCATCAAGTTCTCCAATAGTGCAATATCCATCAAGAGTGATCATATTTTCATCAATGACAATTATTGACCAATAGATTTCACAGAGATTAAAACCAAACTCTGAAACTTTTCATTGATAAAATCCCAATCGAAATTTTCTTTAATAAATTCCAAGAAAAGGTGAAGAAATTGATTAAGAAAATCCTCTAATGATTCACTAGATTTCATTTCAAGTTGATCAATTCTTTTACATACATCATGATAGTCATACTTATCAAAGACTTGATGGAGCTCCTTGAAGAGTTGTTTCAACGAATGGAGGTAGCTGGTAAAGTGTGACACCATTTCTTAAGTTGACCTAAAAGTGAGAGGGTGAATAATATATACGCAATATCTTCACAATTGATTTCATAAAATTCACAAAACTTAAGGAATTGAGATGTATGCTCGACTATAGATGTTCCACCTTCACCATCAAACTTTAATTGAGACAATTCATAAGCAAATTCCACGGGGAGTGAAATTTTAAGATTGGATCTATTAAAAAAACATATCGGGAGTATGATTTCTGAATGAGCCATTAAAGACAAGAGATTCAAAACAGACTCAACGGGCTAAACTTGTCAACTGGATCTCCTTCTAGTGCCAACTGTTGGTGGTGCTCGAAATTCGTCAACCAAGGGGGCCTCCCCGGTATGAAGTTCCAATTAGACCTCACACCGTTTCGAGTAGGAGCCCTAACTAGAAATACTGTCGGTTTCCATTATTCTTGAGAATTTTCCTTGGTTGCAATTATCAAAATAAGAGATAATACAAGAAATATTTGAATCAAGCAATTTGGCACTATGAAGCATACAATTGTAATGTATATGGTGTGTAATAGTATTATCCTAAAAAATACACGCAAGAGCATGAGAAGATCGTTAGTTAACTTGCAAAATAATTCAGAAGATAATAATGATCATAAAGAAAGTAACAACACACATTCAACATGATGCATACCAAAGCCAATGAAATAATTCATTTTCATTAGTATGTGTTAACATAAACATATACCACAAATAACGAAAGAATAGTCTCACAATTATTCACGACATATGCATGAAAGTGCACCAACTCAGAGAGCTACATATATTAAGTGAAAGTCCCAAGATATACAATTACAATGCTACCACACTAGCCTTGATAGTGGAACATTAAGTCACCACTCGCTCCTCCAAAGATATATCTTCTCTCCTATGCCAAACTAGAGAAGCCAAGGTGAAAAGTCCAAAGTCCACTCTCTTGAGCTATGAGGGTGCATTTATAACAAATGAGGTGAATCTCCACCTCTCATGTGACTCTTGACCTCCCTCATGACTCTTGACCTTCTACTATGACTTTTTGAATTTCTATGTGACCTTTGAACTTCTAATGAGTCTAGAACTTTCTTGTGACTTTTCACATTCCATGTGGGACCCTTGGTCTTCCACACATTTTACATCTTCTCATTCTTGAAAATACAATAATTAGATTCCACAAATGATGTGGCAAGATAAATTGACACATATGACTTTGAGTTGACACTTGGACAAGCCATGACTCGACATCGATGATATGGAACTCTGTGATGATATGTCAATGTCAAGTTGCTCTCTTTGTTGCTTCCTTCACAATACTCATGATGGATCTTTGTTTGTTCTTCATCTTCACCCTCCAAAGGGTCTTAGGTGAGCGTCATATACTTCAAAGTCATCATGAGTTTCCATCCTTTTGTCTTGGTCCAAGGTTCCTTCATATAATTCATGATGGTTCTTCCTTTTTCTCGTCTTTGCAAGTGTTCTCTTGTATTTTCTCCTTGATGACCTCCCTTGTATCTTCATGATATGTCTTGCATGTGTTTAATCTTCATTCTCCCAAAGCTTGGATGATATGGAGTCTTTCTTGTGATTTTGATCTTTAATCTTCCATCGTGGTCTAGTGTCCCTTCATCTTCTTGGTTGATAGTCCCTTCATGGTTCCAACTTCACAAGTGTCTTCCTTCATGATATTTAGGGTATCCTACTTGAGCATTGGCCTATAATGTCAATATACTAGTACATGCAAATAGGATTCACTCATGACAAGACGACATCAGTCCAAATATCTTCTAGTCTATTTTGTTTCATGTTGCATGCTAATTGAGTAAGGATAGAGTGTAAGATTGAGGAGGAGGCTTAGGAATTGCGCATTGTGCAGGATCAAGAGGCAATGGTGAGGGTATAGTCACTATTATTGTGCGGTGCGCAGTAACTGAGGGACAAGGAAGAAAAATTGCATAGTTGAGGGAATCAATGAGGCAAGGGAGAAGGGTTACTCACTGTGATTGTACAGTGCGTTGTTCTGGAAAGAAATAGACATAGGACTGCGCAGTTGAGAAACTCAATGAGACAGTGAGAAACACTTGCTCACTATGATTGTGCAATGCACAATGGATGAGGGTCTGGAATACAAAACTGCGCAGTTGAGGGAGACAGTGATGCAATGAGGAAGGCTTGCTCACTGTTATTGTGCAACGCACATTTCAGGGAAGACTGAGCTAGGTGATTGCGTAGTTGTGCAGGCCAGGGAGACAATGAGGCATCACTATTGTCTTTGACTGTGTAGTGCGCAGTGGAAGAGTCAATGGGAGACATAATTGCACAATTTTGAGGGACATGAGGTAGACATTGTGCACTATGATTGCGCAATGCATAGTCCTTGAAGGTAGTGACTGCACAATGTGTAGTTCCAGGGTGCAAGGGTGCTTCATTGTGAGATAAGACTATGCAATGCAAAATTCCAAGGGGCAGAAAGATTGGTAAAATATTGAGCAATGGGCAGAAAGATTGGTCAAATACTGAGCAAGTTGCAAAGACAATGAAAGCTCCAAAAATGGCTAAGTGTGGGATCAATCAGACAAGAGAGAAAAAAATATGCAAACGGGTCCTGAATGGTGATCGCACACTCAGGGAACATGAACACAAGCCAATAGAATGCACAGTACTCAAAATCGACGTGCATACCTTGAAACGACAACAAAGCGGCACTTATTTCTAAGTGCAATAGTTGAAACGTAGCTTTGAGACACTTAGAATGCAAGTTTCGACAAGAGTGTCACATGCAACCAGAAAGTGTGTTGAGCTATGGGAAAGTGTCTGCGCATATTCTTCTGATATATATTATCAAATAATGCATAAGAGTGCACTAGAGTTGCTTCTGGTGATGCGCCAAAGTGCGACACATGAAAAATTGAAAACAATCAAAAGCGATACTTGCGACCATGAGAAAAGGTGAAAAAGACACTTGTAAAAGCTAAAGAAAGTGAAAGTGACACATGCTATAGCGAAGATAATGAAAAAGCAACACTTGTGAAAGTGAAATTAGGAAAAAACGATAGTCGCAAAAGTAAAAGCGACACTTGCGAAAACAAAGGTGCACAAAAGTGACAGTTGAGAAAACTCACTAGAATGATGATACAATTGCCACTGAGTGAGAGGGACTGTAAAATAATGTAGTGCATTGATTGTCGGCATGGATTACACATTTAATTTCCCCAAGCACTGCCGGTAAGGATTGTGCAATGTTTGTCTACAGAGGTAAACATTGACTAGAGCTTACAAGAAAGAGGTGCTCTTGCGAATGCATTGAAAACTAAGCATGTGTAAGCAAGTGACTTTGACAGGAAAATATCAACCAATCACGAATCAGGCATGGACAACTTGAGGTGACGGATCATGAGATCATAAGTAGGCTCCAAAATTCAAGTATAGTCAAAATTGTGGAGGGTATTTGTTGCAGCGACAACATTGCCTTAGCTAACTCACTCTCCCTCTTGTGTTTTTCTCTATCCCATCGACTTTCTCTTATAATATCTCATTGGAGCATCAATGACCAAGATCTAATCGTGATCAACGACTAAGATCATCTTAGACTTGATCCAAGTCATTTTCTGGAAGCCTCTAGAGCATAAGTCAATCTCCTCAATTAATTCCCATTAATTAATCAATTTTCATTGGATATCATTTTTGGGATTCAACTGCGTTAAGTAAGTCATTCATCTATGACCATTTCCATGAGAGGTAGTCGTAACCAACTAATTTCTCATGATTTTTGAATAGTCCAATTAGCACTCATTGCATCAGGTGATGCTCACAGGGGTGAAGAAGTGGGAATGAAACTATTGAAATGAATCACATAGTGTCAATCATCACTTCTAGGGCTTGCACCCGGTAACCAGGACTTCTTGGGAGGTCACCTATCCTAGAACTCCTCTGGCTCAAGTGCGCTTAACTGTGGAGTTTTCCCCACAATCAAGCCCAATTAGCTTGCTACCCCATTTGCAAAACCTTAGCAAGTATTGTGCCTCATGAACCATTCAAGTAGAGCTCCCTTTACTCTTTGTATTTAAGTATGAGGGTTTCCGCAGTGCAAGCCCCTGAGGCGATGATTGATGCTATGCGATTCATTTCACTAGTTTCAATCCCACTTCTTCACCCCTGTGAATATCACCCGATGCAATGAGTGCTAAGTGGACTATTCAAAAATCTTGAGAAAATAGTCAGTTACGACTACCTCTCATGGAAATGGTCATAGATGAATGACTTACTTAACGCAGTTGAATCCCAAAAATGATATCTAATATATTGCACTGCGGAAACCCCTCATACTTGATCAATTTTCCTAAGTTAGACTTAGGAATTTTTTAATTATTGATCAATTAACTTAATTATTTGGTCTCTAGGTGTTTTCTCCCTAAACCTTTTATGGATTTTGGAGATATTGTGTTTGTTAGCCTCTTAGGCACAAATCAAGGCTAGAACACTTGTTCGATGCTACCAAAAATCTAACAAAATGTGCTAATTTTAATCCCGAAAGAAAAATGGTGCTACCAATAGCACCACTTTTCAATATGGAAATTGATTTTGGTTTTTTGATGCAAAAATATGAAATTTTAGATCTAGAGTTCTCATTTTAAGGCCACAATTATTGTCAAGTTGATAGCTATGTTACATGTTAAATAAGACAAAGAAAGATATGTCTATGAGACATTAGAAAGTGGTCGCAACATTAATTAGTACAAACAACATTTTCCTTTAAATATATATGTTTTGTTTCAATATAAGTAATCTTGCACTAATACTTGGATGAGACCAGTTTTTATCGTAAACCAAGAATCCACCTAATAAGGACATCCTCTCCTAGTCAGTGACCAATTGCATCATTTGGTTGATGGATGGGAGAGAATGATTATCTTTTTTCAAAATCCTGGTTGAAGTTACTAATATCGACAAAATCAAATATCACCACTCTTTTTACAAATTTATACCAAGTTAGCTACCAAGCATGTTCCTTACCAAATACACAATTTGATCATCCAAGAGTTATTTCAATTCCTTTCGGATGAGAGGCTCATATACCTTTAACTCATTGTACATCTAAGCAAACATGTCTTCAAATTCTTTAAATAGCTTAACATAACATTGTTTAGTATAGCAAATTCCAAGGTTGAATATCTTGGGGTTTTAGTCATTTACCAAATAATCACCTCATGGCCCATAGAGGAGCTTGTGGCCTTTATATTCATTGGTTTAAGAAATCAATCCTTAGATCAAAGAACATTTTGAGACTAACACTTGTTTAAGAACCATGTTGGGATGTAATTGGATCATTTCATCATTGTACATTACATTGTGTTTAACATGTTCTTCATCATGAATTAAATAGAACCTTTAAATGCCTTTGCATTAGTAAGGAAATGGATGCTTTATGGATCATCCCTGAGCAACTACCACTTCTCCATATTATCAAGGATGGAGGGCCTATTGAACAAATCAACTAAGAACTTGTTTAATGACAGGCCTTTTGAAGGGTACAAAGATGTTGTTATATTGGCTAATGAATTTTCCATCGTGTTGTCGACCCAAGGTATAAACTAGAGATTAAAAAACTAAAAATGATTAATCAAGTCAACCACCCTTTCCCTATACTTCACAAGACATAGATAATTATAGTGAAATTTGTTTCTCACTTGTCTAACCACCACCTTAGAATCGTCAAATACCTATAGATCTTGAGCATTCAAATCTCTCGAACTAAGAACAAAGGGATGGGTTTTTGTTAGTTGCTTTTAATTCATGTTGTGATATTAGAGATTATGCCCTCACCTGGCCATATGGCTTGTTAAGAAATGAACATAAATCCTTCACATTTCCTTTAATTCTTTTTGATGTGATCTTGTTTGCAAAGGTGACCTCATACAATCTAAGTGTACAACTAGAGTTTTGCTAGCAACCCAGGGTGGTTAATGATGAAAATACTTTCCAAATTAAAAAGAAAGAAAGAAAATAAGCTCAAACATGAACACAAAATATCACTACGAGCAATTGCCAGTTTGATAACATTAAGCCCCTATGACCAACACCATCAACTCCTAAGGTAAACTTTAGGAGCTACGAGCTCAAAATTTTTGAAGGGGCCCATATGTGCATATGGGTATGTTGTAGGGACAACGGGACCTTGATAGTTATGATCTTATTTGCATTAGTTAACACAAGTCAATTCTTTAAATATGATTATAGGCTCCTGAAGCAACAAAATTGTAAGCTCGCTCTATGCCATCCATGCCATGGTGGGTCAATGTGTCCCGTTACTATTCATTCTTTAAATGAAAAAATACACAAGAGGTATTTGTAAAAATAATTTATTATATACAAAATTGTACAAGTGATGATAAATGTTACAATGAGGCCCTGCTTATATACCTAGGCAGGTGGCCTTTCATGACTGGGCATGTCTTTTAGACATGCCCTTTCACTTAACTTAACGACTATTTAACATTATCAATATTTGATTATTTATTATTTACATTACTTATATTCACTTTATTTGTTATGAATTATATTCATAGCATTGCCTTCTTCTCCGAAAATCTTTGTCCTCAAAGCTTTATCTCTGACACTTTCCTTCCGGTTGCCAGGTCAATTCAGCATGTAAGTCACATGTATCTTTAACTTGTATAATTTTCTGATAATATGATTCGGAACTCTTTTTTTTTTTTTAATATATATAAATTAAATAATATATATATATATATATATATATATATTATAACTTTTTAATTATGATTATAATTAAATCGAAACCGTAGACCGTAACATTAGAGAAATTTTGAGGTCTAATATGGGTCTCCTATGAAAAATGTACAACCAAAATCAACTTTATAAGAACCCATAGGATTCAAGATGATGATGTCAACCATGGGGGATTATTCACCATTTTTGGGGTAAACAAGTAAAAATATTAAAAAATAATAAAATAATAAAACTGTTTTTTCAACTTATCTCCCTAAGGTTTTATTTAAATTTCGAGCGGGAGTACTCGTTGGATGCAAAATTTAAGTCCTCATCCAAGGAGTACCCATGTTGGATACTTTCGATGGACCCTGCTACAAAAAAAAAGGAAATACATGAAAAACGTGATTGCAATCACGTTTTTCATGTATTTCTTTTTTTTTTGTAGCAGGGTCCATCGAAGTATCCAATATGGGTACTCCTTGGATGAGAAATCAAATTTTGCATCCAACGAGTGTTCTCGCTCAAAATTTGAGTAAATCCATACAGAGATAAGTTGAAAATATGAGTTGAAAAAGTAGTTTTTTATTTTTTCCTTCTAAATTTTGATGATGTAATCTAATCTTATTTTATTATTTCCACTATTATTTTATAATTTCCTTAGGAGGCCCATTTTAGACCTCAAAATTCCCCTAATGAAATACGTTTGTTCATTAAACGCCACACCTTACACTGTTTAGTAAAACCGATACACCGATACATGAATTCATAAACTTGTTCATTACCGAATTGTTGATCGTCGTTTGTTTCTTAGTTGACCCGCAGCAGTACGAGTCACAGACCCACAACAACACGATCACCCGCAGTAGCACGTTTAACTCCCAGTCGACTCGCGTGTAACGACCCTGACGCAATGTATCACACCCTTGACAATTGACTAGGGACACGATGCTTGTTGACGGGGGAGGGGAAACACAACATTTTAAACAACTTGTGCGTGTGGAGTTCCTCCTTGGCTGTCAGACAATGATTTGCGGAAGGGTGTGGTTGGGGGCATAGTGGAGAGAGGACGAATGTAGCGTCAAGGGTTTCCATGGTAGTGATATATGAAATACTTAGAACAAGGTGTCGTCCAAAATTGATTGTATAAGACAAAAGTGTCATGCGAATGCCCAAGACAGGAGACCATACAAATTTCGTTGTCATACGAATTTCCATTGCCATTGAAGTTCAGAGCTCGTCGAACTTCAAAAACCTTGATATCAACCCTCAAAATATTAGGGCGATTGAACCTCAAAACCGAATTCGTAAATATCGTAGATGCCATTGATGTCCAATTTGCTTCTGAGGGTAAACACCGAATTTCCCACGTATTTCGTGAGTTTCTCAAATAAATTACCCTTCTGATGATCATTGTCACAAGCGGACCCATGCTCGTTCATTATCCGATTCACAATGACATGATTGTTGGGGTTTTCCATGGATAGAATATGGACATGCCCATCTTTGTTGGGTTTTCCTGTGGCTAGAACCTCAACTAGCCCTTGCTCACTTGTTACCCAATTCAAGGCAACATCCTTCATGGGTTTTTTAGTGGACAAAATGTCACCTATCCCTTTACTCAATTCGATACCATATTTATTTGATCCCTTTTTATTTTCATTTTCACAACCTTCTTGCGATGCTTGCTTATGGGGAATACCAAGTTGAACTGCCTTTGTAGGCTTGTAATCATTTTTCTCACTTTCAACATAAGCCATCTTCATAGGAGCTTCTTCATTAACTTTGATTTCCATATCATTTTCAGCTTCCTCACTCTCACTATCAATGTCCATATCATTTATATTCACAGATTCATTGTCTCCCTCCAAATCAACAATTTTGATATCTTCCCCTTCACCGTCAATAGATTCATTTCTTCCAGAATCACTCTCTGCATTCACATCTCTGTCTTCGTCGAAATCAACAATTTTGTTTTCATCCCTTTCTTCATCATCAATGAATTCAATTACATTATCATCATTCTAATAAAAAACTTCTTCTTCTTCCACATCAAGACCAACTTCATCTTGTTCTGTTTCTTTATTGTCGCTATCATCTTCCTTATTATCGATTTCCGCATAATTCTTCTTAAAACATGTTGTAACTTCTGCACATGATTTTTCTGATTACTGAAGTTTTTCTTGATTTTTTATAATCTACTCAATTTCTTCAGGATCTACACATAATGGCATATTGTGTGGTAAACAACGTTCAAAGGCTCGTAAGATTATATTGTGTGACATGGCTCTGATACCACCGAAGTAATAAAACTGTAGGCTTTTTGAATTAAATATAAAAATACACAAGAGTTATTTGTAATAATAATTTATTATATATACAATTGTACAAGTGATGATAAATGTTACAATGAGACCTTGTTTATATACCTAGGCAGATGGCCTTTCATGGCTGGGCATGTCTTTTAGACATGCCATTTCACTTAACTTAATGATTATTTAACATAATCAATATTTGATTATTTATTATTTACATTATTTATATTCACTTTATTTGTTATGAATTAATTCATAACAACTCCATAACCTTAACTCAAGCTTTTCATCATTGAAGTTGCCATCAAACTTGGGTATCTAGACCTTATTTTCTAGTTGGAAAGAAATCAATGATATTGGTTTTGGTATTGGGTTCTCCTAAGGAGAAATTTGTAAGAGAATATCTATGAAGGCTCTTATCATTTCCTGTGCAAGGATCTATTCCAAGGAATTGTTATTGGCTAAGTCATGCATCCACTGTTCCTGTGTATTACTTCTTTGAGTCATTTTGAGTTAGATTATTGATGTAAAGTTGGAACTAACATTTTTGAAGCAAATGGATTTTAGTTTTGGACAAAATTCCACAAAGTATTTGATAATTTCATGTAAAGAATTGAAATATGTGATTTATGGCCTTTCTGAGGGGTTTTTTGGCCTCAAAGATTGTAATGTAATGTTCATCCCACTTTCACATTGTATGCCTTGTTTTAAGCTTTCTAACGTGCTTCATGGTTTATGATTCCAAACTACGTTTGGGAGATATGGCCTTGGCAAGTTAGGGCTCCCTTGACCCCTATATTAAGCAAAAAAAGGTGTTGGATGCTCCAAATGCATAACTCCACAAATCTAAAGCTTGTTGAAGAGTGTAAGCCCTCAAGGAGATTAGATCTAGGGTCGTCATTTTACAAATCCTAGTGTTGTGAGATCTACTAAGAGTAAAGAATGTTAACCATTAAGTTGACTAGACCATGAGGCCATGATGGCTAGGCTCTAATACTAAGTAAATGCGGACATTTCCAACAATGCAAGAAGATATTTGCACAAAAGAGAGTGCAAGAGAGCAAGTATGTGAGGAGATTTGTTAGAATTGCACACATGTTGTGTTACTATATATGAAGAACAAAGAATTGTAGGAGAGAGACCAAGTTTGACTATGTTTCCAATAAAAGACATAAAGGAAGGACACTTAGAAGAATATACTAGGAAGCTTCTAAGAATGTACAGATAGATATATGCAATACACAAGAATATAAAACAAAATACAAGCCCATGTAAGTGTCTCATTAGTTTTTGATGCCTCGAATTCCCCTTTGAAGTGAATCTCCCTCACCTTGTAATTTCTCTTCCTCAACAACTTGCTAAGTCTTTTCTAGCGATAATCTACCATAGGTGGGGATAGTGGAAAAATGTAGAGGGCAAGGGTAAAGTAGTAGGTTGTCTGAAGGGTTGAATTTTATATGAGGGTCCTTTGGTGATTATGTTCTACTAATCCATTAGGGATATAGATGATTAACATGGAAAAGGGGATAGGATTGATAGGTGTTTAGAGTCACAGGGAATTTAAAATCCAACCTTGGTGAAAATGAACCCATCCAAAATTTTATAGAGGATGCATGCAATGACCAATGATGTTTAGATCACTTACTGTAAAGCAAAGTCACCTGACACGAGAACACGGGACATGAGGATTCGAGTGTCGGACACGGACACGTTGACCCCCTGGAACAGAATATATATATATATATATATATATATATATATATATATTAAAAAATAGATATTTCTTACACAAATTCTCATTCATGATACAAATTCATTGATTCAAACATAAATTTTCATCTAGATGTAAGTTTTACAAAGTAACATTATGCATACAAATACAATTGTGACATATTCATCAATGATCCAATTGGAGAAAGACAAGATACTGTAGGTTTCTAATTAAGTCATCAAAATCAATATGTGTTACATAGGTAGTAGAAATGCGAATGGCAAATAAAAATAGCAAATACGAAACAACTACAAGCCTCAAGGAAGTAGGTAGCTCATGAGTCATCAATCCTCATCATCAAAATCAACATCACTGTCATCATCATGGTCACCACTGTTCTCTTCTGTTGCATCCTCCTCCTCTGCTGCCTGGCCCTTGCTCTCTTATGACATATTTCCACAAGGGATATTTGTTATCTTGAGGCTGTTGTCTTCTCTCAACATTTGAAGTTGTTGTTGCAGCCCCACTCCCAATAGAGGGAACACTTGCAAACCTTGATGAAATTGGAACAGGAGGGGCATTTCCAATGGGGGCATTCTTCCCCTTCCTTTGTCCCTTCCGTACTACCCTTGATTGAGCCATGAATGCTGTAAAAAAATAAAGAAAAAATGCACAAACTTGTAAAAAAAAATGCACATGCAAACTGCTGTAATAAAAATGCAAAAAAATAGAGACAATTCACTTACCTGTTGCTTGAATCATCTCCAAAATGCTTCCACACCCTTTGCTCTTCGCTCCCACACACCCGCACCAAACCCACATCAAGAGAGAGTGAAATGGGAAGTTGAAATGGGCCAAAACGAAAACGACCCTTTATAGGCCATGTGGCACTCATAAAAGCCAGCCAGGTGTCCCAGAATCAAAACACGACGGTGTCATGATGGAACACGATCCAAAAGACGTGTCCCACAGAATCATGTTTGATTCGACCGATTCGAGACAAGACAGGGCTGAGTAACGAATCCAATTTCATAGCTGTAAAGTCAGACCAAAAGGTTGGAAAAATTAGTAATCCATGTTGTAGTTTCTTTCTTTTCAAAGCGAGGACTATAAAAATTCAAAATCAAAGTTAATTCCCCTTACAACCAAGCATCCTAATAATTGAGGAGGATCCACGGGAGTTGTAACGATCACAATCGCTCGAGCTACGACAAGATATGGAACACTGTAAATTGTACTCAGCGTAGGTCGCCAAAGCTTATAAAATCAACTGCAGAAGTCGGAGATAGTTAACATGTCGAGAAAGCAGGTACAATACAAGTAGAAAGCCAATGCTTGTGACAACAAGGACTCTTCCATGCTGCACAGATTGAAATGTTTTTCCCAATGAATATTTTTTCCATACAATGCTGATAACATCAGTATAAATATCGCAGTTCACAGCATTTCGCCTGGTCTGTTCACTTATATCCAAAGCTTTGCAAGTGTGACAGTTCCACTCAAAATTATTATACTGCAGGCATGGACCTCCTGTCCAAACACTATGAGATACGTATCATGAAAATCTTGAACACATCATGCACGGATGAACAAAAACATTGAAAATGAATTACCAGTAATCTCCACAAGAACATATCCCATTCTTGAAATGGTGAAAGCGATTGGCATCTCTTACAATGATTTCTCGCCCTGTGATGGTGGATATGAATTTGATGGAAGTGTGGCAGTCACCACAGACACGAAGGTTTTTGAAAACTTTGACAGGCATCCCTGTAGGAGTATTAATGAGCCCAAATGCAATGGCCAGCTTCTCACTATGGTGGGTAAGAACACTTTCCTTTTGCTCTTCCTCTAAATCATGCAGCACAAAATTTGTGTCAGGCATATATCCTACTTCTTTCATTTTACCAGCTAATCCGTCCAGCATTGCATATATTTCTTCAGTTTGGGGATGTGACCTGTCTCCCACAAGAAATGCATACACCTTCTTTCCAACCTCTATCCAGCTACAACCCGGCTCTTTCTTCAATCCCCTCTCCGTCATCAGTTTTCTCAAATATGACACCTCTCCCCATCTACCAGCTGCAGCATGGATGTTTGATAGCAGCACATAACTTGCAGGGTTTTCAGGATTTAGCTTAAAAACAAATTCTGCTGCAAGTTTCCCTAGCTCCATATTGTGATGAATGCGGCAGGCACCAAGCAAAGCCTCCCAAACAGCGACATTGGGTTCAAATGGCATTTCTCTGATGAATGTCACTGCCTCGTCTAATTGCCCAGCCCGGCCCAGCAGGTCTACCATGCAGGCATAGTGTTCTGCCTTCGGTTCGATGCAATGTTGATGAATCATTGAATTGAAATAATGCCACCCTTCATCCACTAGACCTGCATGACTGCATGCAGAAAGAATAGTCAAGAAGGTGACGTGGTCCGGCTTTATGCCTGACAACTGCATTTGTTCGAAAAGATGAACGACCTCCTTACCGTTCCCAATATTTCCATATCCTGATATAATGGAAGTCCAGGATATCACATTTCGCTCCGCGGTCCAATCAAATACCAGGCGTGCTTCCCCTACCCTGCCACATTTCATATACATGTTAATGAGGGCATTCCCCAGAGTTACACTCAAATTGTAGTTGCTTCTAATTATCTTCCCATGAATTTGCTTGCCGTGTTCCAGGCTAGCTAGGCTGGCAAATACTCCCAAAATAGTGGCGAGTGTGAATTCGTCGAGTTCGATTCCTTCGTGTTGCATTTGATAGAAGAATGACAATGCCTCAGTCACCTTACCTTGCTGCGCATATCCTGTGATCATCGTTGTCCATGATATTGCATTCCGTCGCGGCATTTCATCAAACACCAGACGAGCCTCTTCCAAACCTCTGCACTTGGCATACAGATCCACAAGAGAACTACCCAAAACAACATGTGAGCCGAACCCACTTTTCATTATGCTGGCATGGACCTGCCTGCCCTGATTCAGTGCTACCAAAACCACACATGCGCTTACGATACTGGCGAAAGTGAACTCATCTGGCTTCATTCCCTGCTGCTGCATCTGATAAAAAAGGTTCAGCGCCTCATTGACATTTGAATGTTGTACATATCCTGCAACCAAGGAGTTCCAGGAAATGACATCTCTTTCAGACATTTTGGCAAACACTTGTCGTGCATCATCAATCTGCCCACATTTAGCATACATATCCATAACAGCATTACAGACTACAACATGGGATTCAAAACCACTTGGAATTATAATAGCATGAAGCTGTTTCCCCTGTTCACGGCATGCTAAACTAGCACAAGCTCTGAGAATTGTAGAGAAGGTGAACTGATTAGGCTTCACAGAATCACATATCATTTGCCGAAGCAGTAGCAGGGCTTCCCCGGCACAGCCCTGCTGAGTGTAGCCTGCAATAAGCGCAGTCCATGAAACGACATTCTTTTCACACATTCTGTCAAACACATCGCGAGCACTCTCTATGCTTCGGCATTTAGCATACATGTCAACGAGGGTGTTGCTTAATATCAAATTACAATCGAGCCCACTTCTAATTATAGAGGCGTGGATCTTTTTGCCCAGTTTGATATCGCACAGCCGAGCGCATGACCTTAGAACTTGAGTAAGTGAGACATCTTGCAAAATAGGTTTCATCATTCAATGTAGGTTTAATTATTTGCAGCGATTATGTTTGTTTCTGTATTTGTAATGCAGGCTGCAAGCTAAATCAAATATTAATGGCCGAATAAAATTTAGCGCTCTTTATACATGGACAGAGTGGCGATCGTTCAATTTTCGAAATGATGAGAGCACAACAGGATTAAGTGGCAACCATGTACACGTTGTTCTAGTGAAATGTAAAATTCAAACAGGATTAAGTGGACCGTGTATACATTGACTCGTTGATACGTCCATGAGGCTGAACAGCCTCAGGGTTAAGAGAATAACAGCCTAGCTCATTTTCATACTTTTTTCAGTGTCCAATTTCTTTCAATGTCGAAACCTTTATTATCGATCCTAACTAGAAGGCTAGCAATCTGGCTTATCTTATCCTCCTCAAACACAAACACATGGTGCAAACTATTTTCATATTGAATGCTAATATCCTTTTAGGTTACATATTTCATGAAAAAGTGTCATTCCATCTTCATTACACTTTTATTGCAGAGTATGCAAATTTTTTCTTTCTAAATTTCTTTGGGTACCTTCCACCCTGTCACAACTTTGTTTTCTCTTTTTCTTTTAATAGCTACTCCTAAATATGTTTTCTCACCATGGTCACAAATTGTGTTAAACTCTCTGATATAATATGTTTTTTTACATTC
The DNA here is from genome assembly GCA_034641835.2 of Pinus albicaulis. NCBI lineage: Eukaryota > Viridiplantae > Streptophyta > Pinopsida > Pinales > Pinaceae > Pinus > Pinus albicaulis. Next base: position 398,183,703 of record CM076575.1, on the reverse strand, counting down.
AATGTGATTGTTCCACATGGCAGTTCTAAATTTTTCAAACACAATTTTTTTTTATCTCTTCCAAAGAGGTGCTGAACACAGCGGTTGACTCATACCCGTGCCAGGGTTTCGTTTCGAATGTTTACTGTTTCGCGGGTTGTAGCAATGACCGGTTGGTGGAGTGGAAGCTTAAGTTCGTTTATGTCAAACAACAATTTTTTGAACATCCTCGGCCACGACCATTTATGCTGGTTCATTCAAAGCCAAGTTAAAGAAACCGGATGAAGTATAAACGGGGAATCACGCGTGTGTTTTGTTCTATATAGCAAATTCCGGTTGTTGGACAAGACGACACTCTTTGAAAGTCTGCGAAGCTTGGAGGTTGTCCCACACTAATTGCTGAGAAGTGGAAGCGGAACGAAAAGGACTTCACATTTTTGGCACATTTTGTTATTCAAATGGCACTCTATTTTTGTTATAGGAAGCCATTATCTTCAAACCTTTAATCATTAGGGATTTTAACAACAATTCGACATCACAAACCCTTCTAAGCAATCTCATACAGAGATGGACTCTAAAATACAAGACGGGGAAAGATTTTTTTTCTGGGTTTTAGAAAAAGTGAGGGTTTGTCCAGAAGAAGGTTTGGGTTCAAGGGAGGCATTGTTCGACGCTGGGTGGAGGAAGTAGGAGTTTGGCACTGTTGCAGTGAAGGGGTTGGAGCCTAACATATATAGTTGCTTGCATCAGAAAGGCGTTCAAACACGACAACGACACAAGAAACTTCAGAACCCATGGAAATAAATGATATAGGGCAAGTGAAAATTGCCTCATTAGCCAAAGTTGGGAAGTGGGTTTGGGTCAATGCCAAACAGTATTAGGGCATTTTAAAACGAAGACTAGCACGTCTAAAATGGGAGCAGACAAGGAAAAAAAGGTCTCAAAGGGAAAGTACTCGGGTCCTTCGCAATAAACAACATTCAAACAAGTCCTCTTTGCAAGCATGTGGCAACAATAGGTCCAAAGGAAAATTCATTGATGATTCTGCCATCTATAGTCCCACATCCACACATCTCACTTGGTCATCTGATCTTTATGTGAAAGAACTGTTAAATGTAAAAAAGAGGTTGGAGGTTATAGAAGTTAAAAAGTAGGAAATAGATCATACAATTCATATAATAACAGTTGAAACCTAATATTTAGGAGAAATCAACAAAGTTTTGAAGGAGCAAGTGGCATTGCTACAGGAAGCTCTCCTGATAGGGAAGACATAATGGAAATGCATGAATGCAGATGTGCAAAACATGAAGAAATTTGCAGTGAAGAATACAATGGTGATGAATGTGAAACCATCCCAGGATAAAGGGAATGCAGTTGCCCAAATAGACAGCCATGAAGAGACAACAAGAAAAGAAAGGAAAGGAGACTCTGCAAAAGTTTCCAAAACCTGGGCTCAAGTTATTAGCAATTCTGCTAATAGGGAAGGAGAAGCAAACATTTGGGTTGGCAACATGCAAGATAGAGAAAGCAAGGAAAGGAAAGATAGAGCGGCAAACATAATTATTAAAGGGGTGAAAGATTATGGGAAAAATGAACGCACTCTTGACCTTGCAAGAGACTTCTTGAAAGACAAGCTGCTATGGCAAGGACAAATATGCCAAGCATGGAGAGTAGGTAAGTTTAACGGTGAGAGAGGCAAGCCCATAAAAGTCATCATGCCTAGCTTGCATGATAAAGATATCACTCTAAGCAAGAAGCAGCTCTTGAGGGGTTCTCATTTTTTTCTAGAAGAAGATTTAACTATAAGACAACAAGAGGAAATGAGGGAGGAGATGTCAAAGGTTAGGGTAGCAAGAGATGAGGGAAAGAGAGCATGGATTTATAAAGGTAACATTGTGATAGCGCAATTTGGACCTCCTTCCAAAACAAGGCAGCAAAACGATAACAAAGAAGAGGCAAAAATGAGGAAGCAAGGTCAGTATGGGCAAGTAGGGACAAAGAGTCAACTGTGAGTCTTGCATGTAAAAAAAAATACCAATCAATTCGTACCAAGGTTTCCTTATGATTAGTTTGTTGGAACTGCAGGGGTTACCCATGGAGACAAGGACTTGGGTTAGGGCCTATTGCGGAAGGTAGAGACATAATTTGCGTCATAGAAACACATGAGCATGAAGGGTGCAAGACACCTTTGTTTGAAGGGTACTGGAAGATAACAGTGTGGAACAAGGCAGGAGGGAATGGAAAAGGACATGGGGGTATAATGGTATTAGTGAGAGAAAAAGAAAGTTGTTTCACTTAGCTAGAAAAAGAAGACTCAAATAAGCAATTTGTTTGGCTTAAAATATCAGAAAATGGAAATCACATCAGAATTGTAGCATGCTATTTTGCACCGCAAATTTCAAAAATCTACAAAAGTGGAGGGCTTGACCACAAAGATCCCTTTGCAGCCCTAAATGAAGATATTGCAACATATTCTCAGCTAGGTGAAGTCCTTATAGTGGGGGACTTCAATGCTAGGTTTGTAAGTGCGCAAGCTAGCATTTTTTATTGTAAAGAAGACTGCGACCCTATCTGGCTTACAAAAGAGAGTAATCATCAGTGGGAAAGAATTTCAGAGGATAAAGGTTGCAATCTCTTTGGTGAACAATTGCTTACACTATGTGGGGCTTTCAATTTAGTCATTGGTAATAGTTTGACTAGATGAGAAAATTCCGTTAATTTCACTTGCAATACTTACAATGGAGAAAGTGTAGTAGATTATGTAATTTGCTCGCATAGTTTGTGTGAGAAAATGGAGGAGGTGTTGATTAGAGATCAGATTTGGGACTTAAAATAAGATCACAAGACAATTTATTTAAGTTTCTCTTGGACCGGAAAGAAGCAATTAGGGTAAAAAACTCAGCGTGTTCAACAAAATATCCCAAAGAGCGGAATTCTTTTGACTCTAGAAAATTGTAATACCTTCAAAATAATGCTAGAGAGGCTCTTTGAGAAGGATGAAATCTCATTTCACGGCCTTCACAGTCACGAATTAACACACTTAATTAAAAGCGCACTTGCAGAGTGCAAAAGAGCAAAAATTAAGAAGTCTGAAACAAATTGCTTTCCAGTTAATGTTTGGTTTGACAAGGAATGCAAAAGGGCAAGGAGAATGTGGGAGGAATCAGACAAGGATAACATAAATCTCAAAGCTTACAAGCAAATATTAAGAAAGAAAAAGGTTGATTTCATGGTTTCGAGGAGAGAATAACTAATCCTCCTCGGGAAAAATAACCCCAAATTATTCTGGAAGGAGCTCCAACCAAGAAAGGTGCAAACTGAAAACAACATTACAACTTCTAAATGGTTTGACTATGCAAGACAACTTTATGAGTAGGATCCCAAGATTGACCCTCATCCCTTGGTCAACACAAACACAAAACTCTTCATGGTGCAAGAGGTAGAGATGGGAATCAAGAAGTTGTCTGTTGGAAAGACAAAAGACTTAGCTAAACTTCAAGAAAAGTATCTAAAGTGGGGTTTAAAAATTCTTGCACCTCACATCACAAAAATTTACAACATCATACAACATGGGTTCCCCATGGATTGGACAACTAGCCTCACAATACCTCTTTTCAAGAGTGGTGATGTCAATTGTTGAAGTTCGACAAGAAATTTCAGCACCTACACTAGTGTGGGACCAAGAGGTCCAAGCAGCACCTACACTAGTGTGGGACCACAAGTCTTAGCAACACCTACATTAGTGTGGGACCACAGGTCTTAGTAGCACCTACATTAGTGTGATACAGGTCTTAGCAGCACCTACACTGGTGTGGGCTAAATTTGGTGCATGTATATTTTATTTATCCCTTAATTAAGATGGGAAATAAAATGTAATCTAATATCAAAATAACTTGTAATAGTTAACTGAGTGTGATAAACTCAGTTAGCTCATGAATTTCGAGTTGAGGGTAGTTGGTGAGGCATGCAAAGTAATTCTACTTGTAATAGAGTTTGAAGTGCAGTGGTGCATTAATTAATGCAGGTTGTAATCAGTTTAACTCAGTTAAGTGAGTTAAACTCAGTTGTGCTAGTTGTAACTGTTTGATACACTAGTGAGAGATCAAGTTAATTAAATATTATTTAATTCACAATCAGTGATCTCACATGCAACTGAGGATTTACTATTATTAGTTGCATGCATGTTAGTTCCAGTGGAGACCCAGTTGAGATCTAGGTGAAAGGGAAGTTGACTATCAGTTGTAGGATTATTGGGTTGCACCCATGCAACCAAACACCCATTGGATTGCCCATGATCCTTGCGCAATCAAGGAAGGCCAAAATTCCCATGGAATAGGGATTGCATTCCACCTGAATTGCGCAAGCAAGGCAGGCTGCCAGGAGGTAGAAAATTGAGTAAGTATTGGTCAGTTTTATCCAGGGCAGTGTGAGACAGTTAGCTGAGTACAGGAGGGATCTTGTGAGAAGAGTTGTATGTAATTGTTTCATGTATCCATGCAATATATACAATATAAGATAGTGGGGTTTTGAGCATCAATCTTTCCCTGGGAAATTCTCTGTGTTGTGGTTTGATTGATTCTTCTTTGCTTCATGTGATTGGTGATTTTGTTTTTTAATTCCGCAATTGATTCGTAGAATTGATTCGGTATCTAGCTTTAGCACATTGTTAGATTGGATTGAATCCATGATATACATGCTTGTTGTATAATTTCTACATCAATAATCCCTCTAGTTATAGGACCATAATGATAAACCCCTTGTTTGCAAAGTTATTCGGAAGCATGTTAGAAAATAAAATCAGCAAGTGGGTAGAAAAAAAAGATAAACGTGCTAAAGGGAAAGCAGGTTTTATAACTAAACATTCCACAGTTGATCATTGCATAACTTTAAGGCACATCATTGAAAAAGTTTTGGAAAAAAAGGAAGAAGTTTTTTATGCTTTGTTGATTTCAGAAAATCCTTTGACATGGTTCCTAGGGATAAGATTTGGCAAAGAATGGAGGAACTCGGGGTTCCGAGGCATTTGAGAGCAGTTGTGCATAGGCTGCATGAAGAGGTGAAAGTCAAAATTAGAACTTCAGTAGGCATTTCTGAAAGTTTTAGAAGCAATATTGGGGTCAAGCAAGGTTGACCATTGTCTCCTACCCTTTTTAGTTTATATATTGACAAACTTGAAGAGTGGCTAAATTTGCAAGGGGGTGATGGCATCCATTTGGGAAAGTTCGTTATAAGGCTTCTTTTGTACGCAGATGAACTTATTCTGATTGCTAAATATGATTTTGGTTTGCAAGAGCACTTAATTTCCCTTGAATTTTTTTGTAGAAGGGTGGGGATGCAAGTCAATATTAGCAAAACGAAAGTAGCTGTTTTCTCTAATAAAAGAAAGCATAACCAGCATAAATTCTACTTTGAAGGCAACATCCAAGAAGAAGTTTCAAATTAAAAATACCTCGGAATTGACTTCAACAAAAAATTAAGTTGGTATGGTTGTAGAAAGAAAAGAACTTTGGGGGGTTTGAAATCATTTTATGTGTTTCAAAACAAGTGTAGAGAGGCAGAGCTATGTGACTAGAAAACAACTCTAACACTTTTTGGGCTTCTAGTGATCCTGGTGATTCTCTACGGTTGTGAATTGTGGGCGAGTAACACATTCGAGATGCAGTGGAAACAAATTGATCAGAAGCGTTTGATTACAAACAAATTCAAAAGTAAAAGTGTAGTTCCTTATGCTATCTTGTTAAGTGAAACAGGGGTTTCTCCTATTGAAGCAATTGCTATGGTGCGAGTCATAAGGTATTTAAAAAAATTTGAACAAATGGAAGAGGGTAGATGGCCTAAGGTTGTGTTTAATGACATATTGTGCAAAAGAAAGAAGACTTGGAAGCAGAAAAACAAAAAATGGTTTAGTAAATGGGGTATTTACTTGAGCATGTGTCCCATAAACAATAAAGAGATAAAAACTTTTGTTATGGATAAGTTCCACAAACGTACTTGGGATAAATAGCTAGGGAGAAAGAAGAAGTATTATATTGAAGAATTTAATCCCACTCATAATCATCAACAAAAATCGTACATAGGGGTTGTGTTAGTGTGTTTGGTGCACGCATGTACGAAATCACACCAACTTAAGGGGTGTGGTTTACCCTCTTAAGTTATTGGTCACAAGAAGAAAAAAAAGTGGAGTCAAGCAAGTTGGTGGAACATGCTAGAATCATAAACATAATAGATAGAGAAATAGCATGCATATACATACTAAAACTAAACTAAAACTAAAACAAATAAAACAAAAGCTCTAAATAGAATCTAACAACTGCAATAATCCAAACGGTGGCTCTTTCAGCCCCTCTTATTGAGTGCTGGTAGGAAATGAGGATGAAACTTTAACCCTCTTGCCAAAGGGCCCTTGGAACTTGGGTTCTAAGTCCCAATGCAAGGATGTCTTTACTTCCAAGATTGTTTCGGTGCAAAGTCTCCCTCTCTCTACTGTGGTGGACTGATATTTTTGGATGGCCAACAATTGAGTCCCCTCTATCTCAGATCCGGATCACACACTGCTGGTATTTCTTGGGGAAATTCTGCCCAGCATAACAATGTGCTCTCAAGTTCTTCATCTCTTGGTGGCCTTATATAGGAGAATTCAAATCCTCCTTCCCTCTCTTGGTACATTGTGGATGGTGACCCAAGAGAGGGGGATGATTCCATTGTGTGCCACAAATATTCCATTGTGTGCTCCCTTGATGTCTGAGGAAGCTTTGGTGGTTGTCCTTAGGCGGCTTCAAGTGTGAAATCACTGTCCTGGAGTGTGCTTTTTGTGGTCCCAGAAAGTGACTTTCGCCACTCCTAGGATTGCACGCATTTCGGGTCAAAAGGCGCTCTTCTTAAAGGATTATGCGCACAAAAGCATTTATGACTTGCTCAAATTTGATTTTCCTCTGACCTTAGATATTTTTAAATACTTTCCAGATTCTCTAATGTTTCTCAGCCCTGTAAATCCTTCTTCCTGACATTAAATAATGTCGTCTTTGCTTGTACGATTTTCCAGTGTTAACAGGGGCCAATATTTATTGGAGATCCAAAATTCTTATTGCTTAGTTAAGGACTAAATATCATCAACTCCGTTGTGAAACAGGGCACTAGAAAAGGCCAAAAGAAATGCTAAGTGATTATCTTGCAGAGTACAAATCTCAATCAAGGGCTTTCAAGGAGAATCTCGGAGACCATGAAACAACAACATAATAAAAAGACATAATATATTTCTATTGTCTACTTTTGATGGGTCATCCACAAGCACAAAAAAGGCTTGGAGGAAGAAGTTAGATGCATTCTTCCTGCTACATCCAATAGCGGAAATAGAAGTTGTTGAGATTGCAGCACTGCACCTTGAGGGTGAAGCAAATATTTGGTGGTTCAACCATTTGAAACATGAAAGAGTGACTGCTTATGTAGATTTTACTCAAAGGTTGATCAAGAAGTTTGATAAGAAGAAACCAAAGGTTATTCCTATTGAGACATTTCCTAACATATATGAGAAAGCACATGAGGAGCCAAGGGAACATGTCAGCATTATCATTCCGGAAGGAGAGAAACTTCCACCACCACTTGCTGCAAGAGTACTTGCATCAGGAGAAGGAACACTTGCATCTTTGCAAGATGGTCTTGATCTCTTGACATTGAGAGTCCCATGCATTATTCAAGAGATGCATGAGGAGGAAGAGCCATATACCAACGCTGGTGCAGAAGTAGAGGAGCAACCATCACCATCACCAACAGTTGGAGTAGTCATTACACCGGTAGGAGGAACCCTTGTAGCTATACAAGATGTTCCCAAGGATCAACTTAGCCAAGGTATGAAAAAATTTCCACCTCCTATTATTTCAGCACATCATGAGGAGAGTTGTGGGGACATGCCATCAAGGAAATTTCATGACCAAGGGTTAAAGAACATTACTGATATGGAGCAGCAGACTATCACTGCGCAGAGGACCCTTGACTGGTTCAAGGAGGAGATTTATAACCATCCCAGTTTCTCATTGTTGAGATGCACACAACACTTTGGGTTGGAGTGTAGAGTTTTGGAGGATAGGATGAGCATAATCCTAATCAATCCAATTCAAAACTGTATGTTCAACATTGTGCATGATCATGAGACAACATATGCACCATCATGGAGATCCACAACGCTGTCACTAAGTAGCAATGATGAGTTGGGGGCCCAACTATTATTGGAGCATTCCAATGGCCATTCTACTTGTGTAGCATTGGATAGGAAAATGGTTGATGAGAGACATATTATGATGGATAACATCTCCCATTATTATGATGGACCCTTCTTGATGAGCATCTCACAACTCAATGAGAATATTTTTCCTATAGCATATTTGGAACCTTATGGGTTCAACTTGGGCATTGATAAGTGGTATTTATGTAGAGATCTCCAGGAGGTTGCACTTCAACATACCATGGAGTGAAAATATAGTCATCAGATTTGGGAGGATCGTATTCTCCATTGGATGAATACCAATTCGGAGCATGATGATGAGATGAGGAGGCAACAAGAGTTATTGTTGCTTTGGTTACTCTTGGGAGAGTATGGGTTGATTTTATCCCATACCTTGCATGATGTTTCAGGAGTAGATGGTGGCACAATCATGGTGCAAAGGGTCTACTCCTTCGCCTTGGAGGATCAGGAGGTACTTCCACATAGGAAGGAGTCTCCCATATATAGCGACATTCCAGTGTGTGACTTTGGCATTTGGCATGTCAAAGAGGGGAGTTATGAGATGACATGAGCCTTATCATAAAGGCCAACAACGCTGTCACTTGGGAGTTTTGATCTATTGATGGAGTGTTACAAGGATCACTTCATATATGAGGTACATGATGGGAAAGTAGGAGATGAAAGATGTAGAGTGGTGGATGGAGGACAAGACCTTCTTGACTTGGATCTCCAAGCACAAGAAGAAGGCTCTACATGCAACACATGGTTCATTCCTTTCCATTCACCAAGGTTTCATGGAGAAACATCAGACCACTATGGAGAGATTTCCATGGGAGGAATCATCCATGGATCTCATCAGCAACTTGCCCAAAATACATGGTAAGAGTTGTGTTTTTGTACTTATTGATCATATAACAAAGTATTTTCATTCTCTTGCCATTTATATACAGTGCATTGCTCCACAAGAGGGCAAACCTTTATTTGGACTTCATGGTCCTTTTGAGACCAACATCAGTGATGGAGATAGCCATTTCTTGTATGGCTTTGGGCAAGTATTGTGATATTCTTAGTATGCTCAGTTGATACACAATTCCATTTACTACCTTCTAGTAGATGAGAAAACATGCACAACTAGCAAATGGTTGGGAGACAACTTGCCACATTATGTTCAGAGACAACAGGTAGCAAAACTGTGTTGTAACCACTTGGGAAACTATTGGCACCATCTATAATTTCACATAACACTCAATATCTTTCTCATTTTTATGCCATACTGTGATGATGTTCTATTCACTATATGTGGGATGGCTTGGGCAAGCAAGGTTCCTAGAATCGAAGAGTGGGTCTTTGAGGATCCAGTTGCCCTTTTTCCTCTTGAGGGCAACATTATTACAGCCCAAGATCAACAGCAAATCTACAGATATCATAAGTGGAGAGAGAGACAACGTGGGATGGAAAATTTGGTCCATCATGTTCATCCATACATCCCATCTACATTGAAGGAGCAAGAGATGGAGGAGTTTTTCTACGATTTACCACTTTGGAGGGTGACCCATTTTGTTTGGATGATAGCTTGGGGATTGAAGCTTCTCATGGGGATTGAAGTTCCCAACATTTTCAGATCCCACGCCTCAAGAAGGCATCTAGACAACATATAGTTGCCTCCATGGATATCCCACTTCTTCATGATGAGAGCCATTTGGATTTATCACCAAGGCTAACTTGTACACTTGGGAGGAACAACTAGGGGACATATTGATGAGAGAGCATCTTGTTCAGTGGAGGAGCTTATTAGATGAGGATGCTACAGGAGGAGGAGAGGAGGCTTTGTAGTATCTATCCTTGTAGTTGCTTGAGGACAAGCAACATTTGGGAGGGGAGGACCGTAATATTCCCAAATTAGCTTGCAGCTAATTGGAATATCAATTTTTGCTTTTGTCATTTAGATAGATGAATAAGTGGGTAGGGAGACCCATAAATCTCTTTAGTAGGAATAAAACCAATTATCATGTGAATGTGGATCATTGTATTAGCTGAATAAAGCACTTGGAGGTATGAACAGGGGCTATATCACGTGGACAAGGTCAATGTTTACCAAATAAACAAGGTTGTTATGGAGATAGTGGAGGATTAATGGAGGGAAACACAATCATTTAGGAGGAGTGTATGCATGAGAGTAACTCCTTTAATGAATGAGACCTAGGGTGAGGAAGCTCACCAAGCATAAAAGGAAGAGGATGGCAGCCATAGAAGACATGATTTAGATTATTGATATTGTATTGGTCTTGCATGACTATTTGCACGCTTCAGCTGTTTCGCGAAGTCTGTTGTGCTGTTTAGCACAAGGGTGTTTCCGAGCGTAAATCCCACCCTCATCCTCGGGGGACTTCGACTGCCTACTCAGGAGAGGTATATTGAGCATCATTTCCACAATCTGGCATTTTTCCAAGCTTAAGCCATTATTCCGAGCACAGTCTTCTTTCAAGATTGTGTTGTGTTTTAGGGTTGCAGTAGTGGAGGGTTGAGAAACCCAAATTATGAACCTGTTTTCCAGTGGAGGGATCAACCCTTCATCCGAGAGGCTATTGAGGAAGTACTTAGAGCTTCATTCCACCATCCAACATCAGGCCAAGTAGCACCATTCACCCACAGCGCAGTCTCCTCCAGAAACTGTGTTATTTTGTAGTGCAGGGTCAAGTACCCAAGTTCTTGACCCTATTTTCCAGTGAGGGGACCAGCCCTTCATCTATTGAGTTGATTGGGTGCTATTGCAACTTATAGATCATTTCATCAGTCCCATATCAACAGTCATTCCCATGGAGTGCATAATTCAGTCAGCAGGGGTCTAGTGGGTAACCCAAAAAGGGCCGAAAATCCAAACTTAGAATCTGGCCAAACCATTTCTGGGTTTTTTGAGTAGAATCTGTGGTTAAAATACCGGATCATTCTGAGCACTCTAACAACCTTCCACACATGGTTCTTCTTCTCAGTAGCAGTATTTTCCAGTAGCAGTAGCAGTAGCAACACACATTTCCAGTGCTAGTTTTCTTTACTGTATTTCAGCCATGTTGTGGCTTGAGTGCATTCCTTTTGGAGCAATGTGTACTTTCATGGTTTTTGATGTATAATGATATATCTCAACTTTCTCCTTCCCATATGTATGATGTTTTGATGTATTCCGGAAGTTTTCTAGTTCTACATGTTTAGTTCTTATTTTACTGTAGTTGGAATTGTGCATATGTTCTATATTCCCGTCTTTTCCATTTTGGAATATTACATAGTTACTTTTCCAATAGATATCACCTTAGAGATTGATATCATGTGTACCCTTAGAGTGTAGTGATCCACATATGTATGAGCCTATAGGTGTTATTATAGGTTATTTGTGTGGGAAGTGGCCTACATCTGTATTTTTGGACTCCCTTACCTATCATATAACTAGAGGAAGGAGAGAGTATTTTTCATAACATATTCATTTTCTCACTTGTATTTACTCTTACGATAAGGTATGACTAAGAAAAGAGAGTTTGTACTTACTCTCACCTTCTCTTAAGTCTTTACTTGTACTTGTACTCTCTCTCTCTCTCTCTAGCGTTTCTTGGTCTTCTTGGAGTGTCCTAGAGCATTTTAGAGTTATAAGGTTAAGTTTTATCCTTTGGATATTGGAGATCAGGGTATTGGATTTGGGGAGAAGAAGAGAACAGGAGGATGTCTTGTGTTGGTGGTTATGTTGGAGATATTATTGCACTTGGATCTTCTTCGTTGGTCAAGGGTTTGATTATTTATCCTAGTCAGGGATTTTTGGATAGTTAGAGTTTTTGTACTAGTATTGAAAAAAGGCATTTATACATTTTTAGTTTTCCACATATTGTGTCATTTTTATATTTGAAATTCAACTATATATATTCTTTATGATGTAATATTTAAATTTATTTATGTCTTGTTGATTAGATATAAGTAAAAAGGAAATTTGATAAGTGTTTTAATATAGAATGAAAAATATAAGGGATTGATTTTTTTGTTGTTCTATTGTTGTAATTACTATTGTAAGAGTGCATTTTCAAATCTGATTATTGACTAATAAGTTGTAAGACTAGAAGGGGTTGAAAATTATCTCATTGTTTGCTATACTTTCTCCTTAAATTGTCAAGAAATTTGGGGTCGTTTGAAGTGACTTATTGTGATATTTGATTGTTTTTTATATGTTAATTTGTAGCAATCTAAAGGTTGAAAATTCTAGGGCTGAGATCTAGGAAACCATTTAAGATGACGATGAATTTTTATTTTTTCAATAATTGCACGTGTATGAAATTTCCACATGGTTTCATAGCTTGTTATGGTTGAGATCACCCTGGAGGAAGAGGGTGTTTTTGTTTCAAATAGAGTTTACTAAAGAAAGGTACTTGAAATATTTAAATTCATTAGGTGTGAAACCCTACGTTGCTTGGGAAGAGCATTTGTTCCCTATAACAGGTTTTTTCTATATCATTTATTGTTGATTTTTTGTGCACTTAATATTTTTTAGGATGTATAAGGTGACTCTTAGTCTAAGAGAGTGTGATAGATTGGATGGGGCTTCCACTTTTATTCCATGAAACCTCAATCTTTGTATTCTTATAGAGGAGGCCAATATTTGGGAGAATGTTGAGAAGGAAATTCTCGAGCCTACCAATCCAACATAGTTGGTTGTTGATTAAAAGAAGGAAGCCAAGGTGAAGATAACCATTCTTGATTCCTTGAAGAATGTTTTCATCCCACACATATAAGATAATAAGTTAGGTAAGATCATGTTTTATTTTTTAGTTGAGTTATTCAAAATTCTTATGTTTCTTAATATATGCTCTTGCAAAACCAGCTCTCAACCATATGCATGAGAAATATAGATGATATGGTGAGCTACCTAGCCATGATCAATTGACTAGCATTGGACCTAATATGGAGGATCAATAGATAAGTGTCCATCACCCTTTAGAGGCTTGCTCCTTCTTGGAGAAGTTTGATTTAAGGTATTTATCCTTGAGATATCATACCAAATTCCCAAAGAATTAGGTTGATATTGTGTAAGAATAAATCAAATTTCAATCTTGTTAAGAGAAACAAGGGAACATAGATGTTATCAACCTTGTTGAGAAGAGGAAGAAGGATAGCAAGAAAGGATTCAAGTAGGAGGATGGGGCGGATATAAGAAAGAATGTGATATGAATTTACGAAGGGAACGAAATGAAGTACATATTTAAAACCAAAACATAAAGATATATTGAACTCAACTTCAATTAATAAATGGAAAATTCTAAAATTGTATACATGCAAAATGAAAGAAACCTAGCTCTAATAGTGGTAGTTTATCTCTGAGAAGACATGTGATGGCTACACACCTTCATAAAATATGTTACAATAAGGTTTTAAATTATTTTTCATTATGAAGAAGTAATGAGAAACCCTAAACATCCAAAAACCTAAACTTAAGAGATGAAGCGCCAAAGGTTTATGGGCCCTAATGGGGTAAACTGGAACGTAAAATTCCCAAGGTCGTAACTTTGACATACTATATTTATTTTGCACACATGATAGCCCGTTGGAAAGGTCCATCCTAGGAGTACGACTTTAAACCTTTAACAATTAGATAATTTCCCCAAAAAACGTCGTTTAGGGCCTCAAAACAACTTCTGAAATTTAGGACCTGAAAACTACCAATATAGAAAAATTGTGTTGTGATCTAATGGAATAGGAGGTTTTCCATCAATATCCACTTGGATCAATCCTACCCCCTTGGGAAACATGGTCTTTGTTGTGTTGAGTGCCTCCAAGAGATGGGAAAACTTATGTTGAACTTGGCCCCTGGCTAGCCACTTGCCTTGGTGCAGGAGTTGGTATGATTTGACAACCTAATACAGTTGGACCCTTTGTTGGAAAGAGTAGTTAATTTGTGTGTCCACACCTAATCAATTATTGCTTGTGCAATGCAATATAGGTTGAGCTATGTTAGTGTCGGTTGCTCTGTATTTTCTGATGTGTTTAACAATGGTGGAAAGTATGGCCGAAGGTGGTCGACATTGAACATTGGGTATAACCAAGGAATATGGGGATACTTAGCATAAAAGCATTGTCACCCACAACCTTGGTGATGGTGTAAGGTCCATAATGGAGTATTTGAAGCTTCCAATGAGCCCTTGCAAGATGTTGCTTCTGCAAGTGCAACTAGACTTTGTCTCTAACTTGAAACTTGTGTGGCACCCGTTTTTGATCATTCTATTGTTTATGCTTAGTATTAGATTTTTGAGAGATATCAAGGACATATTGGAGGATGTGATAAATATGTTCAATACACCTGGTAGCTTTGTTGGCATTAGATTGAACATGCTCAAATTTTTCCTTTGTAGTGGCAAGGGATAGTGCGACATTAATGAGACCTAATGGTTGAAATATCAAGCCCACTTAAAAGGGGTTGTGGCCAATTGAGCTATGAAGAGATTTGTTGTAGATGTGCTAAAGATAGTGAATACTCTCATCCCATGTGTGTGGATACTTGGAATTGTATATGCACAAAATATGCACAATCATCCTATTGATGACCTTTGTCAAGCCATTAATATGGGGGTGGAAGGCACTTGATTTGGTAAGCTTGGTGTCCAACAATGATTCGAGGCTCAAACAAAATGCACTTAGGAACTTGATATCCCAATCTGATGATGTTTGGTGGGATCCCAAAATGTACGCACACCCATTTTAAAAAGAGCTTGGCAGTGGCTTTGGTTGTGATACTCTTTTTACAGGCATACATGATGGCCATTTTAGAAAATCTATTGACAACCACAAACATACAGTCATTACCATGCATGTTAGAAGGAATTATAGACATATAGTCCATCAAGATGGATTACCAAAGTTGATTAGGATTAGGCAGAGGGGTGTACAATATTTCATTCTTAATGGTTGGTTTGGAAATGGCATAGGTAGTGCAGGACCTGATATACTTGCAAACACCTTGTTGAAGTCTCGACCAATAAAAATGATTCTATAGTATTTCCACTATCTTTTCCACACTAAAGTTCCTTGCTACCCGAATGTAATGTGCCTCATAAATTAGCTTGGAACACTCGCTTTAAGGAACACACAAGTGTCCCATGTAGCATAACAGTGCATCTTGGAGGTGGAAGTCTAGAACTTGCTTGCCTGCTATCAACATTTGGTATGTGGCAGAGAAATCTAAATCACTATTATATAGTTGTGTCCATCTAGAGGTCTCATTCCTACAAGAGTTGAGAACCGTGGCCATTGCCACAACTGAAGGCCAACTGAGGCAATTTGCGATGTGATTGGTGCTACCATTCTTGTATTTAATGTTCAAGTGGAATTGTTTTAGATATGTAGACCATTTTTGATGGTGTTCATTCTGCAACTTCCTTATGTTTGCATAAATTGAAGAGGTTGATGATCTATGTGTATTATTATCTCCTTCCCCAAAATATAATGTTTTCATTGTTAGTAGGCTTGCATGATGGAATACATCTTATTATCATAGGTGGGGTATCTCCATATAGTATCAGAGATTGTATCACTATGATAGGCCACTAGATGTCCTTGTTTAATGAGGGATGCACCA
This sequence comes from Pinus albicaulis, assembly GCA_034641835.2. Lineage (NCBI taxonomy): Eukaryota > Viridiplantae > Streptophyta > Pinopsida > Pinales > Pinaceae > Pinus > Pinus albicaulis. The sequence continues at coordinate 398,167,903 of CM076575.1, read as the reverse complement.
ATATCATAGTCAAAGGCATATGTCTCAATCTCAAATGGATGTTGCAGGTACATCAATGTGAGGAATGGTGTAGAGCAAAGGTGGTGTTTCAGTTCATCGAATGCCGTCTATTGTGATAAAACAAAAACACACTGCTTTTTCTCCACCCTTGGTAAATTGAATTAAGGGCCAAGCGATATAAGAGAACCCAAACATGAATCTTTGGTATAAATTAGCAAGACCCAAGAAGTTATGAAGATTTTTTAGAGTTTACAAGGTTGGCCAATCCCGAATGACATGGATCTTAGTTGGATCCACATGCACACCTTACTCATAAAAAATGTAACCTAAATATTGTACCTTGTCCTTGTCAAAGGAAAATTTCTTTGAGTTAGCACATAACTTATGTTGTTACAAAGTGTCAAGGACCTATGGAATATGTTGCAAGTGTTATGCCAAAATATTGCTGAAGATGAGGATATTATCCATATATACAACCACTAAAGAGTTGGTGAAAGGCCAAAAGATGTCATCAATTAGCCTCATGAAATTTGTTGGGGCATTTGCAAAACCAAAGGGCATGACCAATAATTCAAAAATACCCTCCTTGGACTTTAAAGCAGTTTTACACACATCATTTGGTTTTATTGGAACTTGTTGATAGTTAGACTTCAAATCAATCTTGTTGAAGTACTTGGCCCCCTTGAGCTAGTTGATAAGGTCGCCAATCTAGGGAATCAAGTACTTGTTCCTCACTGTGATTTTGTTCAGAGTCCGATAATAAATTTAGAATCTATAGGTACCATACTTCTTCTGCATGAGTGCAATTGGGCTCCCACAGGGTGAGGAACTTGGTTGGATGTGCCCTTTTTGTAGTAAATCTTGGGTTTGTCACTTGATTTTCTCATTTTTAGAAGAGAGCAATGGTAGATTGACCCATGGGTAGAATTGTGCTAGGGGTCAGATCAATTGAATGCTTTATTTGACAATGCAAAGGTACCCCCGTGGGTGAGGAGAATACGTCTTTATACTCTTCCATGAACTTATCCACTTGCCTTTATTACACAAAGAATCCTTGTTTGGAGGCAATGGGTGTGCCCACAATCTTCTCCTTACTTTGAGAGAAAATAAAGAAGATGAAAAATTTCCTAGTCATGAAAAATATATTATTGCATTTCTTAGAAGAGATCAAAGAAGTGATAGTATGTAGGGCTACCTCTGGTATCCTATATAGTTTCCGCCCAAAGTAATAAAACACCACGAGGTTTGGACTCATACATAGCATGATGCTTCCATAAGTATGGTTGGCCTAATAAAACATCACAAAATTCAAGGGGAGAAACATCACACAATACCTTGTTTGTGAAAGGATTGATGTTGTAGGGAAGGTGGCACTATTGGATGATGCATAGATCTCGCCCTTGGTGGATCCACCCAATGGTGCATGGTTGCAGGCGTGGTGTTATCGATAGGCCCAAATGCTTTATGACCTCCACTAAGATGAGGTTAGTTTGACTCCAACTATTGACAATGAAATGTAATGGAGCACCTTCACCCACATTTATGAGTGAAGAGATGTTCACCTTCCTCCCAATATTTGTGCTAAATTTACTAGAACTTGGTGGTTGAAACTGTGGAACTAGATTATGCATCAATGATTTATTTCCCCTTTTTTAGGTCCGGTTTGTTATCACTCCTTAGTTTCTCAAGGCTAAGAAAGGAAACTATTGAGGCAACCACAAACCAACTTTTGACTTGGAAGCTAGCCTTACCAAATCAGAGAGGGATCTCTCTAAAATTAATCTCACATCCAATGGAAGTCTTTGGAGAATATTATATTTTTAGGCTAGGTATTTTGCACAGTAGGGTTTTGATTTAGGTTTTGCTGGATAAAGAGCATTAGGTTTAGGAACTGGGCCAATTATTTCAAAAGATCAGTTGCAGTCATAAAATGAGGCAATATAGATGCAATTAGAGACACAAATAAATATGTCATTGTAGTATGGTGATGAGGAAATCATATAGAAGGAGCTAAGTGATCATACATGCATGAATTCACTTGTTTAGAGGATACAAACGCTTATATGATAATCTCAAATAAAACTTAGCATTTCAGACAATGCGTTCTACTTAACATTTAAGAGATTAACAAAAGAATAAATATAGATGGCTGCTAGAAACATCTAATAATAAAATGCATAATAAATACCAAGGAAAACAATTTTACTGACCACAACACATGAATCCCATAAAAATAGCTGCACCTGTATATTAATTCTGCCAAAATCAAGTACCACAGTTCCAAAATGTGTCAACTTCAAGTATCCAACCCTTCTCTTTGACTTGTTTCTGAATACATATGGATGATAAACAAGATTTCCCCTCTAAGGGGCGAATTATGCTCCATAGATACTGATTCATGCACCTATATACTCATTGCCAAATCCTAGGGGAATTAAAAACAACTTTTCCCTAATTAGCTAATTGATTGAGATTATCTCTCAAAGCATTGATTACAAGATTCTTTACAATGGTAATCATTAAAAAAACTAGTAACATCAGTTAAAATCATGAGACAACTATTTACATCAACCTAGTTTTACTTTTAACCTTTTCGTGCAGTAAAAAATATTCATACACAGAAACACAACAAATCTTGCAGAAACACATCAAATGTTCGGCTTGAAATTTTGATAGCTTTGATGAGGTTTTTAGTGTTGCTGAAGACCTGTGGAGAAACTTGGAGATGTCCACTACACCCTGGAGCCTTTGAACCATTCAAAAACATCATTTCAACCTCTTCAAGCTTGGTTTCGAAACTGACTGTCCAGAAACACAACAACAATGTTGGAAAGAGGGAAACAAGGTGTAAAAAAGGCACATTTTGATCATTTTATGAAAATTTATAAATCCTCAAGTATCCTTAAGTAATTTTATGTTATCCATAAACCATAAGCTATCCAGGCATACTTGAAAGTTTTATTTTTGACCTCCTGAGGAAAAGCGTAGCAAACAGTTGTTGCGTTTTTGTAGGATACTTTTTCTTGTGTGCACAAAAACTCAAAATTTCAAAACTTTGTCTCCTTTTTATTTGCTCTCTATCTTGCATTCAAACCACTAATGATGCATCAGCCATTAGGTCTATGATTTTCTTTATTTTGAGTCTCCTTAGAGTCTTTTTTATTTTTCTCTTCATATTATTCACCTTAACCTTATAAACCATGTTCCTAGCATAATAGTGCCTTTCCGTATTTCTTTGCATGGTGGTATCCCTGTATGATTTTTTTAGTAGCTTCTCCAAGTGTTCATTCACTCTCTCAAGTCATTATTTGTTATTTTTCTCAATCTTGGCACCTATGGAGTCATCTATAGCATTTAGGGCTTGAGGAGGAGATGAAGCTTCTACATTCTGTTCCTTTCTAGCCATTTCCCTTGTCATATGTCTCCTATGTTGTATTTGAATGTTCTTCTCTTCCAACTGCTCCACATCAATGATGGATTTACCTTCATCTTCTGCTGTCAAAACACCTTCCTTGCTTACTGATGGAAGGTATTCATGTGACTTTCTCTGCTACATTAGAGTCTATTTCAACTATCTATTCTCCTGTTATAGGAAAGCCACCATGAAATTGGCTTTGGCTAGGTCATTCTTTATCTCTCTAATCTATGTATATTTCTCTTTGATTATGTCCTCTTCTGTCTTATTTCCATGTTGTTCTTCTAGGTTAGCCATCTCAAATTCTAGAGGTACCTCTTCTACATTTTTCAAGGGTAAATCATCTCTTCTCAAAGGTGTTTGATCTATCATGGTTTCAGCCTAACCTACTTCTTCATTGACAACCTCCTTAGATAGTATTTTTTCCTCAGACCTAGTTTTAGTCTTTGATCTAGGCATCTCTTTTTCTGGTTCAGGAGAAAAAAATTACTTTTTACCTTTCTTGTTTGAATTTGATATATTTGTTTTAGAGTGAGATTTTAAAACTGATGGCCTTCTTGATGATTCATCTCCCTGTGGTCTGGAGGATGATGAAGGAGTTCTTTGAACCTTTGATTGGCTTGAGACAGGTAGGAGGGAAGCTGTCTCTAGGAAACTTTCCCATGAAAGGTTTATTTTTGCTAGCTGGCGAAGGACTATCATTTTCACTAGGGCATGATCTTAGGTCCCTATATTAATATTTTAGTCCCTTATTGTTATTAGTATAGCCCCCTTATTGTTATTATTGTACCCCTATAACCCCAATATTGTTATTATTGTGCCCTTCAATTGTTATTGTTAGGTCGGTTAGGATTATATTGTGGTCCAATGGACTCCTATATATAGAAGGAGGTTTTGGTCATTTGTAGCATCGAAGAATTGTTCATTTATGTAATGTATTGGAGGTTTCCCCCTCGAAGTGGTTGATTTCTAAGGTGTTGATCTCTCTTTTTTTCTATTTATGGAGTTGATTTCACAACATTTGGTATCAGAGCTTTGGATTCTAGGGTTTCCCTGCTCCAAACAGGTCATCGTGGAATTTTTTCTATAATATTTATTTACGAAGGTTCAGAAGCTAAAATGTTTAGAGCACGAAGTCGAAATCTTGAGGAACATCGTCACAAAATTTCAGAGCTTGGTTCGCAATATTTTCGGAGATATGATCTGTGGAAGTTAGGGATTTTTGTAGGCTCCTGAATTTAACCTAAACAGGTCATCGCAGAATTTTCTCTATAAATTATTTTTCTACGAGGTTTCAAAAGCTTAAATTTTCACAGAGCGAAGCCAAAATCCTGAGGAATGTTGCGGAAAAATTTCAGAGATTAATTCACATTATTTTGGGAGGTAGTATCTGTGGAAGTTAGGGCTTTTTCAGGCTCTCGAATTTCATCTCAAAGAGGTGATCGTGGGAAAATATTCATAACTCTCTCTCTGAGCATCGAATTGGAATTATGTAAAGAGTAGCTGTAAATAAATGGATTGTAGTTTCCTATCTATCAATTTCAGAGCCGAAGGAGGAAATAGTGACACGTGGCATGTCGTACAAGTTCTCTCTACTGAATCAATCCATAATTAGGTCATTGTGGGAGATTGGACATAACTATGCCTTGAAGAATTCAAATCAGGTCAGACCTATGACATTAGAAATAGGATTCAGAGGGCTACTTCAGGGCCAAATTTTAGATATTGAAGATCCGAACTCACAGAGATAATTCAGTTTCAATATCGAGATCCTCAAAAGCAAGAAAAAAGTGTGTATTTTTTATTTTTTATTTTTATTTTTTCAAATTGCATAAGTCTTGTGTAAAAAATCAGTTTGAAGTGATTTCAAGGGCCTATTGAGCATATATTTCAGTATTGGGTTCTAAAATTCCTCCTAAAAAGAATTCAACACCCATTAAGCCCTCAGAATACTCTACTATGACTCATGAAGATGAAGAATTGCAACATGATCTATCAAAATTACAAGAGAAAGTGCACCAAATTTTTCTCTCGCAAAGAGCAACAAAAAATGAAATGGAATTTTTGAAGAAAGGCGTGGAAGCAAAGATGGATGGTTTGAAGAAAGGCGTGGAAGCTAAGATGGATGGTGTGGAAGCTAAGATGGAGGACATGGAAGAAAAAATGAAAGACAACATGGAAAACATGAAGAATGATCTGAAAGCAGACATGAAAGGTTTGACAAAGTTGATACAAGAAATTATTTTTAATGACGAAAAGAAAGTCGAAGAAACTCATGGTGAGAACAAAATAGATGTTAATCGTGATTTCATAAACTCTATTTTTGGATGGAAGAACCACCATATTCCAAAGATGGATATGAGGAAGTTTGATGGCAAGGATCCCGTAACATGGATACTACAGATGGAGAAATATTTTGATCTCAATAATGTGCAAAACACACAAAAGGTACGCATTGCAACTTTACATTTAGAACATAATACATTTGTATGGTATCGATGGCTTTTCTCTCATAAAAACATTGTCACTTGGTCAATTTTTACAGAGGAAATGATGGCACATTATGAGGATACAAAGAGTAACACCTTATTTAGCCAATTGATAAATCTCAAACAAAAGGATAGTATTAGGAGCATTGAGGGACTTCAGGAGGTGAATGTCTAAAGATGAAATTGATAATCATTGCAGAGAATTCTTTTCAGTTGATGTCTTCATAGGGACTTCAATGGATAACATCCAACATGAATTTCACGTTTTGGAACCTGATTCATTGGAAAAGGCATTTGGGTTCTTGAAAAGTGAAATGTAAAAAAATTCTTAGAAACAGGAAGCCTCTGCTCTGTCTATAAAAATGAAGTGTTCCTATAGAACTTCTATTACAATTGACACACCACAACAATTGGAAGAAAAAATAGCAAAATGGATTTGCTACAGTTGTGATAGAAAATACGCTAAAGGTCATAAGTGTGCCAAGAATAAATTATTTTACATAGATTGTGAAGAGGAAGAAGAAAATGAACAAGAATCTTCAAAAGAAGAGGATATACACCGGGAACCAACACTAGAAGAGGAATAAGTGAGTCCGACCATATCGTGTAATGAATTGGTAGGAATTACCACTCCTCAAACTCTCAAGATAGAAGGACATATCAAGAAGAAAAAGTAATAGTGTTGATTGATTTAGGTAGTACCCATAATTTTATTCATTGTAGGGTAGCCAAGGAATTGAATTGTTTCCTATACCCAGCACCAGAATGTCAAGTGATGGTTGAAAATGAAGGAACTATAAATTTCTCTAGAAAATGCCATAATATCAAGCTAACCATGGGGGAATATGTATTGAATAGTCCAATGCTTTCCATTCCAATGGGAGGCGCTGATGTTGTACTACGAGTACAATGGTTACAATCTTTGGGGATGGTGGCTTTTAATTTTCAAGAACTTTTCTTGGATTTTTTTTTTCTCAGAAGGAAAGGAAGTCAAATTACGGGGTATCACAGGGAATATGGGAAAGATAATAACCTGTAATGTCATGACAAAGCTTCTGAAGAAAGAACAACGAGGCGTAATTGCACAATTATGCTCACTAGAAGTTCTAACATCAAAATTGTCTATTTCTGCAGATCTACAAAAAGTCTTGGAGAATCATTCCAAGGTGTTTGAAACTCCTAAAGGACTCCCACCTATTCGTGATCATGATCATGCTATTCATTTGATTCCAGGAAGTGTTTCTCCAAACATCAGGCCTTATAGATATCCTTAGGTCCAAAAGAGCGAAATTGAACATATGATTGCAAAAATTTTAGAGGCTGGTATAATTCAACCTAGTCAAAGTTATTTCTTTGCTCTAGTAGTATTGGTGCACAAGAAGGATGGATCATGGCGCATGTGTCCGGATTATATGGAGCTCAATAAGCTCACTATTAAAGATAAATTTCCCATTCCTATGATTGATGAATTATTGGATGAATTACATGGAGCAATTTATTTTACCAAGTTGGATCTTCGTTCAGGATATCATCAAATTAGAATGAAGACTGAAGATATTCCGAAACAACATTTCGAACTCATGAGGGTCATTATGAATTTTTGGTCATGCCTTTTGGCCTTACCAATGCACCTTCTACATTTCAAGGGTTGATGAATTCCATTTTGAAACCCTTCCTTAGAAAATTTGTGCTAGTATTTTTTGATGATATACTAATTGTTTGGTCAATTTAGTGTGTCCTAAATTGCTGCATTTAATTTGTCAATCCGGGAATCGTAAGATGATGAAGTGCGGCGCACTATATGTGCAAGATAACCTATTTCTTAACTTTTTGTCGTTTTTGGTTTTCTAAGGTGAAATGGAAATTCTAAGATGAAAACAAGTTTGGTTATGTTTGTTCAAGGAAGTGATATCCCCTATAATGATTTACCAACTTGAAACTTTAAAAGAAAATTGAAAATTACAATGACAAGACTTGAAAGAAAGTAAAAGTGTACTGCTGAAATGAAAAGATGCTGCTAATCTAATGAATCAAAACAGTAAACTAGTGAACATGAAAACCAAACTATTCTTACTGCCAACTAAACACAAAAGAAACTATGCTTAAGGAAATTCAAAATTGCAACAAAATAAATCTAAATCAGATTACATCAATTTATCTTCTGACCCTTCATCATTAGTCCAACTATGATTTTCGGAAGTAATCATAAACAACTTGAGTAACTGATATTTAACTTGCAGAAAGTAAACTAATATCAAACCATACATTCATGATTCAATCCCTCACCATCAGTCCAGCTGTGGCTTTCGGAGGCAACTGAAGATGTCATGCACAATTTAATATATCTAAATTGCAGAAAGGAAACTAATACTAAACTACACATTTCATAATACAATCCCTCACCATCAGTCCAGCTGTGGCTTTCGGAGGCAACTGAAGATGTTATGAGCAGCTTAATATATCTAAATTTGCATAAAGGAAACTAATACTAAACTACACATTTCATAATACAATCCCTCACCATCAGTCCAGCTGTGGCTTTCGGAGGCAACTGAAGATGCTATGAGCAGTTTAATATATCTAAATTTAACTACTGAAGCAAATGAACAAAACTGAATTAAACAAAGAAGTACTGAAATTAAACAAAAACTAAGAAAAACACATTAGCAGCAGAACAATGTTAATTCCATGTCATTAGTCAAAAAGCTATGAAAATGCCCGGGCTGCCTATCTATAACCTGAAACAAGAACACTGATCAATGATTAACAACATAAAACATGAAAGACAGAAGTGAAATGGAAATTATGGAAGTTCATAAACAGAAATGAAGCAAATGCAATGTATGAACATATGAATGGATTATGGCACAATGAGCTTTAAAGAAACGAAATGAGAAATATACACTAATGTACAAAACCTTAGCTGAGCAGGGGCCCTCTACACCAGCCTTGGCAACGGTCCTCAAATACGAATTAAGTTGGAAAACAGAGTCTTCTTATATTAAAAAGCAGTCATTACAGAACGGTGATGTTACGGCACAAGTGCAGCGTAATCACACTATAGAGCAGACTTATAAAAGATAACAGAAACTAACATCGACTAACTCTATATGCGTATGCAAACGCATTATATATAACAAAAGAAATATAATTGTCTCCTAAAGTTCATGCTGGTGGAGAGCACGTAGACCACTACGTCCACGGATCTAGGATCATGGCCGTGTTGGAAAGTAAATCTACGAGGAGTGGATGCTTGAATTCGACTAAGGAGCCATGTACAGATGTCGATTTATCCTCCGCAACTTAGAAACGGCCGTATGAATCTTCATGTGACACGAAACAGAGTCCTGCCAACATGAGACTCTATGGTTTACTTCCATGTGGACGCCTTTGACCGCGGCTTCTTTAGATGAGTTTGCTCGAACCAATAGGACACGAACCATGTCCACATCATTCTTGACCTGCCCATGTGGCTCGTTTTCCTTGTAGACACCTGTAGCATAGAGTTTCACAAAATAGCTGCGGAAAGTTGCAGCAGCTGCGGAAAGTGGCAAGATTCCGCAGCCGAATGAACAAAATCTAAATCAAATAGCAAACACAAAAATATAATTAAAAACCATGTTAGATGCTCTTTTGCACATGATATTGACAACTTGGGAGGTTCAGTTGAGTGAAAAAGGTATAGAAAAGTGTATGGAAAAGATGCAGATTTGAGACTCAACATACCCCCACTGTGAAGGTGTTGCATGTCCTCATGCAACCAAAATTTTGATAATCTTCTTCAGTTCATGTGCCTTGACACTTCAGCCAGCACATCCAATCCTCTCCTCTTCTTCCTTGGTACTGCCAACATTCTGGGTTTCTTCATTAAGCACCTAAATTTGATATTAATGAGTGCTCTGCTCAACTTCTGGCATTTCCTTTTCAATTTCTTATTCTTCTTCTGCCATATTCCCAAATGTAGCATGGTGTTATCATGGATGATTTTGTCCAGTTTGCCTTGTTCTTTCAATGTCTCATTTTCATTTTTGATGTGCCTATTTAAAAGCTCTAGCTCAAAAATTTCTTGTTTTAGTGATTGGACCAAATCATCCTGCAATATATGAGGCTGAATGGACGAAGTACTTGGACCTGTGGCTGCCTTTTCCAAAGATTCTATATAGTCATATACCTCCTGCTGCTTGGGGTCTATTTTAGGTGTCATTTTTATTGGGCTGTCCCCAAAATGCCGTGAAGGAGAATTATCTTCAAAATCTGGCTCAGAAGGGCTCACATCAATATCTTGCTGAGAATGGGATGGAGTATGTTCAATGTCTGATTGGGAATGAAATGAACCAGGTTCACTAACTGACTGAGATGGACTATGGTCAGCTGGGGACTGTTCAGATGTCTCCTCACCCAAATCAATGAAATGAGGACCCTTAATTTGTGTTTTCCTCAATTTTCCCTTAAGTCTGCTGCTTCTCCTCACACACTGTGGTACACTATCCTTTTGTTTTTGTTTTCCTTTCTCTGCCTTCTTGGGTATAGATGACTATTTTTGAAGATAAACTAATCTTTCAGATAGCACTTGATGATCTTCTTCTTCTTCAGAAGGAGTTTTATGTACAGCCTCAATAATTTTTCTCTCTTTTGGTGTTATTGGCTTCTTACCCTTGATTTCTTTCTTCTTCCTCTTTGACAGTCTCTCTTCCCTATCAGCTCTTTCCATAGTAGTAGTAGGAGTATTTTGGATTTCATCAATTGTTCTTTTTCTCCTACTTCTTCTTGCTGTGCTACCTTCAGGAATTCCCTGAGTAGGAGTAATTTGGTTTTCAACATTTATTCTTTTTCTTCTACTCCTTCTTGTTGAACTACCTTCAGGAATTTTCTGAGGTTCCTCAAAGAAATTTCTAACTAGAAATTGTTCCCATGTGTCTTTATTTTCTTTTAACTCCTTTTCAATCAGAATTTTTACAAGGCCGTGGTGATATAGATGGAGTTCTACATCTCCCAAATGTTTCTGAACAGTCACAGCCATTTTCTTCAAGCTATTTAACAGAAAATATGGAAGATTGAGAGCTTGATTATCTAGAAAATTCATCAATAACCTGGTATGGTACATATACATGGACCCAAAACGGCCTTCACATGTAATGAATTTCTGAACAACTAGCAGTAAAGTAGCCCATTCCTCTTTCAATGCATGCACAGGAATTCCTCTTTTAAAAACAATTATGTCCATACCTTGGTTTCGTAAGATTGTTCTCCATGCTTCATCACTGATGCTTTTATTTTTAAACCAACGCTCACCCTCCTGAAGAAGTTCCGTGGCCGTTGCTATAGATGCTTCATTGACCGCAAACTTAAGGTCTCCAATCTCTGCTTCCAAGCCATTAAACGACCTTGCGAATGCCTTCGTCACTTCTTTATGATAACCTCTGAATTTCTGGATAAACCGCAGCCAATTTGCTTTCTTCAATATCTCCTTTACTTGTGGATATCCCTCTATAAACTTAGGTCCTTCCGGCTCTGCTCTTAGCAATTTACCCATTTCTCTTTTCTGTTCTTCACAACTTTGTCTGCGTGAGGGTTCAAATGGAAATAGAACGATTGAATGCACAGGATCGAGCACAATGACTGTGGGAATGTATCATAAAATGGGAATGAGCACCATAAACGGAATGGAGTGAGACTGTGGGTAGATATCCAAGAGTGAGAATGAGCACAAGGAACGAAATGGAGTGAGACAGAACAGAGTGGGGTTTCGTAAACACGGCAGAGACACGACATTCGGCAGCGTTTTGAATTTTGGTGGTTGCACAATAAATATGAGCACGTTTTAACAACGGTTATGGATTTATGCGGCTGTAAGAGTCCTTGGTCAAATCAAATACGTCTCATTGTCTCCGGTGGGATATTGGAACATGAGTGAAAATCGGAAATTTAATGATGAAACCGTTTGTGAATGAATGCGAGAGGATAATATGGAGATCGTGAAAGGTTACGGAATTGTCAATATAATCATTGCACGTAATGGATAGAGCTCATGGTTCAGAACTATATAAAAATGTGTTTTTCAATGCTATTTGAAATAAATTTTATTCATACCTTTGGAATCTTTGCCTTTTCCCTTCGTCTTCAACTAATTGATCTCCATTGGTGTCTTGAATGCTCCATGTCTTCATTTTTGATCCTCTCACCTGCATTTTATTTCATAATTATGGAAATAACATCTGACTGTACATTCTCTTTGAAAACAAAGTAGTAGCTGCGGAATCTGCTTCTGGCTGCGGAAACTGGAGTCAGCTGCGGAAACAGATGTCAGCTGCGGAAACTGACACAGCTATTACTTGGATGAATGGAAATGAACAAATGACAAATGACCAAATGGAAATGGTCATGAAAAAGATTTTTATTGATGGAATGGAATGAAATGGATAAAATGAAGTGGAATGAAGTGAAATGGAAATGAAATGAAATGGAATGAAGTGGAATGAAATGGAGTGGGTGGTGACAAAGCTTGTGAAATGAAAGAGAGATTTTTTTTTGGAAAAATATAGAGTGTCAGGTGTTCCTGATTTTCACCCTATATTTTCTGTATAAGACTGCCAATCAATGATTGGTTTTCAGGCTTATACCATTTTTTTTTTTTTTTTAAAAACTGAAAAGAACAAAAGCTAGGCTGGTGGAGAAAAAGAATTCTTCTGTACCAGCCTGATTGCAGAACTTTCTTGAAACAATTTGACAAAATCCTCTTTTGAGAGTGGCTTATGATAAATTTTCAATCTATGGCCATTCACAATAAGAGGAGTTTGAAACTCATCAATGGTCTTGATTCTTACAGCTCCATTGCTAAAGATCTTGTCAATTTCATATGGCCCAAGCCAATGAGTCTGAAATTTCCCTTGAAAATCTTTAAACTTGGAATCAAATAACAATGCCCAATCTCCTTCTTGAAACTTCTTTTCTTTGATATATTTGTCATGCCATTTAGTTCTTTGATATTGAACTAGATCAGTTCTTAGAATTGCTTCTTGTCCGATCTCATCTAGCTCATTCAACTGCTCCATTCTATGCTTTTGGGCTTCTGATAAGTCCATCCCCAACTGAACTGCTATCTTGAAGGTCTTGACTTGGAACTCAATGGGAAGCAAGACTTCTTTCCCATAAACAAGTTCATAGGGAGAATGTCCCGTTGTATTACTCCATGTAGTTCTGTAGGCCCACAAGGCTTCTGGAAGCCTTTCTGCCCAATCTCTTCTATGTAGATGAACAGTTTTGGTGATGATACTTTCAAGAACTTTGTTTGTGGACTCCACTTGACCATTTGCTTGTGGATGGTAAGGAGTAGATCTTCTGTGCTTGATTTTATATTCTTCCATCAACTTTTCCACCAAATTGGATGTGAATTGGCTCCCCTGATCTGTCACAATTTCTCTTGGAACACCAAAGCGAGTAAAAATATCCTCATAAAGAAAATGAACAACTGAATTTTCAGTAGTAGATACTAATGCTTTGGCTTCTACCCATTTAGTAACATAATCAGTACAAACCAATATATACTTTTTTTGCTTGGATGGTGGATTAATAGGTCCAATGAAATCTAAAGCCCACTTTTCAAAGGGTTCAATGAGTACCTGTGTTTGCAATGGCATTTCATTTGAGAGGGTAGGTTTCCCTACTCTTTGGAAGCTGTCACACCTTTTGACATATTGTTTTGCATCTTTGAAGAGGGAAGGCCAATAATATCCTAAAGAAAGGATTTTATAGGCCGTCCTTTTGTCTGCAAAGTGTCCGCCGCATGGTTCATCATGACATGCTTTAAGAATATCAGGCATTTCATCTTCCCTGACACATCTTCTGATCACAAGATCTGGCCCTGTTTTAAACAATTTGTTAGAAATCCATGAATATTTTGAACTCTCCTGAATAATTTTTCATTTTTCACTTGGAAATAAATGTGAAGGTAGTTTCCCTGTAACCAAATAGTTAGCAATATCTGCATACCAAGGGGTTTTAATAGTTACTGCAAACAAGTATTCATCAGGAAACTTATCTTCTACAGGAGAATCTTCTTTAGTATTATGAATCCTAGACAAGAAATCAGCTACTGTATTCTGTTTTCCTGGTCTATCCAACACAGTAATATTGAATTCTTGCAAAAGTAAAAGCCATCTTTTCACTCTGCCATTAGTAACAGGTTTGTTCATTAAATATCTAATTGCAGAATGGTCAGTATGAATAAAAGTTTCATAGCCTGTTATGTAATGTCTAAACTTATTAATTGCATGAACAACAGCTAAAAACTCTTTTTCAGTCACAGTATAATTCAACTCTGTGGGAGTCAAATTTTTACTGGTATAATAAATGGCATAAGGAACTAAATATTTTTGACCCAACACAGCTCCTAGAGCTGTATCTGAAGCATCCGTAGAAATATGGAAAGGGAGTTTCCAATTTGGTCCTCTCAAGATAGGTGCTTCAGATATTCTTGTTCTCAAAGTTTCAAAAGCTGATTGACAATCAGGATCCCATTTGAATTCACAATCTTTTGTAAGCAATTTGAAGAGTGGAGATGCTATTTTAGTGAAGTTTTCTATAAATCTTTTATAGTAACCAATAAATCCTAGAAAACTTCTAACATCTCTTTGACAATTTGGAATAGGCAACTTGGAGATGACTTCAACTTTTGATCTATCAACCTTAATTCCATCTCCTGAAATATGATGCCCCAAAACAATACCTTCAGTAAACATCATAAAGCATTTTTCATGGCTTAATGAAAGGTTTGTTTTTTTACATCTTATAAGGAATTTTTCCAAATTTTCTAATGCCTCTTCAAATGAATTACCATAAACTGTAAAATCATCCATATAAACCTCTACACAATCATGGATTAGATCAGAAAAAATTCCTAGTACTGCTCTTTGGAATGTTGCCGGTGCATTACATAACCCAAAAGGAAGCACTCGGTAGGCAAAAGTTCCCCATGGACAAGTAAATGTGGTCTTATCTTGATCTTCAGGTGCTACCTGAATTTGATTATAGCCACTAAAACCATCCAAAAATGAAAAGTACTTTTTACCTGCTAATGTGTCTAATACCCGATCGATAAAAGGCAAAGGAAAGTGATCCTTCAAAGTTGCTTTGTTCAATTCCCTGTAATCAATGCATACCCTCCATTTACCATTCTTTTTGGGTACTATAACCAAAGGAGAAACCCATCGGCTATCTGAAATTGGATAAATGAAGTTTACATTGAGAAGTTTTTGGAGCTCTTCTTTCACTATCTCCCTAAGATTTGGATTCATCCTTCTTTGAGGTTGTCTGATTGGTCTACTGTTTTCCTCAATATAGATATGATGGATGCAAGTCTTAGGATTAATACCCTTCATGTCAGTATACTCCCATGCAAATGCAGTAGAATGTTTTTGCAAGATTTTGGTTAGTTCTTCTTGTTGTGACTTTTCCAAATGTTTGTTGATATTCAATGTTTTTCCCGGAAAAATCTCAATAGTAGAACTACCAAACTCTTCCATAGAGTAAAGAGACATTTGTCTTGATGATAAATATTCTATGTCAGATTCCAACTGAAATTGTGTGGGGTCATATTCTGAAGATGTCTCAAAATTTTCTAATGTGTTCAGAATTTGACTATCCTCACCGATTTCAGAAATGGTAAAGACAGGTTGTATAATGTCCTCATCATCGACCCATTCATTGTCTCCTACTTCTGTGATTGCTCTTGCTGGAGGATACAAATTGAATTTCTTTGTCGAATTACCATTAGAAATGTACATGTCCCCAGATCTACAACTAATAAAAGCATCAGCTGTGGATAGCCAAGGTCTTCCTAAGATAAGTGGGTGCCCTCCTAGATTACTCTTGGGAGTCAAAATCATAAAATCTACTGGATATTCCCAAGAATCTAAGGAGACTGAAATATCTTCTAATACACCATCTGGTTTAATAATTGATCGATCTGAAAGTTGCAGTAAAGTAGGTGTAAAAAGAAGGTTAGGAAGTTTTAGCCGTTCCATAGTCTGTCTACTCATAATGTTGATAGCAGCCCCTAAGTCAATCAATGTGTTTGGAATTTCTATCCCATTTATATGTGTCTTGACAATTGGACTTCCTGGATCTACATACTTCTGCATGGTAATTTTTCCCATCATAATATCCGCAATCTTTCCTACCAGGTGGATTCTTCTTGTGTCTTTTAGTTTCCTTCCTGGTCTTTTGAAACTCAACTCCTTTATTGTTTTTGCTAGAATAGGAATCTCTCTAATGGCTTGTAGCAAGGGAATCTTGATACAAACATTCTTCAATTCATCTAGAAAGTCATAGTTAGGCAACAAGATTTGTTTTTCCACCCCTTTGTCAATTTGTAGTCTTTCAGGAAAAGGAGGTGTAGATGAAGATGTTGGTTGCTCAACTATAGGAGTTGTGGGTGTTAACTTTTCTTTTTCTTTTTGCATGCTTGGATTTTGAAGAGATTCTTCCTCAGAACCCTTATTGACTTGAAGAGAGTCCTCCTCAGAGGTATCTTGCTCTTGAATATCTATAGAAGGTTTTTCTAAAAATCTACCAGATCTGAGTTGTACATCGTTGAGAGGAACAATCATATAGGTAGGAAATTGTTGTCCTTCTACCATGTAAGTATTCTGAGGATTCTTATTGTTAGGATTTGGCAATGGCTGAGCTGGAAGTTGATTTGTCTTTTGTTGGTATGGAAGCATGAGTCGAGGATTTGGATTTTGTTGAGAAGGTTGTTGTTGTGGAAATGGCAATGAAAGTTGTGGATTTGGGTTTGGAAGTTGTGGAGCTTGTTGATTTTGAAAAGATGGAGAATATTGATAAAATTGAGCAAATCTCCCATAAGGATTTTGCATACCTTGTACCCATGGCTGATATGAATTTTGATGTTGGGGCCAAGGTTGTTGCCAAGGATTCCAATTTGGTTGGGTTTGAAAATTCATGGGGTTGTTAAACCCTTGAGTTTGTTGTCCTTGCCAAGGTCTCCTTGCGACAAAACAAAGAGATTCTACTGAATTTGGGTCTTCTTGAAAAACAGCTTTGAGTCCAGGAATTGAAGGACAATCCTTGATCTCATTATTTTCTGAGCAAATCATACATGTTTCTACAACTTTTGCATCCAAGGGACATTCCCTTAAAGCATGTTTCTTCCTACATTTCGGACAAAAGATGGCTAAAGCATCTGTTTCTGCTTTCTGCTTGTTTTGGATTTTAAGGGTGTCTAGTTGTTCACTAAAGCTCCCTAAGATATCAGTTTTGAACTCATCAAGCATATTACCAATCTCTGCCCTACTTACCGATCCAGTTGCAGATTTGTTAGCCCTAATAAGAGAAGGATCCCTAGGCCCTTTTCCTGTTTTAGATTTTCCTCTTGAGAGATGGACACATAGTTCTGTTATGTCACGAAGTGGAAGTTGAGAAATGTCTCCTTTCCCATCATGTTTAAAATATCTATCCATTCATCTCTAATGGCTTTTAATATGAGGGCTTTCAAGGTTTCATCATCTAAGTTGCTCATCTTTGCTCTTTTCAAGTTATATTGAAATCTTTCAAGTAAGTCTTCCAAATTTTCATCTTCTTTTTGCATCATTTTGAATACCTCATTCTTGTGATTGGTGGGCTTACAATAGTCCAAGTATCTATCCAAAAATGTTTGTTTCATATCATTCCAAGTCCTAATAGATTGAGTGGCTAATCCCATGAACCATTTCAAAGCAGATCCCTTCAATGTTGAAGGAAACAGTTTGAGTTTTTGAGAGTCTTCCATATAGTCATAAGTTCGGCACACAACTTCAAACTCAAACATAAATGTTTCAGGATCCTCACTTCGCAATCCATAAAAGTTAGGGAGAACAGATGGTGAGATATTTTTCATTGTTGCATGAGTTTCCTCATCAACTATAGGGAAACCAAACAAATTGTCTCCTTCCCTATTTCTACCATTATTTCCTTCACCATTGTTGTCTCCATTGTTTCCTCCTCTTCTACCTCTACCTCTACCTCCATCTATTACTTCCTCTGCCATGATAGTTTCTTTAGAGTCCTTAAATTCCTCTAGTTCTTCTACCAAGGGAGGATGAGAGAGAGAGGGAGGATGAGAGAGAGTCTCTTTGTTTTCTAAATGGGTTTTAGTAGGTGGTATAGGAGAATCCTCTAATTCAGCTGTTCCTTGACTTCCAAAAATCTTAAGGCTAGGAGTAGATGGTGGTGAATCTGGTCTATGCCTTGAAGAAGATGGAGTTATGAAAATCGAACTCTTGGCTTTAGCTATAAACCTTCCCCTAGAATCTCTTGCTCTATGCATGTCATTTTTTTATTTTTTTAAAAAGTTGGGCTAATAATTCTCTTTTTGATCTTCCAGATCACACTAGGTGCAAGAAGAGAGCATACTTAAGAAATTACTAAACCGATAACTCTCTTTTCTGATCCTCCAGATCACACTAGGTGCAAGAGGAGAGCATACTTCAAGAAGTTATCAAGTTTTCCCTTATTTTATGATTTTGGTTTTTTTTAAAAATTAGCTACCTAAAATTCAAGATCTCAGAGAACATGACGCCAAAATGTTTGGTCAATTTAGTGTGTCCTAAATTGCTGCATTTAATTTGTCAATCAGGGAATCGTAAGCTGATGAAGTGCGGCGCACTATATGTGCAAGATAACCTATTTCTTAACTTTTTGTCGTTTTTGGTTTTCTAAGGTGAAATGGAAATTCTAAGATGAAAAAAAGTTTGGTTATGTTTGTTCAAGGAAATGATCTCCCCTATAATGATTTACCAACTTGAAACTTTAAAAAGAAATTTGAAATTTACAATGACAAGACTTGAAAGAAAATGAAAATGTACTGCTGAAATGAAAAGGTGCTGCTAATCTAATAAATCAAAACAGTAAACTAGTGAGCATGAAAACCAAACTATTCTTGCTGCCAACTAAACATAAAAGAAACTATGCTTAAGGAAATTCAAAAATTGCAACAAAATAAATCTAAATCAGATTACATCAATTTATCTTGATCTTCATCATTAGTCAAACTATGATTTTCGGAGTAATCATAAACAACTTAGTCTTGATATCTAACTTGCAGAAAGTAAACTATTATCAAACCATACATTCATAATTCAATCCCTCACCATCAGTCCAGCTGTGGCTTTCGGAGGTAACTGAAGATGTCATGCAAAATTTAATATATCTAAATTTGCAGAAAGGAAACTAATACCAAACTACACATTTCATAATACAATCCCTCACCATCAGTCCAGCTGTGGCTTTCGGAGGCAACTGAAGATGTTATGAGCAGTTTAATATATCTAAATTTTTTGCAGAAAAGAAACTAATACTAAACTACACATTTCATAATACAATCCCTCACCATCAGTCCAGCTGTGGCTTTCGGGGGCAACTGAAGATGCTATGAGCAGCTTAATATATCTAAATTTAACTACTGAAGCAAATAAGCAAAGCTGAAATGAACAAAGCAATACTGAAATTAAACAAAAGCTATGAAAAGCAAATTAGCAGCAGAACAATGTTAGTTCCATGTCATTAGTCAAAAAGCTATGAAAATGCCCGGGCTGCCTATCTATAACCTGAAACAAGAACACTGATCAATGATTAACAACATAAAACATGAAAGACAGAAGTGAAATGGAAATTATGGAAGTTCATAAACAGAAATGAAGCAAATGCAATGTATGAACATATGAATGGATTATGGCACAATGAGCTTTAAAGAAACGAAATGAGAAATATACACTAATGCACAAAACCTTAGTTGAGCAGGGGCCCTCTACACCAGCCTTGGCAACGGTCCTCAAATACGAATTAAGTTGGAAAACAGAGTCTTCTTATATTAAAAAGCAGTCATTACAGAACGGTGATGTTACGGCACAAGTGCAGCGTAATCACACTACAGAGCAGACTTATAAAAGATAACAGAAACTAACATCGACTAACTCTATATGTGTATGCAAATGCATTATATATAACAAAATAAATATAACTGTCTCCTAAAGTTCATGCTGGTGGAGAGCACGTAGACCACTACGTCCACGGATCTAGGATCATGGCCGTGTTAGAAAGTAAATCTACGAGGAGTGGATGCTTGAATTCGACTAAGGAGCCATGTACAGATGTCGATTTTATCCTCCGCAACTTAGAAACGGCCGTATGAATCTTCATGTGACACGAAACAGAGTCCGGCCGACATGAGACTCCATGGTTGACTTCGATGTGGACGCCTTTGACCGCGGCTTCTTTGGATGAGTTTGCTTGAACCAATAGGACACGAACCATGTCCACGTCATTCCTGACCTGCCCATGTGGCTCGTTTTCCTTGTAGACACCTGTAGCATAGAGTTTCACAAAATAGCTGCGGAAAGTTGCAGCAGCTGCGGAAAGTGGCAAGATTCCGCAGCTGAATGAACAAAATCTAAATCAAATAGCAAACACAAAAATATAATTAAAAACCACGTTAGATGCTCTTTTGCACATGATATTGACAACTTGGGAGGTTCAGGTGAGTGAAAAAGGTATAGAAAAGTGTATGGAAAAGATGCAGATTTGAGACTCAACACTAATCGACAGCAGGTCTTGGAAGGATCATGTTCAACATGTTGACAGGGTGCTCAAACTATTGCACGAGAAACGATTATATGCAAAAGCATCCAAATGTTTCTTTGGAGTACAAGAGGTGGAATATTTGGGTCATATTGTATCTCACGAGGGTGTTAAGGTAGACCCTAACAAAATTAAAGTCATTAAGGAATGGAAAGTCCCCACAACCATAAAGAAATTGCGAGGATTTCTTGGGTTAACAGGGTATTATCGCAAGTTTGTTAATAATTATGGGAGAATAGCAGCACCTCTAACAACATTATTGAAGAAAGATTCATTTTCATGGAATCCTGAAGCAACTAACGCCTTTGAACATCTTAAAGAGGTAATGTGCCTAGCACTAGTCTTAGCTACGCCAGATTTCACAAAAACCTTTATTGTGGAATGTGATGCCTCAGGAAATGGAATTGGCGTTGTTTTAATGTAAGAAGGAAGACCCATTGCTTTTGAAAGTCGTACAATCAAAGGAAAGTATTTACAGAAATTTATTTATGAGAAGGAAATGTTAGCAATACTACATGCACTAAAGAAATGGTGACCTTACCTAATGGGAAGACACTTCAAGGTAAAAACTAATCATGATAGTCTCAAACACTTTTTGGAACAAAGACTATCTTTAGAAGAGCAACAAAAATGGGTCACAAAGATGTTGGGTTATGACTTTGAAATAATCTACAAAAAAGGGAAGCTAAATGTTGTTGCAGATGCACTCTCAAGAAAGAATGAAGAGGTCATTGCTTTGTGCCATTCTATTATCCAACTAGATTGAATAAACGAAGCAAGGGATGAATGGAACAAGGACGAAGAATTGTGGATACTCATTCAAAAGTTGCAGCAATATCCTAATACGTCTGATACATTTAGTTGGAAAAATAATTCCTTATGGTACAAATATCGCTTATATCTTTGCAAGAGTTCCCAACTAAAACAAAAGATTCTTTTAGAATTGCACACTTCTCCTTTAGGAGGTCACTCAGGATTTTTAAAAACTTACCACAGGGTGAAGAAAGATTTTTTTTGGGATGGCCTTAAATCTGATATTCAAAAGTTTGTAGCGGAATGTTTGGTTTGCCAACAAAATAAAGTTGAGACAATTAAGACCTCGTATCTTCTACAACCTTTATCCATTCCAAGTCAACGTTGGGAGGAGATTTCAATGGATTTTATCACAGGTTTACCGAAGTCCGAAGGAAAGAGTGTCATCATGGTGGTAGTTGATAGACTTACCAAATGCACACTTTTGTGCATTATCTCATCCATTTAAAGCAAGTACAGCTGCTACTACATTTATGGACACAATTAAAAAGTTACATGGAAACCCAAATATTATTGTGAGTGACAGAGATCCCATTTTTACTGGAAATTTCTGGACGGAGTTATTTTCTTGTTTCGGTACTCAACTAGCTGATAGCTCATCTTATCATCCTCAATCTGATGGTCAAACTGAGATAGTGAATAAATGTTTGGAAGGATATATTCATTGTTTCGTATCTGATAAACAAACAAAATGGGTCAAGTGGTTACCTCTCGCTGAATGGTGGTAAAACACTTCCTTCCATACTGCAGCAAAAATGACCCCATTTATGGCACTTTATGGATATCATCCACCATCGACTACATCATCTTTAAGGGAAAATTCGAAGGTTCAAGCAGTCGAAGATCACATCGAGCATCATCAAGAAGTTCTCCAACTCTTAAAGGATAACCTGAATTTGGCACAAAATCGAATGAAACAACAGGCAGATCAACATCGCAGCAAGAGAAGTTTTGATGTAGGAGATTGGGTATTTTTACGGCTACAAACATACAAACAAATGTCCCTCGAGCAAGCTAAGAAGGATAATAAATTACCGCCAAAGTACAATGGTCCTTACAAGGTGTTGCAAAATATTGGTACTATGGCATACAAATTGGGGCTTCCTGCTTCTTCGCGAGTGCATCGACCTTTCCATGTTTCATGCTTAAATAAGGTTATAGGTGAAAATATTCTAGTTCAAACAATATTTCCAGAACATGATGAGGAAGGAAAAATCATATTGGAAGCTGAAGCAGTCACGAAAACAAGAACTCGATAGCTACGAAATCGATCAATTTCAGAGTATCTCATCAAGTGGAAGAACTTACCCACTGAAGATTCTACATGGGAGGATGAGAATTTTATACAGAAGCACCCAGAGCTACTCAAGCGTTGAGGACAACGCTTTTTTGAAGGAGAGGGGCATGTTATGTCCCTATATTACTAGTTTAGTCCCTTATTGTTATTAGTATAGCCCCCTTATTGTTATTGTTGTACCCCTGTAACCCCAATATTGTTATTATTGTGCCCTTAAATTGTTATTGTTAGGTCGGCTAGGATTATATTGTGGCCCCATGGACTCCTATATATAGAAGGAGGTTTTCATCATTTGTAGCATCCAAGAATTGTTCATTTATGTAATGTATTCGAGGTTTCTCCCTCGAAGTGGCTGATTTCTAAGGCGTTGATCTCTCTTTTCTTCTATTTTTAGAGCTGGTTTCACAACACATGATGAAAGAGGCTAGCTTGATGATCTTTACCTTCATACTGCCTTTTATGTCATCTTCACCAAGCTTTTAAACATATAGTTAGCTAAGTTTAGAGGCTTCTTAGAAGTGAAATGAATTAGTAACTTGATGTGATATTGATAAATTTAGTTAAACCTGCCCTCACAAGTGAAGTAATTCATGATGGTCTTTAGAAAAGGGTTTTAATTTTCTAACAACTGCGTACTAGGAAATTTTTGAGAAGGATAATCCTTGTATTGTGGCTTCAAAAACATTTTGTAGTGCTATAGATCCAAGTCCATTCCCTTAAACCAAATTTCACCTTGATTAGGGACGGTTTTTGCTTGAGCTATGATCTCTTCTAACATTGGAAAGTTTACCCCTGCTATAGTGGCTTGATCCTTCTTGAAGTTGATGGCAAAAATGCTAGTTAAATCATGATGGTAGACCGACTCTTTTACTTTTTGACAAAACCCTAGGCAACCTGCTTGGTCAAATGAATTTTTGATGAACTTTGATGAGTTAATCTCTTTCATATGAGTTGGATCATACTTAGACATCTCTCCTCCCTTATACTTCTTCCTGTCACTGGTATTTACCATTTTTTCTAGCTTCACTTTAATATAAAATCCTTATTTCAAACAAAGAAGGGCACAGGGTATAATCAACAGAACAGAGTAAAAAGCGCAACAAATTTGGGGAAAGGAATGAAGGGAAAGGGAGGTAGGAAAAATTTTGAGAAAAATATGGGGGGGTAGGGATAAATGTTGGGAATATAATGAAAGTGTATTTTCTCAAAAATAGTGAGAAAAAAGGGGTAAAAAGGGTGAAATACAGGCTTAGGGAAAAAAAACAGCATAAAGCTAGGTTTTTTAAGGAAAATGGTGAAATGAGAGAATTTAAGTAAGGGGAATGGTGGAGAATGTTTAATAAGGGTAATGAAGGATATATGAACTCATAAAAAATGAGATTCCCGTTCGAAAGAAGCTATAGACTATGAAAGGAAAAACATAACAAAAACACAACAAAAACCCTAAGAATGGATTTTTGAATTGATTTCTGAGGAAAGAGACCACAAAGAGGGTTTATGAAGCTTGATTTAACTTTTTAAAGAAGCTCTGAAGCACTTGAAATGAAAGATGAACATTTTATTCCTCCTTTTGATCTCTCCAAGTAAAAAACACAACACCTTTCTCCACAAATGCGACAAGCAAATGAAAAAGGGAAGTGGTGAAAAATTTCGAGTTTCTGATGGTGATGGCATATTTCAAAGAGGTAAAATGGAGATTTGGAGATTTTCGGAAGGATGCAATGAGATTTTGAAGTGTCTTGATGCTAATTTATAATAAGAAAATCGATTTTTGGCTCATAGTGAAATGATGACATCATGTGTACTTTGAAATAGTGGTTGATGATGTAATTGATACTAGCAAAAATTTTATTAAATAGGAAGTGTTACATCTCCATGTGATGTAGATGTACTTTGATTCTCTTTGAAACACTTTATTTTCTCAATTGCTAACTCCCATAATGAAACTTTTTGATGATCATAATGGATGACAAGTCTCCCTTTTTCAGAATGATGATTGAGATAATGATGAACATCATATGCATATTCTTTACCATGATTTATAAATTTAACTCTCAAAGTATGCATTCTTATGATTCTATGACCAGTATGATGAATTACTAACTCATTTGATGACTTGTGACAGGAAATGATGACAATAACCATGATGACTGTTTGTGACCTTGAATAAGTGGAGGGAGTAGCAATGACACCTAGACAATGACTTGGAACCATTTGACAATAAAGAGACATGTCAAATTTTATTTGAAAATTTGAACAGTATGAATATAGGACTCTAAGATGGTTCAGAGTTAGAACCTGCATCTAACTCTAAAGCTTTTATATTGGCCGCCAATGACTACTTTACGCGACATTCGCTTGTGTTATGAGTGGGCCCTTATGAAACTCGTGCCACTTTCCCGTTTCTTTCTTTGTATTCCCATTACCATTATGTTCTTATAGATTTGATGGGTTGACCTAGGGTGGTCCATCCTAGATTTGTCCTTCGTTTTTCAATTTGGGGATTCTCTTTCTTGCTTTTACTGGGAAGGATTCACAGATCCAATGTCTTGCTTATTTTGTTTAAATTTTTTCTCGATTTTGCCAACATATTGGTATGTTGTACCAAGCGAGGAGATGTTTGTGAACTCAATTTTTGTCTGGATGTATATATGCAGGAAGAAATAGTACTTGAAAACCATATGTGATCTGTATATGTAAATTTGAAGGTTTATGATAAAATTTGCAAGTGAAATTGTTAGGGTTTTTATGCAATTGTGTAAATTGCATTAACACATAAAAGATGATTTTTAACTCAGTTTTTTAGAAAATAACAGAGAAAACAGTACCATAACAACAAACATAAGACAACAAATGATGAAGGAGTTGGCCCTTGCTGGGATACATCTCCTGGTCCAACTTCCAATGTTGGGCCTCTTTCATTATGCTCAAAAATAAATTTTTACATAAATTTGCAGTGCTCATAATGAAAAAGTATTGTCACCAATGGCTCCAGAACAGTGAAAAAACCTCTACTTGGACTCTCTTTGCACTTAAAAAGGTCAAAAAAAGACTAAGTTATGCTCCATAAAAATTTTCGTGCTAATTGTCCTCCAATTCGCACCCATCTGCAATCCATTCTACAATTTCTACCTTTTTTGGCCTCGTGGGGTGAAAATTTTGCACCACGTTGGTGAGATTCACACTGGTTTAGGTGCAATTTATTGGATGCTTTAAAATCCCGGTGACCCTCATGAATCAATCATCAAGGGCCAAGTGGCGCTATAAGGGCCATCAGATCCAAACAATTTGAACGAATCCCACCAAGGTTTAAACCATGCCTACGAAATCGAGTTGGTGCTTGAGTTGGGTTAACACCCACCGGTGGTTAAGTTCAAAAATTTCATGCCATAGTTTTAAACCAATCAACATTCAAAACTGTGGTTGCACCAAGGTTCCCACCAGAGGTTTGAACTATCATTTAACCAATGGTTGGTGTTGTAACATATGGCTCAGGGTGTCAGTTATTTGACCCACCATAAACTTTATGGCTGTGTTTGTTGACTTGTGGTTTGGGGATGAGGTTAACCCCGCACCCCTGGCCACCCGCTACGGTCGTGTGGCTTGGGTGGACCAGGGGCCAAGGGTTAACCCCAGCCCTGACCCCTAATACCCATGCCACTAAACTTTAAATATGGTGGGCACACTATGGTTAATAATCATCCCTTGTGGCGCGGTGGTGGGGCACCATGCTGCCACCCCGGAGATCTACGGTTCAATTCTTATGGAGGCCCTATCTGGTCATATACCAAATTTCTACACCAACGACAGGAGGCCACGTGGTGGCCACCCATTGGCCCACGTGGCCTCTTTTGATTCGACCATCAATACAAACCATAAACCAATCAAATTGCACCATTCACAACCAATCACCGAAGGACACTTATCATCACACCATTTCCCCATAAAAATATAGTCACACTGCCCAGTCATATGCCTAGTCAGTGTACAAACTGCTAAATGGGCTACCTGCAACTCAAATTTTAGAATTTTAGTTGTTTGAGGAAACAGTCAGAACATGATATCGGGAGCATACGATATCGGTTTTGAGTGAAACGAGTTGCGTTGGATTCAGGGAGATGAGATTTTTATTTTTGCGCTGGTTTCGAGCCATGTTGATTATTTTGAATTTTAAGCAATTTACTGATCCACTGGATCATTCCTCCCCACTGGAAGCTTTTGGACCTCCAAAATATCATTTTCAGTTAAAAAACAGATGTGGGTAAAGTTCCCTCATTCTTCAAATATCAATCCATTTGGATTTTCTTGGATTTGTAAGCCCCAAGCGAAGATACTCCACGTTCCCTCGTTTTGAAGTCCTTGTTTTCCTGTCAAGGATGGTGTCTTGCTACAATTCTTCAAGACATTCAAGAGATAAATATTCAATTGAAAGAATCTAAACATTATCTCCTTGATCTTCAATCAAAGGAGGCTTATACAATCTTAAATTATCAATATTAAAAACTACATAAATTTTCATATATGAAGGCAAATGCAACCAAGAGGCATTATTACCAATCTTTTCCAAAATATTGAATGGGACATATCGAATTGGTTTTAGCTTTTTACCTTCTCCGTGGAGTCTCTCTTTGCTAATGTTAGGCCAAAATTTATCACCGACTTGGAAAGTGTGATCCGCATGATGCTTATCATGTCTTGTATTGTACTTGGCTTGAATCTTTTCCAACTATTCTTGAACTGTTTGATGTACCAATTGAACTTGTTCAATGAATATTTTGGCCTTATCTATATCACTATGTGCATAAATAGAAAAATATTTCCTAAAGATAAAATCAAAAGGATATTTGGGCAAGTATCCCAACCATGCCTCAAATGGCGATGTTTGAGTCGATGAATGCTTGGTCCGGTTGTAAGCATGTTGAATATAATGCAAATTTTCATCCCACAACTTAGGATGATTGGTGCAATAACCATGAAGAAGGTGTATCACCGTCTTATTCACCATCTCTATTTGGCCATCTGTTTGCGGATGGAATGTTGTACTCTTTTTAAATTTGCTGTACATCAATTCCCATAAGCTTGACCAAAAGTTCCCGACAAAGAGATAATCTCGATCACTAAAAGTAGACGTGAGAAACCCAAAATATACCCATACATTCTGAAAGAAAAATTGACCAGTCTGTTTAGCTGTAACCTTATTTTTACAAGGCATAAAAATACACAATTTGTTGAACCTATCCACAACTACATGAAGATAATCATGACCTCTCATAGACATAGGTAAACCTGCTATAAAATCCATAGAAACACTCTCCCATGGATGGGAAGGTACTGGATGTGGTGTATAAAATCCCAACTTTCTATTTCTAGTCTTATTGACAACACATAATGAGCATCCTCTTACAAATTGTGACACACTTTCAAGCATACGAGGCCAGTAACAATACCTTTGCAATTATGCCATTGTCTTACCTACACCTAAATGACCAACAATAAGAGAAGTATGTGCTTCCCTTACGATGTTGAATCTCTCTCCTTGTGGAATACATAACTTTCCAAGATGACACAACAAGTTATCATGCACATGATAATATAATTCCTCTACTTGGTTGCATTGACACAAAGTCGCATATACATCTTTGAAATAATTATCTAAAGCATATTGCTCAACATAGCTCTCATGCATGACAAAATTATGATTAATAATAATGGATGCACTAACAAGTGGTCTAGAAATCATATCAGCAACCTTGTTATAGATGCCTTTCTTATACCTTATCACCAAGTGGAAATGTTGAAGAAAACCCATCCATCTGAAGTGCCTCTCTTGTTGTAGATTTGTTTGTGATTGTAATTATTTCAATGGTTGATGATGCGCGTGAATGATTGTTTTTTTACCCATCAAGTAATGTTTCCAATTTTTTCACACTTTGCACCAATGCATACAATTCCTTGTCATATGTAGGATAGTTAATCACTGCACCATTAAAAGTTTCTAAATGAAAACAGATGGGCTTACCATGCTGGATCAAGACTATGCCCATGGCATAGTCACTTGCATTAGTTTGAATCTCAAATGATTGTCTCAAGTCAGGAAGTGCAAGTATGGGTGTTGAACTGATCTTTTCCTTCAATGGATCCAATGATTTTTTCTTTTTTCCTCCCCCCTGAAAAACCTGCTTCACACTTGTCAATGCATGCAAAGGAGTTGCAATGGAAGAAAAGTTAGAAATAAAATTTCTCCAATATTGGGCTTCTCCCAATAAATTTCTCACCTTTGTCACTATCTTGGGCTTTGGCCAATTCAAAATTACATTGACCTTGGAGGGATCTATTTTCAACTCACCTCCTCCAACAGTATGACCCAAGTAGACTAAATAATTTTTCCCAAATTCACATTTTGACATCTTTAAAAACAAATGTTCTTTCTTCAATACATCTAACACTTTCTTGACATGCATGAAATGTTCCTCACGGTACTTTCTGAAAATTAATATGTCATCTAAGTAGACTATCAGAAAATCATCTAGAAAAGGCCTTAAAACATCATTCATTACACGCATGAATGTAGCAGGAGCATTACAAAGCCCAAAAGGCATAACCAACCATTCAAACAAACCTTGATTTTTTTTGAATGTTGTCTTCCATATGTCTCCTTCAACGATCCTAATCTGATGATAGCCACTCCTCAAGTCCAACTTAGTGAAATACACATCATATTTCAATTCATTAAGTAAATCATTGATTCTACGGAGAGGGTAACGGTTCTTTACCATAATCTTGTTCAATGCATGTAAGTACACACACATGTGCCATCTACCATCCTTCTTTGGCACTAAAACAATAGGTGAAGCACACGGTGATGTACTTGGTTGGATGATCCCTTTGTCAAGAAACTCTTGGATTTGTTTCTTAATTTCTGCATTTTCCATCACTGGCATTCTGTACATGCCAATGTTAGGAAGAGGACAATCTTTCTGCAATTAGATTTCATGTTGGATTCCTCTTTTAGGAGGTAATCCTTTAGGCTCTTGAAATATCTCATCATATGGGTTAACAACCTCAACCAAATCAGATTTAAACTTTGTATCACATCCTTGAAAGGCTTCATTCTCAACATCATTCTTGGATTTTATCATCAAAAGTGCAAAATTATTGTTGGAGTTAACTAGCCTCTTCATTTGTCCAACATTCACAAGCGAAATGTTTATTTTATTGTGATTGCTCTAACATTGTGCTCAATACCATCTTTAAACAAATGATACTTGTTTTCATATTGATGAAAGATAGCTTTATTGTCATAAAGATATGGGCTTCCCAAAACAATACCACATATGTCTAATGGAACTAAATCAAGTTCTGCCTCATCAATTAAGTTTGCAATAATGGCGAATTTCAGTTTGCATTTTCTAGTTACTTGAAACTTTGCATTGTCACACACCCAACCTAAAGGATAAGGTTTATGATGAGGAATGGTTTCCAAATTCAACTTCTTGACAATGTTTTCATAAATGAGGTTTGCTTGTGAGCCACTATCAAATAGAGTACCAATTTTTTTTTTTTTTTTTTGGTAATGTTTTGAGATAACTCTATTATGGAAAATCTCTATTATTTATTTTTCATTTTGAGCTTCATTGAGGCTATCTGAAGAAATAATACTAGAAATTTATTCCTTACCTTTCAATCCCATAGTTGTGACCTTTGTTTCATCTCCCGAATCGGATGCTAAATCATGTTGTGTAGTTGCGACGGTATTTTGTTTTCCTTTGTTGTTAAAATTTTTGGGTCTCATCTTAGGATGAAGTTTCCAACAATGATCTTCATCATGGCCTTCCTTTGAACAATGTTTGCATGTTAATTTTTCTCCCTCTTTCTTGATGCAAACATTTTTCTTTCCTTTTCCTTTGAATTTACCCTTCGCTTTGTCTCCACCCTCAAATGGATTTTTTCTGCCCACTTGTGGAGCATTTTCCCCTCTTGCTTATAGATGAGTTGCTTGTACAAAAACCTCATCTAAATTTGTAGGGTTAAACATGAGAATAGTGTGTCACAAGTAGCTATGTAAACCTCCAATGTATTTGAGTAAAGTTTCTTGAGAGGATAAATCTACACCCAACATCAATGCTCTCCTTCTAAATTGTTGGGTATAACTTTGCACACTTTGACCCTTTAATTGCCTAAATTTTTTCCAATCCATGATATCTTTCTGCATGTATGCTAAAGGATAAAATTGTCTTCTTAATGCAGCCACAAAATCATTCCAAGAAGTTATGAACTTACCTCTTTTCTTGATGGCCTCTTGTGTTTTGGCTTCCCACCAAATGACTGTTGCACTTTCGAACCTTAATGAAGCAAGATGAATTTTGGTCTCATCATCTTTGATCTTTTGTATCCTACAATACACTTCAAGCTGACGAACCCAATTATCTAATTTCTCAGCATTTACCTCTCCATTATACATAGGCAATTCAAACTTTATGTCAAGTTTAAAAAATGGAGTTTTACCATGTCACTTTGGAGTATGTGGAATTTTTTGTGAAGGGGTTGATGTAGAAGATGATGATGGTGAAGATAAGCTTGAGGAGAAAGGTGGAGTTAGATGTGGTTTATCACCATTACCTCTATTCCCTTTTGGAGGCTTGTCTCCATTTACTCCATCTCCCTTTGGAGGATTTGAGCTCTCACGTTGCAACCTTGAATTCCTCTCCTCATAGAGAACTATCACCATCTCAGTCATGTCAAAGGATTTCCTAAAAGCCTTCTAATCCCGAGTCATATTTTCAGGCGCTCCTTGATGTGCCATGACTGGTGAGGATTTTTGTGAAACTTGAGGTGAAACTTGTGGTAGATATTGTGGAAAATGTGTTCTTGTTGAACTAGCTTGAGGACTTGCTCCCATAAGTTTCCCTTCTCCTTTTTTAAGCTTCAACCTTGTAAGCATCAGAAACAATTGCAATAGAATTAAACCCTCAAAACAACCAAAGAACTTGGCTCTGATACCAAAATAATATGTATATGTAAATTTGAAGGTTTATGATAAAATTTTCAAGTGAAATTGTTAGGGTTTTTATGAAATTATGTAAGTTGAATTAACACATAAAAGATTATTTTTAACTCAGTTTTTCAGAAATAACAGAGACAATAGTACCATAACAACAAACACAAGACAAAAAATGATGAACAAGTTCACCCCTCCTAGGATACATCTCCTGATCAAACTTCAAATGTTGGGCCTCTTTCATTATGCTAAAAAATACGTGTTTACATAAACTTGATGTGCTCAGAGTGCAAAAATATTGTCTCCAATGGCTCTATAACGGTAAAAAATTCTTACATGGGCTCTTTTCGCACTCAAAAAGGTAAAAAATGACTAAGTTATGCACCAAAACAATTAACTACTAATTATTCTCCAATTCGCACCCAATTGAAATCCATTCTACAATTTCCACCTTTTTTGGCCACGTGGGGCAAAAATTTTTCTTCCCATCAGCGAGATTCACGCCTATTCAGGTCTAATTTGTTAAATTCTTTAAAAGCTCAGTGACCCCCATGAATCGATCATCAAGGGCCAAGTGGCGCTATAAGGGTCATTAGATCCGGACAGTTTGAACGAATCCCACCAAGGTTTAAACTACACCTGAAAATTGGAGTTGGTGCTTGGGTTGGGTTAACACCCATTTGTGGTTAAGTTTAAAAATTCCATTCATGATCTGGATCCGTCAACTACCGGATTTTACCATGATCTTTTACTTCTATGATGTTGTTATAATTTCATTTCAAAAGAGCATATAAGAACACATAGGCATGCTTAAGAAATAGGAAATAGGATAACCATCAACATCATAAAAACACAAGATGTTGATAACGGAGTTCACCCAGTGTGGGCTACGTCTTTAAGCCCGGTGTCAAAATGGGGTAGGTTGCTTCATATAGTGTTGGAAATGGAAAGATGTACATAGATGATGTTCATAAAAGGATGTGCCCTCAACATGAGTGGCTTGTCTCTCCACGAGACGTTCCACTACAAGAACTCTCACTCACAATGGACCTCTTATCAGCATGACATAATCTCACATGAAGAAAAAACAAGATCCCGAAACATTCATTAAGCAAGGATCTATAAATCATAATACATCTTACAATAAAAAATGCACATGATAAAACTGCATATACCCCAACCCATGAAGTTGGCTGAAGAAGTGGATGCTCATTGATGATCATGGTTGTACCATCAAACTCATGGCATCGAGGGGCATAGGATTGACTGCCCACACTTGGAAATCAGACACTATTACTCCAATTTGGAAAATGGCCGAAAATGGGGAGCTCTGATGCTGAAACAAACATCTCCATCGGATTCCTGTCACCGAGAGGTGTAAAATCGACATACATTTTTATTGAAAATGGACTCCTCCAACTTCGGGCCCTCAAGGAATCTTTTGATGCCCTCAAGATTCCCTGGGGCATGGTTCCACTACCTCCATGGCTTGTGGTCCCCCCTGCATAAAAAATAGCATGTGAAGCTGAAACTAAAGAAACATCAACGTTGTTCACCTCAGATGTCAATTCATAAATGTGTGATGATGGCTTCTTTAAGCCTTTGTTGCACTTCAACTCCTCCATGGCCTCTTTCGCGACTCGTAGATGAAGTTGCAATCTCTTCTTATCCTATTTCTTTTCTTGTAGAAGCCTCCTTAATTCAACATCCTTTGCTTGAAGGCTCTGGTCGTTGCGCTTCAGTTCTTCCAAGGGTGCCTCTGCGGCTTGCAACTGAAGTTGCACTCTCTTCTTATCCTCTTTCTCCTCTTGTAGAAGCACTTTCAATTCTGTGTTATTTGCTTGAAGGTTATAGTTGATCTCCTCATTTGAATGATGAGAAGATGGTGAGGGCGATGAATATTCCCTAGAAGATGTGGATGAAGCATCACTTTCTAGTTCTTCTTTCTCTTGTCTTTCATAATACATCATGTCCACCATTTTGGACATCCCGAGCATGGCATGGTACATTTCTCTATCATCCTCCATTGTTGCACGTTTAATCGTTGTTCACGCTTGCAATTCGCATCAGCAAGAAGACCGCTCTGATACCACTTGATACGGGTCCGTCAGCTACCGGATTTACCCATTATCTTTTACCTCTATGATTTTTTTTGAATTGCAATTTAAAAGAGAATAGAATAACACATATGCATGTTTAAGCAAGAGGAAACAAGACAACCATCAAAATCATAAAAACACGAGTTGTTGATAACAAAGTTCACCCAGTGTGGGCTACGTCTCCGAGCCCGGTGTCAAAATGGGGTAGGCCTCTTCATATAGTGCTAGAAATGGAAAGATGTACATGGATGATGTTCATACAAGGATGTTTCCTCAACATGAGTGGCTTGTCTCTCCATGAGAATTTTCGCTACAGGAACTCTCACTCACAATCTACCTCCTATCAGCATGACATAATCTCACATGAAGCAAAAAAAATATCCCGCAATATGCATTAAGCAAGGATCTAGAAATCATAATACATATTACAACAAAAAAGGCTCATGATCA
The DNA here is from genome assembly GCA_034641835.2 of Pinus albicaulis. Lineage (NCBI taxonomy): Eukaryota > Viridiplantae > Streptophyta > Pinopsida > Pinales > Pinaceae > Pinus > Pinus albicaulis. The sequence goes on along the minus strand of CM076575.1, from coordinate 398,133,711 downwards.
AACTGCATATAACTCAACCCTTGAAGCTAGCTGAAGAAGCGGATGCTCAAGTGCTGATCCTTGATGCACCTTAGAACTCATGGCGTCGAGGAGCATAGGATCGATTGCCCACACTTGGAAATCGGACACCATCACTCCAATCTGGAAAATGGCCAAAAATGGGGAGCTCTGCTACTGAAACAGAGATCGCCATCCGATTCCTGTCATCGAGAGGTGTAAAATCGACATAAATTTTGTCAAAAATGGACTTCTGCAACTTCAAGCCCTCAAGGAATCTTTTGATGTGCTCAAGATTCCTTGGGGCATGGTTTCACTGCCTCCATGGCTCACGGTTCCACCTGCATAAAAAAAACGTCTTGAATTTCACGCTCTCTTCTCCCCTGGGCACATTTTCGATGAGGGTTCTTATAGGTTGGAGTGGGCGGATATTCCAAATAGGTGCCATGGTGCGTTGGTTATGGCAAGAGGCAACAAGGCGGAGGTCGGGGGTTCCAACCCCACCGACCCCACCTATTTCCGCGTATATTTTTTTTTGGCACATATTCGTTGAATTGTTTTGGGTGTTGGTTTAAACTTGGTTCTATCGTTGCATGTTGTTTGGGGCGGTGGTTATGTTGTGTTGCATTTGGGTTGGGTCGCCCGTGGAGAGGGCCGACCTTCGTGGCTGGGCGGGTTCGATTCCCGCCAGCCCATATAATTGGTCCGTATATATATACATATGCTATTTTTTTAGTAAAGGCTTTGGGTGGGCAGGGTTCGCTCCACGCGGCCCCGACCCGACCCCTTTACTCTCAACCAATATATGGTTACAGTGGTTGGGCCACGGGTTTCAGTGGGGGTCACGACCCGTCAAACCATTTAAATTTTATTAAATATATGTTGTAATAATATTCTACAGGGTGGCGGGGGTGGTGGCCCTCCACCCCCATTTATATATATATATATATATATATATATATATATATATATATTTTATTTTTAAAAGGGAATTGGGCATTTTCGATTTTTTTGAAAATAAGGGTCATTGGGAAAATTAACGAGGTCACAATTTCGCCTATTTTCAAGAGCTGGGTTCCCTACCGGTTGACGGTAAATTTGTGGGACACTTAAACCTGGCCCACTGCCTAACTTTGACCAAAACTTTGACTCGCTCTAACTTCTCCATACGGACTTGGATTGGAGATCCGTTCTCACCGTTGGAATCAGGGCGATGAGTACTTAAATATGAAATTGGTTCGAGAGCCATCCGACCACTTTTAATTTGACCTATCATCAACCCTCTTGGTCTCCCGAGGGTGTCTGGAGACACTTGGATCAATCCTCCACATTGAGGATATTTTGGTCCACCAAAAGCATGAACATAATCTGCAGCTTCTTTTTACCTTGTCTACACCACACGTGTCCTGAAAGGTCGCCCTTCATTCTCCTTCACCTTTGTCCTTCGGAGCCATAAGCGATGAGCTGACACTTGCATCTTCTGCAAACCTGTAGTAAAATATTTTGCAAATTACATGCTTAACTAAGTGACCAATCTATGACCCAAGCATCCCATACTTGCCACGAGTTTATAACACATACTCGGTGGTCAAGTTTACATCAAATGGAAACAATATCTAGCTATTAATACAAGGAAAAAATATCATTGTTGCTTCATAAGTGATGGAAAACAGATCATCACTTTTACATTTTGAACTACAACATATGATTTACAAAGTAAGGCCATACACGCTACCAAACTAGAAAAACCATCTCTCACTTATCAAAGTGAATGGGTCATCTCTCTGTGGTGCATTTTCTTGTCAAACTGTTGTTTCAACTGATTCCTACACTGATGCTTTGTCCTTAAGGCGCTGCTCTGGATGGAGCCTCCAACACGTGGCTCTTTGATCGTCACTTCTGTCGCAATGACTGAAATGAGTCTTCACCCTCCAAACCTGCTTTACCTTCTTCTTTTCCTGCGATGGAGAAGGCCTTTCACGCTTAATCCTCTTTTGTGTTTCCATTCTTTTCTAACACTTAGAAAATAAATGGTTATGTAATCCACAAAAAATACATGTTTTTTGATGCCATGATATATGTTCATTGTTAGCGACATGATTGTAATAAAAATTAACACTAGAATATCGAGACTTGTTATACCTTTCTCGGTTGTCTCTGGTGCGATCATGGCGACGAGACCTTGCCTCAGCTCTTTAACTACCATGTGTTATGTCATAGGATGATGGTGAAGTGTTCCCATCATTCTCTTTCTCCAATGGTTTCAACCATGCATTGGAAGTTTCTGACACCTTCGAGTACTATCCTTCAGTGTATCCCAAACCTTCTAATCAAGGTTTGTGCACGACCTCCAATGGCTGAATCATGCTTTGGCCATTAACACCAAGTCCTAGTCCTTTGTATCCCATCTTGGTGAGGAGTCTCATGCTAGTTCCTGTAATGGGTATCTCCACATTTCCCACATAAATGATAGCATGTGAATCTGAAATTGAAGAAACATCAACGTTGTTGACCTCAGATGTCGATTCAGAAATGGGTGATGATGGCTTCTTGAAGCCTTTGTTGCGATTCAACTCCTCCAAGGCCTCTTCTGTGGCTTGTAGCTGAAGCTGCAATCTCTTCTTATCCTCTTTCTCTTCTTGTAGAAGCCTCCTTAATTCAGCATCCTTTGCTTGAAGGCTCTGGTCATTGTGCTTCAATTCTTCCAATATTGCCTCTGCGGCTTGCAACAGAAGCTGCAATCTCTTCTTATCCTCTTTCTCCTCTCATAGATGAAATTTCAATTCTATGTTATTTTCTTGAAGGCTATAGTTGATCTCCTCATTTGAATTATGAGAAGACGGTGAGGGCGATGAATATTCCCTCGAAGATGTGGATGAAGCATCAATTTTTGCTTCTTCTTTCTCTCGTATTTCATAAGCTTCATACATCATGTCCACCATTTTTGACATCATGAACATGGCCTGGTACATTTCTCTGTTGTCCTCCATTGCTACACATTCAATCGTTGTTCACGCTCGCAATTCGCATCAACAAGAAGACCGCTCTGATACCACTTGATCCGGGTCTGTCAGCTACCAAATTTACCCATGATCTTTTACTTCTGTGATGTTGTTTGAATTTCATTTTAAAAGAGCATATAAGAACACATATGCATGTTTAAGCAAGAGGAAACAAGGCAACCATCAACATCATAAAAACACGAGATGTTGATAACGGAGTTCACCCAGTGTGGGCTACGTCTCCAGGCCTGGTGTCAAAATGGGGTAGGTCGCTTCATATAGTGCTAGAAATAGAAATATGTACATGGATGATGTTCATACAAGGATGTGCCCTCAACATGAGTGGCTTGTCTCTCCATGAGACGTTTCACTACAGGAACTCTCACTCACATTGTACCTCCTATTAGCATGAGATAATCTCACATGAAGCAGAAACAAGATCCTGCAATATGCATTAAGCAAGGATCTTGAAATCATAATACATCTTGCAACAAAAAAAGGCACATGATCTAACTGCATATACCTCAATCCCTGAAGCTATTTGAAGAAGCGGATGCTCAGCTGCTGATCCTGGATGTACTGTCGAACTCGTGGCGTGGAGTGGCATAGGATCGACTGCCCACACTTGGAAATTAGACATCGTCACTCCAATATATAAAATGGCCAAAAAATGGGGAGATCTTCTGCTAAAACATACATCTCCATTCGATTCCTATCACCGAGAGGTGTAAAATCGACATAATTTTTTTCGAAAATGGACTCCTGCAACTTTGGGCCCTCAAGGAATCTTTTGATGCGCTCAAGATGCCTTGGGGCATGGTTCCGCTGCCTCCATGGCTCGTGGTTCCACCTGCATAAAAAATGTGTCTCGAATTCCATGCTCTCTTCTCCCCTGGGCGCATCTGCGATGAGGGTTCTTATAGGTTGGAGTGGGTGGATATTCCAAAGAGGCGCCTTGGCGCGTTGGTTATGGGCGGAGGTGACAAGGTGGAGGTCAGGGGTTCCAACCCCACCGGCCCCACATTAGGGGAATTTTGAGGTCTAAAATGGGCCTCCTAAGAAAAATGTACAACCAAAATAAAATTTATAAGAACCAATAGGATTCAAGACAACAATGTCAACCATGGGGGATGATTCACCATTTTTGGAGTAAAAAAGTTAAAAGAATAAAAAATAATAAAATAATAAAACTATTTTTTCAACTTATCTCTCGAAGTTTTTACTCAAATTTTGAGCTGGAGTACTCGTTGGATGAAAAATTTAATTTCTCATCTAAGGAGTACCCATGTTGCATACTTTTGATGGACCCTCCTACATGAAAGATTAGTAGTACATGAAAAAACATGATTGCAATCACGTTCTTCATGTATTTCTCATTTTTCGTGTAGAAGGGTCCATCGAAAGTACGCAACATGGGTACTTCTTGGATGAGAAATAAAATTTTCCATCCAACGAGTGTTTCTGCTCGAAATTTGAGTAAAAAATTAGGGAGATAAGTTGAAAATACGAGTTGAAAAAATAGTTTTATTATTTTATTATTTTTTATTCTTTTTTCCCTCTAAAATTTGATGATGTAATCTAATATTATTTTATTATTTCCACTATTATTTTATAATTTCCTTAGGAGGCCCATTTTAGACCTCAAAATTCCCCTGATGCCTATTTCCGCGTATCTGTTTTTATTGGCACATATCCGTTGAATTGTTTTGGGCGTTGGTTTAAACTTGGTTCCGCCATTGCATATTGTTTGGGGTGGTGGTTATGTTGTGTTGCATTTGGTTTGGGACGCCCATGGAGCGGGCTGACCTTCATGGCTAGGCGGGTTTGATTCCCGCTAGCCCATATAATTGGTCCGCATATATATACATATGTTGTTTGTTTTAATAAAGGCTTCGGATGGGTGGGGTTCGCTCCATGCGGTCCCGACCCGACCCCTTAACTCTCAACCTATATATGGTTACAATGGTTGGGCCACTGGTTTCGATGGGGGTCACGGCCCGTTGAACCATTTAAAATTTTATTAAATATATGTTGTAATGATATTCCGCGGGGTGGCGGGGGTGGTGGCCAACCACCCCCATTTTTTTTAGATATTTTTTGATTTTTAAAATGGAGCTGGTCATTTTCGAATTTCGCCGGTTTTGGGAGTTGGGTTCCCTTCCAGTTGACGGTGAATTTGTGGGACACTTAAACCTGACCCACTTCTAACTTTTACCAAAAAATTGACTCGCTCTAACTTCTCCATACAGGCTCAGATTTGAGATCCGTTCGTACCGTTGGAATCATGATGACGATTAATTCAATTTGAACTTGGTTTGAGAGCCATCTGACCACTTTGAATTTTGACCTATCATGAGCCCTCTTGGTCTCTTGAGGGTATCTGGAGCCACCTGGATCAATTCCATAAGTTTAAACCAAACCGCATTCAAAATTATGGTTGCACTGGTGTTTCTGACGGAGGTTTGAAATATCATTTCACTGATGGTTGGTGTTGTAACATATGGTTTAAGGTGTCGTTTGTCTGACCCACCATAAAATTTGCAGTTGCATTTGTTGACTTGTGGTTTGGGGTTGGGGTAAACCCCACACACCTGGACACCTGCTACGGTCTGGTGGATTGGGTGGACCAGGGGCCAGGGGTTAACCTCGACCCTGACCCCCAATAGCCATGCCACTAAACTTTAAATATCGTTGGCGCACTACGGTTAATAAGCATCACTTATGGCACGGTGGTGGAGAACCATGCCGCCACCCTGGAGGTCTGTGGTTTGATTCTTGTGGATGCCTTATCCGACCATATACCAAATTTTTACACCAATGACAGGAGGCCACGTGGTGGCCACCCATTGGCCCACGTGGCCTCTTCTGATTTGACCATCAATACAAACTAGAAACCAATCAAATTGCACCAATCACAACCAATTATCGGAGGACACTTGTCAGCACACCATTGGACCATAAAAATACAGTCACCCTGCTGTGTCATATGCCTATTCAACGTACAGATTGTTGACTGGGGTACTTGCAACTCAAATTTTAAAATTTTACTTGTTTGAGGAAACAGTCAGAATGTGATAAAGGGAGCATACGATATCGACTTTGAGTGAAACAAGTTGTGTTGGATTCAGGGCAGTGATATATTTGTTTTGGAGTTTGTTTCAAGCTGTTTCGAGCACTTTGAAATTTTTATCATTTTCTAGATCCATTGGATCAATATGTCACATATATTCCTTAATACCCAGCTTGACGCAGAAGGTATGAAATATGTTTGTGAACTCTAAAACTGCTTGGTCCTTTTCTTGCTAGTGTGTCTCATCTCATGTACTAGTATTTGTAGCTTCCAATAGGGTAATATTGTTTCTTAACAACATCCTGACATAGTTCAAAGTGGGTACAATTGAAAATAGTGCAGAGTCCTCCATGACCCTTTTCTCATAGTGAGTTTCCTACCATTCCTTGACACGGGGGCAACCTTAAGGAGTCTAAAAGTAATATTTTCTCTTTCAAAAATATTGTGGAATGAAAAATACCCTTCTAGTATATTTAACTATTTGTCTAGATGATATGCATATTTTTGGCCTACAAATATAGGAATATCAAGATTAACTTATACCTTAAAGGGGAAAACACATCTGAAGTGGCCACTATATAAAGATGCATTACCAATTGGCATCCGCCGAAGGATCTGGGAAAAATTATCCATAATCTCATTCCTTTGCACTCGAGGGCTTATTCGAGAAACAATTCGATAGGATATCCTGCTCCCTCATATTTATCTTCTTCCATCAAAACATTGAGATACATTGAACTCAAATTCAATTAATAAATTGAAAATGTTGAAATTGTATACATGCAGAATGAAAGAAAACTAGCTCAAATGATGATAACTTATCTTTGAGAAGAGGTGTGATGGCTATGTGCCTTCCATAATTGTGTTACAATTAGGCTTTGAGGCCTTTTTTATTATGAATAAGCAATGATAAACCCTAAAAATCCAAAAACCTAACCCTAGGAGATGAAACACCAAAGGCTTATGGGCCTCAATTTGGTAAGTTGGAACGTCAACTTGTCGAGGTCATAACTTTGGAATATGATCTCCATTTGACGTGCATGATATCCAGGTTGAAAGGTCTATCTGAGGTGTACAATTTTTGACTATCGATGAAATTTAATGATTGACGTTCGATCTTTTCCCAAAAAAGCATTGTTTAGGGCGTCAAAATAGCGTTGGAGGTTTAGGACTAGAAAACTACGAAAATAGGAAAATTGTGGTGTGATTTAGTAAAAAAGGTGGGTGGCCATCGATATCCATCTAAATCAGAAGGACCTACGCAAATTTATGTTCTTTATATGATGTTAGACAGGGCATTATGTAGGAAAATGTGTAGTGAAGAAGGGGAAATGTGTGAAGCAGGTTGCAATCAAGACTGTGGAAGGTGTAGAGGAGATGTCCTCTTAATTTTTGAGACTATCTTTTCCAAGAATTCTTGTTTATATTCTAACTCTATGTCTAGTGTTGGCTTATATGTAGATTGTGGAGCTATGAGATACATCACATTTGTAAAGTTTCTACTTTTTGACTAATTTAGGAGCAAAAGGGAGACATGGATGTGTAGCTTAGTGACGAGGCCATGTATTCGATGAGAGGATTTAGCTACATTTCATCCTAAATGCCAATAGGTGATTTTCTTGATTTGAGTGATATCTTATTTTTTCTAGGTTTAAGGAAAAACTCTTTTCATTTCTTTCATGACAGATATACATTAGAGTTGATTTTTAGTGATAAAAATTCAACATCAGTGATTTTAGTTTCCCTACTCCAAGGGTTTTGTCTAAAAGGGTGAGAGAGGGTGGCCTTTATATGTTATTGTTGATCTAATGGCACTCTTACATTCTATCGAGTGGCTAGTATGGCCATCAAATTCTTAGGAGGTGGGTGCATGTAGAAATGTCATTGAGTTTATAAGCGCAAACACTTTAATTATGTTCGTATAGATGAGGATGTGATATCCTTTAATGTGAAAGGTTCTCCTTTAGTGATTGAGGAGAATGTGGAGATTGCTGATCTAGAACCTCATGAAAATATGGAAGTACCTAGATCATTAGTGAGGGTGATTGTACCTCCTAAGATATTTTCTCGTCTTGCAGCATTACTGCCTTCCATCCATGAGAGATTTTTATTGGAGGACAAGAGTTATGCCTTAATGGAGGATGTTGAGATTAATTTTAAGTTTGTAGTCGATGATAGTGTTGTAGAGTATAGGGATAGGGTTGAGGAATTTTATTAAGTAAAGGTATTTGGCCATTACTTTATTGTTGCTTTAGGATTCTCTTGGGATGAGGGAGTTAACCTATATATTTTAGTTCTTAAAGGATTTGAGATACATGAGAGGGAATATCATGTTGATAGGTTGTTTAGGGCCTTACATAGGTTTTTACTTATGGCACGAGTTTTGTATTTAAATATCAACCTGTGAATATTTCTACCTTTGTGACTTTGATAAATGTGATCCCTTATCTTGGCCTTATATGGAGACATGGTTATTTTTGTAGGATGTCCTAAGTGAGTCATGATGTGGCGTCTATTCATTTTGACCCATGATGTTGAATTGAGAAATGATAGAGTTAGGCAGGTGTCATATGATCTATGGTTATTTTCTTTCATTTATTCGCAAGTGGTCAATATTCGTTGGATGATAAAGATGTTGTGATAACATGGGTGATAATATTTTATAGGAGACACTGTGGATTCTAAGACTGCAGTACGTGGAAAAATGGTCGATTTGTAGAGGGAGTCAATGAGTGTTGGTGAAAACACTTTACAAGCAAATATGAAGTGTTAGCTTTCAGGGTTACTCCAAAAATGTTTATGGTATGTTTTTGGGGTGCTTTATATTATTCTGTGTATATGATGTATGATAAACCCCTAAATGGTCCATGATGTATTTGCACATGAGATGGTTTGTGTTGGATTGTCACACTGAATTTGGTTTATTTACTAATTGATTGACCTTATTTAGGTGTTTTCTTATAATTCTACAACATCCCCCAACCACTTAGTCAGGGTGATGACACTCCTACACATATTGATACCATAATATTATGATGATGTGTACATACAATTTCAAAAATAAGATAATAATAGGCATGTGAATAATAAGAAACAAACAATGTGAAGGATGTCGATTATTTATCTGATAAAATATATTGATTAGTTGCAAACCTAAAATGCCCCAGCCAACCATAAACTAAATTGATCTAGCTCTCTTAGTAGTCGATTACCCCTGAGTTGGGGCCATGACTCCATAATGGAAATGGATACCCAATCTAGTTACACGTCTAGTACCGAATATGAAGAGCATCAAGGTACCAAAACCTAGTAGCCTATAAATAATAGGCTCACATCACCCATTATCCCCACACCCAAGTAGTACACCCCCTTCTATTCCCTCATAGTCCCTCGATATGTGCCACTACCTCCAGCGTGTCCAACTCAACCAAATAAGAATGTCTCAAATTCCTGTGGCTTCCAAGAGTTCCTACCACCCTTTGGGCTTTCCAGGTACATATGTTAGGCTCATTGGCTATTTATCACATAGGCTTGCAGGCCTTAGTAGTTAACACCATAACATAAGCAGATAGAACCCACATAACCCAGCTCACCAACCTAATAATAATGTGTACCGATACATGCAAGGGTCCTATTGGGGGGGTGTTATATTCCGTTCCTTCTTATTTATGCACCAAATTCTATGTAAGATCAAAATTATTTAGCCTTAAACTTTGCTTCCTACTGGGTATTGATTTCATGCCTTTTTTCTTTGGTTTCTCCTAGTTAACTAATAACAAAAAGAAACATTAGAGTATTTATCATGTAATATTCATGTTATTCTCAAGAATTTTTAACTCTAAAATGTAATCATTACTCAAAAATAATTTTACATTCATAAATAAATACTTGTAGGCATGGTTATGTAATGCTTCACCAAGCTTCAACTCGAAGGTATTTACCCTTATATACACTTTCCTAGTTCTTTCCACATATGTTGTTATTAGTAAATTGTATCACATCTTCATTATATCCTTGAATAATGGGCTCTATAGCAAAATGGCATCTAGGCCTTGTTATGCCTTGTAGAACTACATGAGAACAACCAAGCCAAATAATTTTATACCTAGAGATAGCTACCCATAATGCATGTAATTTTTTGTTATATAACACACTCCATATCTTCATCAATTTTGGAATTACGACACCAGCTGGTACGTCTAATTGGATCTATGTAACCATAGAATAGATACTTGGAATTGAAGCAAATCTACTTACAGCTTGACACAACAACAATGCCACTCCACGAAAATGAAAAAATAAATAATAAATATAATAAAGCTACCTTACGACTTCAATCCCTGCTAAAGAGGAGGGCCCTTCCTCCCTAGCAGGGTGCAGGAAGAAAAGAGAATTAAATGAGAATTAGATCAATCAACACATGTAAAAAAAACAATAGGATATTCTTTATTATGATGATCAAAAGTTACAGAGTCAAAATGGAAATATTGTTCTGTGCTAACCCCCCTGACCTTAAAGGTCTGAGATTTTATATACTAATAAAATATTCAAAAAAATGAGAAACAGATCAGTCATGAGAATCTCCAGATTCTCATGCTAATCGAAATAAAGTAAATATAGTTACAACTGATTCCCTAAATAAAAATACTGAATGGGAAAGCATTGATTTCAATCAAAATGTATGGAGATTTTATTCTAAATAACAATACATGATAACTCCTACAACTGTTTTTGGAATGCGACAATTGTAGCGTAACATCTTTCAAAGATAGCTCAACATCCAGAATTTAGCAATATTCAAACAACAACTCAACTGTAGCAGCGGATCTATAACAACATCGTGGTGTAACATAAAAATATGTGACAACCAAAGTGTTGACTTTGCGTGTGGTAGCAACGCCATGTAATAGCACGCTAAAACAATATGCTTCCAACTGGTTCAGTGTGCGTGTATGTCCTAGGTTCCTGTGCCTGAAATAGTATCTGAAAGAATAACAAAAAGGCCAAAGAACTCCCAATGTTCATCTCAATTAGCCACAAAAAGGGAACAATACACCATAATAATTAACGATGATGGTAAGGTAATGAAACAAGGTAGAGTTATGCTATTTCGAGATAAAGGAAAGGAAAAAGGCAAGTATAGTCCCCAAGTTGGAGGTCAAAAAGGTAGAAATGAGGGAAGAAAATGTAGGAAATGAATATAAAAACGACACCCAACATCTCCCCCTAGCTAAAGTGCTTGCATGTCCTCATGCAAAAATCTCATCTCCTCCGATTATACCTCCGATGCAGGTCGGTGAAGTCGTAGGCACAGACTGTGTCTTCGTCCAGAGACCTGTACCCCTGAGTAGAAAACAACTGTCTTGGGCATGACTCTTCTTCGTGATTGCTCAGCACCTAGTGGTCCTCATATTATTCCACTGGAAACCATATCAAAGGAAATCTAAATTTAAATCCAATCCAGAAGGCGCCAAGGGATTTTACCATCCGGGCGTATTCTGGTATACCTGTAACAAAACCTATGAAATTTTGGAATGCAAAAGGATCCCCTTCTTGTAACTCGACACTACTTGCTTTGGTTCACATGAGGCATCCTGTCAGCGCTTGGCTCTTCATCTATGCAAACTGATTGAGATAGAACTCCATGATTCTTCTTCTGTAGGTAGAAGTTTTCCCCCTCAACCCTGGAATACTCAAAAACTTTTCATTTTCATGCCTTAGTTCAACGACCCTTCCTGGTTCTTCTCTAATCCATAGCGATGTCTTCTTTTCGTAGTCTCCATTTATTTTGTGGCCAGATGCCATTCGATTTGATTCCTCATGAATGAAATGAAGGTGCATAAATTCAGGTCTCCCATATATGAGCATACAGTTGCTACCATCTGCATGCTGACATGCTCACAAATAATATTACGCAGAAACAACTCGCACAACAAGCTTTGTTCATCAAAATCGTTGGCGCAAAAAACATCAAGAAAAGTGCGGGTAGAAGTACCCACATAAGGCCTATTTTCCATGATAGCTTTCAACTGAAATAAATAACAACAGGATGCTTGCACCCCAACAAGTTAAGGGCAAGATCATGAAGCTTCTGTTTATCAACATTCAAATCCTAGACCTGCTATTGTAACAACAACAGTTGTTCCTCCTGTTTATTTGTAGCTTCGTTTCATTTCCATTCCCCCCAGCTCCTCTTCAATTCTTTCTCTACAATTTTTTTCCTGCAGGGCACTTTGTTTCTTCTGATGTACATCCAGTGATATCACTCCATCTTGAAGGGAGAGTGCCTCCTGCTTCCAAATATCCAACTCAGAGATCAATAAATTCTTCTTGGAGCTACATCCCTCATCGGGGCCCAATGTTCCACTACATGAAATATCCACTGTGGGTGTGACAACCTCTCTGAGGTGGGATTGCTCCACCTCAGCTGCTGGTTCTTATGTAACAAAAGCATCATAGGTGGGTTCTTGTGTAACGGTCCTTTTATTTTCACCTTGGTCAGCCTCTGTATCCACTGTTGGTTCCTATGTAACAACATTGGCCTCTACAAGTTATTGTGTGTCAGCTGCCAGGTAAATTACCGTGGGAGACTATGATTTAACTGTTGGTTCTTGTGGAGCAGAAATATATTTAACAGGCTCTTGTGGAGTATCCTCCCAAGGTTCTGTTTGAGTTTCCCTCGAGCAGGTGCTTTCCCAACAAAATTTTTATCCTACTACTACTAATTCTTGGGAACATGCCACAAATAATGATCCTAGAATTTTCTCCCCCCCCTTTGACTTTATTAACATCTTCAGCTAGGGTATCTATCCCCGAGGCTTATGATTTCATAGCTTCAGCTAATTCTTGCTTCAACTGCTCATTTTTTTTCTTTAAATTCTCAATTTCTATAAGCAGGGTCTGAGTTTTGTCCCCACCTGACGAGGGGGTTCCTCTGATCGAGGTTTTTCTTCTTATTCTTTCATCTCTTCTGCCTCCTCCTTCTCTTTAGCTGAAGATGACAGTTCCGCAGGCACACTGAATTTCACCCTTTTCTTCGGCTGTTTCTCTCAAATCGGATTATCAACAGACCTTTTCTCAATTCCAACCTTATAAGACCGAGTTTGGCTTATAGCTTCCTCCTGAATTTCTCTTGAAGTCCTAGCTTGTTTTCCTTAGCTCGTTCTGGACCTCTTTCGTTTGAACTCCTCCCAGCTCTTTCCTTGCGGGTTCAAAGCATCCAACACAATTAATTTGATGAGACCGTGATTGGTAACACAAGCTTCTGGGTTTGCTGCTGTTTTGATTGTTGCAACCATATGATTGATATTTCCCAGTAGGAAATATGGAAGGTTAATGCTCTGCTGATGCTGAATATGGTTCAATAAGGGAAAATTATAATTAAAAACAATCGTGGACCTCCCTTCACAGGTGATATATTTTATCGATTCAGAGAAACATCCGCCCAAGGTTGGGGAAGTGACAGCCTTTCGACCCCTCTTCCTTTCTTCTCAAGCTTCTCCTCACCTTCAAGGAAATCCTCTTTCAGAGAAGATCATTGACCTTTCTGTTGAACCACCTTCTGCCTTTGGCTGACAATGATGTTACTCGGGAAACAACCTCCTCCGTTACTTCAATCTGCAAACCCCTGACTTTTGTCTGATAGTTGTTCAAATTTCTAGCAAACTCCATCACAATTGCTTCATCTGAACCCTTCAACTTCTGAAAATAATCGAGCCACCCGACATCTATGAATATCTGATACACATCCAGACAATCTTTAATGCCTCAATAGAATTTGGTTCATACCTCACCACATATCCCCCCATCTTGTGTTGTTATACCTGATTACTTCCTTTAGCTCAGTTTTCCAAGGTATCAACGCACTACTCGTTGTATTACAACAACCTACTCTATAATCCCTGGGTTGAGAATTTTCGAGCAAGGGTGCAAGAATTTCCAACTGAGGGAGATGATGGAATGTCATGATGATCGAGAGGTGAAAAGGGTTTTAAATTGATGGTTCGTACCCACACATTCTTTTTATTAATGCCCAATTGTGGAGAACTTTGTACTTTAAGTAAAAATCTCCTTTTTTACAAGATTTGGTCATGATTGGTTGATATGGTATTAAATTCGGTAAATTGTAGGATTAATGGTGGCTTTAAAGTCTAACGAATTGTTCATGATTATGAAAATATTCATCCCCCCCCCCCAACTTTAATGATGACGACAGTCCACGACTGTCAAAATGATTGTCATTAAATTTTCCATAATCATCAATTATTAGAGGATGCTAATGTTACCTTTTCGGTGATGTACCTGAAAAGACATGGAGTAAGAAATTGATGTGATGGCGCGATTTCTCCAGCGTTCGTGGTGGTTACCTTCAGGCTATCGTAATAATTGTTGTGTGTCAGGATGAAAACCAAGATTTCAAGATGTCCAAGACAACCAATGCGCTATCCTTCATAAAATTTTATTGTTAAAATAAAATAAAATACTGAAAACAAATTCACAACACCATCATGTAGAATATGCAGGAAAAAAAATAGATGATGTTCTGGAAAAAAAAAAGAGTGTAACAGTCGCCACAAAAGTGGTTTTCAATTGTTACCAGATTGTTTGACTGCACCCCAAAAGAGGTTTTCATAGTCATATTCTTATTATCACATTTTTTGTTTTGTTTATGTATATATATATATATAAACAAGTGTAACATCCGCCACAAAAGTGGCTTTTAGCTATTACACTTATTGGAAAATCAAAATTTGGGCAGCACAGGGGAATGTCCCCTTGCTGTTATAACATGAAGATCAGAGTCCGCGACAATGTTAATAAATGAATCCTTCGAAGAAGGTTGATGATATAACCTCAGACAATACCCATTAACAAGTAATGACGTCTTAGCAATATCAATGGTAACCAATTTTACAGTCCCATTGTCAAAGACTGTATCTACTTCATAAGGACCTAGCCATCTGGTGTAGAGCTTGCCCTTGAAATCCTTGAATCTTGAATCATACAAGAGAGCCCAATCTCCTTTATTAAATTTCTTATTTTTAATGAACTGTCATGCCATCTAGCTCTTTTCTACTGAATGATCTCTGTTTGCTGAATGGCAGCCAACCGTTTCTCCTCCAACTCATTGAGTTGATTCAACCTTTGTCTTTGTGTTGTTCTCAAATCCAAATTTACCTGTAATGTTGTTCTGAGTGTTTTTATTTCAAAATCTACGGGGAATAAAGTATTCTTACCGTCCACCAATTATTATGGTGAGAAGCCCATATTATTCCTCCATGTTGTTTTGTAAGCCCACAATACTTCTAGAAGTTTTTCAGCTCAATTTCTCAGGTGGCTAGCTACTGTCTTTGTCAAAATTCCCTCAATAACTTTGTTTGTACTATCCACTTGGCCATTTTATTGTGAATGATAAGGTGAAGTGATCCTATGATGAATTCCATACTTCTCAACCAACTTCTGAATCAGATGAGATGTGAATTGGGCCCCCCCATCTATCACTATCTCCCTGGGTATCCTGAAGCGAACAAAAATATCTTCAAACAGGAAGTCTGAAACATCATGCTCTGTAGCTCTAGTTAGTTGCTTCACTTTGACCCATTTTGTGACGTAACTTGTACAAACCAATATGTATGACCCCTACTGTGATGAAGGATTAATTGGCCCTAAAAAATCCAAGGCCCACTTCTCAAATGGTTCTAAGACTATTTGAGGTTGTAACAACATCTCGTCTAATTGCAGTGGTTGGCCCATCCTTTAGCAGCTATCACACCCTTTCACAAAATTTTTGGCATCCTGGAATATAGTTTGCCAATAGTACCCTGTTGAGAGTACCTTGTACCCCGCCCTCTTGTCCGTGAAGTGCCCTCCACAGGGCTCCTCATGACAAGCCTTCAAGATATCAATAATCTCAACTTCTCTAACACAAATCCGAATCTGAAAGTTCGGTCCAGTGTGATAGAGATTGCCCTCTATACAGGAATAAGTGGCACTCTGCTGTAGGATCTTTTTTTTTGTCTCTGGAAGATAAATAGTGTGGGAATTTACCTGCAACAAGATAGTTGGCTATATCTGCATACCATGGTGAGTGAGTAGATATGGAAAAAAGATACTCATCGGGAAAAGAATCCTCAGTAGGAGTGCAATTATCACCTATGGTTAACCTAGAAAGAAAATCAACAACTACATTATCTTTTCCATGTTTATCTAAAATAGTGATATCAAATTCCTGTAACAATAATAACCATTGTGTAACTCTACCATTAGTAATTGGCTTATTCATTAAAAATCAAATGGTAGAGTGGTTAGTGTTTACAAATACTTGATACTCGGTGATATAATGTCAAAACTTATTAATAACATGCACTACTGGTAGGAATTATTTCTCGGTCACTGTGTAATTGAGCTCATCTAGGGTTAAATTCTTGCTGATATAATAGATAG
Source organism: Pinus albicaulis (assembly GCA_034641835.2). NCBI lineage: Eukaryota > Viridiplantae > Streptophyta > Pinopsida > Pinales > Pinaceae > Pinus > Pinus albicaulis. The sequence goes on along the minus strand of CM076575.1, from coordinate 398,117,199 downwards.
CATAAGGCTTATTTTCTTCGAATTGGCCCAAAATAACACCTACAACCATGTTGGATGTATCTGTAGCAATATGGAACGACAAATTCCAGTTTGTTCCACGCAAATTAGGTGTTGTTGTTACACAGTTCTTCAGCTTCAAAAGGGCTTGCTCACACTTCCCTGTACACACAAATTCCACATTTTTCATAAGCAATGAAAATAGAGGCGATGCAATCTTTGAAAAAAATGCTATAAATCTCCTATAATACTCTGCGTGTCCCAGAAAGCTACTTACCTCTTTTTGAGTTCTAGGAGTTGGGATTCTTGAGATTAACTCATTTTTTGCAGGGTCTGCATTGATTCCATCCGTTGAGATGAAATTTCCCAGCACGATCCCCTCGGTTATCATCATGTGGCACTTTTCGGTGCTCAAAGCAACATTAGTTTGTACACAATGTTCCAACACCTTTTCCGAATTAACTAATGATGTTTCAAAGGCATCACCGTAAGGTGTAAAATCACCCATGAAGATTTCAAGGCAGTCATTCAACATATTCAAAAATATACCTAATATTTCCCTCTAAAAGGTTGTTGGCGCATTACAGAGGCCAAAAGGAAGGACTCTGTATGCAAAAGGACCCCATGGGAAAGTAAAGTTTGTATTATCTTGATCTTCTAGGGCACTCTGTATTTGGTTATAGCCACTGAATACATCCAGGAATGAATTTTTTTTTCCCAGAAAGAGTATCCAAGACCTAGTCTATAAATGGTAAGGGAAAATGGTCCTTTTGGGTGGCCTTATTGATTTCACTATAATCTACACAGACTCTCCACTTGTCGTTATTTTTAGGAAAAATGACAAGAAGAGACACCCACTGACTGTCAGAGATGGGATAGATGAAATTTGCATTAAGGAGTTTATGTAATTCCTCTTTCACTATCTCCTTAAGTGCGAGATTCATTCGGCACTGCGGTTGTCTAATTGTTTGAAACCATATTTAAGGTAAATTTGGTGAGTGCACAGGCTGGGATGGATTCATTTCATGTCAGTGTAATCCCATGCAAATGCCTTTTTATACTTTTGTAATAGCTGTATCAAAAATCTGTTCTGTTTAGCAGTCAAGTTAGGATTAATGTTTAAGTATTTTCCTGGCTCAATTTCAACCAGACTGCTATCACTATGCGGAGTGGTTCTCATATGTTCAATATTTAAATCATCTACCCATCTTCTTCCCCTGGATCTATAATAGAAGCAACATAGATTGAGTTGCTAATAAAACCATTAATGATGTCATCCTCTGTTTCATATTTAAAATATTGTGCTTTTCCAAGTGTGAGGAGAGGTAGGGAAAAATTACATTCAGGTTCAAACTTGTCCCACCAGGGACTATTCAAATCCATATGGGGTTTCGCTGGGGGAAAGGTTAAGGTTCTTGGTGGCTTTCCAATTCGAGATCATCAAAGATCCAGATCTACATTCGATAAATGCGTCTGCGGTGGCTATCCATGGTCTTACCAAAATCAAAGGATGCCCCCCAGGGTGGATTTGGTTTGCAAAATGAGAAAATCGGCTGGATTTCTCCAAGAAGCTACAGTAATCACCACATCTTCTAACACCCCTTCGGGTTTAACATGTGACCTATCCACTAAATCAAGCACTGTAGGTGTAGGTCTAAGCCCATGAAGTCATAGGGAGATAAAAATATCCTTGGTCATCACATTAATGGCCACCCCTAAATCAATTAAAGTATTGGTTATGAGTTGGTCATCAATATCAATAGTAACTATAGGATTTGCTAGGTCATTAAATTTAGTTAACAAAGGCTGATCAATCATTAGTTTGGACAGTTTCCCCATAACATGGATAGTAGTAGGGTTCTTCCGCTTCCTTCCATGTTTTTTGACACATAATTGTCTCACTGTTTTGGCGTAAATAGGTACTTCCTTGAGAGCTTGTAACACAAAACCATACATAAAAATTCAATAATTCCTTGAGAATCTCATATTCAATTTTTGAGGTTGTCCCAGTTTCAGTTAATCATTGAGGATACGGAGGATCGTGAGCCCTAACAGCTGAATCAACTGTCACAGGTGCACCAGCTCTGCTCGGGTTGGCTGTTGCAGGAGAACCAGTTATTCCTGAGCTAGTTACTACATGTGTAACAATATGTGATGTATCAGTTATTACAGGTGTAACAACCACTTTATAATCGACTATACCCCTTCTTTGTGACTCACATTCCTCCTCAGTAATGATAGGAGAATGGTCAGGTCTAATTACTTTTCCCGATCGAAGCTGGATCTCATTGAGTCCAATAGGAGTAATAAGGTAAGTTTGGAAAGTAGTCGGAGTTTCTATGCTCTAGGCTGCCTTATTATTCGGATTTAGGTTAGGTTTCACTGGTAATTGGGGTCAGACAAAAGGTGCAGGAGTTTGGAGAGGAGGCAGTTGTAACTGTTGTTGCTTTGGTAGTGTAGAGGGAGCGATACCTTGGCCTTTACCTCTCCGTTTTTGACTCCAAGGGTAAGGTTGAGATGGAGGATATTGCGTTGGTGGAGGGGAAGGTCACTAGTTCCAGGGTGAAGGAAATTGTGTTGAGGAAGGAGTGGGATATGGCCATGGAAATTGCTGACCATTATAAGCATTATTCCAAGAATTAAAAGAGGAAAAATCTGGAGGCATACCTATAGGTTTTGGCTGCCATGGTCTCCTTGGTCCAATGAAGTAGGAAGACTAGACCTCCTCACTTGATTCCTTAAGTACTTCTTTCAACTTGGGTAGTTTTGGGCATCGACCAATGGAATTCTCCAACTCACTGGTATTGCACAAGCTAATGTTGTCCAGTTTGCATTCTATTTGTAGATGTTTCTTTCTGCACCGGGGACAGAATATTGCCAAAGCTGCTTCAGCTTCTTCTTGTGATTTCTTGACTTGTGTTGTGGTAATATGGGTGAATAGAGTACTGAGGAGATCGGTTTTAAAATTCTCAAATAGATTCCTGATATTTTCTCTAGTCACTCCTCCACTCATAGACTTTTGTATCCAGATTGAAGGGTCCCAAACTGAACTCCTCCCTTTGGTCGATCCTCTTGAAATCCGCAAACAAAGCTTCATTATTTCTTCAGATTATTCTTCTGATATGTCTTCCTTTCCTAGTAAATTCAAGTGCTCCAGAAAATCATCTCTCATGCCTCTTAGAAATATTGTTTTCAAAATTTTCGGGGCTAATTCACCGAACTTAGACCTTTATAAATTGTAATGGAATTGTTCCATATAATATTCCAAGCTTTCCTCCTCCTTCTGTGTGATCCTGAAGATTTCTTCCTTCAAATCCTCGGCCCAACAATAATCCTGATACTTAGAGATGAACGTCTCCCTCATTTCACTCTAGGTCCGGATCGACCCAATGCTCAGTCCCATAAACCATCTCAACTTTGCTCCCTTCAGAGTAGAAATATACAGTTTTAGCTTCTGAGAGTCTGAAACGTAGCCGTAACTCCTACATAAGACATTGAACTCAAACATAAAGGTATCAGGATCTTCGATAACCATTCCTTATAAGGATGGAAGAGATGATAAGGGAATATTCTTCATAAGAGCTTCATCCCTTGTTTCCAGTATCAAGAATTCAAAAGTAGTAATAGTACCATGTGTTCTAGTGTTTTCATCCCCCATGGCTGATCCTTCTTGATGAGATGAAATGAACTCAGAATGTGCAGGGGATTTACTGATGGGTGAATGATCAGGATATTCCAGGACCGACTATTTCACTGCGCTACTCGAATCTAGATAATGATGATCGAGTAAAATATTTTTTGTTTCAGGCCTTGGTTGTCCCTCCCTGGTTTCCCCTTTTCCTTCAATTCTTAAGTTTTGATTAATGGCTTCCCACTGCTGCTTCTGATCTGTGGTCTTAATTTTAGGAGTGGATATGTTGTTTGAAGGGTGAAGAGTTCCAGACACAGAAGGTGCAGATGCCTGAGGACTTGATATAGTGACAAATTTCTGTGGTCCTGTCTTCCTATTGTCTCTGTATGAATTGGATTTTTATTTCTCTACTTTTGAAATCAGATCCCCAAAGAATGTATTCCTTCCCAAATCTGCACTCTTCTTTTCCTTTTTACGACTCTCCTTTCCTGTGGTTAGTTAGAGTGGGGGTGTTTTGGTTTCTCTATTGTCCTACGAGAACACAAGGACCCTATGTGTATCAATCCTCACTATAAGTGCCTTAGTTCTATGATCCTCTCACAAAGTGGCATAAATGGATCTCAAATAAAAATAATCATCTCAGAAAAAATCAAATGAACACTTGGAAATAATGGACCTTATACCTCCAAGTCTGGGGAAGGCATAAAAATAGGATACTTAGATGAAGAAAAAACATGCACCATCGCATTCCCTATGAAAAACCATCAAATTTGAGTATAAGCTTGACCCCTTTCTGCCTCGGTCAAATATGGACTCCCCAGGAATCTCAAAGATTCCTCAAAGATTATCTTATGTGGGTTGACTAAAATTTGGCTTCTCAGATGAATAAACTTATCACACCGTCACTTTCCTTGGGAAAAATCGAGCAAAATGAGTATAAAGTCGACCTGGTTCTGAAACTGTCATTTTCGGGCCTCCAGGGAATCTTTTATATTCCATGCAGATTATTGTGTCATGGTTCCGCCCTCAATAGTTTGTCTCTGGAAGATTAGCTTTCAGATCAGAAAATCATCTGCATCGTCAGACTCCTGGCGAAATTATGAGTAACTTGAGTATAAAGTTGGAATATTTTTGACACTGTCGAAATTCGCCCCCCATGGAATCTCCAAGATTCCTCAAGGAATCTGTATAAGGAATATACTGCAAAATATTTTTCCTCGTTTTTGGTGCCCATAGTGGGCCCCTCCATCCTGGTTATGTTGCTGGGCATGGTTCCTCATCTCCCCTTCGTTGGCCTGGCAAATGAAAAGGATTGGTTTTAATATAATTTGGGTGGCGGACTTTACAAAGTTCTGCCACCTGGCTTCATGGTTGGTGGATGGTAAATATGTTGGTTTATTGGAGGAGGTCCTGGGTCAAACCCATGGGCCTCCCCCTTTATTTTCATTTGGCATATATTTTGGGCTACCCGTTGGGTGGTTTTGGACTGTATTAATCACTTTTAAATGACTAAGACAATACACATAAATTATCGACCAAGAGCATCTTTCATTTCAATGGTAGTTGCACTGTTTGTGCTGATACATCATTCCAAAAGCAAAAATAAAACAAGGAGAAATCATTGTTGAACCAATTGTTGAAATTAACACTCATGCAGGAATAAAAAGGATCCACAAGAATGTAATCACACTTTAGATAAACCAGTATCTAACACGCCACACACTAACTACACTAGGTGGTATGTCTAATTGGATCTGTGTAACCATAGAATAAATACTTGGAATTGAAGCAAATATACTTACAACTTGACACAGAAACAATGACACTCCACGGATATCCAGAAATAAATAATAGATATAATACAACTGCCTTACGAATGCAATCCCTGCTAAAGAGGAGGGCCCTTCCTCCCTAGTAGGGTGCAGGAAGAAATGAGAACTAAATGAGAATTAGATCAATCAACACATGTAACAACAACAACATGATATTATGTATTATGATGATCAAAAGTTACTGAGTCAAAATGGAGATATTGTTCTGTGCTCACCCCCGTGCCCTTGAAGGTATAAGAGTTTATATAATAATTACATATTAAAAAAAATGAGGAACAAATCAGTCATAGAATCTCCCGATTCTCATGGTGATTGAAATAAAGTAAATATAGTTACAACTGATTCCCTCAGTAAAGTCCTGAATGGGAAAGCATTGAATTCAATCAAAACTGCTTGGAGTTGTTATTCTAAATAAAAATACATGATAACTCCTACAACTGTCGTTGGAATGCGACAACTGTAGCGTAAAAACTTTCAAAGACAGATCAACATTCAAAATTTATCAATATGCAAACAACAGTGCAACTATAGCAGCGGATCTATAACAACATCTTGGTGTAACAACAAAAGATGTGACAACCAAAGTGTTGACTCTGCGTGTGGTAGCAACGCCGCGTAACAACACATTGTAACAACATGCTTCCAACTGGTTCAGTGCGCCTGTATGTCCCAGGTCCCTGTGCCTGAAATAGTGTCTGAAAGAATAGAAAAAAGGCCAAAGAACTTCTCCCAATATTCATATCAGTTAGCCACAAAAAAGGAACAATACATCATAATAATTAACAAGAATGGAAAGGTAATGAAACAAGATAAAGTTATGCTATTTCAAGATAAAGGAAAGGAAAAAGGCAAGTATAGTCCCCAGGTTGGAGATCAAAAAGGTAGAAATGAGGGAAGAAAATGTAAGAAGTGAGTATAAAAATGACACCAAACATGCGGGTTGACCTACGTGGCCAGGTGGGTTCAATCTTTGTCAGCCTCATTGTTTTATATAGTGGTCGTTATATAACTATTTTTTGTTGTGTTTAATAAATATATGGTGGTTAGGGTGAGTGGGTCCGTCAGGATGACACCCAATATATATATATATATATATATATATATATTAACAGTCAAAACCCGACGGCCGAAATTTTGGGGTTACCGGACATTTTAAGTAGGCGACAATTTCGCCCTTTCTGACCGCCGAAAATTGTTGCCGTAGTGTCAATTTTTTGCCTCGTTACTGGCCACCAAATTTAGTCGGACCTCCAAATTTGGAGAGCCTCCAAATTTATTTGGCGCTCTGCCAAATTTAGCCAAAGGGTCAAGTTGACCAAAACTTTGACTGGCCATAAATTTTGCATACAATGTTGGATTGAGGTGTTGTTTGAGCCGTTGGAAATATTGTGACGGGTTATTTGATATGACCCTGGTTTTATTTCAATACAAGGAATTTACTTTTTGAGAATTTCCTAAGCCCTCTTTGACTTTTGAGTGTTTCTGGAGCCACTTGGATCATTCCTCCCCACCGAGGAGCTTTTGGTCCTCTAAAATCAAGAACACAATCTGCAATTTGCTGTACTCCCTTGTCTACACAACAAGCTCCCTAACTGGCCAAACTTCCTTCTCCTTCGCCTTTGTACTTCAGAGCCATTAGTGATGAACCGACAATTTTGCAAGATACATGTTCTTTTACAAGACCAAACATGAACCAAGAAAAACTCCCCATACTTGCCAAGAGTTTACAAAACACACTGGTCAATTTTACGTCATAATTATAACAGAAACTAATACCCCAACTATCAACAAAAGATTCTAAAACATCATCCTGTTGCTTTCCTACTGATGGAAAACACATCATGACATTTACAATCATTTCACAACATGATTTAAAATAATATGGCCATGATCAACTACTTATAAATCCCAATTTATTACCGAACAAAGTGAATGGGTGATATTTCTATAGTTGATTCACTTGTTGATCAACTTCACTCGTTGGTTCCTGCACATGAACTTTTCCTTTCTTGAGAAGTTGCTTTGGATGGAGCTCCCAACATGTGGCTCTCTAATTTCCACCTCTGTTGCAATGATTGCAAAAATTCTTCTTCCTCCAGACCTGTTTAACCTTCTTCCTTCATTGATGTGGAGAACGGTCTTGATGTCTTGTCCTCTTTCTTGTTGCCATCCTCTTCCAACACTTGGCAACAACATGATTATAAAAGACAAAAAAAGTACATGGTTCTTTATGCCACAAATTTTGTTCACCAATAACAATATGCTTGTAATCAAAAGGAATATTAGCATAATGATATGTCTTATACCTTTCTTGATTGTCTATGATGCAATCCTAGTGATGAGAGCTTGCCTTAGCTCTTCCTCTACAATGTGCATTGTCATGGGAAGATTGTGATGTGTTCCCATCATCCTCTTTCCTCGATGGTTTCAACAATGGCTTGGAAGCTTTTGCTGCCTTCAAACACTCTCCTTCCTTGTATCCCAATCCTGCAAATCAAGGTCTTTTTAAAAAGTCCAATGTTTCAGTCATTCATTGGCCATTAACACCAATTCCTCCTCCTTTATATCCCATCTTCGTAAGGAGTCTCATGCCAGTTCCTGAAATGGGTACCTCCATGCTTCCAATAGAAGTAAAATCACGTGAAAATGAAATTGAATAACTATCGACATTGTTTACCTTAGTTTTGGATTCTGAAACAAGTGATGATGGCTTCACTAAGCCTTCATTACACTTCAACTTTTCCAAGGATTCTTCCATGGCCTGTAATTGAAGTTGCAATCCTCTTCTGCTTATTGTAGAAGTCTCTTCAATTCAACATTCTCTGCTTGAAGGATTTCATTTATCTGCTTATTTGAATAATGAGAAGATGATGAAGAAGAAGAATATTCACTCAAAGATGGAGATGAAGCATCATCTTCTTCTCTCTCTTTCTCTTGTCCCTCTTTTTCCGTTTTCTCTTCATAATCTTTTTACATTATATCTACAATGCTTTCCATCCTGATGAAGTCCTCATAGAGATGTTTTTTATCCTCCATTTTCCTTCTTGTTTAGCATTCAATCTATGGTTATCATTCATACTTTCAATTTGCATCAACAATGAGAACGCTCTGATACCAAAATTGCTCTGGATCTCTCAGCTACCAGAATTAAACAATATATTTTACTTATTTCATGTTACTCGAATTGCACGTGAAAAAGTATGAGTAAACCAAATTTTCATACTTTAAAGAAGAGGAAAAATAATGACAACCATCAAATCAAAGAACAAAAACAACTTGATAACATAGTTCACCTAGTGTGGGCTACGTCTTTGAGCCCGGTGTCAAGAGTGGGGAGGTCACTTCATTAATTGTTGCAAGAAGATGATGAGTACATGATGTAATATTTTTCAATACAAGGATGAATCTCCTTATCTATAGTGGCATGTATCTCCACAAGACGTTCTCTTGCAGGGAACTCTCACTTATAAAAAATTTCCTCCAGCATGACAAAGGAACAATCTCTCACATAAAGTGGCATACAATGATCCTCTCACAAATTGGCATACATGGATCTCAAATACAAATCATCATCTCCGAAAAAATCAAATGAACACATGGAAATAATGCATATTGTACCTCCAAGTCTAGGGACGACATGAAAATTGGCTACTAGGATGAATAAACAACATCCACCAACGCATTACCCACGAAAAATCGTGAAATCTGAGTATAAAATTGACCCCTTTCTGCCTTGGTCAAATATGGACTCCCCGGGAATCTCAAATATTCTCTTCTATGGGTTGACTAAAATTTGGCTACTTAGATGAAGAAACTGATCAAACCATCATGTTCCTTGCAAAAAACTGAGAAAAAGGAGTTTAATGTTGGTCTAGTTCTGAAACTGTCATTTTCAGGCCTCCAAGGAATATTTTAGATTCTATGTAGATTCTTGTGTCAAGGTTCTACCTTCATGGTTCCATCCTCAATATTATGTTTCTCGGAAATCTGCTGCTCAGATCAAAAAAATGTCTAGACCATCATACTCCTAGCAAAATTCTACGTAATCTGAGTATAAAGTTGGCATATTTCTGACATTGTCAAAATTTAGGCCCCATGGAACGTCCAAGATTCCTTAAGGAATCTGTATAAGGAATATACTGCAAAATATTTTGTCACATTTTTTTCGCAAGGAGGGCGCCTCTAGCCTGGTTTTGTAGCTAGACATGGTTCCTCGTCTCCCATTCGTTAGCCTAGCGAATGAAAAGGATTGGTTTTAATATAATTTGGGTGGCAGACTTTGCAAAGTTTTACCACCTGGATTCATGGTTGGTGGATGGTAAATAAGTTGGTTTTTTGGAGGGGGTATCAAGTTCAAACCCGCGAGCCTCCCCCTCACTTTTTATTTTGTGTCAATTGACGTATATTAAAGGGTCTCCCGTTGGGCTGGCCGACCTACGTGAGCGAGTGGGTTCAATCCCCGCCGACCCCGTTGTTTTATATGGTGGTCATTATATAATAGTTGTTGGTCATGTTATATATAATAACAGTCAAAATTCCGTTGGTCGGAATTTTGGGGTTATTGGACATTTTAAGTGGGCGACAATTTCGCCCCTTTTGACTGCTGAAAATCGTAATCGTAAAATGATAATTTTTTTCCTCGTTAGTGCCCATTGTTTAAATTCCGACAAGGAATTGCAGCACACACACTAGTGTGGGACCGCAAGTCCTAGCAATACATTAGTGTGAAGGCCAATTTAATTAAATAAATTGGTGCAATGTCTAATTTAATTTTCCCTTAATTAAATTGCACAATAAAATATAATTGTTAACAATGGAAAATCATACAGCAGAAGACGACATCAATTAATGTTGAGCCTAAGGATTTACAGGGCAAGAACACATTATGGAATCAAGAAGTATTTAAAATCTCTAAGGTTCTGAGAAAATCAGATTTGAACTAGTCATAAATGCTGAATTGCGCGCTTTATCCTTCGAGAAGAGTGCCTTCTGTGTGCCTTTTGGCTCGATAAGCGTGCATTCCTGGAAATGGAAAAAAGTTGCTTTCGGGGACCACACCAAGCAAAGGACAATTACTCCTTGTGTGAAAGCTGCCTAAGGACAACCACCAACGCCTCCTTAGACAACATGTGAGCACACAAAAGAATATTTGAGCACACAATGGAATCACACCTCTCCCTTGGGTCACTATCCATCATGTACCAAGGGAGGGAAGGAGGATTTGAAACTCACCTATATAAACCCACCAAGAGATGAAGAAATGGTGATCACATTGTTATGCTGGCCAAAGTTGCCCAAGCAACACTAGCATTGTGTGTGACCTGGAGTTGGAGCTAAAGAGGACTCGATAGTTGGCCACCCAACATCTTAGTCCATCACAGTAGAGAGAGAGAGGGAGATTGCATCAGAGGCAAAGCTTGGAAGGAAACATCCTTGCATCGGGACCTAGAGCCATTGCCTAGGGGCCCTTTGGCAAGTGGGTAAAATTTATTCTTCGTTCAAATTTTTGATAAGAAGAGGCCATCGAGCCATCGTTTGCATTATTATCGTTTTGAATCTCTATATAGCTTCTGTATATTTGTGTTTTAGTTTTTAGTTTAACCAGAGCATACTTTAGCATACTATTTCCATTAATTTTTATGCTTTTGAGCTCCCCAACTTTCTGCTTGTTACCAATAGTTTAAAGAGTAGATCACACTCTTTAAGCTGGTGCGATTTCGTAAACCCGTGCGACTAATCCACCACAACAAGATTGGCGACTCCACTGATGTGTTCCAAGTTTATGTGGTTGTGCCATATTCTGCAGGAGACCCTTTGTCTATGCTGGAGTGGAGCTGACAGTCCTCTGACCCATCTTGCAGTCCCTAGACTCAATGAAGTGACAGACCGAAGAAGGCAGCTCCTAATCTTCTTACTTGCAGGATTTTTGCGCGCAGTTTCTTCTCACAGACGCGTAGTGCGTGGTTCAGGACTGACCCACGCGCAGGAAAGCGCACCTGTCAGACCATTTTTCGCGCAAATTACAGAACAAGATTTTTTTCTTTCTATTATGCATTTTTCTGCTTGTAAGTGTGCTGGGAAACCCCTAATGTATCTGCCAGCACCTGTGTTGATACCCCACAACTTCTGAGAACTCGCTTTCTGCTGCTTTTTGTTGCTTTCTGTAGGCATTTAGTTAGTTTTCATTTAAGTTGGTTTTTGCAAAAGTCTTCACATAGTTTAAGTAGGGGGCGAATTAACCATTGCTTTCCGAACAATTTATGTTTTTTCAAATTCTGGTATGCACACTTAGTTTAACTAGTCCAAGTAAGTGGCTCAAGACCACACATGCATAAGCTAGTGTAGAAATTATTTAGTTTAAATTCAATTTTTGCATCTAGGAAATTGCGGGACTAGGATTGAATCGCCAAATTAGAGCAAGTAATCTCTGTTGTCTTTGGACCATTTGGTGACCCTAGACAAGCATATGAACACTCTACATTTGTGATTCACCATCTCCCTTTAGTTACTCACATAGACTAACTAGGAGGATTTGGAAGCAACCCATTATCTGCAAATGTTTTCCATTTGATCAAGGAACAACGTCACATAATTTAACTAGGGGAATTTTGTAAAGGATCACCGATATCCATATGTTCAAATTATGAGATTGTTCACCATATTATCACACACACTTACCCACTGAGCAAATGAAGCCACCTAAAAATAACTTAAACCAACTCACTAAATTCTCCCCATAGGGGCCACAAAAGAATTTATAGATGAAGTTAGGATCAAGGGGGTAGGCATCCAATAAGACGCCTTGATCACACTTCAAATTGAAACATAGAAGTTGTGTATCTAGGGAGATTTAAAATACACCTATCAGCCCACGGAAAAGAAAACCCGAGTGCGGTAGAGACCCGATTCAGAGGGGGTTAGGCTTAGGCGTAGTGCGTGCGGTATCAGTTGGGGCTACCTGACCCGGTTGATACTAGGTAGTGTTAGCTGACTACTAAGAAGCCTAAGACTCAAATGCTCACATGGGACGGTGGTTCTTAGTGGCCAAAAACTAGGGCATCATTTACCCTATAGGTGACGGTGCAGGCAAGCGCCAGACCCTCTACCCTTACCTTGGTGTATTCTCTTCGACTGATTGGGGGGGTTGCCAGCTCTTATGGGACGTTGTGCCAGCACTCGCAAGAAATGTTCTCAAGTCCTAGTTACTTTTGAGTGTGTGAGGATGTAATAGGTCTTCTAGGATTTTGAGTATCACGCGCAAAACAAACAAAACCATTTTTTGCTTGATTGACACATATATTAAGTTAAAGGGAAAATTCATTTCATTTTCGCTTTGTTTTATGTATGTGGCCATAGATTTGTCGTGATAATAGAATCGATCCCCTCAAAAGTTTTCCAAAACCTAACTTGGTCGACACCCAAATGGTTCCAATGGAACCTTGTCGGTCCAGGAGTCTTTTGGACCTCCCCCCATTATTGGGAGGGGTTCCAGGTCTTTCACCATTTAGGCGTCAAATACGGAACATTGCCACAATTTTTGGTTCATCCTTTCTTGGAGCAACCTTAGTTGGGAACCCTAGTGGGTCTCCCAACACCACACCGCACACCACTCCCCCCTCGTCCCCTGGGGGGTAGAGGAGCGCATCCCATACGGGAAGCCAACTGAATTCACAACAGGGTATGTCACAGAATAACCTTTGTTCTAACCAGAACTTCGTGTCTTCACATGTTTCCATGGCATCAACCTCCCAGTCACCCTTTTTAATGGCGTTGAATCTACCCGATTTAACCAAGCTCACCAATGACCCCATCGCACGTGATCCCAATTGGCCTCCCATGCCCACGGAGCTTCCTTTCGAAAGACCAAAGTTTGAAGGCAAGCAAGCGTAAGACCTAAGTAATCATATAATAACCTTTCACCTGTGTGCTCATCGAATAGCATCATTGACGATACTATTCGGTTGAGGCTATTTCAATGCACTCTTACAGGAGTGGCCGTGAAATGGTACGTGGAGAAACCTCCTGCTTCACATGGAACCTTTAGCACCCTCGCTATCATGTTCCTCACATACTTTCAGTTACCCATTCACCACGATTCGGGAATGGAATTACTGACTCATTTCAGACAATGCCCCTCCATCCATATCTCAGAGAATCTCCATGAATGGAGGGGCGTCGCAGTTTATGCAAAGCTAAACTCGACGACCCGGTCCTTTTATATTTATTTTTGAAAAATCTGACACCATAGATTTCAAAGGATGTGGCGCACCGTAACCTCACATCCGAAGAAGACACGATCAGTAAAGCCCTGAAGCTTGAATTGGTTTATACGCAGTTAGGATACATGTACAACATCCTGCCTAACGCCTTGTGCCTGAAATCTTATCAAGAATTTCCAGGCGTGTCTAACTCTGCAGATGGACTTATTGGGTCAATGACCCAAGGGTACCTAGGCAGCAATAGTCAGGATCCCGGTTACACACATGGTTCTACCCAGAACATGTCACAACCCAGATTTAAAAGTCATCATATACCGCAACAAAATTTGACTAATAGGGCACAAACGTATCACCAAGGAGGAACTTATCCTCTGGCTGAGGGGACCCAGTATGCAAGAAGAAAGAATGACGGAAGATTTCCCCCCCAATGGCCAGGTGCAAACACAGGACAAAATTATGCTCAGTCCCATGCACACAACCCACCTACGCAAAAAAATGCACAGGTGAACTTTGTGCAGCCGTGCCAAAATCAACCACACAAGTATGATCAAGAGAACTACCCTCCTAACATGGTTAAGAAAAGGACAAAAAAGAAGCCCAAAGGGAACCTTAGACAGGGGGGCAGCAACCAATAGCGCCCACCGTGATCCCAGGCTAGAGGTAACTCCAACCGAAATCATAAACAGGAGCCAAGCAATGCCCAAATGCAAGGCAAAAGGCCACCTCTACGAAAAAACCATTCTTGTTCAATGTGTGGTGAGTAGGGGCACTATACTCACCACTATCCCGAACTCCCTGAGCTTAAAAATCTACAGAGTAACCGAGGATAGGGAGGATCTTCCCAGTAAACTGCGGTGATGCAAGAACCCTTCCCCCATCAAGGGACGCTCAACACTCATCAGCAAAACCCAGACGATTCTGGGAAAAATAACCATGAAATATACATGGCTGGGGAAGAAATGTTCTTCCAGACTCGAAATCGCAGCTATGACACCCCACCAGACACCAATACGTCAGGGGCTAGTACAAGCACGCCGACTGCACCTTTAACCATTCCAAAAATTCCTACGGAACCATTGCCAAAAATGGTAAAAGGGCCTAATAGGCGAGCAGGTAACTACTCCAAAGCGGCCCACAATTATAGCATCGTAGATGATTTAGCTCAGTCACCAGCTGCTATGTCCACGTTGGAAATACTGCAGTCGTGCCCAAAGCAATGGAAATCCCTACTTTCCGCATTAGGCGCTGTCGACCCTGCCGATACACGAATGATGGCTTTTGACTTAGACAAAGCTACCCCTAGGCTTCCCTCCATGGTCGCCTTCCAGATACCAGTATTGGTACATAATATCACTATTCACTGATGTGTCATTGACGAGGGTGCATCCACATGCATCATGTCAAAAAATGTGTGGAAGAAGTTAGGATCCCCCGAACTCAAACCTTTCGTCATCACACTCAGAGCATACGACGGTTGTCCCTCGACCCTGATCGGCCTCTTCCAAAATGTACCAGTATGCTTAGCCGGTAAGACGGTCCACATAGAGATCGAAGTCTTGGATGCTCACTTGGATTACAATATAATCCTTGGGCAGAGTTACATGTACGCCATGTCTGCCATAGCATCCTCCGTCTTCCACATCATGATGTTCCCCCACGAGGATCGAATCATTACGGTAGACCAGCTGACGCATAGTGAAAAGCGTCCCCTAACCAACACGGATGTAATTATACCCTACGTAGATACAACCGTAGATGGTCTTTCACGGTACCAATAATATGGTCTTGGCCAATTCAAACCATCATCCGTCCTAGGGTCGTTCCTAGGAGATCCTCCCATTACCCTGAGGTGTCGCCCGATGCCACAGGGGCCTCAGTGTGCATGATGTCCACATCAAGTGCCGAGGCAAGTGAGGACACAGAATCAAGTATTAACAACACCGAGGCATCCACCACGGCAGCCTCTCTAGCCTACGCCGTCTCCCAAACCCCTTTCCTCTACCCACCTCCTGGCTTCGTCTCCCAGCAGGTTTTGGCGACATTGGTGTTACCCAACATATCGTTGGCGTTCCTAGTTTGGTACCTTGTTCCCCCTTCAGGAATAGGAGCCACCAATGTTACTGTAGCTGGGTTAAAGCCCCTCAATCCCAAGGAGCCCCAACCTACCCAAGAAATGGTCGGAACCGCCCCCGTAAGGGAAGTTTCCATTGTGAAATCGGTTACCACGGCCAAGAAAATCGCCAAGAGAGGGAAGAAAGCCACCCCCCCACCATGCAAAGGGAGTCATCAGCCTGCGCTATATGTGATTTCATAGGCCATCCTACCCACATATGTACAGATTTGGACGAGTTAAAACCACTCCTTGGCTCAAAAGCAGGCACCTCGATGCCGCGTTCCTGTAAAAAGGAACCAGCCACCAAAAATACAGGCAAACCACTGCGTACCAATAACACATGCGGTCTTTGTGACACCTATGTCATTATACCCACCATTGTCTAGAAATACCACGATATAGGGACGCCTTACATGTGGTCGAGCAATCCTATCAAGAGGATCCCTCCATCCAGTCCGTTAATGACGAGTCGCGTACCATCCTATATTTATAAGAGGAGCATAGATTCGCAGAAAGACCCCCAGTAATGCCCATTATATGTTGTATGCTATGCGTTGAATGTGGCCACTACCTCGAAGAGTGTGCCGCATTGGAACTCATTCACAGGTGGTATCCAATCGAAAGGGTTTACTACGTGGGGCTACGGGTAGCACAATTCACATGCCCGCTATGTGCCGACAATCACCTTTTGGAGGATTGTCACTACATACCTCGCTTCTGGCTAGCCCTTACTAACCTTCGCTCAGCCATAGTTCGTCTTTCCCAAGAAGACGATATGGATGCCGAGTCCACAGGCAGCTCCATGACCCAAGAAGAGGAGATGAGTGGGTGTATCATGTTCTTGTCAGCCGAAGAACAGCCTATTAGGGAACCCCTAGTTACCCCTAACGGCACTTCACGAAACACACCCGCATGCACATTATGCAAAAATACGGACCATATAGTCATCCACTGCCCTGACTTAGTAGCATTGCGACTTTGGTTCCCCGCTTGGCCTTAGACGAAGCACGATGGGACCCCCATATCACGAATATTTTGCCTGATATGTTAGGGTAATCATTACGATCGACATTGTACTTATGTCTCGCGGATCTGTCCCACTATCGACATGATTAATGTTGTAGAAAAGAGAACAGACGATCTCTAGAAATGGCATAAAAGATACATCACCGGCTCAACGTCCCAACCACCTCAATGGTGTATCAAGCCTGATGAGACCACACACCAACCACGTACGCCCCAGGCAAAGCCTAGGATAACATGTGGCATATGTAACCTAAATGATCACCAAGTCAACTAATTTAGAGAACTCAAGCCCCTTGCAAACAGTCTCCGCATAGTCTCGTCTCTCCCTCAAAAAATTCTCTCTAATCAAGAAATGATCACACGCACTTATTGCTGAATTTTCTCACACTTCCATCATACGTTTAAGTGTGCACACCTCCCCAAGCTAAGAGTAGCTCAAGCAACACTAAGCCTACCAACTACCAAAGAGGAAGACAAGTCTAAACCAACGACGTGGAAATGGAAGCAGAAGATGACCTCTTCTACGACCGACCCTTTCCAAGCGTCCACATTAGGGACATCGAGTAGCGTAGAATCTCACACTATAGACTCTATCAGCACAATGATACCGTGCACCATTTGCACTAGCCAAGATCACACACTAGAGGCATGCCCACTAATGAAAGCATTCAAACACCTTTGTGATAAGAACAAATTCCACCTACCGGAAATTGACTATCCTAGCGGGAAACCAAACCTTATGCTCACACAGGACTCCATTACTGAGATCCTTTCCCCGCCGCATGCCAGTGACACAATTCACCATATACAACTTGTATCATCGCATGTCCAAGATAGTATTCCAACCACCCCCTCGTCCCAGGATTTCCACGTTATTCTTTTCACAAAAGAAGAAGGTACCTTATGATTTTTCATTGATTTCCGCAAGATCCCAAACTTGCATTCCACCATCGAACTCCTTGATGACACCTAGCCTCTAGAAAAATGCCTAGTCCAACTAGAGCTATTTGACGAAAGTCGGCAACAATCGCTGCAACACAGTGAGGCCCATAAGAAAAGGGTAAAAGCATCATTCGACCGCCACATCACCCCTCGCTCATTTTCTGAGGGCGATTTAGTCCTTCGCTACGATGTCGAAAAAGAAGCCTTAGGGCCAGGAAAGTTCGAAACCTTGTGGAAAGGACCCTATATCATCAAAAATTGTCTCCGACAGGGGGAATACATCTTAGCGGAACCGGACGGGACCTACCTCACTAACCCCATCAACGGCCTGTATCTCAAGAATTTCTACCCATAGGGGCCCCAACAGCCCTTATCCCCTAGGGTTAGTGTACACAAAAATCTCAACACCAAAATATTTTTGACTCAAAGACCTATGTGCCACCATGGATCACCTACTTGAACCCTATTTCAGATTTGCTAATGGAGCATCGCGATGGTCTCAAAACTTAGCTGCAGCTGCCTGGGTCATATACCACCCTGAGCGGTCACCACTGTGTTCAAACGGTGTGTGCATGAGATCAAAAACCAATAATAAGACAAAATATGATGCCGTTATCGGGCTTATGTGCGAGGCCCTCCATCAGGGCATTCACCATATGCATGTCTACCTCGATTCCTAGTTAGTAGTATCGCAGTTAAACCAAACATTTGAAACTGGAGACGCAAAACTGTTTAGAAAATATTTGTGTGCCAAAAGATTAAGCAGATGGTTTGATTACATTACATTTGCACAAGTATCAAGGAATAAAAACCAAGTAGCTGATCACATAGCTAACAATATCCTATACTGGAATGCATCGTAAAGAAACAATCATCCATAAAAAACCAAAAACATAGATATCCATCAGCATAACACAAAATACATAAAATGAAATAGATAACACACCATGTAGAGCTGCAAAAAGATCTCTCATATATATATATCAAAAAATATGTGTATCTGAGTCAAAAAATAGTGTCACTGGCCCATTGGCCAGCCCAAAGATACAAAGGTCGTCAAAAATAAGGGAAGCATCCTCATAACATGTGCTTTTCATGTGTACAAAACTACTCTAGGGGGTTGCCCCCTCAAGAGGAGCACCTGGGCCCACCACTGCTCCTGGTGCCACCATCGAAGCTACTGTCGCTGCTGCAATAGCCACCCGTCGTAGAGTGGGCCAATAATCCCTCTCGCAGGCCATTACCGTCTCTAGCCAAGCCTCCTCGAAGTCATCTATGAAACCATGAGCAGGCATCCCCTGGGTCAAGCGGTCTACTCGACCCCGAAAGTCCTCTAGAGCAGCCACCTGAGCTGTAAGCACTGCAATGCGCTTGAGCTGCATCTGCACAAGCTCGCTCGACCACAACCTTAGCTGCAACCAAGCTGCTAACCTCACCAGAAGGGCCAACACCATCCCCGCTAGGTCCACCAGCACCACCACCCGGTCCACCTGTGCCACGTCCCCCCTGACCACCTCGAGGTCGTACCGGAGAATCGTGACCCACCAAACGGGTCACTGGGTGACCTACCTCGCCAACATATGCACGAGTAACCAAAACAATGTCAGTGTCAAAAAACCAAAACACATAAGTACATAAAGACTCGAACAAATGCAGAAGAATATAACACATAACTGCAGGACCCCAAACATAATCGAAAGGGAGACCGATATCTGGATCACCCTGAAAGTCCATCGTCGCATACGGGTATGGAAAAAACATCTGTGGGTTGGCCTCAAACCAGGCCTCTGTCGTGTCGTTCCAATAACGACCCACCATGCCACCACCACTGCGCGGCATCACTGGAGCCCACCTCCTCATGCATGGCTCCCGCGACCCCCCAATAGGCACTGCCACAACGGGCCTCAACAACACCACCCTCTCGTACATAATGCTGCATAAGATGCTAGCGTACACAAATGACTTGGATCCACATTGGACCCTGTTCAACTGTGACACCATACCATCAAAGCAGAAATGGGTGAAATCGAAAAAATGCCTGTTCCTCAAATGGCGTAAAACCCCACCTGTGGGCCCGATGCCTGATGTGGAGCAAACAACCAGAACAGTCACAAAATAATGGCCAAAGCACACCGCTCGGCCACATATGTCACTGATGCAATATTGATGCACCCCTCAGTAAAAGGCGCACCACCGCAATGCCTCCTTTGGAACCTGTCTAGGTTCACTCTCCCAGTAGGGAGTGGATACCTCAATGCCTCACCCTGAGGCAGTAACACAGTCACGAAGTATATATCTGTCTCCGGACAGATAATCAAGTTCGTCCCCCTCAGTACGAACATATTGCGCCTCCTACGCCAATGTTTTATAATGTAACGTAACACTCGGTCTTGTGACCGAAGGAACTCGTTCTCAGCAAATTTCAGAAGGCCCCATGCGGCCAACTGACGACGCGCCCCAACATCAGTAGCCAGAGCGGTCTGAATCTTGGGCCAATCTCGCTCAATCCACACTAACTTGCCAAGCAACAGGCACCCATTAGTATAGAGAAAAACACCAAAACAGACAAAAACCCAAGTTTTTTTTGTCATCCTACCCATTGGACAGGTGCGCCCGTTTCCTACGCAGGCGCGCCCTTGCGCGCAAAAAGGAGGGAACAGCGCGCCCGCGCGCGTCTGTCCCTCAGGAACACACGTAAGGGGGGCACCTCTTTGCCTAGATCGCCTGCGCAATCTAGGGCAAAAAGTCCCTTTGAGGCCGTACAAATCCAATTTGTACGGCCCCCGACACCATTAGAATGAAAAAATTGAAATGCAGGATTTCATGAAAATTACCTTGGCATAATATCACTAATCCCTGGTACACAGGCTGACCACAATGGCAAGAAAGGCTCTGCAATCACCTCTGATTTCCCAAAACTCAGCAAGTACAAATGAATAGGATTAGGGCCATAATCCCATATTTATCGCCCTTTTCCAAAGCTTCGGAGGTCAATAACAGGAGATCAGAAGGCCCATTTCGCAAACCGTAAGTTGCACTATCATCAGTATACCACGACGAACGAAAGCGATGCCACACATTCGCTTTCTGGAAAAATAATTTTTTCAACGCCGGCAGGTATGCACCCTCCCATCTTCCTTTCCAAAGTTCATGTCTTTCAATAATATTTGATGAAAAGAAGATGATTTCACTTGAGGTAGTTATTTTTGCAGGTAGAAACCACAAAATTTTCACAACACCATTCACTAAAAGTTCCAGAGCAGGTATCATTCTACCCTCAACATGATAGAGTCCCAGAAAAATTTGCATATCTTGACATCATTTTTCCATCAGAAATAAACCATAGGGTCCTCATACCTAACCACGTTTATCATCACCTCACCCTGCATATGATAAATGCTCGTGTTGGTCGGTAGAGCCTCCCATCCATGGCGATCGTCACCCAAAGTAGACCGTATATCACCACATAAGTGACGCCATGGCCATACCATTTCAGTCCAGGAAGCATGTCATGCCCGTCCATCTATTATGCATAAGGTCGAGTTTACCATTCAAACTCAAACCCCCCCTTCCCGGACGACTGGGTTATACAAGCAGATTGAAAGCGCACCTCCGCGCATCACATTTGGCCCACCATACCTCCATCAACATAATCCCATATGCAACATCTTCTGCTTCATCAAACCCACACATGAGACCAACCAATGGGACCCCTACCCCCAGCAAAACACCATCCCCACACCTTCAATGAGAGACCCTCTTCCATGTTTTGGGGTACCCGTCTCTGTGTTTTGGAAAAACCAAACCCCATTATTTTATTCTTTTGGTAAGTGTACAAAGACCGCAAACAATGCCCTTCGCCACTTTGCCCTCATATTTAATCGTTTCCCCCATGGAAGTAGTCCCCCATTTCCCTTGGTCGAATTATTTTACCCCCATGCACACACCATCACGACATTCATAGCCGGTTCACACCTACCCTGGAAGTCCTACTGACTCTAGGGATTTTCCCTCCAGAAATAACTATGACTGTCACCAAGCTGCTCAAGTATACTTCGACCTCTTGCCACTAAATCCCCATCATTTGTTTTCAGTCACCTCTCACCAACATGCCTAGATTGAACTCATCACTTTGAGGTCCCCGACCCCTCAGGTCGGCGACCCATGGTTCGGTTAAGGATTCCTTTTTGTTGACCTCAACACCTCTTTTCCAAGAAGGAAGCAATACCTTGGATGACTCCTCCCCATGCAAAGATGTATCCTTGGGTGGAACTGTAAGAGACATCATTGTCCACAGATGTCATCGATCCTCCTGACATTCAACCATAGCAAAAGCTTTAATGTCACGATGTTATTGTACCTTGCAACCATTGCACTTTGATAAGATCCGTCGAAGAGCCGTGCCTCCATAAGCGTCTATGATAACAATGATTACATGGGAAGGTCCCCACCAGTACATATGCGTACATTGCGTAGTGATATGCCATACCAAGATTACACATATTGGTACCAAATTCCACCTATCATCAAAGAAAAAACGCCCTTGAGGGCGTCAGCAGTCGTCGTCAAAAACCACTAGCACCACTACCACAGTAGTGGCACAGACTGTTTAACTAGCCATAACATCATGAACATGGGACATGCCCGCCTCATTGAAATTTTGTAAATATGTTTTATATTTTTATCTACTTGCAGGGGGCCCCTTAGGCCATGGTTATCTCGAAAATGGTGCAAGGTGTTGTCAATTCCAAAAAGCACGCAGACCTCTCTCTCTCTCTCTCTCTCTCTCTCCCTCTCTCTGCGTACGATACAGAAAAGAAAATATAATGTATTTCGGCTATACATTTCTTCCTTGACCTCATACATTAGGGGGAAAATGTTAACACTAGAAAATCGTACAGTAGAAGACGACATCAATTAATGTCTATCCTAAGGATTTACAGGGCAGGAACACATTATGGAATCAAGAAGTATTTAAAATCTCTAAGGTTTTGAGAAAATCAGATTTGAACTAGTCATAAATGTTGATTTGTGCGCTTTATCCTTCGCGAAGAGCGCCTTCTGCACGACTTTTGGCCCGATAAGCGCACATTCCTGGAAATGGAAAAAAGTCGCTTTTCGAGACCACACCAAGCAAATGACAATTACTCCTTACGTGAAATCCGCCTAAGGACAGCCACCAGCGCCTCCTTAGACAACATTTGAGCACACAAAAGAATATTTGAGCACACAATGGAATCACACCTCTCCCTTGGGTCACTATCCATCATGTACCAAGGGAGGGAAGGAGGATTTGAAACTCACTTATATAAACCCACCAAGAGATGAAGAAATGGTGATCACATTGTTATGCTGGCCAAAGTTGCCCAAGCAACACTAGCATTGTGTGTGACCCGGAGTTGGAGCTAAAGAGGACTCGATAGTTCGCCACCCAACATCTTAGTGTACCACAACAGAGAGAAAGAGGGAGCCTGCATAAGAGGCAGGGCTTGGAAGGCAACATCCTTGCATCGGGACCTAGAGCCATTGCCTAGGGGCCCTTTGGTAAGTGGGTAAAATTTCTTCTCCGTTCAAACATTTAATAAGAAGAGGCCATCGTGCCATCGTTTGCATTATTATCATTTTGACTCTCTATATAGCTTCTTATATTTGTGTTTTAGTTTTTAGTTTAACCAGAGCATACTTTAGCATACTATTTCCATTAAGTTTTATGCTTTTGAGCTCCCCCACTTTCTGCCTATTACCAATAGTTTAAAGAGTAGACCACACTCTTTAAGCTGGTGCGATTTCGTACATCCGTGTGACTAATCCACCACAACAATAATCTTATCTCATAATCACTTGTAATAGTTAATTGAGTCTGATAAACTCAATTAGCTCATGTATTTCGAGTTGAGGGAGGTTGGTGAGCCATGCAGAGTGATTCTATTAGTTATGGAGTTCAAATTGCACTTGGTGCATTAGTTTAATGCATGAGTAATCAGTTAACTCTGTTAGGTGAGTTAAAGTCAGTTGAACTAGTTGTAACTGTTTGTTGCACTAGAGATCAAGTGAATTAAATCATATTTAATTCAGAATCAGTGATCTGCCATGAAACTGATGATTTACTATTAATAGTTGCATGCATGTGAGTTCCAGTGGAGACCCAGTTGAGACAAAGGTTAAAGGGATGTTAACTATCATTTTTATCATTAGTAGGTTGCCCGCATGCATCCAGACATCCATTGGATTTCCCATGATCCTTGCTCAGTTTTGGAAGGCTAAATTTCCTAAAGAATAGGGATTGCATTCCACATGAATTGCACAAGAAATTCAGGCTGATTAGAGGTTGAGAATTGGATAAGTTTTGGTCAATTTTGTTTGGGTTAGTGTGAGACAGTTGTGAGAGTGCAGGAGACTCTTGTGAGAAGAGTGCATTATAATTGTTTCATGATTCCATGGTGAATATACAATAGAAGATAGAGGGGTTTTGAGCAGTAAGATTTCCCCAGGAAATTATCTGTGGTGTGGTTTGATTTGTTTCTTTTTGCACTTGTTTTGATTGGAAATCATGTTTATTTTCCGAAATTGATTTGTAGAAGGATTTGGTATCTAGATTTAGTACATTGCTTGATTGGATTGAATCCATTGATATACATATGTTAGTATAATTTCTACATGGTATCAGAGCACAGTAAATCACTTTAGTGGAGGAGAAGTTGAGTTTGTGACTGAATAGAGTTCGAATTTGCAAAAGTATTCTTGGTGCGACAGGCGAATAAGGATCGAGATGGCTTTCAATGGCTTGAGATTGGAGCATGCACTCGAGGGAAGTTCTAATTATATTTCATTGAAAGGTAGGATGGAGGCAGTACTGAAGGAAAATGGGTTGAAATAATTAATTGATAATGACATTCCCAAACCCGCTGCAACAGATGCCACAAATCTTAATTCTTGGCAAAAGAAGGTTGCAAAGGCAAGGAGGATCTTACTTGAGGGATTACAAGACCACATTGTCTCATAGTCTCCATGGAAAAGTGACACCATATGCAATGTGGAAAGCTTTGACATATCTGTTTCAGAGCAGCAATGATCATAGAAAATTGGCACTGATGGACAAGCTCAGGAAAATCAAAATGGAGAAAGGAGACACCATTCCGAAATATTTAAAAAAGTTTGTCCAATGTCGGGTTGAGCTTGGGAGTGTCGAAATTACTGTTGCGGATGATGAATTGGTGAGCCCAGCTCTTCTAGGACTTCCCAAGAGTTGGCATAGTTATTAGGACTCTGTTAATGGGAGGGAGAAGCTGCCAGATTGGGAACGACTTTGGTCAGATTTGGTGCAAGAAGAATTCAGGTGGAATACCAGGGATGGATCTTCATCTAAGACAGATGATGAAGACAATTGTTATTTGGTTGCCAAGGTGAAGAAGGGGAAAGGAAATAAATTCCATTCCAAATATGAGTTCGACAAAGATGAAACGAAGCGTGACATGTCCAGAGTGAAGTGTTTTCACTGTCACGAGCATGGACATTATGCCACTAATTGTTCACAAAAGAAGAAGAACCAGTAGGCTTCAGGATCTCCAGCTGGTGAGTCTTTGGCCCCACAATTAGAGCTTGAATTCTCGCTCATTTTGTGCATGGTGTCAAGTGAAATGGGATCGATGTGGTACTTGGATATTGGAGCATTTTTCCACATGACGAGAGACAAAGAACTTTTCAGTATCTTGGAGGAGAAGGACCTCTAGATGCATATCAAAATGGGTGATGACAGGCAGTATAATGTTACCGGGATTGGTACAGTTACCTTCCAGAGACAGTCAGGTAAACCCTTCTGATTAAAAGATGTAATGCATGTACCAGGCTTGAAGAAAAATTTAGTTCCAGTCGCAATGTTGGAGGATAGAGGCTATGATGTTTTTTTCAGTGAAAGTAAAGCTTTCCTTTGACACAAAGCAACATGACATGCCAATAAGATTGGGATTCGTGTGAAGAATCTCTATAAACTTGATTGAGATGGATACACAACATTGATGGTTAAGTCGGACAAAGTGGTGAGCCGTGATGAGGGTGAGTTATGGCATAAGAGATTGGGCCATCTACACCACGAAGCCTTGAAGGTCATGCATAATATTTCTACGAGTCTTCCCAAGGGAACTCTTGCGCAGATAGACACATGCAAGGGATGTATTATGGGGAAGTATGCAAAGCTTTTCACGAGAAGGAGAACTGAGCTTCGGAAATACTTGAGAGAGTTCACTCAGACGTGTGTGGAACATTCTCAACTTCTTCAACAACAAATCATAAGTACTATGTGATCTTTATTGATGATTTTTCTAGAAAGTGTTGGATCTACTTCATGTAGAAGAAAGATCAAATGTTCTCAAAATTTCTTGAGTTCAACGCACTGGTGGAGAAATACACAGGGAAGCATGTGAAGGGCTCCTAGGAGCGGCAATGGTGGTGAGTACATCTCCAATGAATTTAAGAACTTCTGTAGCAAAGAAGGAATTTAGAGAGAGTTGATTGCGCCTCATAACCCACAACAAAATGGGGTTGCAGAAAGAAATAATAGAACAATTGTGGTGCAGAACGAGTGATGTTGCATGATCAGGGCCTACTGTTGCATCTGTTGTGGGCGGAGGCATGAAACACAACAGTATTTGTGATAAACCGTAGTCCTCATTGGATACTTGGCATGAGTACACCAGAGGAGGCCTTTACTGGTAAGAAACTTGATGTTTCATATTTTAAGATTTTTGGCTCATCTATTTATGTGCATGTGACCAAAGACGCCAGGAAGAAGCTCGAACCAACAACTGAGATTGGGATATTTGTGGGGTATCCTGATACTCCTCAAAAATATCAGGTGTATTTTACAAACAACATGATAATTGTTGTGAGACTGGATATAAAATTTTATGAGAAGAAAGCCATGTGATTGTCCCTTGAGAGGGAGTTGGATTTGCATGCAGACGAGGAAATCTTGGTTCCAAAGAATGAACCTCAAGATGTGGAGTAGCTACATGAGGAGGATCATGGAGTGGAAAAAAACACTCATGCAGAGCCATCCACCAGAAATGATAGAAGGCGCACCATGGAAGCTGATAGATTGAGACTTGATGCAGCAAAGCATCTAGGAGCACCTACTTCACTGCACAGACAAAGACAGTCTCCAAACATGTTTACTGGATACATGGATCTTATGAGAAAGTTTATTGTGATAGAACCATCTTCCTTTGAGGAAGCAGTGCATCAACCAATTTGGGTTGACTCTATGGTAGAGGAGTATGAATCGATCATCAAGAATAGTGCATGGGAAGTTGTCCCAAGACCGGTCGGAAAATCAGTGGTTGGATCTATAAGGTGAAGCAGGCGGAAGATGGGAGAGTGGAGAAGTACAAGGCCAGATTTGTGGTTCGTGGATTCTCACAAGTTGAGGGGATTGACTATGAGGAGATTTTTTTACCAGTTGTGACATACTCTTCCATTAGATCTATCCTTGCACTCTCAGCGCAGATGGGGTGGTGCATTCATCATATGGATGTGAAAAATGTGTTTCTCAATGGAGTTATTGAGAAATAAGTGTACATATATCAGACATAAGGTTTCGAGATATTTGACAGTGAGTCGCATGTGTGCCGCCTCAAGATAGCACTTTATGGGCTGTAGCAAGCACCTCATGCTCAGTACACTTGGATTGACAACTATTTCACCGGTTTGGGCTTCACCAAAAGTGAAGCGGATGCAAACCTGTACCAGATTGTGGTTGATGGTAAGCTCTTGAAGATCATAATTTATGTTGATGGTCTAATTTTGACAGGTGATGAGCATCTGATAAATTCTTGCAAGGGAGTTCAAAATGAAGGACATGGGACTCCTTCATTATTTCCTTGGTTTGGAAATATGGCAGTGAGATGGTGAACTATTGTTTTCTCAAGGCAAGTATGCCAAAGAGATTCTGGGTAAGTTTCACATAGAGAGCTGTAAACCCATGGAGACTCCTCTTCCAGGAAATTGGAGGAAAGAGGATGCTACTTCAGGAGAAGTAGTGGATGATACTATCTACAAGCAGCTAGTGAGTTCACTGATGTACTTAGTGAACACCAGACCAGACATTTGCTACGCAGTTAACCAGCTAAGTCAAGCTATGGTTAAGCCAGCCAAGCTCTTTTGAAAGGCAGGGAAGCATGTATTGAGATATCTCAGGGGCACTACAAAGTATGGATTATGGTGCAGACAAACAGAGGGAGTGAAGCTTCAAGGCTTCACGGATGTAGATTGGACAGGTAGTCTATCAAACAGAAAGAGCACATCAGGAGGGATCTTCAACATAGGATCGACAATAGTTTCTTGGTACAATAGGAAGAAGCGATTTGTGGCACTTAGTTCAATCAAGGCAGAGTACATGGCAGCAATTCAAGCTACATGTGAGGCCATCTGGATGAGAAAGATCTTGGTTGGTTTGTTCGGTTCTCAGATGGATCCAACGGTGATACATTGTGATAACCAGAGTTGCATTAAACTCTCGATTAATCCGGTATTCCATGATAGGTCCAAGCACATAGACATCTGGTACCACCATCTTAGAGATTGTGTTCAGAGGCACATTATGTTACTTTAGAAAATTCCCACGGAAGATCAAGATGCAGATATTTTGACAAAGGCGCAC
This sequence comes from Pinus albicaulis, assembly GCA_034641835.2. NCBI lineage: Eukaryota > Viridiplantae > Streptophyta > Pinopsida > Pinales > Pinaceae > Pinus > Pinus albicaulis. The sequence goes on along the minus strand of CM076575.1, from coordinate 398,088,785 downwards.
TCCAGGAGAAAATTCGAATACCATAGAGGCAGCATTGGGGTGGCAGATAATCCCTTTCTTGTTGAGAGGGAGTGTTGAAAGTCCAACAAGAAATTACAACACACACAATAGTGTGGGACCACAGGTCCTAGCGATACATTAGTGTGAAGGCCAATTTAATTAATTAAATTGGTGCAGTGTCTAATTTAATTTTCCCTTAATTAAATTGGACAATAAAATGTAATCTTATCTCATAATCATTTGTAATAGTTAACTGAGTGTGATAAACTTAGTTAGCTCATGTATTTGGAGTTGAGGGTGGTTGGTGAGGCATGCAGAGTGATTATATTAGTTATGGAGTTCGAATTGCAGTTGGTGCTTTAGTCTAATGCATGAGTAATCAGTTAACTCAGTTAGGTGAGTTAAAGTCAGTTGAACTAGTTGTAATTGTTTGTTGCACTAGTGAGAGATCAAGTGAATTAAATCATATTTAATTCACAATCAGTGATCTTCCATGCAATTAATGATTTACTATTAATAGTTACATGCATGTCAGTTCCAGTGGAGACCCAGTTGAGACAAAGGTTAAAGGGATGTTAACTATCAGTTGTATCATTAGTAGGTTGCCCACATGCAACCAAACATCCATTGGATTGTCCATGATCCTTGTGCACTTTTAGAAGACTTAAATTCGTAAATAATAGAGATTGCATTCCACATGAATTGCGCAAGGCAGACAAGCTTATTAGAGGCTGAGAATTGGCTAAGTGTTGGTCAATTTTGTCCAGGTCAGTGTGAGACAGTCGTGAGAGTGCAGGAGACTCTTGTGAGAAGAGTGCATTGTAATTGTTTCATGATTCCATGGTGAATATACAATAGAATATAGAGGGGTTCTGAGCATTAAGCTTTCCCTGGGAAATAATCTGTGTTGTGGTTTGATTTTTTTCTTTCTGCACTTGTTGTGATTGGCGATTGTGTTTATTTTCTGAAATTGATTTGTAGAAGGATTCAATATCTAGCTTTAGTACATTGCTTGATCAGATTGAATCCATTGATATACATATGTTTGTATAATTTATACAGCCGCCAAATTTAACTAGACCTCCAGATTTGGTGAGCCTCTAAATTTAGTTGGCGCTCTGCTAAATTTAGGCAATGGGCCAAGTTGACCAAAACTTTGACTGGCCATAACGTTTGCATACGATGTCAGATTGAGGTGTCATTTGCGTCATTGGAAATCTTGTGACAATCACTTTAATTTGACCCTGGTTTCATTGCAATCCAAGGACTTTTCCTTTTTAGCCTTTCCTAAGCTCTCTTTCACTTCTGAGCATTTCTGGAGTCACTTGGATCAATAGGCATGATATTTCTATTAGGTAATGAAACCACTGGCATCTAATTTATCTTAGAAGACAAATGTTTTTGAGGAGATATTTTATAATTATCTTGAACATTTTAATCACGCTTTAATGATTTTAATGCATACCTAATATCTGCAAATATAGTTCTTCAGGGAAAAGAAACTCTAAGGACTTAAATCTCACTAAGAATTTTCTTTGTTACATTTTTAGTGATGATTGTCACCAATTTGTTAAAACCAACCTAGATCCATCCTTACCCTAGATCTACCAAGCACAAAGAGGGATCAAATATCCTTTCACTCTTAAATTGGTTTGCATCTCAAGAGATTTGATCCCTCTCAGTGCTTAGTAGATCCAAAGTAAAGTAGGACCTAGGTTAGTTGTATTATTGATTCTAATTCTAATTCTAATTATTATAGATTTTTTTGGGTAAACTTGGCAAGACTTCATCTTCATCATGTCCATTATATCACCCCGATCGGGGCGGGGAATTGAACCGATGACTTCACATTAAGGAGTGCCTTAATAGAGCACCCGATCACCGTCTATCCAATACCCCGTGGACAATTCTAATCCTGATTATTAATTTTGTATTTTATTTTATTTTTATTTTTACCTTTATGCGATTTGACCAAGTCAAAATGTTTTATTGATAATTATTATTATTAATTTTCTAATTTTACTTGTTTATTTTATTTTAATTTTAATTTTAATTTTACTAAGTCAAAACATTTATAGGACATTACAACATCTCTACATTATGGGTTGGAGAGCACCTTTGTAGGCAATTACGTTTAACCTTTTATTATTTTTTAATTGAACCCACATGTAAATGTTTAGAAACATATACCCCACTACAACATCTCTCCTAACTTTTTGCTTTTAGATTTAATTTTAAAAATGTTATAGAATAAAATTAAAATAAAATATTGATAAAATGTTTTGAATTTGAAATGAATTATAGTTTTTGGGAAAGTGGTATTGATAAGCCATGGTATTGGCCCATGGTATTGTAACAAATCCTATTTACAAATTAATAATATCCATGGTAAAATGGGGTGAATATCCATAGTTAAGAATCTCAATATATTTACGCTGTAAAGCATCCCTCTATGAGAACAACTTCCCTGGTGTTACTCTGTCAATGCGATGGTCGTGCGATCTTTGTTCCTTGGTGTTACTCTGGCAATGCGATGGTCGTGCGATCTTTTTGTTAGATGATTGGATTATTTCTGGTCGTTAGTTTCCTTGCTACATCATTCTTCATACACCTATCTACCACAAACATGTGTCATTGATCTTTGTTCCCTGGTGTTACTCTGGAAATGTGATGGTCGTGCGATATTTTTGTTAGATGATTGGATTATTTCTAGTCGTTGGTTACCTTGCTACACCATTCTTCATACACCTATCTACCACAAACTTGTGTCATTTGTGGCCTTGCCCACTATCACCTCCAACATTTGCACTATACTGAAAATAACATAAATAAGTACATGTGCGCTTCAAAAATGTGCCCATTCTTCTGCTTTTTAGGTTCACATGAGGTGAGTGTTTTAATTGCATATTTCACATTTTATTCTAGGTTTTGCAGAAATTTGGTCCTTCGTGATTCTGAGACCATGAGGTGAATGTTTTAAGTTTATTTTCACATTTTCTTTTGGATTTTGTAGAAATTTGGTCCTCACAAATTTGGTCCTTTGTGATTATGAGACATGAGGTGAGTGTTTTAAGTTTATTTTTCACATTTTCTTTTGGATTTTGTAGAAATTTGGTCCTCCCTGATTTTATAGAGGGTTTGGTTCTAGTTTTTGGATTTTGTAGAAATTTGGTTCTCCCTGATTTTAGAGAGGGTTTGGTTCTTGTTTTTGAGCTAAACAACAATTATTTTATTTTATCTTTTTAAAGAAATTTTGAGGAGGTCATGTATTCCAACCCTACTACGATCTTTAAGGTCAACAATTTCTTTTCTCTAAGGTCCCGTGATGTGACTCAAACAGTCTTCTGTGTTTGCTAGAGGATGGGTTCGGGTTTGATATTTATTGTGGTTGCAATTGTGTACCTGATTCTACTATACCCAATGCATTCACTGTGTGGCGACATTGTTCAAGATGACAACAGTGCGGCTAAGCATCCGGGCTGCTATAGAAAGTTAGTGCTGGTGAGTCCGTATCTTGATTTTTAGTGCTGGTGAGTTTGTATCTTCATTTTTATTAGAGATACTTAGGGTTTTAGGGCTGGATTCTCGATATTTCTAAAGAAAAGCCAATGGTTTAATATTTGATATATTTTTACCCTTGAGATATTGACATGTGTTCAGGTTTTTTTTTGGATTCATAACCTGAGTTGAGGTTTTGTTTTCGATTCATAAATGTATGGAAAATAACCCAAATGTAGGTGGCCTAATTATCACCTTAGAAAGAGTAAAAATAAGTGGAAAGGAAAGCAAATTATTCGCTCCTTCTGTTCAAAATTCAGGGTTTTCATATTATTTTGATGGCCTTTCACTAAATTTTGTAATGAATTACTCAAAAATCAGTGCATGCTTTAAAATTTGATATCTTTTTACCATTGAGGTATTAACATGAATTCAGTTCTGTTTTCGGTTCATAAATATATGGAAGACAACCCAAATGAAATTTGAATGCATTCAATTTGATATTGACTTTTTAACATACATTAATGTAAGTACCCAGTATAAGAGATGTATAGACATTAATAGAAATACATGTGTAGACATTAATAGAAGTACCGAGTATGAGAGATGTACTGAGTATCATTGGCGGGCTGATGCAGAGAAGCAACCATTAAAAACATCGAGACAAGAAGAGGAGCAATATTCTTCCCAAATGATCCAGTGTGAGATCAATAAAACGAATTTACCTTATTGTTTGCGCTTAAGTTTAATTTAAAGAATTAGGGTTGTTACCTTGGCCTTTGACTTCTCATATAGAAATTAAAATCCACTCTCTACCTTGGCTACTGGTAACACTCACAATTAGGGTTTTTAATTTTGCTCTATTCTGGGCGGGCGTGAGAATGGCGTTTTAATTTTCATTCTATTCCACATGTGTCACGGTTCCTCTAGATGAGACAAAAATGTGTGTCCTTGCAAGCTTGCAAATCTCTTAATCGTAGTGAAACCCACCCAACTGGTTTATCTGGAGATCCAATCATGTCCATCCGATGGAAATCACTACATTAGCTACTCCGAAATTTTTTCGTGAGTTTTCTTTGAGTGGCTCCATTCCGTCACTACTTTCATGATCTGTGGTCGAAACAACATGAACCTAAATTTCCACAAATATCAATTTATCTTAATGTACCATTAGGACCATTTTTCCCAGTTTTACCGAAGCTAGAAAAGAACAATAGTGACAACATAATGAAAGGCACATGTAATGTTGAGCCTTCGTTGTATATGTGCTTATTGGGCAAAAATGCAGGCAAAATTACTAGTTATTTCACCCTTTCCCTCAAGCCACTCACTTATAGCGAGAAATTTATATATTTTGTCTACAGAGGTGTTTGCTCGAAGAAGGAAATATTGAGCCATGGCTTTTCTTGGCCATTTTATTGGATAAAAACAACTTTTCGAACATTATTGAGATTTGTTTAAGGTTGGTATCCCAATCCCAACATATTGCAAGAATGATCAATAGGATGAACATGACCATTAAATGATATCAATGTTGGTGGTAGAATTCCTAAATGCCATAGAGTGAGATTGGAATTTAGAGTCTGCAAAAATACCATTTGCATGCTTAGAAAACTATTAACATGTAGACCTAGATATGAAATACCAATGATAATCCAAAATTTATAAGAGAACATGATGACGAATGATCTCATGTAGTAGGAGTGGAAAATATCATGGACACAAAGAGTAGGGTATCCAGAAGAATATGACTTTCAATTAGGGTTCACATGTTTTTCTGCCTTGTATGTTCATATACTTAAAGTAAAACAAAATAATTTATATTTATAAATTAAATGTTCAATTAAATTGCATAACATATCACATCTTCTTTATTGTGCGCTACTCTTTCCTATGATACCGCTTTACGACGCTTCCTTTGCAACATGTGGTGAAATTGCTAGTGTATGTTTATTGTAAGTATTAAGTTTTAATTTAAAAAATGTTAGAAAAATACATTAAGATAAAATATTTATTATTTTATTATTTATTATTTTTTAAATTTTGAAACGAGTTATGGTTTTTGGGTATGTGGGATTGATAAGGCACGCTACTGAACCATGATATTGTAAGAAAGATTATTTAGAAGTTAATAGTATTCATAGTAAAATGGGGTGAATATTCATGTTTAAGAATATTGATATATTGTAAATATTAATTTTATTTTATTACAAATAATTAAAGGTTGACACTTCAAATATGTGAACAATAGTTTTTTTTCCCATGAAAAATATATATATTTATATTTTAGTAAAAAGTACAAATTATACATGGATTTGTGTTGAAGCATTCAAAAGTTTTGTTTAAGGAGCCTCACTAAAATATTATGAAATTGCTCTATATAAAGTTTTCATCTATAGATCTTGTTTATACAACCATCCTTATTGATACAACCATTAGAGGCTTTACATTGATGCACCCAAAATAAGTTAGCATGTCAACATCATTTTCACAATAATCCATTTCCTTTTTTAGCATGTTCCCTTATAGTGGAGAAAACTAATCATATATGGATTTCCAAATGGTTGTAGGTTGATACCCATCTACTCTTCTTTGGAACTATACATCCATTCATGAAGAGAAAACAATTTTCTAGAAATTTAATCAGTTTTAAAGTTTAGTTATTTCCAAGCTTGTTATAGATTGGATCGATGGTACATATAATAATAATAATATTATTATTATTAATTAATTAATTTATTTTTTAATGGAAAGAATTAAAAAACTAGGAGGAAAAGGCGTATTTTGGATATTATATGTTACATCAATCCAATTTATAACAAGCTCGGAATCTCCCATAATTTGAATTTGAGCCACTCTATTTTCAATTGCTAACCTTGTCAACCTCTACAGAGCATTTAATCCTAAATTTGATTTCATTGTTATTATGTGATCTTCTTTTAAGAAAAGGACACGTCTAACCCTACTTCTCTCATTAATTGCTTGACTTTCCCCATCAAAGTATATGAAGAGTATGATTTAACAATATTTAGACTTGTAGACACCCTTAGATATTTTTTTGGCTTGACTTCTACACCCAATCATATCCAGACTTCATTCAATATTAGACTTGAAAGGGCAACATGTCATTGTTTTGGAAGATCATGTCATTCCTATTTAGTCAAAGAGTCCCTATGACTATAGAGGGAATATATTTATGGCCCTCAACATTTTTTTTTAATCAAATTTCCTTGTATTTCACTAAAACATCTCCTTGTCATTTAAATTTTCTACCCATTAGTTTCAAATATTCCTCCAATATTGCTTTTTTAAAAGGGAAATTTATCATCAAGTGAGGTAAAGTATCACCACTATTTTTGTAGTGGATGCATGTTTTTCCCCATGCAATGCCCCTTTTTACTAATTATACATTGTCAATATTTTATTTGAAATTACTAACCAGAGAAAACTCTTGTTTCTAGGGAGGCTTTTAGTTTCCATATAGAGTTCCACCGCCACTTTTACTCTCTTCTCTCTCTTCCTAAAAAAATAATTTATATCCTAACTAAGTAATATACTGATCTGAAATGGGTGGCTGACTTGTTATGCTATGTAAGCAACTCTCCTTCAATTAAACAAAGTAAGATCTTGCTTATACTTGACTGTGAAAAATTGAATTTTTGATTCAGGTGTATGTGTTTTAAACTGTTTTAATGCTAATAGATTTTTGGCTTCTGTGATCCATCGATAAATTATGAAGAAATATTTCGGTAATAATCACATTGCAATGAACAAAGTCGACGTGTTTCGAACCAACCAGTGTGGTTCATCATCAGGACTAGGTGAGAGATCAGATCAGTCGTTAAGTTTAAATAGATGTAGAAAAGGCAAAGAAAACCGTTAGAATAACAACTAATTTGGCTTTGAAATCCATAACGGTTAGTTCTATTAATTTAATTATTTAATTAAAACAACGTAACAACTAGTTTGAATATTGAAATTAATAACGGCTAGGTCAATTTAATAGTTTAATTTATATATATAAATCTTTTTATTTTTATTAATATCGTTAATTGATTATTCATAATACAAATATTATTTTATTATAATTATATATTATTTTATTGTAATTCTATCTTAAAAAATAAATAAGTAAATAAATAAAATTAAAAATATAAATATAAATAAATAAATAAATAATAATAATAATAATAATAATAAAAATAAATAAATTAATTAATTAATTAAAAAATAATAATAATAATAAAAATATAAAAGTAAACAATATAAAAATAAAAAAGGAAAATTAAGAATATAAGGCAGGGATCCAACACCTGCTTATATTCCAACCGTCATCTCTATTGAGATTTACGGGCCTTTTTTCAATTTCAAGGGCCTCTCTTAACTTACGATGATGAAAGTGATCAATCCTGGCTAAGACCTTAGCCTCTTCGATGTAGATATGATGGTCAGTTTTTTCCACATGTTCAGCTAGGGCAGAGGTGCGGGACCTTCCATGCCTAATGTCAGCTGCATGTTCACATATCATTTGGGTAATGGACCTACCCGTTTCACCAATGTAAAGCGTCCCACAGGAACAAGGAATAAGGTAGACACCTTTTCCATCCCTAGGGTTCACCAGATCTTTAACTGAGTTAAGAGAGCTGTGAATCGTGTTAAGGGGTTTGAAGGAAGAGGAAACCTTATGCTTCCTAAGAATCCTAGCAATCCTATCAGTGGTACCCTGAATGAAAGGAAGCCTTACATTATAGGACCATTGATTAGGATCATTTTTATTTTTAACTAAGGGACCTCTTTTTGCTTTAAGAAAAGCTTTAAGTCCTTGTGACTTACTATAACCATTAAAACAAAAAACATTAAGGAGATGGGTCTTTTCTCCCTCAAGGTGAGATTCATCAGAGATTCTCAACGCCCTAGTGGCTAAGGTGTTGAGGACGCCTACCCTTTGAGTAGGGAAATGACGCGAATCCGCGCGAAGATATTGCTCAGTATGGGTTTTCTTATGAAAAACCTGATGCGAGAAAGAACCATCTTCCTTTCTACAGATAAGAATGTCAAGGAAAGGAAGGCTCCCATCCACCTCATAATCCATGGTAAATTTTATGGAGGAAGATTGACTATTAAGATGAACGAATAAATGATCCAGCTCTTCCTTACCATGAGGCCAGACGACACAAGTATCATCTACACACCTTTTCCAAAGCTTTGGTTGGTGCAGAGCAGAGGAAAGTGCCTTGGATTCAAAGTCCTCCATAAAGATATTAGCAACAATCGGGGAAAGGGGAGAACCCATATCAACACCACAGGTTTTCTCATAAAACTCACCTTCAAAACTAAAGAAAGTACAAGTTAAGCAAATCTCAACTAAAAAGGCTGTGTCAGGATCAGTGATCCGATCAATGACTTCAATGGCCTCCTTAATAGGGATATTGGTGAAAAGAGAGACAACATCAAAACTAACAAACCTATCTTCAGGCCCCAATTTAACACCCTTTAACTCATTAACAAAAGATGTAGAATCTTTAACAAAGGAATCGGTACGACCTACGAGAGGTTTAAGCTTAGAGGCTAAATACTTAGCAAGAAGATAAGTTGGACCACCAATGGTGTTTACAATGGGCCGAAGGGGAGCGCCATCCTTATGGATTTTGGGAAGACCATAGATTCTTGGAGTAAGGGGGTTGCTTTCAATCAACTTCTTACTAAGAGAACTCACGGAGCTGCTTGACTTGATAGCCTCAGCAACAGCTCTTGAGACCTTTTTCAAGGGATTTTTAGGAAGTTTTTTGTAGCTCCCACTATTCTCCAAATGGTCTAACATTTTCTTCCTATAATCCTCTTTATTAAGAATTACAGCTGCACCTCCTTTGTCAGCTTCAAGAACAACAATATCCTTATTATTATTTAAGGATTTTGAGGCCTCAAACTCAGGCTTACTGAGGTTGCTCTTGGGGGGCTTGGCTTTCCTTAAAATGACCGCACAATCCTGCCTTATAATGTCCTTAGAGGAATCCGGTAAGTCTCTGATGCCAAATTCAATGTCGCAAATGATATCATGAACCAGAATTTTCCTAGGAGCTAGGGAAAAATTAAAGCCTTTTTCTAGAAGCCTATAAACCGACGAGTCAAAGGAGAAGCTCGAGAGATTAACTACTTTATTACTAGAGACAATTTTATTGATGTTAGAATTATTATTAGAATCGGTATTATCATTACTAAAATTATTTCTATTCTCATTAATACTCATAATCTTGTCATTATTAATATAATTATCTATAGTAAAGTCATTATTAATATTCTTCATATTATCATTTTTAATATTCTTAATCCTATCATTACTAAAATTATTATCAATAGTATAGTCATTCTTAATCTTGTCATTATTAAAAATTTGTTTTTTAGATTTAAAGAATGTAAAACAACCATAAAGTGCAGCAAATAAGCATCAACACATAACAACAAATTTAATAAAGGAGTTCACTCATATGTCGTGGGCTACGTCTCCTTGAGCCTTTGTCAATTGACTTGGCTCTTTGGGATTATGATGGAACATTTCTTTTACAAGTTTATACTTAACTCCAATGGTTGTTTATTCTGTACCAATGGGTTTAGAATACCATCATAACCCTGGAATGACTATTATCTCTCTGGAGATGGACCTAGGTTCCCTTTGACTTGAACTCTGCTGTCGGTGCCCTTAAGCTTCCCTGAGCTTCTTTGTGGCACAAAATCCCTTAGAAGTCATTTTCTGTCCCTAAAATATTTTCTAATGTCTCCAGAATATATCATTCCTCCAAAATAGACTGTTCATTTTCTCCAAATGAGCTATGGCTCATCAATCTAGGCCTCCAACCCCTAGTGGCCCTAGGCTGCCCGAAACTTCTCTATGGCTTCCTCGGATCTAGAAGTCTCCAAATGGATCTGAAAATACCTTCATTGGATTCATAATGTCTAGAATAGTTATAATATACTATTAATTTCTCAAAAAGGCCTTTGGCTGCTCTGGTTATGCCCCCAACACCTGGTGGCACCCTGTGGCTCTAGGCTCACTAAAAACTTCCCTGAAGCATCTCGGCCTTCAAAAGTCTCCAAAATATTATGCAAATCCTTCCATTGGATTCAGAAGGTTCAAAATAGTCATAATAGACTATTTTTTTGCTGAGAATGGTCATTGGCTGCTCTGGATAGGTCTCATTCTCTTGCTGGCCCCTAGTGGCCCCTGGAACTTCTCTGAAGCATATCTGCCTTCAAAAGTCTTATGATGGCTATGAAAACCTCACCAATGGCTCCAGAGTGTCTGAAACATCCAAAAATGACTATTGGTTTCCTGAGTAAGGCCTCTAGCTTCCCTGGCTAGGCCTCATTCTACCGTTGGCCCCTGGTGGCCCTGATGGCCCTTGGAAATTCTCTGAAGAAAAAGCGTGATTAGAAGTTCTCGGATGGCTTTGAAACCCTCACCAATGGCTCTATAATGTCCAATAAATTCTAAATTTACTATTAACACTTGAAAAATTGTTGAGTAATGCTCAAGCTAGAGCTCAATCAATTTTTCCCAATTTCCTCCATTAATTCTGGAAGCTCTGCTAATTTAGGAATTGCCTCCGAATTTAAGGGCTCCGCCAAAATTCCTCCATATTAAACTCCACTTAACTGAAGTTTAATTAAATACTAAACCTGGAATTAGGCGCCTTAAGTGCGCTTATCAATGATCTCTCGCGATAGTCACGTGGGTTTAGTCACATGGCGGGAGGGGCTGGCCTGCTCCACACTCCGCCGGTCCCACCAATTCTGCATTAAATATCATTTAGGGTGAATGGGTTTCAAGTTTGGAGTTGTGGCTCAATGGTGAAGTCATTTTCTTGTGGGGTTGAGGTCAAGGGTTCAAAACCCGACCCCGCCCCGCCCCCTTAGTACATACTCTTTTACCATTTTTAATATGTGGCCCTTTGCATTGACACAATTAAATACATCATGGCATATTTGATGTATCGTGAACGTGACATGTGAACCTTGGCATAGTTTAATCATGCAGATGGTTTTAATTTAAAATTTAATTAATACTTAAATATGTTTTATATAATATATATATATGTTAAAAAATATAATATAATATATTATATAATATATATAATTATATATATAAAATAAAATCATAGATAAATAATTAATTAATTTAAGAAAAACACAATTTTCAACCTTAAAAACATTAGGAATTTTACCCCCACGTAGACCACATTGGAGAATCTGAAGGTGCCACTTGGTGCGATGTCATTGACTGTTGCTGGAGGAATTTCGACTGGGTTGCCACATCATCCCTATACCTCTTCTGCCCATTTTTTACATGTTTTCCATTTCGATTAGAACACAATATCTTCCTCATACGATATCGGTTTTTCGAACCGTTCGAAGTGCCGGAATCAAGAAGACGAGATCTACACAACCATCCTAGTTTTAACTCAATCCTATAACTTTTAATTTTGAGCAATCCTTAGGTCCTAATCCAAATCTAATCACTCCTCCCCATTGGGAATCTTTTGGATCCCAAAAGACTTGATTACATGTTCAGTAGATGAGAGTACAACTCCCTCACCTTTATAGCCTCCATACACTTTGCCTTGCTTGGCTTAGTTCCTTTGAGCCCCAACTCGAAGGTAGTCAACACTATTCTTCTGTGATACTCTTGTCCTCCTGTCAAGAATTGTATCCCCTTTGAGCTCATCCAGAAATTTTTGGCGAGAAATCTTCAACAGAAGGTAGCTGAACATCATTTCCTTGATCATCGATCAAAGGTGGCTCAAAAAAACGTAAGTTTTCAACAGAATACATGCATACATGTTGAAATTTGCATATGTACAAATGAATGTATGTCTTACTGGGTCAAGAAGTCAAACCACTTCTTCCAAGCCACTTCCATGGCGATTTTTGTTGCTGAAAATATTCTTCTTGTGAAACATCTGTTCTCACATCAATGATGGAATCTTTGGTTCCATTTTCGTCAGTCTTTTTATCCTCTTGCTTCAAACGCCTAGGATGATTAGTTGGATGCAGTGTCCAACATTGGGCAATAAGATGTCCCTTCTTCTGGCAATGTGTGCAAGTATTTTGCATCTTTTGTTCAAGTTTCCTTCGCTTCGACTGTTTCCTGTATGCCTTCATCCTCTTCCAGCATCTTAAAACTTCATGGTTACACAAACCACAATAGGAACATCAACTCTTTCTTCCATTCATGCATGCAGAATTTTCATGCTTAACATAAACATAATCAACTTTACTATGAGAAGAATTATACCTCAAATGTTGCCTTGCATGTTCATCTTTTTTACCTTCTTGAGGAGATGAAATTGTAGAGGTTCCAACTTTCTTTTGAAGACTAACATCAATGTTCATGTCATGATAGCTGTCAGAACTCTCTTGCTCGCCATAAGCTGCAAGTCTACAAACATATTGCTGCAACATAGGCTTCAAACAATGGCAGACATCTTGAAAAGAAACTTGACATGTTTGTGGGCTTGAACTTGTAACAAAAGTTCTTCTTGAAACTTTCTCAAGTGCCTTCATGGTTGTAGAGTTTTTTCCATAAGATTGAACATAGCCTAGACCAAACTTCTTAGGCCTTTCCTCAACCATAATAGGCTCAATCATGCCTTGTTCATGTTTTCCTAGACCCTTGCCTTCATAGCCCATTTTAAACATTAACTTGGACCCTATACCTCTAGTGTGTTTTTCAAATGAACCTACACATCTATCTGAAGAGGAATTTGAAGATAAATTTGAGTGATTTACCTCTGCTTCAAGCATGTTCTTTGTTAAGGCCTATTGGGCATGATGGAGCTGCATCTCCATCTCATGCATTCTTTAAAGAAGTCCTTATTTCTCTTGCTTCATAGAAACCAATTGCTCATGAAGTATAGTGCTTTCCCTTCCATCTTCATACATAATTTGCACCATATCCTTCAGGATGTAGAAGTCCCGATTCATCTCTTCATCAAAGAATCTTGTAAACGAGGATTTAAAATCCTCACTTGATGAAGTTGTCATCATTATGTAAATGAATTAAGGAACTTCAAAAATAATCCATAAAACTTAAAAAATAATTGACAAATTTTCTTAGCAATTTGGCTATAGATTCAAGCTCTTCTCTGCAGCTTGTATCTCTTCTTCGAGGAACCTTTTTTGCAAACAATACCTCTTGAGCTTCAAGGGTTGCCTTGAGGTATTTTTGGGTAAGGATGATGCCTTCAGCCTTCTTCCTTCTTGTCCTCTTCTGGACTTAGCTAACAATAGCTTCCCTTCACCTCTAGAAAACTCAAACTTGTAAGCAACAATCAATTTGCAAACAGTTAAATTCTTTGCACTATTAAACACCTTCCAAGTCAAACAAGAAACCGAGTGCTCTGTCAAGCAAGCAACCTAGTGCTCTGTCAAGCAAGAAAACTAGTGCTTTGATACCACTTGATCTGAAATGTGTGGCTGACTTGTTATGCTATGCAAGCACCTCCCACTCAGTTAAACAAATTAAGATCTTGCTTATACTTGACTGTGCGAAATTCAATTCTTGATTTAGGTGTATGTGTTTTACACTGTTTTAATGCTTTAAGTGTGAGGAATTAAACATTTTTTTTTGCTGATTTAAAGCATTTACAACAACCATACATCAGCTGACTTGTTAGCTAATGTTGCATCTAAACTCCTACCTGCTGAAGATTGCAGTCCTGATAGGTTTTCTGTAGAATTGATTTTTCGTCCATCTGTCCCAGATAATGTTACAAATTAGAGAGTATTCTATCATGATCAAGATATTCTAAATTTCATGACCTCAGAGAAATCATATGATGAGAAAATCATTGACGAAGATGATCATGATTTACAAATTGCTTCAAAAGGTAATGAAAACCCCATTCCAAAGTCTGTTGTTAAATTAGAGGATTTATATGACATTAAAGACAGATTCAAGAAAGTCACTAATACTAAACTTCAAAGCTCTACCTTGAAGTTTGAATTAGTAAATCTTGGTTCTGATTCTAAACCTCAAAACGTTAACTTAGGACTCAATTTAACACCAGAGGAAAGGAATGCATTCATTAAACTTCTCAACAAGTATAAAAACGTTTTTGCTTGGAATTATGATGATCTAAAAACGTATGATACTTCGATTATTCAACATACAATTCCAATGCTTCCTGATATTAAACCTGTTCAACAGAAGTTGAGAAAGATCCATCCAAATCTTGAAAGTCAAATCAAATCAGAACTTAATAAACTTTTAAAAGCCAAAATCATTTTTCCGGTCAGGCACTCCAATTGGGTTTCCAATATGGTACGTGTAAGGAAGAAGAATGGTGATATAAGAATCTGTATTGATTTCAGAAATTTAAGTAAGGCATGTTTAAAAGACAATTTCCCATTGCCAACCATGGAACAGATACTTCAAAAGGTAGCTGGTTCTCAACTTATGTCTTTTCTCGATGGATTTTCGGGCTATAATCAAGTTTTAGTTCATCCAGATGACAGATTGAAAACAACTTTCAGAACAAAATGGGGAACTTATGCTTATCAGAAAATGCCTTTTGGTCTAATAAATGCAGGAGCAATTTTTCAAAGGGCCATGGATATAGCATTTAAAGGTATGATCAATAAATCAGTTGTTGTTTATCTTGATGACATAACAGTATTTTCAAAAAAGAGAGCCAATCATCTACATGATTTAAAACAAATATTTGAAATATGTAGAAGGTTTGGTATTTCTTTAAATCCAAAGAAATCTTTCTTTGCTTTAGATGAAGGAAAACTCTTAGGATTTTTTGTGTCAAAAGATGGTATATATATTGATCCAGATAGAGTGAAAGAAATTTCTGATATTTATTTACCTCATAACAAAAAATCCATGCAATCATTTCTTGGACAGATCAATTTTGTTAAAAGATTTATTCCTGATTTTTCTTTTATTGTTTTACCTATGCAAAATATGATCAAGAAGAATTCAATATTCAAATGGACGCATAAAGAAACATAAGCTTTTGAGGCAATCAAACAAGCGATCATTAATGCACCAACATTGAATACCCCGGATTTTTCTAAAGATTTTACTTTGTATACTCTGGCCACTGAAACATCCTATGCAGCCGTTTTAACACAACTCAATGATCAAGAAATCGAAACACCAATTTCTTTCTTTAGCTCAAATCTGCAAGGAGCTGAGCTTAATTATTCTGATGTTGAAAAACAAGCCTTTGCTGTGTTTAAATCAATTAAACATTTCAGAACTTTTCTCTTGAAAACACATACAAAAATCATTGTCCCATTCTCTGCAGTGAGGCAATTATTAATTCAAAAAGAAGTAGGAGAAAAGAGAGCTAACTGGGTAACAACCTTGCAAGAATATGATATTGATATTAAACCAGCTAAGATTGTTAGAGGACAAGGTATTTGCAGATTATTGGCAGGAGCTCATAACATACCAGAAAATCAAGATTCAAATCAAGATATTCAAGTAAGTCAGATAAATGTTACAGATTCCGGATCTCAGTATACTGATCTTATCTATTACTTGAAAAATGGGTATGCTCCTTCTAATCTCAGATATAAGAGTAAACGTGCTTTAAGGTTAAAAGCTACTAAATATGAGATCAATGATAATGTGTTATTTAGAAAAAATTATGATTCAATTTTATTAAGATGTCTTGAAAAGACTGAAGCTAAAAAGGTTTTGCAGGAATTGCATGATGGACCAGCAGGAGGTCATTTTGGAGGTGATACCACAGCTCACAAAATAATTCGTGCTGGGTATTATTGGCCTACCCTTTTTAAAGATACGCATGATTATGTAAGGAAGTGCAAAATTTGTCAAACTGCAAGTGGAAGACAAAGGAAACCAACTTTTCCTTTGCAACCAGTAACTATTGAGCAACCATTCGAACAATGGGGGCTTGACATTATTGGTGAGATAGTACCTCATTCTTCCAAACAGCACAAGTACATCCTTACTGCAACTGATTACTTTACAAAATGGGTAGAGGCAATCCCATTGAAGGTAGCCAATTTTGATGCAATTATTGATTTCATAGATCAATTCATCATAACCAGGTTTGGTGTACCTAACGCTCTAGTCTTTGATAACGCATCTTACTTCTCTGGAAATAGTTTAATATAATTTGCAGTCAAAAGAGGTTTTAAATTAAAATATTCAGCAAATTATTATCCACAAGGTAATGGTTTGGCTGAATCCACTAATAAAAACCTTATCAAAATCATTAAAAGGACCGTTGATCAAAATCAAAAGAATTGGCACAAATCTTTAATCTTTGCGTTATGGGCTGATCATATCACTGAAAAAGCTTCAAT
Organism: Pinus albicaulis; assembly: GCA_034641835.2. NCBI lineage: Eukaryota > Viridiplantae > Streptophyta > Pinopsida > Pinales > Pinaceae > Pinus > Pinus albicaulis. Next base: position 398,071,946 of record CM076575.1, on the reverse strand, counting down.
AGGGACTTCACCTTTCAATCTGGTTTATGGAAAAGAAGCTGTGATACCATCAAATTTAACTCTTCCATCGTTAGCCCTAGTGCAATTTATTGAAGAAAATCCTTCTTCATCCATTCAATTGAGATATGATCAAATCCTTAAACTAGAAGAAGATAGGAATAAAGCAAAAATTACTCATGAAAAACATCAACAGCTTGTAAAATCTTCTTTTGATGCAAGTTTTACCGGCTCAAAAATTTTGTCAATTGGTGATCTTGTTCTGAAATGGGATAAAGCACACGAAGAAAAAGGTAAACATACCAAGTTTCAGAAAATGTGGCTTGGACCATTTGAGATCGTTGAAAAGATAGGCTCAAATAAATTCATACTCCAAGATCTAACAGGTAAGAGAGAATCTCTTCTGTAAATGGGCTTATCTTGAAGAAATTCTTTTCATAAGGAGGTAACCCCTTCTTAAACTATACATATTTCTTTCTGCAAAGTTTTTGATTGTTTTTGTTTTTGCAAATAAAGGTTGTTAATAAGTCTCTGATTGACTATTTACTATTTAAGAAAATTTCTTCGGAAAAATATTATAAATATTTATTTTTTGTAAATAAGAATTTTTAAAGTAATGATCACAATTTTTGAATAGTTTAAAATAAGATGTTAAACTTTGAAAGATTATTTCAATCATTTACATGATCTTTTGAAAACTTGAGAAGAATGTAAATCATCATAAGTTTATTAAGCAGAGAAAGGTTATCTATCAAAGTAAAGATTTTTTCAAAGTTTTGGAACTCAAAAAACTCCGAAAATTGTCATCCATTGATTCTTAAGGATAAAACTATTTCACCCCATCCATTTAAGTTATGGTTTTTTAGAATATAATTCTAATAAATTTGGAAAGTTAAAGAGATAAGAGGTCTCATTATGAGCCGACTTACCATGTTCATAAGGAGTAATAAAACTGACATTACCAATACTGCATATCAAAACAGGGTAATGGCTTATAAATGTAAGACAAGGGGTCTCATCACGAGCCAGCTTGTTCAGTTTAATTATAACTAGTGAATGGCATTGTTATTAACTGGCTACCAAACCAGAACAATGGCTCTTAAAACAAAAAATAAGTAAAAGACAAAAACATGAGATAATAGGTCTTATGAATTTATCTTTTAAAAAGTCATAATTTTAGTTGGATGGGACAATGAATGGTTAATGGTTTAAAGGTAACCCTGTCGAGAATATGAACGTTTGCTAGCAGCAGAGGCAATACCTATGACAATAGAGTATATTATAAAACCAAAACTTGGAACAAGCCACTTACTTCATTATTAACACCAATCAAAGCTTGAGATAACCCAAAAGTGTTTTTATTCTTAAGGAATTAAAAATAAATTGTGATTGATTTTTATTTCTTTTTCATAGTTACATTTTATTTGAATTATCCTAAGATAGTTTTCATTATCTTTTAAAATCTTTACTTACTAAAGATATAGTGTTCATTTTATTTTTTCAGAGATAACTGTTTCTTCCAGTGAATCGCCAATTGTTGTGACCAGCAACAACCCCCCTTTTTATTTAATATTAGTCATAATACTAAATAAATGGGGACCCTTAGTTAAAAAAATCCAAAAAATCAATTAAGATTTGTTTCCCTTTTCAAATAAAACTTTCTATCATAAACTTAGAGAAATCCCTTAGAAAGAACATTATGAAACACTTAAGTCTATGGTAGATTGCAATAAAATTGTTCTTTAAACAAAATACCGCACCCATCGCAAAATGATATATATCTTTTATAAAATGAAAAATGCGATTCTGCGCTTTTGCGATAATGCGGCCCCAAAAGCACTATACAATAAACGTATTGATCGCAGATCGCATAGCGCAGAAAACATAAGTGATTAATGAATACCTTTTGCGCTATTTTTAATTTTTGCGCTTTTGTGAGATTTCCGATGTGCGCTTTTGCGCAATTTCCGCTTTTGGCGCTATTTTACATAACTGAGATGGCTTCATATTGCAATATTGCGATATTGCGACGTTGCGATATTGCGATATTGCGCAGCAAATCCCAGATCGCAATGTCGCAAATTCATGTAGGCGCGTTGTCCAAAGGCAATCTTCCCATATATCAAATCTGTTATGCGCTTTAATGATTAAATTAAATGATTGGATTGATTATTAATGGTAAATGAGAGTGTGTTTGGATTGAAAGTCGTTTCACGATTAAAATATTATATTTCATCCGCTTTCACATTTAAAACAGTCTCATCACCTTTCTTATGCCATTACTCTCATTTACTCGTAAAATGCAGGCACGAAGGAGCAAACGTCTATACAAAGCTTTCGCTAAACACTATGGGTAAGAAGGAGAAAAGCTCGAGTTCTGAAAACAAAGAAATGGCTTCGCTGTATGCAGACACCGCTTGTAATAAGGATGCCGATATATCCACTTGGGAAGGAATGTATAATCTGTTAGAGGAAGAAAATCCTGTGGTGATGAAAGTTGTAGCTACAGCAGGTTCCAGTAATACGTCTGAGGCAACCCTTAGAGAACTGGCTTGCTCATTTCTGCATAGAATAGCGGCAAGGCCAAGGATTCTCCCATATACGGACATGGTAAAATGGGTGCTGGACAGCACTGATATTTCAGACAGGCAATTTAGAACTCCATTTGAAGAGCTAATTGGGTCATTCACCATGGAAGACGTGAAGCTGATGTATAAGTTGCCGGAACCTCAAGCGCCTTATAATAAGCAATTTATGGAAAAATTTGCCAGAGAACATGCGAATTTGTCAGAATGCACACAGGAATGGACCAAAAGAGATGAACCATTGAAGAAAATCAAACACGAGTGGACAGTACCAAAAAATGATGTTTCAGACACTGTTCACAAGTTCAAATATCCAAGTGGGCAAATTGACACAGTTTCTACCACAAGATAAGGTATGTAAGTTTTCCAAAATTATCCTCTATAGAACTTTTAGAAGTTACTAAAAGAGTTGTTGGAGATCAAGAGTTCTCAGAGAAACATAAAGCTCTTCTTGAGAAAAGACGGGAGTCGAAGAGACTTGAAATAACTATAAGACAAAATAAGGAAACATTGACCAAATTCAAGGCACTTAATTCTGAGCAAAGAAAAAGATGAGGAGCGTGTTCGGCACAGAGGAAAACTACTGCGAAAGGACAAATCGATAAAAAGAAACTACTTTGGCTAGAAGTATGATATGAGAAAATGGTGAAGCAAAATCAAGATGAAATTGCAAAATTGATAACAGAGCAAAAAACTCCAATAACTGGGTGTACAAATCAGAAGGGCAGAAAAGGCAGCAGAGGAGGTGGCTACAACGGCAAACATTCTTACTGATTGTGTAAATGACAATTTACACAAAGATAATTTGATTCCTGAAACTGTTCTAGGATATCTCCCACAGGCAAATCAACTGCAAACAGAATGGAGGCAAAAGGCAGAAGAAAGAGCAAAATCTATCCAAGGGCTGACGAGATTGAATTGGGACTCATACTGGATGTACTTGGTGAAGCCACACAGTCAGCACAGTGCTCTTAATTGTATAATCAATGCTACAGAGAATATTTCTCCTATGCTTGCCGAATCTGTCTTTTCAGGACAGTTGAATTCTGAAGTCGGTCAACCGCATCCTCTCAAAACTATGCTAGATGCCTGCAAGTTTAAAGAACAAGTTCATAGATAGTTAGATTAGTTTTAATTTTACTGTATTTTAGCCTAGGAAATGACGGTCATTGAACCGAATCCTTAATTTTTGTAATAAGACTATTTTTAGATTTAGTTAAGTAGTATTTAAACCCTTCTCATGCATTTAGAGAGGGGTCCTGGATCTTAATATTTTTGACTTGGAGATTGCATTTTTGTACTCCATTGTCTTATATATTTTTAAAAAGGATCACATCTGGTGATTTTCATGTGGAATTATCTTTGAAGTGTTGCATTTATGTACCTTGGAATTTGATTTTGCATCAGAGTTACTGGATTAGAGTATCACATTGCATTTGAAAGTCTTCAAGATGAATGAGGTATTTTTATCCTTTCACTGTTGATTTCTTCTGTTTTATGATATTCGCTTTAAAATTGCTATCATTTATATATATTTGTTTTCACAACGCTTCCTTTTATATATCATTTCTGAGTATAATTGAAACGTTATCTTTCATAAGTATATATAGATGGTATACAATGATGAATGCAATATGCTAATACAACTCTGTTTAATTTCTTAAACGGAGTTATCTTTATTTGTTTCTGCACATTTCAATTTAAATAATAAAACATTTTCATGGTTATTGTTAAATTGGAACAATCTTAAGTTGTATTCACATATAATTACCCGGGTTAGTGCTAGAATTTCTTTACCAGTATTTAGTTTAAATTAGATAGTTTTATTTCAGTTAATTTAGTCCCATTTCCACCCATCCAAACCAATCCATTTAGTTATAAGGAAACTGGTCCTTTAAATCGATTGGGAATACCATACCAGAAAGGCGGAAGAAATTTGTCTTATAGGTCAACCAAGGTGGTTTTAAAATGTTTGAAGCAGAGATTTTCTAGGCTTCAACATTTTTGGTGCTAGAAGGAGGGCCTGAGCTATGAATGGCAAGTAAATATTTATCCATAAGCCATTCTGAGAGAAAAACACCCTCATTAACTTCTTCAATTTCTTCTGAAATTCAAAATCCTAGAGAAGAAATTGCAGAAAATATTCAGACACCCACTACCAAAATCTCAAAACATTCAGACAATCAACATCCTGAGTCTCCCGAAGTTCAAGATTTAATTCATAAATTGAAAGGATTCTCATTATCTATAGAAGAGTCTGAAATATCTTAAGGTAGTGTAACTTCAAAATTTGTTTCTTTGAAACCTCTTACTAGGCTTCAAAGTGAAAAACTTGGTATTTCTTCGAAAGAATTCCCTTTACCTAGTAGAGTCAAGACAAGAAAAAATCAATCGGAATCAGTAAGTGATATAAGTTCAACATCTAATATTCAAATACCTGTTTCCGAAATCCCTTCTCAACAAAGTACATGAGTTTCCACATCATCTCCTCAATCATCATCTCCTCAATCATCATTAATCTCAACATCATCTATTCCAACAATTTCTATTCAAACACCACCAGTTTCTACTATCCCTCCAATAGTTGTTCCAATAATGGCACAGAGACCATGGTCTACTCCAGGGGCAGTCAACATGGCTGCACCTTTACATGATTTACCAGACAATCCTGGAAAATGGCTTCCAAAGTTTAGCCCAGATCTTAACATTCAAGTTGAAGAACATATCAATAACTTTATGTTGGCTATTAATTTGAATGGAGTCATACATGAAGATTTTGTAGTTAGATTATTCCCTTATACTCTCCAGGGAGTAGCAGGATCATGGTACTTTTCATTACCATCAGGATCCATAACAAGTTGGGACATTTTTGCAGATCATTTTTTAACCAAATTTGGAGATGACCGATCAATAGCAAATTTACTCAATGACCTCTCAAATTTGAAGATTGAACCCAAGGAACCCATTAAAGAATTCAATGCTAGATTCAACAAAATCTTGAACAAAATTCACACAGATTCACAGCCCAGTGAACAAGTCAGAATTGAATGGTACATAACTTCCTTACCCTCAAACATAGCAATTTTCGTGGACAGAGCTGCAAAGCCTACATTAGCTGAGAATATGAAAGAAGCTATTGTAGTGGAAAAACGAATTACTTCTCTGGAAAAGAAAAATGCTATCGAGGAAAGGAAATCAAAGAAAGTCAGCTTCAAAGATGATTCAAAGAAAAAGGCCAAATATCCATACGACATGGAAGGTTTACAGAAAGTTCTTAAAACCATGTCAAATGAAATGGTTGAAATTAAAAAACAAGTGGCTGAAACTTCTACCAAGAAACCATTCCGAAATTTTAGAAGAAACCAAGTTGAATCTAAACCTCCTAATACGATCTCTAATGCAGAATCAAAAGAAGAGGAAGAGGAAGAAGATATATCTATAGTATCAGATGAAGAAAATGAAAATGAAGAAATAGCTGAATTGAATGGAATGTGGGATTTTATTCTCCTTAATTTTGATAGTGAAGAAGCTATGCCTGTAAGTACTAGGAGTAAATCTACAGCAGAACCAGTGCAAACAATTCCTAAAAAGAAAATTACAACTCCAAGTACCAAAGACAAATCCCCTGTAAAGAAAACTTCTCCATTACCTACTCAAAATCAGCCATCCTTTTCTAATCCTCCTACATCAACAGCAAAGACTTTAGTAGTGTCAGATCCTATGGAATACAACATTGTCGAGGACATGAAAAAGATCAAAGCTAATATTTCCTTACATGAACTCAGCAAGCTAAAACACCAGCAAAAATTGTTATTGAAAGAATTAAACGCTACACCAATTGCTCCTTTACCAAGCGGTATAGTTGCAAAAGCAGCGAGAGGAACTGGTAAGCCACCAGATAAGGTAGATGCTACTGATACTGTGCTCATTGGGGAAAAGTCAAATTCTCAAACTCCTCCTTTTCTTTTGAATTATGAGATGTACAATAAAAATCTGCACAATTGTTTGATTGATTCTGGAGCCTCCTCCAATATAATGCCTACTTCTGTCTGTGCCAAATTGAATATCGAACCACAGAAATCAGCAGTGCATATCGTTCAATTGGATCGCTCTAAAGTTCAAGTTGTAGGAGAAATCAATTCAGTTACTATCAGATTAGCCTCCGATCCTAGTATTGTCCAAAGAATTGATATTTTGATTGCTGATATTCCTGAATTCTATGGATTAATCTTGAGCAGGGACTGGTCTGCGAAACTTAATGGTTATATCTCGACTGATTATTCGCATATGTGGCTTCCCTACAAAGGGAAACCAAATCAAATTAAAATTGAACGAGAAAAACATATGACGCACACTATCACTGAATTCGAACAACCTAATGAGCCTGTGGCATTCAACAACAATATTCTTGGAGGTTATTCTGCTGAATCATTTCTTGGAAACTTCGAAGCTCCTCAATCACCTTTTTCTGTAAATACTTTTGTTTCTCGAATAGAAAAATTTTCACAATCTAATTCTTCCAGAATTGTGAATATTTCTGATGTAATTGTAGATAAGCCAATAGACAAATCTTTATTTTGGTCGTTATATTTTGATGGATCGAAGTCTAGTGATGGAGCTGGAGCTGGATGCATCTTAATTGATCCAGATGGAGAGAAAACCATGCTGTCATGTAGGTTAGAATTTGAGTGTACTAACAATACCGCAGAATATGAAGCCTTGGTTCAAGGACTTTATAAAGCTATAGGGTTAGATGTTAAATACTTGAAAGTCTTTGGTGATTCCGAAATTGTTATAAAACAAGTTAGGAATACTATTCATTGCCTTTTAGGACATCTTAAACACTATCAAACCCTAGTACAAGATCTCACCACTCATTTTTTAGCATTCAATATTTCTCCTATTCCTAGGAATCAAAATACATCAGCTCACTTGTTAGCCAATGTTGCATCTAAATTCCTTCCTGCTGAAGATTGCAGTCCTGATAGGTTTTCTGTAGAATTGATTTTTCGTCCATCTGTCCCAGATAATGTTACAAATTGGAGAGTATTCTATCATGATCGAGATATTATAAATTTCATGACTTCAGAGAAATCATATGATGAGCAAATCATTGACGAAGATGATCATGATTTACAAATTGCTTCAAAAGGTAATGAAAACCCCATTCCAAAATCTGTTGTTAAATTAGAGGATTTATATGACATTAAAGACAGATTCAAGAAAGTCACTAATACTGAACTTCAAAGCTCTACCTTGAAGTTTGAATTAGTAAATCTTGGTTCTGATTCTAAACCTCAAAACGTTAACTTAGGACTCAATTTAACACTAGAGGAAAGGAATGCGTTCATTAAACTTCTCAACAAGTATAAAAACGTTTTTGCTTGGAATTATGATGATTTAAAAACGTATGATACTTCGATTATTCAACATACAATTCCAATGCTTCCTGATATTAAACCTGTTCAACAGAAGTTGAGAAAGATCCATCCAAATCTCGAAGGACAAATCAAATCAGAACTTAATAAACTTTTAAAAGCCAAAATCATTTTTCCAGTCAGGCACTCCAATTGGGTTTCCAATATGGCACCTGTAAGGAAGAAGAATGGTGATATAAGAATCTGTATTGATTTCAGAAATTTAAATAAAGCATGTTTAAAAGACAATTTCCCATTGCCAACCATGGAACAGATACTTCAAAAGGTAGCTGGTTCTAAACTTATGTCTTTTCTCGATGGATTTTCGAGCTATAATCAAGTGTTAGTTCATCCAGATGATAGATTGAAAACAACTTTCAGAACAAAATGGGGAACTTATGCTTATCAGAAAATTCCTTTTGGTCTAATAAATGCAGGAGCAACTTTTCAAAGGGCCGTGGATATAACATTTAAAGGTTTGATCAATAAATCAGTTGTTGTTTATCTTGATGACATAACAGTATTTTCAAAAAAGAGAACCAATCATCTACATGATTTAAAACAAATATTTGAAAGATGTAGAAGGTTTGGTATTTCCTTAAATCCAAAGAAATCTTTCTTTGCTTTAGATGAAGGAAAACTCTTAGGATTCGTTGTGTCAAAAGATGGTATATATATTGATCCAGATAGAGTGAAAGAAATTTCTGATATTTCTTTACCTCATAACAAAAAATCCATGCAATCATTTCTTGGACAGATCAATTTTGTTAAAAGATTTATTCCTGATTTTTCTTTTATTGTTTTACCTATGCAAAATATGATCAAGAAGAATTCAATATTCAAATGGACGCATAAAGAAAAAGAATCCTTTGAGGCAATCAAACAAGCTATCATTAATGCACCAGCATTGAATACCCCGATTTTTCTAAAAATTTTACTTTGTATACTCTGGCCACTGAAACATCCTATGCAGTCGTTTTAACACAACTCAATGATCAAGAAATCGAAGCACCAATTTCTTTCTTTAGCTCAAATCTACAAGGAGCTGAGCTTAATTATTCCGATGTTGAAAAACAAGCCTTTGCTGTGTTTAAATCAATCAAACATTTTAGACCTTTTCTCTTGAAAACACATACAAAAATCATTGTCCCATTCTCTGCAGTGAGGCAATTATTAATTCAAGAAGAAGTAGGAGAAAAGAGAGCTAACTGGGTAACAGCCTTGCAAGAATATGATATTGATATTAAACCAGCTAAGATTGTTAGAGGACAAGGTTTTTGCAGATTATTGGCAAGAGCTCATAACATACCAGAAAATCAAGATTCAAATCAAGATATTCAAGTAAGTCAGATAAATGTTACAGATTCCGGATCTCAGTATGCTGATCTTATCTATTACTTGAAAAATGGGTATGCTCCTTCTAATCTCAGCTATAAGAGTAAACACGCTTTAAGGTTAAAAGCTATTAAATATGAGATCATTGATAATGTGTTATTTAGAAAAAATTATGATTCAATTTTATTAAGATGTCTTGAAAAAACTGAAGCTGAAAAGGTTTTGCGGGAACTACATGATGGACCAGCAGGAGGTCATTTTGGAGGTGATACTACAGCTCACAAAATAATTCGCGCTGGTTATTACTGGCCTACCCTTTAAAGATACACATGATTACGTAAGGAAGTGCCAAATTTGTCAAACTGCAAGTGGAAGACAAAGGAAACCAGCTTTTCCTTTGCAACCAGTGACTATTGAGCAACCATTCGAACAATGGGGGCTTGACATTATTGGTGAGATAGTACCTCATTCTTCCAAACAGCACAAGTACATCCTTACTGCAACCGATTACTATACAAAATGGGTAGAGGCAATTTCGTTGAAGGTAGCCAATTCTGATGCAATTATTGATTTCATAGATCAATTCATCATAACTAGGTTTGGTGTACCTAACGCTCTAGTCTTTGATAATGCATCTTACTTCTCTGGAAATAGTTTAATAGAATTTGCAGTCAAAAGAGGTTTTAAATTAAAATATTCAGCAAATTATTATCCGCAAGGTAATGGTTTGGCTGAATCCACTAACAAAAACCTTATCAAAATCATTAAAATGACCATTGATCAAAATCAAAAGAATTGGCACAAAATCTTTAATCTTTGCGTTATGGGCTGATCGTATCACTGAAAAAGCTTCAATAGGGACTTCACCTTTCAATCTGGTTTATGGAAAAGAAGCTATGATACCATCAAATTTAACTCTTCCATCATTAGCCCTAGTGCAATTTATTGAAGAAAATCCTTCTTCATCCATTCAATTGAGATATGATCAAATCCTTAAACTAGAAGAAGATAGAGATAAAGCAAAAATTATTCATGAAAAACATCAACAGCTTGTAAAATCTTCTTTTGATGCAAGTTCTACCGGCTCAATTTTTTTTTCAATTGGTGATCTTGTTCTGAAATGGGATAAAGCACACGAAGAAAAAGGTAAACATACCAAATTTCAGAAAATGTGGCTTGGACCATTTCAGATCGTTGAGAAGATAAGCTCAAATACATTCATACTCCAAGATCTAACAGGTAAGAGAGAATATCTTCCTGTAAATGGGCTTATCTTGAAGAAATTATTTTCATAAGGAGGTAACCCCTTCTTAAACTGTACATATTTCTTTCTGCAAAGTTTTTGATTGTTTTTGTTTTTTGCAAATAAAGGTTGTTTATGAGTCTCTCATTGACTGTTTACTATTTGAGAAAATTTCTTCGGTAAAATATTATAAATATTTATTTTGTGTAAATAAGAATTTTTAAAGTAATGACTACAGTTTTTGAATAGTTTAAAATAAGATGTTAAACTTTGAAAAGATTATTTCAATCATTTACATGATCTTTTGAAAACTTGAGAAAAATGTAAATCATCATAAGTTTATCAAGCAGAGAAAGGTTATCTGTAAAAATAAAGATTTTTCAAAAGTTTTGGAATTCAAAAAACTCTGAAAATTGTCATCCATTGATTCTTAAAGATAAAGCTATTTCACCCCATCCATTTAAGTTGTGATTTTTTAGAATGTAATTCTAAGAAATTATACGAAACTTTTAAGAGATAAGAGGTCTCATTACGAGCCGACTTACCATGTTCATAAGGAGTAATAAAACTGACATTACCAATACTGCATACCAAAACAGGGTAATGGCTTATAAATATAAGACAAGGGGTCTCATCACGAGCCAGCTTGTTCAGTTTAATTATAACTAGTGAATGACATTGTTATCAACTGACTACCAAACCAGAACAATGGCTCTTAAAATAAAAAATAAGTAAAAGACAAAAACATGAGATAATAGGTCTTATGAATTTATCTTTTAAAAAGTCATAATTTTAGTTGGATGGGACAATGAATGGTTAATGGTTTAAAGGTAACCCTGTCGAGAATATGAACGTTTGCTGGCAGCAGAGGCAATACCTATGACAATAGAGTATATTATAAAACCAAAACTTGGAACAATCCACTTACTTCATTATTAACACCAATCAAAGCTTGAGATAACCCAAAAGTGTTTTTATTCTTAAGGAATTAAAAAGAAATTGTGATTAATTTTTATTTCTTTTTCATAGTTACATTTTATTTGAATTATCCTAAGATAATTTTCATTATCTTTGAAAATATTTACTTACTAAAGATATAGTGTTCATTTTATTTTTTCAGAGATAACTTTTTCTTCCAGTGAATCGCCAATTTTTGTGACCAGCAACAACCCCCCTTTTTATTTAATATTAGTAATAATACTAAATAAATGGGGACCCTTAGTTAAAAAAATCCAAAAAATCAATTAAGATTTGTTTCCCTTTTCAAATAAAACTTTCTATCATAAACTTAGAGAAATCCCTTAGAAAGAACATTATGAAACACTTAAGTCTATGGTAGATTGCAATAAAATTGTTCTTTAAACAAAATACCGCACCCATCGCAAAATGATATATATCTTTTATAAAATGAAAAATGCGATTCTGCGCTTTTGCGATAATGCGACCCCAAAAGCACTATACAATAAACGTATTGATCGTAGATCGCATAGCGCAGAAAACATAAGTGATTAATGAATACTTTTTGCGCTATTTTTAATTTTAGCGCTTTTGCGAGATTTGCGATGTGCGCTTTTGCGCAATTTCCGCTTTTGGCGCTATTTTACATAACTGAGATGGCTTCATATTGCAATATTGCGATATTGCGACGTTGCGATATTGCGATATTGCGCAGCAAATCGCAGATCGCAATGTCGCAAATTCATGTAGGCGCGTTGTCCAAAGGAAATCTTCCCATATATCAAATCTGTTATGCGCTTTAATGATTAAATTAAATGATTGGATTGATTTTTAATGGTAAATGAGATTGTGTTTGGATTGAAAGTCGTTTCACGATTAAAATATTATATTTCATCCGCTTTCACATTTAAAACAGTCTCATCACCTTTCTTATGCCATTACTCTCATTTACTCGTAAAACGCAGGCACGAAGGAGCAAACGTCTATACAAAGCTTTCGCTAAACACTATGGGTAAGAAGGAGAAAAGCTCGAGTTTTGAAAACAAAGAAATGGCTTCGCTGTATGCAGACACCGCTTGTAATAAGGATGCTGGTATATCCACTTGGGAAGGAATGTATAATCTGTTAGAGGAAGAAAATCCTGTGGTGATGAAAGTTGTAGCTACAACAGGTTCCAGTAATACGTCTGAGGCAACCCTTAGAGAACTGGCTTGTTCATTTCTGCATAAGATAGCGGCAAGACCAAGGATTCTTCCATATACGGACATGGTAAAATGGGTACTGGACAGCACTGATATTTCAGACAGGCAATTTAAAACTTCATCTGAAGAGCTAATCGGGTCATTCTCCATGGAAGACGTGAGGCTGATGTATAAGTTGCCGGAACCTCATGCGCCTTATAATAAGCAAGTTATGAAAGAATTTTCCAGAGAACATGCAAATTTATTAGAATGCACACAAGAATGGACCAAAAGAGATGAACAATTGAAGAAAAATAAACACGGGTGGACAGTACCAAAAAAGGATGTTTTAGACGCTGTTCACAAGTTCAAACATCCAAGTGGGAAAATTGACGTAGTTTCTTCCACAAGATAAGGTATGTAAGTTTTCCAAAATTAGCCTCTATAGAACTTTTAATGAAGAAGCTGTTGGAGGTCAGGAGTTCTCAGAGAAACATAAAGCTCTTCTTGAGAAAAGACGGGAGTCGAAGAGACTTGAAATAACTATAAGACAAAATAAGGAAACATTGACCAAATTCAAGGCACTTAATGCTGAGCAAGGAAAAAGATGGAGCGTGTTCGGCACAGAGGAAAACTACTGCGAAAGGACAAATCGATAAAAAGAAACTACTTTGGCTAGAAGTATGATATGAGAAAATGGTGAAGCAAAATCAAAATGAAATTGCAAAATTGATAATAGAGAAAAAAACTCCAATAACTGGGATGCACAAATCAGAAGGGAAGAAAAGGCAGCAAAGGAGGCGGCTACAGCGGCAAACACTCTTACAGATTGTGTAAATGACAATTTACACAAAGCTAACTTGATTCCAAAAACTGTTCCAGGATATCTCCCACAGGAAAATCAACTGCAAACAGAATGGAGGCAAAAGGCAGAAGAAAGAGCAAAATCTATCCAAGGGCTGACAAGATTGAATTGAGACTCATACTGGATGTAATTGGTGAAGCCACACAGTCAGCACAGTGCGCTTAATTGTATCATCAATGCTACAGAGAAGATTGCTCCTATGCTTGCCGACTCTGTCTTTTCAGGACAGTTGAATTCTGAAGTCGGTCAACCGCATCTTCTCAAAACTATGTTAGATGCCTGCAAGTTTAAAGATCAAGTTCATAGATAGATAGATTTAATTTTAATTTCACTGTATTTTAGCCTAGGAAAAGGACGGTCATTGAACTGAATCCTTAACTTTTGTAATAAACTATTTTTAGATTTAGTTAAGTAGTATTTAAACCCTTCTCATGCATTTAGAGAGGGGTCCTGGATCTTAATATTTTTGACTTGGAGATTGCATTTCTGTACTCCATTGTCTTATATATTTTTAAAAAGGATCACATCTGCTGATTTTCATGCGGAATTATCTTTGAAGTGTTGCATTTCTGTACCTTGGAATTTGATTTTGCATTAGAGTTACTAGATTAGAGTATCGCATTGCATTTGAAAGTCTTCAAGATGAATGAGGTATTTCTATCCTTTCACTGTTGATTTATTTTGTCTTATGATATTCGCTTTAAAATTGCTATCATTTATATATATTTTTTTTCACAACGCTTCCTTTTATATATCATTTCTGAGTATAATTGAAACGTTATCTTTCATAAGTATATATAGATGGTATACAATGATGAATGCAATATGCTAATACAACTCTGTTTAATTTCTTAAACGGAGTTATCTTTATTTGTTTCTGCACATTTCAATTTAAATAATAAAACATTTTCATGGTTATTGTTAAATTGGAACAATCTTAAGTTGTATTCACATATAATTACCCGGGTTAGTGCTAGAATTTCTTTACCAGTATTTAGTTTAAATTAGATAGTTTTATTTTAGTTAATTTAGTCCCATTTCCACCCATCCAAACCAATCCATTTAGTTATAAGGAAACTGGTCCTTTAAATCCAGTCGGAGCCACCATACCAAACGGAAAATGAGCTGTCTTAAGGTCCCGACCGGGTGGTTTTCCCCGATGTTTGAAGCAGAGATTTTCAAGGCTTCAACACTCCCCAATCTAGGCCTCCAACCCTTGGTGGCCCTAGGCTTCTCGAAACTTCCCTCTGGCTTCTTCAGCTCTCAAAGTCTCCAAATGGCTTTGAAAATCCCTTCATTGGATTCTTAATGTAAAAAATAGTCATAATAGACTATTCACTTTCTCAAAAAGGCCTCTGGCTGCTCCGGTTATGCCCCCAACACTTGGTGGTTCCTTGTGGCTCTAGGCTCACTAAAAACTTCCTTGAAGCATATCGGTCTTCAGAAGTCTCCAAAAGCTTATAAAAATCCTTCCATTTCATTTATAAGGTTCAAAATATTAAGAATAGACTATTGGTTTGTTGAGAATGGTCATTGGATGCTCTGGATATGCCTCATTCTCCTGTTGGCCCCTAGTGGCCCCAAGAACTTCTCTGAAGCATCTCGGCCTTCAGAAGTCCCCTTATGGCTCTGAAAATATCACCAATGGCTCCAGAATTTCTCAAACATCCAAAAATTACTATTGACTTCCTGATTAAGGTCTCTAGCTGCCCTGGCTAGGCCTCATTCTGTTGCTAGCCCCTGGTGGCCCTGATGGCCCTTGGAACTTCTATGAAGTAAAATGATACTGAGAATTTATCTGATGGCTTTGAAACACTCACCAATGGCTCTGGAATGTTCAAGAAAGTCAAAATTGACTATTCACACTCCAAAAATGGTTGAGTAATGCTCAAGATAGAGCTCAATCAATTTTGCCTAATTTCCTCCACTAATTCTGAATGCTCCGCCAATTAGCTCTGCCAATTTAGGAACTTCCTCCGAATTTAGAGGCTCCGCAAAAAATCTGCCATATTAAACTCCACTTAATTGAATTTTAATTAAATACTAAACCTTGGATTAGGCACCTTAAGTGCACTTATCAATGAGCTCTCGCGCTGGCCACGTGGGTTTGGTCACATGGAGGGAGGGGCTGGCCCGCTCCGCGCTCTGCCGATCCCACCAATTCTGCATTAAATAGCATTTAGGGTGAATATGTTTCAAGTTTGGAGTTGTGGCTCAACAGTGAAGTCATTTTCTTGTGGGGCAGAGGTCAAGGGTTTAAAACTCGACCCCGCCCCCTTAGTACATACTCTTTTACCACTTTTATTATGTGGCCCTTTGCATTGACACAATTAAATACATCATGGCATATTTGATGTATTTGATGTATTGTGAACCTGGCATGTGAACCCTGGCATAGTTTAATTTTGCCGATGGTTTTAATTTAAAATTTAATTAATACTTAAATACGTTATATATATATATATATATATATATAAAATGATAAATAAATAGTTAATTAATTAAAAAAAAATTTCAACCTTAAAAACATTAGGAATAGGAACTTTACTGCACGTAGATTATATTGGTGATTTTGAAGGTGTCACTTGGCGCGATGTCATTATCTGTTGTTGGAATAATTTCTCTGAGCTGACTGGGCTGCCACATCATCCCCGTACTTGTTCTGCTCATTTTTCCCTGTTTTCCATTTCGCTTAGAACACAATATCTTCCTCATACGATATCAGTTTTTAGAACCATTCGCGGCACCGACATCAGAAAGAAGAGGTCTACACAATCATTCTAGTTTCAACCCAATCCTATAACTTTTAATTTTGAGCAATCCTTAGGTCTTGATCCAAATCTGATCATATACCTTCTTAATGTTTTATTTTTAGACCATATTATTCCATCCTCTAGATCCCTTGACCTAATTACACTTTGTTTCAACTTTTTTCCATATAGAATCCAACATTTTGCTTCCTCCCCTTATAGGCCTATATTGTTTGTTTCATCCCAATCTTGATTCCAAATATAAGTATTTCCAAGGTCTATTGCCTCTGCCAAATAACATTGTCTGTTCATATATAATACATTGATCAATGGCTTGGAAAATTTGTAATTTCTAGCATAACATATGAGGACCCCTCATGTTCTCAATTTGAACCCATTACCAAATTCCTACACTTTCCATTTCCCTATAACTAGAAAATATTTTACTAATGTCTTCCAAATTATTGAATATTGTACTCTTGTTTTCACTAGTAATTTCTAGCATAACATCCAAGGACCCCTCCTCTTCTCACTTTAAACCCATTACCCACTTCCTACACTGGCTATTTCCCTATAACTAGAAATTTTTTAATTAATGTATTCGAAATTATTGAAAATCCTACTCTTTTTTTCACTAGTAATCTATTATGGCCCTCAAATTACTGTGGATTTTTATATTTCTACTTCATTATTTGCTTTCAGGGCCTATCTTCTATTAGTAACCTCTAACAACACTTACTTGCCAAAGCTTGTCCAAAATTATGTATATTTTTTAACCATCGCCCACTATCTTCTTTGGGTTAGTTATATTACTCCATTTTACTAAAGGAATTCCTTCCCTTTGATTCACAAAAAACTAAAACATTTATCTCCTACAATTTCTAGAATTACCTTTGGATAAATTCTAAATAGTTCCAATATACATGAATTGATTCTAAGATTGGTTTAACCAATATTAATTGTCCTCCTCTTAAAATCCAACCATACCACCGATTTAACACTTTAGTTTCTATTTTCTCCTAGATTTAATTCCAATCCTTTACCCTATATTCAATAGGCTTTAACATATCACCCAATTATTTCACTCCATTACAGAAAACAATTTATTTGAAAGGAAAAATTTGAAGAATTCTCCTTTCTTGACCTTCATATAGATTATTGAAAATAATATTTTCCTTACTAATATTCATTTCTATCCATGTTGCTCAACACCATAAATTTAATACCTCCTTATGTTTTTCGGCTTTTCTCACATTCCCTAGTCCAAATAAGATTGCATCATTGCAAATAATAAATTCGTTAAGAATGAGAGAGAAACATAGTAAGTGATCGTCGGGAGGGAGCTATGACACCATGACCTAAGGTTCGAAGCTACCTTCAGGCCTGCAACCAACCTCTCATACCATTCCAAGATCTCTCTATAGTCGGACTGATTCTCTTCCTTCGGCACGACCAATCATTTTTTCCATGGCGGATTCCACTGGGGGGATCGAGGATCCCCCCCCCCCCCCCCCTTCTGGACCTCCCATCAATGGTGCGACGACAGAGTCTGACACCATCCGTCAACATTCCTCTGCTCCACACTCTGGCCCTACAGGGACACCTCACCGCATGAATAACCCAACCAATGATACATCTACCACATCCATAGTCAGACCACCCACATGCATCCCCAAAGCCATTGAAATACCAAAAATCATACTTCCGACGCATCGAATCAACGGGAAAATCCAATTCATGAAGGATCATGCTCTGTTCGGAAATTTCATGGCCTTCTGGCCCACGGAAAAATCCATTCTAGGATGGATCGCTTCAACGTGGAAACACAAAGGCCAAATTGATCTCCAGCTGGGATCAAAGGGCTTCTTCAATGTCATCTTCACCTGCATCAAATACAAGAACTAGATCATGGATGGAGGCCCTTAATTTTTTAATTCTACAGGGCTTTATCTCAGAAATTGAGTCGAACGCTTCAACCCTGACAAAGAAGATTTCAGCTGGGCACTTGTCTGGGTTCGACAATACTATCTACCGCAAGATTATTGGGATGAATTAACCTTGAAGGAGATCGGCAACACTCTAGGGGAATTTCTAAAAGTGGTAGACGAAACAAGAATCAACAAGTATACACCCTATGCTAGGATTTGCGTCTACCTGCACATCACCAAAACCATTCCAGATACGGTAAGCCTGATCCATGATGATTTTGAGTGGATTCAAACTGTAGATTAAGAACATGTGCCTTTTAGATGTTATGAATTCCACAAGCACGAACATCTTTTCAGAGACTTACCTCTCAATCAAAGTTCAAACACGAACAAAGATTCGATAGGAAAAGACACCGAGGGATTCACCAAAGTCACTGGGTGAAGAAGACAAGCCAGGAAGCCCCCCTCAAACCATGCAACCACTGCCCCCTCTACCAACAACATTTTTTATGCTTTAGCCAATCTAAAAATTGATACTCCTACTATCCGCAACTCCTCAGATCCACCCTTGAATGAAAAAGTAACCCTTCCTGTCACTCCTGAACCACCAAACCCTTCGGAGAACTCTGAGCTACCCCAACCCGCCAACCCTTTTGTAGCTATCCCTGGAAAATTTAAAGGCATTAACCTTGGGACACCTTCAGCTATGGAGGAAGAGCCATAAATTATAGATTATGGTGACCTTGACATCTTAAGACTTGAAGAAGCATGCAAACGAAAATACTTTCTCTCGATCCCAAATCAGAAGATTCAACGGCTAGAGGAAGTCCTATCCATAGCTCAACAACTACTGCCATTAGGTATTCAAGGTGGAACACTGCTTGACACCAAAACAATACTGAAAGAATCTAGGAAAAGAGGTAGGCGAACTGATCTGCAATGCCTGGTCATTCTAGGAGGGAAACTTGTAGAATTTGGAAGATATCTGAAGTTAGCCCGGTTCTACTTCATCATCCCCCACAAAACTCAATGAAGCTGATCTCATGGAATATAAGAGTGATGAAAAATCCCTCCAAGCACTGATTAATCAAGAAAAGAATAGCCGAAGAAAACGCCACAATTTTCTTCATGCAAGAAACCAAATGCTCCAATACCACCCTGGATACGATTCTTCCTAGACTTTGGGGAGGATTTCACTCCATATTTGTTGATGCCTAAGGAGCCTTAGGCAGTCTGGAGATAATCTGTAATTAAAATCTTGTTACACTTGAGAACTTGCACGCCACTTGAAACTTCATACAAGCCACCTTTCACCTCTTAGGGACCAACATTCATGGACATCTTACAAACGTCTACTTCCCCCAAGCAGCGATGTAAAAAATAGAATTGTTGGATACTATTGATCATCTCAACCTACAATGCACGCATCCTCTCTGGGTGTTAGGGGGGGACTTCAATATGATAACAAGCCTAACTGAAAAAAAGGGAGGAAGGCATTGCCTTGAGACCAAAAACACTAGATTCAAAGACTTCATTCAAAGTAATTGGCTAATCGACCTTCAAACCTCCAATGGTGTCTTCACCTAGAACAATAGGCAAGGGGGATCGCACCAAATATCTTCTCGCCTTGACCGATTTCTTATCTCAAACAACTCCATTCATTAGGGAGGAGATCTTATCACCACCATATTACTTGCTTCAGGCTTGGACCACTTGCCTATTGAATTAAAATGGGCCAGACCAGGCCGAGCTACCCACAAGCCTTTCTGATTTGAACAAGTTTGGCTAGATCATCTGGGCTTCAAAGACCTCATCTCTGATTGGTGGTCCAACCTTGACCCTCTTGATGGGTAAAAAATGTTTTAATTTCAGCAAAAGCTCAAATTGATCAAAGTCAAATTAAAAATCTGGAATCAAACCTATTTTGAAAACATCTTGAATGAAAAAAATGAGATGGAGCAAAAAATGGTTGAGATCTAGCAAAAAATCATTCTCTGTGAAGGACAGAAGTCACAAAGGCCCAGGAAGACTCTCTAGTAGCCTAATTGGAAGACAAAAGACATCGGGAATAACTCTTATGGAAGAAAAATATAGGATCCGTTGGCTCAAGGAAGGAGAGAGAAATACAATATTATTTCGCCGCTCCACCATCCGACACAGAATGCACAAAAAAATCTCTATCCTCAAGACCCAAACTGGTGAACGTTTGGAAACTCATGAAGAAATTGAAGAAGAATTATTGGATTACTTCAAGGATATTCTCAAAGAGCCCAATGATAATTTCCATGCAACCATTAAGAACATAACTCAACACATCTCGAATTTAGTCAGTGAAGAGCACAATCAGATGCTACTGAAACTTATCACCATGCAGGAAGTCGAACAAGTGGCGTTTCAGCTCAAGGAAGGTAAAGCCCCTGGACCGTATGGCTTCACCTCCAATTTCTTCCACTTTTCCTGGGATTTCATAAAGCAAGAAGTCTTGGAGCTAGTTGAAGAGTCTCGCAACACTCACTGGGTTCTACTGGCTCTCAACACAACCTTTATCACCTTAATTCCCAAGGAGGAGTAAGCCACCACTCCAGGTAAGTACATACCCATAGCCCTATGCAATGTCATTTTCAAAATCATTTCCAAAGTTATTTATATTAGGCTCAAACCATTACACCCTATGTTGATTTCATCAGAGAAAACATATATGTGGAAGGAAGGAAGATCCTGGACGGTATCATCCTAACTCATGAAGTCATCCACTCCCTGAAGATCCTGAAAAAACCTGGAATGCTCCTCAAGATAGAACTATCCAAGGCTTTCGATAAGCTCAGACAGACTTATATCTGACATGTCCTCCTTGTCTTTGGATTCTTCCATACCTGGGTTAGATGGATCATGAGCATGATCTCCTCCCCTTTCTTCTCCATCCTGGTCAACGGGCTTCCCTCCGCCACCTTTACCCCTTCAAGAGGCATCCGTCAAGGAGATCCACTCTCCACTTTTCTCCTCGTGTTAATGGCTGAAAGTCTAGGTCGACTAATAAATCCTGCGGTAAACACTCATTCTCTCATAGGCCTTTCACTTCACAACAATCACCCTCTCTCCCACCAACAATTTATGGACGATAACATGCTCATGGGCCACCCCTCCATTCAGGAAGCTAGAACTCTCAGATCTCTTCTAGATTGCTTCTTTGAAGCCTCCAAAATCACCATCAACTCTGAGAAATCCTAGATCTTCTTTTTTAATACTCCCTCCATCTCTCAACACAACATTGCCAGGATTCTGGGTTTCAATGTGGCCTCCCTTCCCTCCAAATATCTGGGAGCTCCTCTCACAAATTCAGCCACCAAGCACACCTCTTGGAAAGAGCTGTTGGACAAGATGGAAGCCAGACTTACCTCTTAGACCCACCATTCTCTCAATATCATTGGTCATCTTGTTATTATAAAATATGTCTTACAATATTTTCCTCTTTATCTATTCTCTGTTCTCGTCACCCCCAAATGGGTTTTCAATTCCATCCGCAATATTTAGTGAACCTTTCTATGGGGAGGCCATAAGGACAAACGAAAATGGGCGCTTTTTAAATGGAAGGAAATTTGCACTCCAAAAATTCATGAAGGTCTTGGATTAAGAGATCCTGAGCTCAACAACATCACTATGGGAGCTCGCATCTGGTGGAATTGGGTTTCCAACACCCACATGCCTTGGGATCAATTATGGGTAGCCAAGTATGCTTAAAAATGGCCCCTATAAGACATGATTAGATTCAACCAAGAGCCTGTAGGCTCTTTGATTTGGAAAGCAGCCAAGCAACATAAGCACCTCATCCAAACTCATAGCTTTTGGGAAATTCAGTCAGGATCACAAGCTAGATTTTGGAAGGACTCATGGCAGTAGATGCCAAGCCTCTCCACTCTCTTTTATCGGCCTCCTTGGAGCACCACACTGCATGAAGGAGAAACAATGTCCAAGACTTTTGGGCTCAAGAGGTCATTCATGGATTTCACAATTGGCTTACGACGGACCAATGGCAGGCAAAATGGCACAATGAAAACCACCAAGATATCTAGACTGAATTGAGGAAATAGAGAATCAAAATTTAGGAGGGGTCGAATATTTTGAGATGGGGCCACACACCATATGGTATCTTCACCACCAAAGAAGCATACAATCTACTTCAACCTCTTGCTCTAGTCTAACCAAACAGTATATGGACAAATATTTGGCACTCCAACCTATGGCCCAAAGTAGCCACATTTCTCTGGTTTCTCAGTGAAGGCCGCATCCTAACGTGGGACAATATTTTGAAACGAGGCTTTGTGGGCCCTTCTCGATGCCCCCTATGTCAGAACGACTCCAAATCAATTGACCACCTCCTGGATCTTTTTCCCATGTCCAACACCCTTTGGGACAGAATTGCGACTTCATGTAGACGAACCAACATAGTTCGGGGCAGCATCACACAAACTCTCATCCATTGGCAGGTTAATCCTTTCTCAAGCAACCTTATCAATTGCCTCTCGCTACTAATTCTAGCTCTTCTAACCTGGACCCTATGGAAGGAAAGAAACATTAGGGTTTTCAAGAACATACAGGAAAATCAGGAGATGATATGGACCAAATTTCACAACTATTTGAAAGAAACTCTCGCTCTCTCACAATGGGAAAATTTCAATCTTCCGACCTCCATAGTGGAGCGTCACATTTGGACCAACTAGAGCTTGGGCCTTGCCCAATACAAAGACGTCTCCCCTCAATAAAAAACTCCTTCCATATCTCCAGATTCCTGGGGGCCACCCCCTGTTGGATTCTTTAAACTCAATTTTGATGGGGCCTCCAAAGGAAATCCAGGGGAAGCAGGTTTTGGAGGAATATTTAGAGACTCAAATGGCAACCCTATGCACATTTTCTTTGGATCGATTGGCTGGGATAGCAATAAATCGATGGAACTATAAGGACTCCTTCAAGGTATCACCATCGCCATTGATCTCAATCTCTCCCCCCTTGAAGTGGAAGGAGATTCTTAGATAATTGTTCTAGTAGCCAATCAAATCCTCCTCGACACGCCTTATTCAAAAGTCACCAATAGTTGGTGCTTGTCTGCGCATTTTAATCATTTGGAACAATGGATGCAAAATTTCAAGACCATTACCTTCCTTCATGTGCGTAGAAAAGCAAATACAATGGCTGAATTTCTAGCCAACAAATGTGTTGATCACAAATCTTTGCGCTTCTCCTCCAGCTTCCATTCATTAGCGGATGAGTCCCTTCAAACATAATTCAACAAACTGGTGCACAAGGATTTGGAATTCCCAGATGCGGGTGATATAAAACGCGCTCTTGACATGGTTCCCACACATGTCAATGAAACTGGCGATCAATGTTGAGGGAACACATCATTGTACCCTCATCTTAATGAAACTACGGTTGAGGGAGAAAGCCATTGAATGGTGCAAGTATGACTTCTTAGGGAAGTCATATCCCCTCCACTATCGCTCAAGGTCTTTACTCTGGACATTAATGACTGCTCTACTCGCCTGAGGTCATTACCGCTCTATGGATTTATTTGGTGCTTGACTTGTCATTTGCACTTGGTCACCTTTTCTTGCCTGGTTTGTCTGCCCTACCAACTTGCATGTTTTTGCGCTCTCTTGAAACCATCCCATTATTGTCACTCTCAATATTCCTCCTATTATTCCCCTGGCCTACTTTGTAATTCCTCCTCGCCAGCATATGCGACCCATTCGAGGCAGAGGGAGAGGCACCCTTATGAGACGCACTCACAGCGGCTCCCTTCACACCCACTCAGTGGAAGAAACAATGGAGGCCTCTAGAGGCTCCAGTCCTTCTACCCCCCATCCCCTCGATAGCACTCCAAATCCTAAGGTTGATTTAGGTTGTCTCCCAGATGCATACCTTCACAGCTCTCATCGCAACCATTAGGCGGACATGAAACGAAGGTGAAAATCAACCATTCCTATTTCTTTGTCGCCCCAACCATGGAAATTGATCAGTATACATGTCAAGGTCCCTTCAGCAAAGGATATTAGGGTCAGGATCCTTTCTCCAGATGGAACTAGGTGCAGAGACAATGTAGCGACTGTCCCGACGGTGGCTGCAGCTCCCTCAAGACCTCCGACTCTCCCAACTGATGAAGATGAAGCCATTATCTAAGGGTATGGTTACTTAGTGCTGGAATAAATTCCTAAAGAAGATGATGACAGAAAAGGAACTCGATAGCTCATTAGCTAGGTTCCAGTTTCTAGTTAGACGGGAGGACAATGATATACTCAAAACCTACAAGAGTTGGTTTCCCCGATAGGGAAAGCTCCTTTTTTTGATATTTTTGAGCCAAACCTGGATGGGGATAGGCTAATTAACTCAATCTATCCCCAGTCCGTAGATGTTTTGTATATTTTTTTTTATTATCAATAGAATCTAGCCCAACTTACCAAAAAAAAAAAAGTTAAGAATAAAAATGTGCCAAGTTTTTTTTCCTCTGATGAACCCTTATATTTTGCAATATTTTAATCCCTTGCTTAGGCTTTAAACTCCTAAAAGAGAGAGAGAAGGTAATGTTAAAAAATCCTCTTTTTGGATCAAATAATTTATATTCCAACCCATTCATTAGAAAAACAAAATATTCTCATGACAAATACTTAATTATCAAGTATACCATCTAGAGATTCTTTCATATGTGTATTGACATTAGTCTTAGATATAGCCAGCTTACCCCATTATATGACTTATATAGGATGAGTTTGAAGACCATCTCTGAGATCTTTTGACTTTGTATGGAATGTTAACCCTCTTAAGGCACACCAATGCATTATGAAGGTCATGTCATGTAAGTCAAACTATTCTTGTGATATAATATATAATAAAAATGTCTTTAGCCTTCATGCTATTATATTGATTACTATTTTGTATCTCGTATTGCATAAGGAAATTGGATTCTAATCGTTAAAGTCTTCATGATTATTGTTTATGGGTATAAGTGCTACAAAGGCCACATTCATTAAACCTATCACCTTAAATGATAATTTTGATTCCTCCACTGCCCCCATAAATATTTTGCCATGCTTTTTTTTTTTTTCTCTCTAATGCCATACACACTTCAAGGAAACCCTTCGAACACTTACCCTCATTTTGAGGATGGGGCCTAGGGTAAACCGAACAATTTCAATTTTGGAAACCTAATAATACAAGGACATCAAGTGAGGCCCAATAATACCACAAAGGCAACCATACTGGGGACTTGGCCCCATGATCTCATGCTTGTAATTCAAAACACTCAACCACTGGGATATCTTTGTTAAAAGCACCCATGGTGAGCACGGTAAATACACAAGACACATGAGAAAGATAAACGTTTGATGCACTATTACTCACAATGATACATATTTATCATACATGGAGTGACCCTTGGATTCCATATTCTAGGGTCTCTTGGACTTCCTATGTCCGTTCGTCCTCTACACCTACCCATAGAGGATTAGGTGTCCAACATTCCCCCCCTTAATCCAAAGGGGTATGTGTGAGTCCAAGAAGAGAGTTGTAAATACAAATCTGCAAAGTATGCATGGTAGCACTTAGGCTGAATCAACTCTCTGAAATGTTGGCATAAAGAGGTGGTTTAAGGATGACCACCAACACTGGAATGCTTAGTGAAGTTCTCAGAACTCTTCCAAATCTGGCAAGAAGCTGAGGGCTTTTGCTAGAGGAAGTGTCCCTCATATTTGAAGAGGGAGACCTTCAACCTAGAAGAAGGGAGGTCTAAAACCTGCGATGGTTTAAGAATGACCACCAACACTGGAATGCTTAATGCATTTCCCGAAACTCTACCAAAGCTAGAAAGAAGCTAAAGTCTTCTGCTAGAGGAAGTGTCCCAAATTATTTGAAGAGGAAGAATATGAACGTCACATAGATGGTTTAAGGCTGTCCACCAACCAAAGGAATGCTCATGGGCATCCGTGTCTCTGGCTACAACTCTGAATCTGGAATGACAAGTTGTGGCTCAGGCTCGCTTGAAATGTTGTGTCTTTGGCTACACCTTTGGAGCTGGAATGAGAGATTTTAGCTCAGGCTCGCTTGATGTGACTTTGAAGCTTTTAGATGACCACCATTTCCCCCCTTGTCAGGTACAAGGTGAGATTATGGCGAAAACTCAATTGCACGTTTGATCAATATTTTAGAACAAGTTCTGACATGCGACTTAAACATCTTCTTAGTTGTTGATGCCCATTGCCAAGAAGCGATCCATCCAAGATGAATCTTTGTTCTTGCAGGAGGCTTGTTTCTGAAGAATCTGTGTGAAGAATGGGTTTGTCGACCACAGTGCTTGCATGGGTGAAGATCGAAACAGTGATATTTCATATGGAAAACTCGATCACAATGTTGGCATTTTTCAATTTGTTGTTGCTGCTGTGGAAGAGGAGCAGGATCTGGAACAAATGAAGGTGAAATGTCATAAAGAAATCCGACACTCTGAAATTTGATGGGCTTGGAGTAGTCCGGAATATGAAAGGACAACTCCTTGTCATATCCAAGACCAGTTCTGTTCTTGTTGTGGACAAGATATTCCCAAGGTCTGATGATGGGCTTGGCAGGTGCATGCTGCATTTCTGCATCTTTTTGCACATCTGCTCTTGAAATGGGTATTGAATGTGGAACAACCTCAAATTTATATTCTTGCTGCTGTTGGGAGTCTGTTTCAATGTTCTGAATAGAAACAGGTTCAGGATGATGACTCCACTGTTGTAATTCTGTTTGCTGAAGTTGATATACAAGTTGCAAAAACTCTATCGTTTCCTGTGCATTTTGTAGACATGTCTGAATTTCGACAAGAGTGGTTTTGTTGATATTTACTCTGTCATAAAAAATTGACCGTATTAAAGTATTCAGTGACTCTAATACATTCTTAATTTGAAAATTTTTGTCAGCAAATCAAGCTCAACAAATAAAGGTGTCGAAGTCCACAAAAATGCACCTTTCAACACTATTTATAAACTCTCATTATACTTCATGCCTTCATTGTATAGTATAATGTATCATTGATACTTTTATTACACCACCAAACTTTTCAACATTGATTGCAATCTAGGGAGGCTAACTCACCTTTTTCCCACCAGCTTCTGCACCACAAAGTTCAATGTTTGACTTTAAAATGATCTTATCTTACTTCACCTAGCAGCAAAACGACCTAGCCTTCACTTAGAAGCAACATGATCTAATCATACTCATTTTCGGCAACCCAAGATGATTCAAACTCTAGAAAACTTGGAATTCTTAACCACAAAGATAATAGCTTGAGAATTCTTAATCTCAATCTTGAAACAATTTATGGGCTTCTTAATAATGATAGAGGAATTTGATTGAGCTCCCCTTTTTCTTAATAGAGGACAACAATAAAATATTATTCTTATTATAGGTATTACTGAAGACTCAGTTTTTGCTTCAACTTACTCTTATGGTCGTTGATGATCCTAGCCACTCGCTACACACCAAGTGCATCCTCCTTCAAGGAAAACAACAATCAATGATGTTATTACACTTTAGCTTCTTACGATCCACGATGCTTTCGCTGCAGTGTGGATGTGGAAGGCGTGGCCACAATCCGGCATCATGCAAAGCAGGTTGGTGTCCTTGTAATCGCGGAGGAAAATCGAGTAGCATGACTGATATCCCTTATTTATCCTCTCCTCTTCCAAATACAAGAAATTTGGATACGAATCCAAGGTTGCCTGATCGAGTCCTGGGAGTATCTCGACCGCTGCTATGGTGGAGGTATTCTGGTTGTGCACGGTCACATTGAGCGCTCCCCTGTGGTGGTGGGAGCGTGGGGAGGTGAGGGGAGATGACGATAGAGAGGGGCGAGCGGAGGACTGTGGAGGGGCCTACGAAGGTGGAAGGCCGACAGAGAGGAGTTCTCGAGTGGGATTGAGTGCAAATGAGGAGCACACAGGCTAAGAGATAGGTGTTGCTGTGGAAGGGAGGAGGAAGGCTGTAAATGGAGGCCAATAGGCCTGGACGACGCGAAGGTCGGGAAGTGAGAGGGACTGCCTGAAGCATAAGGAGGCTGCGTATTGAGGGCTTATGTGGAGAGTTTACGAGGAGACCAGAGTTGAGGTGCTGAGAGGCAATGGAGCAATGTGCTGAGGCAACGATGGAGGGAACCCGAGCCGAGGTGTCAAGAAGGTGGAGGAGCCAAGGGTGAGGGAATCGTTAACCAAGAGTTTATCACTGTAGGAAGCTTAAATTCTCTACAACAATAGTTCGCCCCTTTTAAGGAGAATTGTAGTGCATATGATTTCTTAGCACGGGATAAAGAAACTATCCCAACTGAAACCACTTCAATCTCATGTAATTCTGATAGTGCCAGAACACCAATGGTGGTAGGAGAGTGATGTGTAGTCGAACAACAAGGGGAGAGTCTGAGGGCCGAGGTCTTGAGCGGTGGTATTATGATACTGGAAGCAGAGCAGATTCAACTATGCGCAGTGCTAAGGTTGGAGACTAAATATACGCACAATGAGGAAGAAGGCCACTAATCATGGCTCTGATACCATGTTAAACACACCCACTGTGAGCACGGTAAATACACAAGACACATTAGAAATATAAACGTTTGATGCACTATTACTCACAATGATACATATTTATCACACATGGAGTGACCCTTGGATTCCATATTCCAGGGTCTCTTGGACTTCCTATGTTCGTTCGTCCTCTACAGCTACCCATAGAGGATTAGGTGTCCAATAATATTCATCCCTTAATTTATAGAAACCCCATTAAAATACTATTTTCCATTCATCTAGACCTACACATTTTGAATTTTGAAAATATTATATCATTGATTTAAGTTCTTCTTTAATCACTTATAATATAATATCCCCATTTATCTCTTAATCCAATAATATTGGGAAAAAGGGGACCATTTTATGTATCTCCCAATGGGATATCCCCAACTTTGAAATTTCTTGAAACCTACTAACCTTGGCCCCATTTTCTTTCTCATTTTCCAAACGGTATTTATGTTTTCTTCTTGTGCCTTACATGGTTTTGGAGTAGCTTAATTCCCTTCTTCTAGCCAATTTTCTATACTTTTTATTCCCCATTTTACTTCCTCCCACTCCAACAACTTCCTCTTCTTTCTCTTTGGTAACTTTAGCATCTTCTTCTCATATTCTGAAAAAATTACAATAATATTTTGGTGGAAAATTTATGTAATTCAAGCATAAACCTCCTTTAAATTTTTTGAGAAATTGAAAGCCAATTTTTTTCCATTCTCTCATGACCTTCGTGAATTTCTTTTAACTTTCTACAAATTGAAACATGTCAAGGTTATCATTTGCTAGATCGTACCTCTTCTAGGTATGGATTACTAGCTTTCGAAATTCCTCATCCTACATTGATTTAGGATTGAATTTAAAATTGCGTAGGGGTTTAATCCCATCCCTGTCTATATATATTAAGATTCTAATATGATTTAAAGAAACACCCTCCCCCACCCAAGATTTGATATGATTTGCTTCAACCACTACCTTTAATGATGCCACAAACCTATCCATCCTTTTGGAAACCCCTTCTTCTCCAACCTAAAGTAATTTAAACATGTGGATGAGATATTATCCTAAAGGATCTACCCTTAGGTTGGAGTCATACAATTCCCCTCTTATCATAGTAAGGCTAAGATCCCCACCTAATATTACATTTTCTTCTTTAAGGATTATTTGAGAAAAAAAGTTGTCCCATAAAACCTTTATATCCTCGTGAGGCCCATAAAGATTGATTATGGAAAAATATTATTAGATTCTCAATAAATAAGCTTTGGAACTCATCAGATTATTATCATCCTTATTTGTTGTGTTGTAAAATAAAATTCAATGAGAAAAAACTAATAGTCTTATATTAATATGGTTCTTTACATAATTCATATGTCAATATGTCTCCATAATATGTATCGACATATAACCAAAAGAGAGATTAAATCTTGATAGCCGCATAAAAATAAGCAAAATACCCAGATCATACTGATGTGTACAATTATACCAAATTAATTAACCAAGGGCAACATATCAAATACAAATATCCATGTGTTAGATGCCATCATAGAAATAACATGATATCCTTTTAACCATGATAATATCTAATTTATCAAATCTTAAATAGTCACGAGGCTAGAAGAAACTATGATATTTTGGAACCATACCAAAATTACTTTGCAGTGACTATCTTTGTATGTTGGCCCTGCCAGATATATCTAATAGCTAGAAAAAATGACCAAAAACATAGTTCTGAATGAGAATATTTAGAGAAATTATGCACCGAACACATCTATCAATATGTAGTTTCATGTAAAGGAAAATTTACTTGTCTACTATAGAATGTTGTTTTCAAATTATGAGAAACTAATATCACCAAATGGTTGCTTGAGTCCCTCCTTAGACAACATGTCTATAACCGAATTCAATTTTGGGTGAACATGTGAAAAAGACACCTACTGGAAAAGATAAATGATCACCCTAATCCTCATCATCCAATTAATTAAAAGTGGTGGATTGAATGATTTATTGTTTGATTTCCACTCCACCACCACCTTATAATCTCCAAATACGTCCACCGTATCGATATCAAGTCGACGAGCACAAAACAAAATTCTCCAAATGGCTAGGACCTCAACACGGGTGTTCGATCCAGAGCCCCCATTCCAATTGAATTGGTAATGAGTACTCGAATGAAAAGTAATAAAATCATTGCATCCACATGTCTCACCTTTCACTGCTCCATAAAAAATCCATGAGGGATACTATATGAATCATATAATGAAGTGATGTGCCTTATCGTTGGTGCCATAACACCAAATCCAACTTCTCTATAATATGCTACAATCTAGATGCATAAACCTCTAATATCCTGTGAGATGTTCTCAAAATTAGTGATTTGCGACACCATTTCAAGTGAACCATATTCCTTATTATGATGCATTCAATATCAAAGGTGATCTCCAATAAAGGAGGTACGCCATTCTGCCATAATATTTAGAATGTTCAATACCCCAATCCATATTGATTTGGAAAATATGCATCTCAGAAACAGATGAACCGAATCTTCTTGCGCATCAAGACATAGCAAACAACATTCAAGACCAACAAAACCCCGACTACACAGGTTGTCCTAGTTCAAAATCTTGTTCATCCATACCAGCCATCCAAAAACCTTACGCTTATTTAGAACATTCCACTTCCAAATATTCATAAACCATCAGAAAGAAATCGCTAAAAGCGGAGAAGGAAAAATGTACCAATAAGCATTCTTTACCAAAATTTGTCCATGTTCCAACTTACTAGCCCATATAAATATGTCCTCTTTTTTAGATATAGAAATGTCAACCAGTGACAGATTCTGAAGTTATCTATCCCATCGTAATCCTAGTTCTCCATATAAGCCAATGCAATATTTCTTCATTCATATAGGATGAATGAAATCATCAATGTCCACAATCTGACTAATATTATATATGCCCAGATTATGAATCCATTTAAGTAGTTCCACCAGAAGAGTATGGCCCCCCTTATAACCGCAAATAGGATCTAAATCATTTTCTACCTTAATACCATTCCCAATTTTCCATTTTATGTTTCTTAAAATCCACGATCTAACTTTCATGAAACTCCTCGAAATGTATGAGTTGCAACGAGGGATGTGAGCCTCCACCTTGATCCAAGGAACCATATTCATATTTTGCATGTAATTTTATCTAATGATGTGATATCATAGGCCACTTTCGATCATTTCCTTCCATAAACCTTCATCCTTTCTTTGTGCTAAAATCTCCAGATGGGCCAAATGGGACTTAAGTTTCATTGAATTCCTAGCCCATAAAAAGTTAGAGACGATCGAATTGATCTTGTTGAGAATGTGTTTGGGTATAATGTAGAGATGAATCCAATATATTGAGATGTTTTGCAAGAGTGCATGTACCATAATAAGATGCCCTCCTAATGAGAGCCATATGTGTGTGCAAGTTGTCAATTTTTGTTAGATATTCTCAGTAAGCCAAAACCAATCTTTGATCCCATAATTGTTTAGTTTGAGGACAAAACCAAGATATTTAAAACTTGAATTAATAGATGCACGTTCGACTCCAAAAATTCCTGGATTATCCAAAACTAAATCATCGTTAGGAGTATATTATATCAAAAGGGACTTTGATTTGTTCATGAAAACTCCAAAAACCTCTCCAAAAAGACTAATGATTTGATGCAAATATCTCCATTCCACCAAAGAAAATTTAACAAATAAAAGCACATCATCAAAAAATATGGGATGAGAAGTCTTAATAAGTCTGGTAACTTGTACTCTTGAAAGAGTCAGTGGCTACGTTCCCTTGAAATTAATTTTCTCAAGCCCTCAATGAAAAGAATGAAGAGAAGTGGAGATAGAGTGCACCCTTGTTGCGAACCCTGAGATGCAATGAAAAAATCAATTGGTAATCCATTAATTAAGACCGTATAATTTTTTGAATTAACACATTTCATAATCCATGCAATATCTTGAAATTAAAGGCCAATCTTGTGAAGAACCAACCACAAGAAAATCCAATCCACATAGTTGAAAGCCTTGTGGAGATCGAGCTTCAATAATATCACCCTAATTTTTTTTCCTTGATCAAGTGTAATGTATCTTGAGAAATGGCCACTGCGTCCTGTATTTTTCGATGGCGAAGAAGACCAAATTGCTTCAGCGCAATTCCAGTAGACAAAGAGATTTTCAATCAGTTTTCCATAATTTTCAAAATCAATTTATACACAATGTTACAAAGAGAGTTGTGACAATAATATAACAAGGAAGAAGCATGAGAGACCTTAGAGATTAGAGTAAAAAAAGTGGAATTAATGGAACCAGGGATAATGCTTGATGTGTGAGATTACTTTATAGTTGATAAAATCTCTAGCCCCATAATATCATGAAAGTGAAGAAATATTTCAATCAACCAACAAAACCCTGACGACACAGGTTGTCCAAAGTTGGAATATTGTTCATCCATACCAGCCAACCAAAAAACTTAAGCCTAGTTGAAACGCTCCACTTCCAAATATTCAGAAACCAACAACAAGAAATCACCAAATGCGGAGAAGGAGAAATGTACCAATAAGCGTCCTTCACTAGAAGTTTTCCATGTTCCAAATTACTAGCCCCTGTAAATATGTCCTATTTTTTAGATATAGGAATGTCATCTAGTGATAGATTTTGAAGTTATCTGTCCCATCGTAATCCTAGTGCATTATATAAACCTTGAATTCCATCTTCCTTCATCCATATAGGATGAATGAAATCATCACTTTCCAAAATATAACTAATATTATATATTCCTACATTATAAATTTGTCTAAGTAGTTCCATCGGAAGAGTATGCCCCCCCTTATAATCGCAAATAGGATCTAAGTCAATTTCTACCTTAACAGTATTCCCAATTTTCCATTTTATGTTGCTTAAAATCCATGATATAACTTTCATGAAACTCATCGAAATGTATGATGTGGAACCAGGAATGTGAGCCCCCACCTTGATCTAAGGAATCATATTTATATTTTTCATGTACTTTGATATAATGATGTGATATCATAGACCACTATCAGTCATGACCCTCCGTAAACCCTTCATTAGTAAATCCCAACTTAATCTCTCCAAATCCTTGTTACCCCAACTAACTTCATCCTTTCTCTGTGCTAAAATATCTAGACGAGCCAAATGGAACTTAAGTTTAATTGAATTGCTAGATTATAAAAATTTAGAGATGATCTAATTGATCTTGTATAGAATGATTTTGGGAAAAATATAGTGATGGATCCAATATACTGAGATGTTTTGCAAGATTTCCTATACCATAATAAGATGACTTCCTAATGAGATCCATACGTGTGCACAAGTTGTCAATTTGTGTTGGATGCCACAACCAATATTTAATCCCAACATTTTTTAGTTTGAGGACAAAACTAAGATATTTAAAACCTGAATTAATAGATGCATGTTCGACTCCAAAAATTCTTGCAATATCTAAACTAAAGCATCATTGGGAGAAGATGATATCAAAAGGGACTTTTATTTTTTCATGAAAAGTCCAAAAACATCTCCAAATATACCAATGATCTAATGAAAATATCTCCA
This sequence comes from Pinus albicaulis, assembly GCA_034641835.2. Taxonomy (NCBI): domain Eukaryota; kingdom Viridiplantae; phylum Streptophyta; class Pinopsida; order Pinales; family Pinaceae; genus Pinus; species Pinus albicaulis. The sequence goes on along the minus strand of CM076575.1, from coordinate 398,037,515 downwards.
TTCCACCAAAGAAAATTTAGCAAATAGAACCACATCATTGATAAATATTATATGAGAAGTATTAATATGTCTAGTAACTTGTACTCTTGAAAGATTTTGTGGCTATGTTCCCTTGAAATTAATTTTCTCAAGTCATCAATTAAAAGAATGAAGAAAAATGGACACAAATTGCACCCTTGCTGCAAACCCTGAGATGCAGTGAAAAAATCAATTGGTAATCCACTAATCAAGACAACATAATTTTTTGAAGTAAGACATGTCACAATCCATGAAATAACTTGAAATGAAAGGCCAATCTTGTGAAGAATTAGCCACAATAAATCCAATCCACATAGTTGAAAGCCTTGTGGAAATTGATCTTCAATAATATCACCCTGGTTTTTTTTACCTCAATCAAGTGTAATGTCTCCTAAGTAATTGCCACTAAAAATTGTATTTTTCAGTGGTGAAGAATACCAAATTGCTTCTTCGCAATGCCAATAGACAAAGAGATTTTCAATCAATTTTCTATAAGAAATAAATTTATACATAGTGTTACAAAGAGAGACGAGAAAATAATCTAACAAGGAAGAAGCATGCGATACCTTAGAGATTAGAGTAATAAAAGTGGGATTAATGGCACCGTGGATAATTCTTGATGTGCGAGATTCCTTTGCAGGTGATAAAAACTATAGCCCCATAATATCATGAAAGTGAAGAAATATTTCAATCACCCAACAAAACCCTGATGACACAAGTTGTCCCAAGTCAAAATCTTGTTCATCCATACCAACCAGCCAAAAACCTTAAGCTTAGTTTGGACATTCCACTTCCAAATATTTAGAAACCATCAACATTAATCGCCAAATGTAGAGAAGGATAAATGTACCAATAAGCACCCTTTACCACAAGTTGTCCATATTCCAAATTGCTAGCCCATGTAAATATGTCCCCTTTTTTAGATATAGAGGTGTCAGCCAAATATAGATTATGAATTTATCTATCTCATCATAATCCTAGTTCACCATATAATCAAATGTCATCTTCCCTCATCCATATAGGATGAATGAAATCATCAATGTCCACAACTTGACTAATATTATATATGCCCAGATTATGTATCTGTCTATGTAGTTCCACTGGAAGAGTATGGCCCCCCTTATAACCGCAAATAGGAACTAAGTCAATTTATACCTTAAAACCATTCCCGATTTTCCATTTTATGTTGCTTAAAATCCACAATCTAACTTTCATGAAACTCCTTGAAATGTATGACATCGAACCATGGATGCGAGCCCCCACCTTGATCCAAGGAATCATATTCATATTTTGCATGTACTTTGATCTACTGATGTGATGTCATAGACCATTGCCAGTCATGACCGTCCATAAACCCTTCATCAGTAAAGCCCAACTAATTCTCTCCAAATCCTTGTTACCCCAACCACCTTCATCCTTTCCCTGTGCTAAAATCTCCAGACAGGCCAAATGGAACTTAAGTTTCACTGAATTCCTAGCCCATAAAAAGTTAGAGATGATCGAATTGATCTTGTCAAGAATGATTTTGGGTAGAATTTAGAGATGAAGCCGATATGATGAGATGTTTTGCAAGAGATTTTGTACCTTAATAAGACAAAATCCTAATGACAGTTATATGTGTGTGCAAGTTGTCAATTTCTTTTGGATATTCTTAGTAAGCCACAATCAATATTTGATCCCCTAACTATTTAGTTTGAGAAAAAAACCGAGATATTTAAAACATGAATTAATAGATGCAAGTTCGACTCCAAAAATGCCCGCAATCTCCAAAACTAAAGCATCGTCGGGAGAAGATGATATCAATAGGGACTTTTATTTTTTCATGAAAACTCCAAAAACCTATCCAAAGAGACCAATGATCTGATGCAAATATCTCCATTCCACCAAAGAAAATTTACTGAATATAAGCACATCATCGAAAAATATAATATGAGAACTCTTAATATGTCTAGTAACTTGTACTCCTGAAAGATTTTGAGGCTATGTCCCCTTGAAATTAATTTTCTCAAGCCCTCAATGAAAAGAATGAAGATAAGTGGAGACAGAGCACACCCTTGTTGCAAACCCCAATATGCAGTGAAAAAATCAATTGGTAATCCATTAATCAAGATTGCATAATTTTTTGAAGTAACACATTTCATAATCCATGTAATAGCTTGAAATTAAAGGCCAATCTTGTGAAGAACCAACCGCAAGAAAATCAAATCCACACAGTTGAAAGACTTGTGGAGATTGAGCTTCAATAATATCATCTTGATCTTCTTTACCTTGATCGAGTGTAATGTCTCCTGAGTAATGGCCACTACATCCTGTATTTGTCGGTAGCAAAGAAGACCAAATTGCTTCAGCATAGTGCCAACAGACAAATATATTTTCAATTAGTTTTCTATAATTTTTGAAATCAATTTATACATAGTGTTACAAAGATAGACGAGACTATTATCTAACAAGGAAGAACCATGAGAGACCTTAGAGATTAGAATAATAAATGTGGAATTAATGGCATTGGGGATTGTTGTATCTCAAGAAACAATCCCTTGGTTGTGGTAAGGAATCAATGCTTAAGACATTTTATAAATGTATGTTACAATTAAAATATCAAATGGCCTCTGTTGAACACCTTTGGAACTTAATTACTCAATACCCTCAATAATTTGATATAATGAAAGCCTTCACAATTCCATAAACTGCTGATATTTGAATGAAATTAAAAGAAGAACTGTGAGGGAAACTCAAAATGATATGCTGAAAACACAGAATCTGCCACTTTTAAGTTTTAGAGGAAATTCATGGAGAGAGGAAACTCGAAATAATATGTTGTAAACACATAATCTATTACTTTAAAGTTTCATCAAGAGTTTGTGAAGAGAGAAAAGATGGAGTGAAGGAGCGCAAATTAAGGTTATTTAACTCTTACTCACAGATGTAATTAAGAGAACAGCTACTACATTAATTCACTTCATTCAAAGAGGAATAAACACAGAGCGAAACTGGAAAGAAATATCAACATCAACAGGTGTAGGAAACTTGATCTTATTTCATTAATTTATCAGAAAATTCAGTACCAAATTAACAGTCATCCAGAGGTCCAAAAATTGGAACCCCTTTTATTTATTTCCACCTACTTAAATACATCAAAGTAGTTCATAACTACTCCTACTTGAAACTACTCGACTACCTAAAACTGTTAAAATTACTTATGCAATCATACCAAGAAAACAAATTGAAACTGGAAATATTGTTTGTTTTGCTGAATATAATGTTGTTGATGCATCCCCCCGAAGTGCTGGGGTGTCCTTTCTGGTTATGACGCGATAACTGATTTATTCTGTAACCACGCCTCAGTGCCCGACTTGACCCAGCTATTGTGCTTCCCACAGTGCCACTATAAATTCTTCTGCCTGACTCTGCCTATGCCTCTTTATTCATTGGCCGCCCCTTCGCATTACCTTATCGCATACACGGCTGCAACTTTATACAAACCCCACGAGCCTGTGGTTTACGGGCCCACACATGACCTGACCAATCAGAAGAAATCACAAATCACACTTCACAACTTATTCAATATCGCACGTCGACAACTATAAAAAATAGCTTAAATTGTAAACAATAATAATGCCGATGCCAAGTTGTGACGTAATCTCCATCGTAGATCTTTGCCAGATCTAATGACCCCACTATACTGTTTCACACTGCCATCTCCCATCCTTGTCGCATTGCAACTAAAATACTTTACCTTGTGAAGTCTTAATGCTAAAATCTAAACCTATTTATGTTTGATATGCGTTGAATCGTTGTGCCAACAGGTGGCTCCTCCCTTTATCACATCGCAAGTTTCGATTCTTACCGCATCGCAAGTTATTTTGTTTAACTTGCGAAGTCTTTAACACATAAACTAAATAATCGTCAATGTGAAATTTCGCTATGCTGACACGTCACTCCACTTCGCAAATTTTCAAACTTAACTTTACGATGCAACCTGGTCCATCCATTTCTCGCTTTAATTCTGTGATTTAATCCTCGTCGTCCGATCGCCTCTTTTGGAAATTTTCTAAAGGTTTTCCGCCTTAACCGATTTCTCTGTCTCTTCGGTTGTCACCACTCTACAGCTCCATCTTCTCCATGCTACTCCCTGCGATAGTTCATTCAATGAAATCATACGACTCCATCTTTCTCCACGGTGTTAAAACCCTCCTGATTTTTATTATGGTTACCCATTCCTTTGACCTACCTTCGCATCTCATCACGAAATGTTAATGTACCAACATATAAATCAAAATTCTTCTTCGACATACAAACTTTTACATTTTCTAACTATATGATTTTTTGGTGTTTTGAAAAATATTTCAAAGGTAAATGCAAATGAGCCACAACATCTGGCTCCACCTGGGGATAGTTATTTTTTTCCACGGAAGCACTAAGAACTACAGATTAGTGCCTTATCCATTGGGCATGGAGTCAAATATTGCTTGGTGACATATGAACAATGAGAAATACAGTATTTACAACAGTGGAATGCTAACTTTTAATGCTGGAAATAATGCTTCAGATACTTCCCATTCACAGGAAGCTATACTGACTCTCCATCTAGATCTTTCAAAATGAATGTGTTATTTGACCTTGCCTCAGAGATTCTGTATGGACCATACCAGAGAGGGTCAAATTTACCATGCTTCCCATTTTCTTCTCGTCTGGTGTCTCATCTCAATACCAAATCTCCTGCTTGAAAGAGAACTTCTTTTTCTTTTCTTTCAAATATAGACTTCATATATTCCTAATAAGTAATCAAGTTATCCCTGAATTTGTTTTTGTTTTCACTTGATTCAATTATTTTGTTCAATCTTCTTACCAGAGCATTAGGTTCTTCCTGAGCTTCTTGAAAGAAAGAAATCATTGGTTTTGCTAGCTGAGTAGGAAATAGTGCTTGGGTTCCATAAACCATTACATAGGGAGACTTTCCAGTATATCTTCTGGTAGTGACTCGAACTTCCCAGAGAGAAAACTTCAATTTCATATCCCAATCCTTCTGATTCTCGGTGATCGTCTTCTTCAAGATTCTGACCAATGTATTATTGGAAGACTCTGCCAATCCGTTCCCTTGGGGATGATATGTTGTGGAATGTGATAAAATTACATTATATGTTTGACATAAATTAATGAAATGAGTAGAGTTGAATACCTGAGCATTATCAATCACAATTTTGACTGGACATCCGAATCTGCTGAAAATGTTTTCCTCCAGAAACTTCATCACTACTTGGTCATTTTCCTTCTTAGTGGGTATCACTTCAACCCATTTTGTAAAATAATCAGTGGTAGTCATAATCCACTTGAACTGTCCACTCTATGGTGGATTGATCTCTCCAATAAAATCCAATCCCCATTGCCTGAAAGGTTCTTATATAAATACTGGGATGAGAGGTAATGGAGCAATTTTTTTCTTTTCAGCAAAAAACTGACACTTCTAACAACTTCTGACCAGTCTATAAACATCAGCAAACAGGGTTGGCCAATAGAAACCTGACTTGAGAATTTTATGAGCAGTGACCTTCCAGCTATAATTTCCTCCACACAAAATTTCATGATATTATTTTATGACTTCAATGGATTCTCCTTTGGTCAAACATAACAACAAAATACTAGCAGGATCTTTCTAGTATAGTTTTTCTTCTACGATAACGTATGGCTGAGACTTGAGCATGAGAGCTTTGTATTTTTTTCTATTTAGTGAAGTTGGAAAAGAAAATAAACACAGGTAATGCACAATATCTTTATACCAACCAGAGCACAAAAATTTGTATTGAATACTCCATCCACTGGTGCCAATAGATTAATTCCCAAGGCTTGAAAATTTGTCTCTGTCAACAACTTCGCTAACCCCTGTTTCTTGACTAGCTTGGTGGGTTTGATGTCCAAATCATACTCTTGGATTTTTTCTATCCACTTCCCCCTCTTTCCTTCAACATCACTTTGGACCAGCACGTCTTTCACAGTAGAATTAGGAACATAAGCAATTATTTGGGACTGTAACACATAAGTCCCAAAGGATTTCAATGATTTGACTAAAGTATATACTTGTTTCTCCATAATATTGTATTTGAGCTCAACATCTCTGAGAACTTTACTGAAAAATTCAACTGGCTGCTCCTTACTATCTTCATTTTTTTGCAACAACACAATAGTAATAGTAGTGGGGGATGCAAATGAGAATACCTGAAAGGATTTTTGATATTCTAGACTAATCAGAATTGGAGCTTCCTGCAGTGCTTCCTTTATTCTAGCAAATGCATCTCTTGATTCCTTATCCCATTTCATTTCTACATTTTTCTTTAACATATCTGTTATAATTCTCACGATATCAGCATAATTGGGGACAAATCTCCTCAAAAAGTTTATCTTTCCCAGGAATCTCTGGATATATTTCTTGCTTCGGGGCAAAGGAATCGTCTGAATGGCTTCCACCCTTGCTAGTTCAATATTTACTCCTTGTTTAGAAACTATGTGACCCAATAATTTACCTTCGTATAAGGAAAATAAAGATTTCTTGAGATTCAATGACAGACCAAACTTTCTGCACTTTTGAAAAGTTTTTTGCAAATGCTCCAAGTGTTCATCATCTGACCTTGATAAAATAGTTACATCATCCAGATATATAACTACAAACCTGTCACCAACGAAGTCTATGTCCATGGCCCTTTGAAATGTTGCACCTGCGTTCATAAGGCCAAATGACATCCTGGCAGACATAAAGGTGCCCCAGGGCATCGTGAAAGCAATCTTCTTCTGATCTTCTTTTTCTACTGCTACCTGATTATATCCAGAAAATCCGTCATCCATAGAAAAAATGTGAGCTCTTGTCACCTTCTGTAAGACATAATCCATTTTCAACAAAGGATAATTATCTTTTAGAGACGCTTAGTTCAAGTTCCTGAAGTCTACACACACTCTTATCTCTCCATTATTCTTTCTTACAGGGACCAGATTAGAAACCCAGTCTGAATATCTGAGAGGGACTATAATTTTTGCCTGCAATAATTTCTTCAATTCTTTTTTGATTGGACCTAACAACAATGGATTGATCTATTTGAGCTTCTTTTTGTGTGGTTTGAGTCCTTCCTTCAATGGAATCTTATGCTGAATTATGCTTTTGTCATATGTTTTTAGGTCTTCATATGACCAGGAAAACACATCCATATATTTATTAAAAATATCAATGTATCTTTTTTTGTAGTTTTCGGGAACACCTTTGAACAATTTCACTATTTTGGGTTCCCGCTGAGTTCCCAAATCACAATCTTCCATCTCTTCTTCTTGATGTGTTTTCTTTGAATCAATAACAACATCATTAGCATCGAATAATCTTTCAAGGGGAACCAACCCTTTGGGGATCACATTATCTTTCAATTGGATAATCTTCTATTCACCTATTGACTGCTTAAGATTTATTATTTATTATTTTTGATATGTTTGTTCTTCCTCTTGGTCTATATTAGCATCTTAAAAGTTTTCAATCATTTTCAGGAACTGATTTATCTGTTCATCATCATCAAACACCTGCCAATGTTTCACATTGTCAGGGATATAAGGTCTATGTCTAATTTCAATTTCATACCTTAGCCTTGGATTTATTGGAGGTTTGAAGGTGTTGGCTGCAACTGCTAAAGAATCAACCAATCTATTCTCCTCCCTCGGAATATACTGAAGATTGAGGGCTTCAAAATAGTTTTCTATCAAATCCCAAACTTCATTCCTATATGATCTTAATCTCAGATGCTTGGTTTGACAATGATTTTTAATCTGCCTTATTATCAATTCAGAGTCACCAAAAATTGAAATACATTGAACTCCCATCTGTTTAGCAACTTGAAGGATTGAGATTAATGCCTCATACTCACCCACATTGTTTGTTGAATCAAATTCTAGTTTAAAAGAGAAAGGCATGAGGTTACCTTCTGGTGATATCAGCAAGAATTCGACACCTGTGCCTTCCTTGGAGTAGGCACCATCAAAGTAGTACTTCCAAATCTTCCTTCAGTGTAGCTCATTATTTACAACTGCTGAAGAGAGCTTCTTCCCTGTGTCTTCAACAAATTCTGCATCTTCATGCAGCATGAAACAATAAATATCTTCTACTTATTGACTATAAATGGGGGAATTTGCTGCATCTTTCTTAGAGGTGGTCTTCACAAACCTTGTTTCCATGTACAATCTCCTTTCTTCCCCATTAAAAACCCGAATGATAGAATAAGTGAAATCTAATTTTAGAACACATCCCAACTTTGCTGCCCAAGATCTTGACAAGAGCATTCCAAACCTGGCTGGGATGTCAACAACCACTACATCCATGACTATACTATTTGCTGGGATTTTTGCCAACGAAAATGCTACATATTTAATCAACCCAACACATTTCACCCATTTGGAATCAAACGAATACAGATCCCTATAAGGTTTGGTAATTTGCAAGTTTAGTTCCTTTATAACAGACAATGGCATGTGGTTATGGGACGCTCCTGAGTACATCATGCAGTTATGTAGATTAAAATCATGAAGCAATAGAGAAATATAGAAGGGTGGAACAAAAGGATCTACTTCTTCAACATGAGGACCAAATGTGACCACTGGCTTGTAAGTTCAATGTGTCACTTATATCTTCCATCTATGTGAGATTAATAAATTCTGAAATTTCTTTCTTGTAAGCTGGTATTTTAGCTAATTCTAGAAGAGGTACCTAGATTTTAACCTTCTCCAAATATTTTGCCAAACCGAAAGCATGAGTTTTCTTAACGTTCTTTTCAGGTTCTTCTTCACTTTTTCTAGAATTTGCTGCTTGTTTGGGTATAGGAACAACTCTCTCCAAAATATTAGTGTCAACTGATTTGTTCTAGGAAGATTTACCCTGCTGCACATTTGTTCTATTAAGTGAATTTACAGGTTGTTTCCCCTTACTGATCTGTTTCATAGGGTCCTTTTGTTGTGGAGTTGTCATTGGAGGAGTAATGGAAGCTTGTTGTTCACCCTCATTATCCTGCACTCTAGATCTCTTTATAAACCTTAACTCATACTTTTTATGTAACTCAGCTTGCATGAAATCTGTGAATTGCCTATAGTATTCATCCATTTCATATTGATCAAAAGATACTTCAACTTCAGCATATTCCCACTCACAATCTTCCTCTTCATCCTATTCTATTGTATACATAGCAGATACCTGATCCTCGACCTCCCTTTGGTCATCTTTTGTTGGCTCTCTGGGCGCTACTTCTATATACAATGGTGCTTGAACTTGGTCTTGATCTCTTCTTTCCCTTTGCAAGATTTGCAGGGGATGCTTTCTGAATTGAGGGTGAAACCCCCCTCGATTTTGTTGTACTTGTCTTTGGGAGTTTTTATTTTCCACTTCCATCATAGCTAGCTTATTTTTCATATTTTTTTATCACCTTTGTCATATCTTCAATTCTTATATCTTGTGATGATTCTTCTTTTGCCTTTCCCTTCTCTTGGACTGGTTGTTTTCCTTTCGCCTTTCCAGCTGTAGTCATATTAGCTTCAATATCTAAATCGTATGTTTGTATCTTCTCTAGAGTAGGGGCTCTTCTCTCTCTCAATTTAAAGCTGAAATTAGCTTCAAAATCCCCAGCAAAAAATACCTTTTCTCCTACAATGGGGGGGGGGGGGGGGGCTTCATGTCTATAGGTAAAATATTGTACAATTTGTTGAATATTTTTAAAAAATCAGAAATGTTTTCATCAGGCCTTCTTTTAATTGCATTAAACTTTGTCAATGAGTAACCATGATCTCTCTTTTCTCCCTATATCTGAGTGAATTGAGTTTCCAACTCTTCCCAGTTATTTATTGAACCATTTGGTAAACGTTTGAACCATTTTCTAGCCTCTCCATCTAGAGACTACACAAATAGTCTCATCACAACATCAAGATGTTCTACATTTAAATTCTCAACAAAAGTGTAAAAAAAGGGTAAATGTTGTTATGCAGTTACTTCATCTTCTCCAGTGAAATGAGGAAGTAATTTGAGGTATTCTTGAGGCATGGCATTCATTGGTTGCACAAGATTTAGTGGAGCATATATGTTCAACAAAAAGGTTGGGGTTGCCATATTTACACCTTGGTTAATTGTTCCTTGGGTAGTTGAGGTTGATGAACCTACTGTGAAAGTGAATAAGGGTGGAGGCAAAACTGATATGGGAGTGGGTTGATGAACAATGGCAGAAGAACCAACAACTATATTTGGTTGAGCTTGAGTGAAGGTAAAAGAATCAGACTTGAAAGAATGTTCTTCTAACTTAGGTTTTTGAAAATGAATGGGTGTGAAAGGAGAATCTTGTTCCAAGAAAGAGAGTTCCTTGGAAATATCTTCAAACAAAGGGTTATGAGAACTACTGTCAGGAGCAGACAATGTAGGATTAGGTATTGAAGAAATTTCAGGTTTTCTGAGCCTTTTTAGAAACCAATATTTCTGGGTCTGGAAAAGTAGGGACCATATTCTATGAGGTATCTAACCTCGTGTGAGGCCTTTTGAAAGCCAAAATTTTGAAAATAACAAACACAACCCAATATTTCCTCCTCATTGAACAACCAGAGGAAATAATGTGAAAAACCCTGGGAAAAATAAACTTCGTTTCTTCGTCCCCGACAACGATGCCATAAAATGTTGTATCTCAAGAAACAATCCCTTGGCTGTGGTAAGGAATCAATGTTTAAGAATTTTTATAAATTTATGTCACAATTACAATATCAAATGGCCTCTGTTTAACACATTTGGAACTTAATTACTCAATACCCTTAATAATTTGATATAATGAAAGCCTTCACAATGCCATAAAATGCTGATATTTGAATGAAATGAAAATAAGAACTGTAAAGGAAACTCAAAATTATATGTTGAAAACACAAAATCTACCACTTTTAAGTTTCAGAGGAAATTCATGGAGAGAGAGGAAACTCGAAATAATATGATGCAAACACATAATCTATTACTTTAAAGTTTCATCAAGAGTTTGTGAAGAGAGAAGAGATGGAGTGAAGAGTGAAAATTAAGGTTATTTAACTCTTACTCACATATGTAATTAAGAGACCAACCGCTACATTACTTCACTTCATTGAAAGAAGAATAAACACAGAGCGAAACTAGAAAGACATATCAACATCAACAGGTGTAGGAAACTTGATCTTCTTTCATTAATTTCTCAGAAAATTCAGTACCAAAGTAACAGTCATCCAGAGGTCCAAAACTCGGAACCCCTTTTCTTTATTTCCACCTACTTAAATACATCAAAGTAGTTCGTAAATGCTCCTGCTTGAAACTACTCGACTACCTAAAACTGTTAAAATTACTTATGCAATCATACCAAGAAAACAAACTGAAATTGGAAATATCGTTCGTTTTGCTGAATCTAATGTTGCTGATGTGTCCCCCCAAAGTGTTGGGGTGTCCTTTCTAGTTATGACGTGATAGCTGCTTTGTTCTCTAACCATGCCTCAGTGCCCGACTTGACCCAGCTCTCGTGCTTCCCACAGTGCCACTATAAATTCTTCTGCCCGACTTTGCTTATGCCTCTTTATTCATTGGTCACCCTTCGCATTACCTTATCGCATACACGGCTGCAACTTTATTCAAACCCCGCAGACCTGTGGTTTATGGGCCCACACACGACTTGACCAATCAGAATAAATCGTACTTCACAACTTATTTGATATCGCAAGTCGGAAAATATAAAAAATATCTTAAATGGTAAACAATAATAATGTCGATGTGAAGTTGCGACGTAATCTCCATCGTAGATCTTTCTGAGATCTAACAACCCCGCTATATCGTCTCACACTGCCATCTCTCGTCCTTGTCGCATCGAAACTAAAATACTTTACCTTGTGAAGTCTTAATGCTAAACTCTAAACCTTTTGATGTGCGATATGCGTTGAATCGCTGTGCCAACACGTGGCTCCTCCCTTTATCGCATCGCAAGTTTCGATTCTTACCACATCGCAAGTTTTTTTTTAAAACTTGCGAAGTCCTTAACACATAAACTAAATAATCGTCGATGATAAATTGCGCTATGCCGACATGTGTCCACTTCGCAACTTTTCAAACTTAACTTTGCAATGCAACCTGGTCCATCCATATCTCACTTTAATTCTGCGATTTAATCCTCGCTGTCCGATCGCCTCTTTTGGAAATCTTCAAAAGGTTTTCTACCTTAACCAATTTCTCTGTCTCTTTGACTGTCGCTGCTCTACAACTCCATCTTCTCCACACGACTCCCTACGATAGTTCGTTCAATGAAACCCCAAAAGGAAATATTAAACAAACCTATATTTGTTTGATTTTCCTGGTCATGTTTAACCCAAAACAAAGAAATTAATTAGATAAATATTTATTTATCTTATTATTTTCTAGGAATAATTATTTAAATCTTATTTAAATAATATTCTTGGTTAAATATGACTAAATCACCCATAAATAATTAAATAAATCATTATTTATTTGATTATCCTTAAACCACTTCGTTAAAATGATAAATAAATCATTTATTTATTTATTATTCACAAATAAAGGGATTTGAACCAAGTCAAATACCTTTTCCCTCCAACAAATATAATAAAATATTCCATAAAAGGTGGATCTAGATTTGGTTAATGTTATTTTAATCATGCACCAAGATCTAGAATGACCCAATATTTTGTTATAAATAGGAGGATTTTTCCTATCATTCTTCACCTTTTGTTGCCTATTAGATCACTCTGGATCTAAACTCTTGGTCTGACTTTGAGCCATTATCATTGTCATATTTTCCATTATTTGCTGTGTGAGCTCCCTTTAAGTTCTATCTTTGTCTGGGTTTTCTACACCAACAAGAGAGAGAAATGCTAGATCTGAAGTGCTGAGGACTTCCAAAAACCCATCACATTGAGGAGAATTGGAAACACCTTCTTGTTTTCCTCCTAGGTGCCCTTAATACAAAAATTCTTTCAAAAATATTGTTCTTGTCTTGTCTATTGGATGTATGGAGCAAAACCTTATTTTTACTGCTTAATGTCTCTCTATGCATAGATCTGGTTTTTTGCAGCACTTGTCTTGATCAACTAACTGTAGATCTGAAGATATTGGTAGCCACATTTGATGTTAGGGCTATAAGTTATGCATAGCTAAAGTGGTCTTTTTTCGTACACTTCGACAAAAGATTCATACTAACAGTTTCGTGTACTTGAAAGCGATGCTTGTGCTTGTCCCATCCTTTGTTATCGTTTCCCCTATATTGTTTTTTGTATGGGGTTCGGAAGCTCGTTGCTCGGGAGCCCCCTCTCCAACGGTATGTTCAGCGGGGCATGGTTTATGTAGTCGAGGTGCTTGGGAAATACGATGGAAACATTCAGACTCGTTCGTAGTGGCAGTGCTCAGTCCTTTGTCCATTGGAAGATGCAGGCCTCCACAATTGGTTCTCTCCAAAAGGCGGAGGCGGTGGTTTATTATGTGTTTGCTTGGGCCAACCTTTTTGTTGGTGGTTGGTTCAAGGGAGTGGTTGCGCGTGTGCTTCCTACCTCAACCCTTTCGTGAGGGGAAAATGTTGGGGTGGGGTCAAATATGGGATGGATGAAGAGCGAAGCAATCCGTTGGGCTGGCCACCCTAGTTCTCTCGACTGTTCCTTGACATGCCCTCGCGGAAGGGTTGGGTCTAGGTAATGAAATAGCCCTCCCTTGGTCCGAGCTCCATCAAAATTGCAAGTTTCCTCGTCAATGGGCATGAGGTAGCATTCTTTTCTCTTGCCTTTGGTGTTGAGGGAATTCCTCGTCCTTTCTTGGGCCACTCCCCCTTCCAAGGAAAGTAGGAAGCACGGTATGTCCTAGTATCACCATTTGGATTGTGGGTTTTTTGTGCAACTTGGTCATTTTCTTGGATGTGTCGATTGTTGCAATAGCATTGTGGTGTCCCCTTGTGATTTGTTTTGGTCCCCCTAGATTTACAGAGAAAAGGTGGGATTGCTGTGGATTGACGTTTTCGGAAGGACAAAAAAGTAGTGCGAGTTGCTGCTGGGGTGGCCGCCCTAGTCCTTCTCGATCGCTGATCTATGCAGTTCCCTCCTTTTTGCGAGGGCACGGGGCCTTGAAATCCTGTTTTGTGTTTGAGCCTCATCTCCTCTACTGGAAGCCATGTTTTGGTTATCTTTTTGGGTTGCTTTTTTCCCTCCCTCCTTTCGGCCCCTAGCTTTACAGAGAAAAGGGTGAATCGTTGAGGATTGGCATTTGCGAAGGATGAAAGGCAGTGCGAGCTCCTGGGTTGGCCACCCTAGTCCTTCCTGATCATCGTTCCCTGCAATTCCCCCCTTTTTGAGAGGGCGTGGGGCTCGCGAAGAGTTTGTTATCCATTTGGGCCTCCTCCTTTGAGTGGTTGGAAAATTTTGTTTCTCTTTCTTCCATGTGTTTTTCTTACTTTCCTCATTCTGACCCCTATCTTTACAGAGAAAAAAGGGGGATTTATAGTGGCTTGATGTTCGTGAAGGACAAAAATAAGTGCAAGTTTCAGGGTGGCCACCCTAGTCCTTCTTGGTCATTGTTCTTTACAATTCTATCCTTTATGAAAAGGCACAGGGTTTGGAAAGCAGCTTTTCTTGCTTGTATGCTTGAGATTTCCCTTGTGAGGGGGTGGGAGCCACCTTCTCTTTCTTTTCCCTACGATAGTTCGTTCTCCATATTTCTCCATGGTGTTAAAACCATCCCGAGCTTTATTCTGGTTACCTAATACTTCGACCTATCTTCACATCTCATCACGAAATGTTAATGTATCAACATATAAATCAAAATTCTTCGACATACAAAATTTTACATTTTCTAAGACATGTTTTTTTAGTGTTTTGAAAAATATTTCAAAGGTAAATGAAAATGAGCCAAAATAGGGATAATGCCTGATGTGCGATATTCATTTAAAGGTGATAAAATCTATAGCCCCATAATATCATGAAAGTGAAGAAATATTTCAATCAATCAATAAAACCCCGACGACAAAGGTTGTCTCAATTCATAAACTTGTTCATCCATACTAGCCAACCAAAAAACTTAAGCTTATTTGGAACATTCCAATTCCAAATATTCAAAAACCATTGGAAAGAAATCACCAAATGAAATTTACCAATAAGCATCCTTTACTAGAAGTTGTCCATGTTCCAAATTACTAGCCCATGTAAATATGTCCTCTTTTTTGGATATAGAAATGTCAACCAGTGATAGGTTATGAAGTTATATATCCCATCCTAATCCTAGTTGGCCATATAAGCAATTTTCATCTTCCTTCATCCATATAGGATGAATGAAATCATCATTGTCCACAATCTGACTAATATATATGCCTAAATTATGAATTTGTCTAAGTAGTTCCACTAGAAGAGTATGGCCCCCCTTATAACTGCAAATAAGATCTAAATCAATTTATACCTTAACACCATTCCTAATTTTCCATGTTATTTTGCTTAAAATCCACGATATAACTTTCATGAAACTCCTCAAAATGTATGAGGTGGAACCAGGGATGCGAGCCCCCACCTTGATCCAAGGAATCATAATCATATTTTGCATGTACTTCGATCTAATGATGTGATGTCATAAACCACTATTGGTCATGGCCCTCCATAAAGACTTCATCAATAAATCCCTGCTTGATCTTCCAAATACTTTTTAACCCAACCACCTTCATCCTTTAACTATGCTAAAATCTCCAGACGGTCCAAATGGAACTTCAGTTTCACTAAATTCCTAGCCCATAAAAAGTTAGAGATGATCGAATTGATCTTGTTGAGAATGTTTTTTGGCAGAATGTAGAGATGAAGCCAATACATTGAGATATTTTTCAAGAGCTCTTGTACCATAATAATACGACCTCCCAATGAGAGCCATATGTGTGCACAAGTTTTCAATTTTTGTTGGATCTTCTCAGTAAGCCACAACCAATCTTTGATCTCATAATTTTTCAATTTTAGGAAAAAACCGAGATATTTAGAACTTGAATTAATAGATGCACGTTTAACTCCAAAAAAGTCCTGCAATATCCAAAACTAAAGCATCATTGGGAGAACATGATATCAAAAGGGAATTTTATTTATTCATGAAAACTCCAAAAAACTCTCCAAAGAGACCAATGATATGATGTAAATATATCCATTCCACCAAAGAAAATTTACCAAATAGAAGCACATCATCGAGAAATATGAGATGAGAAGTCTTAATATGTCTAGTAATGTGTACTCCTGAAAGATTCCATGACTATGTGCCCTTGAAATTAATTTTCTCAAGTCCGCAATGAAAATAATGAAGAGAAGTGGAGACAGAGCACACCCTTGCTGTAAACCCAGAAATTTAGTGAAAAAATCAATTGGTAATCCATTAGTCAAGACCACATAATTTTCTGAAGTAACACATGTCATAATCCATGCAATAACTTTAAATGAAAGGCCAATCTTGTGAAGAACCAGTCACAAGAAAATCCAATCCACACAGTTGAAAGACTTGCGGAGATCGAGTTTAAATAATATCACCATGATCTTCTTTATCTTGATCGAGTGTAATGTCTCTTTAGAAATGGCCACTGCGTTCTATATTTGTAAGTGGTGAAGAAGAACAAATTGCTTCAGTGCAATTCCGGTAGACAAAGTGATTTTCAACCAGTTTTCTATAATTTTTGAAATCAATTTATACACAATGTTACAAAGAGAGACAGGACAATAATATATCAAGGAAGAAGCATGAGAGACCTTAGAGATTAGAGGAATAAAAGTGGAATTAATGGCACTGGAGATAATTCCTTATGTGTGATACTCCTTTACAAATGATAAAATATCTAGCCCCATAATATCATGAAAGTGAAAAAATATTTCAATCACCCAACAAAACCCCGACGATATAGGTTGTCCCAAGTCAAAATCTTGTTCATCCATACTAGCTAGAAAAAAAGCTTAAGAATCCTTTACCAACAGTTTTCCATGTTCTAGATTAATAGCTCATGTATATATGTCCTCCTTTTTAGATATAGAAATGTCATCCAACGATATATTATGAATTTATCTATCACGTCGTAATCCTAGTTTTCCATATAAGCCAACGCCATCTTCCTTCATCCATATAGGATGAATGAAATCATCATTGTCCACAATCTAACTAATATTGTATATGCCAAGATTATGAATTAGTCTAAGTAGTTCCACCAGAAGAGTATGGCCCCCCTTATAACTGCAAAAAGGATCTAATTCAATTTCTACCTTAACACCATTCCCAATTTTCCATTTTATATGCTTAAAATCCATGATCTAGCTTTCATGAAACTCCTTGAAATGCATGAGGTGGAACTATGGATGCGAGACCCCACCTTGATCCAAGGAATCATATTCATATTTTGTATGTACTTAGATCTAATGATGTGATGCCATAGACCACTGCTGGTCATGGCCCTCCATAAACCCTTCATTAATAAAACCCAGCTTATTCTCTCCAAATCCTTTTTACCCCAATCACCTTCATCCTTTCCCTGTGCTAAAATATCCAAACGGGCCAAATAAAAAGTTAGACATGATCGAATTGATCTTGTCGAGAATATTTTTGGGAAGAATGTAGAGATGAAGCCAATATACTAATATGTTTTGTGAGAGCGCATGTACCATAAAAAGACAACCTCCCATGAGAGCCATGTGTGTGGTCAAGTTGTCAATTTGTGTTGGATTTTCTCAGTAAGCCACAACCAATATTTGTTCCCATAATTGTTCAGTTTGAGGATAAAACCAAGATATTTAAAACATGAATTAATATATGCATGTTCAACTATGTATCCATCTATGTAGTTCCACTAGAAGAGTATGGCCCCCCTTATAACCGCAAATCGGATCTAAGTCAATTTATACCTTAATACCATTCCCAATTTTCCATTTTATGTTGCTTAAAATCCACGATCTAACTTTCATGAAACTCCTCGAAATGTATGAGGTGGAACCATGGATGTGAGCCCCCACGTTGATTCAAGGAATCATATTCATATTTTGCATGTACTTCAATCTAATGATGTGATGTCATAGACCACTGCCAGTCATGACCCTCCATAAACCCTTCATCAGTAAAGCCCAACTTATTCTCTCCAAATTCTTGTTAGCCCAACCACCTTCATCTTTTCCTTGTGCTAAAATCTCTAGACAAGCCAAATGGAACTTAAGTTTCACTGAATTCCTAGCCCATAAAAAGTTAGAGATGATTGAATTGATCTTGTTGAGAATGTTTTTTGGAAGAATGTAGAGATGAAGCCAATATACTAATATTTGTTTCAAGAGCACATGTACCATAAAAAGATAGCCTCCCAATGAGATCCATGTGTGTGCACAAGTTGTCAGTTTGTGTTGGATCTTCTCAGTAAGCCACAACCAATATTTGGTCCCATAATTGTTCAGTTTGAGGATAAAAATGAGATATTTAAAACCTGAATTAATAGATGCATGTTCAACTCCAAAAATTCCTCCAATCTCCAAAACTAAAGCATCCTCGGGAGAAGATGATATCAAAAGGTACTTTGATTTGTTCATGAAAAATCCAAAAACCTGTCCAAAGAGACCAATGATCCGATGCAAATATCTCCATTCCACCAAAGACAATTTACCAAATAGAAGAACATCATCAACAAATATGATATGGTAAGTCTTAATATGTATAGTAACTTGTACTCCTCATATATTTTGTGGTTATGTGTCCTTGAAATTAATTTTCTCAAGCCCTTAATGAAAAGAATGAAGAGAAGTGGAGACAGAGTGCACCCTTGCTGCGAACCCCGAGATGCAGTGAAAAAAATCAATTGGTAATCCATTAATCAAGATCGCATAATTTTTTGAAGTAACTCATGTGATCATCCATGCAATAGCTTGAAATGAAAGGCCAATCTTGTGAAGAATGAGCCGCAAGAAAATCCAATCCACACAATTGAAAGCCTTGTGGATATCGAGCTTCAATAACATCACCTTGATCAAGTGTAATGTCTCTTGATAAATGGCCATTGCATCCTGTATTTGTCGGTGGTTGATAAGTCTAAATTTATTCAGCGCAATGCCAGTAAACAAAGAGATTTTCAATCAATTTTCTATTATTTTCGAAATAAATTTATACACAGTGTTGGAAAGAGAGACAGAACAATAATATAAAAAGGAAGAAGCATGATAGACCTTAGATATTAGAGTAATAAAAATGGAATTAATGGCACCGGGGATAATGCTTGATGTGTGATATTCCTTTACAGTTGATAAAATCTCTAGCCCCACAATATCATGAAAGTGAGGAAATATTTCAATTAGCCAACTGTCAGGGCCTGGACCTTTCTCCTGGGCAAAGGAATTCATTGTCAACATCATATCATCAAGAGAAATTGCATGAAAGAAAGTATCATTAAATGCCTCATCAAACATAATAAGATATGTATCAATGAACTTTAACTATCTTTTGATGTCAACACCATTCGAGCCTGATATAGAGTGTGAAAATACCTAACAACCTCTACCTGTATATCCTGCAGTGAAGTGATGTAATTACCATTCCCTTCCTTTGATTCCCAGATGGTGTTTTCCCGCCTCCTTTTATAGTCATATATGTGAAATAATTTTGCATTCTTGTCACCCACAATGATTCAAATGGCCTGCCTTTTAAGTTTTCACCCCCCCTCATGAAAATTAAGAATTTCCTGCTTTCGACCTTCCAAAGTAGAAACCTGTTAAGAAACCAAGAAATAATCCTTATGTTTTGGATCAACCAATATATCGAGTTTACGATCGATCTCTGAAATTTCCTTAATATTGTTCTTCATTTGTATCTAAACCCATATGCATATCGTCTGCTTGAGGATCCAAATCAATATGTTCCAGAGGTGAAGTGACCAAGGTTAATATCTAGCATTCCATATAGTGCGAGCCAAATAATTAACATCTGAGTCCTTTAAGCCAAATAATTAACATCTGAGTCCTTTAGCCAATAATGGTTAAATTTAAATGGCATAGCTTTCCATTCTCCATCTGCCTGCGAGTGGAGAATAATCGGATTATGATGTAACATCCCAGATGGGATAACCCATAAATGGAACAATCCTAGACACTCCACCATATTTTAATGAATAAGTAAATGATCAAAATGTTTTGTGATACAATCAGGACTAGTACATATGTTCTTCCAAGTCAGCCTCATGGGCATTAGCAAGATGTCCATAAAATTATTTTTACTAAAAATATCTCTAAAAAAAACAGCCAATTGATCTAATTTGCCCCAAACACCCAAAATTTCAATCGCCTCTATCATGAGGTTAAGATCACCAACCAAGATAAGTGAGCCCATATGTAATACATTGCATCTTTCCAGACATTCTCAAAAAAAAATTCTGGATTGATAAGGCGCATATGTGTTTAGGACATGGAATCTAGATTTCGAGCCCCTAGAATATCTTTAAAGAAGGGGACCTATAAAGTATTTATAAACCAATAAGTTAAAATCATGTAGGTTGCAAAATGTTTCCATGCCACCCGATAGTCCCACTACATCAATAGCACACACCTTCAATCTAGGAAAAATCTTAAGCAGTAAAGGCCACACCTTATGGCTAGCCAACATTGTTTCTTGTAACATAATGATCGAGGGATGATCCCCAATAAAATTGTTAAGAGAGAGGATCTTATGGGAGCATCCTAATCCCAGAATATTGACCAACATAATATTCATGCAGAATATAAGACCTTGGCAATAAATTCTCTAAGTGCCCAAATAGGAGAAGAAGACCGCAAAGTGGCGAGAGTAGGAACAAAAGCATCAAGTTGAAAAACAATATTATTATTAGAAATATCCTCATCACATGGGGCCCGATCCTTGGGCCACTTATTCCTCCTAATATTCAGATTATGACATTAATTAGGGCTAACAATGACAACATGAGAGGATGTGGAGTGAATCAACAGAGTCTCAATATCAATGTCAGGGTGGAGCAAAAGGAGCTAAATGTCACTACCCACTGAGTTTGTAGGATACATTTCCCCCGAATATGGACCAAATTGTATTTTTGGGAAAAAAATGCCCAAATGTGTCCACCCCATCCCCATCATTCCAAGCATGAATTCCCACGGGTCATAAAATCAAGAGGTTGAAGGGTCGGTGTTTAGAAGGGAAAGAGGTGAAAAGTGAAGAGAAACCCTAAGAAGCCTGACCAATTGACTGGAAAAACACACTGGGGTTCAATTATCTACTCCTTACCTAACAAAACCTCGAGAGCATCACCAAAATCAAATAGTGAATCCTAAGACCCAAAACTTGGTGCAATATCTAGTGAAGTTAAAATATGATGCAGAAGAGGAACAAAAGGTTCATCCCCAGAAAGCAATTTTGATTACCTATAACAATCAGAATTTAAAGGCTCAATATATGAACTATACCAATTGTTACCTAGAGCATAAAGTTGACCACTCCCATTTGCAACAACATGAATTGGAGCAAAGACCAGAGAAGTCTTCATAGATCTGTACCAAGGTCCCCGCTTCACCTAATGTCGTGAAAACCCGAATCTATGAGAACAATCAATAAGGAGATGGCCAATATTGTAACATCGCATGCATCAAAATGACATTCCCTAGTAATCAATGTGTTACCTGGTAGAAGATCCACCCAAAAAAAGATTCACTTCTGCAACAAGACCAGACAAATAGTTGACCTCTACCAATAACCAGAAAACATGCTTTTCCATGTTCACCAAACACTCGTCCTCAAGATAGGAATACCTCCCAATGGAATTTCTGATAACCGTAACGTTGGATGCAACCAAAAAACTAGAGGTGGACTAGCCACTTTAACCCAAATCAACTTCTTATAAGGTACCTATTTATACGAGTCAAAACCAACGTGCCATTGATGTAATGTAAGAAAGTTGTGGCCTTTAACCCATGAAGATTCCATAATATTTGCAGCAGCATCCACGTGAATAAAGTGGTAACAACACAAGTTATTGTATAGAATACTAATTCAAGGTTGATACTTAAGGATCATAAACCAAAAATTATCAACCCACTCTCGCATATGAATGCCCTTCATCCTAAAATGCATCCACTTCTTGACCAATTCCTGTTCTTGTAGCCCAACCACTCGGTCCCAAAAAACATCAAATCCAAAAAGTAGCTTATGAACCTCGCAAGCCACCTTAACAAAATTTTTTATTTTCCATCCCTGCTAGAAGGATTTCTCTAGGGGGATTCACAACACCTGGAAGGATATCATGAATAAAATTTGAACCAGAGTAAACCCCAGGAGCCTGATCAAAGTCAAAATGAGGCTTAAATGCATTAACACATGGAATATAATGTCCATGACGTTCAACTTCGATAATAACACCGAAAAGGGCCTTTGCCTTGGGAAATAAAGGAAAAATAACCTCGCACCACCTTTTTCCACTTGTCTCCATCTACATCCAGCACCAAAACAATGCAATCAAAGCACTAAATGTATAATATTTTCAGGGCGAGTGATTAAAATATGCCACCCAACTCACCACCCTCATAGATATCAAAGGAATAAATAGTCTTACTACCATAACAGGAGGTGTTAATGAATAACCTCACCCATTAACCATAATTATCCCGCATAAGTCATAAAAACACAATATCATCTAGATCCAACGCCAAATGGAAAATAAGTAATTAAGTTGTCTTGATCAATCCATATAAAGACCAAATCAAAACACCCGATCCAATAAATGGACATGAGAGAAGCCATGATCATAAATAGGAATAAATAACCTCACAATGAGGTACCTCACTCCAACCACCCAATTAATTGGGAATTGTTCACCAAGATAACCAATGGAGGGAACGAAATTCAAAATGTTCCCCTTCAATGCAGAAACAACCTATAACCAGAGCCGAAATCTAATGAAGACCATAGGAAACACAACATCCATAGTTCAACCTATCCTCTGATGACCTAAATTGTTTCACTTAATCTTATATACTAAATCTATAATACTAATGAGAAAATACCAGTATATTAGCATTAGTTGAAAGCCAATAACACAATGAAAAAAGCAACCCCTACGATTGTGATAATGATATGAGTCTAAAAGCTTGAATTTTTCATAAAAAATTTGCAAGTAAGTTTATGTCTTGTGGGAAATGGGTCAATTTGCAAAAGGACATAAGCTTAGTGTTTTTAGTTAAGTTTTGTAGAAATAAAACATAGAAAAATAAAACACGAACAACATCACACAAGCAACAATTTGATGACAGAGTTCACCCCTCCTGGGCTATGTCTTTGGGTCTAGCTTTCAATGTTGGGCCTTTAAATTATATGCTCAAATATGAAATTACATCATTTTACATTGCTCAAACTACAAAAATGATACTTCCATTGTGTCCAAAACACCAAAAAACCCCTGTGTAGGCTCTTCCTGGGCTCAAAAAGGTTGAAAATTTACCAAGTTAGGCTTTAATCTCCATTTCCCTTCTTTATGTCCTGCAAATTGACAAAATTGTCTAATTGTGCTACGAAATCCACCTTTTTGTTTCTCGACGAGTGGTAATTTATCCTAGGACCAAAGGCATTCCCGTCGCAATTGGTGCATTTTGTCTTTTTTTTTTTTTAAGTGTGCCTATTAGGCCTTAAGAGCCAATTTCTTTGGCATGAGTCCTGGTTATATTGGCCATGTGGCCAGGGGCCAGGCTACGCACCTGCCCCTCCGACTACGCGCTGGGATGTGGTCATGTGTCACCAATGAGACCGAGGGTCAGGCTAAGTGCCTACCCCTTCGCCTATCTATCACTGACATTTACGTTTCTCTGTTGGAACCGGAGGCCAGGGCCTATTCGCCCACCCCCTCCACCTTAACTCTCGCCTGTGGTAATGTGGGATCATGTAGAACTGGGGGCTAAGGATAATTGCCCCTTCCCTCTCCCCAAATGTGCCACATGCTCAAATAAAAAATATATCCCGCCGACCATATGTGGTTAAGAACCAATAGATTGGAGTAATGGTAAGGCACCTGATTATTTTGGTGGAGGTCGTGGGGTCGAACCCCGCTGAGGCCCTTCACCTCTTTTGCAAAACTTTTGGCCAATAACAGAGGACCGCGTGGCACCCTCTCATTGGGACACATGTTTCCTCCTAATTGGGCCACCCAACAACCAATCAACCAATCAAAACACGACACCTCATACAATATGGTCATGCCACGTGGTTGTATGTGATTTCCCCACTTGTCTATCATATCTGAACAGTCAGCTGATGATGTCCTTGTATGGCCTTTCAATTCAACAAACCAGTCAACCCTGCAAGTTAACTTTTAGTTGTTTTCTAAGAGCTTCAGAACATGATAAATTTTGTATACGATGTCAGATTGAGGCAATTCAAGCAGAGTTTGAATCAAAACGACGAACAATACGATTTGGCATTGGTTTTAAGCACTTTGATTTTTGAGCATATTTTTTATTCCTTGGATCATTCCTCCCCATTAGAAGTTGTTGGACCACCAAAAGTCTGTTTTTATTCAACAAGTAAGTGACAATACAACTCCCTCACTTTTTTGATCTCAATCCACCATGCTTTACTTGGATTAGTATCTTTGAGCCATACTCGAAGATAGTCTACATCACCTCTACGTGAAGTCTTAATTCTCCTGTCAAGAATTTTATCTTCCTTCAACTCATCTAGATATTCAAGAGAAAAATATTCAATAGATGGAATCTAAACATTCTCGTCATGATCATCAATCATTGGACGCTCATACAATCTTAATTTTTCTAACATTCACAATAGAATAAATTTTCATGTAAGGTGGAAAATCTAATCAGAAATCATTGTTAACAATCTTCTCCTAAATATTGAAAGGACCATATATGATTGGCTTGAGCTTTTTACCTTCACCTTGAAGTCTTTCCTTGTTGATATACAACCAAACTTGATACCCCACTTGAAAAGCATGATCAACTCAATGTTTTTCATTCCTTTCTTTGCACTTGCTTTTCTTTTCTCAAGATGCTCTTGTAATCTTTGATGCACTATCTGAATCTGTTCAATAAAATTATTAGCTTTGTCCACATCACTATGTCCATCTATTGCAATATGTTTAACAAAGATAAAATACAAAGGAGACTTTAGCAAATAACCCAAACAAGATTCAAATGGAGATATTTGTGTAAATGAATGCTTGACATGATTGTAGGCATGTTGGATGTAATGCAAATGCTCATCCCAAAGTTTAGGATGCTTACCACAATATCCACGAAGAAGATGCACTATTGTTCTGTTTACCACTTTTGTCTGGCCATTAGTTTGTAGATGAAATGTTGTGCTCTTCTTCAACTTGGTGTCCATGAGTTCCCATAAGCTTGAACAAAACTTCTTGACAAATTGAGAATCTCAATCAGAAATAATAGAAGTGGGCAACCCAAAGTGAACCCAAACATTTTGGAAGAACATATTTGTGGTTTGTTCAGTTGTAACTTATTTCTGACATGGCATCAACGCACACATTTTTCTAAAACAATCCACAATGACATAAAGAGAATTGTGACCTTTCTTTGACATTGGTAGTCTTCCTACAAAATCCATAGAAATACTTTCCCAAGGATGAGAAGTAATAGGAATTGGAGTACACAAACCCAATTCCTATTGCTAGGCTTACTAGTAGCACACATGGAACATCCTCTTACATATCTTGAAACACTTTCATTCATGCGAGGCCAATAACAATACCTCTGAATTTATGAAACTATTTTTCCTACACCAAAGTGACCAACAATAAGAGAAGTATCATGGGCTTCCCTTATGAGATTGACTCTTTCACCTTGTGGAACACATAACTTTCCAAGATGATACAACAACTTGTTATGAACATGATAATCCAACTCTTCAACATGATGTCTTGAATCAAAGTTGCATTGAAGTGACAAAACTTAAGAGTGTTTATGCTTTAAATGTAAAATACACAAATGATTTGTAAATAATATTTTATTAATAAAATGAATGTACAAGGATGATGAATGTTTTTTTTTAGATAGGGAACTAAGCAACCTCCCCAGGTATATGCAACAGCCCACAAGCCACATATACCAGTAACTCATGACTTCACAAGGACCGAGGCGTTCGGAGACCATGGATAGATCCAGATCCCAAACTCCAACGGGATGTCTATCCCTCTAGCTTGGTCATGGCAGGCCATAGACAACCCTAACCCCCGCCGGTTTTGAACCTGTGACCTCTCAAGAGAAATCACAAGTTCTTAACCATTGAACCCACTCAGGTTGCCTCAAGGATGATGAATGTTACAATGAAGGCCCGCTTATATACCTAGGTTGGTGCCCCTTCAATGATTGGTCATGTCCCTTAGAACATGCCTCTTCATTAACTAATCTTTTTAATTAACTATAATTATGTTAATTATATATTCATTCATATTTTATATAATTTATATTCGCAACGTTTCCCTTCTTTTCAAAAAGATTTGTCCTCAAAGCTTAATTGCATGATGATTTTTCACCTTGTATTTGTCATCTTACTAATAATATTGTCTTGAAACTAAAATTTCTCTATTTCCTTATTATTATTATTTTTTTTAATTGAACCATATTTTTTTAATAAATAAATAAATAAATAAATTATATAATAGTAAACTATATATTATAATTATATAATTATAAAATATAAAATATAATTATATAATTAAACTTTATATATTTAGAGTGTGTGTTTTCATGAAAGCTTCTGGAATCCTGTGTATTCTTATCAAGGGAGCCAAACTTAACAGCTTGATAAGAATACACAAGATTCGAAGAATCTCTCATCAACATAAACTTTATATGGTTTCATGTTTATATAATTAAAACTTTATAGCAAGGGACACGACTCTTCAAAAATGATGGAATTGGAAACATGGTTGACTGGGCACGCACTACGACTACAGAGTGGCCTTGGACATGGAATACTGGGTCAGCAGCAGCGGGAGATTGTAGGGAACGACAAGTGGTAAGAGGATTCAGTGGCGGGAGGTGGAGGCACGAAGTTTCAGACTGTATTGCAGCTGGATCAGTGCCTGTCGGAACCAATTGTTCGAGTTTTTATTTTTATTTTTTTGTTGAGCCAATCGAATCAACGAGGGTTTGTTGGAATTATTGTAGACCGGGAAGAGTGGTGAAATTCTGTATCGGAGTGGAATTGTAGAGAGGAAGTTTCAGTAGAAGTAACGCGGAAGAAATAGACGGGAACAGAGTGCAGGGGGAAAGAAAAGTGTTGGGAATGCGGTTACCGGGAGATTTATAAACAGAGTGCCCACTATTTCCTTGCCCAAACACAGTGACAGCACTTGAAAAACTTTGAGACCAATGAGTTGGTCGCCATTTTCTCTTTTTGATATTTTAGAATCCAAAACTATTCTGGCTGCAATTTTCAGGATTTGGTTCAAAGACCGCTTCATTTGTTTATTGCAGAGGATTGTCTCTTGTCTATGGCGTGGGCAGAGCTTATTTAACTTTTGGTAATTAAAAAAGTCTGTAGATTCATATGCACAGTTCCAGTAATGTAACGTGCAACGTTAATGTAATGTAACATGCAATGTTTGGGTAAAGGTTGTGGGTAATGTAACATGCAATGTTGCCCATATTGTAAGTATGGCATCTGCCTCTTTCCAATGGCATCTGATCATTTTATCGAGCAGTGCATAATAAGGAGTGCCAACACAATACTTCATCGACATTAAGGATTCGTGGATGGCTTATAGAAGCTGTAGAAATGATATCTTGTTTTCTGTGGCTTTCTTGTTGTGTATAGTTCCATAAGCATACTCTCATCTTGTTTTCTTGCATATACATTTTTTTTAAATCCCATGTTGTCCTTCACCAATAACATCCTTGCATACTGTAAAATGGTTCGTAATAGATTGGGTATTTTTCTGGGCAGTGTCTTCACAAGTTGATCTTTTTAGGATCCTTTTTGTTTTTAAATTTTTTTTTTTTAAATTATTTAATTCCGTTATTTCTTGGTTTGTAGTTTCATTTTTATCATCTTCAAAAATTTCCCACTCCCAGAGCAAATCCTGGATATGATGAAGAAGACAGACCGAAACAATGCAGATGAGAATTAACAAATTTCAAAGGCGTTTGATCAATCACTTTCGATATTCTTTCTTCTCGACCTCATCCTGTTCATTTCCAGGATAAAAGCACCGGGTTCTTTTAAATATCAGAGAAAGCTAATATGGCAATAGAATATTGAATGCAAACTCCAGGTGGAAAAGACAATAGAAATAGAAATATAAACTCTGGAAAGAATATGCAATCCAGAAATGGGATTTTTTAATGTACGGTTCTTCGTCAATTTTATACAGAGGACAGAGGACAGGGACAGAGTAGGAAAGGCAGAGCATAGAGGACAGGGACAGTGGGCAGAGTAGCAAGGGCAGAGCAGCTAGTTTTCAGTGGATAGTGGACAGAGCAGCAAGGACAGAGCAACAAGTTTTCAGTGGTCAGACCAACAGAGATTGAAGAGTTAAGCATAAAACAAAGGGTCAGTTTTGGGCAAAGATTTTGATTTCCCTTAATATCATCATGAGAATGGAACAAGAAACTTTAGAACCCGTAGAAACAAATGATATAGGGCAAGTGAAAATTGCCTCATCAACGAAAACTGGGAAGTGGGTTTGGGTCAATGCCAAACAATATCAGGGCATTTTAAAAAGGAGACTAGCTCGTCTAAAATGGGAGCAGACAAAGAAGAAAAAGTCTCAAAGGGAGAGTATTGTTCGCAAGAAACAACATTCAAACAAGTCTTCTTCGCAAGCATGTGGCAACAAGTCCAAAGGAAAAGAAAAAGTTAGTGATGAGTATGCTTTATATAGTCCCACATCCACACCTCTCACTTGGTCATCTGACCTTTATGTGAGAGAACTCTTAAATGTAAAATAAAGGTTGGAAGTAGTAGAAGCTAAAGCGCTGGAAAGAGATTGTACAATCCATATAATAACAGCTGAAAATCAGGCTTTAGCAGAAAGCAACAAAGTTATGAAGGAGCAAGTGTCATTACTGCAGGAAGCTCTCCGAATAGGGAAAACAGAATGGCAACGCATGAAAGCGGAGGTGCAAAACATGAAGAAGGCAATTCTGCTAAGAGGGAAGGAGAAACAAACATCCAGGTTAACAACATGCAAGATAGAGAAAGCAAGGAAAGACTGGATAGAGCAACAAACATAATTATTAAAGGGGTGAAAGAGTATGGTAAAAATGAATGTACTCTTGACCTTGCAAGAGACTTCTTGAAAGACAAACTCCAATGGCAAGGACAAGTAGGTCAAGCATGGAGAGTAGGTAAGCTCAACGGTGAGAGAGCCAGGCCCATAAAAGTCATCTTGGCCAACTTGCATGATAAAGATATCATTCTGAGAAAGAAGCAACTCTTAAGGGGTTCTCGGTTTTTTATAGAAGAAGATTTAACTGTAAGACAACAAGAGGAAAGGAGGGATGAAATGACAAAAGTTAGGGCAGCAAGAGATGAGGGAAAAAGAGCATGGATTTATAAAGGTAAAGTCGTGATTGCGCAATTTGGACCTCCTTCCAAAACAATGCAACAAAATGATAACAAAGAAGAGGCAGCAAACTCTTTAGCAAGAAATGAGGAAGAAAGGTCATTATGGGCAAGCAGGGACAAAGACTCAACTGTGAGTCTTGCATGTCAAAACAAATAACAATCAAGTCTTACCCAGGTTTCCTTAAGATTAGTTTGTTGGAACTGCAGGGGTTACCCATGGAGACGAGGACCTGGGTTAGGGCCTATTGCGAAAGGTAGAGACATAATTTGCCTCATAGAAACACATGAGCATGAAGGGTGTAAGACACCTTTG
Organism: Pinus albicaulis; assembly: GCA_034641835.2. Taxonomy (NCBI): domain Eukaryota; kingdom Viridiplantae; phylum Streptophyta; class Pinopsida; order Pinales; family Pinaceae; genus Pinus; species Pinus albicaulis. The sequence continues at coordinate 398,007,621 of CM076575.1, read as the reverse complement.
TTTGAAGGGTATTGGAAGATAGCAGTGTGGAACAAGGCAGCAGTGAATGGCAAAGGGCACGGGGGTATCATGGTATTAGTAAGAGAAAAAGAAGGTCGTTTCATTCAGCTAGAAAAAGAAGACCCAAATAAACAATTTGTTTGGCTTAAAATATCAGAAAATGGAAATCACATTAGAATTGCAGCATGCTATTTTGCGCCGCAAGTTTCAAAAATCTACAAAAGTAGAGGGCTTGACCACAAAGATCCCTTTGTAGCCCTAAAAACGGATATTGCAATATACTCTCAACTAGGTGAAGTCCTTATAGTGGGGGATTTCAATGCTAGAACTGCAAGTGAACAAGCTAGCATTCTTTGTTGTAAAGAAGACAGTGACCCTATCTGGCTTACAGAAGAGAGTAATCATTAGTGGGAACGAATTTCAGAGGATAAAGGCTGCAATATCTTTGGAGAACAACTGCTTATGCTATGTGGGGCTTTCGATTTAGTCATTTGTAATGGTTTGACTAGATGGGAAAAGTCCGGTAATTTCACTTGCAATACTTACAATGGAGCAAGTGTAGTAGATTATGTAATTTTCTCGCATAGTTTGTGTGAGAAAATGGAGGAAGTGCTGATTGGAGATCAAATTTGGGACTTAAAATCAGATCACAAGCCAATCTATTTAAGTTTCTCTTGGACCGGAAAAAAGCAATTAGGGTCGAAAAATCAATGTGTTCAACAAAATCCCCCAAAGGGCAGAATTCTTTTGAATCCAGAGAATTGTAATACCTTCAAAATAATGCTAGAGAGGCTTTTCAAGAAGGAGGAAATCCCATCTCATGGCCTTCATAGTCACAGATTAACACATTTAATTCAAAGCGCACTTGCTGAGTGCAAAAGAGCAAAAATTAAGAAGTCCGAAAAAATTGCTTTCCGGTTAATGCTTGGTTTGACGAGGAATGCAAAAAGGCAAGGAGAAGGTGGAAGGAATCAGACACGGATAACATAAAGCTCAAAGCTTACAAGCAGTTAGTAAAAAAGAAAAAAACCGATTTTATGGTTTCAAGGAGAGAAGAACTAATTTTCCTCGGGAAAAATAACCCTAAATTATTTTGGAAGGAGCTCCAATCGAAAAAGGTGCAAACTGAAAACAACATAACAGCTTCTAAATGGTTTGACTATGCAAGACAACTTTATGAGCAGGATCCCAAGGTTGACCCTCCTCCCTTGGTCAACACAGACACAAAACTCTTCACGGTGCAAGAGGCAGAGATGGGTATCAAGAAGTTGGGCGCTGGAAAAGCAAAAGACTTAGATGAACTCCAAGCAGAGTATCTAAAGTGGGGCTTAAAATTTCTTTCACCTCACATCACAAAAATTTTCAACAACATCTTACAGCAGGGGTTCCCCACAGATTGGACAACTAGTATGGCAATACCTCTTTTCAAGAGTGGTGACATCAATAATCCTTCCAATTATAGAACCATAATGATAAACCCCTTGTTTGCAAAGTTATTTGGAAGCATGTTGGAAAAGAAAATTAGCAAATGGGCAGAAGAAAGAAATAAACGTGCTAAAGGGCAAGCAGGTTTTAGGCCTAAACATTCCACAGTTGATCACTGTATAACTTTAAGGCACATCATTGAAAAAGGTTGGGAAAATAAGGAAGAAGTTTTTTGTTGCTTTGTTGATTTCAGAAAAGCCTTTGACACGGTTCCTAGGGATAAGCTTTGGGGCAGAATGGAGGAACTCGGGGTTCCCAAGCATTTGAGAGCAGCTGGGCATAGGTTGTATGAAGAGGTGAAAGTCAAAATCAGAACTTCAGCTGGCATTTCTGAAAGTTTTAGAAGCGATATCGGGGTCAAGCAAGGTTGCCCATTGTCTCCTACCCTCTTTGGGTTATATATTGACAAGCTTGAAGAGTGGCTAAATTCGCAAGGGGGTGACGGTATCCATTTGGGCAAGTTCGTTATCAGGCTTCTTTTGTACACAGATGACCTTATATTGATTGCTAATTCGGCTCTTGGTTTGCAAGAGCATTTACATTCCCTTGAGCATTTTTGTAGAAGGGTTGGGATGCAAGTCAATATTAGCAAAACAAAGGTAGTGGTTTTCTCTAATAAAAGAAAGCATAACCAACATAAGTTCTATTTTGAAGGCAACATTCTGGAAGAAGTTGCAGAGTAAAAATACCTCGGAATTGACTTCAACAGAAATTTAAGTTGGGATGGTTGTAGAAAGAAAAGAACTTTAGGGGGTTGGAAAGCATTTTATGCTCTTCAAAACAGGTGTAGAGAGGCAGAGCTGTGGGACTGGAAAACCAACCTAACTCTTTTTGGGCTTCTAGTGATTCCAGTGATTCTTTACGGTTGTGAACTATGGGCCAGCAGCACAACCAAGATGCAGTGGAAACAAATTGAGAAAATTCAGAAACGTTTGATTACAAACAAATTCAAAATTAAAAGTGCAGTTCCTTATGCTATCATGTTAAGTGAAACAGGCGCTGCTCCTATTGAAGCAATTGCTACGGTGCAAGTCATAAGGTATCTGAAAAAAATTGAGCAAATGGAAGAGGATAGATGGCCTAAGGTTGTGTTTAGTGACAGATTGTGTAAAAGACAGAAGACTTGGATGCGGCAAAATAACAAATGGTTTAGTAAATGGGGTATTTGCTTGAGCATGTGTCCTACAAATAGTAAAGAGATAAAAACTTTTGTTATGGATAAATTCCATAAACATACTTGGAAGAAAGAGCTAGAGAGAAAGAAGAAGTACTACATAGAAGAGTTTAACCCCACACACAACCATCAACAAAAGGCATACATAGGGGCTGATATTTCTTGGAGATCTAAAATTCTTATTGCTCAATTAAGGACTAATTCTCATCAACTCCGTTGTGAAACAGGGCGTTGGAAAAGGCCAAAAGAAATGTGGGAAGAAAGAGTATGTATTTTTTGCTCGGCCGGAAAGTGGAAACAGAAAAACATTTCATTCTAGAATGTGAGGCCTTCAAGGACACCAGAGAAAACTATGCAGGTATTCTGGCAGCTAATTCTTGGGATAATCTATTCAGCGAAGAGTTTGTCGATAAGCTGGGAGTGCTCATTGTAAAACTTCACAGGAAAAGGGCCGAATACAAGAGTTAGATAGAGAAGCAATCTGTCCCATAGGCTATTTTTAGCCTCGTGGACATTAAAAATTCTTTCTTTCTTTCTTTCTTTATAATCTTTTTCAACAATTTTTTCAGTGATAGTCTCATCTTTATCTGCTTCATCGTCAATTTTCGTACACTCACTTTGATTTTTAGGCTCATTTATGTCAAATTAAGAAGATCCTAATTCAACATGTTCAAAATATTCTTCTCGATTAGAGAATTCTTTATTGCTAGTCTCTTTCATGTTAATGCTCTCTTAGGTTAGACGTGTTGCATATGCTTCAATATGGTTTGTTGTTTTTTCAAGCCGTAATGACTCTTGAATTTCACTTAACTATTCAATGATTTTAGGACATAAACTTAATGGCATATTGTGTGGTGGATAAAGTTCAAAGGCTCGCATGGCTTTGACACCAATGAAACAAAAAAACTTAAAGAGTGTTTGTGATTTAAATGTAAAATACAAAAATGCATTTGTAAATAATATTTTATTAATAAGATGAATGTACAAGGATGATGAATGTTACAATGAGGGCTCGCTTATATACTTAGTTTGGTGCCCCTTCAATGACTGGTCATGTCCCTTAGAACATGCCTCTTCATTAACTAATCATTTTAATTAACTATAATTATGTTTATTATATATTCATTCATATCTTATATAATTTATATTCGTAACATGCATAAACATCTTTAAAATCATCATCTTGAGCATATTGTTCAATGAAATTTTCATGCATGCTTGATTTATGCTTAAGAATTACATATGCATTAACAATAAGCCTTGATAACATATCAACAACTTTGTTGTATATACCTTTCTTGTACCTGATGACAAAAATGAAATTGTTGTAGGAATCTCATCCACCTGAAATGTATAGCGTGTTGTAGCTTGGTTTGCAATTGTAAATATTGCAAAGGTTGATGGTCATAATGAATAAATGTTTCCTTACCTATCAAATAGTTCTTCCATTTCTTCACGCTTTGTACCAAAGCATACAACTCTTTATCATAAGTTGGATAGTTAATTACTGCATCGGTAAAGGTTTCAGAATGACAACAAATAGGCTTACCATGTTGCATCATGTTATCACTCATAAAATTGTGAAACATTTTAGATAAGTTCATATAGGTCACTCACTAAATGGATAAGGTCTCCTAAGCCATTTCAAGGTGGTATAGGAAAATTTTTGCATCTTTAAGCCTATCCTAAGTTTTGAGATCACCTTCATTTATGCCATTTCATGTCAAATCAGTCCCATACCATGTCAGTTGCCATTCTCCATGCATTCAGCCTCAAAAGGATGAATCTACCAATTTTTCAACTTTTCGTAGTGTTTTACACAGGAAAACAACAGAAAACACTACGAAAACACCTGATAATTTCGTAGCGAATACGATGATTTCTCCGTTTTTTGACTTTTGAGAAGTCAACTTTAAGGGTGGTTTCTGGGCAAAGAAAGAAGTATTTTAAGAAACTGAGATAGGTTATTTTTAAGCACATATAAAATAATAATAACCTCTTTCACTTCTATCAAAGGTACTACAAATTGGGAGACAGAGGGATGTCTTTCGGACCTATTTTCATAAAATAGATTTTTCCTGTTTTATACATGTTTTAAAAATGCAAATTATGGATAGCTGAATATGGTATTTAAAAACCCAAGAGAGGTTTTTCTTCAACACATCTTTATCTACAAAACCTCCTCCAGTTTTTCAAAATATATTAAGAATTCAGAAATAAGAGTTCATTTCTAAACTAAAAATTCTGTCTTTTTTAGGAGTTTTCGTAGCGTGCTTCAGGCTTGAAGCTAGAAAAACACTACGAAAATTCCTGTAGGTGTTTTTTTGCTTTAAAATCCAGTTTTTGCATGTTTTATGGGGGGAGATCGATGGTTTCAAGGTGTCATAACATAATGAAGATGTTGGAACAACAAAGAAGTCAAGAAGATTGATGGAAAAGCCATTTTTCCCACGCTACGAAAAAACTAAGTACATGATTGTTTTAACAGTCAACTTCAAGTTTGATTTCAGACCAAATGAAAAATTACTTTGGAAATCTAAAATAGGTTTGTCTTCAACACAGTCCCATCTACAAAAACCTCTCTCAGTTTCTGCAAAGCCATCAGGGTTTGGAAATTATACACTCATCTTTGAAGCCTTATTTTTTAGAATTTTCACTAACCAGATTTGTGAAAAAATTGTAAAAATTCAACTTGGAGGAGGTCTAGCTCAATATCCACGTGACATAATGACACATCAGCACTCTATTACACTCAGAAAATTAGTTGGTTGTAGTTGATAAGGGTTATTAAATTGATTTGTTGAACTATTACTGAAAGAAGAGTCCTTTTTGTATTCAAACTCTGCAAAACAGAAATATCCCTAGGAAGTCTCCAAGTGATAAAATCATGTTTGAAATAGGTCTCTTGGGTGGGAATTCGAGGTGAAAAAGGTGGCATATCATTTGGATAGTCCTCAATCTATAAAGGGGATAATTTTATAGTTATACGGGGTTGGGAGATGTTGACTTGACACTACCACTATTATAATAGTTTGTTATCATAAATATACAATTGCAGCATGCTTATTTCAGACCCGAGATTCTTTTATGTATTCTTATGTAAGTTTGTTATATCAATCCTTTACTTCATCTCCAGTGTTCTAGTTGTATAATCACTTGGAATTCATGATCACATGCTCCAACTTCCTGTTTACACCTAGGTTGTTTTTTTGTCAAGATTTAGTAGTTTGCTTATATATAATCACTTGGAATTCATGGTGACATGCTCCAACTTCTTGTATACATATAGCTTGTTGTTTTTCCCTTCATGTATGGTTTAATAAGAATACAATTGCCTCAGCTTCCATGATATAAATTTACTTATGACTTAGTTTTCATATTGACTCCATGTCCAATAGTAATTACTGGTTTACATCTTTCACCTATACAAAAATGTCACATTCAATCCAATTCAAAGTTAGCCATTTGCTTTAAACTTCATTGAAAATAATTTATTTTTCTTTTGAGAGATCCCTCTCAGATTGGATAGGCTAATTTCCAGTTGCAATTGGTTTGAAAGAGTTACTCCAAGTTGACCATTGCAGCAACCCAACATGACTAAATTTGGTGATAACATTTTGGCGTCGTTGCCGAGGACAAAGGCGTAAATTTTCTCCAAGAAGAATGACAAGGTTAAGATTGGACTTCTGCTGGTGAACAGAAGCCAAACACACAAAGGTTGTACCATTCACTTGGCGACTCCATTGTTCAAGATCCCGAGCTTCAAAGTTCAAAGTGACTTCACTGGGAAAAATCCAGATTTCAAAACATTCATGGTGATTCAAGATGACAGGTATGTGGCAAACTCTTTATATGATGAAACGCTACAAAGTGTAAGGGATGAGTTAGCAGAATTTCAGATAGATAAAAATTTATCCACAGTAGTATTTCGTTGTTTGCAATCCAGTCGACTCACACCTAAAAATAAAATTTGTTTTCATGGTTTAGCTTCTGAAAGATTAGAGAATAAAATTGAACTATTGGATGTTAAAATTGGATCATATGATTTCCAAGATCCTAAACAGTACTTGGAAGGTTTTCCTCCTAAAAAAAAAGAGGAAATTGTTATGCCATTTGACTTGCAAATAGAGGATGAATATGGTTATGAGCTTGATATTGTAGAGTTGGAATCAAGGTTCAACCTTAGTGAAGAAAATGAAAAGGATATCTAGGATCAATTTTTAATTGAGAGCTTAAAAGGGATATCAATAAATTATGTCTTCTATGATCCCATAGATGATTACATGGAAGAGTTCTACAATCCAAATTTTTAATTATTTTTTCACTATGAAAAACAGATCCATTTTCTCTTACCTTTATCATTTCAGGATACAGTTGGCTTTTGGTTCAAGTGCAATCAAGGGGTTCAAGTATCATATTAACTCATTGACTGGCTTTATTGGAGGTTTCATTTTGCTTAAATCAAATATGAATATGGCAGTTGTTGGGGTAGGTAGGAGCGTGTGTGAATAAGCTCAAGTAGACTGAGAATATTTTCAGTCTGTATAGATTTGGATTTTAAGCAGTAATCATCAAGCTTGAGCCCGAGGAGAAGGTCATAAGAGCTTGGAGAAGTCTTTATCAATTTCAGAAAATTTTCAATTTTTGAAAAGATGGATGGCACTAGAACTACAGGTTCTTTGGTGTACCACAGGGGCACACCATCCCAATTGGAGTCACTGTTATCACTCATAAAATTGTGAAACATTTTAGATTAGGTCATATAGGTCACTCACTAAATGGATAAGGTCTCCTAAGCCATTTCAAGGTGGTATAGGAAATATTTTTCATTTTTAAGCCTATCCTAAGTTTTGAGGTTACCTTCATTTATGCCATTTCATGTCAAATCAGTGCCATACCATGTCAGTTGTCATTCCCCATGCAGTCAGACTCAAAAGGATGAATCTGCCCATTTTTTAACTCTTCGTAGCATTTTATACAGGAAAACAACAGAAAACTCTATGAAAACACCTGATAATTTCATAGCGAATATGAGGATTTCTCAGTTTTTTTACTTTTGAGCAGTCCACTTCAAGGGCGGTTTCTGGGCAAACAGAGAAGTATTTTAAGAAACTAAGAGAGGTTATTTTAAATAACATATCAAATAACAATAATCTCTTTCACATTTTTCAAAGGTGCTACAGAATGGGAGATACAAGGATGTATTTAGGCCCTATTGTCAGAAAATATAATTTTCCTGTTTTATACATGTTTTGAAAATGCATATTTTGGACAGATGGAGATGGTATTTAAAAAACCAGGAGAGGTTTTTCTTCAAAAAAATTTCATATACAAAAACCTCCTAGAGCTTTGAAAAATATATTAAGAATTAGGAAATATGAGTTCATTTCTAAACTGAAAATTTTGCCTTTTTTAGGAGTTTTCGTAGCGTGCTTCAGGCTTGAAGCCAAAAAAACGTTATGAAAATTCTTGTAGGTGCTTTTTTGTTTTAAAATCCAGTTTTGGCATGTTTTATGGGGGGAGATAGATGATTTCAAGGTGTCATGATGTAATGAAGGTGTTGGAACAACAAAGAAATCAAGAAGATTGATGGAAAAGCCATTTTTCCCACGCTACTAAAACTCACTACAAAATTTTTTGTACATGACTATTTTAGCAATCAACTTCAATGTTGATTCTAGACCAAATGAAAAAGTATTTTGGAAATATGAAAGAGGTTTTTTTTCAGCACAGATCCATCTACAAAAATTTCTCTCAGTTTCTGCAAATCCATCAGGGTTTGGAAATTATAAACTCATCTTTGACACCTTATTTTTCATAATTTTCACTAACCAAAATTGTGAAAAAATTGTAAAAATTCGACTTGGAGGAGGTCCAGCTCAGCATCAACATGGCATAATGACACATCAACACTCTAGTATTCTCAGAAAAATAGTTGGTTGTAGTTGATAAGGGTTATTAAATTGATTTGTTGAACTATTAATGAAAGAAGAGTCCTTTTTGTATTCAAACTCTGCAAAACAGAAATATCCCTAGGAAGTCTCCAAGTGATAGAATCATGTTTGAAATAGGTCTCTGAGGTGGGAATTCGAGGTGAGTAAGGTGGCATATCATTTGGATGATTCCTCACTCTATGAAGGAGATATTTTTAGAGTTAGATGGGGTTGGGAGATGTTGACTTGACACAACCACTATTGTAATAGTTTGGTATCAGAAATATACAGTTGTAGCATGCTTATTTCAGACCTGAGATTCTTTTATGTATTCTTATGTAACTTTGTTCTATTAGTCCTTTACTTTATCTCCAGTGTTCTAGTTGTATAATCACTTGGAATTCATGATCACATGCTCCAACTTCCTTTTTACACCTAGGCTGTTGTTTTCTCAAGATTTAGTAGTTTTCTTATGTATAATCACTTGGAATTCATGGTGACATGCTCCAACTTCCTGTACACATATAGCTTGTTGTTTTGTCCTTCATGTATGGTTTACTAAGAATACAATTGCCTCAACTTCCATGAGATAATTTTACTTATGACTTACTTTTCATATTGACTCCATTCCCAATAGTAGTTATTGGTTTACATCTTTCACCTCTACAAAAACATCACATTCAATCCAATTCAGAGTTAGCCATCTGCTTTAAAATTCATTGAAAATCGTTTATTCTTCCTTTGGGAGAGCCCTCTCAGACTGGATAGGATAATTTCTAGTTGCAAGTGGTTTGAAAGAGTTACTCCAAGTTGACCATTGTAGCAGCCCAACACGACTCAATTTGGTGATAACATTTTGGCGTCGTTTCCGTGGATGAAGGTGTAAATTTTCTTCGGGCCTAACGAAAAGGTTCAAATTTGACTTCTAATGGTGAACAAAAGCCAAACACACGAAGGTTGTACCATTCACCTGACGACTCCATTGTTCAAGATCTCGAGCTTCAAAGTTTAGAGCGACTTCACAGGGAAGAATCCATATTTCAGAACATTCATGGTGATCCAAGATGACAGGGTATGTGGCAAACTCTTTATATGATGAAATGCTATAAAGTGTAAGGGATGAGTTAGCAGAATTTCAGATAGATAAAAATTTCTCCACAATAGTATTTCTCACACCTGAAAATAAAACTTTTTTTTCTTGGTTTAGTTGCTGAAAGATTAGAGAATGAAATTGAAATATTGGATGTTAAAATTGGATCATATGATTTCCAAGATCCTAAACAGTTCTTGGAAGGTCTTCCTCCTCCAAAAAAGGAGGAAATTGTTATACCATTTGACTTGCGGATAGAGGAAGAATATGGTTATGAGCTTGATATTGTAGAGTTGGAATCAAGTTTCAGCCTTGGTGAAGAAAATGAAAAGGATATCCAAGATAAATTTGTCATTGAGACCTTAAAAGGGATATCAATAAATTGTGTCTTCTATGATCCCATAGTTGATAACATGGAAGAGTTCTACAGTCCAACTTTTCAATTATTTTTTCACTATGAAAAACAGATCCATCTTCTCTTACCTTTATCATTTCAGAATATAGTTGGCTTTTGGTTCAAGTGCAGTCAAGGGGTTCAAGTATCATATCAGCTCATTGACTGGCTTTATTGGAGGTTTCATGTTGCTTGAATAAAATATGAATATTGCAGTTGTGAGGGTAGGTAGGAGTGTGTGTGAATAAGCTCAAGTAGATTGAGCATATTTCCAGTATGTATAGATTTGGTTTTTCGGCAGTAATCATCAAGCTTGAGCTCGAGGAGAAGGCCATAAGAGCTTGGTGAAGTCTTCATCAATTTCAGAAATTTTTCAAATTTTCAAAAGATGGATGGCACTGGAACTACAGGTTCTTTGGTGTACCACAGGGGCACACCATCCTAGTGGAGCCACTGTTATCACTCATAAAATTATGAAACATTTTAGATAATGTCATATAGGTCACTCACTAAATGGATAAGGTCTCCTAAGCCATTTCAAGGTGGTATAGGAAAAAAATTTCATTTTTAAGCCTATCCTAAGTTTTGAGATCACCTTCATTTATGCCATTTCATTTCAAATCATTCCCATACCATCTCAGTTGTCATTCCCCATGCATTCAGACTCAAAAGGATGAATCTGCCAAATTTTCAACTTTTCGTAGCGTTTTACATAGGAAAATAGCAGAAAATGCTACGAAAACACCTGATAATTTCGTAGTGAATACGAGGATTGTTCTGTTTTTTTAATTTTGAGCAGTCAACTTCAAGGGCGGTTTCTAGGAAAACAGAGAAGTATTTTCAGAAACTGAGATAGGTTATTTTCAAGAAAATATCAAGTAACAATATTTTCTTTCACTTCTCTCAAAGGTGCTACAAATTGGGAGATACAGGGATGACTTTCGGCCCTATTTTCAGAAAACAAAATTTCCTGTTTTATGCATGTTTTGCAAATGTAGATTCTGGATAGCTGGAGATGGTATTTAAAAAACCAAGAGAGGTTTTTCTTCAAAAAATTTTGATCTACAAAAAAATCCTCAAGTTTTTCAAAATATATTAGGAATTTGGAAATATGCGTTCATTTCTAAACTACAAATTCTGCCCTTTTTAGGAGTTTTCATAGCGTGCTTCAGGCTTGAAGCCAGGAAAACACTACGAAAATTCCTGTAGGTGAGTATTTTATTTAAAATCCATTTTGGCATGTTTTATGGGGGTAGATCGATGGTTTCAAGGTGTCATGACATAACGAAGGTGTTGGAACAATAAATAAGTCAAGAAGATTGATGGAAAATCCATTTTTCCCACGCTACTAAAACTCGCTACGAAAATTTATGTACATAACTGTTTTAGCAGTCAACTTCAAGTTTGATTTCAGACCAAATGAAAACCTATTTTGGAAATATGAAAGAGATTTTTCTTCATAACAAGTCCATCTACAAAAACCTCTCTCATTTCCTACAAAGCCATCAATTTTTGGAAATTATACACTCATCTTTGAAGCCTTATTTTTCAGAAGTGTTTCTAACCAGATTTGTGAAAAAATTGTAAAAAATTGACTTGGAGGAGGTCCATCTCAGCATCCACGTGGCATAATGACACATAAACACTCTATTACACTCAGGAAATTAGTTGGTTGCAGTTGATAAGGGTTATTAAATTGATTTGTTGAACTATTAATGAAGGAAGAGTCCTTTTTGTATTCAAACTCTGCAAAACAGAAATATCCCTAGGAAGTCTCCAAGTGATAGAATCATGTTTGAAATAGGTCTCTGAGGTGGGAATTCGAGGTGAGTAAGGTGGCATATCATTTGGATGATTCCTCACTCTATGAAGGAGATATTTTTAGAGTTAGATGGGGTTGGGAGATGTTGACTTGACACAACCACTATTGTAATAGTTTGGTATCAGAAATATACAGTTGCAACATGCTTATTTCAGACCTGAGATTCTTTTATGTATTCTTATGTAATTTTGTTCTATTAGTCCTTTACTTTCTCTCCAGTGTTCTAGTTGTATAATCACTTGGAATTCATGATCACATGCTCCAACTTCCTTTTTACACCTAGGCTGTTGTTTTCTCAAGATTTAGTAGTTTTCTTATGTATAATCACTTGGAATTCATGGTGACATGCTCCAACTTCCTGTACACATATAGCTTGTTGTTTTTTCCTTCATGTATGGTTTACTAAGAATACAATTGCCTCAACTTCCATGAGATAATTTTACTTATGACTTACTTTTCATATTGACTCCATTCCCAATAGTAGTTATCGGTTTACATCTTTCACCTATACAAAAACATCACATTCAATCCAATTCAGAGTTAGCCATCTGCTTTAAAATTCATTGAAAATCATTTATTCTTCCTTTGGGAGAGCCCTCTCAGACTGGATAGGATAATTTCTAGTTGCAAGTGGTTTGAAAGAGTTACTCCAAGTTGACCATTGCAGCAGCCCAACACGACTCAATTTGGTGATAACATTTTGGCGTTGGACGAAGGTGTAAATTTTCTCTGGGCAGAATGACAAGGTTCAGTTTTGACTTCTAATGGTGAACAAAAGCCAAACACACGAAGGTTGTACCATTCACCTCGCGACTCCGTTGTTCAATATCTCGAGCTTCAAAGTTTAGAGCGACTTCACTGGGAAGAATCCATATTTCAGAACATTCATGGTGATCCACGATGACAGGGTATGTGGCAAACTCTTTATATGATGAAATGCTATAAAGTGTAAGGGATGAGTTAGCAGAATTTCAGATAGATAAACATTTCTCCACAATAGTATTTCGTTGTTTGAAATCCAGTCGACTCACACCTGAAAATAAAACATTTTTTCTTGGTTTAGCTGTTGAAATATTAGAGAATGAAATTGAAATATTGGATGTTAAAATTGGATCATATGATTTCCAATATCCTAAACAGTTCTTGGAAGGTCTTCCTCCTCCAAAAAAAGAGGAAATTGTTATACCATTTGACTTGCAGATAGAGGAAGAATATGGTTATGAGCTTGATATTGTAGAGTTGGAATCAAGTTTCAGCCTTACTGAAGAAAATGAAAAGGATATCCAGGATAAATTTGTCATTGAGAACTTAAAAGGGATATCAATAAAGTGTGTCTTCTATGATCCCATAGTTGATAACATGGAAGAGTTCTACAGTCCAACTTTTCAATTATTTTTTCACTATGAAAAACATATCCATCTTCTCTTACCTTTATCATTTCAGAATATAGTTGGATTTTGGTTCAAGTGCAGTCAAGGGGTTCAAGTATCATATCAGCTCATTGACTGGCTTTATTGGAGGTTTCATGTTGCTTGAATAAAATATGAATATTGCAGTTGTCAAGGTAGGTAGGAGCGCGTGTGAATAAGCTCAAATAGACTGAGCATCTTTCTAGTATGTATAGATTTGGTTTTTCAACATTAATCATCAAGATTGAGCCCGAGGAGAAAGCCATAAGAGCTTGGTGAAGTCTTCATCAATTTTAGAAAATTTTCAAATTTTCAAAAGATGGATGGCACTAGAACTACATGTTTTTTGGTGTACCATAGAGGCACACCATCCTAGTGGAGCCACTGTTATCACTCATAAAATTGTGAAACATTTTAGATAATTTCATATAGGTCACTCATGAAATGGATAAGGTTTCCTAAGCCATTTCAAGGTGGTATAGGAAAAAATTTTCATTTTTAAGCCTATCCTAAGTTTTGAGATCACCTTCATTTATGTCATTTCATGTCAAATCATTCCCATACCATCTCAGTTGTCATTCCCCATGCATTTAGACTCAAAAGGATGAATCTGCCATTTTTTCAACTTTTCATAGCGTTTTACACAGGAAAATAGCAGAAAACGCTATGAAAACACCTGATAATTTCGTAGCGAATACGAGGATTGTTCCGTTTTTTGACTTTTGAGCAGTCAACTTCAAGGGTGGTTTCTAGGCAAACAGAGAAGTATTTTAAGAAACTGAGACAGGTTATTTTCAAGAAAATATCAAGTAACAATAATTTCTTTCACTTTTCTCAAAGGTGCTACAAATTGGGAGATACAGGGATGTCTTTCAGCCCTATTTTCAAAAAATAGAATTTTCCTATTTTATACATGTTTTTAAAATGCAGATTATGGATAGTTGGAGATGGTATTTAAAAAACAAAGAGTGGTTATTCTTTAAAACATTTTTATCTATAAAAAATTCCTCCATTTTTTCAAAATATATTAAGAATTCGTAAATATGAGTTCATTTCTAAACTGCAAATTTTGTCGTTTTTAGGAGTTTTCATAGCGTGCTTCAGGCTTGAAGCCAGAAAAACGCTACAGAAATTCCTATAGGTGTTTTTTTTCTTTAAAATCCAGTTTTGGCAATTTTTATGGAGTAGATCGATGGTTGCAAGGTGTCATGACATAATTAAGGTGTCAGAACAACAAATAAGTCAAGAAGATTGATGGAAAAGCCATTTTTCCCATGCTACTGAAACTTGGTACGAAAATTTTTGTACATGACTGTTTTATTAGTCAACTTCAAGTTTGATTTCAAACCAAATGAATTTTTTTTTTGGAAATATGAAAGATGCTTTTCTTTAGCACAGATCCATCTACAAAAACCTCTCTCAGTTTCTGCAAAGCCATCAGGGTTTGGAAATTATACACTTAACTTCGAAGCCTTATTTTTCGGAATTTTCACTAACTAGATTTGTGAAAAAATTGTAAAAATTTGACTTGGAGGAGGTCCAGCTCAGCATCCACGTGGCATAATGACACATCAACACTCTAGTACACTAAAAAAAAAAATTGGTTGCAGTTGATAAGGGTTATTAAATTGATTTGTTGAATTATTAATGAAATAAGAGTCCTTTTTGTATTCAAACTCTGCAAAACAGAAATATCCCTAAGAAGTCTCCAAGTGATAGAATTATGTTTGAAATAGGTCTCTGAGGCAGGAATTCGAGGTGAGTAAGGTGGCATATCATTTGGATGAGTCCTCACTCTATAAAGGAGATAGTTTTAGATTTATATGGGGTTGGGAGATGTTGACTTGACACTACCACTATTGTAATAGTTTGATATTAGAAATATACAGTTGTAGCATGCTTATTTCAGACCTGAGATTCTTTTATGTATTATTATGTAAGTTTATTCTATCAGTTCGTTACTTTCTCTCTAATTTTCTATTTGTATAATCACTTGGAATTCATGATCACATGCTCCAAATTCCTGTTTACACCTAGGCTGTTGTTTTGTCAAGATTTAGTAGTTTGCTTATGTATAATCACTTGGAATTCATGGTGACACGCTCCAACTTCCTGTATACATATAGCTTGTTGTTTTTTCCTTCATGTATGGTTTAATAAGAATACAATTTCCTCAGCTTCCATGAGATAAGTTTACTTATGACTTAGTTTTCATATTGACTCCATGCCCAATAGTAGTTACTGGTTTACATATTTCACCTATACAAAAACATCACATTCAATCCAATTCAGAGTTATCCATCTTCTTTAAAATTCATTGAAAATATTTTATTCTTATTTTGAGAGAGCCCTCTCAGACTGGATAGGATAATTTCCAGTTGCAAGTGGTTTGAAAGAGTTACTCCAAGTTGACCATTGCAGCAGCCCAACATGACTCAATTTGGTGATAACACATCAAAACTGCTCCCATGACATAATCACTTGCATTGGTTCAGAACCCAAATGGTTTCTTAATATCTGGAAGTGCAAGAATTGGTTTTGTATTTATTTTCCCTTTCAATGTATCAAAGGATTTTAGTTGCTTGCATCCCCACTAAAATACTGGTTTCACACTTGTAAATGCATGTAATGGTGTTGCAATGAGTGAAATTTTCTCCCAAAAAGCTCCCAACTCTATTACATTGTTGGGTTTAGGCCAATTCACAATGACTTCAACTTTTGAGGGATTAATCTTCAATTCAACCCCTCCTACAATATGACCCAAATAAACCAAAGAGGTTTTCCCAAATTTACACGCATACATCATAAAATACAATTTCTCTTTCTTTAAGACATCTAAAACATGTTTCACATGCTTGACATGCTCTTCATGAGTCTTACTGAAACTCAGAATATCATCTAAGTAGGCTATGAAAAAATCATCAAGGAATGGTCTCAACGCATCCTTCATAACTCTCATGAATATTGCAGGTGCATTGCAAAGCCTAAAAGAACTAACTCACCATTAAAACAAACCTTGTTTTGTCTTGAAAGCAGTTTTCCATATAGCATATTTAGAAATCCTTATCATGATTTTTTTCAAAGCTCCAAAATAAACACACATGCGTCATGTACCATCCTTATTTGGAACCAAGATTATATGAGACACACAAGGAGATGTGCTAGGCGTAATCACCCCTTTGTCAAACAACTCTTGAATTTTCTTCTTGATTTCTGCATTCTCCAAAACTTACATTCTGTACATGCCAATATTTGGAAGTGGTGCATCCTGTTGCAAATGAATCTCAGGTTGGATTCCTCTTTTAGGAGGAAATCCTTTAGGTTCCTGAAACATCTTGTCATAAATATTAACAACTTCAAATAATTCATGCTTGAGCTTTGAATCGCATCCTTTGAAAGCTTCAGATTCTACATTATCTTTAGCTTTAATCATCAACAACACAAAATTATTACTAGAATTTATAATCCTTTTCATTTGACTGGAATTTACAAGAGATAAGTTCATCTTCTTGTGATGTGCTATAAAATATACTCAACACCGTATTTAAAAATATGATATGTGTTCTCATGACGATAGAATTTGGCTTTTCGATCATTCAAGTATGGACTCCCTTAAACAATCCTGTATATGTTAAGTGGTACAACATCAAGCTCTACCTCATCTATAAAGTTTGCAGTGATGAAGAATTTTAGTTTACACTTTCTTGTCACTTGAAATTTAGCATCATCACATAACCAACCCAAAGGGTATGGTTAAGTATGAGGTGTGGTCTCTAAATTTAGTTTCTTGACAATAGCTTCAAAAATCAAATTTACTTGGGATCCACTATCAAACAAGGTATCAACTTTTCTATGTTTTGTAATGATCCTGATATAAAAAAGCTCACTTCTTTCTTTATCATTTTGGGACTCAATAAGCTTACTAGAAGAACTTGTACTTGTAATAGAAGGTTTACCTTTTAATCCCATGGTTGTGATTTTGGTTTCATCACCTAAATCAAATCCTAGATCTTGTTGAGTTTTTGTTGTAGTATTTTGTTACCCCTAGTTATTGAACCTATTTGGTCTCATTTTTGGCTGTAGTATCCAACAATGGTATTCATCGTGGCCTTCTTTAGAGCAATGTTTATAGGTAAGCTTCTCTCCCTATTTCTTGACTGTAGCATACTTTTTTCCTTTGCCTTTAAGCTTCCCCTTTCCTTTGTCTCCAGGTTTAGATGGTTTCTTGCTAGGCTCCTGAGGAACATTCTTCCCCCTTTCTTCTAAATGATTTTCCTGAACACACACTTCATCTAGATTGGTGGGATTACACATAAGAATTGTATGACTCAAATAACTATGTAATGCACCTATCTATTTAAGGAGAGTGTCTTGTGAAGAAAAATTAACACCCAAGATTAAATATCTTCTTCTAAATTCTTGTGTGTAAATGTGAACACTCTGACCTTCATCTTTTCTAAAAATTTTCTAGTCCATAACTTCTTTTTGCATATAAGATAATGGATAAAATTTCCTTCTTAATACAACTAGAAAATTATTCCAAGAAGAGATAATTTTACCACTTTTCTTCAAATCTTCATGAGTTTTGGCCTCCCACCAGATGAGGGTTGCACCTTCCAAATGAAGAGAATCAAGTTGGATCTTGGTCACATCATCCTTAATCCTTTGAATCCTATAGTATACTTTAATTTAATGAACCCAATTATCCAATTTTTCAGCATTTACTTCCCCATTGTACATAGGAAATTCAAACTTGACATCAAGCTTAAGAAAAGGAGACTTAGCATGTCCTTTTAGAGATATTGGAGGAGTATGTTAAGGTGAGGAAGTAGATGAGGATGAAGGAGAGGATGGAGGTGAAGGAGGTGGTGGAGGTGGAGGACTCTCCCATCACCACCATTGCCTTTTGGACGATTTGAACTCTCTCCATGCAACCTTGTTGTCCTCTCTTTATACAAAACTTCACCATTTTAGACAAGTCATAGAAAGCACTTCTGAAATATCTCTCATCCTCATACATCATCTCATGTCCTTCTTCATGTGCCATGATTGGTGGAGTTTAAGGAATTTGTGACCTCCTTGAGCCAATTTGATGGTTTGTCTCTACAATCACTCCTTCTCCTCCCTTCAACTTTAACCTTGTAAGCATCAAGAAAACACTTGAAAACATAATGAAACCTTCAAAACAACCATGATCTAATGCCAAAATGATCTGAAATTAAACACTTGAAGGTTTCATAAAAAGTTTGCAAGCAACTTAATTTCTTATGGGTAATGGATCAACATAGAAAAGATTGTGAAAAACATCACATAAACAAAAAATTGATGATGGAGTTCACCCCTCCTAGGCTACATCTCTGGGTCTAGCTCCCAATGTTGGGCCTTTAGCTATATGCTCAAATCTGAAATTACATTGTTTTACATAGCTTGAGTTGCAAAAATAATACCGCCATTGTGTCTAGAACACCCAAAAAATCCTGTCTAGGCTCTTCCTAGGCTTACAAAGGCTAAAAATTGACCAAGTTAGGCTTCAATATCCATTTCCCTACTATATGTCCTACAAATTGACAAAATTGTCTAACTATGCTACGAAATCAACCTTTTCGTTGATCATCAAACCTCCATAAGTAGAAATATGGTCGAATGGATTAGGCTGCCATGGATATTAGATTTGAGAAGGTGTTTCATCCCCTAACATTGCCCTCCCTCTTCCCTTCTCCCATCCTCCTTTCTCATTCAAAATAATATCTTCTAAAACTTATCTTTTATTTATTGCTAGAAGCTTCCATTGTTCTTATCAATTAGATTGTTTTAAACCTATTTACTCAAGTAATGAAGTGATTTTTGCTTCATTCTTAACTTTTCATTCTGTCTTGCAGAAGGTATTTTAGGTTTTGAAATTTGGTCCTTAGTGAAGGTTTTAACCCTTTACAGAAATTACCTACAAATGAATTCTTAAAAACAAAAAATATACAATGGACACAACAGAAAATATGCACAAATATTTTTCTCTTGGAACCCAAAACCAGGAAAACCATATTGATTTTTCATTATGTTCATTTCAATGTTACAATACATTATATACATGTTGAAGCAATCATAAACCCTCAATCCATTAATCCTATATTTGAACATATTTGTAGTTCACTTGACTAGATCTACAAAATACCATGCAAAAAACCATGGGTTAATCCGCCCACCATCTTATGTCCTCCCCCCATCCTTGGGTCCGTCTAACCATAGTTGGATCTGCATTTAGAAAAATTTCGTGTGCTTCCTTGAACCCTGTTCCCCCCCTATAGCACCCAACACAACATAACAAGGGCTAGTTGTGCAACGAATGTAACACATCCCTAAAACTTGCTTATTTTTACACATGTACATGGTATTAGATATTTCACTAAAAGCTCCTTATTGTTTGTTTTTGAGAGATTTGTTGTAATTCGGGATCATATTACTTATAATCTAGGTAGGAGGCCACATTTTTTGTAGATCTGGTTTTTTTTATGAGGTTTCTTTGTGATCACATGGTCAGATCTAGATCTGCAAAAGAGGTCCTAATTTCTCCAAATATCTCAAATCATTGAATTCTAAGTAAGTTGATTGCAATATGCTTCTCTTCTCCATCAGATTATATCAAATCCCAAATATGGATGAGAATGTTGAATTCTTTGCCAAAACCTAAATTAAATTGGAGTTATTTGTAGCTTTTGTTGCTTAGTTTTCCAATGGAGAAATATAGAAGCAAGGGTTTTCTTTGTAGTGAACCAAGGCGTGGTTAAATTATTTTTAAAAATTGCCAGATAATTTTCATTTTTTTCCTAAAGTTTAGTGGTGAGGGAAATTTTTAACAACAAAGATGTTTTTTTAGAAGGAATTTTCCAGATTTATTTTAACAAAATAAAATCCAAACTATTGGTAGCAATATTTTACTCGAGTAAAAGAGATTTTTTTGTAGAGAGAAAAATATTCGAGCACGGAATATTATGTTGTATAGAGGTCATTGGAAATTTTTTGAAGTCATTAGGAAAAATTATTGGATCAATTGTAGTCGTTACACGTAATCGATTTTGGTAAAATATCACAAAGTCGAGGACCAAATAGCTCTTTAATCCCTATAATTAAAATGCAGCAAATTTTGCAATCAAGAGGTTTCTGGTAAATGTTAACTGATACTCAATTGGTTTTCAAAAAGTAAGTTCAAAATTTTTCTTATTGGAATAAGGAAGATGAAGCCATGAGTTTTATAGGGTTGTATGTAGGGTTGGAAAATTGCACCACTCCAAAATAAAGCTATGATAAGTTGGTCTCTCTATTTGGAAAGGTCAATGAATTTCATGCTTTAGAATTGCAAGAAAAATTATCAACTTTGGTACCTAATGAGCATGCCTCTATTGAGGAGTATCTTATGAAATTCAGGCTTTTGGTGGCCCAATTAAAAGTGTGGCAACGAGAAAATAGAACCAGAATTTTATTTTTTTTTCTTATAAAAAATATAAGGTATGTTTTCGAGTTTTTTTATCGACCTTTTATTCAACAATGGATGCCCTTGGAGATTCATTGAAAATGCCTAGTTTTGAGAAATTTTGTGATCATCTCATGTAATAGCAATATAAGCTTAAGAACCTAGGTGTTCCCTTTAGCTCTTTGAATTAGGTTTTTATAGATCATACCTCCAAAGGCTAACAAAAATCCCAGTCCCAATAGAATAAATTTTTTGATGAAACATGTGAGACTTGCTGAAGTAATGTGTAGTCTCCACCTTCAACCTCGAATACTTATGGATATTCCTCCTAGAGAAAGATAAATTAGAAGAAGAAGAAGAAAATGTATGAAATGTGTTCCTTTTGTGGCGAGTCTTAGCATACTAGAGAAAAATGTTGGGAAAAGTTGTAAGTATTATATGATGCATTAAAGAAGTATTATACATCAAGAAATAAAGGACATGATTTATTAACTTAGGCTCTAAAATCGAAATGGATATTAATGGCCATCCACCAATTCCATTGGCTCATAGCACAATTTTCTATTTTGGCATTTATTTCTATGGTTTTCAGGCCCTGAACTTCCGAAGTTGTTTTGAGGCCCTAAATGAAGTTTTATGGGGAAATGTGTTGATAGCAGACATTAATATTCATTATTAGTTATAAATTTACTTATCGAATAGACCTTTCCAATGGGCTATCATGTGCACCAAATGGAGATCGTATGCCAAAGTTACAACCCCAGTAAATTAACATTATAACTTACACCATCAAGGCCCACAAGCCTTTGGCACTTCATCTCAAAGGGTTAGATTTTTTATGTTTAGGGTTTCTCATTCCATATTTATGATAAAGAGGCCTTTGAGCCTCATTCTAAGATAGTTTGATGAATTTGTGTAGCTGTCACATCTCCGCGCAAATATAAACTACCACCATTTAAGCTAGTTTGTTTTCATTATGCATGTATACAGTTTAAGCATTTTCCATTTATTAATAAAATTTAAGTTTCAATATATCTTTGTGTTTGGTGATAAATATGTATGTATTTTCTTCCCTTCATAAAGTAAAATTAGTGGTATCAGATCAGTTTTCTCTATATTTGTTTTTTAATGCATGTCCCCAACAAGGTCAGGGTATAAGGAGTTGGGACTCAAACTGCTGAAGCCCTTGCAAGGTCTTTCCTTGCTAACCCCAACAGACTCCCTTGGAAAAAGAAAAGAAATATGAGGGAGTATGATATCTTATTAAACCATTGCTTGAAGAAGCCCTTAAGCGAAAAAGGAACGAGATGATGGGTAATTTTTCCCATGTCCTTTTATGGATGCCAATAGGAAACACATCTTCATCAAGTGGCCACTTTAGAAGTTCCACCCCCTTTAAGCTACAAGTTAATTTTTATATTCCTGTATTTGAAGGCCAAGTAAATGTAGATGCTCTAGACAAATGGCTAAATCTCCTAGAAGATTATTTTTTGGTCCATAATTTTGCGATAGAGAAAGTATTACATGTGCACTCCTTAACACCCCCCCCCCCCCTTCCCCCTCCCCCTTCCCCATGTCAAGGATTGGTGGGAAACTTACCATGAGAAAAGGGCCATGAAGGAATCCACACTACTTGAAGTCCAACCCACATGGGGATATTTTAGGGATATTGGTAAGGAACAATATCACCTTGTTGGAAGCTACGAATATCAGTACATGAGGTGGACCACAATACTGCAATAAAGGGATCAAACAATGCTAGAGTTCACAAATATATTTCATACCTTGCACACCAATTTGGGTGTCAAACAATCTAAGAAAAATATGGTGCTCAATTACATTGGCTATCTACACATATACATCTATACATAAATGGAATTCCTCGACATCTCCTAACTTGGCACAACATACCGATATGTTGTCAAAATCAAGCAAAATTTTAAAAAGAAGAAGCAAAAATTTGGATGTACAAATAATTCACAGCAGAAGTAGGGAAAGGAGATCCCCAACTCGTAGATAAAAGGATAGATCCAGGGTGTACCACCCCAAGATAACCCATTTACGCTGCAAATAAAGAATGGTAAAGGGAAGATGAAGAAAGACATGGGAAAGTGGTTTGAGTTCCACAGTATCTTGTCTCATAACACCAATGAATGTTTCACATTGGTGTCTGAGCTAAAAGCATCATAGTTAGACACAAGTTTCAACTCTGAACCAAACCTAGACAAGGGGAAACATATCATTGATATAGAACATAGTGGTGCTACTACCACCATCAAGGTCCTGTTAGTGTCAGTATTTGCATACTTCCACCAGGGATCAAAACATATTTGCATGTGCATCTTAGGTGTCCCATTCTGAATAAATTTTTCATCATTCCATTAGATCATGACTTAAAATTGTTCCGCTGGTCATTGTCCTTGTCAATAAAATCGACTCTCTCCAAGATTCATATTGTTGACTCATTCCTATGTCCCCTTGAGCATAATAAAACTTATGGAAATGCCCATTTCACTTGAAATCCTTTTAAGTCAAAATATCATTCAAAATTAGGTCAAAAAGCACTCCCATTAGGTCATTAGGGTTTTGAATTCTTCAAGGTCATTCCTTCATTCTGATGAGGTCAACATATATATGAGAGGGATTGAGCAAGATAATCATGATGGTTTCATTATACTTTGAAGGTTGTATTTTTATTTTGAAGACTTTTTTTATCAAAATTCCATTTTGATAAAAAAAATCACCTATGTAATTTATTTCTATCTTTTCAAATGTGATTTCATGATATTATATGTAATAAATGAAATACCAAAGATGTCAAGGCATAATTATGTCAAGCCTCAGTGAGAAAAAGAAAAATCCATCTCTAGGTTGATCAAGCCTACAATGCAAAAAGAGTCAAAGAGTATCAGTGATAAAGGAGAAGACCTCAACATTAGAAAAGTGGGTATTCAAGTTAAATTTAAAATCCACTTGGCTATAAAGGCTATAAAACATTTCAAATAAGCCATTGTTGCCTTTCAAATTATCAGGAGTATTCAATAAAGAATAATTTTTGAGTTTTGTGAGCAATTGAGGCCAAATTTCTTGGCGTTGCGCATTCAAAAGGTTGGCACTGCGCGTTAGAATCGGCGTTGTGCCCTTTCCAGGAGATCCCAGTGTAAATTTTGAAGGCGTTGCGCACTAAGACATAGGCGTTGCACGTTTGGATAGGTGTTGTGCCCTCAGATAGTGGCGTTGCACGCCTGCACAATGAAGACTTGTGAGGGTTGTATCACTTCAAACACTTCAAAACCACTTCCAAGATTCTCCTAAAATCCTCCAAGGGCCCTAAAGCAGTAAGTACATATCATATACCTTGTTTCTAAGTTATTTGATGGTTCTTGAATGAATTGAAATAAAATCCTAATCTCAGTTTATGGTCATTGATTCATACACTTGGTTCATCTTCTCAAAACAAAATTTTAGTCAAAGGCAGGGTAAATGTCATTAACCTAGGGTTTTCATTGACCTAGTTATTACATTTACACTCATTCCCTTCATTTTTTCAAGCTGCCATCTCATTCCCTTCCCTTTCATCTCATCCCATTTGTACCCTAGGGTTTCATAAATTAGAGTTTAAAATGTTTGAGGAAGAAGATAGTGGTGTTGAGGCACAAAGGCCAAGAATAAATTATCAAAAAGGAGGGAAAATTAACAGGTTTGAGCCCATAACCACAAGGGAACTCGTGGCCTCTCCTATCATTGTCTCTTTTTTTAAGCATGTGGGTTGTTTTGAATTTTTTGAGAGAGTGCAGCAAATTCAAAATCACCCAAGGTTAACAAGATTGTTCATCACTAATCTACATGACAAATAATTCACTCTTGCTAGGGTCACCTTTTACATATCCACCAATGCCATTACAGCTGCTACAGGGATCCCTAGTGTGGAAGAGAGGTGGTTTAAACAGGAAAACTTGGATATCTGCTATTATGAACCATAACTTAAACCTAGGTATAAGGATGACAAGAAATCAATTTTCCCTTTCTCTCATCTCCTTGACCTGTATGCCCCTATGATGAAAATAATAACGAAGTATTTCACTTGTGAGGGGGGGTATACCTGACTCTACTCATACCATATCTAAATCCTCATGCATTTCACTAGAGTTAGAATGCTACACATACCTTACTATCTTTTCCGCGGCATTGACAAGATGGCTTACATTGTGCAAAAGAGGGACCACAATCATCAAATGTAGAGTCTATTTCATCATTCACTTATCAAAATGGTGGTCATGCATCAACTTCAGTAGAAAAAACATTTCATGGGATGCATTCATTGCAAATGGGGCTTTCACTACTCCACCTAGCCATCATGAGTAGGATATTCCTTCATCATTTCATCCTCCCGTATCCACTTCTCCATCACATCCTGTTGTTCATACATCACCACCCATTCACATCCATTCACCTCATGTTGATCCTACCTCATCACCTTTCTATAACCCTTCACCATCACATCATGATACTGGAGCATCGAGAAATGAGAGGGACATTGAGGTAGCTTGCACTAAGATGACTGATATTGAGCCATTCCCTAAGACCTATCAAAGAGGCCATAGTCATGTGTTTTCTTCACATGGTGTGAAAGGGACCGTGCCTTCTTCATGAGCAACATAGGTAGACAAGGGCAAGGAAAAGGTTGCAGAGCCTATCATTGTTGAGTAGGAGGACAAACATGAAACTGAGCAGGAGTTTCAGTTGATTGAGAGTGATGAGGAGAATGAGGATAGAGTCACTAGTTCAGTGATCAGAGGCAAGGAGGCCAAGATTAGTGAGCTTCAAGATAATCTTGATATAGCACAGTACATGATTGAATTTCTTGAGCTAGAAAATCAACAGATGAAGACTAAGCAAAGAATCAGTGAGGTTAATACAATCAGAGCTCAGAGAGAGGCAGGAAAGGCCAAGGCCTTGCTGGAGGAAACCTTCGGTAGATTTGATGATAGTGATGATGAGGAATATCAGCTTCTGAGATAGAGGCCGAGGACAATTGGGCTAAAGAAAGCTTTAGCTCGGGAAAGGCAGAAAGAGGTTAAGATGGCAGAGTAGCTTACTTTAAGTGAGCTGCTTGCCATAGAGATTAGCAAAGACAGAGAGTATTGGATTGAGAGAGTCAATTTTAATCTATAGGGCCTGCTAGAGAAGGCAAAGAAATATATTGACATTCAGAGGAAGATGGCAAAACACTATGCCATGAGAAACAAGATTGCAAGGGCCAAGCTCAAACGAGCCCATGAAAAGATTCGGACTTTTACCGAGTCAAAGGAGAAGGAGAAGTTGAAAATTCTTGCTGAGGTGTCCCTCCAGGCCTCCAACCCTTGATCAGCAAGAAAATTCTAATTTTGGCACACCTTGTGCAAATTTTGATTTTTTGACAGTTTAGCACACAGAAAATTGGCTAAACGTGCAGTGCCACTGGCGATGCGCTCTTTTTTGGGACATCCAAATGGAAAATGGTCAGCATCCTCATGTTCATAATGATGAGTATATCAACCTCAAGAAATTTCAAGAGATTTGGAGCAGAACTGGTCCCTCAAAGAGGAAAAAAACCACCAAAAAATCATGTTTTTGCCCTCTTTTTGACCCTGGCGTTACATGTTTACCACTCTTGGGAGAACAGGTTTTTGGAAACGTAGATGGGCACCATTTTGGAAAATGGAGACATATTTAGAAACTAGACTCAGATATATTTCCAATGAGCTATCATAGACCTGATTTGGACACCGGGAAGGCCTCCAAAAGTTGGTTGTAAGAAAGGCCATTTTTTTGTCATGGCACTGCGCGTTTACCAAGGAATTGGCAATTTTCATTGTTTTCAGCATTTTTTACTTTTTGAATTTTTTCTTGGGAAAATGAATAAAATCACTGATGTAAAAGGTCACGGTGAATGTAAATGTAATGTTTTATCTTTCATCTAGGGTAGATACAATGGATAAGTCCTCTAGAGTTCAAATGAATCAGTTTCCTCTCTTTTAGAG
Source organism: Pinus albicaulis (assembly GCA_034641835.2). Taxonomy (NCBI): domain Eukaryota; kingdom Viridiplantae; phylum Streptophyta; class Pinopsida; order Pinales; family Pinaceae; genus Pinus; species Pinus albicaulis. The sequence goes on along the minus strand of CM076575.1, from coordinate 397,980,826 downwards.
GCAAATTGTTGAGTTTTTCTAGTCTTTAGATTCTGTTTGGGAGTAGGTGAAACAATTCCTCCTCTCATGGATTCGACTCCCTGAGGCTAAGGAGAGTGGATTTTAGGTCTATTTGATGTATTTTCTCAGTCATTGTAATGGTTGGACTCACTTGGAGCTTTGGCATATCAAGAGACATTTTGTATCAGTTTGGCTAGGACATTAATAGAAATTTGCAACTATTTTCTTGGGATCCATGTGGTATGAGTTTTAGACATAGTTTCCTCTCTGTTATCAATTTGTTTGAATGTATTGTAAATTCATAAACCATTTCATGTCTATAATATACTAGATTTCAAGTTTGAAAGGCAGAATCCATATGTATTTATGCTATGTTTTGGGAAATTTAGTATAATGTGTTCATTCTCTTCGGTTTCGGGAAAATACATTCCAAATTCTTTCCATAGCTCCTCACTAGTCTCTTCACCTCCCCATAATCACATTTTAATGTCAAAACCTTCTACCTACCTTGCCCCTTCGAACCCTTGCAAATTTTGACCTAATTTCCTTGCCCTAGATGTTTGACTCCTCCTAATCCAACAAACCCTACACAAAACAAAATCAAAACCTTGAGCTACTATACCTAGCCTAAAATCTTCTTTCCTCAGTCATCTTGGCTATGTTATTTACAAATAGAGCCCTCTATTGGCCTAGTAGGGCTAGCTACTTGGCTAAGGTGGTTTGAGGTTACCTCGGAATTGCCTCTCTCAGCTTGAGGTTCAATCTGAGTGATAACATTTTTGGTGACCATACTGGGGACGAAAAAGTAAGATCAGATCTTCCCTGGGAAATATCATCAACGTTTAGATCTTATTGTTGATGTTGGACAACGGTTAGATGCATATGAAGGCTGAACCATTCACCTGGTGACTTAATTCACTAAAAGATCCATAAAATCAACACCTCATGGTGACTCCATTGCATGAAAATCAGTAGCTTCAAGATTTTTCAAGATGGAAACTGTTGCAAGAAGGTATGCTCCCATGAGCTGAGATCACATTCCAGGTTTCCCAAATAAAATGCATAAGGTAGATTGGCAAAGGAATTTGCCTATGTTCAAAAATGTGAAAGGTAATGATGTTGCTCTTCATCTAGTGAGATTTCACATGCATGTGTGTAGATTAGAGATTGGTTTTCCTGAAGACTGCTTGATGAAGATATTCATGGCCACTTTAGAAGATGAAGCTCAATATTGGTATGAAAGTTTTCCGTCTGATTGTATTTACTGTTTAAAGGATTTTCATACCATATTCTTTGAAAGGTATAAAGAACCTTTCCATCCTTAATATTAGTCTAGAACTGTTGTAAACATGTTGATAGTTTTATTGAAAATCTTGAGAATTTTTATGGAGATGATGAATTCATGGAAGATGGGATCATGGAAGCCCTGTATGAAAATCCATTTCAGCATCATAAAGAAATCTTAGAGGATAATTATCAAGATGCTTAGGACATTTTGCAGCAAGTTGAAGATCTTTGTATAGTTGAAAATGATGGAAGAAAAGGTCTTATTTCAGATCTGATTGCAGCAAAAGATGGTATATGAGAAAATGAGGTTCCAATCTCAAATTGTGGTAAAGTCAAGCTGGCTGATCCAGATCTAGATTCAAATTGTGATGATGAAGATTATTTTTTTCTGGATCCCATGAAGGAGAGCTCTATTGTTGAGGTCACCTAGAATGAATAAAATAGATTTATAGACCTAAGTGTTCTCAACCCATCAGAACAAAGTCTTCATGAGGAGGTAATTCACTCCCTTTATGAAAAACAAGATGAGATATTTAATCAAGTAAGTGAATAATTTTCTTTGGATGAATCTGTGGTAGATGATAGAAATGTCAATTTTGGGTTTCAAGAACAATCTGAAATTTTCCCTCTTATGTCTGATGAGTGTGATAACAAACATGAAAATCTGGTTGCCATGTCATACGAAGATGATCAACAATATATTCAAATTGTAGAGGTCCAAAGCGTTGAGGACTGTCATTCAGGTTTTTCTTCCCATGTCTCATGCTTTGAATTGTTTTTTCAAGAAGAAATCTGCTCACCTACTTGTTCAAATTTTTTTGAAGACCAGGAACACACTCTTGTTGAGGTACATTGTGAAAAGAGATCAGATTCAAGAGAAAAAGCTAACTTGTTTATTCTAGATCAATAAGAGGTAAATTTTCTTGATTTTAAAGATCCCTTCGACAATATTTTGCAAGAACTGGAGAAGATGAATGTTGTCTCGTTTGTCAGCATAAGTCTTGGTTTTAGTTTTTATTGTGAGTTGCCTACATGTACATAATTCTGCCTGCTCGAGGAAAGTGAGAGCAGAATCAAGAAAATAACCATTTGCTGGATTGGTTACACTGGAAGGATCACTTCACAAGATTGTATATATGTCTTCAGAAGGCCAGTGGTTGTCATCAGGATTTAAAGCCCTCAAGTCTCAGTGATGTACTGCCATCAATAAGTAGGGTAAGTTCAGTTTTTAGGTTGTGTTTCAGTCAATCTTGAGTCGGTTTTGAGTCATTTTATTATGTCAAGTTTCTTTCACTATTCAGTTTGGTTTTTACCTATTGACTCCATTGCCCAATGAAATAGGCACTTGGTCTACCGTGTTCTTGAAACCTCCAAGGAGCTACCATCCCCAGTTGGAGCCAATTTTAGTGTCATTATTTGCATACTTCCACCAGGGATCAAAACACATTTTAATGTGCATCTTAGGTGTCCCATTCTGAATAAATTTTTCATCATTCCATTAGGTCATGACTTAAAATTGTTTCGTTGGTGGTTGTCCTTCTCAATAAACTCCACACTCTCCAAGATTCATATTGCTGACTCATTCCAATGTCCCCTTGAACATAATAACACTTATGGAAATGCTTGTTTCTCTTGAAAGTATTTTAAGTCAAAATCTCATTCAAAATTAGGTCAAAAAGCACTCCCATTAGGTCATTAAGGATTTGCATTCTTCAAGGTCATTCCTTCATTCCGATGAGGTCAGCATATATATTAGAGGGATTGAACAAGATCATCACGATGGTTTCATTATACTTTGAAGGTTGTATTTTCAGTTTGAAGACTTTTTTTATCAAAATGTCATTTTGATAAAAAAAAGTCACCTGTGTAATTTATTTCTATCTTTTTAAATGTAATTTCATGATATTATATGTAATAAATGATATCCCAAAGTTGTCAAAGCATAATTATGTCAAGCCTCAGTGAGAAAAATAAAAATCCAGCTCTAGGTTGATCAAGCCTGCAATGCAAAAGGATTCAAAGAGTATCAGTGATAAAGGAAAAGACCTCAACATTAGAAAAGTGGGTATTCAAGTTAAATTTAAAATCCACTTGGCTATAAAGCCTATAAAACATTTCAAATAAGCCATTGTTACCTTTCAAAGTATCAGGAGTATTCAACAAAGAATAATTTTTTTATTTTTGTGACCAATTGAGGCAAAATTTCTTGGCGCTTCACATTCAGAAGGTTGGCGATGCGCGTTTGAATCGACACTGCGCACTTGCCCAGTGGTGTTGCGCCCTTGCCAGGAGATCCCAGTGTAAATTGTGAAGTCACTTCGTGCTCAGATGGAGGCGATGTGCATTTCGATAGGCATTGCGCCCTCAGATAGTGGCGTTGTGCACCTGCACAGTGAAGACTTGTGAGGGTTGTATCACTTCAAACACTTCAAAACCACTTCCAAGCTTCTCCTAAAATCATCCAATAGCCCTAAAGCAGTAAGTACATATCATATACCTTGTTTCTAATTTATTTGATGGTTCTTGAATGAATTGAAACAAAATCCTAATTTCAGTTTATGGTCATTGATTCATACACATGGTTCATCTTCTTAAAACAGAATTTCAGTCATAGGCAAGGTAAATGTCATTGACTTAGGGTTTTCATTGACCTAGTTGTTACATTGACACTCATTCCCTTCATTTTTTTCAAGCTGCATCTCATTCCCTTCCCTTTCATCTCATCCCATTTGTACCCTAGGGTTTCATAAATCAGAGTTTAAAATGTCTAAGGAAGAAGATAGTGGTGTTGAGGCAAAAAGGCCAAGAAGAAATTATCAGAAAGGAGGGAAAATTAACAGGTTTGATCCCATAACCACAAGGGAACTCAAGGCCTCTCCTATCATTTTCTCTTGTTTTAATCATGTGGGTTGTTTTGAATTTTGTGAGAGAGTGCAAAAAATTCAAAATCACCGGGGTTAACAAGATTGTTCATCACTAATCTACATGAGAAATAGGTCACTCTTGCTGGGGTCACCTTTGACATATCCACCAATGCCATTGCAGCTCCTACAGGGATCCCTAGTGTGGGAGAGAGGTGGTTTAAACAAGAAAACTTTGATATGAGCTATTATGAGCCATACCTTAAACCTAGGTATAAGGATGACAAGAAATCAATTTTCCCTTTCTCTCATCTCCTTGACTAGCATGCCCCTATGATGAAAATAATAATGAAGTATTTCACTTGTGAGGGGAGGTTTACCCGACTCTACTCATACCATATCCGACTCCTCATGCATTTCAGTAGAGTTAGAATGCTACACATACCTTACTATCTTTTCCACAACATTGACAAGATGGCTTAAATTGTGAAAAAGGGGGACCACAATCATCAAATGTAGAGTCTATTTCATCATTCACTTATCAAAATGGTGGTCATGCATCAACTTCAGTAGAAAAAAATTTCATGGGATGCATTCATTGCAAATGGGGATTTCACTACTCCACCTAAGCCATCATGAGCAAGATATTCCTTCATCATCTCATCCTCCCGTATCCACTTCTCCATCACATACCGTTGTTCATACATCACCACCCATTCACATCCATTCACCTCATGTTGATCCTACCTCATCACCTTTCTATAACCCTTCACCATCACATCATGATACTGGAGCATCAAGCAGTGAGAGGGACATTGAGTCAGCTTGCACTAAGATGATTGATATTGAGCCATTCCCTAAGACCTATTAGAGAGGCCATAGGCATGTGTTTGCTTCACATGGTGTGAAAGGGGCCATTCCTTCTTCATCAGCAACACAGGTAGACAAGGGCAAGTAAAAGGCTACAAAGCCTATCATTGTTGAGCAGGAGGACAAACATGAAACTGAGCAGGAGTTTTAGTTGATTGAGAGTGAAAAGGAGAATGAGGATAGAATCACTAGTGCAGTGATTAGAGGCAAGGAGGCCAATATTAGTGAGCTTCAAGCTAATCTTGATATAACACAATACGTGATTGACTTTCTTGAGCTAGAAAATCAGCAGCTGAAGACTAAGCAAAGCATCAGTGAGGTTAAGAAAATTAGAGCTTAGAGAGAGGCAGGAAAGGCCAAGGCCTTGCTGGAGGAAACCTTGGGCAGGTTTGATGATAGTGATGATGAGGAAGATCATCTTCCTAGACAGAGATCGAGGACAATTAGGCCAAAGAATGCTTTAGCTCGGGAAAGGCAGAAAGAGGCTGAGATGGTAGAGCAACTTACTTCAAGTGAGCTGCTTGCCATAGAGTTTAGTAGAGACAGAAATTATTGGCTTGAGAGAGCCAATTTGCATCTAGGGGGCCTGCTAGAGAAGGCAAATAAAGACATTGACATTCAGAGGAAGATGGAAAAACACTATGCCATGAGAAACAAGATTGCAAGGGCCAAGCTCAAACGAGCCCATACAAAGATTCGGGCTTTGACCGAGTCAAAGGATAAGGAGAAGTTGAACATTCTTTCTAAGGTATCCCTCCAGGCCTTCAACCCTTGATCAGCATGAAAATTCTAATTTTGGCGCACCTTGTGCCAATTTTGATTTTTTGACAGTTTAGCACACAGAAAATTCGCTGAACGCGCAGCACCACTGGCGTTGCGCTCTTTTTTGGGAAATCGAAATGGAAAATGGTCAGCATCCTCATGTTCATAATGATGCTTGTATCAACGTCAGAAATTTTTAGGAGATTTGGAGCAAAAATGGTCCCTCAAAGAGGCAAAAAATCATGTTTATGCCCTCTTTTTGACCTTGGCGTTGCCCGTTTACCAGTCTTGGGAGAATAGGCTTTTTGAAAGGAAGATGGACACCATTTTGAAAAATGGAGGCATATTTGGAAACTAAACTAGGAGATATTTCCAATTAGCTATCATGGAGCTTATTTGGACACCGGGAAGGCCTCCAAAAGTTGGCTACAAGACAGGCCATTTTTTCTATCATGACACTGCACATTTACCAAGGAATTGGCAATTTTCATTGTTTTTAGCATTTTTGAATTTTTGAATTTTTTGTTGGGAAAATGAAGAAAATCACTGATGTAAAAGGTCATGGTGAATTTAAATGTAATTTTTTTATCTTTCATATAGGGTAGATACATTGGATAAGTCCTCTAAAGGTCAAATGAATCAGTTTCCTCTCTTTTAGAGGCAAATTGTTGAGTTTTCCTAGTCTTCAGATTTTGTTTGGGAGTAGGTGAAACAACTCCTCCTCTAATGGATTTGAATCCCTGAGGCTAGGGATAGTGGTTTTTAGGTCTATTGATGTATTTTCTCAGTCATTGTAATGGTTGGAATCACTTGGAGCTTTGGCATATCAAGAGACATTTTGTATCAGTTTGGCTCGGGCATTAATAGAAATTTGCAGCTATTTTCTTGGGATCCATGTGGTATGAGTTTTAGACATAGTTTCCTCTCTATTATCGATTTGTTTGAATGTATTGTAAATTCATAAACCATTTCATGTCTATAATATACTATATTTCAAGTTTGAAAGGCAGAATCCATATGTATTTATGCTCTATTTTGGGAAATTTAGTATAATGTTTTCATTCTCTTCAGTTTAGGGAAAATACATTTGAAATGCTTTCCCTAGCTCCTCACCAGTCTCTTCAATTCACCATAATCATATTTTAATGTCAAAACCTTCTACCTACCTTGCCCTTGGAACCCCTGCAAATATTGACCTAATTTCCTTGCCCTAGCTGTTTGACTCCTCCTAATCCAGCAAACCCTACACAAAACAAAATCAAAACCCTGAGCTACTATACCTAGCCTAAAATATTCTTTCCTCAGTCATCTTGGCTATGTTATTTACAGAGAGAGCCCTCTCCTGGCCTAGTAGGGCTAGCTACTTATCTAAGCGTGGTTTGAGGTTACCTCGGAATTGCCTCTCTTAGCCTGAGGTTCAATCTGAGTGATAACATTTTTGGCGACCATACTGGGGATGAAAAAGTAAGATCAGATCTTCCCTGGGAAAGATCATCAAAGTTCATATCTGATTGTTGATGGTGGACAACGGTCAGATGCATATGAAGGCTAAACCATTCACATGGCGACTTCATTCACTGAAATATCCATAAAATCAACACCTCATGGTGACTCCACTGCATGAAAATCAGTAGCTTCAATATTTTTAAAGATGGAAACTGTTGCAAGAAGGTATGCTCCCATGAGCTGAGATCACATTCCAGGTTTCCCAAATAAAATTCCTAAGGTAGATTGGCAAAGGAATTTTCCTATGTTCAAAAATGTGAAAGGTAATGATGTTGCTCTTCATCTGGTGAGATTTCACATGCATGTGCATAGATTAGAGATTGATTTTCCTGAAGACTGCTTGATGAAGATATTCATGGCCACTCTAGAAGATGAAGCTCGATATTGGTATGAAAGTTTTCCGCCTGCTTGTATTTACGGTTTAAAGGATTTTGATACCATATTCTTTGAAAGGTATAAAGAATCTTTTCCATCCTTAATATTAGTTCATAACTGTTGTAAACATATTGATAGTTTTATTTAAAATCTTGATAATTTTTATGGAGATGATTAATTCATGGACGATTAGATCATGGAAGCCCTGTATGAAAATCCATTTAAACAGCATAAAGAAATCTTAGAGGATACTTATCAAGATGCCCACGACATTTTGCAGCAAGCTGAAGATCTTTGTACAGTTGAAAATGATGGAAGACAAGGTCTTATTTCAGATCTGATTGCAACAAAAGATAGTATACAGGAAAATGAGGTTCCAATCTCAGATTGTGGTAAAGTCAAGCTTGCTAATCCAGATCTAGATTCAAATTGTGATGATGAAGAGTATGTTTTTCCAGATCCCATGAAGGAGAGCTATATTGTTGAGGTCACCTCGAATGAAGAAAACAGATTTATACGCCTAAGTGTTCTCAGCCCATCAGAACAAAGTCTTCATGAGGAGGTAATCCATTCCCTTTATGAAAAACAAGATGAGATATTTGTTCAAGTAAGTGAAAAATGTTCTTTGGATGAATATATGGTAGATGATAGAAATGTCAGTTTTGGGTTTCAAGAACAATCTGAAGTTTTCCCTCTTATGAATGATGAGTGTGATAACAAACATGACAATATGGTTGCCATGTCATACGAAGATGATCAACAATATATTCAAATTGCAGAGGACCAGAGCATTGAGGACTTTCATTTAGATTTTTCTTCCCATGTCTCATGCTTTGAATTATTTTTTCAAGAAGAAATCTGGTCACCTACTTGTTCAAATTTTTTTGAAGACCAAGAACACACTCTTGTTGAGGTACATTGTGAAAAGAGATCAGATTCAAGAGAAAAAGCTACCTTGTTTATTCTAGATCAGCAAGAGGTAAATTTTCTTGATTTTCAAGATCCCTTCGACAGTATTTTACAAGCACTGGAGAAGATGAATGTTGTCTCGTTTTTCAACATAAGTCTCGGTTTTAGTTTTTATTGTGAGTTGCCTACATGTACATCATTCTTCCTATTCGAGGAAAGTGAGAGCAGAATTCAAGCAAATAACCATATGCTAGATTGGTTACACTGGAAGGATCACTTCACAAGATTGTATATATGTCTTGAGCAGGCCGGTGGTTGTCATCAGGATTTAAAGCCCTAAAGTCTTGGTGATGTACTGCCATCAATAATTAGGGTAAGTTCAATTTTTAAGTTTTGTTTCAGTCAATCTTGATTCGGTTTTGAGTCAGTTTATTATGTCAAGTTTCTTTCGCTATTCAGTTTGGTTTTTACCTATTGACTCCATTTCCCAATGAAATAGGCACTTGGTTTACGGTGTTCTTGACACCTCCAAGGAGCTACCATCCCCAGCTGGAGCCAATGTTAGTGTCATTATTTGCATGCTTTCACCAGGGATCAAACACATTTGCATGTGCATCTTAGGTGTCCCATTTTGAATAATTTTTTCATCATTCCAGTAGGTCATGACTTAAAATTGTTCCGCTGGTGGTTTTCCTTCTCAATAAACTCCACTCTCTCCAAGATTCATATTTCTGACTCATTCCCATGTCCCCTTGAACATAATAGCACTTATGGAAATGATTGTTTTTCTTGAAAGTATTTTAAGTCAAAATCTCATTCAAAATCAAGTCAAAAATCACTCCCATTAGGTCATTAGGGATTTTCATTCTTCAATGTCATTTCTTCATTCCGATGAGGTCACCATATATATGAGAGGTATTGAACAAGATCATCATGATGGTTTCATTATACTTTGAAGGTTTTATTTTCATTTTGAAGATTTTTTTATCAAAATGCCATTTGATAAAAAAAGTCACCTATGTAATTTATTTCTATCTTTTTAAATGTAATTTCATGATATTATATGTAATAAATGATATCCCAAAGTTTTCAAAGCATAATTATGTCAAGCCTCAGTGAGAAAAAGAAAAAGCCATCTCTAGGTTGATCAAGCCTGCAATGCAAAAAGAGTCAAAGAGTATCAATGATAAAGGAAAAGACCTCAGCATTAGAAAAGTGGGTATTCAAGTTAAATTTAAAATCCACTTGGCTATAAAGCCTATAAAACATTTCAAATAAGCCATTGCTACCTTTCAAAGTATCAGGAGTATTCAACAAAGAATAATTTTTTATTTTTGTGAGCAATTGAGGCCAAATTTCTTGGCGCTTCACATTCAGAAGGTTGGCGATGCGAGTGTGAATCGGCGCTACGCTCCTACTAAGTGGCGTTGCACCCTTTCCCAGAGATCCCAGTGTAAATTGTGAAGTCACTTCGTGCTCAGATGGAGGCGCTGCGCATTTCGATAGGCGTTGCACCCTCAGACAGTGGCGTTGCGCGCTTGCACAATGAAGACTTGTGAGGGTTGTATCACTTCAAACACTTCAAAACCACTTCCAAGCTTCTCCTAAAATCCTCCAAGAGCCCTAAAGCAGTAAGTACATATCATATACCTTGTTTCTAAGTTATTTGATGGTTCTTGAATGAATTGAAACAAAATCCTAATCTCAGTTTATGGTCATTGATTCATACACATGGTTCATCTTCTTAAAACAAAATTTTAGTCATAGGCAGGGTAAATGTCATTGAATTAGGGTTTCCATTGACCTAGTTGTTACATTGACACTCATTCCCTTCATTTTTTCAAGCTTCCATCTCATTCCCTTCCCTTTCATCTCATCCCATTTGTACCCTAGGGTTTCATAAATCGGAGTTTAAAATGTCTGAGGAAGAAGATAGTGGTGTTGAGGCACAAAGGCCAAGAGGAAATTATCACAAAGGAGGGAAAATTAACAGGTTTGAGCCCATAACCACAAGGGAACTCATGGCCTCTCCTATCACTGTCTCTTGTTTTAAGCATGTGGGTTGTTTTGAATTTTGTGAGAGAGTGCAGAAAATTCAAAATCACCCGGGGTTAACAAGATTGTTCATCACTAATATACATGACAAACAGGTCACTCTTGCTAGTGTCACCTTTGACATATCCACCAATGCCATTGTAGCTCCTACAGGGATCCCTAGTGTGGGAGAGAGGTGGTTTAAACAAGAAAACTTGGATATGAGCTATTATGAGCCATACCTTAAACCTAGGTATAAGGATGACAAGAAATCAATTTTCCCTTTCTCTCATCTCGTTGACCGGTATGCCCCTATGATGAAAAAAATAATGAAGTATTTCACTTATGAGGGGAGGTTTACCCGACTCTACTCATACCATATCCGACTCCTCTTGCATTTCAGTAGAGTTAGAATGCTACACATACCTTACTATATTTTCCACAACATTGACAAGATGGCTTACATTGTGAAAAAGGGGGACCACAATCACCAAATGCAGAGTCTATTTCATCATTCACTTATCAAAATGGTGGTCATGCATCAACTTCAGCAGAAAAACATTTCATGGGATGCATTCATTGCAAATGGGGTTTTCACTTCTCCAGCTAAGCCATCATGAGCAAGATATTCCTTCATCATATCATCCTCCCGTATCCACTTCTCCATCACATACCGTTGTTCATACATCACCACCCATTCACATCCATTCACCTCATGTTTATCCTACCTCATCACCTTTCTATAACCCTTCACCATCACATCATGATACTGGAGCATCAAGCAGTGAGAGAGACATTGAGGCAACTTGCACTAAGATGACTGATATTGAGCCATTCCCTAAGACCTATCAGAGAGGCCATAGGCATGTGTCTGCTTCACATGGTGTGAAAGGGGCCATGCCTTCTTTATCAACAACATAGGTAGACAAGGGAAAGTAAAAGGCTGTAGAGCCTATCATTGTTGAGCAGGAGGACAAACATGAAACTGAGTAGGAGTTTTAGTTGATTGAGAGTGATGATGAGAATGAGGATAGAATCACTAGTCCAGTGATCAAAGGAAAGGAGGCCAATATTAGTGAGCTTCAAGCTAATCTTGATATAGCATAGTACATGATTGACTTTCTTGAGCTAGAAAATCAACAGCTGAAGACTAAGCAAACCATCAATGAGGCTAAGATAATAAGAGCTTAGAGAGAGGCAGGAAAGGCCAAGGCCTTGTAGGAGGAAACCTTGAGCATATTTGATGATAGTGATGATGAGGAAGATCAACTTCCTAGACAGAGACCGAGGACAATTGGGCTAAAGAAGGCTTTAGCTCGGGAAAGGCAGAAAGAGGCTAAGATGGCAGAGAAGCTTACTTCAAGTGAGCTGCTTACTATAGAGATTAGAAGAGACAAAGATTCTTGGATTGAGAGATCCAATTTGCATCTAGAGGGCCTGCTAGAGAAGGCGAAGAAATACATTGACATTCAGAGGAACATGTCAAAACATTATGCCATGAGAAACAAGATTGCAAGGGCCAAGCTCAAATGAACCCATGCAAAGATTTAGGCTTTGACCGTGTCAAAGGAGAAGGAGAAGTTGAAAATTATTTCTGAGGTGTCCATCCAGGCCTCCAACACTTGATCAGCAAGAAAATTCCAATTTTGGCACGCCTTGTGCCAATTTTTATTTTTTGACAGTTTAGCACACAAAAAACTGGTTAAATGCGCAGCGCCACTGGCGTTGCACTCTTTTTTGGGACATCAAAATGGAAAATGGTAAGCATCCTCATGTTCATAATGATAATTATATCAACCTCATAAATTTTAAGGAGATTTGGAGCAGAACTGGTCCCTCAAAGAGGCAAAAACCACCAAAAAATCATGAATCTACCCTCTTTTTGACCCTGGCGTTGTCATTTACCAGTCTTGGGAGAATAGGTTTTTTGCAAGGTAGATAGGAACTGATTTGGACACCATGGAGATGATTTGGACACTAGGAAGGCCTCCAAATTTTGGCTACAAGACAGGCATTTTTCTGTCATGGCACTGTGCGTTTACCAAGGAATTGGCAATTTTCACTGTTTTCAGCATTTTTGACTTTTTGAATTTTTTCTTGGGAAAATGAAGAAAATCAGTGATGTAAAAGGTCATGGTGAATGTAAATGTAATTTTTTATCTTTCATCTAGGGTAGATACATTGGATAAGTCCTCTAGAGGTCAAATGAATCAACTTCCTCTCTTTTAGAGGCAAATTGTTGGGTTTTCCTAGTCTTAAGATTTTCTTTGGGAGTAGGTGAAACAACTCCTCCTCTAATGGATTTGAATCCCTGAGACTAGGGAGAGTGGTTTTTAGTTCTATTGATGTATTTTCTCAGTCATTGTAATGGTTGGACTCACTTGGAGCTTTGGCATATCAAGAGACATTTTGTATAAGTTTGGCTCGGACATTAATAGAAATTTGTAGCTATTTTCTTGGGATCCATGTGGTATGAGTTTTAGACATAGTTTCCTCTCTGTTATCAATTTGTTTGAATGCATTGTAAATTAATAAACCATTTCATGTCTATAATATACTAGATTTCAAGTTTGAAAGGCAAAATCCATATGTATTTATGCTCTGTTTTGGGAAATTTAGTATAATGTGTTCATTCTCTTCAGTTTAGGGAAAATACATTTGAAATGCTTTCCCTAGCTCCTCACCAGTCTCTTCAACTCACTATAATCAGATTTTAATTTCAAAACCTTCTACCTACCTTTCCCCTTGGAAACCTTGCAAATTTTGATCTAATTTCCTTGCCCTAGCTGTTTGACTCCTCTTGATCCAACAAACCCTACAAAAAAAAAAATCAAAACCCTGAGCTACTATACCTAGCCTAAAATATTCTTTCTTCAGTCATATTTTTTGTGTTCTTTACGGAGAGATCCATCTCCTGGCCTAGTGGGGCTAGCTACTTGGCTAAGCATGGTTTGAGGTTACCTTGGAATTGCCTCTCTCATCCCGAGGTTCAATCTGAGTGATAACAGGTCCAACAAAGTGAGTCGAAGGTATGAAAGAAGGTGAGCACCTTGTTCACTCCAAAATGTGGATGAAGGGTGCTCCCATGTTTTTCATTTTCGATAGTGGGAGTCAAATGAACCTCAACTCAACAAAGGTTTCTAAGAAATTAGGCATGTCAACAAAACCAAACCTGCAACCATACACTATTGGGTGGCTCCTATTTATTTTCCACTTCACTACAGAATCTAGGTTAGAGTCTTAGAATCTATGATGTAACCAACTCAAATGCCACAACAAACTAATTTTCACAACATAATATAAATATTAGTAAATCAGCACGTGCACAAATAGACAAATTTTTACAATTTTTCAATAACCTAACTTTGTTATATTATCAATTTATAATACAACAGTCTAGGGCTCCCGTACTAGGGATCATAGCCCTCATATAATATATGATACAAGGGATAAAAATAGGGTTTGGTGTCAACAAATATGACAACCAATCTACCCTAGAAAATATACAACTGACTATCTAGCTGATCTAGTGCACTTCACAACTCCATTGGTCGTACCCTAAACATATCTTCCAGGTCCTCTGGCTCCTAATCTGCAGCTCTACATCTATCAATGGTCTTGCTCCTTTAGGTCACTGAACATGGCTCCAATATATATATTTTTTTCCACAATCCTGGTGTCTAAGATAGAATCTTAGATCACTAATGCTACCTAACCAAGAATCACAACAAAGCTACTTTGCATGGTGAAACAATATACAACAATAAATATACTAGTACACAAATTATACACAATTTTGCACAATAACCCAATCTTCATTATATTAATCCAATGGAATAATACAATAGTCTAGGGCTCTCGTACCAATGATAATTGCCCTCAAATATATACAAGTACAAGAATACAAATACAAGATAATATGACAGTCTAACTGATGTAGTCAGCGATCACAACTTCTTTATCATATCTTATACACCTACGGTTCCTTCTCTTCCTCTCTTTAGAATCTACCTTTATCAATGCTCCAAGTCCATTAGGCCATTGAATATCGGTTATCCAATCTACTCTCTCGTTGATCATTTTTTCATGAATGCATCAACACATCGAGACTCCTGTTGAGTTGTTCACAACTCCGTTTGTGAACAACTCACAACTTCCCATTGATGTTGCTCAGCTACTCAGGGTCTTCTTCCCACTATATTATTCCTACACTACTCCAATGAAGACTAACATAGGGTAGGAGGGATACCACATATCACCATCAAATGTCGTTTTTTCAATGATGAACATGAGCTCCAACAATATGTTCCTCTAGTTTTCCAAACTTTGAGCTCCAATATTCCTCTTATAGTAGACACCTTATTTCATCAAGGTGCCTCTTAGTCTTCCAACCTTCAACCTCCTTTAGTTGTCAGATTCCTTGATGGAAATCTTATATAGGGCTACTCTTGAGCACTTACTTGTTTCACTCCACCAACCACAAGATGCCCAATAACTCTGTCCAAACTTGAATCTATCCTCTTGCAAAAAGTCTACATGAAAATATCAACATACCTTCATTCATGAGCTAGTGAAATTGTTGTAGGTCTGCAACTTGGTTAGGGCATAGACACAGTCCATGTCAGCCCTCTCTAACCTATTCAAGATTCATTCCTTTCATTTTGGTTTACCTCCTTCTCTTTTTTGTTTGTACATTGCTTCTACAACGAGAAATAGGCCTTATGACCCCTCCAACAAGCCCAGAATAGGCCTAAGGTGCTTTTGTTATCTCAAAGAGCCTATGACCCTCCAAAACCAAGGAAGAAACCACCTTAATCATGCACCGAACAATCCAGACTTACCGCATATTTCCTTTTCTTCTCCTTGGACATGTCAAACCCACAAAAGGGCCTCAGAACAGTCCCTTATGTACCTTGACCCTCTCTTTCTTGAGTTGTGGTTACCACATGAAATGTTTTTCCAAAGAATTGTTGCATTTGGATGGTGATTTAGCCTCACATTCACCTCATATTTATATCCAAGTATGAGGGATCCATCAAATCACATGTGCATTGTGTGGGCTTGATGACTTGACACAAGTTGTCTAATCACCTAGTTGACCTTGACCAAACCCACACTCTAACTTCAAAAATTAATTTCTCCTCGTAGACAACTCATATTTCGATGATTTTTTATGCGTATAGTTTGTCTCGACATCCTCTAGCATCTCCATCCATCACATTTCCAATATTCCTCATGGATTCACACCCACATGGTTGGGTGAACATCCCACGCCTTGGGTTCCAAGCCCATAAAACACTTTTGTGGAGCTCCAACCTCAAGACCCTAAATCCTAGGGTTTGGATCATCTCCCAAGCTAAAAATTTCAAATACAATCCACCCTCTAGTTGATCATTCTTCCATCAATGACTCAATACATAGGGTCTTCTTGCGAGTTGTTCACAACTCCATTTGTGAACAACTCCTTGACTTCCCACTACTGCTCTGCAACTCTTGGGGTTTCTTCCCACGTATCCCTTCCTATGTTGCTCCAATGAGGAAAACTTATGGCATGGAGGGTTTCCCACTATGACTATCAAATGTCCTTCTCCAACTATTAACTTATGGTTGATTCATTAGCCCACTTAGGTTGCCAATTATTACTTCAAGGGATAAACCACTAGGCCTCTTCACTTCACCCTTCTTATAGTTGTCAACATCCTTCTTAACAACTGACCTAGGGAACAACAAAACACCTATTTTTTTCCCTTCTAGTAGCCTTAAGATGCTCCAAAAAATTTTCCTACACTAGGAAAACTCATCCACTAGCAACAACATAACTTGAAACACCAAAATACATTTTCTTCATATATGGTTCAGTGTGTATTTTTGTAGAAACTTTGGTTTGTTTAGGGCTTCTAACAATCAATATTAAACCTCTTCTTATGCTACCAAATTCCTTTCTCAACTATGTCCTTCCCTCATCTACTATCTTGAACCCTTGGCTCTCTGAAACAAGGCTTTTGGCCCTCTTGAAGCTACTCCATTAGAGCTCATCCTACCGCAATTTACTCATAATTTCTGTAGCCCAAAACAAAGAGATGTGCACAAACAATTCTCACACAAAATATCCCAAAATTATTATTCTAGCCTCGTCCTGCATTCCCAATCAACTCAGCCCTCAAGACAGTCAAAAGAAGTTAAAAAACATGTGCTCCTCACCTTCGCTTGAACTCCTTCTGATATGTAGCCTAATTAGATGATGTTTCCTTATGAATAATTTCACTTAGATGTGGTGGAATGGGCCTCCAATTAACTTCAATGTATATGTTTCCATGGGTGTTGTATTTCCCTTTCAAGAGAGGTCTCTACAACTAAGGCCAACTTGAATCTTAACAAAATTTTCCCTCTTAAAACACATTAAAATTATTTTCTCTCAATCCACAAGGCATCTCTTTGTGCTTCAAGTGTCCCCTTTCTCCTTTAAGGTTTCTCTTTCATCTCCAAGTGTCCAATCATCAAATTTATTCTTGATTTTCACCCAACTTCTTTGAGTTCTTATCCCACAATAGAATTTGTGATGCCAATTCCTCCACAACATTGTAGCCTAGGTTTTTTAGTACCTCCCAAGCTACCAATATCAATAGCTCCACCAAGGGAGAGATATCTATGTTAGTTGATAGTGTCTCTAACCCTACAACATCAAGCCTTTCAAGGATGACGTATTATGTGATGTTGCTAACCTTGAAGTTTGTGATGTTCTGTTAGGCCAAACATACTTGTGGAAGTGTTATGTTGTATATGAGTGTAACACCCTCCTCCCACATTTACCAAAGCTAATCGGTCCACTAGGGTAAACATGTGACGAGAGGCTACTATGATGTGATTCAACCTCCTGGGTCACCTTAAGGAAGTAGAAATGGCATAACACAACTAACCTGACCTTACACACATACTACAGAGCCTTCAAGAGCCAACCAACCCTTCCAGGTGGTCAACCCCTCAAACAAATCATCATTTGACTGACCTAGACCCTCATCCACTCCCATGACAAGCCCAGAAAGAGACTAAGGCCTTCCAGTGGCTCCCATACTAAGGCATTCTAGAGACTATGGACTTTTCCACCTAGTTATGTGCCAACAACCTTGGATTATGTGCCAATTTTTCAGGGCCAAGACTCAAACCACTACCCAAAACTTCATGAAAACTTCAAAAATGATAAATAACATGGGAAAAAAGATACTAATGAAAACTTTGATACAAATACTTGTTTTGACCCCTACTATCCACGACTAGAATTTCGTCAAATATGTCACAAATAAGTAACCTATAGGTCTTAACAACTGATCTGAGCATAGGGGTCTCATATTTATCTGAGATTCATAAATAACCATTGTTTCCTTATCACAATATTTTAATTATCATATATTAGTACATATATACATTGTATATTCATTTTATAATCAAAACATGATGAGAACCATACATCAAGTTTGTCATAAAACATACTCATAACCAACATATAGCCAACAGAAATAGCAAGGATATAACAACCATAAAATCCACATATAAACTAGTACATTTACACATAAAATACCAAGGAGTAGAATCTCTTATTAATGAATGCAAAAACCAACCGAGTTTGGGACTTGCATGAACCACCCAACCATAGATTGGATGAACCAAATATTTCTTTCAGCCAACCACCCTCATGCCATATTCAAAGCATGAATGTGGGACTCAAAACCAAACCAAACCAGGTTTCCTTAGGCTTTACTTCAATCCCCACCGGATCACTAGACCATAAAAAAACGTGGATGCCACCTAATTTCTCCACCCGCACACCGTGAAGAATTTTCCTACCTCCTTGTCTCTAGGATTTACTATATATCCCTCCATTCACTAGTCGAGGATCCCTAGGCCTAATCAAGACACCACCCTCCAAGTTTTACTGTATATCCTGCCATACATCGGTCAAGGATTCCTAGGCTTCATCGAGGGCACACATTTCGACGATTTATCGAGTATCCCACCATTCTCCAGTTGAGGATTACTAGGATTTTTGAGGCACACAAAATCTAGCTTTATTGCAATCCCAGTCTGGTTCAGGGATTCTTAGGCCATGTGTTATTTATTTCATAAACCACCTCACTCAGTTTTTAAAGCATCCGAAAATCCAACTCAACCAAATACAAGAGAACCCATCACACTGTGACTATCCAGAAACGGCAAGGCTAGGCTCAAGGACATTGTCACAGCTAGAAAATCCCATTAAAATGAAAACAAGAGAACCAAATATGCACATGCAAGTACCATGCATTCCAAATCTAGAAAGGAAATCACACATGCAAATTGATACCTACAATTAATGCCATTTTAGTTGCTTGATCTCGCTCTTCCTTGCTTGATCTTTGCTTCCCTTTGCCTTCTTTTTCCTTCCTTTGCTTTCCTTGATCTAATTCTAGAGTGCTCTAAGAAAAATCTAAGTGTCCAGAGTGAGAGAGAGAGAGAGAGAATAGAGAGAGATATCCAAAACTTAATTGAAAAAAGGGTACCAATTGATCCTCGTAAGCATTTTTATTAATGAGGCCTCTATTTTCTTCAATTTTCCATCATTTTCATTCATTTTCCTCCTCACATGAAACGTGTGACCTTTCACCTTCTGTTTCTCATATTTTCCATTATTTTCATAAATAAATGCCAATAAATGCCAATTTTCCTTTGCTAATTTCCTTAGCCATAATAAACCAAATGAAAACCCACACTAGTATGTTTTTCCCAACATTCAGCTTGGAATAAGTGTCCCATAACCATGGTTATTATTTTTCCTTTATTAACTATATCTGCATGATTGTTTTACTAGGGTTGTTATAGAACCCTCCCCCTTGGTGGAACAACGTCCTCAGTGTTCAATGACACCTACAACCAACAATAATTCTAAAATCGAAACATATTACCCATGGAGCTTTATAACTTAGCTCGTTGCAGTATTTACAATGATCAACCTGCTGAGAACCAAAATAGCATGGCAACATGACAACCATAATTACAGGAAACCCATACTGCTTATTAGAGATTTATGACACAACTCATGGTGGTATTTACATCCATATACATATGTACATAAACCAAAACATCACCCAAAATATATACCAAAAACATTCACTCAACCAGCGAATAAAGAAGGATACATAGCCTGCATATGATCTGCCATCTCCCATGTAGCTTCATAAGGCCCAAATTTCTTGCACTGCACATTAACCTACTCGATTTCTCGATTATGAAGCATGAGCATATTTCTATACAAAATACACTGTGGTTCTGGCTGGAATTATCCTTCTGGCTCCAGCTGCAATACAGACCATTCAATCACATTATCAACATATTTAACATACTTCTTAAGTAATGACACATGGAAAACATCATGGAATTTCACTACGGAGACAGTGCAAGTCAATAGGCTACTGGTCCAATTCGTTAAAGAATCTTGAAGGGTCCACAAAACTGAGGCACGCGCTTGGAACTTGATCAATCCTCAAGGAGCTCTTCTTGGGCTTGATGTGCAAGTACACTTGTTCCCAATCCTGAAACTCCTTAAACAACATGTTCTGATTTGCATAAATTTTCTATATTTCTTGTGCTACCTTCAAATTTTTCTTGATTACCTGTATTTATTGTTCCATATATGCAAACATATTTGATCCTATTAACACCCTTTTCACTAATCACTCCAACTGATGGTAGTATTACAACTCTGCCCATAGAGTGCCTCAAACGGACTCATCCTATGTGATTCTCGGTGACCATTATTATAAGCGAACTCAACCAACAGAAGGTAATCCTCCCATCTCCTTTGTTGATGCATCACATACATCCTCAACATGTCCTCCAAAATCATATTGACTCTCTATGTTTGTCCATATTTTTGTGGATGATAATATGTGTTGAAGGCCAACTCTATCTGCAAACTTGAAAATAGCTCCTTCCAAAACTTGGAAGTGAACTTAGCATTTGTTTCTGACACAATCCTCTTTAGGACACCATGTAATCTTACCACGTCTCTGATGAATATTTGTGCCACATCACTAGTTGAATACATATATTTCATTGGAATGAAGTTTTCTACCTTTGTCAACCTATTCACCACAACCATAATGGAATCACATTGTCTAGATGTCCTCAGAAAACCTGTGATGAATTCCATGGAAATGACTTCCCACTTCCACCCTAGAATCAAAATCAGATGTAGTAGTCCACCTAGATGCTTACACTCTTCCTTTACCTGTTGGAAATCCAAACATATAGCCACAAACTCTACCACTTCCTTCTTCAAATTCAGACAATAATAAAACTTCTTCACTATTGTCAATGTATTATGATATGCTGGGTGACCTGAATATGGTTTCACATGAAACTCTCGCAAGATAGTCTTCTTGAGCTCATTTTTATCTGGAACATATATCTTGTCCCTAGATCTGAACAAACCATCTTTTGTAAGACGATAGTGCACATCCTGATCACCTGTACCCTGATGTAACCTAGGAATAAGCTCCATGTACCTTCCATCCAATTATTCTGCCTGTAAGATCTGATCATGTAATTTTGTCTCATAATAACTCACAGCTACTATATGATTCACTTGTATCCTCCTTCTAAGAGCATCTGCAACCCTGTTCTCTTTACCCTTGATGTACCTAATCTCAAATTCAAACTCACGAATCGTGTCCAACCATCTAGCTTATCTAGTATTCAGATTTAGCTCGTCAAACAAGTATCTCAATCCACTGTGATCTCTCATCAATAAAAAGCTCCTACCAAGAATATAGTGCCTCCACATTTTCAATGCATGGATGATCGCTTCCAACTCAAGATCATGTGTCAGGTAATTATGCTCATGCTCATTCAGTTTTCATGACTCATAGCACACTACATGTCCTTCCTACATAAGGACTCCACCAAATCCTCTCTTGCAAGTATTTGTGCATACCACAAACTCTTTGTTCGAATTTTCAATATTTAACACTGAGCATTTGTCAAAATTTTCTTCAGTTGCTCGAAACTTGTTGCACATTAATTTTTCCTTACCTTTCTTCTGCAGTGACGTAATATGATATGAAATCCAAGATAAGTTCCTGGTGAACCTCCTATAGTAGCCTGCTAACCCCATAAATGATCTTACCTCATCCACATTTATACTAGATTCCCACTCCATGATAGCCCTTATCTTTTTCGTATCCACTACTATTTCTTCCTTGGAAACAACATGTCCCAAATAATGTACCTGTATCTGAAAGAAATATCATTTAATAAGATTAGCATACAACTAATTCTCTCCCATTAATCTCAATAATGTTGCTAAGTGTTCAACATGTTCCTCCTCATTCTTAAAATATATCAAGATGTCATCAATGAATACAAGAACAAACTTATCCAGATAAGGACGCGACACACTTTTCATCAAACACATAAAAGTAGTTGGAGAATTAGTCAAACCAAATGAAACTACAACAAACTCGTAATGCCTGAACCTGGTCCAGAAAGTTGTCTTGAAAATATCCTCTTCCTTTATATGTAACTGTTGATATCCTGATCCCAGATAAATCTTAAAGAACATTGTTAACCCCTTCAACTGATTGAACAAGTCATTGATCCTCGACAACAAATACTTGTTCTTGATTTTTAACTTGTTCAAGTGCCTATAATCAATGCATATCCTGAGAGTACCATAGTTCTTCTTCATAAACAATATTAGTGTGCCCCAAGGCAATACACTTGGCCTAATATATCCCTTGTCAAGCATTTCCTTCAACTACAACTTTAACTCTACTGACTCTAGAGTGCTCATCCTATACGGTTCCTTTGATGGTTGTGCTCCCCATGGTACCAAATTAATAGAAAATTATACTTTCCTGTGAGGCAAAAACTCTGAAATATCTGTTGGGAACACATCCTGAAACTATTGTAGAACCGGGTACCTACTCAAGACCCGTGTGTTAGTATCAGTTTTTTCATCCTGACACTAGTGATCAAATAGACTCTTATCATGTCTTGTTAGGGTCCCATTTTGAAATTTTTGTCATTCCATTAGGTCATCATGCAAAAATTTGGTCACTGGATGTAGATATAGGTCTAATTTTATTCCTTCCAAAATTTTACTACTTGCTGTCTCATTTCACCACTTTGCTGAGTGTACCATCAGTCATGAGTTGTCATCATCATTTCAGTCATTTTCATCATGGTTTCATTCAGTCAGAGTCTCCATTAGGTCTTAGGGTTTTCAAGGTCATAAAATCACCATTTCATGCATAAATTCTAGCAAATGAAGGAGTGACAATAAAGAAACTTCATTAGTAAATTTGATTTGTAAATTTGATTTTAAAGCAAAATCTAATTTTATGTTCCTATTTTGTAATAAGTACTTCAAAGTTCCAAGTAGCTGCAATACTCAAGGTTCCATCATCAAATAATTAAGGTTCCAAAAAGTCAATCAGTGCTCCTAAGCCATCAAAAGATGAAGTTCAATGATCTAATTCAGAAATTAAACATAAAGCAGCATTGTAAAGTCAATTTCAAGAAAGGAAATGTGGGTCCCAAGTTTGTTTAATGAAATTTATCCAAGTATAAAGGCTCCCAAAGACCAAGAATTCATTCATTTTCATCATCAAGAATCGATCTCTCCAAGTTCCCCAAACAAAAAATCGATGTTTCCTTCAAGAAATCGAATTCTGGGTCATTTGCTGCACTTTTTGCAGGAGGCCATGCTGCGTTTTTTCCAAAGGCACTGCGCTTTTCACTGTCCCTTATTGCGATTTTTCTCTGTACGCTACGCTTTTTGCATAAGGGAGCCATTGTCCCAAATCTTCATTCTAGAGGTTCTCATCTTCAGTTCAAGATTTCTACAGCTATTTCCAAGTAAGTGTCGCCTCCATAGCCCCTCTTGTCATCTTGTGGCGTTATTTTTATGGTACATACCCTCCCTTACATTCTATGTCATGTTTTGAGCATTGAAACCCTAGTTTCATAATTTTCAAACTTAATTGTTTTCCCTTGGACCCATTTACCTTCCCTATATCCTAACTCACTCCCCACTACCCTTACATTTACCCATTCCCCATTCCCAAGCCCTATTCACTACACCCTATCTCCCTAGATGTACTTTCCTAGGAATCTAGATACCTCCCTGTAATACAAATTTCCTACACTGTTTCTCTAAATATTTCACCCTCCCATCACTTCCCTAAGCTCCCTAATCCCTTTATACATTTCCCCCAAATTTTCCCACACCCATCACAGTCCCCTAACCCTACAATCCTACTCCCTTTCCCTTCCCCTTTTTCCCTAGGGTTTTCAAAAACAAACTAAAGATAATGGAGGAAGAAAGAAACATAATGGAGGAGGAAATAAATGCCACAAAATAAGATAAGAAAACATATAACAAAGGAGGGAGAATTCTGAGATTCGAGCCAACAGACACTAGGGAATTAATGGCATCACCCTTAGCTGTCAAATGTTTCCAGCATGTAGGTTTCTTTGAATTTTGTGAGATGGTACAAAGAGTCCAAAGTAATCCTGCTTTGACCAAGTTTTTCGTCAACAACCTCCAAAATAACAAAGTGACTATAGCAGGGGTGACTTTCTCCATTTCCACTTAAATCATTGTAGCAGCAACAGGGATACCCAATGTGGGTGAAAAATGGTTTAATATTAAGTATGTGGATGTCTAGTTGTATGAGCCTTACCTCAAGGCACCTTACAAAGATAACATCAAAAAGATCTTTCCTTTTGGTCAGTTGTTGAACAAGTTTGCCCCCATGATGAAAATCATCATGAAATACTTCACCTGTGAGGGAAAATTCTCTAGATTATACAGCTATCACATTATGTTGCTCATGAATTTCACTAGGGTGAAATTTCTCAACCGTCCCTACTACTTGTACATAATCATTGATAAAATGGCCTACATAGTGCAAAACAGTGATTATGAGCTTCATATGAACACCCTCTTCCATCACTCTTTGATTAAAATCATTGTCCTTCACCACCTCAATCATTTGAACATAGCATGGGAGACTTTCATAGAGGCAAATGTCTTTACTGCAAGACCAAGTCAACCTGCTAGATTTATTCCACCAACAACATCAGTTCCTCACAAGAAGACTAGGCTATCTAATAGGGCTACAACGAAAGAAACCAAAGAGGTTAAAGAGGTCAAAGAGGTCAAAACCTACCAAAGGGGACCTAGGAAAGTGTTGATCCACATATTTTGGAAGGGGCCTTGCCTTATTCTTCAACAAAACAGGGAAATCAAAAGCAAAAATAGGCAGTTGTTCAAGAGGAGGAAGACCTTAATGAGGAAGAAAGAGAGTTTGAATTGGTGGACTTGGATGTCTAAGATGATCATGAGGCCTCAAATATGATCATCAAATAAAAATATGCCACAATTAGAGAGTTGCAAGACAATATGGCCAAAGCAAAATTTGTCATATCCTTCCTTGAACAAGAAAACAAGAAGTTGAAAGACAAACAAGAACTCTTGGAATTAGAGTTGTTGAAGGCCAAGAGGCAAGACACCAAAGGTAAAGAAGTAATGGAACCTGACGAGTCTAACGATGGTGAGACTCAAACCACTAATACATGACCAAAAACAAGAGGTCTTAAGAGAGCATTATAGCAGGAGAAACATGAGGAAGAACAAGTGAGTATTGAGGAAATAATTGCAAAGGAAATCAATAATGACAGAGAAGTGTGGCTAAATAGAGTGGACATCCACCCTGAGAAAGCTCCTCCATAAGGACAACAAGGACAATGAGATGCTCAGACACATGGTAAACATATACACCATTAGAAACAATATTTGCAACATCAAAATCAAGTAGTTGAAGGATAAACTCAAGCAAACCCTAATCAAGAAAAAGGAGGAGGAAAAACTTGAGTTACTTGTTGATGCCTCCTTAATTGATTAATACACATCATCAGCATTCCATCTAACAATTTTGAAGAGTTTTGGGCAAGTTTTCAAGTTTTTGGGCATTTTTGCAAATTTTGACAGACTTTTTGCATAGTCAGCCTGCAAAAATCGTAGCGTAGGCCACGCTGCACTTTTTGTGGAGGCCTCCAAATGAGAAAATATCTGTAGATTTGGATTCATAATGATGTCTACATCAACTTTTGACTACTACCACATCAAAAAATAAGCTTTTGACGAGTGGAAAAGGTCAAAAACCTCTCAAAAAACACCTTAATGCCTCCTTTTTTAGCCTTTCACTGCACTTTTTGACCAGTCTTGGGAGATTTCATTTTTTAGGAGCTTCACTCAAAAAAATTCATATCTTGAGCACATTTTTGACAACTAGACTGGAATAGTTTTCCAATGATCCATCTTGGGCACAATTTGGACTTCGGGAAGTCACCCAAAATTCTATTTGAAGGCCCATGTGGCACTTTTCACCAGGCACGTGGTGCTTTTCCCAAGCACGTTGTGCTTTTTGCAGTTCACTGATTTTTTCATAATTTTCCAGTTTTCTTAGTTGATTGATGAATTTCAAGTAAATTTGCTAATGTAATTGTAAAATTTAAATGTAATTATGTCATAAATAGTTACTAGGGGTAGATACATCATGTAAATATGTAATTTTGGTCAAAGTGAATTAGTTTCATGAATGATAGGGATGAGTTGGCTAACCTCCCTAATCACTAGGATTAAAGTTGAGCACTTTGGGGATCAGCTCCACAAGTCATGTATTAGACCCTTAAGAGTGGGAGAAGCAATTTTTGGTCTATTTCTTCCATTTATTTTGTCATTGCAAGGGTTGGATGTTGTAGAATTTGATCATTGAACACTATTGTAATCAGACTTTTGGCAAGAAATAATAGACTGAGATGTAGCTACTTTGATGGGATTCCTATGGTAATGTGATTTGACATTGTTTCTTCTTATGTTTTCAAATCTTTCAATGTATTGTGATATTCATATTCATGCCATCTATGAATTTAATTGGTTCATAAGTCAAAAAGACAAAATTCATTAGCTTATGCTTTGTTTTGGAGGAATAGTTACAGTTTTGTTTCATCTTCTTCTAATTGAAAAGAATTCATGTTTCCAATGCTCTTTTCTGAAACCCTAGCATTCTAAACCATTCCATAAAGATACCTTAATGTGTTAAAGTACTTACCTACCTTACCCCATTAGATCTCTACCATTACGATCCTTGTTTGCCCTGACCTAGTTCTTCTCTGACTTATTCACCATTCAATCAGTCAAAACCCTAGTGCTACTATACCTAGCCTAAAATCCTCCTTATCCAGTCATCTTTCCTATGATCTTGTGGAGAGAGCCCTCTCCTGCCTAGTAGGGCTAGCTACTTGGCGAAATTTTGGTCTATGGTTACCTTTGTTGGTCTCTTCTTAGCCTCAAAAATCCAATGGAGTGATAACATCTTGGCGACCATACTAGGAATATGAAGTGACAGATCTTCCTCGAGAAAGAACGAAAATGATCAGATTTGATTTCTGATGGTGAGAAGTGATCAGGCACAAGAAGGTTGTGCATATTTCACCTGGTGACTCCAGTTATGAAGAATCCAAAGGTTCAGAATTTTCATGGCGACTCCACTATTCAATAACTAGTAGTTTGAATAAATTCTTGGTGACCTCATTGTTGTCAAAATGGATTCAATTTCTCGAAGGTATGATTCTATGAATCAAGCTCAAATTCCTGGTTTTCTGAATCGTATTCCTTGTATATATTGTCAAACATGACTGCCAAGTTTTAAAGGTCAGGATGGAGAAGATGCTTGTTTAAATTTGGTCAAATTTCATTCTCATATTCATAGACTAAAGATTTAGTTTCCTGAAGATTGTCTGATGAATATTTTCATGGCTACCTTGGAGTAAAAAACGAGATCATGGTATGAAGGTATACCATGTGCTAGTTTATATTCTCTAAAGGACTTTCATTCAGTTTTATTTCAACATTATCAAAGCTCTAATTCTTCCTTGTCGATGATTGATAGTTGTTGTGATATTTCTGAAAATTTCATTGAGTTTCTTGAAAAATTGTATGGGGATGAAGAGTGTCTAGATGATGAGATCGTAGAAGCCCTTTATGATTTTTCCTCCCTGCAAGAATCAGTAGTTTCCTCCTTGGATGAAAAATATCGGGACCAAGAAATAGAAATGCCAATTCCCAATCCTGAAAATGAAATTGACCAAGCCAATGTTAACTGCTATAAAACTCAATTTTCTCTTATGTCTGAAGATGAAATAGATCAACTCCTGAAGAGTCATGTTACAACCCAAGCTAATGCAGGTTTGCAGTGTTCACATAGTCAAGAGTGTGTTAGTGAAACTTCTTCCATAATTAAAAATGAAAATCTGAGTTTAAATGATGACAGTCATGAAACTGATGAAACTATACAGAAAGTTGTTGTGAATAAGCTAATTTGTGATGATGATTTCCTGCAAGGAGTTCAGCTAACAAATATCGTTGTCTTTCATGAAGAGGATAGGGCACTCATGTTTGAAAATATTGAAAAAAATTTTCTATTCAAGGATGATTTAGACTATGAATTTGAGGAGTATGAGCCTAAGATAGACAACGTGCAAGAGATAGAGTCAGATATTCCCATGCTTGTGGAATTTACAACCAACACTCAGATAGTAGAAAGTCATACTTCCCTATGCCTTCCTATGGATCAAAAACCAAGTTTTCTTTTAGATCAGAATGAAGGGTGTGCTTTTGTTTTTTATTAATCTTGAGACAAGGAAACATTTCAAATTATTGAAGATCCTTATATTGATTTGCTACAGTCAACAGGGGAGATGAATTTTCTTCTATTTCTAGATCATGAGCACATTTTCAGTGGACACTCAGAGTTGCCTATATTTTGTTTTTTCTGCCTGCTCGAGGAAAGTGAGACCATAATTCAAGTAGGTAGCCATATGTTGGATTGGTTACTCTGGAAGGATCACTTCACATGATTTTACATATGTCTTCAGCAGGAAGGTGGTTTTCATCATGATTTGAAGCCCTCAAGTCTCGGTGATATGTTGCCATCAATAAGTTTTGTAAGTTTTTATTCAGTCAGTTTTGAGTCAATTTATTATGATAATTTTTTAGCATTCAGTTTTTTTTTAGCTTTTGACTCCATGCCCAATGGATAGGCACTTGGCCTACAATGTTCTTGAAACCTCCAAGGAGTTGTCATCCCCAACTCGAGCCAGTGTTAGTGTCAATTTTTGCATCCTACCACCAGTGATCAAATAGACTCTTATCATGTCTTGTTAGGGTCCCATTTTGAAATTTTTGTCATTCCATTAGGTCATCATGCAAAAATTTGGTCACTGGATGTAGATTTAGGTCTGATTTTACTCCCAAAATTTTACTACTTGCTGGCTCATTTCACCACTTTGCTTAGTGTACCATCAGTCTAGAGTTTTCATCATCATTTCAGTCATTTTCATCATGGTTTCATTTAGTCAGAGTCTCCATTAGGTCTTAGGGTTTTCAAGGTCATCAAATCATCATTCCATGCATAAATTCCAGTAAATGAAGGAGTGACAATAAAGAAATTTAATCAGTAAATTTGATTTCAAAGCGAAATGTAATTTTATGTTCCTAATTTGTAATAAGTACTTCAGAGTTCCAAGTAGCTGCAATACTCAAGGTTCCATCAGCAAATGATCAAGGTTCCAAAAATTCAATCAGTGTTCCTAAGCCATCAAAAGATGAAGTTCAATGATCTAATTCAGAAATTAAAGATAAATAAGCAATGTAAAGTCAATTTCAAGAAAGGAAATGTGGGTCCCAAGTTTGTTTAATGAAATTTCTCCAAGTATAAAGGCTCCCAAATACTAAGAATTCATTCATTTGCATCGTCAAGCATCGAGCTCTCCAAGTTCCCCAAACAAAAAATTGAGTTTTCCTTCAAAAAATCGAATTGTGTGTCATTCATTGCGCTTTTTCCAAAAGCACTGCACTTTTTGCAGGAAGCCATGTTGCATTTTTTCCAAAGGCATTACGCTTTTTGCAGAAGGGAGCCACAGTCCCAAATATTCATTGCAGAGGTTCTTAGCTTCAATTCAAGGTTTCTACAACTATTTCCAAGTAAGCGGCACCTCCATAGCCCCTCCTGTCAGCATGTGGTGTTATTTTTATGGTACATACCCTCCCTTACATTCTATGTCATGTTTTGAGCATTTAAACCCTAGTTTCATAATTTGAAAACTTAATTTTTTTCCCTTGGACCCATTTACCTTCCCTATACCCTAACTCATTCCCCACTACCCTTACATTTACTCATTTCCCATTCCCAAGAACTATTCCCAAAACCCTATCACCTTAGTTGTGCTTTCCTAGGCAGCTATATACCTCCCTGTAATACAAATTTCCTACCCTATTTCTCTAAATATTTCACCCTACCATCACTTCCCTAAGCTCCCGAATCCCTTTATACATTCCCCCAAATTTTCCCTCACCCCTCTCAATCCCATAACCCTACAATCCTACTACCTTTCCCTTCCCCTTCTTCCCTAGGTTTTTTAAAAACAAACTAAACATAATGGAGGAAGAAAGAAACATAATGGAGGAGGAAATAAATGCCACAAAAGAAGATAAGGAAACATATAAAAAAGGAGGGATAATTTTGAGATTAGAGCCAAAGACACCAGGGAATTAATGGCATCACCCTTAGCTGTCAAATGTTTCCAGCATGTAGGTTGCTTTGAATTTTTTGAGATGGTACAAAGAGTCCAAAGTCATCCTACTTTGACCAGGGTTTTCATTAGCAGACTCCAAAAAAACCAAGTGACTATAGTAGGGGTGACTTTCACCATTTCCACTTAAATCATTGCAGCAACTACAGGGATACCCAATGTGGGTGAAAAATGGCTTAAGACTAAGGATTTGGATGCCCAGTTGCATGAAACTTACCTCAAGGCACCTTACAAAGATAATATCAAAAAGATATTTCCTTTTGTTCAATTGTTGAACACGTTTGCCCCCATGATGAAAATCATCATGAAATACTTCACCTGTGAGGGAAAATTCTCTAGATTATACAGCTATCACATTAGGTTTATCATGCATTTCACTAGGGTGAAATTGCTCAACCTTCCCTACTACTTGTACAGAAGCATTGATAAAATGGACTACATAGTCAAAAACAGAGATTATGAGCTTCATATGAACAACCTCTTCCATCACTCTCTGATTAAAATCATTTTCCTTCACCACCTCAATCAGTTGAACATAGCACGGGAGACTTTCATAGAGGCAAATGTCTTCAATTCAGGACCAAGTCAACCTGCTAGACCTATTCCACCAACAACATCAATTCCTCACAGGAAGAATAAGCTATATAGCAGGGCTATAGTGAAAGAAACCAAAGATGTTAAAGAGGTCAAAGAGGTCAAAACCTACCAGAGGGGACCTAGGCAATTATTTTCTCCATATATTGTGGAAGGGGCCTTGCCTTCTTCATCAACAAAACATGGAAATCAAAAGCAAAAAGAGGCAGTTGTTCAAGAGGAGGAAGACCTTCATGAGGAACAAAGAGAGTTTCACTTGGTGGAATTGGATGTCCAAGATGATCATGAGGCCTAAAATTTGATCATCAAAGAAAAATATGCCAAAATTAGAGAGCTACAAGACAATAAGGACAGAGCACAATTTGTCATATCCTTCCTTGAACAAGAAAACAAGAAGCTGAAAGACAAACAAGTAATCTTGGAATTAGAGTTGTTGAAGGCAAAGAGGAAAGGCACCAAAGGAAAAGCAGTAATGGCACCTGATAAGTCTGAGCATGGTGAGACTAAAACCACCAATACAATAACAAAAACAAGATGTCTTAAGAGAGCATTAGAGTAGGAGAAACATGAGGCAGAACAACTCAGTTTTGAGGAAAGAATTGCAAAGGAAATCAATGATGACAGAGAAGTGTGGATAGACAAAGTGAAAATCCACCTTGAAAAAGCTCCTCCATTAGGCCAACAAGGAAAATGAGATTCTAAGACACATGGAAAACATATACACCACTATAAACAAGATTTACAACATCAGAATCAAGTAGTTCAAGGATAAACTCAAGCAAACCCTAATCAAGCAAAAGGAGGAGGAAAAACTTGAGTTACTTGTTGATTCCTCCTTGATTCCATAAGACACCTCATCAGCACTTCATCTACCAAATTTTAAAATTTTTGGGCAATTTTTCAAGTTTTTGGGCTTTTTTGCCAATTTTGACAGACTTTTTGCACAGTCAGCCTGCAAAAAGCACAGCGTGGGCCATGCTACGCTTTTTTTTGATGCCTCCAAATGAGAAAATATCTGCAGATTTGGATTCATAATTATGTCTACATCAACTGTTGACTACTGGCACATCAAAAACTGAGCTTTTGACAAGTCGAAAAGGTCAAAAACGTCTCAAAAACACCTTTCTGCCACCTTTTTGAGCCTCTCGCTGCGCTTTTTTACCAGTCTTGGGAGATTTCATTTTTTAGGAGCTTCACTCAACCATTTTCAAATATTGAGCACATTTTTGACAACTAGACTGAAAGAGATTTCCAATGAGCCATCTTGGGCCCAATTTGGACTTTAGGAAGTCACTCAAAATTAAGTTTGAAGGCCCATGTTGTGCTTTCACCAAGCACACTGCGCTTTTTGCAGTTCACTGATTTTTTCAGAATTTTCTAGTTTTTTCAGTTGATTGATGAATTTCAAGGAAATTTACTGATTTAATTGTGAAATTTAAATGTAATTATGTCATAAATAGTTACTAGGGGTAGATACATCATGCAAATATGTAATTTTGGTCAAAGTGAATCAGTTTCATGAATGATAGGGATGAGATGTCTAACCTCCCTAATCACTAGGATTCAAGTTGAGCACTCTGGGGATCAGCTACACAAGTCAGGGATTCGATCCCTGAGGGTGGGAGAAGTATTTTTGGGTATCATTTCCTTTGTCATTGAAAAGGTTGGATGCTGTAGAATTTGATCATTGAACACTATTGTATTTAGACTTTTGGCAAGAAATAACAGACTGAGTTGCATCTATTTTGATGGGATTCCTGTGGTAATGTGATTTAAAATTGTTTCTTCTTAAGTTTTCAAATATTTTAATGTATTTTGATATTCATATTCACACCATCTCTGAATGTAATTGATTCCTAATTCAGAAAGACATAATTCATTAGCTTATGCTATGTTTTGGAGGAATAGTTACAGTTTTGTTTCATCTTCTTCTAATTGAAAAGAATTCATGTTTCCAATGCTCTTTCTAAAACCCTAGTAGTCTAAACCATTCCATCAATATACCTTAATGTATTAAAGTACTAACCTACCTTTCCCCATCAGATCTCTGCAATTTTGATCCTTGTTTTCCCTGACCTAGTTCTTCTCTGACTTATTCACCATCCAAAACCCCATTCAATCAATCAAAACCCTAGTGCTACTATACCTAGCCTAAAATCCTCTTTAGCTAGTCATCTTGGTTGTGATCTTCTACAAAGAGCCGTCTCCTACCTAGTAGGGCTAGCTACTTGGCGAAATATTGGTCAGCGGTTACCTTTGTTGGTCTCTTCTCAGCCTCAGAGATCCAGTGGAGTGATAACACTATGCATCCTCAACATCCTTACCTTTATCACTAGAAATATGCACTATAAACAACACACACCCTTTTCGGCAACTGTGCTTGGCCTGCATATTTTTCACCATTCTAATTGATGTTTATTTCTTCTTACCCTGTAAGACTCTATGTTCCCCATTGTCATCCAAGCAGTCAATATCCTTGTCATAGAAATCTACCATAGTCCTATAAATATATAGCCAATCCATACCCAAAAATCATGCTATATGATCCCAAAGACAATAAATTCAAATGTGTTGAAGTACTCATACCATTCAATTCAAATGCACAAGCTCTTACCCAGTGATGAACTCTCTTATTTGTACCTGTAGCCAACTACACTAACAAAATTTTGCATGCATATCTTTATTCAAACTACACGTATCCACCAAGTTAGGGTTGAAATAATTGTAATTAGATCCAGGGTTAATCAAAATAGAAACAACTTGGTCAGAAAGCTTACCATCCATCTCAGTGATAGACTCCTAATGAGTTGCCTACCTATCATCCAATGTTGCATAGATACAAGGAGTGTTATGCCCAACATCCCCAATAGTCTGTGCCTCATGTACACAGTAAATTTGAGGCCTACCACCCTGGTTTTGTGTACAATCCATTTTTAGATGATCCTTACCACATGTCCAACACTGGAACTACCATGTACCATCACGTCTATTATGTTGTTGTGACCCATGTCCATGTCTAACTACGTTGAAATTCTTGTTAGGTGCAACATTTTCTTTCTCTTCTACATCCCGAGGTCTTGTTATTTTCAGCTGCCATTTACATTTAGCTTTGTCTTTCCCTTTCCAACCTTGCTGAGATTTTTTCGTACACTTTGACTGCTCATAACAGTGCTTCAATTTCCCAATAACTTCCTCAAGTGACCGAGGCTCATCATATTCAATCCGATATCTAAATTACAATGGCAATCTACTGAAAAATATATGAACTTTAGCCTTTTCATCCTTAATATAATGTACATACCTTAATAGCGCCAGGAACTTGGTCGTATAGTCCTCATATTTCATCGATCCCATCTTTAGCTCATATAATTCCTTATCTTTTTTATCATAGTACCTCTCTGACAAGTATTTCTTCCTGAATATTCTCTTGAATTCATGCCAACTCAAGTCTTATGTCCTCATGTCTCTAACCTTCTTCACATATTCCCACCATATGTTTTCTTTCCCTCTGAGGCTGAAGATATTTATTTTTTCCTTCATGTTCTCTGTGTACTCATTCAACTCAAAGAATTTCCTCATCCCTAGTAACCATGCCTCAACATATTCTGGTTTCTTCAAGACCCCATCAAAGGTAGGTGGCTTTGCTTTCTTGAAATCTTCTGGAAAATATCCCCTATTTATCCTCCTAGAAGGATGATAATGATGATGATCATAGTTCTTTTCAGAACCAGAACTAGAGTAAAACATATGTCCATCACCTCTCCTATCCAGAGTATCAAAGAGCCTACCATCTCTAATCATTTCATCTCTGTCTGACCTATGCCCACCATGATATCTACTACCATATGCCCCATTAGTCCTGTCCTCCTGTCCATGGTTGATCTAATGTGATCCCTGTCTCTGCAATTCTGATAAGCTCTAAAGGATTACTACATTAAATTCTTCTTGTTTCTCATGTTCTTGCATGATTATGTCATCATATACTTTGCAACTCCTTATTTCTGCCTCAAGCTTCTCAATGTGTTTGCTAAGTTGAAATAATTCCTAACACAACACTCCTCATCTGATCCATAAGGAGAATCTCATGAACTATAGTATAAACATCTTGTTAGTCATCTTGATCTCTCTCCTACAAGACATAATATGTCAGCTAAACCAAATCATAAACAAACCAATGTACCTCGGTATAATTCAGGGAGGATATCTCATCTGCAAGACCAACCAGATTAGAAGAGTACATGTATCATCATAATCATGACAGTATATAGACATCATCTCAATTCTCAGCTAGTTACCATGCATGAATCCACAACCACAAAATCAAATATATACAATTCATGCATAACAATATATGTACGAAACGCATACATACACCATACATACAAACACTAACATGCATAACTAGTGCATAACCAACATTTACTCATGATAAACACATCCAACATCAATACCATCAACTTTCACATGGTGACAAAACTGCAACCATGACCACCACCATGCATGCATAACATTCACATAAACCACAATCATAGAGAACACATATGCAATCGACATGTATGCATGACCAACAAACTTCCCATCTAGTTCAAGGGGTGAACCATGCTCTAATACCACTTTGTAACACCCTCCTCCCACATTTATCCAAAATAACCAGTCCCTTAGGGTAAACATTTAACAAGAGGCTATTATGACATGATTCAACCTCCTAAGTCACCTTAAGGAAGTGTAACCAATATAGCACAACCAATCTGACCTTCCATGTATACTATAGAGTCTTCAGGAGCCAACCAACCCTTCCAGGTGATCAATGTTAGTATGAATCCTTTGTCGAAGTGTACGAAAAAGGACCACTTTAGCTACGCATAACTAATAGCCCTAACAACAAAAGTGGCTGCCAATATCTTCAGATCTGCGATTAGTTAGACAAGAAAATAGCTGCAAAATACCAGATCTATATATGGAAAGACATTAAGCAGTAAAAACAAGGGTTTGCTCCATATACCAATAGACAAGACAAGAACAATTTTTGAAAGAATTTTTGTATTAATGGGGCACCTGTGAGGAAAACCAGAAGGAGTATCCAATTCCCCTCGGTGGGATGGGTTCTTGGAAGTCCTCAGCACTTCAGATCTAAGATTCTTCTCTCTAGTTGATGTAGAAAACCCAATGCAAAGAGTAGAGCTCAAAGGGAGAAAAATGGCAGAAAATGGTGACCAAGTGTATAGATCCAGAGTGATCTAATAGGCAACAAAAGGTGAAGAATGGTAGGAAAAACCCTCCTATTTATAACAAAATATTGGGTCATTCTAGATCTTGGTGCATGGGTTAACCAGATGTAGATCCACTTTTTATGGAATATTTTATTATATTTGTTGGAGGGAAAAGGTATTTGACTTGGGTCAAATCCCTTAATTTGTTAAAAATAAATAAATAAATGATTTATTTATCTTTTTAAGGAAGTGGTTAGAGGATAATCAAATAAATAATGATTTATTTAATTATTTAAGGAAGTGGTTGAAAGATAATTAAATAAATAGTGATTTATTTAATTATTTGTGGGTGATTTGGTCATATTTAACAAGGAATATCATCTAAAAAAGGTTTAAATGATTATTCCTAGAAAATAATAAGATAAATAAAGGTTTATCTAATTAATTTCTTTGATTTTGGGTTAAACATGGCTGGGAATAATAATTAAATTATGGTTTAATTAATTATTCCATGAGGAAAATCAAACAAATATGGGTTTGTTTAATATTTCCTTTTGGGGTTTCCTATTTTAACATAGTGAAAGTAGTTTTACTTAGGGTAAAACTGGTCTTACATGGTGTACTTGGGTCCATCTAATGATAATAGGTTAGATGACCAAAAAATGGTGTAACAATCAACTCTTGAGACAAATCATCATTTGACTAACCTGGACCCTCAATCACTCCCATGACAAGTCCCATAGCAACGCATGCCAGCGACTATAGACTTTTCCAACTAGTTCTATGCCAACGACCATCGGTTTTGTGCCACTTTTTCAGGGCCAAGACTCAAACCACTACCCAGAACTTCATGAAAATTTCAGAAATGATAAATAACATGGGAAAAAATATACTAATGCAAAATTTGATACAAATAATTGTTCTAAACCCTACTAGCCATGACAGGAATTTCGTCAAACATGTCACAAATAAGTAACCTACAGGTCTTAACAATAGAACTAAGCATATGAGTCTCATACTTATCTGAGATTCATAAAGATGCATTCTTGCCTTATCATAATAGTTTCATTATCATCTATTAGGAAATATATACATTGTATATTCATTTTCTAATCAAAACATGATGAGAACCATACATCAAGTCTGTCTTAAAACATACTCACAACCAACATATAGCCAACAAAAATTGCAAGGATATAATAGCCATACAATCTACATGCAAACCAGTACATTTACATATAAAATACGAAAGAGTGGAATCTCTTATTAATTAAATGCAAAAACCAACCAAGTTTGGGACTTCCACAAACCACTCGACCATATATTGGCTAAACCAAATCTTTCTTTCAACCAATCACCCCCGTGCCATATTCCAAGCATGAATGTGGGAGTCAAAACCAAACAAAACTAGGTTTCCTCAAGCTTTACCACAATCCCCACTAGATGAGTAGGCTCTAAACAAGCATGGATGCCACCAAATTTATATACCTACACTGTGAGGAATTTTCCTACCTCCTAGTCTTTAGGCTTTACCGTATACCCCGCCATTCACCAGTCGAGTATTCCTAGGCCTAATCGAGACTCCACCCTCCAAGATTTACTATATATCCCACCATACACCAGTCAAGGATTATTAGGCTTGATCGAGCGCACACACCTCTAAGATTTACTATATATCCCACCATTCACTATTCGAGGATTCCTAGGCCTATCGAGGCACACAAAATATGGTTTACCACAATCCCAGTCTGATTCAGGGATTCCTTGGCCATTTGTTCTTTCTTTCAGAGAGCACCTCACTCAATTTAGAAACCATCTAGAAATACATCTCAACAAAATACAATATAATCCATGACACCGTGGCTATCAAAAAATGGCAATTCTAGGTTGAAGAACACTATCACACTCGACAAATCCCATGCTAATGAAACCAAGAGAACCAAATACACACATGCATGTCAAATCTAGAAAGTAAATCACACATGCCAATCGATACCTACAAGTAATCCCATTGTAGTTGTTTGATCATGTTCTTCCTTGCTTGATCTTTGCTTCCATTTGCCTTCTTTTTCCTTCCTTTGCTTTCCTTGATCCAATGCTAGAGTGATCCAATAAAACTCTAAGTGTCCAAGAGTGAGAGAGAGAGAGAGACCAAAGAGAGAACTCCAAAATTGAACTGAAAAAAGGTACCAACTAATCCTCATAAGCCTTTTTATTAATGAGGCATCTATTTTGTTCAATTTTCCATTATTTTCCTTTATTTTCCTCCTCACATGCAACATGTGACCTTTCACCTTCCATTTCTCTTATTTTCCATTATTTTCATAAATAAATGCCAATAAATGTCACTTTGCCTTTCCAAAGCCTTTTCCATTGCCTTTTCCAATTTCCTTGGCCATAATAAACCGAATGAACACCCACACTAGGTTTTTTTTCCCAACATTCAGCTTGGAATAAGTGTCCCATGACCATGGTTATTATTTTTCCTTTATTATCTTTATTTGAATGAATTTTTTACCAGAATTGTTACAATGAGCCTAGACCTCATAGCGTTATTGTTACTTTGAGTAGATAACTATATAAGATATCAGAGACAGTCCCGCTTACTACCATTTCTTTGATATCTACTAAGAAATGTATTAAGTTCATCTCCCAGACTAGAAAATGTGGCTTCTTCCCAATTCACTCTCAAAGTAAGGAAAATATGTTGGCCACATCCATCGCCTCCACACAAGGTTCTTCAACGCAATAAAGGAAAATGGTTAAGGTCATGGAAGAATAGAGGGACATCTTCTCCTCACCCAATGGGGTACCTCTGCAATGTAAGGTCAAGAATTCACACAATATGACCCCTAGTGAACCTCTACCCAATGGGAAAATACAACATCTCTCTCTTCTAGAAAATGAGGAAATCAAGTGACAAATCCAAGAGCTACTCCAAAAAGAACGCATTTGACCAAGTTCCTCACCCTATGGATGCTCAATTGTACTCGTCTAGAAGAAATATGGGACTTGATGACTCTGCATTCATCATCGGGCCCTGAAAAAAATCATAATTAGGAACTAATATTTGATATCCCTAGTTGATGACCTTTTTTAGTAGCTCAAGCGCCAAGTAGTTTAGTAAGATTGATTTGATGTCCAGCTACCAAAAATTCCTAATAAAACCAAATGATGTCAAGAAGATTGTTTTCAAGTCCAAGGAGGGTATTTTTTAATGGTTTTCCATGCTCTTTGGTTTGAATAATTCCCTATCAACTTTCATCAGGCCAATGGATGATATCTTGTAGTCTTTCACTAACTCTTTTGAGGTTGTATATGTAGATGATATCATCACCTTTAGCAAGAGTTGGGAAGAACACTTGCAGCATATTCAACTATTCCTTCACACTCTGCGAAAACACAAGCAATGTTCTAACTTGGAAAAATGCTCCTTTGTTATGGACAAGGTCCAATATCTAAGCAACATTATTGATGATAAATGTGTGCATGTGGATCCATCCAAGATCCAAGTCATTCAATATTGGCCGACTCCGATAACTCTAACAAAACTTTGCAACTTCTTAGGCCTTGCTAGATTCTATCGAAGATTCTTGTTGGGGTTATCTTATATCGCTTGGCCCTTAATTTAAGTGACCAAGGGAGAACCAAAGAAAAAAAATTGGTCCGAGTCACATCAAAAATCATTTTATGAATTGAAACATTGCCTTTTATATGTACTAATCCTCACCTTGCTAGATCTGCAACAACCATTTGAGATTGATATTGATGCCTCTAACCATGTTATTGGTGTATTTGTCATTAAAAAATGACATCCAGTGACCTATCACATAAAAACGATCTCTGATAATGTACGAAGATATCTAAGACAACCTGAGTGGGCTCAATGGTTAAGAACTTGTGATTTCTCTTGGGAGGTCACAGGTTCAAAACTGATGGGAGGTATGGTTTTCTATTTCCCATCATGACCAAGCTAGAGGGATAGACGCCCCCAATGCTAGACACCTCAGTCCTTGCGAAAGTCATGAGTTTATGGTATATGTAGCTTACGGGCTACTACATATACCCAGGGAAGTTGTTGTTCCCCATCTAAAAAAATGTACGAAGATATCCATCTATGATAAGAAGATGCATTTCATTATGAAGTCTTATTAGCAACGGAAAAATTATATCATGGGGAAGGATACAATCATCCACATGGATCATAGGTTTCTTCAATTTATGTAGAAACAAAGGAATTTATAGAATGACCACCTCCATAAATTCTCCACATACTTGCAACAATCCATTTGAAAATAAAATATAAGAAGGATAACATCAATCATGTCGCAGGCTACCTTATTTAGCCCCAAGATGTATCATTAACCCCAATTTTCAACTCTAATGGGCATGAGACCTCTATATGGAAAAAAATATGTGAAAATGACTCAAAATTTGTTGCCACATACTAGATTTTGATGGTATGTAAGCAAGTTTTAGACTTCCACCTCCATGACGCACTTTTGTGTTATTTGGGACACTTATGTGTTCCTCCAAGCGAATGTGCCAAGCTAATATAGGAGGAACATTATATTTAGGTAGAAGGGACATTTGGGGTAGAGAATAAAGTTGAAGTATTGTAGAAGCATTTTTATTTGACAAAAATTTGATAGGATGTTCGAAAGTATACCTCGAAAGTATACCAAGTCCTGCATTGTCTGTGCTATTGCCAAACCAACCATTAAGAAGCAAGGCGTGTACACCCCTCTTCATACTCCTAATTATCCTTGGGAATCCATCTCGATGGACTATATGTTTGACCTTCCTTCGGCCAATCATGGTAATTACTATGTTTTTGAGGTCATGGATAGGGTTTATAAGATATCCATTTTGGCTCCCTCCAAGAAGAGTATCACAATAGAAAACACTGCCAAACTCTTATTTGAATAAGTGTGGATACACTTTTGGATCCCATAGAATATCATACCAAATCAAGATAGCAGGATCGTAAGTGAATTATAGTCAAGCCTATGGTCATTTTTGGACACCAATCTCACTCAATCAACTTCCTTCCTCCCCCATATTAATGGCCAAATAGAGGTTGTGAAGAGTGTTGTAACTCTCAGAGACAGATCCTGGTTGTGGGAGAACCAGTGCCCAATACATCTTAATATTGATGGGAATTATTAAAATTAGTGGTTGGAAGGACAGGCTATGAGGGCTTGAAACCAAAATTTATAATTCTGGAAACCTAGACTTCCAAAACAGAATGTCCAAAGAAACTCTAAGAGTTGCAGGGTCTTAAACTAAAGGAGTGATTTGAGGAAAATAAATATGATGGATTTCATACCCAAGAAATTAAGAATATGAATACAACTATTGTAGAAATAATAATGAAAGGTTTAGAATATGTGTGTGAATTTATAGCGTGGAAGAGCGCCATTTAAGGTTTCTTTAAATAATATTTGCAAGTACCTTTAGCTGAGAAAACAACATTAGTAAATATTCTAAATAAAATAATTCAACAGCTTCATTACACTCACACCAAAAGATGAAAAGCATTCATGAAAAATGAAAACAAGAGAAAGGAAACATAACTAAAACTACCCAAATCTAGAATCAAATTGTACTATATTTTTCATAATCCATGAATATTTTATGCTTACAATGCCAATCATGAGAATTGGACTTCCAGCTTCCCAAACCCCTTACAATCGTTGATTTCTCCTTTTATTCCCTTCCCAACCTAAATGTTTAAGAATTGATTACAAAACTAATTGGTAGATAGTTTCATAACTGTCTTTTCATTTTTATAGACAAAAAATCCTTTTGTTGCACAAGACTTATTTTGATTTCAAAATACTTTTATAATTTTAATAATCTTAATATTATATATAATATTAATTTACATCCTCTGTTGTTTTTATTTTTAAAATATATACGTCTCTTTTCTATAGCACAACCTATATAGTTAAATCCTTCGATATGTTGGAAGAAAAATGTCGACGTGGGTCTGGGTGTCTCGTATGAATTAGACTTGCAATTCCTCGAACTGAACACTACCCTCAGGACCACTTGAGTCGGTTTCTGGAAATTATGAGAGGTGATGTCAAAACTAATATGGATCGTTGATCCTTTTGATGGAAATTTGAGGAAACAGCTTATGGCGCCACTCCTTTCAATAATTTTCATGTATTGTTTTCCATCGGGGCCTTGGGGATTTAAGCCAGAACAACAAAAACCATCAATTTCTATGGGATCTGTGAGAAATATAATTGGTGTACTTATTTTAAATATTTTTCAAGGCATTTCAAATCCAGTCCTATGCATTTTCAGGATCTAATGTTGTGACTTCATTCCCTTGTCGATTACTCTTTACAGATCTCGTGGAATGCTTGGAAGACAATAGCGCTCCATTATAAGAAGCACTCAGAATAATATCCATGTCTTGCTTCTCTAGCTTAAATCTATCAAATATTGATTTTGTTGAATTACCATATGCAACTAAAACCATCATAAAATCTTCACTTATTACCTCTTGTAGCCTTGCTGCAAAAATGCAAAGCTTAATATTCCTCCTAGGCTTTGTACCATGTGTTTCCACTTCCTCTGAAGATACCATAAATTTAGAAGATTTTACCAAGCCAAAATTC
Source organism: Pinus albicaulis (assembly GCA_034641835.2). Taxonomy (NCBI): domain Eukaryota; kingdom Viridiplantae; phylum Streptophyta; class Pinopsida; order Pinales; family Pinaceae; genus Pinus; species Pinus albicaulis. The sequence goes on along the minus strand of CM076575.1, from coordinate 397,938,094 downwards.
TTGCAGTCCAAAGCCACAACCGATTGTTGTTACACGGATAAATCCCTATTAAAGACAAGAGTGGTCTCCCTAGAATCCTAAATGAAAACTGGAAACAAACAAACAAAACAATAGCTCTTTCCTTAGCCTATAACCGAAACATGAAACATGTAGTATATGAAGGATCACTTACCTATTAATGAAGTGCTTGTAGAATTCCTTTTAGCTCTTTCCACAAAAAGCTTTCCCTCAATTCCTTATATGCTTTCCGAATGCTTTCCATAAATTATCCATGATTCTTCAAAAGATATTTGCATTGAGAAAAAAAATCAAAGGGATCAAAGCATTTCATGTATGAAATCAAAGGTAAATCAAATCCTTAATCTAGCATACAACATATAATTGAATCAATAATCAATTATAAACCATGAAAGTGATCAAGAAACCTCGCAAATAACATAAAAATAGACGTAATTAGGAAATAACAATTCACTTTGTATTAAATTCAAAAGGGAAAAGAAGCTTAGAACCTAGTTTCCTTGATGTCACAAGATTATTCCAATGGTCTCATTTTCTTCCCTTGATGACAAGCTCTTTAGACCGAAACCAACAGCATGAGTTTAAAAAATCAAGTCTCCCATTCCTTTAGTCCTATGCTGAATTTATAGGAAGGATGAGGAGGTTTCTAGTTCCACTTCTCAAGAGATATGATTCTTAAGAAAGGGATGTTATTTCCATGTACCAAAGGATTAGGAGCAAGTATGTAGTGGTTCAAGGTTTCTGATTTGGGTAAGATTCCTCAACCAAAGCTTATAAAACTTACTTTTTTATTTTTACCTCTGTGAACAGACCTGCGCAGTTTAGAGTGGGAGAAAATGCACATATCTACATTGTTTACAGTTGAAGAAACTATGCATGCACAGTTTTGTTCAGGAAAATTTTGAAAATGATCAAATAGGGGTTTTAAGCAGTGAAAACCAAAATTCCTTTTGTCCCTGGTATTGTTTTACTTCAAGATTCATAGGGGATTCACTTGATACACTCCGTCAGATGGCAAGATATCCAAATTGACAGTCATGGTGACAATTTTTTTGTGTAACAAATTGCCCCCTAAAGTTTAAAGCCAGAAAATATGTTTGATGACTAAAGCACTTTATCATGTCAAAGGTTCGAATTAGAGACCAATTGGTTGAAGACCTGAAAAAAATAATCAAGGATTACCATATCATGATTTCATATAAGCATCATTGAGGTAGGCATTCCCATACTCAGAGTAAACATAACTCGATGAAATAGTAGGGAAATACACAAAGATCCACGTCAAAGGTAGGCATAGTATGGACACAACCATCAATGGATCTATATTTACAATCATGAATATTTAATAACTCCACACAGCCTAGATGGGTGAAACTATACCCAGGGTCTTGATATTCATCTCTCAATGCATAGTATGATTTTAACCATGCGAGTGAATGCCTAGAAGTGAAACATGGTATAAACCACTTGATTACCAGTCAATGATGTGAATCGTTAACAAGTGCAAGAGAAACCACCAATAATGATAATGGTTCTCAAGGTACTCTCAGTATAGTCTATGAAGTGTGAAAATGTGTCTTGAAGTCTAACACTCAAAGAATCATTCGATCAAAGGTCAATGATGGGAACCTGTCGTCGAAGGTGATAAACCTACCATTAAGGCATGCAGGCTTCAAGGTACTGAAAAAGGTTCTAGATCAAATTCCTAGATAATGAGATGAAGCCGATAGGAAGTGATCTGTCACAGGAGGACCTATGACATGAAATTCTATGTCAAGTTTTGAAGAACAATATTTGAAGTGATTCAGGAGTGACTCAGGGATGATCGACGTGATTGAATGTTATGATTAGAAAGGTAATTTTTACTGAGGTAGGACTTCTCTTGAACATATTGGCGACACGACACTTAGACTTGGCAGCATTTGACTCAATTATAATACCCAAAACCAACTAAAGACTTTCAATTAGGCTTGATTAAATGTGAGACAAATGGATTTCCCAACCTAGACACAAATGTGACAGAGTGTCATGTTCAAGAGCTACATATTGCCTTTAATAATAAAAAAACGAATGTTCCTTCCCAATTTTCCCCCACCATTACTTGAAAGTACCTCTTTATTTTTTACACAAGCTTGAGGAGGATAACATGTACTTTTTATATAATCTCATCCTTTGGATGAGTCCTCCAAAGTATTTTTTACTAACCCTAGGAAGGAGTGGTTCGGTCCCGTTGTAATCAACGAGTCCCACACTGTTTAAGTTTTATGATTCCAATGTAGGGTTAACTCGATGTCATTTTCATATTTAAAGAGATTTAAAAGACACAAAATGAGAACTCATGTTGTTTTTTCAACGTAAAATTTTAACGAGCCCGGAGAAAGTAAAAATCGATGTTTTTCAGTTTTAGGGAGCTAGTAGAAAAACATAAGTAAACTCCATTTATTATTTTTCATAAATTTAGTCCCTCAAGCCTGAAAAAGGATAAAATAATGTAGGATAGAACTCTATTGAACATGATTAGTCAACGTATACATTTTTCGTAAATATTCTAATTCATTTCGAAAAAGGGGTAAACTTATACTGAATAGATGATAGTTCATTTAATTTTACGAGTTCAAATAGTAAAGTACTCGACGATATTTTAAGGTTTAGAGAGTCTGAAAAGGGCTTAAAAGAAAACTCAAAGGTTTCACTTTTTCGTAAGTTTTAATGAGTCCAAAAAAAGTGATAAAAGTGTACTCATATGGCTGACTTTAAATTTAATTTACGAGTAGGAAAAGACGGAAATAACTTGAAATTTTCATATTTTTATGAGCATGAAAGATAGCAAAAGAATCTTGGGATTTTCATGAGTTTAATGAGTCTTGAAAATAATAACGGAAATGGACTCAAAATAGGTTTCATTTTTATATAAGCTTGAAACATAGGCAAACTATGCTTGAGAGTGGTTTCATTTGTACAGAAGCTTGAAACATAGGAAAAATGTGCTTGAGATAAGTTTCAATTCCCCCCAAGCATAAACTGCAATTTCTTTCTATCTAACGAATTAAAATTTTTTAAATTGGCGCATGCAATTTCCAAACTTCTCCCATTAGAAGAGAGGCACAAAAAAGAAACTTCCTTTTAGAGGCTTTGAACTTTCCATTGAGATTCCTTGTTTCGCAGAGCTTAGGTTCCATTTCATGCATGTGTAGTCAAGGAACTGGTGACCCTCGGTCATGAAAATACTCGAATCAATACCGAAAAACTCACTCTGCATCTAACCATTTATTGTGTCACATATCTAGTAAAGGAAATTAAGTTCAATGAATTTATATTTGGTAAACCTCCCATCTAATCTCGATGTGTGGAGCAAAGTGTGTGCCCTTGTGGCTTCCTCTCTTGTTGCTTTGTATTTTCATTGACTTTGAATAACTTTGATAGTGGATAGTTGATGGAATTTGATAATGTGTATATAGTGCTAGATAGGGCCTTCAACCAAGAATTTTAGTTAAATAACCTCACCCATTTTGGCAAAAGTATTTTTCTATTTTTAACCAAGAAAAAAATATAAAAATATAATATATGACATCAAATAGCCCCCATAAGCATGAGAAATATTCCCTTTAACATCATCCTTTTCATGTCCAAAAAATCGAAAGGGTTTTCCTTTATGAAACAGTATCTTAGGGAGAGGAGTAATGTTATTACGACACCTTCACACCTTCCATTGCTTTTGAAATATGTGAAGCATAGATATTTTTCTCTGCAAATTTGGTTCCTTGATAAAATCCACTTTTAAAATCTTTGACATTTTATTTGTGCTTAACCAAGTTACAACAAAGAGGATGATCTTACACATTCTACACATGTACAACTCCAAGCATCCATGAACATGGGATTATAATATCCCATATGTTCAAAACAGCTACAACAGATCACTCCATGGTTCAATTGGCCACAAACCCTTTCAAGTTGGCTTGGGATTTCAACCATTATGTCTCATTGATGTCGCATTACCCTTGAAACTATATATAGGAAGAATCTACACATGTTCATTCTGAAGCCAAAATAGATACCAAGTTTATTGAATTAATTCATGACATCTGCCAGTGGTTCCATGATATATTTTAAAAATCCAATATTAAGTACAAACAACACCTTGATTAACAGTAGGTTCTACACAAGTTTCAAGTGGGAGACAAGGTTTGTTGAATTTTCAAAAGGAATGCCTTGTAGGGGGCCATCAGAATATTTTACCACTCCATTATGGACCTTACACCATCACCAGGGCTATGGGTGACAATGATTTTGAGCTTAGTATCACCCATTTCCTTGGCTTTCACCCAGTGTTCAATGTGGACCACCTTCGGAAATTAATAGGCCACAATGGATTAGATCATGGACATAGATTAAGATCACTCACCAGTAGAGGATCCAATTGTATCAGGTTATTAAAGCAGCGCAACTCCTAGACCAAATCATGTGGTTCACTTGGGGCCAAGTTTAGCAGAAGTTTCCCCACCTCATGGAGGAACTCAATGAAATGGATGACATTGCTTCTTATGGGGAAATTACTAATCCATGTGGATATAAGTGGCTACCCACCTATTCCATTAATTCATAGCACAATTTTCTATTTGGAATTTAATTTTCTATAGTTTTTAGGTATTAAAATTTCAGACCTCTTTTGAGGCACTAAATGGTGTTTTTTGGGGAAACAAACTGAGGATAATTGTTTCTCCTCGTCGAAATTTCAAAAATGTACTTCTAAAATAGACCATTTCAAGATATATAATTCATGCCAAATAGAGGTTTCATGCCAAAATTATGACCTCGGTAAGTTGATGTTCCAAATTACACCATGTTGTAATCACGATTGTCGTTAGACAAAAACCCACAGGCATTAGTCTCTGCTACAATCACCAGAGTTAGGATCCACGAGAGGTGGTTAGTCTATGTCGCGAAACACACGGGGAGCATTGAACCCAATGTCCAACAATCTCCCCACAACACGAGCCAGGTGAGTTTTGAACTCGAGACCTGTCGCTCTGATACCACTTGTTGGAATCACGATTGTCGTTAGACCAAAACCCGCAGGCATTAGTCTTTGCTACAATCGCCAGAGTTAGGATCCACGAGAGGCGGTTAGTCCATGTCGCGAAACACACGGGGAGCATTGAACCCAATGTCCAACACACCATTGGGGCCCATAGGCTTTGGCACTTCATCTCCAAGGGTTCAGTTTTTGGATGTTTAGGGTTTCACAGTGCTTATTTATGATAAAAAGGCCTCCGAGCCTCATTATAAGACAATTCAATGAAGGTGTGTAACTGTCACATATTTTCTCAGAGACAAGTTACCACCATTCAAGCCAATATGTTTTCATTCTGCATGTATACAGTTTCAACATTTTCCATTTATTAATAAAATTCAAGTTTCATTATATATCTATGTTTTGGTTATAAATATGTATGTAATTTTTTCCCTTCATAAATTCATATCTCTCTAGGAATACTTACATATCATTGGATACTTGATTTAAGAGCATCACATCATATGGCTCCTTGACAATATTTGCTTCCTTCTACACCCCATTCCAAAATTTCACAAATTGCACTCAAAGACTCTACTTAGCTTAAAGCCCTGGGTTTAGGCACTACGCAGTAGACCATTGGGTGCATTAATAATGTACTCTTTGTCCCCAAGATATTTGCAAATTTTTTATCCATCTATCAAAATTTTATCTTTGGTGATGGGAAAATAGTTGAATTTTCTCCCAATTAGATATTTACTCGAGAACTACATGATCCAACAGTTGTTGTTGTTATTGGTTAGGTTGATCATTCCTCTAGATTGTATAAGTTTGTTAGATTTCAACATTCCTTAGTTTCTTATTTCTTATATCATGTTGATTCTTTTAGTAGGCTTTGGCATGAAATATATTCCATCTAAATTGTAAATATTTGCAGTAGATGTTCACTCAAAATTTGGTTTCTGGTCTTCCAAATTTTTCTTATATTGATGGGTGTGTACATTTTGCGCTCTTGGAAAAAAAACAACAATATCTCTTTCCTAAAGAGATAGATTTAAGGGAAATTTCACCTCCTTAGTTGGTTCATAGTGATTTAATGACATTTCCAATTCTATCTTTTCCATGGGACAATTGTGCACCAACCCTTATTGATGATTTATCGTGGCACTCTTTGGTGTACTTCCTCAATTACAAGAGTGATTTTTATGCAACATTAAAGAAATTTAAACCTTTTGTTTAGAAATAATCATAATTTTCCATTAAGTATTTATGCACTGATAATGGAGGGGAATATGTCCATAAGGCATTTCAACAATTTTGTAAATAAAAAGCAATTCTTCATTAACCCTTTTTTCCCTACACCCTTCAACAACATCGTAGTGCTGAAAGGAAGAATCAAACACTCAAGGAGATGGAAAATTTCGTGATTCAATCCAAAAACATGGCACCTTCTTGTTGACGGTGCTAGAAATCTGTTGACGAAGGGGGTCTCCCTGGTATGAAGTTTCAATTAGACCTCACACCATTTGGAGTAGGAGCCCCAACTAGAAATTATGGCTGGTTGTCATTATCTTTAATATTTTCCTTGGTTGCAATGAACGACACTGGAGAAATGCATGCACTTTTGAGATAAGAAAGTAAGTTAGCCTTTTTTTGTATTCATTTGTGAATTTTATGATGGTTCTTTCACAGAAGGAAATCAAAGTGATTCTTTAAGAGAAAATTAATGGTACTATCCTAGTAAATAAACACACATATATCTGAAATAATCATAATTAATCGTATGAAATAGTTCACAAAGAAACCACGATCATGAAATAAAAAGATACAAGATTCAAAGAATCATACTAAATCCAACGAAATAGTTCATTTTCATTAGTATGAATTAAGACAAAAATATATCATAAACAATTAACGAATAGTCTCACAAACATTCACAACATATGTATTACAAGTGTGTTGGATCCAAGAGCTTCAAACTATTGAGTGAAAGTTCCAAGATACACCATTACAAATATGCAACATTTGTTCCAATATTGGAACTTTAAGCAACTACTTGCTTCTCAAAAGCCTATTCTTCTGTCATATGCCTCGCTTGAGAAGCCAAGGTTAAAAGTACAAATTTCGTTTGCTTGAGGCATGAGGTTTTATTTATAACAAATTAGGTGAATCTTCACCTCCCATGTGACTCTTGACCTCCCTTATGACTCTTGAGATCCCACTATGACTTTTTGAATTCCTATGTGACCTTTCAACTTCTACATGACTTTATAACTTTATAGTGAATTTTAAATTTTCTCATTTTTGAAGATTACATAATTACATTCCACAATGATATGGAAAAACACATTGACATATATGACTTTGTAATGAAATTTTGAGAAGCCATGATTTAGCGGCCATGACATAAGACTTCATTTCATCAATGTCAATCTCTTCTCCTTGCTACTATGACTTCAATTTCTTCATGATGGATATTTTCTTGTTCTTCATCTTCACCCTCCAAGGTGTCTCGATGAATGTTAGAAATTTCCAAGTAACCATGAGTTTCCATCCTTTTTTCTTGGTCCAATATTCCTTCATATCCTACATGATGGTTCTTCCTTTTGCTCCTTGTTTGCAAGGTATTTCTTGTAGTCTCTCCTTGATGACCTCCCTTGAGGATGAACTTGCAATGTTTCAATGATAACACCTATAGAAGGATTCCACTCATGACAAGCCAACATAAATCTATAAACCATCTATTCCACCTTTTCTTTCTCATGGAATATGTTGACTGTGTTGAGGCAACAAACAAGGTTTTGAGAGAAAAAGGATGATAATTCATAGATGATGGATATAGGTACCTAGGGATGATCATACTATCATATGGAACTACACAATGCGCAATAGGAGGTAATATAAGACAAGGTATTGTGCAATGAGGGGTTTTATTGATCAGTAGTAAAAGGCTAGTCACTATAATTGTGCAATGTGTAATGATCGAGGGACAGGATTAGCTAATTTTGCAATTGAGGGGCTAAATGACCTATAATTGACCTACTACTCACTATAACTATGCAATATGCATTAGGGGGGCCATCGGATGAAGGGATTATGAAATTGGGAGTGTTATGGAGGCAGGGAGGCAAGGTTGCACATTTTCATTACGAAGTGCGCAGTAGTTGAAGAGGAGGCTTGGGAGATTACGCAGTTGGGAAAGTTAATGATACAAGGAGGCTCCATTTTCTACTACAAATTTGTAATTCACAATTCAGGGCAAGATAGGACAAGGTACTATGGAGTTTATGGATTTATTGATGCAGTGAGGAATGCTTTCTCACTATGATTACGCAATGCGCATTTCTGGAAAGACGTAGGTAAGGGATTGTGTATTTGAGAAAGTCAAGGATTGAGACGGGCTTGACTGTTGACTAAGATTGCACAATGTGCAATGGAATCCTAACTGAGCAATTGTTGTGCAATTTGCAGATGCAGGATGCAAGGAATGAGCATTGGAATTGTGTAATGCTCAGTTCTTGGAGGTAGATACTATGCAGTGCACAGTTCCATGAGGAAAGGATGATTCACTATGACTTAAGACTACATAGTGTGCGATTAAGGAGGGATAAAAGGTGGCAAGTTGCACAAACATTGAAATGCATGAAAATGATTGTGGCAATTTACACAGACATTGAAAGCTTTGAAAATGAATAAGTGTGGGATTAGTGAGACAAGAGAGAGAAATACATGCAAACAAGTCCTGGAAAAGTGATCTCACACTCGTATAACATCAAAACAAGCCAATATAATGCACAATACCCAAAATCAAAATGCATACCTTGAAACGACAACAAAGCGACACTTATTTCTAAGTCCGACAATTGAAACAAAACTTTCCAACACTTAGAATACAAGTTACGACAAAAGTGTCAATTGAAACCAGAAAGTGCGCTAAATTGTGGGAGTGTCTAGTGCATATTCTTATGATATATGTGTTAGATCAACTAATGCAGAAAAATGTGCTAAAGTTTCCTCTAGTGTTGCACCAAAGTGCAACACATGCAAGAGTACAAATGGTTAAAAGCAACATTTGCGACAATAAGAAAAAGTGAAAATAACACTTGCAAAAGCTAAAGAAAGTGAAAGTGACACATGCTAGAGAGAAGAGAAATAAAAAACGATGGTCACAAAATGAAAATGACACTTTTGAAATCAAAAGGTGCACAAAAGTGACAGTCGAGAAAACTCAATGGGAAGATGATACAATTTCCCCTACAAGTGAGAGATATTGTCAAATAATGTTGCGCAGTGACTATGGGCATGGATTGCATAGTGTAACTATCCTAAGAACTGTCGGTAGGGGTTGTGCAAGGGATATGAGTTGTGCAATTCCTATTACCAAGGATTGCTAATGCATTTCTGCATAGGTAAACATTGACTATTGATATTGCAATAAAGAGGTGTGCTTGCGAATGGATCGAAGGCAAAGCATGTGTAAGCAAGTGACTTTGGAAGTTAGAATCTCATAAGAAAAGTATCAACCAATCATGAAGTGACCTTGAACAACTTGAGGTGACATATCATGAGATCATAAGTAGGCTCCAAAATTCAAGTGTAAGAAAAATTTGGAGGGTTTTATTCGCAGTGAAAACACTTCCTTCTTGGCCAAATTTGTTATTTTTTCTAATTATATTCAAAATATGATGCCTCATAAGGCACTTTAGCATACGATTCCAATGGAATATTGGACACATGAGAAACTTGATGTCTCTTCTTTCACAATATTTTGTAGTCCCACTTGGGCATTAATCTTAGATGAAAAGTGCAAAGCCATGAAAAACAAAAGTCACCAACTAATATTTGTTGGATATTGTGAGGACATGAAGGCCTGTAGGCTCTTTAGTCCTACCTCTAAGCAAGTATTGTTTTGAAGAGATGTTCATTTTGATGATACTACTAATTCGAGATTTTCTTCTCCTCCATCCTCAACTTTATTGTTGACAATGGTTCTAACCATTGTGATGGTTTTGTAGATATGGAGGATGAGGAATTTTTTGTTGAATGTCCTCACTTAGAAGTAAATCTAACAACAACATTGTTAGAACCTAAGCAATGAAATCAAGAAAAACTTGTTAAAAACAAATGTTAAGGAGGAGCCTTCACAATAGAAATTATCTTGATAGATGACATTACGACATTATTGATTTCAGTGTTCTTGCCTCAAATTAGTCACAGTCAGGAATAATCGATATTTTGGTTCATTCCATTTTAGAAGATCTACGGTAGTTTTCAAATGTTATTGGAATACTTGAGTGGAAGCTACCATGATAGAATAGTATTCGTCTTTGATGAAGATTCATACTTAGGATCTTGTTCCTCTTCCCAGTGGACATAACTTGATATGTCGAAGTGGGTCTATAGAACCAAATATGCTATAGATGGATTTGTTTACAAACATAAGGTATGTGTTGTGGAAAAGGGATTTTCATAGGTTGAAGGAATTGATTATTCTGAAACCTTTTCCCCTCTTGCCAAGATGGATCTTATACCTCTTGTACTTTATCTAACTATCTCCCAAGGTTGGTCAATTTACAAGATGAGTGTAAATTGTGCTTTATTTCATGAATATCTACACGAGAATATTTAAATGGAGAAACCTCTTGGTTTTTTGTAAGATCATTCACTTGTTTGCAAACTTAAATGTTCCTTGTATGGTATTAAACAAGCCCCTGGAGCTTAGTATGAGAAGATGGATAGTTTTCTGCTTAATTCATGGTTAGACCATTATCATTATGATCCTATAGTTTAGATTAAGAGACAAGGCTATGATTTATTGATTTTGGTTTTGTACATTGATGATTTGATCCTCACAGGAGTTCTTCATCTATGATTAAGAGTGTTAAGGAAGCCTTGATGGGATAATTTATTATGACTGGCCTTGGTCTACCACATTATTCTCTTGGATTTCAAGTTCACCAGTACTTAGAATAGATCACCAACTTCCAACAAAAATATGGCTTGATTTAATTCAACACTTTTGCATGGCTAATTGTAAGCATGTGCCTACTCATTTTAATCAAGCGTCACTCTTACTACCAATTGTACCTCACCACAGGTGGATCCCACTTTGTATTGACAACTAGTTAGCAGTCTACTCTATTTGACTCGCACCCAACCTAGAATTTCTTATGTGGTAGTGCTAGTTTCTCGATTCTCCAAGGATCCTCATAAGAGTCACTTGAAATCCTGAAAGCATATGTTGAGATATATTTAGGGGACTTCGAGTTTCGGAATTCAGTATATTATTGGTTCTTTTGAGATTGTGGCTTTCACAGATTCTGACTAAGTTAGATCAATAGATGATCACAAGTCTACCTCTAGTTTTCTTTTGTTTACCTTAGTTTTTCTCCTATTTATTTTTAGTGTAGGGAACAACCAATGATTACATTATATACGAAAAAAGATAAGTACCAAGTTGTAATTCTCACAAGTTAATAAGTTCTTTGGTTGTGACAATTATTGACCTAAGTTTGGCATTCAACAGGATCATCCTACTATTCTATATGGTGTGATAATAAAAGTGCAATACATATTTCTAGAAATCACATGGAGCATCAGAGGACCAAACATATTGAGATCCACATGCACTTCATTCACCAACTTTTCTAAGATGGTGTTTTGAGCCTAGAATATGTTCCCACCAAAGATCAAGTTGTATATATTTTCACAAAGTTTTTGGCATCACCAAGGTTTATTTAGTTAGGATTTATTCTTGGAGTGAAGAAAGTTGTCCTTAGGGGTCATCTTGATTCCTCCTTCCTTAATATCCTTCATTCATTCTCTCCTTTTTTCATGTACTCCCTTTTTTTTTCTTTTTTTTTTGGGAGGGGGGCGGGGGGGAATTTTTTCTATGGGTTTTTCTGCTTTTCATCACTTATGACAGGTTGTACATGGACACCTAATTAGGCCTCATTTTTGGGACCCATTATTTGTTTTTTTTAATTCCTTCCTATGTTTCGCTTATGGGTGGCAGGTTGTTATATTCCCAATAAAGAAGCTTTGGAACTCGTAAGCTTACGTGATGTCCTTGTATATTGTGTTGTATGACTTATATTATAGCTATTGCTAGAAGCTTCCATTGCTCTTATAAATTAGATTATTGTAAACCTTTTTACTCAAGTAATGAAGTGAATTTTCATTTTTTTCTTTCCTCATTGAAGGTCTTTTGAGTTTTTAGTATGATCCTTGGGTGTTTTTGCACACTTATAAGGATTTCCATAGTTCCAATCACCATAGACCTATACAAATACCTGTACTAGAAGTAAAATACTAAATGGGATCGAGTGTTTTATTCTATCTTTAGTAACTCCGCGTATTTCCCCTTTTATCTGAGGAGAGAAATTTCCAATATTATAGGAAGGCAAAGAAATTTCCTTTTGTTTTTTCTACTTCACATGCTATATCTTGTATCAAAAGGATCTTTAGTTTTAATTGAGTAATCAAAATTTTGATTGATAATTTTTTGTGGGAACCCTCTACCCCAATTACATTCATGGAAAATAAATTGTGATTTAACATTTTCGGAGACACACCTTGCTATAAGGCCCCCCTCAATATTATGTTGTTTACCTTCTACAATTTCTTTCCCGTCCTTTTTTTTTTTTATGACACGAGGATTTTTTTATCTACTACACAATGTTGAAAAAAATCTAGTGCTATTCCTCCTTTTATTTATTCAGCTCTCATATTTTAGTCTCATTTCATAGGTCTTAAATATAGGGTTTTATTTTATGTATCCTACCTATATTTTATAAACATAGAACTCGATGGGCTAATTTCTAAAGTGCTACTCTTAAAAAAAATATTTTTTCCTTCCTCTTTTAAAGAGACCAATGATCCTCTTAATAGGGACTCTACTATAAATTTCATCAAACTACATTTTATGGGTCTCTTATAGAGTGTGAGGTTCGGTATTTATTTGTTATCACTTTAAGCCGCAATTTGTTTGTATTCCACATTGTTCTTTGATACTTTATAATTCTTAAAGAAAGGAGTGGAGGGTTTAATAGATGGAGTCAAGTCTTTTGATTGTGCTACCATGAGTTTATCAAGATCATCATGTACCATGTCCCAATTTTGGAGAACTTCATTATCCTAATCTTTGTATAATATTGTTATTGAATCCTTATCTTCTTTCGCTCAAAATTGAGACTTGTTTCTTTCCCTTTAATGCCATATCTTCAAAAACCATAAGATTTTTTTCTATATTTTCCATGGTCATATTTCTTTTTATATTTTTCGTTGCTTTGAATGTTATGAAACCAACTCACAAAATAGATGAAAATATAGATCAACGACTTAGAAATCAACCTCTTAAAGGGGGAAACCTCCTTTACATTACATAAATGAACAATTCTTGGATGATACAAAATGACAAAACCTCATTTCTATATATAGGAGTCCAATGGGTCACAATATATTCCTAGTCGACATAACAATAACAACGTAAGGGCACAACAACAACAAAATTGGGCTTTTATGGGTCACAATAATAACAATATGAGGACTACATGGGCACAAAAATAACAATAAGGAGGCTATACTAACAATAACAATAAGGGGATACACTATAATTATGGGGACCTAGCATGCCCCTCTCCTCAAAACAAATGTTGTCCTCGACACTTGAGTAGTTATGGATGCTTCTATATAAAATTATCATCCTCCCATGTCGAATCTTCAGCGGGTAACTTATTCCACTTGAAATTAGAGGAAATTTCAAGTTAAAAGTGGCCTCCTAAGGAAAAATAATAAAATAATAGTTAAAATAATAAAATTAGAGTTATAAATTTCAAAGGGAAAAGAAGAAAACTACATTTTTTAATTGTATTTTTAGCTTATCTCCTTATAGGTTTACTCAAATTTCAAGTGTAGACACTCGTTGGATGCGAAATTAAATTTCGCATCCAATGGGTAACATCTTGCATACTTTTGAGAAGACCCACATTGATAAAAAAATTGAAGATACATTAAAAAAAAGGGTGTTCGATACACTTTTTTAATGTACCTTCAATTTTTATCAATGTGGGTCTTCTCAAAAGTACGCATGATGGGTACTCGTTGGATCCGAAATTTAATTCCACATCCAATGAGTGTCTACACTTGAAATTTGAGTAAATGTATAAGGAGATAAGTCAAAAATAAAATTTAAAAAAAAAAAAAAAAAAAAATTGTTTTTCTTTTTTCCCTCCAAAATATTTACATGTACCTATTTTTAAAATTAAAGGATTTTGATTGGTTTACATATTATGACATGGAATTATATGAAAATTTCATGGGCACTTTTAGGCTAAAATTTCCTTTAATGTGACATACTCTGAAATTGATCGATTTTGTAGTTGTAGGGTTCTTGTTTCTGTGATTGCTTCAGGTTCCAATATAATTTTTCCTTCTTCATTAAGTTCTAGCAATATTGTTTGAACTGGGAGATCGTCACCTATAACCTTCTTTAAGCATGAAACATGGAAAACTGGGTGCACTTGGGAAGATGAAGGAAGCTCCAATTTGTATGTCATAGTACCAATCTTTTGCAACACCTTGTAAGGACCATAATACTTTGGTGATAATTTATTATCCTTCTTAGCTTGCTTGAGAGACATTTTTTTGTACGGTTGTATCCGTAAAAGTACCCAGTCGCCTACATCAAAACTTATTTCATTGCGATGTTGATATGCTTGTTGTTTCATTCAATTACATGCCAAACTGACGTTATCCTTTAAGAGTTGGAGAACTTGTTGTTGATGCTCAATGTGATCTTCCATTGCTTGAACCTTATAATTTTCTCTTAAATATGATGTGATGGACGATGGATGATATCCATAAAGTGCCATAAATGGGGTAATTTTGGCTGCAGTATGGAAGGAAGTGTTATACCACCATTCAGCCAGAGGTAACCACTTCACCCATTGTGTCTATTTATCAGATACAAAGCAACGAAGATATCCTTCCAAACATTTGTTCACTATCTTCGTTTTCCCATCATATTGAGGATGATATGATGAGCTATGATCTAATTGAGTACCCAAACAAGAAAATAATTTCGTCCAAAAATTTCCTGTAAAAATGGGATCTCTGTCGCTTACAATGATCTTTGGGTTTCCATGTAGCTTTTGAATTGTTTCCATAAATGCAGCAGCAACTGTACTAGATTTAAATGGATGAGATAATGCACAAAAGTGTGCATACTTGGCAAGTCTGTCAACTACCACCATGATGACAGTCTTTCCTTCGGACTTGGGTAAACTTGTGATAAAATCCATTTGAAATATCCTCCCAATGTTGACTTGGAATAGATAAAGGCTGTAATGGACATGGGTTCTTAATTTTATCAACTTTATTTTGTTGGAAAACCAAACATTTTGCCACAAACTTTTGAATATCAGATTTAATTCCATCCCAAAAAAACTCCGTCTTGACCCTGTGGTAAGTTTTTAAAAATCTTAAGTGCCCTCCTAAGGGAGAGGTGTGCAATTCCAAGAGAATATTTTCTTTGATTTGGGAATTCTTACAAAGATATAAGAAATATTTGTACCATAAATGAATCATTTTTCCAACTCAAGGTTTCAGATGTACTAGGATCTTGCTCCAAATTTTGAATGAATGTCCACACCTCTTCATCATTCTTCCATTCATCCCTTGCTTCGTTTATGCACTCATGTTGGATAATAGAAATGGCACAAAGCAATGCTTCCACATCCTCATCCTTTCTTGAGAGTGCATATACAACATTTTGCTTCTCTTTTTTATAGATGATTTCAGAGTCATAACCCAACATATGTGTGACCCATTTTTGCTGCTCTTTTGAAGATAATATTTGTTCCAAAAAGTACTTAATACTATCATGGTATGTTTTTACCTTGAATTCTCTTCCCATTAATTGAGATCGCCATTGCTTTAGTGCATGTAGTATTTCCAACATTTCCTTCTCATAAATAGGTTTCTTTAACTATTTTTCTTTAATTAGATTACTTTCAAAAGAAATGGGTCTTCCTTATTGCATTAAAACCACAACAATTCCATTTCCTGAGGCATCACATTCCATAGTAAATGCTTTTGCGAAGTCTGGCGTAGCTAAGACCGGTGCTTGGCACATTGCCTCTTTAAGATGTTTAAAGGTCTTAGTTTCTTCTAGAGTCCAAGAAAATGCATCTTTCTTAGTAATTATGTTAGAGGCGCTTATATTCTCCCATAATTCTTAACAAACTTGCGATAATACCCTGTTAACCCCAGAAATCCTCGAATATGCTTTATGGTTGTGGGGATTTTCCATTCCTTCATAGATTTAATTTTGTTAGGGTTTATCTTAACACCCTCGTGAGATACAATATGACCCAAATATTCCACCTCTTGTACTCCAAAGAAACATTTGAAGTTTTTTGCATATATTTGTTTCTCCTCCAATAGTTTGAGCACCCTGTCAACATGTTGAACATGATCCTTCCAAGACTTGTTTTATATTAGTATATCATCAAAAAATACTAACACAAATTTTCTAAGGGTTTGAAAATGGAATGCATCAAACCTTGAAATGTGGAAGGTGCATTAGTAAGGCCAAAAGGCATGGCCGAAAATTCATAATGACCCTCATGAGTTCTGAATTTTGTTTTCGAAATGTCTTCAATATTCATTCTAATTTGATGATATCCATAACAAAGATCCAACTTGTTGAAGTAAATTTCTCCATCTAATTCATCCAATAATTCATCAATGACTGGGACGAGAAATATAACTTTAATAGTGATCTTGTTTAGCTCCCTATAATCCAGACACATACGCCATGATCCATCCTTCTTGTGCACCCATACTATTGGAGCAGAGAAAGAACTTTCGCTAGGTTGAATTATACCATCCTCTAGCATTTATGCAACCATACATTCAATCTCACGCTTTTGAGCATAAAGATATATGTAAGACCTCATGTTTGGGGGAACACTTCCTAGAATCAAATGAATAGCATGATCATGATCACGAATAGGTGGCATTCCTTTAGGAGTCTCAAACACCTTGGAATGATTGTCCAGTACTTTTTGGAGATCTAGAGAAACATACAATTTTGATATTTGAACCTATAGTGAGCATAATTGTGCAATTACACCTCATTTTTATTTCTTCGGAAGCTTTGTCATGACATTAGAGTTGATTATATTTCTCGACTTCCTTGCGATACCCCTAATTAAACTTCCTTTCCTTCCAGAAAAAAAATTCAAGAAAAGTTCTTGAAAATTAAAAACTATCGTCCCCAAAGATTGTAACCGTTGTACTCCTAGTACAACATCAGCACCACCCATTGGAATGGAGAGCATTGGACTATTAAATACATATTCCCCTATGGTTAGCTTGATATTATGGCACTTTCCAGTGCAATTTATATTTCATCCATTTGCAACCATCACTTGACACTCTAGTGTTGGGTATAGGAAGCAATTCAATTCCTTGGCTACCTTACAATGAAGAAAATTATGGGTACTACCCGAATCAATCAGAATTATTACATTTTTCTTCTTGATATGTCCTTCTATCTTGAGAGTTTAAGGAGTGGTAATTCATGCCAATGCATTACAAGATATGGTCGGATTCATTTATTATTCCTCTAGGTTTGGTTCTTGGTGTATATCCTCTTCTTTTGAAGTTTCTTGTTCCTTTTCTTCCTCCTCTTCACAATCTATGTAAAATAATTTCTTCTCAACACACTTATGACCTTTAGTGTATTTACTATCACAACTATAGAAAATCCCTTTTGCTCTTTTTTCTTCCAATTTTTGTGGTGTCAACTTTGTAGGTTGTGGAATTCTAAGAGTAGCAACACTTCCATCTTTATAGATGTGAGTGGTAGGCTTCCTTGTTGCCATAATTTTGCTTTCAATTTTTCTTGCCAATATGAATGCCTTCTCCAATGAATCAGGTTCCCAAAGGTGAACCTCATTTTGGATGTTATTCGTTAAAGTCCCCATGAAGAAATAAATCATGTGCTCCTCTGGAGTATCCTTTACCCTTATATTCAATTTTTTTAAGCCCTCAATGTGCTCCACCATTGAACCTTTTTTTTTTAGATTTATCAATTGGCTAAAGAAGGTGTTGCTCTTTACATCCTCATAATGTGCTATCATTTCCTCCATAAAAATTGACCAAGTGACAATTTTTTTACGATATCAAAGCCATCGATACCATACAAATGTATTGGGTTCTAAATATAAAGTTACAATACGTATCTTTAGTGTGTTTTTCACATTATGGAGATCAAAAAATTGCTCCATTTGTAGTATCCATGTTACGAGATCCTTTCCATCAAAACTCCTCATATCGATCTTTGGAATATGGTGGGTCTTCAATCCAACATTAGAGTTTATGAAATCATGATTACCATTTATTTTTTTCTCATAATGAGTTTCCTCTACTACATTTTCTCCATTACGAATCATTTCTTGTAACAACTTTGTAAAACCTTCCATGTCTGCTTTTATTTTATCTTCTATACCATCAATATTAGCTTCCATGCCATTCTTCAAACCATCCATTTTAGCTTCCATGCCATTCATCTTAGCTTCCATACATTTCTTCAAACCATCCATTTTAGCTTCCATTTCATTTTTGGTTACTTTTTGCGAGAGCGACATTTGTTGCACTTGGTCTCGTAATTTTTATATATCATGTTGCGCTTATTTATCTTCATGCGTCATAGTAGAGCTTTCTGAGGACTTAATGGATGTCTAATTATTTTTGGGAGGAATTTTAGGATCCAATACTTATATCTATGCTTCAATATGCCCTTGGAATCACTTCAAACTTCTTTTTCAAACAAAAGTTATAAAATTTTTAAAAACAAATACACACCTTCTTGATTTTTAGGAGGTCGATACTAAACCTGAATTATCTATGTGATTTCGAATCTTCAATATCTGAATTTCTGTCTTTTAGTATCCATCTGATTCTTCTTTCCAATATCACAAGTCAAACCTACTTTGGATTCTTCAAGAAAAAGTTATGCCTCGTCTCCCACAAAGACCTAATTATGGATTGGTTCAGTAGAGCGAACTTGTATTGCGTGCCACATGTCACTGTTTCATCCTTAGAATTTGAAATCAATACACAAGAAATTAAAGTTCATGCACACTTGGCCATTTTTTATAGAATTCCAATCCAATGTCTGAAACGAAAGTTATGATGATTTTCCCTCGACAACCTACTTGAGATGAAATTCTAGAGCCTACAAAAACCCTAAATTCCTTAGATCATATCTTTGAAAATATAGTGAACAAAGATATGAATTTTTTAGACAAAGTTCCTCAGGATTTCGGCTCAAATAGTATTTATTTATTTTTATTTTTTTTTTTTTTTTAGATTTTGAGCCTTCGTAGAAAAAAAATTATAGAGAAAATTCCAAGATGACCTATTTTCGATAGTGAAACCCTAGAATCCAAAGCTTTGATACCAAATGTTATGAAACCAGCTCACAAAATAGAAGAAAATATAGATCAACTACTTACAACTCAGCCTCTTCAAGGGGGAAACCTCATTTACATTACATAAATGAACAATTATTGGAAGATACAATTGACAAAACCTCCTTTCTATATATAGGAGTCCAATGGGTCACAATATAATCCTAGCCGACATAACAATAACAATGTAAGGGCACAACAATAACGATATTAGGCTTCTATGGGGCACAATAATAACAAGATGAAGACTGCACAAACACAACAATAACAATAAGGGAGCTATACTAATAATAACAATAAGGGGATACGCTAGTATTATAAGGACCTAACATTGAAATTTTTCCTTGGATTTCATTTCCTCCATGTTTCTCAACCTTTCTCGATACACATTTCCTTTTAGGTAGTGGGTAGTTTGTCACCATATGTCCTTACTTGTGAAATTTTGAGTGCTAGAAAGGGATTTTTTTGTGGTCCAAAATTTGACTATATTTTTGGTTCCCTAATTTAATTTCAACAAACTTTGGGAGATATTCCCTCCTATCTATTTCCACCAAAATTTCTATTATAGCCTTAGTAATATTTGTCAATGTATATGTCCTAAATTGATAAACACTCCAAAATTGTTGTAAATTGCCTGCACAATATTTATCTTCCATAAGTCAAAGGGAAAACTCAATATTTTTACCTACATTGGTTGGACGAAACTATTTTCTAGCATGGGGTCAAAACATGTCATCTCCTCAAGGCTAGTTGAGTTGAGCTACATATCCATTTTCTTCCAATACAATTTTTGCATCCACTTCGACTAAAAATTCTAAGATAACCATCGCATAAAGAAATGAAACAATATCATATACCCCAAAATTGATTTCCAATTCTTATTAATCCATATGTACATTGATTTTTTAGAAACCTAAGTACCAAAGAAGCGTCTAGTAAGAGATTTTCCATTTAATAACATTGCATCTTCCATCATAATGTTTTTACCCATCATGATTTTTTCCTTCTCTCTTTTCACCATAACACATTTCTTCTTATTATTATCTCAACATTTGACTCCATTTACCTTTTCTTTATTTTTTCCTCCAAGGAACCCTTGCCTTTCTATGTAATAGTTTAATTACAAAACCATAGCCCCTTATTAATCCTTTGGTTTTCTTTCAAAACCTCATCCCCAACCTTCATTCCAAATTTTGGGAGTGATTGGTTTGAGGTATATCGAGGCTTATAAAATCTTGATTAACACCCTAATTCAATATCCCATACATTTAAATATGACTATAGTATCTAACTCTAGTTGCACATACTAAGGTAACCTCCAAGTTACCCCATGCCATCCTAGAAATTAAACATCCTCTGTTTATGATTGCATCCCATCAATAAATTCCCTAAAACCAATAGGACACTCTCCCTTCTCTACTATTTATTTTTGACTTCATCCTTGACATGAAAAACTTCTTGATCCCCTCTACCCCCTAAAATACCTTAATACATGTAGTTTGATAGATATAGAAAGGTTAAATGTTAAATGCCTTGATTGAAGAACTAGGTCATCAATCAATTTTTATTTCTAAAAGCTTTGATACAACCCCTTCATCTTTGGCCAACATTGATTTTGAAGTAGAAACCTCTTACCAATTAGTTAATATCTCATCCCTATCCCAAGTATAGACTTCAAAACGTTTTCCTCTCTTGCTCTGAGTAGTCAAGTAAATCTTCTTCATCCATTCTGACTGTCAAGAAAGCCAACAATTTGTTAGTTGGATAACCATTAGTTATAATTTACATAATTAATGTAAGCTACATAATAGAAATTTCATTGTGTGATTGCATCCCACCACCCATGATTTTAATTATACAATTCATACTCCATGGACATGTCATTAAGGTAAGGGTATATAAATATAAATGAAATTTCATTCACAAGTATAAATGGTTCCTTGTGATATACAAGTTGTTTTTCATAAAAGTCCAAAATTCATTAGTAATAAAATGTTTATAATAACATGGGATAAGTTTACTTACTAACAATACTCTCACAACAATGAATGAAGTGTTGTTAAAAAAGGAGTTGGAGAGGTTGTTTCATTGGTTCTTTGATTACAAACCATGTAAGTGTTCATGCATAACAAAGGGACAAGTGAAGGATGATGAAATGGTGTGAAGAAGCACCTATACACAATCTTCATATTGTTTTGGTGAATTAATATTGATTGTGGATGATATTACATCTCTACAAAATATCCATTACTCACTAAATGTGTTACATGATTATATACTTGTTATAAATTTGTTATGCATCATATACAACTATTTTGTTTGCTTTTTGTAGGTCAATGGGCACACATTGAATGTGAAAAATTGCATGCCTTGAATTATTCTCAAATGCCACATTTGATTCTATATACAATGTCATATATTATTTCCAAATATACATTGGATACCATAAAATTGCATAATTAAATCCATTGTGTGTTGTGCAAGTAACTGTAAATGTGTAATAAAATCAACAATTGATCAAAAATGGAATTCTCTATGTTGGTTATAATTTAATTTTAGTTAATACACTCTTTGTTTCACACTAAAATGGAATTTTATATCAAATGGGTTTAATAATGGATCCAAGTTGATACTAGTTCATACATTGTCGACTCTACTTAAAATGGAATAACTATGGCCTCTTCTCCTTCTCCTCCTCTCATGTGACAAATGATAATAATCCAATGCACTTTTCACTATGGATTCTATGCTCGGTGAATCAAAATTACATTTCATAATGTTAGAAGCTCAAATCCATTTTTATTTACCCCAATTAACTTCCATTCATCAACGGGTTTGAGTAGTTTTATATTTTTTTTATTTAAGACACCCATGGATGTTTTGTTCAGTTCTAATAAAAATACACAAATTATTTATTAAATTCAAATCAATTATCAGTTTTTATGCTTATCATTTAATTAAGATGTCATTACATCATTGAGAGCCATTAAAATTACAAACACTCCTTTTCAAAATAGGGGTTAAATTTCTATATCACTTCATTATGGAGACATAACACGCAGCAAACAATACGTCAATGATGGAAATATACATAGTAGTTATTCCTTATATTCAATTTAAGTTATTTATTTTTTACATATCAAATAAAATCTTAATCTCAAATATGTGTTGCGTATTAGTTATTTCCTAAACTCAACAATTATAAACATGCCTACTTATTTGAAGGGGTCACGGACCTACGAACTAGGGTTATCTAAAGTCTTGAAACTTCACCCTGTTTTCCTCATGCCAAAGCATTGCAGCCTAGTTATCACATTTTTCTACAAGATCTTTTTCAATACCTTTTTTTGGTTATGACCTACTCGGACCTCTTTTCCTCATGGCAAGGCATTGCAGTCTGGTTATAACGTTTTTCTACAAGATATTTTTCAATACTTTTTTTGGGTATGACCTGATCAGAAATCTTCTCTTGTCCCTACTTTTGTTTTTCGTGAATCTTTCGATTGATAGGTGTCACTACATCGAGTTGATTACTTTGGGGGATCATGTCTGTAACAACCCTTGGTTAATTTTCCATGTAAATAAAATAAAGCAAAGATCATGGAACACATAGTCCAAGTTGAATGATGATAAAAACATTATAGTGAGCATCACTTGTGGTTTATTAATGGCTAGCGAAATTGGCAAAGGCATTGGCAAAGGAAAAGAGGCAATAATTGGCATTTAATTATGAGAAATAAATAAAAATAGGAGGAAAAAGAGATGAAGAGACAAAAATTTGCATGCAAGGGAAATTAGAGGAAAAATGAAGGGAAACGAAAGAAAAATAGACCTCAATTATAAAAAAATCGTCAGAGAAACAGTTCAAATTTTGGTCATTTCAACTTTTGTTTAAGACACCCATGCATGTTTTGTTCAGTTCCAATAAAAATACACAAATTATTTATTAAATCCAAATCAATTATCATTTTTTTATGCTTATCATTTAATTAAGATGTCATTACATCATTTAGAGCCATTACAATTACAAACACTCCTTTTCAAAATAGGGGTTAAATTTCTAGATCACTTCATTATGGAGACATAACACGGAGCAAACAATACGTCAATGATGGAAATATACATAGTAGTTATTCCTTATCTTCAATTTAAGTTATTTAGTTTTTACATATCAAATAAAATCTTAATCTCAAATATGTATTGCATATTAGTTATTTCCTAAACTCAACAATTATAAACATGCCTACTTATTCGAGAGGGTCTCGAACCTGCGAACTAGGGTTATCTAAAGTCTTGAAACTTTATCCTCTTTTCCTCATGGAAAAGCATTGCAGCCTGGTTATCACCTTTTTCTACAAGATCTTTTTCAATACCTTTTTTTGGTTATGACCTACTCGGACCTCTTTTCCTCATGGCAAGGCATTGCAGTCTGGTTATAACGTTTTTCTACAAGATATTTTTCAATACCTTTTTTGGTTATGACCTGATCAGAACTCTTCTCTTGTCCCTAATTTTGTTTTTCGTGAATCTTTCAATTGATAGGTGTCACTACATCGAGTTGAGTACTTTGGGGGATCATGTTTGTAACAACCCTTGGTTAATTTTCCATGTAAATAAAATAAAGCAAAGGTTATGGAACACATATTCCAAGTTGAATGATGATAAAAACATTATAATGAGCATCACTTGTGGTTTATTAATGGCTATAGAAATTGGCAAAGGCATTGGAAAAGGAAAAGAGGAAATAATTGGCATTTAATTATGAGAAATAAATAAAAATAGGAGAAAAAAGAGATGAAGAGACAAAAATTTGCATGCAAGGGAAATTAGAGGAAAAATGAAGGGAAACGAAAGAAAAATAGACCTCAATTATAAAAAAATCATCAGAGAAACAATTCAAATTTTGTTCATTACAACTTTAGTTAGTTTAGAATTTGGCTCTTTTACACCCTTGCACACTTAGATCATTCTTGTAAAAGTCTTGGATCACTCTAGAAATCTCTAGGATTTGGAAGAAGACAAGGAAGAAAGCAAAGGGCAAGCAAAGGAAAGCAAGGGAGTGCAAGGGATCACAAGGAGACAGATGTATCAATAGCTATAATATGGATACTTTGTAGGTAACAGGTTGCATGTGTGATTTCCTTGTTGGTTTAAGTATGCATGATGCATGCATGTGATTCCTTGGCTATGTGTTTTCATTGGCATGGAGAATTTCCTACATTGATAGTGGTTTAGACTTTCCTTTTCATTTACTAGATAACCATGGTGTAGTGGGTTCCCTTTTGAATTTTTTTATTTTTTCTCAGGATCCTTATGGCTATGGGTTAGAACATTTAACTCTTTGGATCCTGTAAATAACTTGGGCTCCCAAGAGGTCGTGGGTTGATTTACTGGTCCCTAGAGCCTATGGGTTGGAATAAACACTCAAGAGCCCTAAAATTGCTTGGTTTTCCCTAAAGGTTGTGGATTGATTTACTGGTTTCTAGAGCCCTGGACAGCTTGGGTAGAGATGAATCTGGTTGGTGTTAGTCATTTCTAGACCGATTAGGTGAAATCATTTTGGTTAATGGTTGAGGTGGTTTGGCCTCTAGAAGCCCTGGTTGGTTCTATTTTGGTTTAACCCTTATTATTCCACATTCATGATTGTAATATTGTGTAGATTTGATTGGATGAAAGATATATTTGGTTCAGCCCAATCTATGGTATCAGGTGTTGCGGGAAAAACTACCCTAAGGTCTGGGTTGAGGGACCTAATAGAGCAAAAGGCATACAACAACAAGAATCAATCAAACTTAAGGCCCTAATGCTTAAACTAGTAAACTGGGGAGATATGACCTTACTCGTATGTCCTACATTTGAGTTCGTTCCCACAGGGTGCAAACCCTTTGCTTCTCCATGTGCTTCAAGACCTGCAACTCACTCAAGAAGAAGCACATAGACTAGTTGTACAACATATATATCCTAAATTTTAGTATGTTAGATCATATAAACTCATAAAATATAACATGAAATTAACAATTACAAGATCATTAACATGTATAAGAGACATATAAGATCACAACATTAGGAATGGGATAAAGCTTCTTTATTGATGTATGTAAAATAATGTGTAGATATCACCTAAAAGAAGCCATGGATCCAAGTGAAACCATCCTCCAGATCCATCCAGCCTAAGCCTCAACAATGTTCTTCCATAAAAGGTGCACAAGGATGTCACCTAAAGGAGGTGACTCATCTCAAAGAAGGAAACAAGGGTTTCTTGAACCTGGGAAGTGCAGGAAGCACAGGGATAGTTAGACTTGATATGGGCTATAACAAGCTATAGTATCAATGCCTTTCTCTCTCCTCCCTTAGGCCTTCCCAATGAGGTGCATTTATACTTCCTCAAAATAGTTTTTTCAGTTGGGAAATAGTTTGGCCACGGGTTAGTGTAGGTGGGCTTCAGGTAAAACCCGTAAACGGCACCCAATTAATAGGGAGTTTATATATTTTTTAATATTTTAAATTGTATACGTGGGCCAAATATGAGTGGACCCGCATTTGCACGCGTGTAAGACAGGGCAGAGTCGCGTATCGAATTCAAAATAATGTTTTTTAAGAAGATGACCAAGTCTGAATGGACAGGGCTGCCCAAGGCCAATGCATAGATCATCAAGTATATAAAGGTGATAAATGATGCTATAACATCAGGGTACGTGGAAGTCCCTGACTTGGTTTGCATTTACTTATGTTAATATCAGATATTTTCCTCTTCGGATCTATGAGCATTGTAATGATTATGACGGTGATATTATGATTGATTTTCCATGGTTTCTATTCTGGTAATATGTTGGTTATGTGATGTATTTTATCTAGGGATCTTGTTTGTTTTGATAATTTATTGAATGGTTGATGAATGCATGGGATAAATAGTTTTATTGTAGCTAGTTGGAGAGGGCATAAATTATTCTTGGTGATTCTTAGATGAAGTTCAAGAGTTTATGATCATATATGGATTCATGATCTGTAGCTTGTAAGTTTACTATATGTTTGACGAAATGTCTTTCATGTACTAGGCATGTCTAGGTAAATATCTAACTCAAGTTTTTATTTTTCATCTTTTTTATCATCTTAGATATGTTTCTGGAAATTTACAAGTAGTTATGGGAAGCAGTCTGGAGGCTGGCCTTAAAAAGTGGCACAACTCTCATGACCGCACCCTCTAAACTGGGAAATATTAGTCATAACTTCATGGAAGCAAGCCTATGCATGTGTTTTGGACCTCATAACTGCATTAGGGTTGTTTTGTGCATGCATTTGGGGAGTTTCCCTTGTGAAAAGAGCTCTAGCTCATGGATTGACCATCTGGGGTGGTTTGTAGGCTCCTGAGTGGTTTGTACTCCCTGAGGGATGTTTGTAAGTTGTCATATCATAGTGAGACTCGTCCCATGTTTACCCTGAAAAGCTTGTAAAAGTGGGTACATGTAGGAGAAGGAAGTTACAGAGTGGTATCAGAGCGGGTTTCGTTCTCTTTGGGTGATATTTGATACCATAGGGTGGTATCAGAGCTTCCAAGTTCAAACACTTGGACTGGAGGGGCTAGATGTGATTGTTATGCATGCATGTAAATTGTGTATGTGTCCATTATGCATGCAATGTAGTGGCTATGGTTATCATGTATATAGTTAGTGCTACAGTTTTGCGTCATGATGAATGATGTTGGGATGTTGATATGATGTATGTGTTTGTGTGTGTCGTGCTAATCTGGATTGATTTGTGCAGATGTGATAGCCTGCCCTGAACTTCATTGAGGAATGATATTGATTATGTTTCTATTTGGTTATCTAACATGGTATGTTGTAGGAAATAGAAGATTAGAGATGAAGAGAATAATGGTGGACTACATTTCACATAACTCCCCTTACAAGCCCTAGCAGAATTCAATTGAATGGGACAAGTGATTAGAATATGGATTGGGGGCAAAAATTTGCTAAAAAATAAAAGTGCTCAAAATCACTCCAAAACAGAATGAACGGATAGGTTTCGTCGCCAATAATTTGGCGCACTTTGTTTCACTCAAAACAGAGTCTGTATGAGGAAGATAGAGCATGTCGTTCGTTTTCCTAAACAACTAAAAACTTTGCAAAAAAGGACAGAATGGTGACATGGTAGCCTAGTCAGCAAAAAGGAATATTCTGGGAATATTTCTTCAAATCGCCCAATGACACTATGGCAAGTGTCAATTTTGGATGGTTTCTAAGAGGGTGACTTGTTTCAATTTCATTGGATATGGGAGAAACCAATGGCATGAGGACACGTGGCTAGCCCGAGACCGCCACGTGCCCCCTTCCAAGGTCCAAATTTTAATATGGTCAAAGTCCGAATTTCGAATTTTAGTTTCCAAATGTCAAATTTATATGTATTGGAAAAATTATTGTTGATGGAAGGGTGGAGATTGAGGTCGAACCCTTGACGTCCCCCGCACTAACCACAAGCCATACTAATAGACCACTAAGGAAGTTCTTATAAGACTATGCAACCAACTTATATTTAATTTTTTACAAAGGTTCAAGCTAGGTAATAACAAGGCCATCCCCTCACCATATAACCATTACACTATAACCGTGGCGGAGGTCAAGACTCATGGCATGGAGGTTAAGTTTAAAACACGTTTAATTAGCCACTAATCATATGTTATGTGTGCTAATCTGAATTTAATTCGGTTTATGTTAAAACGCGCTTAGAGCGCTAAAATCCCAATTAAATGCGCTTAACCATAAAATAATCCAAGTTTAATATGGCGGTTGGTTTGGCGGATTCCGCCATGTTCGGCGGAGCTCCATTTTTGTCGGGCATAACTGGAGTTTCTCTAGATTTGGAGGAGTTTTCCAAGGGAAAACTGAAGAAGCCATAACTTTGACAAATTTCAACCAAATTGGGCTTAGAAAGAGTCAATCCTAGATTATTTGGATGCTATGAGCATGATGGTGCAAGTTATACATGCATAGGAGCACTTCTGTAAGTGAATTTTCCACTTTTTATATTAAAGAAGCCTAGGGCCACCAGGAGAGGACGTCATGCCTAATCCACTTGAAGACCATTTTCAAAGCTTGAATAGTCTATTGATTTTTTTGGATATTCTAAATCCAATGGAGCATGTTCTAAAGCCATTGGAGCATTGTAGGTGCATGTAATCAGAGAATTGGCCATTAATCCAAAGAGGTCCAAGCCATTGAAGCAGGTCCATGGAGATGTAGCCCAAGAGGGGTGAACTCTGTTATTAGGTATTGTGTAATGTGTTTGTTGTGTTTTATTTCTCTGCAAATTAATTTTTGTACATGTGTTTTTAACAACTAATTAACTCATGAATTTCTCATTAAAAACTACATTAACTTGACACATAAACCCTCACATAACTGGCTAATTTGAGACTGTCCTTAACAAATTTATTTTATACTGATGAGGGAGCTAGCACAGCAAAACTAGTTTTCCCATATCTAGATCAACATGGAATTTGACCAACAAGGAGAAGATTATTCTCCTAACATAACAAATACACTGAGAATTTTGAAGGCAGAAATCAGAAGTTCTAAGGCAGACAATAGCAGGTTGATTCAGGCACAAGAAATGTTTTCCAAATCTTAGTAAAAGCAAGAAGAGATTAATGTAGTCATCCTTCAGAGTCTTTCAAATTTGCGGAGACAAGGACACCTGAGGATCAGTCATGGATAGGAGGAAAATACTAATGGGGCATACGGTAGTAGGTCTTGATCAGGATATAGGTTGGACAAAGATGATACAATTAGAGGTGGCAGATCTTTGGATACACCTGAATGGATAGATAGTGCTTATGGGTTTTATTCTAGTTTTGGTTTCGAGAGACATCATCGCTAGCACCACCATCATCCCTATAGGAGGAGTGATAAGCAGCATTTTCCAGAGGAGTTAATGAAATCCAAACTTCCTATATTTTATGGAGAGATGAAGAGATCGAAGGATGCAGAAGCATGGTTGCTTGGAATGAAGAAGTTTTTCAAATTGCATGCCTATTCATAGAATATGTAATCCAAGATAATTACCTTCAGTCTCAAAGGGAAATCAAACATCTAGTGGGAATGTGTGAAGAGCGTTAGAGTAATTCAAGAAGAGGAGTTTATTTGGGATGAGATCGAGAGACTTGTTGGCCCTTGTTTTTTATCTCTTTTTGTTTAGGAAATACACTTTATTTTGCCACATTATCCATCTATCTACCATCATATTCACCTTACATTGACCCAAAGGTGCATATACAAGTATTTAATTTATGTTTTTCAATTATTAAATGTTTTTGTAAAAATTGGAATTTAAGTGCATTTTTGGATAGCAGCAGAAATTCCTGTAATAGTATTATGGTTTGCATATGTGCAGGACACTTGGGCTCGAGCTGGATATGTTTCTAGAAAGCTCGAGAACTAGGAGTAAGATTACACCTATTGATACAGTCAGATTGAGCTTTAATAGGCTCATTCAAAGGTGGTCAAACAGGACCAGTCTTTATGGAGGATCCCTAAAAACTAGGTCAAAACTCTTATTTTGTGGGATTTTACAGATTATGATGGATATGATAGATGAATTTGACCTGATATGATAGGATAGGGATAGTTATGATTACTTGAGTTATTTTAGATGAGTTTGTTAGATATTTTATATGTTTAAGCCTCACACTTTGAAGGCTTTGACATGGGAACTTGTATGACTTATTATTATTATTTCTGAGACTTGGAGACATAATTGAAGATCTATTCTATAATATTTTGATATTGTTACATGTCAGTTGATTTCTTGAATTCTTAAGTAGCTGAGTTTACCTTCAGTGTGCGAGGCAAGGGTGGAGGGCCCCCACACCGAGCTAAGTGCACTTCTTAGTTCATTTCGTAGCTTCAATTTCTGAATTAGTTGTTTATGTTTGATTTGTTTATATTTACATGCCTTTACATGCTTTGATTACTGATGGATCTTAATCTTTTTTTATTTCCTGCATACGAAGAGACAAACCAGTATTTAAGTTAAATACTTCTTCTATCTGATTAAGAGTTCAAAACTCTGCTTAAGAGTTCAAAACTCTGCTTAAGAGTTCAAAACCAAGATTCATCTTTTCCTGCTTTTCTGAATTCATGTTTTCATAATAGTATTAATGATAGAATGAAATCAATGATGAAGGAAAACCAGGACCTCTTAGAAAAGAGCCTCTTCGATTATTATTTCATGTATCTTGATCTATTGTTTAGAAATTAGATTTATCTTTTCCTGCTTTCCTGAATTTCTACTTTCACAATAGCATTAATGATAGAATGAAATCAATGATGAAAAACAACCAGGACCTCTTAGAAAAGAGCCTCTTGGATTATTATTTCATGTATCTTGATATATTGTTTAGAAATTAATCAAGTTATATTTATATTTGTAATATGCATTTCACTAATCATCAATAAACCATCTTCTGAATTAATCATAATTGAAACCCATATACTTTGGGGATGCTTCTAAGTTCAGCAACCCAGATTGATAATAAATACTTGCGTTAGTTTATAACAGTAAATTGACGCAACATTTTGGCGTCGTTGTCGAGGAAACATATTTCCAAAACGATCAAAATAGGAAGAAAAAAAAAATAAAAACGCAAAAACAATATAAAATCACCAAAAACAACCAAAACATAGTTTTTATTTCAAGTAATGTTTTCTTATGCCTAGAACTAGAGATCATAAAGGTAGATTTGTGAAACAAAACCCCCCAAAAACACATTCATCCACAAGATTAATAACACCATTTGCTGGAAAACCTACTATAGAAGAGTTAGAGGAAAAACAAAGATCAGGACAGAGATTAACTTTAGTTGAATGACAAGTCTTGCTAGCCTTTGAGGTAAAGAAAAATCAATCACCTAAAGGACCTCCTTATGTTTGGAAACAAAAAGACACAAGAAAATTAATTGTCGAACAACCAGAACAACCTGTCCTTGAAGAAATCATAGTGGAAGAAATAAAAAGTCAACCTATTGAAATACTAAAAATATCTGAACATAAAATGGTTGAAGAAGGAGAAGGATCAACTAGAATAAACATGACTCCTAAACAAAAATTAGAATATTAAAGACAACAAAGGGAATGGCGAAGACAAAGAGAAGAAGAAAGAATTATTTAAGTGGAAAGAAAGGCTGAAGAAGATAGAAGAGCAGAAGCACTTCAAAAAATAGGGGAAGAAGCAAGAAGAGAAAACCAAAATCAAATAACACAAGAAAATGAGCAAGAAGATAATAATGAACAAGAGACTACTTTTGGCTTTCCTATTTTAGATGCAAGAGAAATACTAGGAGAAGAAATAAAAATGAGAAATATTCCACCTTCTGTATTGCCTAATTTCTATGGAATGTCAACAGAAGATCCTGATGCATTCATGTTTGAGTTTGACATCTTATGTAGAACATATGGATATACTAATGATACACATAAACTTCAACTTTTTCTTGCTACTTTAAAAGCTGCAGCCTTAAAATGGTTCATGGGATTAGGAGAACACACTATAGCTTCTTGGGAAGACATGAAGAAAATATTTCTTAAAAAGTATCAAGCTTACTGCAGGGCTAGAGACTCGAAAGAAGACATTTTCAGAATGTCTCAACAAGAAGATGAAAATTTGGAGGAGTATTTGGAAATATTCCTGTACAATTTACAAAAATCCAAACATCATTCTCTTAGTCCAGATACTATCCGCACTATTTTTCTAAAGGGTATTAGAGATGAATATTTAGACATTCTTAATGTAATGGGAAAAGGAGATATTTCTAATTTACCATTTGAAGAAATTTCAGAATTATGTCAAAAATACCTTAGGGGAAGAGCTAAGAGTGGGAAAAGAGATATTTCATCGAAAGCTTCCAAATCCGCAGCAAGTGCAGTAACAAGAGAAGAGATAGGAAGCCTATTAGAAAACTTTAAAATAGATCTCTTGAGCACTTTAGGTACACAAGTAGATGTTTTGAAAGCTAAGAAGAGAAAATAAGAGAAAGATGAAGTCTTAGCAATTTTATGTCCAAAGTGTAGACAAAAACATCCACTCAGGGAATGTCCTTTGCAAAATATACAAGTATGTGGACTATGCATAGAAAATCATGCAACATAAAAATGTCCAAAGTTAAAATAATTACAAGGGGAAGAAGTACAAGGAGTAGAGTCTCTCTACTATATGGCACCAAGGGGACCTTGGCAACCAAGAATGCCTCAATAGTTCCCTCAACAAATTACGGGAACTTGGCCACCACAATCGTAATTCCCAAAATTTTCAGTATCCTTAAAACACAAGGAATACATCGATGCCATGGCAGGCTTGGCCACCACAACCGTATCAAAACGAACCTTCACAGGGTTGGATGGGATATGGTTATGGAAACTAGCCACCACAACAAATGTATACCCAGCAGTATCAATATCAACAACCACACCCTCCACAATCATTTCCTCAATATCAACAATTCCAGCAACAACAACCCATGCCATATCCAACTCAAAACCCACCAATGCTAACTCAACCTCAGCAACTTTAGCTGCTAGATAACCAAAAACCTCCTAGACCAACACAATTACCAGCTCAGCCAGTAGCTAATCCGAGCAAAAAGGTGGATAGATCAGCATATCATGTGGAAGAGGCAACATATTATCCTACGTATTCAATTCTTCCTATACAAGATGTCCACCTAAGGTGTGGGAAGGTGTTACAAAAAGATTATCCTCCCATAATTGAATAACAAGTAGAAGAAGGGGGTAAGGGAGGAGAGGGATAAATTAAGGTTGATGCAGTGAGGTGTAAGCCTTTCGGTAACAAAGTGAACAATCTCAACCAAAAAAACAAATTCAGAAAGGTAAAGCTATCATGACACAAACTCCACGATATCCAGATAGATTAATACAACAGAATATTCCAATATCTCTCCCTGAATTTAGTATTCTGGATGAATTGAAAAACACATGTTAAAATTCCTTTATTGCAGACATCAAAGACATTCCTATATATGCAAAAACAATAAAGGAATTATGCATTAAGAAATCTGGCCGAAAAAAGAAGGATCCATCAACAATCCAGGTAATTGGAAGTCTTTCAAGTCTTATGTCTACAAATATAGCCATTGAAAAATATGTTGATCCAGGAATTCCTATGGTTACTATTTCGATTAACAAATTTTCAGTGAAAAACACTTTAATAGACTTGGGAGCAGCTATCAATGTTATGACAATAGAGACTATGAAACATTTGAATCTGAAAAACATTAGACCTACTTCTACAGTATTAGAACTAGCAGACAGATCTAAAGTTGTTCTAGAAGGTATAATAGAAGATATCGTTGTCTCACTGGATTCATGGGAATATCCTGTAGACTTCTTGATTTTGCAACCAAAAACAAACCTAGGAGGGCATCCCTTAATTTTAGGTCAACCATGGTTGGCCACTGTAGATGCTTACATTGGATGCAAGTCAGAAAGCATGATTATTGCACATGGAGATGAAAGAAAGAATTTTACATTATATCCTCTTGCTCAATCTCCTTCTCTATTATCATTACTTGATGAAGATGAACAACAAACATTTAAACCGGTTCTTATTCTTAATCAAGTTTACAATTTTAGAGAGGAGGAAGAAAATGAGGACTTGTTAGATCTATTCATCTCATAACCAAATCTTTCAGAGCAGCTTAGGGTGACTCAATATGAAGCTGCTAGTTATCTTTTAAATGAATTTTTTCAGGAAAATTTCACAATACAATCATTGCAAAATGCATTTGAAAGCATTTTTCCTGTAAATTCAATTACCAATTCAAATAGAAAAATAATTGAAATCAGTCCGGAAAGACATTTGAATATTGGTAACAACTTACAATCATCACAAGAGGAAAAGCTAATAACATTATTGCAAAAATATTCGAAAGATTTTTCCTGGGATTATAAAGACATGCCGGGAATTCATCCAAAAACATGCATCCATCACATTTATACTGATAATGA
This sequence comes from Pinus albicaulis, assembly GCA_034641835.2. Classification (NCBI taxonomy): domain Eukaryota; kingdom Viridiplantae; phylum Streptophyta; class Pinopsida; order Pinales; family Pinaceae; genus Pinus; species Pinus albicaulis. Next base: position 397,903,568 of record CM076575.1, on the reverse strand, counting down.
AATCAAACTTGTTAGGCAACCACAGAGAAGGATGAATCCCATTATGAAAGAAATAGTGAAAGATGAATTACAGAAACTCTTACAAGTTGGATTTATCTATCCTATTTCAGATAGTCAATGGGTCTCACCCTTAGTTGTGGTGCCTAAGAAAAATGTGAAATGGAGAATTTGTGTGAATTACAGAGAACTTAACAAAGCTACATTAAAATATCATTTTCCTTTACCATTTATCAATCAAGTGTTAGATTCATTAGCGGGAATGAAATTTTTCTAATTTATGGATGGATTTAGTGGATATAATCAGATACAAATAGCATTAGAATATCAAGATAACACAACATTCACATGCCCCTGGGGAACATATGCATACAATGTATTACCCTTCGATTTGTGTAATGCACCTACTACTTTTCAAAGACCAGTTCTTTCAATTTTTGTTGATTTGATTCATGTGTGTGGAAGTTTACATGGATTATTTTACCGTGTATGGAACAACATATGAAGACTGTTTAAATAATCTTGAAAAAGTGTTAAAAATATGCATTGAGACAAACCTATTACTCGGTAATGAAAAACATTTTATGATGTTAACCGAGGGGATAGTGTTGGGACACCATATCTCTTCTTCAGGGATTAAGGTGGATCCAACAAAAATTCAATTCCTTGTGAATTTAAAACCTCCTACAACACAAAAATAAGTTCGAAGTTTCTTGGGTTATGTAGGCTACTATCGGAGATTTATTGAAAATTTTAGTAAAATAGCTTTGCCATTATTCAAGTTACTCATGAAAGATGTATAATTCCAATGGACTGATAACTGTCAACATGCATTTGAAAATTTAAAAGATAAATTATCAATTGCACCCATTCTTCGAGGACCTAATTGATCTTTTCCATTTCACATTTCAACTAATGCATCTGACACAGCTATTGGAGCATCACTTGGGCAAAAAGAAAATCAATTCAATTATGCTATATATTTCATCAATAAAAACTTAGCACCAACAGAATTGAATTACACTGTTACAGAGAAATAAATGTTAGTTTTTGTACATGTAGTAAATAAATTTCAACATGACATAACAGGTTATCAAGTTTATATTCACACGGATCATTCTGCTATCAAATATTTAATGAATCAATCAATTACAAATGGCAGAATAACTCGATGGTTGTTATTGATGCAAGCGTTTGATATTATTGTACAAGATCAACTAGGAAAAAATAACCAAGTTGTTGACTTTTTGTCAAGATTAAATTCGCTTGGTGATCCAAATCCAGTATCAAACAATTTCCCAGATGAACATCTATTCACTATAAATGTCAAAACCCCTTGGTTTGCAGATATACCTAACTATTTATCATCTGATATCCTACCATCTCATTACATAAGTAAACAAAAATGAAGAATAATTAGAGAAAGTGCTAGGTATAGCTAGGTCAATGGAGATCTATTTTATACTTATGCTGAATTAATCATTAGAAAATGTGTAAGAGAGGATGAAATAATTGAAATTTTGAAAGCTTGTCATGAGGAACCATGTGGTGGTCATTTTTCAGATAAAAGGATAGCATACAAAGTGCTAAAGCTTGGATACTACTGGCCATCCATCTTCAAGGAATCCAGGAATTATGTCAAAAGATGTGACAATTGCCAAAGAATTGGTAGACCAGTGGCATCAGATGAAATTCCATTAAATCCACAAATACTTATTGAACCATTTGAACAGTGGGTTTTATATTTCGTGGGAACAATCAACCCTCCATCCAATGGAAAGAGATACATCCTTGTATGTACAAATTACTTGACTAAATGGGTGGAGCTCAAGGCAGTAGCACGGGCAACAGAAGAAATTGTTACATCTTTTCTATTGGAAGAGATATTTGTGTGATATGGAGTTCCAAGACAGATAGTAACTGACCAAGGTGCATAATTCACATCAAAACTTGTTCATGATATTATGGAGAAATTCAAGATAAAACATCGAAAATCCACTCTGTATCATCCTCAAGCAAATGGAAAAGTAGAATCAACAAATAAAGTCTTAGAAACTATTATGAAAAAGACTGCAAAAATGAACAGAAAAGATTGGTCATAAAAGTTAAAAGATGCACTGTGGGCATATAAATAACTTGGAAGAACACTACTGGTTTCAGCCCATATTAGTTAGTATATGGAAAAGAAGTTCTATTACCCATTGAGTTTCAAATCCATACATACAAGCTAGTAGCAAAATTATGGATGGAGTTGTCGCAAGCACAACAAGAAAGGATTATGAAATTAAACAAACTAGACGAGATTTGACAATAAGCAGTTGAACATACTTCTCTTGTCCAAGAACAACGGATCAAATGGCATGATCAATTCATAAAGAATAAAGTGTTTCAGAAAGGAGATTAGGCACTCTTGTTCGACTCCAAATTCAAAGATTTCAAAGAAAAATTCACGACTCATTGGCTTGGGCCATATGAGATTGAAGAAATTTTTTATAATGCAGTTGTCAATATAAAAACAATTGATGAAGCATCTGTTTCATTTGTCGTAAATGGACATAGGCTTAAAATTTACCATAAGCCTATAGATAAAGAAGATTTTCTAAGAAAAATTTCAATGGATTCTGATATGGAAATACTGGGACAGCATAGAAATATGCCTTCCAAATTTCAGTTGAAGAAGAATAAAACAAAATAATAATAATAATAAGAGTTTGGTTGTGAAAATACAGGCAACTGGCACAATACAAACTCGAATTCCTATGGAAAACCAACTTGTTTGGCCAATTTGAATTATATTTTTGTTTTCATCTTACTCTACTTGGTATTTTTGCAGATATACCCTCCATTCTTTTCAAGACTTGAGGACAAGTCACAACATCAGTTTGGGGGAAGGTGTGAAATAAAAAAACTATGAAAATAGTTTTCAGCAGTTAAATTGAATACAGAATATGAAATAAAGGGACATGGTATATCATTTGACATTCACAGAAGGGACCTGAATTATTGTTGAAAATTTATTCAGAATGGGACTTGAATATGACAGAAGAAATTTTCAAAAATGGAACATCATTGTATGCCAGAAAGGGATCTGAACATCATTTTGAAATTACGCCAGAAAGGGACCTAAAAATTTAACATGTCAGAAGGGACTTGAGAAGATCATAGCAGATATCCAAATTTAACCTGCAAAAAGGGACCTGAACAATAATTATTCTAAATCAAATTAGAATGCAAGAAGAAATAAAGTCTCTATCAAGTCAACAAAATCCGTCGTAAAAAAACACAATGTCGATCATCATCAAACGTAAAAAAGGGAGTACATATGTACAGTGAGTAAAAAATTGCTCTTAAATTTTCATTTTTTTCAAAATATTCTAGAATTGGACAAACTAATTTAATACTAGTTAATGCATCTTTACCATCACCAACATTACCTACATTTTATTTTTCCCTGTACTCACCCACATTCTATCGTTTATAACCCTCTTCATATCACTATTATAATTAACCCTATCCACATTTATCTTCATACTACCATTCGAAATATTTCATACCATTATTCATATCATACCCCATATATTTCCCAACAAAGAGAATTATGACTAAGAGGTCACATATTGAACCTATGGAAGATTTTTGAGAGACCTACAAAACCATAAAACAAAGGTTAGAATTTTCATCAACAATTAATTTTAAAAACTTGACTATTGTATTAGTTAATTTTTAAAATTAAAAATCGAAAGTTCAAAACCAAAGTTCAAAATTATACAAAGCGCAATTGAAAAATTAAAATGGTATTATGTAAAGGTATATGGAAAATCAAAACAAACAAAGCGCAAGTATGCAAAGGCATGAACTATGCAAATGAATGAATGCAATACAAACAAATGAATGCAACATAATATGCGAAGTGCATGGTTATAATGGCATGCATGCAATGGAAAACAAGTCATGATGCAAAACAAATACGTGCAGTGAACAAGTCAACATAGTATAGACAATGATGGCGCATAAGAGGTATGGAGAAATGCGAGGTATGGAGGCAAAGTTTTGATGATGGTGCAAGATGAAAATACAGGTAATAGAATGTACATGACCATAAACACAAAACGTGAACGGGCTACAGAAGGACGGGTACGAAATTCAAAGAGAAGGACGTGCATGTGTCGGTCAAAGAATTAATGAAACGGGCAGAAGATTCAAATATATCACTGTGTAAACCAAACAAACTCTTTCCACCTCTGTCAAGCCATTTCTGCTCTGTTGAAAACCATTTTTGCTTTTGTTGAAAGCCATTTCCGCAATTTAAAAACCTTAGAAACGTTACTTTTAAGAGTTTTCCACCATCATTGCCATTAGAAGGCTCAGTGAGGCAAAGGAGTGTGCAGTCAAAGCACATCCTTGTATCTTTGACCCTGTGCGAACAAAAACATAGAGAGATAAGTTGTGAGAAGGCCGAGAGAAAATATATTAAACGCAGAAGGAGAAGCAAAAGATATAGGGGGGAGGAGAAAATAGAGTGATAAGAAGTATTCAAGGCCACGATTCCAGAGAATCTAAATGAGCCATCCAACAGAAAGCGGAATTCTCTGAAAGTGAAGGTAAGATTTGATTGTTTCAGTAAATTGTGGGATTGTGCCATCAGTCAAGTTCTGAGTTATAAGAGGGAGTAAATTTATTTCAATTTGCAAGTTTGTCATGCAACAAGTTTCGTATTCAAACCATTTAAAAACATGTTGACACATTTTAAAAATACTCTACCACCAGTAAATCACGAAAATATTTTTTGTTGAATGAGCTCATAAATGAATATTTTAATGGATTTGTTATGGATTAAAACTCTAGTTAAACTAAAAACAAGAACACAGAGATTAGAGAAAATCACAAGAGCAGTTGCATAAGAAAGGTAAGGTCGACATGTCCTCATACACAATGTTTCATTTCAAATAGAAAACAGAGATTTAAATTACAATTCGAATTGCATAGTAGGGTTGTTAATACAACTATGTAATAGATTTGTTTTTAAAAACACACTCAGCCTAAAGATTTAGAACAGAGCTTATGAAGAAAATGGAGGATATTTAGACATGTTTTTCTTGACAAAAGACAGAGTATGAGAAATGATGGAGTAAGACAGTGAATCTATCATGTGTTTTTGATGAAATGATTGAAATTTGTTTTGATGAATACATAGTGAATTTGCATGCAATGTTTTTGGAAAATATTTCTATATGAAATTAAGGAGTGAAAAGTACTGTTGTATTACAATATATATATAGATATACACACAGTCCAATTCTTTTGCAAAACAGAGATTGTTTTTAAGGGAATAGAGATTGTTTCCAATTCTTTTGCAAAAACAGAGATTGTTTTTAAAAGAGAAAGAGATTGTTTTTAGAGTAAAACAGAGAATTAAATAGAAGGTATAAAATTAGAAACATAAATTTATGTTTTCTTGAGACATTTTCTATCAAATTCTTTTGTTTATTTACAGTAGAATCACATTCTTCGAAAGGAAAAAAAAAAAGGATTGGTTGGTTGATAAAGGTAGTGAAGCGGAAAGGTAAGCCTACTACCATAGTTACACTCAGTGCTTAAATTTTTATTTTCAAACTGAATTTAATGACAAGGGATGGTCATATAAAATGGTTTTCAAAACAAATGGCCTCCAGAGAAAAGCCTGAAGACTTTCAAATAGAACACTAGAATAGAGAAACAGTGGAAAAACTTTATCAGTCAGGGTTGATAGGTTTTCTACAAAAATTCAAAGGTCATAATGAGAGGGTCACAAAAGAGTTTGTAAATAACTTCAAATAGAATGAAACTATGGTGGGCAACATGCATATTCCTTTAACTCTTGAATATATCTATGAAGCATTAGATTTACCATTTTCAGGAGAATTATATCACAAAGGCTTACATTTTAGAGATAAGGGTTGGACATTTTTCCTAGATAAAAATAGGAAAGGCTCCTTTGATAGATCAAAAGGTATTCCAAGGGAATGGTTCAATGAACCATGGGCAGAATTGGTGTTGATTATTCAGAAATTCTTCACTTGTGATACTAGATTTAGTGTACTACACCTCTACCATGTGAGGTTACTACAACACATCAAGGGAGACATAAGGATAAATTTGATATATTTCTTCTACAAAAACTTGATGAAAATGATTGAAAGCATAAAATCAAAAGCTAAACCAAAAGAACCTCAATTCATTCACCATGGACTCATCAAAATTCTTGTAGATCATTAGTTGAAAATCAAAGGGATGGTTTGGGAGAATTTCATAGTTTAAAATGGGTTTGAAAAACATGTTGTGGAAAACAAACTTAAACCCATAGAAGAAATAAGGAAAATCATGCATACATCTCTTTATCCATAAAAAATATCAAAGAAACAAAATGGGGCAATTTTGTTAGAAAAAGAGACATCTTTCTTAACTATTTCCAGGAGGCAGAGAAAGAAACATTCAGCTGAACAAGAAATAAAAATCATGGAAACTTCTCCTATAAAAAAATAGGCCAATGAAATTCTCAAAATATTACAACAAAAAGTGTATGAGGATCCTTTATATAAATATTCCTACATTGAAAACAATGAAGTAGAAGTTGCTTCAGTTTCTAGAGATTCAAAAGGGGAAGAACAAAATCTTTCCAGAGTTAAAGCGCTGATTGATAGCTTAGAAATAAGCAAAATCATGGAAAGACACTTGAAAGAGGAGAATGAAAATTATAAACTACTAAATGAGAAATTGGTTAAAGAGAATGAGAAGATCAGTGAGGGGATGGGAAAGATGAAAAACAAAAACAATCTTCTCCACACACAGGCTTTCAAGTGGCTTCAGGAGAAAAAATCCTGGAAATCTAAGTATGAGAAACAAAAGGTGAAAACCTTTATCTACAAAGAAGAGCTAGGTAAGGACATGGATTTTATTTTACACACAGCACAGCATGATATTTTAGGATCAGGGATAGGATCAGCATCAGGGCTCCGAAGTTCAAAGAGGAAAAAGAAAGCATGAGGACATGCTTGATCTTCAGTTTGGGGGAGATGTTGGCCCTTGTTTTTTCATCTCTTTTTGTTTAGTAAATACACTTTATTTTGCCACATTATCCATATATATACCATCATATTCACCTTACATTGACCCAAAGATGCATATACAGGTATTTAATTTATGTTTTTCAATTATTAGATGTTTTTGTAAAAATTGGAATTCAAGTGCATTTTTGGACAGCAGCAGAAATTCCCGTAATAGATTTATGGTTTGCATATGTGCAGGACAATTGGGCTCGAGCTAGATATGTTTCTAGAAATTTCGAGAACTAGGAATAAGAGTAAACTTGTTGATACAGTCAAATTGAGCTTTAATAGGCTTAGTCAAAGGTGGTCAAATAGGACCAGTCTTTATGGAGGATCTCTAGAAACTAGGTCAAAACTCTTATTTTGTGAGATTTTCCATATTATGATGGATATGATAGATAAATTCGACCTGATATGATAGGATAGGGATATTTATGATTACTTTAGTTATTTTAGATGATTTTGTTAGATATTTTATCTATTTAAGCCTCACACTTTGAAGGCTTTGACATGGGAACCTATATGACTTATTATTATTATTTCTGAGACTTGGAGACATAATTGAAGATCTGTTCTATCGTATTTTGATGTTGTTACATGCTGGTTGATTTCTTGAAGTCTTAAGTCGTTAAGTTTACCTTCAGTGTGTGAGGCAAGGTTGGAGGGCCCCCACACCGAGCTAAGTGCACTTCTTAGTTCATTTCATCGCTGCAATTTCTGAATTAGTTGTTTATGTTTGATTTGTTTATCTTTACATGCCTTTACCACAGGGACTGTACTGGGGGAGAAATACCATGCCACGTGGGTTCACATTGGGGGATTTATATTGAGGAAAAAATGGCATAATATATTGGGGGATATATAGGGGGTAAAGTGTTTTTATATTAACATGTATAAAAAATGGAGCTCAAAGTTAATGAAAAATTATAGAGGGGTATAAAAAAATTTAATGAAAAAATTGATACCTACAATATCTAGTGGAAGTAGGGGTTTTTTTAAATTGGGAAGGTGTATTGGGTTCATATTGATAGAGGGTTAAATAATGTGATTTTTACAGGTATTTTCCAATATGTAGTCTAATTAACGATATTGTTTAATATGCCATGAATGCACGTGATAGGATAGAGGTTGATTGAGTGAAGCCCCTGTGGCCTTTACATGCTTTTATCGCTGATGGATCTTAATCTTGTTTTCTTTCTTGCATATGAAGAGACAAACCAGTATTTAGGTTAAATACTTCTTCTATTTGATTAAGAGTTCAAAACTCTACTTAAGAGTTCAAAACTAAGGTTCATCTTTTCCTGCTTTTCTGAATTCCTATTTTCATAATAGTATTAATGATAGAATGAAATCAATGATGAAGGACAACCAAGACCTCTTAGAAAAGAGTCTCTTCGATTATTATTTCATGTATCTTGATCTATTGTTTAGAAATTAGATTTATCTTTTCTTGATTTCCTGAATTTCTACTTTCACAATAGCATTAATGATAAAATGAAATCAATGATGAAGGACAACCAGGACCTCTTAGAAAAGAGCCTCTTCGATTATTATTTCATGTATCTTGATCTATTTTTTAGAAGTTAATTAATTTATATTTATATTTGTAATATGCATTTCACTAATCATCAATAAACCATCTTCTGAATTGATCATAATTGAAATCCATATACTTTGGGGATGCTTCTAAGTTCACCAACCCATATTGATAATAAATACTTGCGTTAGTTTACAACAATAAATTGACCCAACGAGACTCTTCAAGAAGAAATATCTATCTAAAAGATACTATGATGACATGGGTAAGGAATTCTATGAGTTGAAGATGGATTCTATGACCGATGATAAGTACACTAGCAGCTTCTTGGAGTTGTTGAGGTATGTTCCTAACCTTAAGGAGGAGAAAGCAAAGATTCAAAGGTTCATAAGTGGGTTGTCAAGATCATTCAAGGATCATATTGAGTTTGATGAGACTAGGTCATTGGAGGAAGCTATCAGAAAGTTGAAGTATTGTCATGAACATTCAAAGCACAAATATAAGTCTAAGCAGGATTGGAAATGGAATGAGAAGACTAAAGAAAACTGGGATAGGAAGCAAGGAAGACTTCAGGATGTAGGTGGCAAGGAGAATGTAGTGTCACACAAGAAATTTAATGCAGTTGACAGGAGACATGGGTCTTAGCCTAAGGAGAAAGACAAGGGAAATGGTAGGCAGCCTTTGAGGTGTTGGACTTGTGGTGGAGAGCATCGCATGAGATATTGTCCATAGCATCAGGGTGGCATACCTCATATTTATAGTGCTCAGGAGGTAGAGATAATTGGATACATTGGTCATAGTATTCCTCGAATTTATGAAGCATTGGATAATAGGAAGGCAGATCATTAGGAATCCATTATCGAGATGGAAGGTAAGCTTCATGTTCAAGTTGTTTCTATTTTGATTGATCATGGATCTAAATATAGTTATATCATTCCTGACCTGGTAGATAAGTGTTGCTTGAATAAATAAGTGCATGGGGAAACTTGGTTCATATAGTTGGCTACAATGACCAAGAGAAGAGTTAGTCATTGGTTGATATCTTATGCATTTGAGCTAAAAATTATGCCTACATAAACACATTTAAATGTGACCCTTTAGGTTCATACAATATATTTTGGGCATGGACTGGTTATTCATTCACAAGACTAAAGTAGATTGCTATGAAAATTTTATTGAGTGCCTGGATGATGATGGAGAAAGGAGAATATTGTAGAGAAAGAATAAGCCCACATCAGTGAGAATGGTTACAGCTATGCAAGCAAATCGTAGCCATAGGAAAGGATGTTTATTATTTGCAGTGCATGTTTCCAGTGACAAATGGAAGGATTTTGAGGATGAAGAAGTTTCAAAGAGGTATCCTATTTTGCAGCAATTTCCGGATGTGTTTGTTGCAAATATTCTAGAGTTACCACCTCATAGGGAAGTGGATTTCTCTATTGAGTTGATGCAAGGAGTCGCACCAAAATTAAAGGAACATTATAGGATGGGAACTCCGGAATTTGTGGAATTGAAGTTGCAACTTAAGGAAACTCTTGATAAGGGATACACAAGGTCTAGTGTGTCACCTTGGGGTGCACCAGTGTTATTTGTTAGGAAGAAGGATGGTACTCTTATATTTTGCATTGATTACAAGTTGTTTAACAAGGTGGCAATCAAGAACAGGTATCCATTGACGTAGATTAATGATTTGTTTGATCAGTTGAAGGGAGCAGCAATGTTCTCAAAGATTGATTTGAGATCAAGATATCAGCGAGTGCACATAAAAGAAGAATATATATACAAGAACGCATTTTGTACAAGGTATGGACATTATGATTTTGTGGTGGTTCCTTTTGGTCTTACTAATGCTCCAACCACTTTCATGTGTTTGATGAAAAATGTGTTGTGTATTTTTGATGACATATTTATTTATTCTGAGAATGAGGAATAACATGCAAAACACCTGGTAACATTATTCAGATTGTTGAGAGAGAAATAGTTGTATGCCAAGCTCAATAAGCGCAGTTTATTTCTCATATTCATTACTTGTGACATGTTGTTTCCAAGGAAGGCATAGCAGTGGACCCAAAAAATACTAAAGCTATCATGGAGTGGCCAACTCCTAGGAATGTAGATGAGGTCAAATCATTCATGGGATTAACATGTTATTACAATAGGTTCATCAATAACTTCTCAAGGATTGGATATCCTATCACACCCTTGCATAAGAAGGGAAAGAATTTTTAATGGACTGAGGAGTGTGCAAGTATCTTTGAGCAGTTGAAGCATTTTCTTACAAATGCTCCAGTATTGAAGATTGCAGATCGTGATAAGGAGTTTGTGATATGTACATATCCTTGCAAGGAAGGACATAGTGAGGTCCTGAAGCAGGAAAGAATGTAGTATGCTATGAGTCAAGAAATTTGAATGAGCATAAGCAAAACTATGTGACTCACAATATTGAATTGGAAACTATCATTGATGCATTGAATATGTGGAGACATTATCTTCTTGGTAGGAGGTTTTTTCTTATGAGTGATCATAGTGGGTTGAGGTAATTTTTTGACCAACCCAATCTGAATTCCATGTCAGCTAGATGGTTAGATACCCTTAGTGAGTTTTACTTTTAGATTATGTACATCAAACACAAAGAGAGAAGGGTTGCAAATGATCTTAGTAGGAGAGTGCAGGTGAATAAAATTTCAGTGATGAGTTCATATGGGACATATTTACAGGAGCTGATATTGCATGCAAGGAAACGTGATGAGAGGTACCAACAGTTGAAGCAGAGATTGCAGCAACAAGGTGAAGGTGATAGGGATGAGGAGTATCACATCAAGACAGCTGGCTTGGTTAGATTTAGGAACAATATTTATGTACCAAATAGAAGTGAGTTTAAGAATCTTATCTTGAGGGATTTTCATGTCAAGACATATTCAGGCCACCCAGGATATCAAAATACTTTGACAGTTGTCAAGAAGTTCTACCATTTGTCGAACTTGAAGAAGGAAGTGGTTGAGTTTGTCCATAGATGTTTGGACTGTCAGGAGGTGAAAGTTGAGTGTAAGAAACCAGCTAGTGTATTACAACCTATTCCAATTCTAGAATGGAAATGGGAGGTCATTTCCATGTAATTCATTATAGGTTTATCGAGGACATCGAGACAACATGACTCCATCATGGTTGTTGTTGACAGGTTGAGCAACGTAGCTCACTTCCTTTCAGTGAAGTCTAAAAATTCATCTAGTGAGGTAGCCCATATCTTCATTAGGGAGATAGTGAGGTTGCATGGTGTTCCCAAGAAGATCATATCATATAGAGATGCCAAATTCTCTTCCAAGTTCTGTAAGGATTTATTTGTAGGTTTGGGGACAGAGTAAGCTTTTTGAAATAATTCTTTCGGTAAAAAATCACATATGAAAAATATTGTCGACGAGTTTCGAACCAACTATTGTGGTTCATGATCAGTACAACTTATCATTCACATGCAGATGGATAGACAGAGTGAGTTAATAGGATTCTTTAGGACATGTTGAGGATGTATGTCATGCATAAATGGAGGAAGTGAGAGTATCTTCCACTGGTAGAGTTTTCATATAATAATGGGTATCATGGATCCTTGAGGATGAGTCCATTTGAGGCTCTTTATGGGTGGAGTTGTTTCACTCCTATCATTTGGAGTGATTTAGTGAACAGGGTATTGAATGGACCAGATATGTTGGCTAAGATGGAGCAGGAGATGTGCGTTATCAAGAGGGACTTGAAGGAAGCACAGGACAGGAAGAATATTTATGCATATCAGTATAGATCATTCAAGGAGTTTCATGTTGGGGAGCATGTGTACTTGTGCATAAAGCCTAAGAAGATATCCTTGAGGATTCAACCATGTTCCAACCTGAAACCTCGGTATTGTGGGACTTTTGAGATCCTTGAGAGGATTGGACCAATGGCCTACGGACTTGAATTGTCGCCAAAAGTGAAAGCCTGTGATGTTTTCCATGTTTCATCGCTTAATAGATATATCCATGATATTGATCATGTGATTGATTGGTCTGTATTACAAGTGGAACCATCATATATCCATCTTAAGCACAAATCTAACATGAGTCGAGAGGGATCAAATTTCTTCAGGTGCAAACTTATTTTGGAGTGTAAAAAACAACGTGTAATTTTTCATTGCTTCCTCGAGTGCAAAATTATTTTAGAGTGCAAAAAGCAATGTGTAATTTTTCATTGTTTAAATTGTATTTTTGAATGTTATATAAATTATAAAACATGTGCATTGAGCCATTTTATAGGCGACATTAAAATTATTTTTTTGTTATTAATATATTTTTAAGTATACATCAATATTAATTCATATTAAAATATTTTATTCATAACCCACATTGCATATCTTATTCTATACAACATTAAAATATTTTCTTTTAACATTTTTTTCTATATATAGATATATATGAAGTTGATATCGTGTCAAAATATTTTTGAAAAGTATAAGATTTAAACATCTCACTCACATATTTTTTTTACTTGTAATTACTTTAGATGAAATTATATTAGGGCATATGGAAAACTAATTAAACATGCATAACATTTATTTTATTTTTTATTGTAGCGGGAATTGTTTTCTATTTAGAGAATATTTTATTTTTAGTTTAAGAGGGAAACGTGTCAACTCCAAGTTGAGCACGGACGTACTTACACATAGCTTTCACACTGGGTTGTAGAATGAGGCTATTGGCTCAACTAGAGGGAGAATTCTAGCCAGAGCCACAGTTCATTTTGCAACTGAAACAACTCATGCTCTAAAACCGATCAATTAGACAGGTTAAAGTGCAGTGGAAACACTTTGTGCACAATGAAGCTACACGGAAGATGGTTAATTAGATGCAAGCTATTTATCCTTCCTTATTTGTTATTTAAACATGTGTGTTTGGTTTATATATATATATATATATATATATATACCAAATCGAGTTGTGTTATAAAGCACCAATAAGCGGTATGTTGGTCATGTTTTCAGTAGGTGGATATTATGTAAATGTTGAATCGAGTTGTCTTGTAAAGCTCCATGGGAAACATGTTTTTTTGGTTATAAGCGCCATAGCACACTGAGGACAGTGTTCCCCCAAGAGGGAGGGGTTTGTAACATCCTTTGGTTGATTTTCCATGTAAATAAAATAAAACCAATGTCATGGGACGCATATTTCAAGTTGAATGGTGGAAAAAATATTATAGTGAGCATCACTTATGGTTTATTAATGGCTATGTAAATTGGAAAATGCATTGGTAAAGGAAAAGAGGCAATAATTGAAATTTAATTATGAGAAATAAAGTAAAATAGGAGAAAAAAGAGATAAAGAGACACAAACTTGCATGCGAGGGAAATTAGAGAAAAATGAAGGAAAATGAAAGAAAACGAAACCTCAATGATAAAAAAGTGTCAAAGAAACAGTTCATAGCTTTTGGTCATTACAACTTTTGTCATTTTAGCATTTGGATCTCTTACACTCTTACACACTTTGAGAATTCTTGGAGCACTCTAGCATTCTCTTGGATTTGGAAGAAGACAAGCAAGGAAGAAAAGGAAAGTAAGGGAAAGAAAGGAGATAGTTGGATCAACAACTAAAATATGGATACTTTGCAAGTAACAGGTTGCATGTGTGATTCCCTTGCTGGTTTATGGGTGGATGATGCTTGCATGTGATTCCTTGATTATGTGTTGTCATTAGCACAGATATTTTCCAGGATTGACAGTGGGTTTAGCCTTCCCTTTCCATTTCCTAGATAACCATGGTGTAGTGGGTTCCCTTTTGTATTTTCTGATTGGTTCCCAATTTCCTTATGGTGGTGGGTTGGAACAAATTCTCTAGAGCGCTAAAACAACTTAGGTTCCCTAAAGGTTGTGGGTTGAGTTACTAGTCCCTGGAGCCTGTGCGTTGGGACAAATGCTCTGGAGCCCTGAAACAACTTGGGTTTCCTTGGAATATATGGGTTGATGTACTCTTGGAGCCCTAAAAATCTTAGGTAGAGACCGATATGGTTATTTTTAGTGATTTCTAGACCAGTTAGGTGAAATCACAGTGGTTGAGGGTTGAGGTGGTTTGGCCTCTGAAAGACATGGTTAGCTCTATTTCAATTTAACCCTTATGATACCACATTCACGCTTGGAATATAGGGTAGGGACGATTGGATGAAAGAGATATTTGGTTCAGCCCAATCTATGGTCATGTGGTACATGGAAGTCCCTGACTTTGTTAGCATTTACCTATGTTAATAAGAAATATTTTCCTCTTGAGATCTATGAGCATTGTAATGATTATGATGGTGATATTATGGTTGTTTTTCCATGGTTTCTATTTTATTATTATGTCGGTTATATGATTTATTCTACCTAGGACTCTTGTCATGTTTTGATAAATTAGTGAATGGTTGATGAATGCATGGGCTAACTAATATTATTGCAGCTATCTAGAGAGGGCATAGATCCTTCTTGGAAATTCTTAAATGAAGTTCAATTGTTTCTGATCAAATATGCATTCATGACCTGTAACTTGTATGTTTACTATCTGTTTGACAAAATGTATATCCTGTACTAGGAATGTTTAGGTCAATATCTGGATCACATTTTGATTTTCATCTTTGTTATCATCTTAGATATGTTTTTGAAAAGTTACAAGAAGTTCTAAGTAATGATTTGGAGGTTCATTAGGGGAATTTTGAGGTTTAAAATGGGCCTCCTAAGGAAAATGTACAATCAAAATTCACTTTATGAGAACCAATCACATTTTAGGGGATGACATCATCCCTAATGGTTGAGGTGGCATTGCTTGAGTTAAAGGTATTTACTTGTCACATTCTCAATGGTGGATAAAAATTTATGTTTAACCATGGTAGTGCTCTAAGTACTTTTAAAGTCAAAGTAAAGTACTCATAATAAATTTCATTTCACACTTTTTGAATAAAAATATATTATTGTCATTTCATATTTATTGAAAGAAACAATGCATATCCCTATACATTTATTATATTATATTATATTATATTATTTTTATATAGTATATTAATTACATGTTATTATATAATTTTAATAATTTTAATTTTAATTCATAAAAAATAATATAATTAAGATTTTATAAATTTATATGTATATTTTAATTTAATTTATTTAAGTACAGAGGATAAATACATTAGTTGTTCAATGATAATGAATTTTTCTTCAAAAGTTCATTCTTATTTATAGTCGCATCAATATAATTTTTTTATTAATTTTATTTTGGTACAACTTTTGAATTGAATTTAATTATGGTTACATGGATTGTGGTGTAAAAAGTGAATTGCAAATTCATAAATATTATTTTATTGGTTCAGTTATTATTTTATTATTTCCTTGAGAGGCCCATTTTAGACTTCAAAACTCCCCTAATGGGCCTGAAAAAGTGACACACATATCACGACCACACCCTCTGAACTGGGAAATTTTGGTCATAACCACATGGAGGTAGGCCTGTGCATGTAGTTAGGACCTCATAACTACATCGATGTTGTGTTTAGCATGTATTAGGGGATTTTCCCTAGTGAAAATATCTCCAACTCATGGATTGATCATATGGTCTGGTTTGCAGGCTCCTAAGTGGTTTGTAATCCCTAAGGGATGTATGTAAGTTGTCAGTGTGTCAGCCCCACTTCCATAACTGGAACTTGGAGGATGGGTCATATCATAGTGACACTTGTCTCATGTTTACCTTGGAGAGGTTGTGAAAGTGGGTAAATGTGGGAGGAGGAGGTTACAATGTTATTTATTAGGGTTTGATCTATGACGTCGAAAATAAATTTGGTGGATTACGGACCAAACAACCCGTGTCTGGTTGATATTTTTCCCAAGGGCGAAGATTTTCAACCGACTATTTTTCTCCATGGGATGAGCTGGGTGTCAGTGTAATTCTATCTTTCAAGACCTTCACATTGAACATTGACACTCATAATTATGGTAATTACAATCCATATGCGATGATTCCTTATATTTTTCCATCGATTACTAAAAGTGACGAGATCATTTCAACTAATTTCCCTTCGCAAAATCCTTCATGCAAGAAGTCCTTGAAACCTCAAAAGGTTTTCACCCTCATAGTGGGCCAAGATATAAGATTGCAAGAGGTTCCCATGTTAATGGAGAGATCCTTAGTAGGTAGTTTCATGGGAAAATTGATCAATCTATAATATGTCGCAAATTGGGTGAAAGTAATTGGGAACCAAAAATTGGATATGCGTCAAGTATCCACAGTCTCATTAGAGGTTTCTTCTACACCATTTTTTTCTCTAAAAGCAAATTTCTACAGATAATGAGAAATGATTGGATTTGGGGAAAGTTGGAACATTTGTTGTAGATATAGACTATCAATTTCGACCCTACCATGGAACCTTTAGCTAGTTATAATTTGTGGGTGATTATTCGTGGTATTCCTATTTTTTTTGGAGATAAGAAGAAATTACAGCCATTGGTAATCAGATTGGGTGTTTCATCTGCTTGGAGGATGGGTGCTTATCCAAACATGATTTACATTGTACATGGATACAAATAGAAGTGGAAGTTTGAGAAGGATTGGTCGAGGAGGTAGAGTTAGACAATTACTAGAAGGTACCCTTCAAATGTTATGCATGTAGATGTGGTGGACGCCTTACTAATTATTGTGATCATATCATCCATGGTAAAAATCTTGTGAAAACAATTTGGGTACAAAAAATGGGAGTCATGACTAAGAGACGCCTCAGACATCTATTGCCACGTCCTCAAATCCTTCACCACTTATTGGCATAATCCATATTTACAAACGAACAAAATGAAATAGATATTTAAACCAAAACATATAGATATAATGAAATTGAACTTCAATTAATAAATAATAGATGCTACAAATTATTTACATGTAGAGAGAAAGCAAACTAGTTGGGGTGGAAGTAAATTATCTCTGGGAAGATATGTGTGGATACACGCCTTCTCAATTGGGTTATAATAAGGCTCTCGTGCCTTTTCATCATTAATAACAATGAGAAACCCTAAACATACAAAAACCTCACCCTAGAAGATGAAGCGCCAAAAGCTTATGGGCCCCGATGCGGGCAGTTGGAATGTCAACTTCTCGAGGTTGAAACTTTGGCATACGATCTTCATTTGGCGTGCACGCTAGACCATTAGAAAGGTCTATCTGAGGCAAAAAAAATTTGATTATAATCATTATCTTCAACTCATGTTTTCATGTTTCCCCAAAAAATTTCATTTGGCCCCTCAAAACAGCTTCGGAAGTTCAGCACCCAAAAACTACCAATATAAAAACTAATGAAATAGGAAATTGTGCTGAAAAATACGAAATTGATAGGAAACAGGGTGAAAGCACGAAGACGGGTAACACTTTTGGGCCAAATGTGGCGATGAAATTTCAAGTTTTTCCTCTTTTATCGAATTGCAGCCCTCAAAATTCATATATGCATTGGAAATTTTGATATGGAGTAAAAAGACAATATATGGAGAATTATGTTGTTGTCCTAATGATTTTTTTTGCAAAAAAAAATAGTGTCATCTAATCTCTCAATTTTCCATTGAATGCAATATATGTCCTTGGAATTTTTTTCAAAACTTAAGAGGTATGGGTGTGCTCATGTAGCATAACTTAGTCTAAAATGTGTAATATGTATATGAGCGTGATTTACACGAAGAGAAATAATTTTTTCATATTAAAAAAATATTTTTTACGCAAAATTATATTTTTTGTTATTTTTCGAAGTTAGCGAAGTAATATTTCAATTGCATTTTGGAGATTCATGTTTTCACATAAGATTTTTTTCAACTTGTTAGATAAATTGAAAAACTAAGAGTACCCTTTTGAAGAGGACTTGTAAACGAACATAATGATATTTTTTGAATTTTTTTCGTTGTTTATATTTTATGTTGTTGATTTTTTATTCAGCCCCTTTGAAATTGTTCAAAAAAGTTTCAAACATTATGTTTGAAAGGAATTAGATAAAAAATATCATATGAATTCAAAAATTTCAAACTCATATGCCATTGGATAGAGGGTTCCTTCCTGAATCCAATATGATCAACTCCACCACTTAAGGACAACTTTTTCTTAGAGTCTGCTAGGGTACAAAATGGTGTTGCAGAAAAATCTACATAATAAGAGTTAAAACTCTATTTTTTAGGCCCTGAACAGCTCAATCGAGGGCTTAAAACACTTGACCAAGTATTTTGCAATTTAAACTTCAAATAGCTCGACCGAGTATTCGAAATTTAAATTTCAAATAGCTCGATCGAGAGTTACATGGTTAAACAGAGGCTCAATCAAGCTATCATAATTATCTATATTAAAAAAAGCTCTCAATATTTGTCTTTAAGCAAATTATAAAATTTATTTTTTCCATAAAATTATTTTTTATAAAAATTCAAATATATTCCAAACTCTAATTGTCCTTAATTATAAATCTATATTTTATTTTATTTTATCAAGAAAATAATTATAATAATATATAGATAACTTTTATAAAAAAAATTAACTTTTATTTTATTTTTTTTAATGTTGAAATTCTTAAAAATTATAATTTGTTTATTGTTTTGATTTTAAATATAGCATATTTTTATACTTAATCATTTTATAATTTTTTTATGTAAAACATTCCAATAAAAATAAATCAAATTATAATAAATAAATAAATAAAAACAACAAACTAAACTGAACTAAATTTTATAATAGTATTAATTTAAAAATATTTTTATAAGCACATCTAAATTTAGATTACTCAAATTCAAATTAGTCAAATAATGTTTTAAAATTTATGGTTTCCTTATTTTTCATTATTTTAAAAATATATATTGCAAGCCTAAGTGAGGAGTGAAAATTTTCATATATACTTCGCACATGTGCAAACTAAGGGCAAAATTAAGTACAATCACATTTTACATGTTGAGAGAGATTTATAACCACAGATACCATTGCATCCATTACAACTATATTCAATTATAACTTGCAACTATTACAAATATGTTAATAATTATTGCACTCATTTGTATCCTGAACAAGTGGATATTATTGCGCGCACAGACAATTATAGGTTTGATTTTAATAGATATGATTATAATGGAGGGAATCGTGTTTATTAACTCTTCAATGAAATTTATAAAATATACATTTCCAACAGCGTCAAATTCCCATTTTTAAGTTACACTTATTCATATAAAAAATTATAACATTTATTAAAATCAAATCGATAAATTTTCTTATGTTTAATTAATTTATTATTTAAATTATATTTATAATAAATTAATGATTTAAATTATAACATTGAAAATTTAAATCATAGTAAAAACTATTTTTAAGTTACTCAATTATAAATATAAGAATATTACAATTTCAATTACAAGTGCGATAGAATCCTTTTTCAAATCTATACACCAAAACGCTAGAAATGTAATGATAAATTAATCTACACCATTGCTAATTTCCTATTCAAATGTAATTAGTAATTAAATTTGTTTTTTTTAATATCAAATACTTACAATTTGAAAGTTGCATATCATTATTAAAATTTCCATCTTTAAGGCTCGATTGAGCTTCTAACTTGGCGTTACATAAAAGCTCGATCAAGGGTTTTTTTAAACAATCGATCAAGTTATTTTAAGCGCCTCAATAGCCTGATTGAGCGCTTAAAATTTTCTTAATCGAGCGGTTAAAATTGCTTAATCGAGCATCCTTTTTTCACCAGAATGTGCCCTCGTTTTTCTAAAAAGTGTAACCTAGCTCCATGCTTTCACCCAACAATATTAGGGATCCAAGTGGAATAGGTGGGTGGAAACCAATATCCACGAGGATCAATCCTCCCCCCTTAGGAAGTAATGGTCCCCATTAAATTGAGTGCCTCCATGAGATGGGGAAACTTATGCTGAACTTGGTCCCTAGTGAGCCACTTTCCTTGGTGCAGGAGTTGGTCTGCTTTGACAACTCGATACAGCTAGACCCTATGTTTGCAACTATTCTTAATCTATGTGTCCATGATCAGATCAATTTATGTATGTTCAATGCACTTTGGGATGATTTATATTGGTGTCAGCTGCTCGGAAATGTCTGATGTGTCCAAAAATGGTGGAAAGTATGGTCGAAGGTAGTCCACATTGAATATTGGTTGCGGGTAAAGGAATGGAGGGATGCTTAGCTTGAAATCATTGTCACCCTCAACCTTGGTGATGGTATAAGGTCCATATCGAAGTGGTTGCAACTTCTTATGGGCTCCCTCCAAGCGTTCCTTCTGCAAATGCAACCTAACCTTGTATCCCGCTTGAAATTTATGTGGCACCTGATGATGATCATGATGTTGTTTGTACTTAGTATTGCCTTTATCCAAGATATCATGAACCTACAGGAGAATGTGCTAAATGAATTCAATAAACTTGATGGTACTATCAATTTCGAATTGAACTTTTGTAGATTCTTCCTTTGTAGTTTCAATAGGCATTCCAACATCAATAGGAAACAATGGTTGAAATCTCATGCCTAATTTGTAGAAATTACCCAAAGGGATTAAATCTGATCTTGTAATGTACTAAAACAAAATATTGAATCCTTATACAATTTGCGGAAACCAAATTCAATTGCGCAACATAACAATTAAGAGAAATAAATAATCAATCACACAACACAAGATGTATATGGGGAAAGCAACTGCTCAAAACCCCGCTATATGTATATTGCATAAAGTTAAGACCATGAAACAAAACAATGTTATTTCCCTCACTAAGAAACCTTTCCACTCTCCTAACTGTCTTACTCTAATGTAGGAAAAATCAGTCCAATACTTAACCAATTCTCAGCCTATGTCTAATGAGCCTTGCTCATGCATTCTTGGAGGAATTGTGGCCCTATTAAGTAGGAAATTTCCAAGAATTTATTGCACAATTCCTTCTGTTAGCCGCCTATAAAAAATTTCATACCAAATTGTGGCTAAATGATTTTGGAGCCTTCAAGGAACATATTTTATTGCAAAAAATTGTTGGCTCTTGAAGACTCTTAAAGGCCTCATGCCTCTGTCCAATCTCCACTATTGTTTCCATTTCATACTCTGAAATTTCTACTAAAATCCAAGAGAAAAATTGCTGCAAAACCATCATTTTCCCCTTCTCCCACTCAAAACTAGCCTTCATTTTCTCCCCTTTTTCTCCATAAAAACTCCCTTGTTTTCAATGATTTCTTTTCCTCCCTTCATGAAAATCATCTTTACAAGGTTAAAAACTCATTTTTTAACCTTACCGAAACCATCAAATTCCATTGAAAACTCTGAAAAATTCATGAAAATATAAGTTTTTCTATGGACTTAAGCCCCTTGGGCTAAGTCCTAACCACTTCCCCCCACATGCCCATGCGTTAAAACCAAATGCCAAAGCCTTTCGGAGCTAATCGCATCGCACATTTTCAAAGTGCGCAAGTTTTGTGCCATGGACCGAAAGTTCCGATTGCGATTGGCTTTTTATGTGTTTAAAGCTCCCAAATATATTATTTCTCATGCAAACCATAAAACCCGTCTCGGGCGCTTATCGCATCGCAATAATCCAAAGAACACAAGTCCATGCCATATTCGAAAGTTCCGATGCGATTAGCAGTGCGTCATATAAATTCCGATGCGATTAAAACCTTTGTATAAATATCCCGTGGGCCCGCCTTCCGTACTCAAAACCTTATAAATAATCCATCCCTATTTCCTTTTTTCCTTTGTTAAATATCAAACCCGCTTTTCCAAGGTTTTGGTCTAAAAACCAAAGTCGTGTGTTAAATATACAAATGGGTTGATTAAAAAGACCGCATCGAAATTTCCGATGCGATTGAGTCTTTTATATATATAAAGCCCCGCCCCTCCGATCGCATCGGAAATATTTGAAAGGATCCTCCAATTATGTTCGATTGACACTTCCGATTGCGATGTTCTGATTGCTCCATCGCATTGGAGTTTTTAAAATCGCATCGCAGCTTTCACATCGCATCGGCCTGTTCTCTGATTGCACAAATCGCATCGGCCTATCTCCCGATCATCGCAATCGCATCAAACTATTCTTCGATCGCGCAATCACATCACCTCATTCCCGACCTCCGATTGCGATTCCCCCGATCCATTCTCAACCGTTGATCCAACCTTTAGATCGACATACAGCGCTTCATCGCATCGCAATATCGCATCGGCCCTTTCTCTGATTGTGCAATCGCATCGCCTCATTCCCGACCTCCGATTACGATTCCCCTGATTCATTCTCAACCGTTGATCTAACCTTTAGATCAACAGACAGTGCTTCATCGCATCGCAATTTCGCATCAGCACCATTTGATTCTTGCCCCTGATTGCGATCCTCTGATTAGATCTGGACCGTCCACGTGTCCAGATCGGACGGCCCAGATATTTTCCGCATGTTTCCATCACCCTCTGCTTCTACCAAAGGGTTTTTCAAAAAGTCGTTCTCCACCGTTGGATGCAGCCATCCAACGGCCATGATCTTTCCCACCTTCTGAAGCAGTTTTAACCTAATTACGCAGGATTTCTTGACTATTTTTGTGTTTTGCAGGTCTTTTAAAAGGTTTTCCATTATATTGAAGAGAAAGGCCGAAGGCCGGGAAAGACGTTTCCTGCGCCTTTGAGCTATTAAAGAGAATCATTCACGGGCTCGATTCCATTGTTTTATCAATGATTCATAAGCGCCGATACTATAAAGGCCCTGCGTGGCTCTACACATTGACAAGACACTGTGGTCCCAAATCGCATTTAAAAATAGTATCAGTGTTGAAGAACAGAACGCAGCAAAAATGAAGATTGAAGACAGATTTAGGGAATTACGGCTTAAAAATAATTATCAAAAGCTTAATTTCCTGAATTAAACATAGTTAGGAGAAATTATAAGTGTTTTGACATGAAGAAAGGACCTCCACCGCCGCATTTGAGGCGAATTGATTCCTCAACTACTACAAGAGCCACCTGCTACCTCAAACCATTCAAAACAGAGGCCGAAGTTATTGCTTAAAGAAATATATGCCTCCAGCGTTTCCATGAAGTTAATTCTGCCACAGGAAAACTAATGCAACAAATATCTACAAAGTTACTCCACATTATGCAGAGCCTCAAAGTCAACAAAGCTCCCATCGAGCTTTGATATTAATTGTAAAACATTAATACAGCGGTCCACCTGTAAACTTCTCCATCGAGCCCCTCAAAAGGCCGATAAGTCTTAGGTCTGTATTAATTATCCTTGAGATCTTTTGTTAGGTCTCACCTCCTCATTCTTCTATAAATACTGCAGTAGAAGATGAGAAATTGTTGGTTGGTTGGTTTTTGTTTGATCACAAGTTGTAATACTGAAACTCTTTGAAGTAAATACATAGTTTGTTGAAGTTGAAGAACAAATTGATGTTTTGGAGGTCTTGATGACGTTGTTGCATGCTTGTTCCTGAGAAGGCTCTATCATTGGATCCGTGAGCTTGGTTGTTGGTGAAGTATTCTGAATTTTTTTATGTTTTTCCCTTGTTTTAATTATGTTCCATAATTTCTGACTACAGGTAGGATAGAAATTATTAGGCTAAGAAATGACTCTTGGAAGCACCTTAGACCTGTTCATCCTTCACTGTTTTATGTTTTCTTCTGTTGAAGTATTTTAGACGCTTTAATCTTTCTCTTTAGTCTTCATGCTTGTTTATTTCCTTAATAGTTTGAACAGTTGGTTTCAGCATGATTTATGGTTCTCCCTGCTTGTCTGTTGCCACTTAAAAATTGTTATTGAAGTATCCCTTTGAAGTTCTTTGCTTATAGTGAATCAGACAGGTCTGTTTTGATCTTGCCCTTTGTCCTCACTTAAACAGTTGGCTTAAAGTTCGTTATAATTATGATCATAGATGTTTTTAGGTGTTCCCTCTTCTATGACTGTGATTATCAGTAAATCTTATATGTTTTCTAAAGTCCTTTAGAATAAAATCTTTGAGGAAATAGGGTGTTGCCCGAATCTTAGATTTTACTTTGAAAGTTGTTTTGAAATCATTGTTTGCTTAAAGGTGTGATTTGTAGAATTTATGGTTAGCCTTGTCTATCAAAGAACTCTTTATTGTTTCAAATTATGCTTTCAAATTCCCTTTGTTGAGAATTAAAACTCTCTTTCCAAATCATTAATGTTCATCCCATTCCAAAAACAAAAGGATCCTGTGGCCAAGTTAGATTTTCCCTTTGATATCCCATATCCTTTGATGAGTTTGCTATGACCTTTTCTTGACTCCATTGCCCAATGAACCAGATGTTTCTCCATTCTATGTATCTTTCCTATACCTTTCACATTCTGCTGTGTCAATTCAATCCAACCAAACAAACAAACACCTGCACTTAATAACTAGTCTAAAATCAATACTATAATCACACAAGATAAACTTTTGCAAACAAACATTTGAGAGATCCTTCTCTGAGAATAGGAGGACTAGATCCTGTAACTCTAAAGATTGGTTCTGATGTTGCCTTGTCTTTTGATTTTCCAAACTATCAAAACACGGGACACCAACACCTTCAAGGCATCTTTATGACCTCATACATGACTTGTACATTTTTTTAATTATACAACTGATAGTTATATTCCCTTTAACCTCAATATCAACTTGGCCTTCCTTAGAATGACATGCAACAACTCTTTAAAGCGAAATATCAGTTAAATGATTTGTAGAAATTATATACAATATGCATGTATATATCAGTATCCTCCTGATCTAACAATATTTATCTTCTTGCTAAATACAGAATCCTTCCACTATAATTCTTGCGGAAATTTAATCAACGATTGCAAAACACATGAAGCAATAAAAACACACATAACACAGTTGTTTAACGGGAAAGTCTGAACCTAAAAACCACAACTATCATAGATTATGTATCATGGAGATCATGTAACAATCTCATACAAAGCTTAGTACATCAAGCTCTCAGTACAATCAATCATCACACACTAACATAGAAGAAATCTGCAAATCCATGCACCAATCTCTACCCTCCTGCTAGCCTGCCTCCACTGCGCAATCCAAGTTGATTACAAAGACCAATTCGATGTAATCCCACTCTCCTTGACTGCATGATTATCATTGGCAACTCCAATGTATTTGTAGATGCAATTCATGCATCACTAGTAGTCATAATGGATAGTCCATCTTACCCTTTCACCTATCTCTCCACCGGGTCTCCATTGGAACTAACATGCACTGTAGTTAACTGTTGTATTTGTTCAACTGATTAGTGAGCTATTATTTGTGAATCAACTAACTAATTAATTCACTCCACTCTCACTATTGTATCATTCATTTAGATTAGATACAACTAGCTCAACTGAGTCTAACTGAGTTAAAATGAATACAACTCCATGAACTACTCTTCCAACTCTGGCATAACTTTTCCATTTCAGTTCTAACTGAGTCCTCCATGCATGAACTCCAGTAAACCCTTAGGAATTGTGTAATTCCTTCAGCCCACTGATTTGACAAATCTGTATACTTAAATTAAGTGCTCCAAGAGAATAAGTTGTTGTTTAGAGTCTGATTATTATTAAGAGTTAATAATAATCAACATGCATCTATTTTTAGATCGACGATCTATAAATAGACTTCGCCCAATCTTCTAAAAATATAATTTCATCTATTTTTCACATTTTACCAACCATCTACAAATAGCATCCTGCAACTTATAGAATATGCTCACCATGTGTAAAAATAGACATACACCTAAAAATAGCCTGTGTGGGCCCCACCTAGTTTAGGTGATTATTTTCCAACTAGGATCAAGGATGATGTTTCAACATGCCTCCTTCACTGTTTCTTTTTACAATCTTCAACACTCCCTCTCAACAAGAAAGGAGTATCTTTGCATGCGACATGCAACTCCATGCATTTGTCCTGCAACTCTTGTTGCAACACTTCCGAAACTGAAAGGCTCCAAACAACTCAATCAGTATAATGCATCTATCATCAAATTCTTTGACTTCTGCTTAATTACTTCACATGTCTTCAGGAACCACTGCACTATTGAACTCTTCACCCATGCACTGTGCACTTGCTGTCAACTCTGAATCGCACTCCAGTATCCGACACTGTCACTTTGATCTGCCTGCATCAATCCCACTGATCATGATACTGCTACTATGTGGGCTCCTCGTAGCATGTCGCCCCACCTCTCACCTGGTGGTATAGCTGCATGCACTCCCTCTACCCATCTGGCACGAAATTTCTCTGCATGAGTGGTTGCACCCACTCCATGATCCTCATCTTATGGTTGCTCCACATCCCGAGGTTCACTCTTACCTGCATGCAAAACTTGCTCCCTCTCAAGCTTCAATTGCATGGCTTTCTCACACTTCTCAACAGTAGGAAGCTCCTTAGAAATCCCATCTACTTCAAGTTTGTAGAGATTCTTACCTCGAATCCCAACCTTCTTGACTTTCCCTGTTGCTTTGTGCCGAAGGAAAACTTTTTCTTCACTAAAGACAACATCATAGCCTTTATCCTCTAACATTGCGACTGAGATTAAATTCTTCTTTAAACCTGGAACATGCACAACATCTTGTAAAAGAAAGAGTTTACCTGATGCCCTCTGAAAGGTATTGGTACCAATTTTGGTCGCACGGTATCTTCCATTGTCGCCCAACTCAACATGCAACTGGAGATATTTCTTCACCAAGTCACTAAAAAGGTTCACATCTCCCGTCATGTGAAAGGAAGCACCACTATCAAAGTACCACCCTGATTCCAATGCACTAGACACCATGCATGCAATCAATGAGAAGTCAAGCTCAAATTGTGAGGCAAGAGCCTCACTAGCTACAACTCCAGCAACCATCTTGTTCTTCTTCTTATGTGGACAATTTGTGGCAATATGTCCAAACTCGTGACAGTGAAAACACTTCACTTTGGACATGTCATGCTCTTTTCCATCTTCACCGGCCTCAAATATAGAATGGAATTTCTTCCCCTTCTTCTTCTTTGCCTTGGAAACCAAAGCAAAATCCTCTTCATCATTATGCTTTGATGAAGAGCCATCCCTGGTACTTTGCCTTATCTCCTACTGCACAAGATCCAACCAAAGTCGCTCCCAACCCGATAGTTTCTCCCGTCCATTGACAGAGTCTTCATAGCTATGCAAACTCTTTAGAATCCCAAGGAGATCCAAGCTCACCAAGTCATCATCATCAACACTGACTCCTACACTCCTAAGCTCATCCCTGCATTGGACAAACTTTGTCAATTATGCCGGAATAGTGTTGTTCTTCTCCATTTCTATTTTTCTGAGCTTGTCTTTAAGCGCCAACTTCCTCTGGTCGCTTCTGCTTTGGAAAAAATCTGTCAAAGCATTCCACATAGCATATGGAGTGGCTTTCCCATGAAGTCTTGAGACAATATGGTCTCTCACACCTTCCAACAGAATCCTCCTCGCCCTTGATACTTTCTTTTGCCATGCCTCAAGTACTGCAACATCCGTCGAAGTGGGCTTAGGAACATCTTTCTCGATGAATTCCTTCAAGCCATTATCTTCAAGCATTGCCTCCATCCTATCCTTCCAGGCTATGTAGTTAGAGTTTCCCTCGAGTGCATACTCCAACCGCAACCCATTGAAAGACATTTCAATGTATACTCAACTGTCGCACCAAGAAACTCCTGCAGCAAATTCGAATTTCTCCACCAGCACAAAACTCAGCACTGCTTCACAATTACAATCTCCAGTAATTAATATTGCTCTGATACCATGTAGAAATTATATACAATATGCATGTATATATCCATATCCTCCTGATCTAACAATATTTATCTTCTTGCTAAATACAGAATCCTTCCACTATAATTCTTGCGGAAATTTAATCGACAATTGCAAAACACATGAAGCAATAAAAACACACATAACACAGTTGTTTAACAGGAAATTATGAAGCTAAAAACCCCAACTATCATATATTATGTATCATGGAGATCATGTAACAATCTCATACAAAGCTTAGTACATCAAGCTCTTAGTACAATCAATCGTCACACACTAACATAGAAGATCTATCCTCCTGCTAGCCTACCTCCACTGCGCAATCCAAGTTGATTACAAAGACCAATTCGATGTAATCCCACTCTCCTTGACTACGTGATTATCATTGGCAAATCCAATGTATATGTAGATGCAATTCATGCATCACTAGTAGTCACAATGGATAGTCCATCTTACCCTTTCACCTATCTCTCCACTGGGTCTCCACTGGAACTGACATGCATTGTAGTAAATTGTTGTATTTGTTCAGTTGATTAGTGAGTTATTATTTGTGAATTAATTAAATAATTAATTCACTCCACTCTCACTAGTGTATCATTCAGTAAGATTAGATACAATTAGCTCAACTGAGTCTAACTGAGTTAAACTAAATACAACTCCATGAACTACTCTTCCAACTCTATCATAACTTTTCCACTTCAGTTCTAACTGAGTCCTCCATGCATGAACTCCACTAAACCCTTAGGAATTGCGTAATTCCTTCAACCCACTGATTTGACAAATCTGTATACTGAAATTAAGTGCTCCAAGAGAATAAGTTGATGTTTAGAGTCTGATTATTATTAAGAGCTAATAATAATCGACATGCAACTATTTTTAGATTCGCGATCTATAAATAGACTTCGCCCAATCTTCTAAAAATAGAATTTCATCTATTTTTCACATTTGACCAACCATCTACAAATAGCATCCCGCAACTTATAGAATATGTGTTTGGTCTCAATCTAGTCTCCTAAATTGAGCTCATTTAATTGTCAACCAGGGTCAGTAAACTGCTGAAGTGTGGTGCACTATATGTGCCTAAGTAACCTCTTCCTACTTTGTTGTGTTTAGTGTTTTCTGATGTTTTTGGTTTTATGGTTTTATTTTGAAAAGGAAAAGAACTAAGTGCTAAATGAAGGGAAACTATTGGTCAAAACAGAGTGAAGCCTAAACTATGATGGTAAATAAATGCAAATGCTAAAACAAAACAGAGTCTAACTATGACTAGCAACCAACAAATACAAAGCTTGATAATGACTCTATTGTAAACTCACAACATGAAATTGAAATGAACCTGAGAAACGAACTAGCTAAGTGTAAATGAAGTTTTCTCCTAAATCATTAATCAAACAGATAACTTACAATCTACAACATCTCATCCATGAATAAATATTTGTTGGAAAATATGTGGAAAAGAATATTTGTAACATGGTAAAGTTTCTACTCTAAACTAGTTTATACTTCTGTTCTGCAACTCAATTTAACACCACTAAACCTATCTCAAAAGTTATAGATTTCCTTTCAAAAATAGTCTTTGAGAAAGAGGCTTGTTTGTGAAATGACAAAGAGGTTGCAAAAGTACTTCAGGCCTTGGGATGATACTGTCTTCTGTTCAGATGATTGTGTATGAGTATGAAATTTGAACAAAAGAAGTTTTGTAAATAATTAAGCCCGTGAGATTGAATTTATCAACTAAGACAAAGTAAGCTACAATGGACAACAGCTAAACTTGAAGTGTTAAAGCAATGAGTTAAAACTAAACTAAGATGCTATTAATCTACAATGAACAATATCAAACTAAAGAGCCATTATCATACTTGAAAAGAAAGGACAAAGCTGAACCATATGCATTCTACCTCCGGAGTGTTATGACTAAATTAATCATGCAACTAGTCTATTTCATATTACAAAAACAAGTATGGCTGTACTATCTAATGCAATTGAAACATAAACAGAAGACTGAAAGTAAATACGTATCTAAACTGTGAAAACAGAGCTAAAACACTTATCTAAATTATGAAAACAGAGCTGCACAGGAGGTAGGGGCCCTCCACCACCTGGTAGCATGCAATCTAACTCAAAATTGACTCAGCACGTTCACAGAAATGCTGTTTCTTTCATTAAAGGAGAAAAATACTGAAACAGAGTATTCACGGTTCTGGAACCTAACAGCAAAAGCCAAAAACTAACTAAGATCTCTAACCTGCGTTGCTTGGTCTCCCAAGTCATATTTATAATGAAATTACATAACAGAACTTGAGATAACATAGGGATTACTGTCTTTCCCACTCCTATTCAAATTAAAACTCTTATTGAAGGCTGCGTACTTTTGGTTTCCACGTGCATAACCACACACAGAATTCGTTTCTTCCTTCATGGTGAGCAACAAACCATGTAGACATGACGTGGAATATGCCCATATGCGGTTTTCCTTCAGACGACACCTGGAACCCACTCAAACTGTAAAACAGCTGCAGAATCGCCGGTCAGCTACGGAATGTCTGCATTCTATAGCTATTTTGCAGAAAATTGTTAAAATAGCAAAAATCATGAAAATACAATATGTTAATCAATTGCATGTAACCTTTAAGCAATCCTAATCATTCTTCATTGATTTTAGGCTTACGAAGTGATAAAATAATGATGAAATGAAGTGAAGGTTTGTAAAAGAAAAGGCAATTTTAAGGCTCAACATACCCCCACTGCAAGACTATTGCATGTCCTCATGCAATTTCATCAAAACTTATTCCATGTGCTTTGAAACCTCTGTTAGAACATCCAACCTTATCTTTCTGCTTCTTTTTTCCCTAATCTATTTTCTAATCTCTGTTAACTTTTCAGAGATTAGTTCTTCATCTTCCTTTTGTAGTGGAGTGTCAAGTTTATTTTCAATATCCATGTCAGTTTCTCTTCTTCTGCTCCATCAAAAGATTTGACAAAAGATTTTGTAATCTCCTTATGGAAGCCATCAAATTTCTCTATAAAATTTAGCCTTCCTTCTTGTAGTAGCTCCTTGACTTGTGGATATCCTTCCAAATACTTGACTTCAACTGGTTCTGTCTTGAGAATTAGCCACATTCCTCCTTTGTGCAGATTATCTTCCTTTCAGAATTACTTTTCTATGCTTGAAGCTAGATTGACTACAGAGTATAATGCTTTATTTTGAAACTGTATCTCTGTGTCTGAAGATGGATTAGTTGAAGAATGATGCTTCACCCTTAGAATTACCTTTCTGCACTTAGAGATGGATTGGCTGCAAAGTGTAATGGAAGTGAATGGATGGAGGTAATTAAGCTATAAGGGAAAATGAAGTGGCTATGGATCTGATGGAGAATTTATGATGACATTATGGTGAAATAAGTGAATGATAAAATCTTAAGGAGATGTGGAGTAGTAGGTTGGAATGTTGGATAAGGGATATGGCTAATCAATTCGAATGATAGGTTGTTTAGGAAACACATGATTATACACATTGTATCTATTTCATGTTTTGACTTTTTGCTATTAAAATAATTTTCACAATTTACCTCAGAATTTTGACCTTGTTAATTGTTGTGCTTGATGCTGTTCCTTTGATCCTCTTTGAGCATATTGGTCTTCAAAACAGAATCCTTCAATTTCCTGTAATCATCATCTCTTTGTAGGCTGTACAATCATGTCAGAACTGTTGATTAAGATGTGGCTGCAACATGCAATCTGTAAGAAGAAATGAAGTATGAATATGGAAGATGGATGTAAAATGTAATGGAGTGAAAGTGGAGTGGACTTGTGAAATGAAATGAAAATGGCGTGAGATGGAGTGAAAGTGGAATGGACTTGTGAAATGAAATGAAAATGGCGTGAGATGGAGTGAAAGTGGAATAGGACTTGTGAAATGAAATGAAAATGGCATGAGATGGAGTGAAAATGGAGTGAGATGGAGTGGATTGTAGAATGAAATGAATTTTGGAATTTCTCTCAAATGGTACATCATACTTCCCTGAAATTTTCTGAGGTTGTCACCAATATTATTATGCATCTTCCACTGAAAAATCTCAGCCATTGGTTGCACGGATCTCCCGAAAAATGAGAAATGGCTGTAGGTGAAAGTGGCCAATTTCTTGAAAAATACACACTGAAATTTTCTGAAATTTTCTGTGTTTATTCACCCTACCTCAATGCATTTACCATAAAAATTTCAGGACCAACGGATGCACGGTTTGAAAGTTATGACAAAATCAATTTCTGCCCTGTTTCACCCTTCATTTTGTCCAATTTTGCAACAAAAAAGTACGCCACGGACTCATTTTAAGGCCAAATTGAGTGATTCCAATGGGAAACTGTGTATTTTTACCTTCTCTACTGCCACATGCTTCCAGAATTTCATTTTGATGAAGAAAAGGTGCTGCTGTGCAAAAACACTCAAATCTGTCATAATCTGTCCAAAATGCTGAAAAGTGAGAATCTGCCTGAAAAACCCTTCTGAAATGCCCTTAAAAATTGTTTTTTTCCAAATTCTGTCCCTTTTTACTCAATTTATCATATTCTGAGAAAACCCAGAAGCTCAGAATTTTTTATTTCTGCTCCAATCTCTTGCAAAAATTGCACCAAAACTGCCTTCTGGAAAAAGTTGCAAAAAAAAACAAGAACAGGCTGCTACAGCAATAGCTGCAGAAACTGCCACTTTCCGCAGCTGTTATTGAATTGACAAAAAGATGAACATGCTGCTACAAGAAACTAATAAAATTCACTGCTGCAATTTGTCGTTGATTCCATAAAACCATTAGTCTTCATCAAAGCCAACATTCATGGTACAATTCTTACCATGCGAATAGATGTGTCGAAGTCGAGCATGGGAAGAAATCATTGGATTACCGATCAATAATTAAAATCGTTAACCAATGCGAGACAACTCACCGATAATGTAAATGAGTGTCAAGGTACCTCAGTGCATCTTGACAGGGACGAATGAATGTGTCGAAGTCGAGTCGCCTGCAAGATTTGACAATCAAGAGACATTGTTGTATTCCCATTGTTATCGACGAGGAGGCTTGCCATTGATGAATGCAAGCTCCAAGGCACTTCAAATAATCTCTAATCTTGATCCCAGATAAAGTGTTGAGGTCGATGGGACAAGATCTGTTGGAAGGTGGACCTTAATAAATTCCACATCATCCAACTCGAGCATAGAACCAAGAATGATTTGAAGAACCATGAAAGATTGAAACCATCATGAAATTGCAGAACTTATTGTGAACTTTGCCTGCCAGTTGCCTGGTTTTCAAACAAAGCTCATGTCCAATTGCGCCAGCAAGCTAGTTTTCACAATAGGACTTATTTTTCTCTTTACTTTTTTTTTCTTTTTTTCATTTTTTTTTTTTCTTTTTTTTTTTTTATGTCCTACTCTACTTGAAAAAGAAAATCTTGTTCAAGTATATGAGTACTTCCAATGGAACCATGTCTGTAACAAGATGATAGATAAACTCATATGCAGGTTTGAAAGACATTCTTTGATATATACCTGTATATGAGATGCCAACTGTCTTGATTTAGATGATGTCAAAAGATATTGAATAATTGAGCATTGGAATCCAATGACTGAATTGAACCAAGATTCAATGTAATCTTGTCTTCCTTGTCTTTCCTCTATCATGAAATGCAAGTCTTCGGAGATATGATCTTCATTCATAGAATCTAGTGATAGGCATGCATGAGACTTTTCAATCTCTAGTTCCAATATCTCCTCTTTATCAATAGACATCCTTGATTCTTGGACCTTATCTGAGTCTTCTTCTGCTGGTTGTTGTTCTTCAATGACAGCTGGTGAATCATTTTGCAATACCTCAGATTTGTAAGTTGATTGAGGTGTTTTATTGTTGGGGATATGAAATGGTTGTGGAGGTAGTGGAGTGGGGAATCTTTGGGGTGTTTGTGTGGATGGTAATGGAAAAGGTTGAATTGAGGTAAAATAAGGGTGATATTGATGTTGTAGTGGAGGTAAATGGTATGGATAACATTGATCATGGTATTGAGGATAGAGAGGGAAAGATTGAGGATATGGTGGATTTCCTTTATAGGGCCTTTGCCAACTTTGTTGCCAAGATTGGTTTTGAGGTTGGGATTGATATGGCCAAGGTTTCCAAGGTTGGTTTTGAAGTTGGGATTGAGATGGCAAAGGTTTCCAAGGTTGGTTTTGAGGTTGGGATTGAGATGACCAAGGTTGCCAAGGCAAGGGTGTTTTCCAATTACCTTGAGATTGTTGTGCATAACCTTGATATTGTGCATAAGGATATTGCATCATATTGGGTTGATGAGGCTGCCATAGCCCTCTTGGAGCTACATAACAAAGTTGCTCTTGTGCTTGATTTGCTCCATTATCCTTCTGGTAAATTGCCTTCAACCCTGGTAATGATGGGCAATCTTCAGTAGTATGTGATCCTGCACAAATTTTACACATTTTAATGTTATCAAGTGGACATTCATGCAAAGTATGTTTCTTTCTACATTTAGGGCAAAATATAAATGAAGCAACTTTTTTCTTGTTTTGCATTCTTAGCATGTCAGTTTGTTCATTTAAATTACCAAGAATGTTTAGCAAATTGTTAGGTTCAGTTTGACTTACCAATCCTGATGTTGACTTACTTACTTTTGCCATAAATGGATCTTGAGGGGACCTTACACACTTTGCTTTTCCTCTTGATATGTTCTTGCATAGTTCACAAATTTCTTGAAATGATAATCGATAAACATCTCCTTTTCCCACAAGATTAAGAAGATCAATCCATTCATCCTTTATAGCATTTAGTAGGAGAGTTTTTAATGCATCTGATCCTAAATTATGCAATTTAGATCTTTTGATATTATAAGTAAATCTCTCCACTAAATCTTCTAGGCTTTCATCCTCTTTTTGGTTCATCTTAAAGACTTCATTTCTAAGGTCATGGTTCATGCAATAACCTTTATATTTTTCCAAAAATACTCTTTTCATATCATCCCATGTCCCTATAGAATTTGTTCCTAAAGTCATGAACCATCTAAGAGCTCTATCCTTCAATGTTGCCGGAAACAAATTCAATTTTTGAATGTGCAATGAATAGCCATAAGATCTACAAATTATTTCAAATTTAAAAAGAAAAGTTTCCGGGTCTTCTGATCTCATACCTTTGAAGTTAGGAAGTACAGATGGATGGATGTTCTTCATTTGAATATTGATATCAGTTTCTTGAATGGGAAATCCAAAAGGATCTTCCTCATTGTCATCATCTCCATCCATTTCTTCAACCTGCTTTGTCATCTCTTTTTCTACCTGCAAAAATATGAATTCATGATGTGGATGTGTGGCTCTTACTGCACCACATGATATAGTGGGTGTGGTAGGTGATTGAAGTTTTTGTTTTTGTTTTTGTGGATGTAGGAAATCAGGATGGCCACCTGATTACCTTTAAGAACATGGCTCAAAATGTTGATCTCAGTCTCAGTCTCAGAGTCTCTAAATTAATCATTTAATTGTCAACAGATAGATATTCAACATAGTGTAATTGCCTTCTGTGCCTAAAGTAACCTCACCTAATTTGTTGTGTTTAGTGTTTTTCGATGTTTTTGGTTTTATGGTTTTTATTTTGAAAAGGAAAAGAACCGAGTGTTGGTAAGAGGGAGTGAAAAGGTCAAGAAACGGAGGTAGAAGCCTAAACTATGATGGTAAATAGTAATGCTAGAGCAAGAAATCTAACTATAGCTAACAACCAACAAATCTGAGCAGTAAACGATATTCATAAACTCCATGACATGAAATTCAAATGAACTGAGAAATGCAGAACAAGCTAAAGATATAGGCGATTTCTCCTAAATGCTAATCAATAGATACTTTCAATACTACTGTTCTTATCTTTATCCATGACTAGATATTTGTTGGAAAATATGTGGAAAAGAATATTTGTAACAAGGTAAAGTTTCTACTCTAAACTAGTTTCTACTTCTGTTTTGCAACTCAATTTAACACCATCAAACCTTTCTCAAAAGTTATAGATTTCCTTTCAAAAAGAGTCTTTGAGAAAGAAGCTTGTTTGTGAAATGATAAAGAAGCTGCAAAATACTCCAGACCTTATAATAATACTATCTTTTGTCCGGATAATTGTGTATGAGTATGAATTTTGAACAAAAGAAGTTTTGTAAATAATTAAGCCTGTGAGATTGAATTTATCAACTAAGACAAAGTAAGCTACAATGAACAACAACTAAACTTGGTAATTAATAATGAATTCAAAACTAAACTAAGATATATTAATCAAATGAACAACATCAAAACCTAAAATACATTATCTGTAGAAAAGGATAATGAATATATACGTTATAAAGGATGTTATTAATTATCATGCAACTAGTCTATTTCATATTACAAAAACAAGTCGGTACAATACTATCTAATACAATTAAAACATAAACGGTAAAGAAAGTAAATACGTATCTAAGCGTGAAACGAGCTAAAACACTTATCTGGTGTGAAAACGGTACACGGGAGGTAGGGCCACCTCCCTGCCTGGTGCTGCTAAATCACTCAAAATTAAAACTAGACGATATGAAATACATTTAACAATGAGAAAATAAACAGGTATTCCAATCTCTGGAACCTAACGACAATAAATACCATGGATATCAACACTTATTATATGGTTTAACTATTTATAATGAAATTACATAACAGAACTTGAGATAACATAGGGATTACTGTCTTTCCCACTCCTATTCAAATTAAAACTCTTATTGAAGGCTGCGTACTTTTGCTGTAGACAGTTGGACTGAGACAGTCCTACTAGAAGTCTACCTCTTGATTTTGGTTTCCACGTGCATAACCACACACAGAATTCGTTTCTTCCTTCATGGTGAGCAACGAACCATGTAGACATGACGTGGAATATGCTCATATGTGGTTTTTCTTGAGACGACACCTGTAACCCACTCAAACTGTAAAACAGCTGCAGAATCGCCGGTCAGCTACGGAATGTCTGCATTCTGTAGCTATTTTGCAGAAAATTGTTAAAATAACAAAAATCATGAAAATACAATATGTTAATCAATTTCATGTAACCTTTAAGCAATCCTAATCATTCTTCATTGATTTTAGGCTTATGAAGTGATAAAATAATGATGAAATGAAGTGAAGGTTTGTAAAAGAGAAGGCAATTCTAAGGCTCAACAATATGCTCACCATGTGTAAAAATAGACATACACCTAAAAATAGCCTATGTGGGCCCCACCTAGTTTAGGTGATTATTTTCCAACTAGGATGAAGGATGATGTTTCAGGATGCCTTCTTCACTATTTCTTGTTGCAATCTTCAACATGATTGATCGCTACTTGTGAATTAAATCAGATTTAATTCATTGGACCTATCACTAGATCATATCTCAGTTAGAACTAGTTAACGAATTTTAAATAATTGAGTTAACTAATTACAACTCACAAATAATTGTAACTAGAGCCCCTAAAATCATGGGATAACTCTACATGCCTCCTCTTTGACCCTCAACTCGGATTTCCTAAGCTAACTAAGTCTTCCTGACTCATTTAACTAATACAAGTTGTCATGAGATGAAATTACAATTTCTCTTCCAATTTAATTAAGGAAAAGTTAAATT
This sequence comes from Pinus albicaulis, assembly GCA_034641835.2. Lineage (NCBI taxonomy): Eukaryota > Viridiplantae > Streptophyta > Pinopsida > Pinales > Pinaceae > Pinus > Pinus albicaulis. The sequence continues at coordinate 397,865,520 of CM076575.1, read as the reverse complement.
ATAAGCCCACTTTGGGTGTCATTTCAACACTCCCTCTCAACAAGAAAGAGATTATCTGCTACCCTGATCCTGTCTCTATGGAATTATAATTTTCTTCTTGCCAATTCCTTTGTCAATATGTCTACATCCTGCTCCTCCGTGGTAAGGTACTCTAATGACATAATCTGCCTCTGCACACAATATCTGAGATGGTGATACCGGATATCAATATGCTTGGACCTGTCATGAAAAATTGGATTAACCGAAAGTTTGATGCAACTCTGGTTATCACAATGTATCACTGTCGAATCCATCTGTCAGCCAAACAAACCAACAAGTATCTTCCTCATCCAGATGGCCTCACATGTTGCCCGAATCGTCTTCATGTACTCTGCCTCTATTGATTGAGTGCAAATGATCTATGTTTCTTTTTGTACTAGAAAGCTATTGTTGATCCTATGTTGAGGATGCCCCCTGATGTGCTCTTCCTATCGGATGGACTCCCTACCCAATCTACATCGTTGAAGCCTAAATCTTGTGACTCCCTTTTTCCGTCTGTACCATAGCCCATACTATGTAGTGCCTCTGATGTATCTCAGCACATGCTTTTCTGCCTTCCAAAAGAGCTTGGTAGGCTTAACCATAGCTTGACTAAGTTGGTTAATTGTGTAGTATACATCTAGTCTTGTGTTCACCAAATACATGAGTGAACACACAAGCTTTCTGTAAAAAATAGCATCCACTACTTCAGCTAATGCAGCATCCTCCTTCCTCTATTTTCCTACTAGAGGAGTCTCCATGGTTTGTTTCCTTCCATGTGGAACTTCCTGAGGATCCTGTTGGCATAATTGCCCTGACATACAAATAGCTCCCCATATTTTTTCCATATTTCCAATCCCAGGAAATAGTGCAAGAGCCCCATGTCCTTCTGTTGTGCAGGAAATCCTTTCTGTGGACAACAACGATCCCTCTAGTCCTATGGGTGGATCTAGCAACAAATGAGACAAAGATATGCAACCTTTCATAACTTATGCTAGAAAAACATGAAGTAGGATATATGTTATAACTCTTTCTAATGCTAATGATTGTCTTTGGTGTCATCCTTGCTTCTTTTGGTTCCACGCTCACGATCTCCTCTTCGTTGGTGAAGATGAATGCCTGCAAGGAAAACAAGCGGAGACAACAAACATATACCAAGAATAATATTTTATAGTACAAGTTATGCATCATATCAAGGAACACTACAATAAATAGACTATAATTGACATATGTATAAAATATTTCGGTGAAAATCAGATCAAAGCAAATTTTGTCGATGTGTTTCGAACCAATCAGTGTGGTTCATCATCAGGACCAGATGAGAAATATGATCAGGGAACCTATTTAAATAGATAAGGAAAGCTCCAACTAGTCGTTTGTAAAATAACGGCTAGTTTGACTCAAATAATTATATTCAAAATATAAATATTAAATTATATAGCATTTAATTTATTCATAAAAAATTAAATAATAAATAATAAATAAAATTATTATTTATTTAATTTTTTAATGAATAAATTAAATGTTATATAATTTAATATTTATATTTTGGATATAATTTTATGTATTTATTTTACTTAATATTTATAATAATATGTTATATCATTTAAATTCATTAATAATTATATGTTATATAATTTGAATATCATTAAAAATATTCTTATTTATTTTACTTAATAGGTAATTTTACTTTACTTAATGGTGATTTTACTAAGTTAAATCATAATATAATATCTTCGTAATTTAAAAATAAATAAATAAATAATAATCATAATAATCATAAAAGGGGGAGAAAGAAACCGAGAGCCAGAGCAGAGGAGAAGATAAGGGGGAGAACATGGGAAGAGAAACAACAACTGAGAGTGAAGGGCAAGAATCCAGCATCTACTAACACTCCACCCATCATCTCTGTTGAGCTTCACTGGCCTCTTTTTGATTTCCAAGACTTCCCTCAACTTGCAGTGGTGGAAATGGTCAATCCTCGCAATAACCTTAGCATCATCAATGAAAATGTGATGATTTGTCTTTTTAGCATTCTCTATTAGGGCAGAGGAGTATGATCTATTATGTTTAAGGTCAATGACATGTTCATGAATTCTTTGATTAATTGATTGACCAATTTCACCGATGTAAGGCATCCCATAGGAGCACGAAATCAAGTAAACCCCCTTACCATCCTTAGGGAAAATCGAGTCCTTAACCAATCTAAGCGAACTTCAAATGGTGCAGGAGAGCTTGAAGGTTGAGGAAACATTATGTCTCTTTAGGATCCTAGCGATTTTATCAGTAGTACCTTGGATAAACGGAAGGTGAACTCTAGATAACCGATCACAAGGATATTTCTTAACCCTAGGACCTTTTTCAGCTTTTTGAAAAGCTCTAAGCCATTTACTCTTGCTATAACCGTTCTTATTAAAAAATTTAAGGAGATGAGATTTTTCACCTTCAAAGTGGTGTTCATCAGAGATTCTAAAAGCTCTGGTGGCTAGGGTACTGAGAACCCCAATCTTCTAAGTAGGGAAATGGTGAGAACTATCATGTAAATATTGCTCAGTGTGTGTCTTCTTTCTAAATACTTGATGAGAGAAAGAACTGTCTTCATTCCTAGAAACAAGGACATCCAGAAATGGCAGGCTACCATCCTCTTCGAATTCCATGGTGAACTTAATGAAGTCAAATTGATCATTATGCCATGATCCTCAGAAAATATAAGCCCCCTAAGAGCAACATTAGAAAACCAGATTTTGAGGCTCTTAAATCCTTAAACAATAACCAGGACATTGTTGTTCTTAAGGCAGATAAGGGAGGTGCTACGATTATTTTAAACAAATAGGATTATCATAATAAGATGTTGGATCACCTTCTTAATAGTGGAAGCTACAAGAATCTGGACAAAAATCCCCTTAACCTATAAAATTGAGTAACACTATTGGCTCCCTGAGTAAAAAATCTTACTGAGAGTAACCCCCTCACTCTGAGGATTTATGGTCTTCCTAAGATTCATAAGGATGGATCTTCCCTTCGCCCCATTTTCATCACCATAGGTGGTCTGACTTATCTGCTCGCTAAATTTTTAGCCAGTAATCTTAAACCTCTTGTGGGTCAGACCGCCTCCTTTGCCAAAGACTCATCCTCTTTTATTAATGAATTGAAAGGCTTGAAATTGGATCCTGGTGATAGGTTTGTAAGTTTTGATGTTGTCTCATTATACACTTGCATTCCCATTAAGGAAGTTATCAATGTCATTTCTCGGGTCACGGATCTTGATACTGCTCATCTTGTTGAGATATTTCTAACCTCAACCTTCTTTAGTTTCAAGGGTGAATTATTGGAACAGACTTGTGGTGTGGCCATGGGTTCCCCCCCTATCCCCTGTGGTAGCTAATCTGTTCATGGAAGACTTCGAATCTAGGGCCCTTTCCTCCTCCCTTTTTCAACCTAGGCTTTGGAAAAGGTTTGTTGATGACACCTGTGTGATTTGGCCCCATGGAAAAGAGAAATTGGACCTTTTCTTCCAGCATCTTAATGATCAATCTGACTTCATTAAGTTCACCATGGAATAAGAAAAGGATGGTAGCTTTCCATTTTTGGATGTCCTTATTTCTAGGAATGAAGATGGTTATTTCTCTCATCAAATATTTAGAAAGAAGACGCACACTGAGCAATATATACATTCTAGTTCTCACCATTTCCTTGCTCAGAAGATTGGGGTTCTCAGTACCCTAGCCACCAAAGATTTTAGAATCTCTGATGAAAACCACTTTGAAGGTGAAAAATATAAGCTCCTTAAAATTTTTAATAATAATGGTTATAGCAAGAGTCAATGTCTTAGAGATTTTCAAAAAGCTGAAAAAGGTCTTGGGTTAAGAAAGATCCTTGTGATCAGTTATCTGGGGTTCACCTTCCTTTTATCCAAGGTACTACTTATAAAATCGCTAGGATCCTAAAGAGACATAATGTTTCCTCAACCTTCAAGCCCTCCCACTCCATTCGGAGTTCGCTTAGATCGGTTAAGGACCCATTTTTCCCTAAGGATGGTAAGGGGTTTTACTTGATTCTGTGCTCCTGTGGGACGCCTTACATCGGTGAAACTGGTCGATCAATTAATCAAAGAATTCATGAACATGTCACTGACCTTAAACATAGTATATCACGCTCCTCTGCCTTAGCAGAGCATGCTGAAAAGACAAATCATCACATTTTCATTGAATATGCTAAGATTATTGCGAGGATTGACCATTTCCACCACTGCAAATTGAGGGAAGCCTTGGAAATCGAAAATAGGTTGGTTAACCTCAATAGGGATGATGGGTGTAGTGTTAGCAGATGTTGGATTCCTACCCTTCACTCTTAGTCATTGTTTCTCTTCCCCTATTCTCCCCCTTGTCTTCTCCTCTTCTCTGGCTCTCGGTTTCTTTCTCCCCCTTTTTTTTAATTTATTTATTTTTATTTATTTATTTATTTATTTTTAAATTACATAGATATTATATTATGATTTAACTTAGCAAAATTACCATTAAGTAAAGTAAAATTACCTATTAAGTAAAATAAATAAGAATATTTTTTGATGATATTCAAAATATAGAACATATAATTACTAATGAATTTTAATTATATAACATATCATTATAAATATTAAGTAAAAAAATAAATATATAAAATTATATTCAAAATATAAATACTAAATTATAGAACATTTAATTTATTCATAAAAAAATTAAATAAATAACAATTTTTAATTATATTTCTTATTCGTGTCAAACTAGCCATTATTTTACAAACGGCTAGTTGGAGCATTCCTTATCTATTTAAATGGGTTCCCTGATCAGATTTCTCATCTTGTCCTGATGATGAACCACACTAGCTGGTTCGAAACGCGTCGACAAAATTTTATTTGATGTGATTTTCCATGAAAGATTTTATACACATTTTATGGATCATAGAAGCCAAATTCCTAATATAATTGACGTACTTATGGAAAGGAGACACATAATGTATTATTAATAGAATGAAAAAGGGAGAAATACAATCAAAAGCCTTGATGTTGGATGCCTCCTTCAGGTGATACTCCAAGTTCTAGCCTCAACTCTTCAAATAGCTTCCTACTTCACAAATGGGCAGCAATTCGGCATGCTTCAGCTCATAGGCACAGGGGTTGCACTGGGGGAGCAATACCATACCACGTGGGTTCACATTGGGGGATTTATATTGAGGAAAAAATGGCATAATATATTGGGGGATAAATAGGCGGTAAAGGGTTTTTATATTGACGGGAATAAAAACTGGAGCTCAAAGTTAATGAAAAAATATAAAGGGGTATAAAAAATGTTAGTGGAAAAATGGATACCTACAATATCTAGTGGAAGTAGGGGTTTTATAAATTGGGAAGGTCTATTGGGTTCATATTGGTAGGGGGTTAAATAATGTGATTTTTAGGGGTATTTTTGAATATGTAGTTAAATTGAGGGTATTGTTTAATATGCCATGAAAGCATGTGATAGTATAGAGGTTTATTGAGTGAAGCCCCAGTGCTCATAGGATGGAAACCAACCATTAGTGGATGGTATGGGTTTAGTTTATAGGGAAGGAGAGGGAGTTGAGGATCCATAAAAAGTAGGAGGAGTTCCACATCTTAAGGGAAATATCCATGGAAAGAGGATCCATGGCCATGAATGGGAGATCTCGTTCCAATCGCCAACTACCTGAAACCATGTTGTATTCTCAAGCCTTCTTGTAAGGGAAGCTTCTCCTCCATTTTTGGAATAACTATCTAAAGAGGGCTAGAGCATATTTTCCTGACAAAAGTCGTGCTGCCAGCGTTAGACACAAGTAGAGAAAAAGGTGACAAGCGCGAGTCATCAGCTATGCAGAACACGCTAGGCTTGTAAAAACAATTTTTTTCACAATATTTTCAAAATATTTTCAAGTCAAGTCTTTTTCCACTTCTTCAGGGATGTTCTATACATGTTTCATGGAGAACACATTTTGTGACACAAGTGGTATGATGACACAAAGTGGAGTGTGACAAAATATTGTATAACACCTTCATCTCAAATTCTCAGTATGAGATCCTCTTTGCAAGAATTGATGAGATGCTCATCACATGTGAGTATCAAATCATCAACATAAAGTAAAATAATCAAAACCTTACCATCTACCACAATATGATAAAGGTTTGCATCCGCTTCACTCTTGGTGAAGCCCAACCAAGTGAAATAGTTTTCGATATCGGTGTACGAAGCACGAGGTACTTGCTTTAGCCCATACATTTCTCTCTTGAGTCTGCACACATGTGACTCCCTATCTAAGTTCTCAAAACATTATGGCTACTCATTTTACACCTATTCCTCAATAAATCCATTGAGGAAGGTTGTCATTACATCCATATGATGTATCTACCATCCCATATGCTCTAAGAGTGCAAGGATGGATCTGATAGATGAGTACTTTGTGACTGGTGAAAAAAATCATCATAGTTAATGCCCTCAACCTGAGAGAACCCTCTGGCCACAAATCTAGCCTTGTGCTTCTCCACACTCCCATATGTTGCTTGCTTCACCTTGTATACCCACCTAGATCCTAAAACTGACTTCCCCACTGGTCTTGGGACAACTTCCCATTCACTATTTCTGATAATATAGTCATACTCCTCAACCATGGCATCAACCCACACTATTTGTTGCACTGCTTCCTCAAAAGATTGTATATTTTTGCATTGTGATGTGGGCGCTCCCACATTGTCTCTCACATCTAGCAACAATCTGTCAGCCTCTTTGGTGTGCTTCCTTCCATCTCTAGTGGATGGATTTTCATTAGAGGTTTCTACCACTCTTTGTTCCTCTGCTTGTGGTTGCGCCACATCCTAAGGTTCTCATTTTGGAGCCAATAGCTCCTCAACTGCATGCAACTCAAGCACCCTTTCAAGGGACAATCGCATGGCTTTCTCTTCATCGAATTTCACATCTCTTCTAACCATTGTCATCTTGTGTGCTGGAAAATACACTTGATAGTTGTGAGGTGTATCAGTGTACCCAAAAAATATCCCCAACTCTCTTGTTGGCTTTAGATTCTTCCTAGCATATTTGGTGACATGGCAATAAATAAATGAACCAAAATTTTTAAAATACGCCAGATCTCGTCTCTTACCTGAAAAATCCCCCTCTGGTGTACTCATCCCAAGTATTCAATGAGGGCTTTTGTTTTGCACAAATATTTTTGTATTGCATGCTTCCACCCATATATGCAATGGTAGGCCCTAATCATGCAACATAGCTCTTGCTTCTCCCACAATAATTGTGTTCTTTCTTTCTTCAACCCCATTTTGTTGTGGGTTGTGAGGTGCTTTCAATTCTCTTCAAATTCCTTTTGAGGCATAGAAGTTCATGAATTCGTTAGAGACATATTCTCCACCATTGTTGATCCTCAGAGCCTTGACCTTTTTCCATGTATCTTTCTCGACAAGAGCCTTGAACTCACAAAACTTGGAGAATGTATGATCTTTATTCTCAACACTTTCTTGAAAAAAATTCAACAAAAATCACACAATACCTGTCTTTTTCTGTCGAAGTTGTCGATAACGGTCCACACATGTCTGAGTGAACTCTCTCAAGGATCTCCTTTACTCGGATTTCCTTATCACGAAAGGTGGCTTTGGTATACTTCCCTAATGTACACCCTGTTAGTCAGCTATAAAATTTGTCATATCAAATGCTGGCTAAATCATTTTTGGAGCCTTCAAGAAACAAGTCTTATTGCTAAAAAATGTTATCTCTTGAAGACTTTTGAAGGCCTCATACCCTTTTTCTAAATCTTCACTATTGTTTCCATTTTAAACTCAGAAATTCTGCTGATTCCATAGAGGAAAGACTGCTGCAAAACACCCTTTTCCCTTTTTTCACTTCAAACTAACCTTCATTTTTACCCCTTTCATTCCCATGGAATTCTTCTATTTTCCATTTCTTTCCCATTTCCCCTTCATAAAATCCTCTCTACAGAGTTTAAAACTCCTTTTTAACGCTGCCGAAATCCTCAAAATCCATCTAAATATCTTGAAAATATCATAAAAACAAGTATTTTGACTATGGGTTTTAAGCCCCCTTGGGCCAAAATCCTAAACCACTTACCCCACATGCCCACACCCTACAAACCAGGCGCTAACCCAGTCAGGCGCTTATCGCATCGGAGCATTAGCGATTAGCGCAAATCTTTTATTACATAAACACCTCCGATGCGATTAGCCCTGCGCATTATATCCCTCGATCATATTATCATTCCATGTAACCCGTGGGCCCGCAATCAGGCACTATGACATCATAAATATTCATTCCCGATTCATTTTTCCTTTGTAAATCCAGAAAACCCACTTATCCAAATTTTGGTTTAAACGCGCTGGAGTTATGCTTTTTAATGAAAAATGGGTTTATTGAAAGACCCGCATCGTTTCTTCGATGCGATTGAGCCCCTTTACATAAACTCCGCCCTTCGATTTGATTCATATAACTCAAGCCCAGGACCAAAGGTTAAAAACCTCGAGGAGCTTAATCGCATCAGAGAATTTTTTGCATGGGTAGATCGAAAAGACAAGGCCCGACCTCCGATTGCAATGGCCCGATCACATAGTCGCATCGGTCATTCCCCGATTGCGCCAATCACATCAGCGATTTCTATTGCGCCTTTACATTCCTCCTCCCCGATTGATCATTCCCCGATCAATCGTGAGTCATCGATCTCCTCTCTACCTTCCTTTGATCCGACGGCCCACACTCACTCTGATCACAAGTCTTTCCTCTGCTTTCTGAACCCCTCCGATTCAACTCCCACCATCGATTTGATCTGCAAATCGACGGTCTACATTTGGTTGCATCAAATCTTTTCATCGGGTGCGTTTTTAACATTTGTTTTTCCCCCACCGATTGCGATCCTCCGATTGGATCTGGACCGTCCATGTGTCCAGATCGGATGGTCCCAGATCTTTCCCTCATGGTTTCATCACCCACTACCTTCTACCAAGAGGATTTTAAAGTGTAATCCCCACCGTTGATCTCTGCGCGATCAACGGTTCTGACTTTTTTTCTCCCCTTACTCTTATTTTGGCCTCCTCTAAATGAATCCCAACCATTGGATGATGCCATCCAACGTCCACGCTCCTCCCCACACTCTCCGAAGTAGTAAAACCCAAAAAACGCAGGATTTCATAACTAGTTTTGTGTTTTGCAGGTGATTAATGGTTTTTCCATTATATTGAAGAAAAATCCAAAGGATGTGAATGACGATTCTCACGCCTTCGATTCATCAAAGGCAAGCCATCCATGGGTTCAAATTCCACGTCTCGTCAATGCTTCATGGGCATTGATGCCTCACGAGCCCTGTGCAGCACTACACATCAACAAGACACAGTGAATAAAATCACAATTAAAGAGTATCAGTGTCGAAGAAGAAACACGCCAGAACAGAAGATTGAAGACAAATTTGTGAGGGTTACGGCTAAGATTGATTATCAAAAGCCTAATCCTACAAATTCAAACACAGTTTAAAGAAAATCATAAGTGCTTATTAGATATAAAGGCCTCCACCGCCGCATCTAAGGCAAATTGATTCCTCTCAGCTACCACAGTGCCACATGTAGCCACAAGCATTCAAAAGAGGCCGAAGTTATTGATCAGAAATAAAATATTAGCCTCGGCACGGCCGAATAGTTAATTCTGCTAAAGAAATTTAATGCAAAAAATATCAGCATAGTTACTACAACATGACACAGAGCCTTAAAAGTCAACAAAAGCTCCCATTGAGCTTAATCTTAAATGTAAATCAATTAATACAGTGAGAATATCAGTATGCTTCTCCATTGAGACCCTCAAAGGCCGATAAGTCATTAGTCTGTATTAATTGACCCAGGAGATCTTTTATCAGATTCCACCTCCTCATTCTTCTATAAATACTTCTGTAGAAGATGAGAAGTGGGTTGGTTGGTTGGTTGCTGTTTGATTACTAGTTATAATACTGAAACTCTTTGAAATAATACATAGTCTGTTGAAGTTGAAGAAGAAATTAAAGTCTTGGAAGTCCTGATGATGTTGTTGCATGCTTGTTTTTGAGAAGGCTCCATCATTGGATCCATGAGCTTGGCTGTTGGTGAAGTATTCTGAACCGTTCATGTTTTCTCCTATTTTCATTTTGTTCCATAATTTCTTACTACAGTAGGTTGAAATTTTTAGGAAAATAAATGACTCCTGGAAGCACCTTAGACTTGTTCATCCTTCACTGTTTCATGTTTTATTCTGTTGAAGTATTTTATAGTCTTTAATCTCTCTCTATAGTCTTCATGCTTGTTTGTTTCCTTAATAGTTTGAACAGTTGGTTTTAGCATGATTTATGGTTTTCCCTACTTGTCTGCTGCCACTTAAAGATTTTTATTGAAGTCTCCCTTTGAAGTTTCTTTGTTTAGAGTAAGTCAAGGAGCTCTGTTATGATCTTGCCCCTTGTCCTTGCTTGATCAGTTGGCTTAAAGGTCTTTATAGTTGTGATCATAGATGTATTTAGGTGTTCCCTCTTCTATGATCGTAATTATCAGTGAATCTTTTATGTTTTCTAAGTCATTTGAAATAAAATCTTTGAGGAAATAGGGTGTTCCCCGAATCTTAGATTTCATTTTAAAATTTGTTTTGAAGTCATTATTTGCTTAAAGGTGTGATTTGTAGAATTCATGGTTAGCCCTGTCTATCAAATAGCTCTTTATTGTTCAAATTGTGTTTTCAAATTTCCTTTGTTGAGAATTAAACTTCTCTTTCCAAATCATTGATGTCCGTCTCATTCCAAAACCAAAGGATCCTGCGGTCAAGTTATATTTTCCCTCTGATATCCCATATCCATTGATAAGTTTGTCACTACTTCTTCTTGACTCCATTACCCAATGAATTTGACATTCCCCCTTTCTATCTATCTTTCCTAGACCTTTCATATTCTGTTGTATCAATTCAACCAAACAAACAAACACCTGCACTTAATAACTAGTCTAAAACCAATACTAAAAGCACACAAGATAAACCTTTGCAAAACACACATTTGAGATATCCCTCTCTGAGAACAGGAGGACTAGATCCTGTAACTCTAAAGATTGGTTCTAATTTTTCCTTGTCTTTTGATTTTCCAAACTATCAAAACACGGGACACCAACATAATGGTGATCACAGTGGGACCTACTGAGAATATAGTGGTTTTAAAACCCTGCTTGAAACTTTTTAGGCCCAGTATAACATAAGTAGCCTTCTTTAAGCACTACCTAACAAAAATGGTAATCATGATAGGACTTAATTGAATCAGTGACAAGCTAAGTAACCCTTAGGATTCCTGCAAGACCTTATCAAACCTTGAAGAAATCAGTTACCAAGCCATAAGAGTGAACTCTGTATATTTAAACACCTTAGCTAAGTGTTAAATCACATTTAGGACACTCTCATAACCTATAAGACCAAAATAACTCACAAAAACCCAAAAACATTCCAGTTTGGCTTCACAATAAACATGGTGGTTGAACCATCCAATATCTTACCTTCATAAAAGCTAAAAAGTTTCCACCTGGCGACTCCACTAGCCCCAGTAGGCCTATTACTCATCTAGGTTTCCAAGATCTCTTTAGGACTGTGTTAACCCGCCTTGAGGAAGTTTAGAAGCCTAGTCTCGTACTAGAATAGACATCCTGAGAGGTAAAACTCCCAAAAAACAGTCCTTAAAACTTTCACCTCTCTCATTTTTGAAAAATCAGTTTGGCTTCACATAGGATCAACACTAGATCCCATCCAGACCCAAATCCTCCTTTAATCGTTGACAATCCAAAGAGAATTTTGTGGCAAAATTCTACATCTAGAGAATCAACTGCTAATAGGAGCCTCTTAAGAACAAAATTTGTCCCTGAAAACCTTGTTGTCTTAGAGGATTCACACTTTGATTTACATCATACAAAGAAAATATTTAGAACTATATCTCAAGGTGATTTAAACCAAACTGATCTTGACATTGCAGATTTGCAACAAAGCTTCAATAGAGAAGCCTCACCTTCCACTCCTAATGACTCCCAACTTCTTCATCACTTTAGCCTTTTCTATAAAAAGTCTGCTCAAAATCAGTTTGCTGGCCCAAGTGTTTCTTCCACTCCAATCCATACTACCATTGTGCAAAACACACATGTTCAGCCCACTTTCGCTCTTGTAAATCCACCCTTATTTCCAGCCATGGCAACATGGTATGCCCCATTAGTGTTACCTCAACCTATGCTTCCCTTACCAAATGATTACCAATCCAAAATCCCTCATTTCACTGGAAAAGAGTCTACAACAGCTCAACATCATGTAGATAGGATGGAAGATGCATTCGATTAGATGGAGATAGAAGAAGAAATTGTGAAGATGAAAATCTTCACCCAAATTTTAGGAGGAGATGTAAAGAAATGGTTTAAAAACTTACATCCTAACAGCATAAACGATCTCCCTGCCTTGCATCAAACGTTAATCAATAAATGGGAACTCAAAAAGAACCCTCTCCAAATACTAGCAGAGTATAGCAGCCTCAAGATAAATCAAGGGGAGAGTGTTCATGACTACTCCACTAGGTTCAATAGCGTTTACAATGCTCTTCCACCTCACATGAAACCTCCTCAAGGCATGGCCTTTGTAAGGTATCCCGAAGGCCTTGATGTTGAAATGACTTATCAGTTAAGGGAGAGAGATTACTAAACCTTAGAAGACATGCAGAAAGGAGCAGTAAGCGTAGAAGCAAACATAATTGAGAAAAGAAATAGGTTGAGATCAGAGAAGAGGGTAACTTATAAAGATGACCTACTACCCTAAACCTCAACTTCTGACACAAAAAATGATAACCTAGTGAGGGTAATGGAGAGGATGCTTGAGAAGATCAACTTAAATTATAGAGTGCCACCAAGAGAAACTCAAAATAACCAAAACAGAAATAGAAATCAGAATTATAGAAGAGAAAACAATCAAGATAAGCAAAAAGAAAGTGACCAACAGATTATACCTCCCTTCCAACAAAACTATGTAGATCAATATGAGGAAGATAGGGAGATGGAAAGGTTGGTGAAGCTCATGTGAACTTGATTGGATAAGATAGTGGGGATGATGTTTTCCTCACTGAGGAATAACAAGGTTTCTTCTTTGATCAAAGTACAAACACCTATGAAGATTCTGATGATTATAGACTGGGGTTTGAAAATGAAATCATGGAGGTATGCAAACAGTATGATCTTAGAAGCAAAGGGAATGTAGACAATTCAAAGGATAAGAGCACTAGCACTGTTGTCAAGAAAAACGCAGAAAGTCAACCTAAGAAGACAGTAGACAAACCCATCATTTTGGCTAAAAAACCAGATTTAAACAAAGATAAAAATAGCCAGCCAAATGTTGAACAAAGTACCCCTAGCACTTCAGCTAGTGGTCCTAACAAAACAATCCCAATTACCAGTCCAAACAAAGTTCAGCAAATTAAAACTGTTGAAAAGAATTCAATTGAAAAGACAGATGTAAATATTAACAAATCAATTGTTCCTTTCAGCCTTGAAGGAGATATTGCCAAGATAAATATTACCATCCCCCTAGCTGAACTTGTAACCCAAGAAGTGTACAAAAACCAAGTTTTAAAAGCTTTGAACCTAGGAAGTGATACTGACACCTTAAACTTGACAGATGACAAACCTGAGTTGTTGTTTGGTCCAGAGGTTGAAGGGAAATATCAAGAAGGGGTTGTCCCTCCCTTCTATGTTAGTTTGAACATACATGAGAAAATTTTACACAATGCCATGTTAGACTCTAGAGCTTCACACAATCTAATGCCCAAGGTAGTAATGGAAAGCTTAGGCTTAGAAATTACTAAACCATACAAAGATTTGTATTCCTTTGACTCAACCAGAGTCAAATGTTTGGGTCTAATCAAAGATTTATGTGTTAACTTAGCTCAAATTCTTTTTAAAAGTCTAGTAATGGACATAGTTGTAGCTGATATTCCCCTTAAGTATGGCATGCTCTTATCAAGATCATGGGGAGCCAAACTTCAGGGAAGCCTTCAAATGGACATGTCGTATGCCACCATCCCTGTTTTTAACCAAAACAGAAGACTATACATGGAATCTCACATGAAGTACATGGTGAGCAACATAGACAAACCAAACAACTCTCCAATCTATTCCATTCAATAAAGTTTAGATCCCTTTATCTTGTGCAACGAAGATGAAATCACTCAACAAGATAAGGAAAACATAGACCCAACCAGTTCACTAGAACGATTAAATCTTCCCTCGAATCAAATTCAAAACATTGAAATTCAACAGCAACAAGAAAATGAAAATGAGGCAAATGTACTTTGGACAATAAACTTTGATGGATCCTGCAATAAAACAAGTGCAGGGGAAGGTGTTTGGATTCAAAATACGAATCAAATTTTTTCATATAAATTAGATTTCCCATGCACTAACAATATTTCTGAGTATGAAGCACTTCTCCTAGGCTTACAGTTGCTTAAAAAATTAGAAGCCCAAAAGATATCAATCTTAGGAGATTTCGAACTTATCATAAGACAAATCAAAGGAGAATACTCAGCTAGAAATCCAAGGCTTAGGGAATATCGAAATGTTTCCCTTGACTTATTGAAAACCTTTGAAAACTATGAACTTGTTTTCATTCCTAGAGAATTAAATCATCTAGCAAATGAACTCGCTTTTAATGCCAGCAACTGCCAAATACCTGAGATAAATGAACAACTTAGTGTTAAGGTAAAACATAGACTTGTTGTTCCTGATAACAAAGATCACTGGAAAGTGTTTGACTCTGACAAACAGATGATTTCTTGAAATCATAAAACGATTTTAGCATACCAATATCAGAAACCAGCCATAAAGAAAATTGTTTGTATATTGAACAAATCCCAGAAGTTGAAATGACATATTCTGCTGATATTAATCATTATGAGAATCCTTTTGAAACAGAGACAATTGACAGCGTAGACCAAGAAGACTTGGAAGTTTTACAATGCAAGAACGATAAAATTCCAAGAGGTCTCACACCTTTAGAACAAATTTTTGATTTTAACGATGTAGCCAAAGAACCGAGAATGGAGCCTATGGAAACAAATGTAGAAGAACATAACATAGGCAGCCTAGCAGAACCCAAGATGATTAAAATTTCCATCACTCTCCCAGCTCACATAAAATCTCAATACATAGAGTTGTTTAAAGAGTTTAAAGATGTTTTCGCTTGGGCATACACAGATCTGAGGTCTTATGATACCAGCATCATCCAACACAAGATTCCCCTGAAGGAAAATCAAAAGCCTTTCAAACAAAAACTTAGGAGAATAAATCCACTTTTATTACCTTTAGTTAAGGAAGAAATTGAAAAGATGCATGATGCTGGGATCATTGTACCAATTAGATATTCAGAATGGGTATCAAACTTAGTTTCTGTTAGAAAGAAAACAGGGGAAATCAGGCTCTGTATTGACTTCAGAAATTTAAACAGAGCCTCCTTAAAAGAAAACTAGCCCTTACCCAAGATGGACCATATACTTCAAAGGGTAGTTGGGTCGAAAAAAATATCCCTCTTAGATGGGTTCTTGGGTTACAACCAGGTGTTAGTGCTCCCAAGTGATCAAATCAAAATTGTTTTTACCACACCTTGGGGCACCTTTATGTATGTCAAAATGCCTTTAGGATTAATGAATGCAGGGGCCACTTTCCAAAGGGCCATGGACATAGCCTTCTTTGAAGATATTTGCTATTTCATAATCATATACCTTGTTGACATAACCGTTTTCTCAAAAAGTGATGAAGAACATTTGATTCACTTAAGAAAAGTTTTTGAGAAGTGTAGGAAATTTGGCTTGTCATTGAATCCCAAGAAGACACTCTTTGGTCTCCAAGAAGGTAAAATTCTTGGCCATATAATTTCAGAAGAGGGAATCAAAATAGACCCCACAAGGATAGATGGCATATTTCAGATCAGCCATCCAAGAAGCCTCAAAGAATTACAATCTTTCATTGGAAAGATCAATTTTTTGAGGAGGTTCATCCCCAACCTTGTTGAGCTATTAAAAAACATTACAAACATGCTAAAGAAATATGTAGGTGTAAAATGGACTTTACCAGCTAAAGAATCATTCGAACTGGTCAAACAAGCTCTTACTCAAACACCAGTCCTGATTAGTCCAGATTTCACCAAAGACTTTTATATCTTTCCTTTTGCATCCGAACATACAATAGTTGCAGTGTTATTTCAAAAGAACGACTTGGAGCAAGAACAACCAATATCCTTCTTCAGTAAGGCCTTAAGAGATGCTCCTCTCAAATATAATATCATGGAGAATCAAGCCTTAGCATTAGTGAAATATTTAAAGGACTTTAGAGTCTACATTTTACACTCTCATATAATTGCTTTTGTTCCACACACTGTTGTCAAGGATATTCTAAGTCAAGACCCTGATGGTAAAAGGGGAAAATGGATTGAGACTATTCTTGAGTATGACTTAGAAATCAGGCCCACCAAACTAGTTAAGGGGAAAATATTAGCAAAACTTATGGCTGAGTCTAACTTCTAAGCACTAGACATGAATATGGTAGATGTGTTGGAAGAAATACAAGAATCTACTGCTCCTTTCATTGAAGAAATATTTCTCAATTCTCCTTGGTATGCTGACATTATTTACGTGCTTTTATATTTAAATACCCCTCCTTCTTTGTCTAAAACTAAAGCTAGATTTTTGAAACAAAAAGCTTTGATTTATTGCATCTTAGATGGGGTATTATATTGGAAAAATGTTGTTGGAATTTTACTTAAATTTTTACTTGAAGATGATGCAGGAAAAATCATGCATGAGTTGCATGACAGAGAATGTGGAGGACACCTCTACTGGAAGGCCACAGCAAACAAAATTCTTAGATCTGGTTACTATTGGCCTTCCATTTTCCCAGATACTCAGAAGTTGGTCATGTCTTTCCATAAGTGTCAAATCTTTGATGGAAAAAGAAAACTGCTTCCCTTACCTTTACATCCTATCAGAGTTGAGGCACCTTTTCAACAATGGGGTTTAGACTTCATTGGGGAAATTCACCCATCTTCCTCAGCTCAACATAAGTGGATCCTCACAACCAGTGACTTCTTTACCAAGTGGATAGAAGCTATACCCTCCAAAAATGCTAACGACTCTGTCATTATCAAGTTTCTTGAAAAAAATATCCTATCCAGATTTGGTTGTCCCAGAAAAATCATAACAAACAATGCTACCGCTTTTAAATCTAAGAAGATGGTTGATTTCTGTTACAAATACCACATAACCTTGGGCCATTCCACTGCTTACTATCCCCAAGGAAATGGATTAGCTGAATCTTCCAACAAGAGTCTCATAAATATCATTAAAAAGCTATTGGAACATAATAAAAAAATCATGGCACAGTAAGCTAGTTCATGCCTTATGGGCTGATAGATTAACTACAAAGAAGTCCATAAATATGTCCCCCTATCAGCTAGTCTATGGCATGGATGCAGTATTTCCCACCTCATTAGGAGTTTCGGTCATGAAACTACTTCAAGAAGTGCAGGTTGAAGAGAATGATATGCAGAGGAGAATCAACCAAACCATCCATTTACAGCAGACCAGAGAAGAAGTCTATGAAAGGGCGCAGTTAGTTTAAGAAAATGTAAAGAGATTATTTGATAAGAGGACTAAGGCAAACAATTTCCAGGTTGGAAATGTCGTTCTTAAATGGGATTCAAGGAGAGAAGAAAAGGGAAAACATGGCAAGCTTGAGAACTTGTGGAAAGGTCCCTATATTGTTCATACTGAGAGGGGTCACAATGCATTTTTCTTGAAAGAATTGAATGGAGAAGATCTGTATGGAGATCCTGTCAATAGCAGGATGCTAAAGCATTACTTTTGCCAAGAATCATGAGTTTCAAAGCATCTTATTTTTATTTGTAAATATCATAGTTTGAACATTGCATTCAAAGTTATACGAATAAAAATACAAAAAACAATAAAAAGGAGAAAAGAGAGAAGATTGTAAAAACAATAAAGGTACAGCCCCATACCAAAAAAAGAGAAAAAATTTGAAAGTGTGCAAGCTTGAATGCCACTCCTGAAAAATGCACTTCTAATTAGTCAAATAGTCTAATCTTGACTAATTAAGATTTAAATTCACTGCTGATAGGATTAGTGAATTCGATTTGCCAAACTGTTTAATCTTGGCTTATCAGTAGGTAGATTAGGCTAGAAATTAAAGGTTCGAACATGCTCAAAATATGAACCTAATTTTCCATGAGAGGACTCAAATCTGTTTATTTCTTGAGTCAAGGTCAGAGGTAAAAATTGGTTCTAATCAGCTCAAAATCTGAACCAGTCAACAAAGGAAGAACAACTCAAACAAGAGGCAAAAACGGAGCTGTAAAAATATGAAGGAATTGCTTTGAACTTTCAGATCCTAAGCCTTCCATTTTGATTTAATTTTCTGCAAAATAACATCTATGTGCAACTTGTTTTTTTATGCCATAGATCAGCTACAAGTTGGACTGCTTAATCCTAACTTGTATGCTTTTAAATTTCTGTTGTAGAATTTAGAGAATAAAAAATTTGTTAGACTGTTTAATCCTAACAGATTAGTAGATTAGGTAGAGAAGCATACGAACTCAATTGTTTAATCTAAGTTCGTGGAGAAATAATAATTAGAAATAGATTATATTTTTTGCTTTCAAAATAATCAAATGTGTAAGAGAGTTTTCCAATCCAAGTGCACTCTAAAGAAGAAAAAATGTTAGATTAGTAGGATTGGGTAGGTAGAAGCTAGTTTAATGAAAGTCCATTTATTTTTCATAGCTCCTAATACTTTCAGAGCAAAATAAGACCATTCAAAATGAAGAAAGCAGCCCAATGGATAAGGCACTGATCAGACCCCAGAGAATGCAAGTCTGAAATTCTTGATACCTTCAAGAAGGCATCATCCCCATGTGGAGCCACTGTTAGTCAGCTATAAAATTTGTCATATCAAATGCTAGCTAAATCATTTTTGGAGCCTTCAAGAAACAAGTATTATTGCTAAAAAATGTTATCTCTTGAAGACTTTTGAAGGCCTCATACCCTTTGTCTGAATCTTCACTGCTGTTTGCATTTTAAACTCAGAAATTCTACTAATTCCATAGAGGAAAGGCTGTTGCAAAACACCCTTTTCCCTTTTTTCACTTCAAACTAACCTTCATTTTTACCCCTTTCATTCCCATGTAATTCTTCTATTTTCCATTTGTTTCCCATTTCCCCTTCATAAAATCCTCTCTACAGAGTTTAAAACTCCTTTTTAACTCTGCCGAAATCCTCAAAATCCATCTAAATATCTTGAAAATATCATAAAAACAAGTATTTTGACTATGGGTTTTAAGCCCCCTTGGGCCAAAATCCTAAACCACTTCCCCCACATGCCCATGCCCTACAAACCAGGTGCTAACCTAGTCGAGCGCTTATCGCATCGGAGCATTCGCGATCAGCACAAATCTTTTATTACATAAACACCTCTGATGCGATTAGCCCTGCGCATTATATCCCCCGATCATATTATCATTCCATGTAACCCGTGGGCCTGCAATCAGGTGCTATGACATCATAAATATTCATTTCTGATTCATTTTTCCTTTGTAAAGCCAAAAAACCCACTTATCCAAAGTTTGGTTTAAACGCGCCGAAGTTATGCTTTTTAATGAAAAATGGGTTGATTGAAAGACCCGCATCATTTCTCTGATGCGATTGAGCCCCTTTACATAAACTATTCCCTCCGAATTGATTCATATAACTCATGCCCAGGACCAAAGGTTAAAAACCCCAAGGAGCTTAATCGCATCAGAGAATTTTTTGCATGGGTAGATCGAAAAGACAAGGCCCGACCTCTGATTGCGATGGCCCAATCGCATAATCGCATCGGCCATTCCCCGATCACGCCAATCGCATCAGCGATTTCTATTGCACCTTCACATTCCTCTTCCCCAATTGATCATTCCCCGATCAATCATGAGTCTTCGATCTCCTCTCTGCCTTCCTTTGATCCGACGGCCCACACTCGCTTCGATCACAAGTCTTTCCTCCGCTTTTTGAACCCCTCCAATTCAACTCCCACCATTGATCTGATCTGCAGATCGACGGTCTACATTTGATCGCATCAGATTTTCATCGGGTGTGTTTTTAACATTTGATTTTCCCCCACCAATTTCGATCCTCTGATTGGATCTGGACCGTCCATGTGTCCAGATCGGACGGTCCCAGATCTTTCCCTCATGGTTTCATCACCCACTGCCTTCTACCAAGAGGATTTTAACACGTAATCCCCACCGTTGATCTCTGCGCGATCAACGGTTCTGACTTATTTTCTCCCCTTACTCTTCTTTTGACCTCCTCTAAACGAATCCCCACCATTGGATGATGCCATCCAACGGCCACACTCTCCGAAGCAGTAAAACCCAAACAACGCAGGATTTCATAATTAGTTTTTTGTTTTGCAGGTGATTAATGGTTTTTCCATTATATTGAAGAAAAAGCCGAAGGATGGGAATGACGATTTTCACGCCTTCGATTCATTAAAGGGAAGCCATCCATGGGTTCAATTTCCATTTCTCGTCAATGCTTCATGAGCATTGATGCCTCACGAGCCCTGCGTAGCACTGCACATCAACAAGACATAGTGAATAAAATCACAATTAAAGAGTATCAGTGTCGAAGAAGAAACACACCAGAATAGAAGATTGAAGACAAATTTGTGAGGGTTACGGCTAAGATTGATTATCAAAATCCTAATCCTCCAAATTAAAACACAGTTTAAAGAAAATCATAAGTGCTTATCAGACAGAAAGGCCTCCAACGCCGCATCTGAGGCAAATTGATTCCTCTCAGCTACCATAGTGCCACATGTAGCCACAAGAATTCAACAGAGGCCGAAGTTATTAATCAGAAAGAAGATATTAGCCTTAGCAAGGCCGAATAGTTAATTCTGCTAAAGAAATTTAATGCAAAAAATATCAGCATAGTTACTACAACATGACACAGAGCCTTAAAAGTCAACAAAAGCTCCCATTGAGCTTAATCTTAAATGTAAATCAATTAATACAGTGATAATATCTGTATGCTTCTCCATTGAGCCCCTCAAAGGCCGAGAAGTCATTAGTCTGTATTAATTGACCCAGGAGATCTTTTATCAGATTCCACCTCCTCATTCTTCTATAAATACTTCTGTAGAAGATGAGAAGTGGGTTGGTTGGTTGGTTGCTGTTTGATTACTAGTTATAATACTGAAACTCTCTGAAATAATACATAGTCTGTTGAAGTTGAAGAAGAAATTAAAGTCTTGGAAGTCCTGATGATGTTGTTGCATGCTTGTTTTTGAGAAGGCTCTATCATTGGATCCATGAGCTTGGCTGTTGGTGAAGTATTCTGAACCGTTCATGTTTTCTCATGTTTTCATTTTGTTCCATAATTTCTTACTACAGTAGGTTGAAAGTTTTAGGCTAAGAAATGACTCCTGGAAACACCTTAGACCTCTTCATCCTTCACGGTTTCATGTTTTCTTCTGCTGAAGTATTTTAGAGTCTTTAATATCTCTCTTTAGTCTTCATGCTTGTTTATTTCCTTAATAGTTTGAATAGTTGGTTTCAGCATGATTTATGGTTTTCCCTGCTTGTCTGCTGCCACTTAAAGACTGTTATTGAAGTCTCCCTTTGAATTTTCTTTGTTTACAGTAAGTCAAGGAGGTCTATTCTGATCTTGCCCCTTGTCCTTGCTTGATCAGTTGGCTTAAAGGTCTTTATAGTTGTTATCATAGATGTATTTAGGTGTTCCCTCTTCTATGATCGTAATTATCAGTGAATCTTTTATGTTTTCTAAGTCATTTGAAATAAAATATTTGAGGAAATAGGGTGTTCCCCGAATTTTAGATTTCATTTTAAAAGTTGTTTTGAAGTCATTATTTGCTTAAAGGTGTGATTTGTAGAATTCATGGTTAGCCCTGTCTATCAAATAGCTCTTTATTGTTCAAATTGTGTTTTCAAATTCCCTTTGTTGAGAATTAAACTTCTCTTTCCAAATCATTGATGTCCATATCATTCCAAAACCAAAGGATCCTGCAGCCAAGTTAGATTTGCCCTCTGATATCCCATATCCATTGATAAGTTTGTCACTACTTCTTCTTGACTCCATTACCCAATGAATCTGACATTCCCCCTTTCTATCTATCTTTCCTAGACCTTTCATATTCTGTTGTATCAATTCAACCAAACAAACAAAAACCTGCACTTAATAACTAGTCTAAAACCAACACTAAAAGCACACAAGATAAACCCTTGCAAAACACACATTTGAGAGATCCCTCTCTGAGAACAGAAGAACTAGATCCTGTAACTCTAAAGATTGGTTCTAATGTTGCCTTGTCTTTTGATTTGCCAAACTATCAAAATACGGGACACCAACACACCCTTTGCATGTATCTCTCTATGCAAGTGAACCCTTTGGATTCCTGTAGAAATATTCTACATGATCTTCAAAGCGCCATGGTGTAGATGGCCTAATCTCTTGTGCCATAAATCACTGATGTCTCGGCTCTCCACCTTCTCTGATTTCATGCTCAAGGAAACACAGTATTCTACATCCAATTTGTAGAGGTTCTTTACTCGAACCCCAATATTTTTCACCTGTCTCATGGCTTTGTGACGAAAGAATTCCTTTCCTTCACTGAATATCACATCATATCCACGATCTTCCAACAAAGCAACAAAAACCAAATTATTCTTTAAACCTGGAACATACATAACATATTTTAATGTGAGTGGATTACCTGACTCCCTCTGAAAGGTAACTGTACCTAAATCGGTAGCGTTATACCTCCCGTCATCATCCATCTTGATGTGCATCTGGAGATCCTTCTCCTCCAAGATACTGAAGGATTATTTGTTGTCAGTCATTTGGAACAAAGCTCCACTATGCAAGTGCCACACATAAGCCATCACCGATGCCACCATGCATGCGATGAGAGTGCTTCACCTATTACTCCTCCTGAGGCATTCTTGTTGGTCTTCTTTTGTGGACAATTTGTGGCATAGTGTCCATGCTCATGACAATGAAAATATTTCACCTTTGACAAGTATTGATTCTTTCTTGGCTTGCTAGACTCCTATTTGGAATTGGACACCTTCCATTTTCCTTTCTTCACCTTTCCATCCAAGGCGCAGTTCTCCTCATCATTATTCTTCGATGAGGATCCATCTCTGGTGCTCTAATGAATCTCTTCTTGTACCAAGTCAGACCACAATCACTCCCAGTCTGGTAGCTTCTCCCTCCCAATCATAGTGTCTTGGTAGCTATTTCAGCTCTTGGGAAGGCCTAGAAGATCTAGGCTCACCAAATCATCCTGGGAAACTATTATCCCAACACTTCCAAGCTCATCTCGACCTTGAGTGAACTTTTTCAAGTATTTTTTGATCATATCATCCTTCTCCATCTTGATATTTATGAGTTTGTCTTTTAGTGTCAGCTTCCTATGATCACTACTATTCCGAAAAATATCTATCAAGGCCTTCCACATAGCATATGGAGTTTCATTTCCATGGAGACTGGATACAATATGATCTCTAACTCCCTCTAACAAGATCCTTCTCCCCTTTGCTACATTCTTCTTCCATGCATCAATAAGTTGAGAATCTGGTGTTGAGGTCTGGGGAATATCATCGTCTATTGATCTAAAAATGGAAGTATTTGTAATTTTGTGCAAAGTATCCATTTCCATTAAATTAAGTGTGAAAAGTATTCTCCATGTCTTGCAATTTAAACAAAGTGTTTTTGGTAACTGTTTTTGAGTTTATGTGTGAGGGAATGTTAATTAAAATTATTGTTTAACATCTTAAATTAGAAATACAGAGCATAAAAACTTCACCATACATAACACAGCAACATGATGAGGTAGTTCACCCCTCCTGGGCTACATCTGCCGGGTCCAAGGCTCCCAATGGGCATGTCCTTGCTCTATTAACTTGCTCAAATTGGTTATACAGTGAGAAATATGCCTAAACAGGAAAAACCAATTGTGAAATTTAATTCATAAGACATAAATAAGCTAAAAATGGCTTTTGTTTCACCTCAAACAGTGAAGTACAGCCCAATATAGCTCTATTTCCCTCATGGCCCTTATGGCTCTCCAAGCTTCCTTGAAGAAAAAGTGGTTTAATAACACCTATTTTGGCTATCAAACCTATCCCAAACTCTCCATAATGCTCAGAATACCCAAAATTGACCAAAATTTTGTCCAAATTGGTTCAATATTGAAGAAGTTATGATGAAAACAAATTTCTGCCCAATGTCAATTGAAAAACCCCACTAAATTTGGGCTAACCATAGTTAACAACGCCAAAAATGGCCAAAGGAAAAATGGCAGGACCAACGCCAACCTTGGTGGAACCACTAACAGTTTTATTAAATGCTAAGTGGGGACGGTCACATGACCTCTCCGCCCAAACCGCCAGCGAAAACGCATTTCATAACTTTTTTTTTTTAACCATCGCATTAAATTTTAAAACTGCATGGCCACATATTATGGTTAGTTGAACCATTACCTGCAAGTTTATAAGCCCTCAAGTCGTAGGCAGTTGGGTCTTATGGGGTCGGGCTAGCCCTTAATATTTTCTGCCGCATTGTAATTTAAATGATAAATAAAAATTCTCTGCCATGTATATTAAGAACTAAACATGTGGTGTGCTGGTAAGCCCTTGTGCTAGAGGGCGGGAGGTCTCCGTTTCAAATCTCGCGGACTCCATATATATTTTAGTCATGACCCCTGGGCCACATGGCGGCCACCGAAGATGCCACTTGTCTACTTCTGATTCGTCCAGATGGAATATTCTGGGGAATATTATATGGAATATTCTAGGGAATATTCCAAGGAATATTCTAGGGAATATTCCAAGGAATATTCTCGAAATATTCCAAGGAATATTATTTTTTTAATATTTCCAAAGTCAAAAGTCAACTTTGGTTAACTGGATTTTTTAAGGATACTGAAAACTTCAAACCTGCATAACTTTCACATACGATGTTGGATTTGAGTCCCATTCATGGTGCTAGAATCGCAGCGACGAGGCCTATCCGGTTGTTCAGGTTGAAACCAATTATGAGCAGTTCCATTTTTTAGCATTTTTTCAACTTTGGACATGATCACTTGATCACACCTCCCAAATGACAAGCTTTTGGACCCCAAAAGCTCTCTGATTTACAGAAATTGAAGATGAGGAGACTGATTCTCCACTCTTCCAACCTTCAACCACTGAAATCTTCCTGACTTCATAAAATTAAGCTTCTCATAAAAAGATAAATTCTTCCTTGAATCCGTTGACCGACTGTTGCTAACCATGACTGAGTCATGATGCAAATTTTTAAATTTTCAGAACAGCAACTATAATTTGCAAAAATAATATTGCTCCTACAATGGTCTAACTTCAAAGGAAACTGAAATTGAGATTCACCTTGCCAATTCTCCTTATGGAAAAAATTTTCCAAATGAGCCATGTACTTGTGTCGATTCCCGACCAAATTTTCTCACCATACCAATCTGCCATTCTGAAACCAGCAATGACCCATGCTAAACTTTATGCCCTCCTTGCTTGCATGCTTTACCCTCTCTTGGATTTTTGCACCACCTTGCACCGACACTTTGTTCTCTGCACTGATCGACACCAAAGGCATTTTCTGCAACATCTTGTCATCTTGTTCCAAATACGACTTGCTTTCAGACTGAAACATTTCATCATTTACATTAGTAATAACATGAAAAGGATTATGTACAAAATATTTTTGCTTAATCATCAACAAAGTCATATTTTGACTTGCATTGACAAGCCTTTTCAATTTCCCTGCATTCACTAAAGACGATTCTAGCTTCTTCCGATGTGCTCTCACAATAAACTCCTTGCCATCCTTGAACAGATGATACTTATTCTCATGGCGATGGAAGATCGCTCTTCTGTCATATAAATACGGACTATCAAACACCACACCTGTAATGTCAAGTGGTACCACATCCAGTTCAACCAAGTCAACATAATGAGTTGTTATGGCGAAGCGCAACATGCACTTCTTGAGACTTGTAAATTAGCATCCTTGCAAATCCAACCAAGTGGATATGGATTTGGATGTGGAATGGTCTCAAGTTTCAGCTTCTTAACTAAGTATTCTGAGATGAGGTTTTCTTGATACCCACTATCAAATAATGTGTCTATCTTTGTGTGTTTGGCTTTTATCCTCGCATGAAACAGCTCTATCCTCCTCTCTTCATTTGGAGCTTCTATGTGACAATATAAAGTGCTAGAACTAGGATTTGTTTCATTTGCAATCTCTTTCCTCGTTATGTTCTTTAGTACCATGGCTATGCTTTTAGTTTCATCACTTGATTCAAACCCTAAGTCTTCTTCAACAGTCGCAACCGTTTTGCCCTTTTATTTGGCCTTATCTTTGGCTTTAAATTTTTCTGGTTTCAGCTCCGAATGAATTTTCCAGCAATGGTCTTCATCGTGGCTTGTTTTGGAACAGATTTTACAAAAGAATTTCCCTTTTTATTTCCTAGAGTTTGCATTTCTCTTTCTCCCATTGCCTTTAAATTCACTACCCTCGTTCCCATCAAAATATTGTTTACCTCTAGCCTCTAAATGCGTAGCTTGTACACAAAATTCATTTAGACTAGTAGGATTGAACATAAGGATAGTATGTATAAGATAGTTGTGTAAACCACCTATATATTTCAGCAAAGTATCTTGACTATGCAAATCAATTCCAAGTAATAAATCCCTTTTTCTAAACTCTTGAGTGTAATCTTGAACACTTTGTTCCTTAAGTTGTCTAAAACTTTTCCAATTCATGATAGCCTTTTGTAAATGAGCTAATGGATAAAATTGTTGTTTAATTGCGGAAATAAATTCAACCCATGATAAAGTGATCTTACCATGTTTTTTAATTTCATCCTTGGTCTTGGCTTCCCACCATACCAATTTTTCTCCTTCCATTTTCAAAGAGGCTAATTGAATCTTGTTGTAGTCTTCATGAAGGTTTTGTATCCTCAAGTAAACTTCCAACTGTCTTATCCAATTGTCAAGTTTCTCTGCATTGACCTCAGCATTAAACATAGGAAACTCAAATTTAACATCAAGCTTTAAAAATGGACTTTTACCAGTGGTTTTAGACTTGTGAGATTGATTCACTGAAGTTGAGGATGACGATGTAGAGGAAGAGGATGAAGATGGGGATGGTGGATCACCATTTCCTCCATGTCTTTTCTTTGACTTGTCATCACTTTTCTTTCCTCTTGAAGAAACCTCTCCTTCTTTCTGGTGTCTAGACCCTTCTTCTGCAAGCCTATCATTCCTTTCCTGGTAGAGTGTCCTTACCATCTCTATCATGTCTAGGAAAGCTTTTCGGAATACCCGTTCTTCTTCTTTGGGATTAATGTCTTCAGGAGCTTCTCCTTCTCTTGAAGACATGCTTGAGGCTTCTTCAATGACTCTTAGAGGTGGCTCTCTATCCCTTCTTGGTTGTGGATTACTTTTTTCACTAACCAAGTGTCCTTCACCTCTCTTGAGTTTAAGCCTAGTAAGCATCAAAACTTGCAAAAAATCAACTATATCTTTGCACAAAACAAATGTTGAGTAAAACTCTAGCTCCTAAGGCTCAAATCCTTAAGCTCTGATACCATATGATCTGAAAATGGAATTATTTGTAATGTTTTGCAAAGTATCCATTTCCATTAAATTAAGTGTGCAAAGTATTCTCCATGTCTTGCAATTTAAACAAAGTGTTTTTGGTAACTGTTTTTGACTTTATGTATGAGGGAATGTTAATTAATATTACTGTTTAACATCTTAAATCAGAAATACACAGCAGAAAAACTTCACCATACATAACACCGCAACATTATGAGGCATTTCACCCCTCCTGGACTACATCTGCAGGGTCCAAGGCTCCCAATGGGCATGTCCTTGCTCTATTAAGTTGCTCAAATTGGTTATACAATGATAAATATGCCTAAACATGAAAAAACAGTTGTGAAATTGAATTCAAAAGATAGAAATAAGATAAAAATGGATTTTGTTTCACCTCATATAGTGAAGTACAACCTAATACAGCTCCATTTCCCTCATGGCCTTGATAGCTCTCCAAGATTCCCTGAAGAAAAAGTGGCTGAAGAACACCTCCGTTGGCTTTGCAACTTGTCTCAAACTCTCCATAATGCTCATAATACCCAAAATTGACCAAAATTTTGTCCAAATTGGTTCAATATTGAAGAAGTTATGATGAAAACAAATTGTTTCCCAATGTCAATTGAAAAACCCCACTAAATGTGGGCTAACTGCAGTTAACAACGCCAAAAATGGCCAAAGGCCGAAAATGGCGGAACCAATGCCAACCTTGGTGGAACCACTGACAGTTTTATTAAATGCTAAGTGGGGGTGGTCACATGACCTCTCCGCCTAAACCGCCATCGAAAATGCATTTCATAACTTTTTCTTGTAACCATCGCATTAAATTTTAAAACTGCATGGCCACATATTACGATTATTTGAACCATTACCTGCCGGTTTATAAGCCCTCAGGTCGCGGGAAGTTGGGTCTTATGGGGTCAGGCTAGCCCTTAATCTTTTCCGCCACATTCTAATTTAAACTATAAATATAAAGTCTCTGCCATGTATATTAAGAACTAAACCTGTGGTGCGTTGGTAAGCCCTTGTGCTAGTGGGCGGGAGGTCTCCATTTCAAATCTCGCGGACTCCATATATATTTTAGCCGTGACCCCTGGGCCACGTGGCGGCCTCTGGGCCTACCACGTGGCGCCCTTGGATTGGCCCAAAAATTTCAAAGTCAACCCACTGTCAAATATGAAGATGCCACTGGTCTGCTTCTAATTCGTTCAGATGGAATATTTTGGGGATGCCACTTTTGACTTGTACTTTCTCTCTCTGCTAAATTTGAAAAATAATAAGAAGATTTGATCAAAGGGTTTTTCCCACATTGGATTTTTTCCCTGGCATCCGCCAAAATATTGTGTCCTCTTGTCTTGGCTTGTCTTCTAGTTATTTTCTTATGTTCTATCAAAATTTACTGTCAATGTTAATGTGATTGCTAAATAGGAAATTGAATTGGGCTAAAAGATTGAATTAAATTCTCCAAGCATAGAAAATACCATCGTTAACTAAAAATTAACACATTTTTCTATTAATATGTTTCGACATTAATTACAATTCGCTTTGGATCCAAAAATATAGGATCCATTCAACCCAAAATAGGAACATAAATTATCATGACAATAGTTATCTCATGATCCTCTGGATGATCTCGAGCTCCACTTGGAAATAAAGCCATTTATTGGACACACAGCACTGTTCAATCTAACAAACTAAATTCTCTAGAAATTACCAAGGTAAAATCAGAAAATTAAAGTATGCCCCTACATCAAGACATGACCATCTAAAAATTAAATGACCATCTAACAAGTGGAGCAGAAAATGCTTTTACAAATGCTGGTTCTCTTAATGCTTTCAATATGGCATCATCTACAACTACTTGATATGGCCAGTCATCATATATGAACAAGTTCTTTATGATTATATCAACTAATAGTGATGCACACTAAATATTGACTTCTCCTACACATTCATAGTAATTAGTTCATTGCAAAAAATAACAATAAACATGTAATTCAACAAGAAATGAGGAATTACAATATGAAAAAATTATCCAAATGATCAAACAATGATGTTAGTGTGAAAAAATTAATCCAAATGGAAAAATATTATCCACAGCAATGCCAACTTTAATATATAATGGGTTAAATCTGAGATGGAACAAGAAAAAATATTAGAACAAAGAAAGGGTTTCCAAGTCCATGTGTGAAGGTTCCCTGCTACCCTAAAAGGCTGGAAATATGGGTTTTTTGGGACTCAGAGTGATTTCCAAGTCTCATCAAGGATATCTAGTAGGTATTCGAGCCTTTAGAAAAAGTGGGAATGAAAGGAGACTTGATCGTTTTGTTGAAAGATGCCCATGCACATGGTCGCTCGAGACCAAAAATGGAAGTTCTGGTCCTATATAGTATCAAAAGGGTGTGATAAGGTAAAGACTATTACAATTCTGGATTTCATGACAGGAGAGATAGCAGAAAATAAAAAAGAATATATGGACAACCATCTGATTTGGAGATTTAATAGGTAGTCGATCTTGAGTTTCAGAAAATGAACTAAAAGACCAATTTTTTAAATGGGTTGAAGCATGTAAGGTTTTATTCCGTGCTCCAAATTTTATTTATTTTTCCTTTTGAATATTTGAAGTCATAAGAGACACTGATATGGGAAGGTTCATGGCTCTATGGTAATGATGGATTAGCAATAAAGTTGTGGTTTCATTGATTTAATCTAGAACCCAAGAGCCATGCGCCATGAAACCACTAATATGGGAAGGGTCATGGTTCTATGGTATTGTTGGATTAGCAAGAAAGAAGTGGTTTCATGGTTTAATCCAATGGAAATGGAGTTATTTTTCAGTCCTGAGTCCTAGTTATAGTGTTGCTCCCAAATCTTCTTTTAGCTTCTAGGAGTTGCTTTGGCACTCCCACAGTATGTGACTATTGGATGGTAGTTTTTAGTCCCATTGACCTAATTTGTTTGGTCATTCGTAGACATTAATAACATTATATTACCATACATAATGGGAAAGGAAAAGATATTGGGAACCCTGGAGTCTATTGGTATCTTTTTCTCTGTAATATTGTTAACGTAGTGGTATGGAGCCTTTTAGTAGAAATGTTTCTACAAGTGGCTTTTATTGTTGTTAATACATCTACATATTTATCTAATTCAACTTATATGAGAGAAAAGTTGCTATAGATCGCAAAATATACTTATATGAGCTCATAACAACTACACAATGTTTCTTATATTCATTAAACAAATTGTTGCAACCTAGACTTATAAAAATATTTTATTAATCCTTTCTAACATGGTATCACTCAACTCAATACATACCTTAAAAAATCTCTCTATTTTCACTTCACCTACAAATAATATGGATTTTATACAATATGGGAATCTGCTATCAGAGATAATCAAAAAGCACAATGCTTAGAAGGTCTTAACAAGAAAAAAATATCGGGTGTTTTTAGATATTTTGAATCAATTTCATCCCACCTTGTTAGCATCAACACATATAAGTGTTTGAAGCCAATTAATTTCTCTTGTACAAGTCGATAAGAAAATGACATCATGGATGTGAATCAAATCTTTAAGCTACATACAATTCTTCCTAATATTCGATAGTTCATCTCTTGTCACAAAATTTCCAAGCATTGGAATGGTTATAGAAACACCCTCTGCTTCGTGCTGAGTAAGGTTTGAACCTAAAAATTTTAGCAAAATACAGTCATGTGGATCTCAAAATAAGGAAAAAATAAATCAAGCCAGTAAAGGATATAGAAACTACCATACTAAGAAAAATGCGCTGCAAATTTTCTATTGCTACATTTCCTTTTAGTTGACCTCCATTCAAACAATCATCATGAGTATATAAATGTTGGCACATAGGATTCGACATAGCCACATGATCATGGTAAATTAACGTAATATTTATAACACCCCAAGCCTACATATTGAAAAAAAAAACACATTACCTTCAAAGACAAGTAGTGACTGTAAGATGCATTCTCATGTAAATTAATGGCACCTACCATAATATTACGAGCAGCCTGACACCCAAGTGTACCAGCTCCAAGAAGAAGGCATTTTGTAGATGAAAATCATTTCAAGTCTAGAGATGGTATAGCACACCATCTCATAAGTTTCAAATTTATAACTCTTGCTAATATAGCCAACCTGGAAGTAGTGTCACCTATAAGGTAATTAACATATCATTTATCTTATTGATACAAGTAAGCTACTCAAACTAACCTCTTTGGATCCATATAGATTGCAAGATTAATCAATGTAGGTCACATCTTGCCATGTCTATTTAATTCCCATCCAAATACATTACGAATGAGTTTGTAATTACTCTAACCTTGACATATACAAACTTTGGCAGCTTAGTTGAGGAATGGGAAAAACTTGATAATAAGCAAACATGAGATGATTTATTTATTTTTATGAGTAATGTTGATTCCCTTTGTGTTTTTCCTACCTGGTGGAGTAGAAATCAATATATTAACAACAAGACATTATTTCAAATCTCCAATACCTCCTTTCTCTATGTAGCATAGAACTATGGCCTTTTATATGCCCCACCTCACCACAGAAAATGGAATAAAGCTGCGAAGTGGCCAACCAGGATTGGTTGGAAGGTGGTATGGGTCATAAAAACCAAGAAGCACCTACCAAGTCATATAGTTTTCAAATTCAAGTAAAGAATGTGAGGAAACTAAACACCAAGATATGTTTTGCATTTCCATTTTCTAATCAAGCAAATACTTTTCTTTTCAATGAAATTCAAAGAATATTTAATTGTTCTTATTGTACAAGTTGTCATCATAAATTTATTCTACTTAAATAACATGTGTTAGATATATACACAAAAAATTATTAGTAGCACAACTATGTTACTATTTTTTAAATAATTTTATAGCTTCCTCAAGAATATTGTTACAAAAAAGTATTACGTGAACTCACCTTCCAACCTTCTCGTTGGGATGCTTCACAATCTCTTAATAGTCGTAGTCTAACACAACATTAGAGATTATGTGAACCAAAAAGAAAGGAACACCTACATTTGGCCAAGTCTTGTTTCCGTGTGAATCAGTATATGTTTCAATATTAATTAAGGCTTGAGGATACAAGACATCAAGTGAAAACAACCTCAAATATCACACATTGACCTTCACCAATAACTGCAAGCATATATATTTTTGTTTTATGAAAGGGGGCTTGTGCTAACCTGTAGTTGATGTTGACTAGTGTCATTCATTACAAGCTGCTAATAAGGTGGATTTGGAACTAAAAGTATGATGAAATATTTTTATTAATTATGAAAATATGGAGTAATATTATAACATTGAGATAAAATATTGTTTATAGGTTTCAAGCACGGATGTAAGTGAATGAAAAATTTAGGAAGTTTTGTTTTGAAACTTTCATATACCTATGGTGGTAGAATACTCATGCCACAATTGGTAGAATTTTAGAAATTTGAGCATCTGTAGAACTTCATATGAAGTATATATATTAAACAAGATGGCCACAAATGTATGCATCATGGGTATGAAAACCCAAACCCAGAGCACATCAAGCAAGTACTTGTATATTTCATACTTTGTACCTAGTAGTACAAGAATACTACAAGTACAGGAATACAACACCACATATTGGTGTGTATTGTGATCATCCGGGTATGATAAGGCCCTCCTTAAAAGGCAATTTAGTGTGGATTTCCCATAAAAAGTGTTTTTTCTTTTAGAAAGAATGCATAAAAATAAAAGGAGAAGTTGGGTTGAAGATCTAAAACTCTAGCCTATCATTTTCTAGGTGCAAGGAAAAAGTGTGTAAATCATGCTTGGGGGCTCTTCATCTGATGTGGGGTGTATGATATGTTAATAACCCTTGGTTGTGTCATGATGGATATTCACACTCAAGATAGTTTTCTTATGAGAATTTCTAGACCTTGTCTTGATGCTTATGTGGTACACTTCCTTAGATCATTGGAGATGTTGACTGCACAATTATTTTCATGGAATGTTTTGACACCTAAAATGAGCCTTGGGTGCATGTTTCATAGAAAAAGAACTATCACCTCTTGAAATCCTCTCACTTTTGGTTTTTTGTTCCTAACAAAAAATGGGTATCTGTATCACCTGCCTATGATCTACAAATAAATCTTTGAGAATGAACTATGCCAACAAGTAAAATAAACAAGGAAAATAGTAATAATATTTGGGAAGGATCCAACAATAGGTGTTTTCCGTTGGGTCTTGAAGTCAAATAAGAGATAGAGAATTCCAGTGAGGCATATATGTTATAATGTTAGATGAATCTCACTACGTAACACTATTTTGAACCCTACAACATATGCCTAGACAAAACCCTACTCTTATTGTTTAAACCTAATCAGAGGAAAGTTCTTACCTTACCAATATTTGTGGTCAAGAACCACTAGGAAAATTCATAATAATCTTAGTGAAACGAGGGGACAAAGGCCCACACCATGTCACAAAATTAACTTGACTAGGCTGAAAAATAGAGATGTAAGCATTCACCAACAATGGAAAATACATGAGGAAGACGACCAAGTGCCCAAGCTTTACTCATTCTAGATTTTCAGGCATTTACAAGTCTTTTAGATTCTGAATTTGCAATGGCATAGATCAAAACTCTTAGAATTCATCCTTGTTGCAATGATTTTTTCTTATTTTAAAAATCTATTCCTCCTTGAAACCCGCACATTAAGTCCCAAAATTCGTGTGCATGCCGCCAAGAATAGAATTAGGGAGGCGTACCCTTCAGTTCAGTATGCATGCATCTGAGAATGCATACCATCCATCTTAGTGATATTCCTCTCTCCTTGTGTGCACCAATATGTTAATCCATCAAATTTAAATATGTACCCTATTGCAACAGTCCAAAACCATCCATTGAAATGAATGTCATAGGTGAAAAATAATTCCATATGACATGTAGCAAGCATATTTTACAGTTTTTAATAGATATTTTGTAGATATTTTGAATAAATTTCATCCCACCTTGTTAGCATTAGCACATAGAAGTGTTGGAAGCCAATGAATTTCTCTTGTATTGGTCAGCAAGAAAATGACATCATGGATGTCAATCAAATATTTAAGTTGCATACAGTCCTTCATAATATTTTATAGTTCATCTATTATCACAAAATTTCCAAGCATTTGAATGGTCATAGAAACACCCTCTTCTTCATGCTTAAACAATTTAGCAAAATATAGTCACATGCCTCTCAAAATAATTAACAAAGAAATCAAGCCACTAAAGGATATAGAAACTACCACACCAAGAAAAATGTGCTTCAAATTCTATGTTGTTGCATTACCTTTTAGTTGACATCCATTCAGAAAATCATCATGAGTATATAAATACTAGCACAGAGGATTCAACATAGCCACATGATCATGGCCAATTAACGTGATATGTCTAACACCCCAAGTCTACATATTGAAAAAAAAACACATTAACTTCAAAGACAAGTACTGAGTGGAAGATGCATTCTCATGTAAGTTAATGGAACCTGCCATAATATTACGAGCAACCTAACACCCAAGTATACCAACTACAAGAAGTAGGATTAGGATACCCTTTGGAGTTCCTATACTGTATAAAGTCAGAAGATCCAATAGCATTTCATCAAGTCCATTCTTTTGAAGATTGATACCTCCCTCTGATTTTTGTTTTGTTTTTTGGGCATTTACATTTGAGGATGGATCATGGTCACTTACAATTTTGGGGAGGCCAACTCAATGAAAATAAAACAGTTGGTTTGTGATGTGTTATTATATAGTTATTTCCTTTAACATTGAGGGTTATGTTATGTAAGTCAGAAGATCCAATAGCAATTCATCAAGTCCATTCTTTTGAAGATTGATACCTCCCTCTAATTTTTGTTTTGTTTTTTGGGCATTTACATTTGAGGATGGATCATGGTCACTTACAATTTTGGGGAGGCCAACTCAATGAAAATAAAACAGTTGGTTTGTGATGTGTTATTACATAGTTATTTCCTTTAACATTGAGGGTTATGTTATGTTTAACAGTATAGTGGCAATTTAAATAAATTTGATATTATTATATACTGGAAACAAGTGACAGTGATCTGGTTGTGGTGATGATCTTAAACCACTAACTTGATGGATCACAACTAGAATCCTGCCTCAAACAATTGCATTTTTTAGTTACAACAGATGGCATGGATGAACCATCAAGAAACACTGTAGTTTTGTCTTCAACCTTTGTAGATAAATGCAATTTATAATCAGACATCATGCTCCATTGGGTATTGTCACCCACACAGAACATACCTAGCCTTGCTGCCTTTCCTAGTCCAATAGCTTCCACACAGAAAATAGTTCCTTTGAGGACGATGTTGCCTTGGGGAGTATAATTCCATGACTCAGCTTCTGTATAGGGGCCAAGTGTAATGTCTAACCCAAGTAATGAACACCTTTGGAGGCACAGTCCTGTAGAGGGATGGTATATCATTTGATAAAGAGAACGTTGAGACAAACCTGGACCTGCAGCCACAAAACAAACTTAAAGTCTCTGTTTAAACAAACTTAAAGTCACTGGTCAAGTTATATCAGCTAGTATCATACATTGATCAAATGCATTTGAAGCAACCTTCCTGTTATTCTCTATTTTGCATGTGTCAATGAGAAATATACCTTAAGTGTGATGATGCCTTTTTGTTCTGAAGATTCTTGCTATCAACGGTATACCACAAGGTTTAGGCTTGTTGATGCCTTTCAGGATCCCTTCAGGTTGTTGGCCTTGTTCTGCAAACCACGCATTCAAGACAGTGTTAATGACTGTAGTGTCATGCCAGCAAACTCTAGAAGATCTTTGTGCTTAGCGAAACTGTATGATCTTTAGAACTTACTCACCACAGGTATACTTCAGTTAGGCCCACGGGAGGACTATCATGAACACTTTAGGATTATTTTCATACAAAAGGTTATTGTCACAAGGGTGTTGTATCAAAACACTGCAATGATAGTCTTAAGCAACTGCTACAGGGAAATGATGAACCTTGAGGATTATTGCTGCAATAAGATAAAGCTATTGTATATAGTGAGACTGCTTGACAACACAACTACTGTGGAAATGATGAGATGTTAATTCTGATGCCCTTTCACTTCTTCAACTTAAATATGCCAAGTGAAATTAACACATGTCTTCACTTAGGTCATTACTTAAACTGATCAGAGGTATGCTCCAGTACAATCATAACCAATCATTCAAGGTAGGATATCAAAACAATAAACATGCCACTGTAGGTTGATCAAACTTCAGGTGTGAACTAAGATATTTAATGAAATTGGAAGATTTCATTCCTCAAATGCAAATGTCTTAAGAGCCTATAGGGATGCTAACATTGTCATGGTTTATACTCGATTCATCAAGAAATTCAATCATATTTTGGTCAAATCACAGATCAGGGTGCCCAAAACTGATCAACAATCAAAATAACCATTATAAGAGTAATCCAGGGCACATCTCTTTCATGCTTCCATTTCAAATCACAAGATCATATCTAGGTAGAGGTATCTTGGATTACTTATTCCTTTTCTATATATATATACTTAAAAGGAATAAGTAATCCAAGATATATATACTTAAAAGGAATAAGTAATCCAAGATACCTCTGCCTATATATATATATATATATATATATATATATATAACTTTAATAAATATCTAGAGATGCATCAGAAATTTCAATTTTTGGTGTGCCAAAATTCTCAAAACACCAGATCTACGAGGACATCTAACATCATCCTTCTGATCATTTATAGTCATTTAGATAGATTTTTCTAGGCAAGCTCGGAAAAGGCAAAAACATTTGTGTTTTGAGCATTTATAGACCTTTCTTGCTACCATCTCTGGGTAGTTATCTTGAAAAAGTGCAAGAATTTGGTTTGATGCAGCTCTCAATTCTCTCTTCCACATATTCTTAAGATCTGTGATATGAATCATGGCATTGACACCACCAGGCTTAAAATCAAGGAGCTTGATGCCTTTCTCCGGAATTTGGACCCTCCATCTCAGAAACTTCTTCAGCTTCTCATCGTCTCCAAAGATCTTTTGGTAGAGCTCCTTGCTGAATTTCAAAGTTGTTGACCCCCATAAGTTTATTCCCAAGTCCGATTTTTCCATATTACTTAACCATACAACCCTTGACATTAAGGTACATCTCCTTACATATAGTAACAAAATCTTGCATTCTACTTCTTCATCCATGAGTTGGGTTCAACTATAAAATTAAGGATTTAAACATACATTGACTTATTTTTCATCTCCTTCCACATGACCCTTGAGGAACTCAGCATTTTGTATGAAAAAAATAGGACACATATTCTTTCAAAGTTAAAAAAAAAAATTCTCATTTTCTGATCCTTCTTATGAGCTCTGGAGCTCTTTTTAAAAATCAATAAAGAAGAAATTTGGATATCAACACTTCAACATGGAACAAACCCCTCCCCCTCTTCCTTATAATATCAATCCAATAGTTATACAACTTTCCACTTAAGTTAAATGTGTACCAATGGCATGAATATATATCAAAATTTCCATCCATGCAATAATCATCAAAAAGATGAAAATGTACAACCAAAATTATATGTCTAAGGCGTAATGACACAAGGGGGCATCCATTGTTGACCTTAGGAAAACCCATCCCCTATACATACGCAGCATAAAATCCAAGCCCCTAATGCAACTCAATACAATTGAAAATGCCTAGAAATCCCAGATCTATGAAGCTCCTTTCCTTGACCCAAACATAGAAGAATGCAACACTAACCGATTGCATAACCAACTTTCACTTCTCTCCAAGTCAACTTATTGTTAAATAATGGTTGCTCTACACCCTCAAACACATGTTTACATAGAAAAATAGGAGAAAATATGTAAGCAAGCAATGCAACCACCTCAAATTGCGGGGTAAATCATGATACATCCATCATAATAGGCACCTTAAGGGGATAGAGCATGCCTGACACCAAACTGTTAATTTACCATGTTGCTCTGAGCATGTTCTCCTTCTGGTGGTAGAGCACTTGGCCTTAAATGGAAAGAGGGCACACCTGTGGAAGAGTCTCTCATGTGGACAAGTTGATTTTTAGACAACCTCATCTTATTTCTGGTAGGTCGGTGCATTTATCTAGGTTTGCAAGGCATATTCATTCTGGGAGCTCTACTCTTACTTGTGGCATACTAGCTTCGATGAGATTCTCACATGCATGGAAGAGTTACTCTGGGATTTCTACTCTTGCATTCAATAACCAGTTTAGTTTGCATTCTAAAGCTGGAAGAAACACTCAAAAAATAGAATATGAATATGGTATGCTGTCCAATTTCATAAGCATGGAGTCATGGACCGCTATCATATCAAAATTTCAAAACATTATTTGCAGCTTTTTATAATTGTTCTTGGTGTCAAAGCCCCTTGTAAACCAACATGTACAGTACCAACCTAGTTCCTAGCCATTTTGCATGGAAGACAATCTACAAGCTCTTCCCTTGTGTCACAACATGATTTGATAAATTTGGCTAGGGTTCAATGCATTAACAAAATTTGACCAAAATTAGTGTTTTATATAACCTACATTGCAGGAAATTCAAGCACCTGTATTTTAATATCTAGAAATGTTTTAGGTAGTGAAACACGTCCAGTATGGCTTGGAAATAACCTAAAAATATTTAAATGTTTTCCATGATTTGTAAACACGGGGGTGCCATGTAAAGTTTCAGGCCAAAAAAAGCACATTTGGGATCCTATAAACCAAAATTAGTTATTGTATCAAACATTTAAAACTCCTAATTAGCACTTATCGTTTGTTATTTAACCAACTTCCATTGAAATAACAGTCTGTTGAAGCCTCGAAAATCGCTACTTCAAACATTGGGGGATAACCACCCAGTCGGGACCTTAGGACAGCTCCTTTTCCATTTGGTGTGGTGGCTCCGACTGGATTTATAGGACCAGTTTCCTAGTAATTTAAATGGGTTGGTAATGGAATGATTGGATGGAGGGAAAATGGGACTAAATTATGACTAAAATAAAACTATCTAATCTAATTTAAATACTAATAAATTAGATTTTGAGCATTTCCTTCACTTCTTCAGGATGACTAAGCTTTGAGTGCAACCGCCCTGTATATGTGGCATCATAGAATTCGAGAATGATGCAATCGATGGCATTTGAAATAAATTTTATTGTTGTTTGTTGACTATGTGGCTTGATAAGATAAGTCCACATTGTATCCCATGATATTCCTTGTAGTTGGCAATTTTGATGATTTTTATTAATTATCTCTTGTTTCCATCTGTGATTAGTTTCTTTTATCCTAGGTAATTGGTTGGGAGTATAATCTGCAATTAAATTGATTGCATATAAGTTATCATTAACCAGCTGTGTTACATTGTTCATTATGCCTTTAGCTCTGGATGTGGCTCTTTCTGCTTTGATCAAATGCTGTTCCCATTCTGCAAAAATAATTTCTTTATGTCTTTCCATAATCTTGGGAAGATTTGATTTTCTTCCTAATTCTGATTCTTGCCATAAAAGAAATTCAGAGATCTTTTCATCAGCTTCATCAAACTCAATTTTAAGAGTGACTCCTTCATCTACCAAGGAAGATGTTAATTCACATAGGGATTCTGCTTCTTCAACTTTTAGACAAAATTCATTTAAATGTTGAGACAATAACTTGTTTGTCTCCAGGGCTTCATTTTTGAATTGATCCAAACTGGGATAATTCTTAAACTTGTCTAATTTAGATTGAAACAGCTTCTCTTGTTTAATTTTTGAAGTCTGTTCATTTTGTAGAAGAGCCTGTAATTTTGCTATTTCTTGATTTAGTTGTTGTTGCTTTTCTAAATTTTGTTTATCGATCTTTTCCTTTTCAATAGCAAGCTGCTCTTCTAATTGTTTAGATTTGAGCTCTCCATCCTGTAATCGTTGTTCTAACTGAATGATTTTATGTTGGTTCTCTGCAACCTGTTCTTCTAACATGGCTATTTGCACATCTTTTTGCTTCATTAACTGTGTAACTTCAGAGGCTTTGTCTATAGTAGCAGCACTATAGGCACCTGCATACTGGGATAATTTGGTGAGATCCTCAGATGGATTCACCTCAGCATTCTTATAAACAATATTCATGAATTCCACCTATGATGTCAAAAGTGCATCTTGATCAGTTCTCCTCCTTTTCCTCTGTTTTCTTACAACAACCCTATGTTTGGGACTATAAAATATATCCAAATGAGGGATTTCTTATATCTTCAACATGATCTCACCTGTGGGATTTTCAGGGATGATTTATATACCCTGGTCTTTTGGATCATCAACTTGAGGAGTGTTTTGTTGTCCTATTTGCTGGGCAAATTGTTCATATTGGCTCAGTAAATGAGGAGGAACAATAAGTTTAGTAGCTTCTTCTCCTCCAAGTTGAGAATTTGTGCTATTGTTTATATCACTTTTACATGTCTGTTCAGTATTCTTACTTTTTGTGCCTCCCTTTTCAGTATGCACATTGGCATCAGTACCTGTGCTTTCTTTTCTTGCCTGGGACGAAGACTGTTGTACATCAATTTTAGCAGCTATTTCTGTCTTTTCAGTGTCAACTTTGCTGCTAATATCTTTCTTTTCTAAAACAGGATTAGTTCCTGTTACTTCTTTGCTGGATGTACCTCTTGTTTCCTTCTGTTGTGATTCATATCCTTGTGTAGAAACTCTCAACTAATCCAGAGGAACTTTAAGTAACCTCTGACTTCTAAATAACAAAAATTTGTTCATTTCTTGGCTTGAAGTTTAGACTTGGCCAAATCAAAAACTTGGGACATTTTATCTACAGAAACAAATAAATCATCAAATAAATCTGGTTCATGTTCGAACCGAGCAATCGAAACAGAAGTAGTAAAATCACATGCCACCTTCCTAGGATCATATTGCCTTCCTGGGATTGTTGAAAGCTTGAGATCAGCTAACTTAACAACTTCTTTTTCAGCATGGACAAAATTTTTGAGAGTATAGTCACCACATTTAAAAGGAAAAGTAGGCCACATAAGTTTCTTTTTGTTCTTTAAAGTTCTGGACATGCCTTCTACTGTCAGCTGATAAGAAATTTCCCGTGCTAACAGTTTGTGTAGAACATACAAAGGAATGATGTGTGGTTCTACAATACTTCCAAAAACTCTGACATATGTGAACTTTTCCTCCCTGAACCAATCTCCAATAGAGGACAAATCAGCTCTAGCTTTGTCGGAAAGTCTAGGGGGGAATCGGCCAAAAATGATTTGGTAAATCGGAATAAGAAAACCAAGACAGACTCTGTAAACATGACTTCTGAAATGCCCCTTCCATAAGAACTTGTGATATATATGAATTGGAACAGGTTCTTTAGGAGTCCATTTCCATCCTAATAAGGGGAATTCTGAATTGAAATAGAGGGCATCTAGGATATAAGCACAAAAATAAAAATGAGTGGAATTTCTTGAATTTTTGTCTTTCCTGTACTCAAGAATTCTGTTGGCTATCTTATCAGATAGAATGACAGCCCAATCCATTATTTCATAATTAATAGAAAAATGTATCAATGGAACCATTTGAATGGAAAACCTAGCCGAGTTATCATTTCCAAACAATCTACACATCATTGATGCGGCATAACAGTATGGAGGCAAAAGAGACTCCACAGAGTACATACCTGATGCCTCGTGTCTGTGCTTTTCAGGAGCCCTTCTCCATTCTCTAATTGGTTTTGATTTATTTTCGTTATTCGCAGCAAATTATTTGACAAACTCTTTGTTATAAATCTTTTGTGGATCTAGAAGGTGGTACATCGCTTTGATGTCTTCTGGTCTGAATGACCCGAAGATTGCTCCAGATGTAGAGACAAAAGTTTTGTCTTTGATAGCCACGTTATCAGTCACCCATATAATAACATCATAATATGGGAAAATGTTTGCCCGAGCTGCAACTCGGTGCAAAAATGAGTTTGCTAATGCACCAAGAGGATTTTCAGAATCAGAGTCTAAATCGGCTTCGTCAGGAACTGTGGCCTTAGCTTCAACAACTCTAGGGTTTTCGTTTTCTAGTAGATTGTAAACATTTTCCCATGTCATTTTACCAAGTCCCTGGCATGAGGTATCTGTAACCATCTTAAGCTTTGTTGGTTTCTCTTTAGGCGACATAGTGATCACAGGAGCTTTTGCAGCAACAGCGGCTTTCGATTTCTTGAATCTCTTCGACATTTCAGTATCGGGCAGTGTTTCTCTTGTTCTGCGAATGGAAAAATTGGATGTTCTATTGTTCTGCAATAGAGAAAAGCTTTCAGCCAAGGTGACGACGTAATAATGAGAGCAGCTATACAAAAGGATTATTCGTTGATTTGTATTTATTATATCCGTGGTTAAAAACTTAAATGCCCTCTAGGGAGTCACACTCATGCATTCAATAACAAAAAAAATTATTATCATTTGTTTGATTTATGAATTAATGTTAATGTACAATCAAAGATTTGGCATATTTCGAAATAAGTGTAGGTATATTTACCTTTTAAATCTTTGAAACACGATGAATAATAATATATGAATATTTAAGTTATATTCGCATCGCGATTCGTTTTAAAAGGAAAATGAAATAAGACTTGCCAAATTCCTATTGCGAAGATCGCATCAGATATTTTCAAATGAAATGAACCATTTAAGATCTTCTACGATAATGCGATTGCGATGAGGTGGGGTTCGCCGCATCGGAGTCGTTCAACCACATGAATATATTGTTTCAATTCTTCGAAATGCGATTGTGATGAATCGCATCGCATTGGAAGTATGCAAAAAGAAACATAACATTTTAAAGTTTATCTGAAATGCGATTGCTACTGAGCGCGATCGAATCAGAATTTTACAAAGGGAAAATAACATTTAAAGAATTATCTGATTATCCAATTTGTGATTACTGTTCATATCGAACATTATTAAATATAAAGACTTCATATAATATTTTCGATATGATTTAAAGCTTTGTTTTTCATCAGATTGGAAAGTTTTTAAAGGTTTGTACACTTTGTAAATAAAAAT
Source organism: Pinus albicaulis (assembly GCA_034641835.2). Lineage (NCBI taxonomy): Eukaryota > Viridiplantae > Streptophyta > Pinopsida > Pinales > Pinaceae > Pinus > Pinus albicaulis. The sequence continues at coordinate 397,821,649 of CM076575.1, read as the reverse complement.
ATGCAATGTATCCTTTTATCAATGAATCTTATATTTCTAATAAAATTATTGAGATTTTTCTAAATCTTTTATTTCTATCTAGAAAGAAAGATAAAAGGGGGACCTATTTCTAAATGGGATTTATTCTAAAATTTAAAAATGGGGAGGGTTGTTGTACAGTACAACAATTGGCAATTTACTGGAAGAAACAGTTATCTCTGAAAAAATTAAATGAACACTATATTTCTAGTAAGTAAAAAATTTCTAAAGGTAATGAAAACTTATCTTAGGTAATTCAAATAAAATCTAACCGTGAAAAAGAATAAAAATCACTTATAGTTTCTTTCTAATTCCTCAAAGATAAAAACATTTTTGGGTTATCTCAAGCTTTGATTGGTTGATAATAATAAAGTAAGTGAATTTCTTCAAGTTTAGCTTTTGTAATATACTCTATTGTCACAGGCATTGCCTCTGCTGCCAGTGAACATTCATAGTCTCGACAGGGTTACCTTTTAACCATTAACCATCCATTATCCCATCCAACTAAGATTATGAATCTTTAAAAATAAATTTATAAGACATATTATCTCATGTTTTTGTTTTTTTATTTATTTTTCTCTTATTTTAAGAGCCATTGTTCTGGTTTGGTAGCTAGTTAGTAATAATGCCATTCACTAGTTGTAATTAAACTGAACAAGTTGGCTCGTGATGAGACCCCTTGTGTTACTTTTATAAGTCATTACCCTGTTTTGGTATGTAGTATTGGTAATGTCAGTTTTATTACTTCTTATGATCATGGTAAGTAGGCTCGTGATGAGACTTCTTATCTCCTAAATTTTGTCATATAATTTCTTAGAATTACATTCTAAAAAATCATAACCGAAATAGATGGGGTGAAATAGTTGTATCCTTAAGAATAAATGGGTGAAAATTTTCAGAGTTCTTTTTGTTTGCTAAAGCTTGAAAAAGTCTTTACTTTTTAGAGATAACCTTTCTCTGTTTAATAAACTTATAATGATTTACATTTCTTTTAAGGTTTCAAAAGATCATGCAAATGTTTTGAATAATTTTTCAAAGTTTAACATTTTATTTTAAATTATCCAAAATTGTAATCATTTCCTTGAAAATTCTTCTTTACACAAACTAAGTATTTATAACATTCCTTCCAAGACAATTTTCTATTAGTAAAAAGTCAATTAAAGACTATTAACAACTTTTATTTACAAAAATAAATAAAAATTGCAGAAAGGAATATGTACAAGTAAGAAGGGGTTACCTCCTTATGAAAATAATTTCTTTAAGATAAGCCCATTTACAGGAAGAGATTCTCTCTTTCCTGTTAAATCTTGAAGTATGAATGTATATGAGCCTATCTTTTCAACAATCTGAAATGGTCCAAGCCACATTTTCTGAAATTTGGTATGCTTACCTTTTTCTTCATGTGCTTTATCCCATTTCAGAAAAAGATCACCAATTGAAAAAAAAATTGAGCCGGTGGAACTTGAATCAAATGAAGATTTTACAAGTTGTTGATGTTTTTCATGAATATCTTTCGCTTTTTCTCTATCTTCTTCTAATTTAAGGATTTGATCAAATCTCAACTGAATGGATGAGGAAGGATTTTCTTCAATGAATTGCACTAGGGCTAATGATGGAAGAGCTAGATTTGATGGTATCATAGCTTCTTTACCATAAACTAAATTGAATGGTGAAGTTCCTATAGAAGCTTTAAGAGTAATACGATCAGCCCATAATGTAAAGATTAAAGACTTGTGCCAATTCTTTTGATTTTGATCAATGGTCCTTTTAATGATTTTGATGAGATTTTTGTTAGTGGATTCAGCTAAACCATTACCTTGTGGATAATAATTTGTTGAATATTTCAATTTAAAACCTCTTTTAATTGCAAATTCCATTATACTATTACTAGAAAAATAAGATGCATTGTCAAAGACCAGAGCGTTAGGTACACCAAACCTGGTAATGATGAATTGATCAATGAAATAAATAATTGCATCAGAGTTGGCTACCTTTAGAGGAATTGCTTCTACCCACTTTATGAAGTAATATGTTGCTGTGAGGATGTACTTGTGTTGTTTGGAAGAATGAGGAACTATCTCGCCAATAATATCAAGCCCCTATTGCTCAAATGGTTGTTCAATGTTTACTGGCTGCAAAGGAAAATTTGGCTTCCTCTGTCTTCCACTAACAGTTTGGAAAATTTTGCATTTTCTCACATAATCATGTGTATCTTTAAAAATGGTAGGCCAATAATACCAAGCATGGATAATTTTTTGGGTTGTGGTATCACCTCCAAAATGACCTCCTACTTGTCCATCATGTAATTCCTGCAATACCTTTTTGGCTTCAGTCTTTTCAAGACATCTTAATAGGATTGAATCATAATTCTTTCTGAATAACACATAATCAATGATTTCATATTTAGTAGCCTTCAATCTTAAAGCACGTTTATTCTTATAGCTGAGATTAGAAGGAGCATACCCATTTTTCAAGTAAAATATCAGATCAGCATACTGAGATTCAGAATCTGTGACACTTATCTAACTTACTTGAACAGCATTTTCTGGATCTTGATTTTCTGGTATGTTATGAGCTCCTGCTAATAATCTGCAAAAACCTTGTCCTCTAACAATCTTTGTTGGTTTAATATCAATATCATATTCTTGCAAAGTTGTCACCCAATTAGCCATTTTTTCTCCTAGTTCTCTTTGAATTAGTAATTGTCTTACTGCAGAGAATGGGACAATAACCTTTGTGTGCATTTTTTAGAGAAAATGCCTAAAATGTTTGATTGATTTAAATACAGAAAAAGCTTTTTTTTCAACATCGAAATAATTCAGCTCAGCTCCTGGTAGATTTGAGCTGAAGAAAGAAATCGGTGCCTCAATTTTTTTATCATTGAGCTGTGTTAAAACAGCAACATAGGAAGTTTCAGTTGCCAAAGCATACAGAAAAAAATCTTTGGGAAAATTGGGAGTATTCAATGCAGGTGCATCAATGATTTCCTTCTTGATTGCATCAAAGGCTTCTTTTTCTTTATATCCCCGTTTGAATACTGAATTTTTCCTAATCATATTCTGCATAGGTAAAACAATTTGAGAAAAATCTAGAATGAATATTTTTACAAAATTAATCTGACCTAAAAATGATTGCATGGACTTTTTATTATGAGTTAAATAAATATTAGAAATTTCTTTAACTCTATCAGGATCTATATATATTCCATCTTTTGACACAACAAACCCTAAGATTTTTCCTTGATCGAGAGCGAAGAAGGATTTATTTGGGTTTAAGGAAATACCAAATCTCTTACATCTTTCAAATATTTGTTTCAGATAGTGTAGATGATTGGATCTCTTCTTTGAATAAATTGTTATGTCATCAAGATAAATAACAACTGATCTATTACTTAGACCCTTAAATGCTATGTCCATGGCTCTCTGGAAAGTAGCTCCTGCATTTACTAAACCAAAAGGCATTTTCTGATAAGCATAGGTTCCCCATTTGGTTATGAAAGTGGTTTTCAACCTATCATCTGGATGTACTAGAATTTGATTATACCCTGAAAATCCATCAAGGAAGGACATGAGTTCAAAACCAGATACCTTTTGGAGAATTTTCTCCATGGTTGGCAATGGGAAATTGTATTTTTGACATGCCTTGTTTAAATTCCTGAAATCAACACAGATTCTAATATCACCATTTTTCTTCCTGACAGGTACCATGTTGGAAACCCAATTGGAATGCCTTACAGGAAAAATGATTTTGGCTTTCAAAATTTTATTGAGTTCTGTTTTGATTTGATCCTCAAGATTTGGATGAATCTTTCTTAACTTCTGTTGAACGGGCTTAACATCAGATAGCATTGGAATTTTGTGTTGAATTACATAAGTATCATAAGTCTTTAAATCCTCATAACTCCAAGCGAAGACATTTTTACATTTACTCAGAAGTTTCATAAAAGCAAATCTTTCTTTTGGAGTTAAATTGAGACCTAGATTAACATTCTAAGGTTTAGAATCAGAGCCAAGATTAACTAATTCAAACTTCAAAGTTGAACTTTGAAGTTTAGCATTAGTACCTTTCTTGAATCTGTCTTTAATATCATAAAGATCCTCAAGTTTAACAACAGATTTAAGAATCGGGTTTTCATTATCTCTTGAAGTAATTTGCAGATCATGATCATCTTCATCAATAATTTGTTCATCATATGATTTCTCAGAAGTTAAGAAATTCAAAATATCTTGATCATGGTAGAATACTCTCCAGTTAGTAATATTGTCTGGGACAGATGGGTGAAAAATCAACTCTACTGAAAATCTATCAAGACTGCAATCTTCAACAAGAAGGAGTTTGGACCCAACATTAGCTAACAAGTCAGCTGATGTGTTTTGATTTTTGGGAATAGAAGAGATATTAAATGCTATAAATCGAGTGGTAAGGTCCCGTACTAGGGTTTGATAATGTTTGAGATGTCCTGAAAGACAATGGATGGTATTCCTTACTTGTCTTATGAAAATTTTGGAATCTCCATACACTTTCAAGTATTTTACATTTAATCCTATGGCCTTATAAAGCCCTTGAATCAAGGCTTCATATTCAGCAGTATTATTAGTGCACTCAAATTATAATCTACATGATAGCATGGTTTTCTCTCCTTCTGGATCAATTAGGATGCATCCTGCTCCTGCTCCATCACTAGATTTTGATCCATCAAAATATAATGACCAAAATAAAGTTCTATCTATAGGTTTATCTACAAATGAATCAGAAATATTAACAATTCTAGAAGAATCAGATTGCGAAAAATTTTCAATTTGAGAAACAAAAGTATTTACAGAAAACGGTGATTGTGGTGCAATAAAATTTCCAAGAAATGACTCAACAGAATAACCTCCAAAAATATTATTGTTGAAAGCTACAGGTTCGTTTGGTTGTTCAAATTCAGTTACAGTGTGTGTCATATGTTTTTCTCGATTGATTTTGATTTGATTTGGTTTACCTTTGTAGGGAAGCCACATATGTGAAAATTTGGTTGAGATATAGCCATTAAGTTTCGCAGACCAGTCCCTGCTTAAGACTAACCCGTAAAATTCAAGAATATCTGCAATTAGAATATCAATTCTTTGGACAATCCTAGGATCGGAAGCTAATCTGATGGTAGCTGAATTGATTTCTCCAACAACTTGAATTTTAGAGCGATCTAATTGTACAATATGAATAGTAGACTTCTGTGGTTCAATATTCAATTTATCATAGATTGAAGAAGGCATTATATTAGAGGATGCTCCAGAATCAATTAAACAATTATGCAAATTCTTATTGTAGATTTCATAAGTCAACAGAAATGGAGGTGTTTGAGAATTTGATCTTTCTCCAATAAGAATAGTGTCTGTTGCATCTACTTTTTCTGGTGGCTTACCAATCCCTTTAGCTACTTTAGCTACTACACCACTTGGTAGAGGAGCAATAGGTGTAGCATTTAATTCCTTTAATAGCAGCTTTTTTTGATGTTTAAGTTTTCTGAGTTCATGTAATGAGATGTTTGCTCTAGTCTTTTTCATGTCTTCAACAATATTATAATCCATCGTATCTGATACCACCAGAGTTTTGGATGATGAGGTGGGAGGATTGGGAGATGATGGTTGATTCTGAGTGGGTAAGGGAGAAGCTTTCTTTGCAAGGGTTTTGTCTTTAGTATTCGGAGTTGTATTTTTCTTCTTTGTAACAGTTTGAACAGGTTCCAATGTAGATTTGCTCCTTGTACTCACAGGCATAGCTTCTTGTTCCATTTTACTATCCGAATTAGGGAGAATGAAATCCCACATTCCATTTAGTTCAGCTATCTCTTCCCTTTCATCCTCTTCATCTGACATTAGAGGAGTTTCTTCTTCTTCTTCATCTTCTGATTCTATGTTGGAGATTGCATTGGGAGGTTTTAATTCAGCTTGATTTCTCTTGAAATTTCTAAATGGTCTCTTTGTAGAAGTCTCTGCTACTTGCTTTTTGATCTCAACCATCTCATTAGACATGGTTTTAAGGATTTTCTGTAAACCCTCCATGTCATATGGATCTCTTGGTGTCTTTTTATTAGAATCATCTTTAAAATTGAATTTCTTTTATTTCTTTTCCTCAATATCATTTTTCTTATTTAGAGCAATCATTCATTTTTCAACTGAAATATCTTCTTTCATATTCTCAGCTAAAGTTGGCTTTGCAGCTCTATCTACGAAAATTGCTATGTTTGAGGGTAGAGCATTAATGTACCATTCACTTCTAACTTGTTCACTAGGTTTAGATGTTGCAGGGATCTTATTCAAGATTTTATTAAATCGAGAGTTAAAATCTTTAATGGGTTCCTTGATTTGAGTTTTTAAATAGAAGAGATCGTTGATTAGGGTAGCAATTGATCTATCATCTCCATATTTAGTGAAAAATTTCTCTTCAAACATATCCCAATTTGTGATAGAATCAGAAGGTAAGGAAAAGTACCAAGATCCTGTTGTTCCTTGCAAGGTATAGGGAAATAATCTAACTACAACATCTTCATGCACTACTTGATTTAAATTTATAGCAAGCATAAATTTATTGACATGTTCTTCTGCTTGTATACCAGTATCTGGACTAAACTTTGGCAGCCATTTTTCAAGATGATCAGGTAGATCATGTAAAGGTGCAGCCATATTTACAGCTCCTGGTCTAGTCCATGGTCTTTGTGCTGGTTGTGCCATTGTTGTGATGATGGTAAAAGAACTAGAAGTGATAACTGGTGTATGAGTAGTAACATTTGAAGTACTAGAAGAGACAATTGATGTTTGAACAGATGAAGTTTGAGCAGATGAAGATGAGACTACTGCACTTTTCTGATTTGGAGCTTGGGAAACAGATGATTGAATATGTGATGAAGAACTAGTACCACTTTCTGTTTCTGATTAAGTCTTTCTTGTTTTGACACTACTAGGTATAGGAAATTCTTTTGGGGAAAATCCAATTTTTTCACTCTGTGACCTAGTAAGAGGTCTGGAAGAAACAAACTGCGAGGTGACACTACCTTCAGATAATTCCAATTCTTCTAATGATAATGAGAATCCTTGAAGTTTATGAACTAAAGCTTCGACTTCAGGGGATTCAGGAGTTGGATTATCTGATTGATCTTAGAATTTGGTAGTGGGTGTTTGAATACTTTTCTCAATTTCTTCTCTTGGGATTTGAGATGTGGAAGAAATTGAAGGTGATGAGGGTGATGTGCTCTTAGAATGGCTTTTGGATTTGGATTTATCTGCCATTCATAACTTTTGCCCTCCTTCTAGCGCCAAAAATGTTGAAGCTTTGAAAATCGCTACTTCAAACATTAGGGGATAACCACCTGGTCGGGACCTTAGGACAACTCATTTTCTGTTTGGTGTGGTGGCTCCGAATGGATTTATAGGACCAGTTTCCTAGTAATTTAAATGGATTGGTAATGGAATGATTGGATGGAGGGAAAATGGGACTAAATGACTGAAATAAAACTATCTAATCTAATTTAAATACTGATAAAATAATTCTAAAACTAATTCGGGCATCAAATGTGAATACAACTTTAAATTTTTTCAATTGAACAATAACCATAAAAATGTATTACAACTTAATTGAAATATGTAGTAACAAATAAAGATAACTCTATTTAAGAAATTAAATAGAATTATAATAACATATTACATTCATCATCATATATCGCTTGCACATACTGTAAAAGATAAATATTTCTACACACTCAAAAATGATATGTATAAAGAAATATTGTAAAGCGAGTACACATAAATGATAGCAATTTAAAAGAGAATATCATATAACATAAGAAACTAACAGTGAATAGATAGAAATACCATATCCATATCGATATTTTCCAATGCAATATGATATCCAAATCCAACAACTTCAACGTAAGATCAACTTCAAGATACAGAAATGCAATTCTTAAAGGCAATTTCGTAGAGAATCACCAGATGTGATCCTTTATAAAAATATAGGAGTCAATGGAGTGCAGAAATGTAATCTCCAAGTCAAAATATTACAAATTCAGGACCCCTTTCTAAATGCATGAAAGGAGTTTAAATAGGTACTTAACAAAATAACTAAAACTATTCCTACAATCTATCTAAATCAAAAAAATCTAGAACAGAAATGTGATCTTGAGGTAAACTGACTCATTGATTATCTGTTGCGGTTGATGTGCCCAGATGGCAAATTTTGAGCATTTCCTTCACTTCTTCAAGATGACTAAGCTTTGAGTGCAACTGCCCTGTATATTTGGCATCAGAGAATTCGGGAATGATGCAATCGAACGCATTTGAAATAAATTTTATTGTTGTTTGTTGACTATGTGGCTTGATAAGATAAGTCCACATTGTATCCCATGATATTTCTTGTAGTTGGCCAATTTGATGATTCTTATTAATTATCTCTTGTTTCCATCTGTGATCAGTTTCTTTATCCTAGGTAATTGGCCGGAAGTACAATCTGCAATTAAATTGATTGCATATAAGTTATCATTAACCAGCTGTGTTACATTGTTCATTATGCCTTTAGCTCTGGATGTGGCTCTTTCTGCTTTGATCAAACGTTGTTCCCATTCTGCAAAAATAATTTCTTTATGTCTTTCCATAGTCTTGGGAAGATTTGCTTTTCTTCCTGATTCTGATTCTTGCCATAAAAGAAATTCAGATATTTTTTCATCAACTTCATCAAACTCAATCTTAAGAGTGACTCCTTCATCTACCAAGGAAGATGTTAATTCACATAGGGAATCTGCTTCTTCAACTTTTAGACAAAATTCATTTAATTGTTGAGACAATAACTTGTTTGTCTCCAGGGCTTCATTTTTGAATTGATCCAAACTGGGATAATTCTTAAACTTGTCTAATTTAGATTGAAACATCTTCTCTTGTTCAATTTGTGAAGTCTCTTCATTTTGTAGAAGAGCCTATAATTTTGCTATTTCTTGATTTAGTTGTTGTTGCTTTTCTAAAGTTTGATGATCAGTCTTTCCCTTTTCAATAGCAAGTTGCTCTTCTAATTGTTTAGATTTGAGCTCTCCATCCTGTAATCGTTGTTCTAACTAAATGATTTTCTGTTGGTTCTCTGCAACCTATTCTTCTAACATGGCTATTTGCAGATCTTTTTACTTCATTAACTGTGTAACTTCAGAGGCTTTTTCTATAGTAGCAGCACTATAGGCACCTGTATACTGGGATAATTTGGTGAGATCCTCAGATGGATTCACCTCAGCATTCTTATAAACAATATTCATGAATTCCACCTGTGATGTCAAAAGTGCATCTTGATCATTTCTCCTCCTTTTCCTCTATTTTATTACAACAACCCTATGTTTAGGACTGTAAAATATATCCAGAGGAGGGATTTCTTCTATCTTCAACATGATCTCACCTGTGGGATTTTCAGGGATGATTTCTATATCCTAGTCTTTTGGATCATCAACTTGAGGAGTTTTTTGTTGTCCTATTTGCTGGGCAAATTATTCATATTGGCTCAGCAAATGAGGAGAAACAATAAGTTTAGTAGCTTCTTCTCCTCCAAGTTGAGAATTTGTGCTATTGTTTATATCACTTCTAGGTGTCTGTTCAATATTCTTACTTTATGTGCCTCCCTTTTCAGTACGCACATTGGCATCAGTACCTGTGCTTTCTTTTCTTACCTGGGACAAAGACTGTTGTACATCAATTTTAGCAGTTGTTTCTGTCTTTTCACTGTCAACTTTGCTGCTAATATCTTTCTTTTCTAAAACAGGATTAGTTCCTGTTACTTCTTTGCCAGATGTACCTCTTGTTTCCTTCTGTTGTGATTCATATCCTTGTGAAGAAACTCTCAACTGATCCAGAGGAACTTTGAGTAACCTTTTACTTCTAAATAACAAAAATTTGTTCATTTCATCGGCCTGAAGTTTAGACTTGGCCAAATCAAAAACTTGGGACATTTTATCTACAGAAAAAAATAATTCATCAAATAAATATGGTTCATGTTCGAACTGAGCAATCAAAACAGAAGTAGTAAAATGATATGCCACCTTCCTAGGATCATATTTCCTTCCTGGGATTGTTGAAAGCTTGAGATCGGTTAACTTAAAAACTTCTTTTTCAGCATGGAAAAAATTGCTGAGAGTATAGTCACCACATTTAAAAGGAAAAGTAGGCCACATAAGTTTCTTGTTGTTCTTTAAATTTCTGGACATGCCTTCTACTGTCAGCTGATAAGAAATTTCCTATGTTAACAGTTTGTCTGGAACATACAAAGCAAGGATGTGTGGTTCTAAAATACTTCCAAAAACTCTGACATATGTGAACTTTTCCTCCCCGAACCAATCTCCAATAGAGGACAAATCAACTCTAGCTTTGTCGGAAAGTCTAGGGGGGAATCGGCCAAAAATGATTTGGTAAATCGGATTAAGAAAACCATGACAGACTCTGTAAACATGACTTCTGAAATGCCCCTTCCATAAGAACTTGTGATATATATGAATTGGAACAGGTTCTTTAAGAGACCATTTCCATCCTAATAAGGGGAATTCTGAATTGAAACAGAGGGCATCTTGGATATAAGCACAAAAACAAAAAGGAGTGGAATTTCCTGAATTTTTTTCTTTCCTATACTCAAGAATTATGTTGGTTGTCTTATCAGATAGAATGAGAGCCCAATCCATTATTTCAGAATTAATAGCAGAATGTATCAATGGAACCATTTGAATGGAAAACCTAGTCGAGTTATCATTTCCAAACAATCTACACATCATTGTTGCGGCATAACAGTATGGAGGCAAAAGAGACTCCACAGAGTACATACCGAATGCCTCATGCTTTTCAGGAGCCCTTCTCCATTCTCTAATTGGTTCTCACTGATTTTCGTTATTCGCAGCAAATTCTTTGATAAAATCTTTGCTATAAATCTTCTGTGGGTCTGGAATGTGGTACATCGCTTTAATGTCTTCTGGTATGAATGACCCGAAGATCGTTGCAGATGCAGAAACAAAAGTTCTGTCTTTGATAGCCACGTTATCAATCACCCATCTAATAACATCATAATATGGGAAAATGTTTGCCCGAGCTGCAACTCGGTGCAGAAATGAGTTTTCTAATGCACCAAGACGATTTTCAGAATCTGAGTCTGAGTTGGCTTCATCAGGAACTGTTGCCTTAGCTTCAACAACTCTATGGTTTTCCTTTTCTAGCAAATTGTAAACATTTTCCGACGTCATTTTACCAAGTCCCTGGCATGAGGTATCTGTAACCAGCTTAAGCTTTGTTGGTTTCTCTTTAGGCGACATAGTGATCATAGGAGCTTTGCAGCAATGGCGACTTTCGATTTCCTGAATCTCTTTGACATTTCAGTATCGGGCAGTGTTTCTCTTGTTCTGCGAATGGAAAAACTGGATGTTCTATTGTTCTGCAACAGAGAAAAGCTTTCAGCCAAGGTGAAGACGTAATAATGAGAACAGCTATACAAAAGGATTATTCGATGATTTGTATTTATTATATCTGTGGTTAAAAACTTAAATGCCCTCTAGGGAGTCACACTCATGCATTCAATAACAAAACAAATTGTTATTATTTGTTTGATTTGTGAATTAATGTTAACATACAATCATAGATTTGGCATATTTCGAAATAAGTGTAGGTATATTTACCTTTTAAATCTTTGAAACACGATAAATAATAATATATGAATGTTTAAGTTATATTCGCATCGCGATTCGTTTTAAAAGGAAAATGAAATAAGACTTATGCCAAATTCTGATTGCGAAGATCGCATTGGATATTTTCAAATGAAATGAATTGTTTAAGAGCTTCTCCGATAATGCGATTGCGATGAGGTGGGGTCCTCCACATCGGAGTCATTCAACCACATGAATATATTGTTTCAATTCTCCGAAATGCGATTGCAATGAATTGCATCGCATCGGAAGTATGCAAAAAGAAACATAACACTTTAAAGTTTATCTGAAATGCGATTGCGATTGAGCATGATTGCATCGGAATTTTACAAAGGGAAAATAACATTTAAAGAATTCTCTGATTATCCAATTTGTGATTACTATTCATATTGAACATTGTTAAATATAAAGACTTCATATAATATTTTCGATATGATTTAAAGCTTTTTTTTTCATCGAATTGGAAAGTTTTTAAAGGTTTGTACACTTTGTAAATAAAAATATGCAATGTATCCTTTTATCAATGAATCTTTTATTTCTAATAAAATGATTGGGATTTTTTTAAATCTTTTATTTCTATCTGGAAAGAAAGATAAAAGGGGGACCTATTTCTAAATGGGATTTATTCTAAAATTTAAAAATGGGGAGGGTTGTTGTATAGTACAACACAGTCATGGGATGTTACCAAAGAGTTAACCAAGAGATAAATGCACACCACAAATCATACATTCACTAGAACTTTCCCTCCCGTGCATGACCATCTAAGGGAAAGGGGAAAAAAAAAAGAAAACAAGTCAGCCAATCATCACAGTCAACCAATGATTCTTAGTGTCAAACCATTGGAAACTGCAAATCAAGTGAAAATTTAACCCATATATCCATGGGTTGACAAAAAGAGTTTATAGCAGCCACAAGCTAATCACTCTACGAGTCTACCCAAATCTAACACAAACTCCTAGAACTTGTTGATTAGAAATTCCCCAAGAAATTTCACTCGGTTCATGAGAGAATGAAAGACAAGTGAAAATAAACTTGTTATGATTTAACAGCGCTAGGTTTGTGAGTTAGTTCCAACTTCCTTGTATCAGATTCAAATGCCTCAATTGTGCATTGGGATTCTCTTTTTGAACTTATTAACATTAGAGCAGCAACAAACATTGCTGAGAAGATTATAAATGACCAAACCCATATTGTAAAATTTCATGTTACTCTACAACCTACAACACCTTTACTCCATGGTCCACCTTTTCTATCATCCGGAAGGGAAGTTATCATGAACATGAAAATGTGCAATGTAATATTCACAAAAAAATAAAGACAATGAATATCAATATATTAATTTAAAAACCTGAAGATCACACTTACTTCTGGAATTGTTCTCTGAGAAAGCCTTGCATATAAGAGATCAATTGAAATCCCACTGAATTTAAACCGCATCAAGGGAACATTTTCACTCTTCACACATTGAACCTCTATAACTTCTTGTGTGTTCTTAAGCATTCATCACTGACTAGCATAGAGCACCCGCATTCACCGCGTTGTTAGACTCGCTGAACTTTGAAGCAATCACCAACATTCACCTATTTGTATCCATCCTAAACAATTTTGTAAGCTATCATGTAAAGAAAAAGCCAACACTTTTTTACCAATATATTAATTTCAAAACCTGAAGATCACACTTACTTCCGTAATTGTTCTCAGAGAAAGCCTTGCATATAAGATATCAATTGAAATCCCACTGAATTTAAACCGCATCAAGGGAACATTTGCACTCTTCACACATTGAACATTGAAGACAATTAATTAATTCTTGACATGACCTGATCCGGATTTATGCAGGAACGCAACAAAATATAGAAATAACCATGAACATAGAGATGCAGCGGAAATAATGCTTCATTTCATTAATATCAAATAACAGAAATATGCTTACAGGCATAATGGAAATAAAATAGCTAGGGTGCTGGTAGCGAATCTCTGAGAAGAGATGTGATGGCTACAGACCTCTGAACTGTGTTACAATGAGGCTCGAGGGCCTATTTGTTGTTTAGAAACAATGTAGAATCTGAAACGTCCAAAAACCTAACCGTAGGAGATGAGGCGCCAAAACTGTGGGCTCCCGTTTGGGTAAATTGGTGGTTCAACTTCCCGGGGGCATAACTTTGGCACCCAATCTCCGTTGATGCGCTCGTATTTCCGTTAGAGATCTGTCAGGGACTTTGGTGCCGAGCCGAGCAACATCGGTCCATGGACCCATGTTGCTCTCCGATTTCCCAAAAAATGTCGTTTAGGGCCTCAACGACTCCGGAAGTTCGGACTGAAAAAAAATCGCAAAACCAAGTAAGTTTTGTTGCAACTTGAAAATTGAAAGAAGCTGAAAGGTTTGGTTCAAATGGAGCTGGTCGATAGCCACCAATATCACACGGATCATTAAAAGCCCCAAAGCGAAAATCCGAGAGTGGAGGACTAGAAAACACCTTTAAAAATAGTAGTGTGGTCTTTGGTCTTGAAAAACTGTGTGTTGTGAGGTGATGGTCTTTGGTCCAAATGGAATAGGTGGGTGGCCACCGATATCCACCTGGATCATTCCTCCCTCCTTAGGAAGCAATGGTCCCCATTGTGTTGAGATCCTCCATGAGATGAGGCAAATTCTGTTGAACTGAGTATTAGATGTATTGAAGATGTCATGGACCTGCGGGTGGACATGCTGGATGCGTTTAGTAAATTTGGTTTCTTTATCAGCCTTAGACAGTACATGTTTGGATTCTATATGTGTAGTTGCAGGATGTATGGCAACATCAGGCGGTGGTGCGTTGGGAGTCAAATCAATGGAGTGCTTGTCCTGACAGTGTAGAGGAACCTTTATGAGTGAGAAGAAATTGTCATCGTATTCCTCCATAACTTTGTCCATCTGCTGCAGCCGTGCAAGGGAGCCCTGTTTCAAGGTTGTGGCCACAATATTCTTCTTTCCCTGTGAGTGAGTCGTAAGGAAAATGAATTTCCTGGTTTGGGAAACAATCTTATTGCGTTGTTTTGCAGTAGTCAAAGAGATGGCAGGAGGCGGTACTACCTCCGGTATCCTGTACAAGTTATTTCCCAAAGTAATAATAACAACACGAGGCCTAGACTCATACACAGCATGTCGCCTCCATAAGTATGGTTGGCCCAATAATACATCAGCTACATCAAGAGGAGCAACATCACACAATACCTCATCCGTGAATGGCTTGATACTGTATGGAAGTCGGCACTGCTGGCGGATGCGGAGATCTCTCCCTGGGTGGAGCCACCCGATGGTATACAGCTGCGGGTGTGCTATGGTTGGTAGGCCGAGCCGCTTCACGACGTCTGCTGAAATGAGGTTCTTTTGGCTTCCGCTATCGACGAGAAACTGCAGTGGAGAACCCTTCACCCACATCTGCGATTGGAAGAGGCGCTCCCCCTCCTCTGGATCCTCTGGACCCTCCTTCTGGATCTTGGTGGTGGCAACAATGGCACTGGGATCCGCATCAATGATCTGCTTCCCTTTGTCATTTCCTTTGTCTAGTTCTAACTCAGGATCAGAAAATGCATCTGATTCGGGTGCCTTTAGTTCAGCCACCAAAGACTGTTTGGCCCGACACTCGTTTGTGCTGTGAGTGGGGCTGTTATGAAATTCACACCACTTCCCTATGTCCTTCTTTGGATTTGTGGTGTTGTTCTGAGTCGCATTGCTTTGGCCTTGCCCCTTGTTCTTCGGTTTGGGGGCACCTTTCGGATTCGCAGATCCAAATTCTCGCTTTTTCTGCTTAAATTTCTGCTCGATCTTGGCGGCATAGCGATATGCCGTGCCAAGCGATGTAATGTCGAGGAACTCCATTTCCTCCTGAATGTGTTTGTGCAGATAGCCGCGGTACTTGAGCACCAAATGTCTCTCTGAATCTTTAATACCCAACTTTGTGCGTAGGGTATGGAACAGATTCGTCAGTTCGTGCACATCTTGATCCTTTTTTTGCCGCAGCGTGGTCCATTGGATGTATTTGTCCTCATAGCTCCCCACAGGGTAATATTGTTCCTTGATGCCGTCTCGGAACGAATTCCAAGTGGGTGTGGCCGAGAACAGAGAGGGTTCCCCTTCGCCCTCTTGCTCACGGTAGGTTTCCCACCAGTCTTTGACATTGGGGGCGGCTTTGAGGAGTGCAAAAATAATCTTTTCTCGGTCAGAGAAGTCATGGACCGAGAAATACCCTTCCAACAAATTTAACCATCTGTCTACAGCGTCTGCATCTATTTTTCCTTCAAATATAGGAATGTCAAAGTTTACCCGTACCTTGAAGGGAGTGGCGCCTCCAGAGTGGCTGTTGGATGCAGATGCGCCATATGTGGGCAGTCGTTGAAGGATTTGAGCAAAGTTATCCATCGTCACGTTCCTTTGTTTCTCGAGAGCCTCCTCGAGCAGTATTTTGATAGGATCTCCTGCTCCCTCGTCTCTCTTTTCTTCCGCCATGGGAGGTCGTCGGGGTTTGCGAGGCTGATCTTGCAAGGGTTCAACCAGATCGAGCCCTAACTCCTTATACCCTGACCGCGTTGGGGACATGCAAAGAAAAACAAAGAAAGAGCAGACCCGCTCTGATACCACTGATCCAGATTTATGCAGGAACGCAACAAAATATAGAAATAACCATGAACATAGAGATGTAGCGGAAATAATGCTTCATTTCATTAATATCAAATAACAGAAATATGCTTACAGGCATAATGGAAATAAAATAGCTAGGGTGCTGGTAGCGAATCTCTGAGAAGAGATGTGATGGCTACAGACCTCTGAACTGTGTTACAATGAGGCTCGAGGGCCTATTTATTGTTGAGAAACAATGTAGAATCTGAAACGTCCAAAACCTAACCGTAGGAGATGAGGCGCCAAAACTGTGGGCGCCCGTTTGGGTAAATTGGTGGTTCAACTTCCCGGGGGCATAACTTTGGCACCCGATCTCCGTTTGACGCGTTCAATAGCTCGTTAGAAAGATCTATCCGAGGACTTTAATTTTTGAACGAGCAACATCGGTCCATGGACCCATGTTGCTCTCCGTTTTCCCAAAAAATGTCGTTTAGGGCCTCAAAACGGCTCCGGAAGTTCAGGACCCGAAAAACTGCTAAAAATAGTAAGTTTTGTTGCAACTTGAAAATTGAAAGAATTGAAGATGGGGGTTCAAATGGAATAGGTGGGTGGCCACCAATATCCACCTAGATCATTAAGCCCCCAAAACGGCTCCGAGAGTGGAGGACTCGAAAACCTGCTAAAAATAGTAAGTGGTGCTGAATGTGAAAAGCTGTAAGAATTGATGGTGCTGGTCCAAATGGAATAGGTGGGTGGCCACCGATATCCACCTGGATCATGACCATAGCAAAAAAATCATCAAGCAGAGGCTATAACAAGATTATGTGAAAGTGAGAAAGAACACCCATCATGAAGCATCAAGTAATATCATCCAGAACATCAACATCACTAACATCACTGCGTGAGGATATCAACTATGTCATTAGGACTGTCAAACTGCAATTGTATAACTGCCATCATTGCCAGATTGTACATGCCATTTACAAAATGTCAAGGAACTAGGTAGTGGGAGACCCATGTATTAGTGAAGGAGAGTGTGAACTGATGAATGGAGAGAGTCAAGTTCTAACAGTTTGGGTTAAACATGCCAAATTTTCGTAGAGGGCATAATTGCATAATTAAATGAAGCAGATTGCAATACTTGGAAATCAGGGTTGCTGACCATTTTGGGGTTCAACAGAAAGGAGAGGAAATTTATAATCAGTAGGAAACTCAAGCTGACTCCCACACCTTATCCTTTTGGGGAAAGGAATCAATCTCAAAGAGATAAGTCTCACTAAAATTTTGTAAGTTGTCTTGTAAAGATAAAGCCAACACTTTTTGACCAATATATTAATTTCAAAACCTGAAGATCACACTTACTTCTGGAATTGTTCTTAGAGAAAGCCTTGCATATAAGAGATAAATTGAAATCCCATTGAATTTAAACTGCATCAAGGGAACATTTGCACTCTTCACACATTGAACCTCTGAAACTTCTTGTGTGTTCTTAAGCATTCACCACTGACTAGCACAAAGCACCCGTATTCACCGCACCTTTAGACTCGTTGAACTTTGAAGCAATCACCAGCATTCACCAGCGGTCTAGCACATTTGGACTAGCAAATTTATTAAAAAATAATAATTATAGAGCATTGTTAGACTGGCCAAAGCAATCACAACACACTTGAAGCATTCAGACTTAGCAAATTTATTAAAAAAAAAAATTACAGTTGCAACCCAAGGGCCAACACCACTGCCCAAACTCCTCCTCGCAACACAAGTTTAACTCCATGGCATCAGGGAAATGGACTATCTTGGACCTTGGTACTCTGAATCTAGCTATCGTCTCCTAGAACCAGTTGCCCTCGTCAATGCCTGCAGCTGTCATCAGTCATTATGTCTAGATCTTGTAAGTTTCCACCTCCATCGATCTAGTAGGTTTGCACATCCAGCAATAAACTTCCAAGCCCCAACCACCTCTCCGACCCAGTAAATTCCGGCGAAATATTTGTTGCACCTCCATGTTCCAAGCCCCAACTACTTGAAAAATGGGGCGAATCACTCCAACCCATCCCTCTGACCCAGTAAATCCAGGTGAATTCCATTGAAATATGCTCGAAACAAAGAAAATCGGGAGCGAATTCCATTGAAATCTGCTCCAAACAAAGAAAATCGAGAGCGAATTCCATTTTTTCAGTTTTATAGGAATTTATTTTGGTGGGCTAATATTTAATAATTTTAAAATAATTATAGGGCTAACTTTATAAAACTGTAGAAAATGGGTTTTATATAAAAAAATTGCCCTATCAAAATTTAAAACCCCTTAAAATTCACCTTTGGGCTAAAATTCGCCCCTAAAATTTTCCCTAGAAGAATATGAGTTTGTTTTGAACAGGTGAACCGAATTTGCAGATTTATTCTTCAGGACCAGCAACAGATAAGGATGTTTTTATGTGGATTGAGAATCGAATATTCCCTTAATGGTAGTTCGAATTAGATAGCTTGGAAGGACATGATGGAGCTAGTGTTGGAGGACAACAGACTGAATGAATTCATAGACAATGATATTCCCATGCCCGCAGCAGTTGATGCTAAAAATCTTGATGAATGGAAGAAGAATGTAGCAAAGGCGAGAAGGATTATTTTATAAGGAGTTCAGGATCATACTGTATCGAACTACCATGGAAAGGAAATTCCATATGCTATGTGGAATGCCTTAATAGATCTGTTTCAAAATAGCAGTGACCATAGGAAGCTGGCGCTGAAGGACAAGCTCAGAAATATCAAGATGGAGAAGGGCGACATGATACCAAAATACTTGAAAAAGTTCACTCAATGTCAAGATAAAGTGGTTGTGTGACAGTTGTTGAGGAATATTTGGTCAGCCTAGCACTTCTAGGCCTTACCAAGAGCTGGAAAGGCTACTAGGATTCAGTGAATGAGAGAGAGAAGCTACCAAAGTGGGAGCAATTATGGTCTAACTTGGTACAAGAAGAGATTCCGTGGAACATCAGAGATAGATCCTCATCAAAGACTGATGATGAGGAGAACTATCTTGACTATAAATGCGAAGAACATGAAAGGGAAGGCATCCCATTCCAAATCTGATTTTGGTCAGGCAGTCAAGAAGAGAGAATTGTCGAAGATAAAATGTTTGCATTCTCATGAGCTTGGACACTATGCTACAAAGTGTCCGCACAATAATACATGCAAGAAGTGATCAGGAGCAGTGGCAGGTGAAGCACTTGCTTCATAGTTCGAATTGGATTTCACTCTCCTCGCATGCATGATTTCATTGGTGATGGGTTCGGTGTGGTACTTATATAGTGGAGCTTCATTCCATATGACTGGCAACAAAGAATTATTTAGTAACTTGAAGGAGAAGGATCTCCATATGCACATTGAGATGGGAGATGATGGGAGGTATAGCGTGATCGACATAGGTACAGTTACCTTTCAGAGGGATTTTGGTACTCCTCTCACATTAAAAGATGTCATGTATGTTCCTAGTTTAAAGAAGAATTTGGTTTAAGTTGCTATGTTGGAAGACCATGGATATGATGTGATATTTAGAAAAGGAATTATTTTCCTTCATCACAAATCCATGGGATACGTGAAGAAGATTGGGGTTCGAGTAAACAACCTCTACAAATTGGATGTAGAAGATTGTGTTGCCTTGAGCACGAAAGTAGAGAAGGTGGAGAGCCGAGACATCGATGATTTATGGCATAGAAGGTTGGGCCATCTACACCATGGCGCTTTGAAGACCATGCAGCAAATTTCTACCGGAATTCCCAAGGGTGCACTTGAGCAGTGAGATACATGAAAAGTGTGTAAATTGTGGAAGTACACCAAAGCCACCTTTCATGATAAGGAAAGTTGAGCAAAGGCGATCCTTGAGAGATTTCACTCAGATGTGTGTGGATTGTTCTCAACAGCCTCCAAAGAAAAACACAAGTATTATGTGATTTTTGTAGATAATTTTTCACGCAAGCGTTGAATTTTATTCATGTAGAAGAAAGGTCAGACGTTCTCAAAGTTTTCTAAGTTCAAAGCACTTTTCAAGAAAGATACAGGGAAGAAGGTGAAGGCCCTCATAAGCCACAATGGTGGGGAATATGTCTCGAAAAAAATTCAATAACTTTTGTGCTTCAGAATGAGTTCGACGGGAATTGATAGCACCTCATAACCCACAGAAGAATGGGGTTGCAGAAAGGAATAACATAACTATTGTGGGAGCAACATGAGCGACGTTGCATGATCATGGCCTACCATTGCATCTGTGGGTAGAAGAATGCAACACAATAGTATTTGTATAGAACATAAGTCCTCATCGAATACTTTGAATGAGTATAATAGAGGAATTTTTTTCAAGTAAGAGACCAAATGTGTCACATTTTGAAAATTTTGGTTTATCGGTATATTTCGAAGTAACCAAAGATGTCAGGAAGAAGCTGGAGATAAAAGTTGAGTTGGTAATATTTATGGGGTACACTGATACACCTCATAACTATTAGGTGTACTTTTCAGCACACAGCATGACAGTCGTTAGAAGAGAAGTGAAATTCGAGGAAGAGAAGGTCATGCGAATTTCTCTTGAGAGGGAGCTTCAGTTGCATGCAGTTTAGGAGCTCTTGGCTCCAAAATAAGAACCTCAAGATGTGGATCAGACACAAGTAGAGGAACAAAGAGTGGAAGAACCCACTCATGTAGATACATCCCGAGACAGAAGGAAGCGCACTAGAGAGGCTGACAGGTTGGTGCTTGATGCTAGAGAGAATGTGGGAGCACCCACATCACAGCGCAGGCAGAGAAGGTCCCTAGAGTGGTACATTGGCTACATGGATCTTATGAGCGAGAGTCTAGATATAGAGCCATCCTATTTAGAGGAATAAGTGTAGCAATTGGTTTGGGTTGATGCCATGGTTGAGGAGTATGACTCCATTATCAGAAAACAGTGCATGGGAAGTTGTCCCAATACCCGAGGGTAAGTCAGTTGTAGAATCAAGGTGGATCTACAAGGTGAAGTAGGCAATAGATGGGAGTGTGGAGAAGCGCAAGGTCATATTTTTGGCCATAGGGTTCTCTAAGGTGGAGACGATTGATTACGATGAGACCTTTGCACCAGTCACAAGGTACTCATGAATTAGATCCATTCTTGCACTTTCAGCGCAGATGGGATGGTAGATACATCAGATGGATGTAAATACAACCTTCCTCAATGTTTTTATTGAGGAAGAGGTGTACATTGAGCATCCAGAATGTTTTGAGACCTTTGACAGAGAGTCGCATGTGTGTAGACTCAAGAGACCATTATATGGGCTAAAATAAGCACCTCGTGCTTGGTACACCAGGATCGACAGCTACTTCACCGGGTTGGGATTCACCAAGAGTGAAGCAGATGTGAACCTTTACCATATTGTGGTAGAAGGTAAAATTTTGATCAATGTACTTTATGTCGGTGATTTTATACTAATAAGTGATGAGCATCTCATCGAGTATTGCAAAGAGGATCTTGCAAGAGAAATTGAGATGAAGGACATGGGGCTCTTACACTATTTCATGGGATTGGAAATTTGGAAAAGAGAAGGGGAGCTATTTGTATCTCAGGGAAAGTATGCCAATGAGATTCTGAGGTAGTTCCACATGGAGGGCAACAAACCCATGGAGACTCCTCTAGTAGGAAACTGAAGGAAGGAGGATGCTACTTCAAGTGAAGTAGTATATGCTACCATCTATAGGAAGCTTGTGAGTTTACTCATGTATTTGGTGAACACATGACCAAACATATGTTATGCGGTTAACCACCTTATTCAAGCTATGGTTAAGCATACCAATCTATTTTGGAAGGCAGGAAAGGAAGTGTTGAGATACCTCATATGCACTACATAGTTTGGGCTATGGTAAAGGCGAACAAAGGGAGTGAAGCTTCAAGGTTTCACATATGAAAATTGGGAAGGTATTCCATCGGACAGGAAGAGAACATCAAGTGGCATCTTAACCATTGGATTAACAACAATTTCCCGATACAGCAGAAAACATAGATCTGTTGCACTCGGTTCAGCAGAGACAGAGTACATGGCGGCCAGTCAGGCAACATGTGAGGCCATCTGGATGAGGAAGATACTTGTTGGCCTTTGTGTTCGACAGATGGATTTGATGGTGATTTATTGTGATAACTAGAGTTGCATCAAACTCTCCGTTAATCCAAATTTTCATGATAGGTCCAAGCATATTGATATCCGGTATCACCATCTCAGATATTATGTGAAGAGGAGGATTATGTCATTAGAGTACATTCCCACAGAGGAGAATGATGCAGACATATTGACGAAGGAATTGTCCAGAGGAAAATTTGAGTTTCATAGAGGTGGGACTGGGGTAGCAGATAATCCATTTCTTGTTTAGAGGGAGTGTTGAAATTGGAAACAAGAAGAGGCTTCTAATTTAATTTTCCCTTAATTAAATTATAAGGAAATTCTAATTCCACATCACATGACAACTTGTACGAGTTAAGTGAGTTGGGAAGACTTAGTTAGCTCAATCAATTTGAGTTGGGGGTTAAACTAGAGGCATGTAGAGTTCACTCTAAGTGTTAGGTGGTCCAGTTGCAGTTTATTATGAGTGGTAATTTTTTAAGTTAATTATTTGATTTAAAATCAATTTAACTAGTTCTAACTGATGGATAAGCTAGTGAGAGGTCGATTGAATTAAATAATATTTAATTCACATGTAGTGATCAATAACATAACTGATAATTTGATATAAATATTTGTTGCATGTCAGTTCTAAGGAAGACCCAGTTGATATTGGAATTAAAGGGAAGTAGACTATCAGTTGTATAATTAGAAAATTGTACAATTCATGCATGAGTTCATTAGGATTCCTTAGTGTTGAACCCTTAGTTAAAAGTAGACGGGGGTGTTGAATCATTTTAATACATTCATGGACTTTTAAATCTTTCCTTTAAACTTATTTACACCTTCATTTCATGATCACCTTAATATATAATGAAACAACAATCTTAATATGTGAGCAGCAAGTATTAAGCAAATTAAATAAATAACATCAACACATAATCATCATGCATATGGACAACAGATATAACTGGAAACCCATAAGTGAGAAAACCACATCTTATTATTGTTGTGATGCAAAGGCAAACTCCTACTCCCTCTCACCACTGATTTTCTATAGGATCCAACCTATAGGAGGCTACTACCTCAAATTCGACAAGCTACAACTTGCAAGGAAGCTTCAAATCCCATCTGTTTTCTGTAGGCTACAACCCACAAGAGGCTCTTACCTCAACCAGCACCAACTGGACATCTATCAAGCTAAAACTTGAAATGGAAGCACCAATTACCATGTATTTTTCTGTAGGCTACAACCCACATAAGTCTCCTACCTCAACCAACTCGAACTGGACATCTATCAAGATACAACTTGAAACGGAAGCACCAACTCCTATGTATTTTCTGTAAGCTACAACCCACGGGAGGCTCTTACCTCAACCAGCTACAACTAGAAATATATCAAGCTACAACTTGATATGGAAGCACCAACTTCCTCACTCTACAATAAAATCATATGTTGATTTACCTAGGTATCCGCTCTGTTTTACTCCTTCTTCACCGTTGCCCTTCCAGCCTTCAAATATGCTTCATATCAGCTCTGGATCTGCACAGCATCTCTATCTTCTCTCTTTTATTCTTCCACTCTCTAAGCTTCTGCAGCTCTCTTATATTCTTATGCTCTTTTTAATTCTGCATCTTTTTAACTTCTTCTTCACTCTTCAAATCTATTGCATCCTCTCCCTTTCTTCTTCTAAATTTTTTGTCACTTATGCACATGGATATTATCTGTTTTATATAGATACCTTCATGATTGTTTGCATTCTCTATGGGAATATGAAGTGAAAAGACATGACTCTTTCCTTTCACCCACTCATTTCTTCACTCAACATATTCTGAATGTTACAACAATATGTACAATTATTGCAGTATCAAATGGAGTTTTTCTTTGCCTAGGAGACTTGCCTTTGTATCACACACAATATAAAATAAATAATACATTTATAGCTACAATCAATTTATTTTACTTAGCCCTTTCAGTTTCTTATCTTTGTTGTGCGTTTGTCCTCTTCTACTTGTTGTCCTTTTGTCTTATCTGTTTCTGCAGTTATATTTCAACTGTGCTGAATAACTGCCCTTTTTTCCCGACTCGACCCATGTTGTTGCACTGTTCTGTATGAGGTCGAGTCCTTTTACTTACCTGAGCCTTTTCTTGTTGTGTTCACCCTTTTATTTTGTTACCTGAGTCTTTTCTTTCGCGTTCAGCCTTTTCATTTGACTCACTGCCGCAACACTGTTCTGCATGAGCTCCTGGTCCTTTGTTATGCGTTCATGTCTTTCCTTTATGACCTGTGGGGTATGGCCCAAAAAAACCCCCTTTTAACACGCAGATTACACTTTTCGAGTTTTATCAACATACATATGTTTCAGCAATAAAACAACGCATATTAACATACATACAATTAGCAATCAACAGCGTATACTTTATAACATGGCGCATATAACAGGACGCATATATACACAAAACAGGAGTTTTCTGGTCCCACAATCCTAGAACCAAACACAACACATCACAAATACTTGCCCGCAACTTTTAACGTTTAGAACTTAAACATATCTCTTGTCTTGTGCGATATGCGATCGCATCACATCACATCGCATCCAACTTACCTTACCATGTGAACCTTAAGCATAAAAACATAAACTCTGCGATGTGCGCTAACGTGCAGTGCCGACACGTGGCTCCTCCCTTTCACTGCATTGCAACTTTCTAACCTTACTGCATCACAACCAAATTAACATTTCTTAGCACTATTTTCTAACATTTGTGATGTGCGGGCTCGCGATTCGCCATCCGCTGTTGATCTGCCCCAGACCTAGCAGTCCTCATCTAATCGTACTTCTCACTTCATAAGATTTACTTTGTGGTTATACTCTATTTCTTACGATCTGCGATGTTTCGTTGTGCCAACACGTGTCTTCTCCACTTTACATCGGAAATACTTTAACTTCCCTTGTGGTCGCCTTAATGTTATCCCCTAAATATTGCGATGTGCAATATCGCTTCCAGACCACTGCAATCTCCGTCACGGCTTGTCCTGGATCCGACTGTCCATGCAATGTCCCCACCGATTCACTTCGCATCACAAACTAATAATCTTAACTTACGAAAACTCTTAATCGATACTCCTATTTTCTATGATGTGCAAAAACGTTGTGGTTGTGATGTACTTTATCACCGTTGATCGGTGTTGGATCTACGGTCCCCTTCGAGTTTGCAAGTCCGATTGGTTTCGTTCTGCGTTAACACAATATACAAGTCCTATGGCCTCGCTTGTGCCTGCAAATCTGATTAGACATCTTACTGTGCAATAAAATACAAATGTTCAGTTTCAACATAGAGTTAAAACAATTGATTTAAAACAGGGAACCTAATCAAAGCACAAAACACTCAGAGTTTGTTTGGAAATGAAGTATTGTTCTAAAACAGAGGTCCTGATCAAACAAAAAACACTTGGAGTTAAATTGGATATGGAAAACTCAGAGCCAAGCCCTCAAATGGATGGTTTTTACATTTACTTCTACTTTTCTGTTCTCTACTTCTACTTCTCTGTTGCTCTTTTATGCTTCTCTACTGCCTTTATTGCTTCTTTGTTGCCTTCGTTGCCTCTGCTGCATTCGTTGCCTCTGATGTCTTTATTGATAGTCTAATGTTGCTCCTTGCCTCTCTGCTACTCCTCTGCCTCTCTTTTATGCTTTCTTACTACATTGTTGCCTTATATGTTCCTTTGCCTTATTACTGGTTCTTCTCTTCTCCTTTGCCTTAATGATAGTTTAGGTGTTGCTCCTTTGTGCTCCTTTGCTGCCTTTGCTTCACGACTTTGCCTTTGCTCCTTGTTTGCCTTAAATTCTTTTGGTATTTTGCTGCCTTTTCTGCCTTTGCTTCTCAACTCTGCCTTTGCTCCTTGTCTGCCTTAACTTCTTTTTCTCTTTTGCTACCTTTGCTTCTAAAGTTGCTCCTCTCTGCTCCTTTGTCTTTGTTGATGTTCTAATGTTGCTCCTTACCTCTCAGCTGCTCCTCTACCTATATTTTATGTTTTATTACTGCAATATTGCCTAATCTGCTTCTTTTCCTTATTGTTGTTGCTTGTCTGCTTCTTTTCCTTAATGATAGTTCAGGTGGTGCTGCATTGTGATCCTTTGCCATCAATGACAATATTTCTAACATCTCCCCCTTTGGCATTGATGGCAACACTTCCTTCAACACTCCAATACTTCCTCCTGTTAGAAATACTGAGAGGGGGGGTGATTCATTATTCCATTTAATTAGTATTATTATTTATCTTTCAGAGCATTAGTTAATCTTCAATTATTATCAGTGTTTGTACAATGATAGTAGTAAACAAAAGAAACACAACTGCACACAGTTTTTAAGGTGGAAACCCTCTCCGAGAAAAAAACCACCTGAATGATTTTCTAATAATTCTTTAATATTCAACTCCAACTGAAAATAAAGCTCCAACTTCCTAGAATCTAGAAAAGCATTCTTCTCCAGCTCCCACTGTATGGATGCTCCAACGCCGAGATTCTTCAATAGTCAACTAAACGAATGGCCTAGCACCCAATCAGCTACAACTCACCCTAACACCACCCTACCACCCTAAATTTTTCACAGTATTGAACCTGTTGGTGACTCCATGCACCAGCCTAGCACCACCCTACCACCCTATAGAATAATAAAAGAAGAATGGACTCTCGTACCAGGGAAAATGGTCCACTTTACAATGATATAGAATGATTTCGAAGAATAATACACACTAGACCATAACCTCAACCATGACACAACCACCTAATGATGATCCTAGACCTCCCAACATTGCCTCTTCAACTCTTGGTAGATAGACACTTGTACAATTTTTACAATGATACATTTACAGTGACTTAGTACAATGATACCTTTATAATGACTGTATGCAGTGCTGCCCACTTGAAGACTTCATGTGGCGAAATTCCTTCTGTTTTTTTTCACCTTGATTGCTGATCTTGTAATGCTACCCTCTACTACACCTTGATTTGCTTTGCTACCCTAGAAAGTCTGGTCCTTTGCAGCCTTTGACAACACATGATCTAGCTTTTTCTTGCCTTATAGGATCTCGACATTGAAACTGGTGTATCTCTGTTATTGCAGATCCCCAATATGTGATTTTTGGTTATGTAGTACTCCTTTGATTCTTCTTTCCAATGCCATAGGTTTGACTCAATTTGGGTTCTTCAAGAGAGATTTATTCACAATCTCTCATAATGACCTAATTATGGACTGGTTCAATAGAGTGAACTTCTATGGCATGCCACGTGTCACAGTTTCTTCATTCAGCTCTAAAAATTATATAGCGAAAAATAAATTATGTGCACTATCTACTACTTTTTCTGAGGGAATTGTCTGATGCACCAGAGAGTTATGATGGTTTCCAGAGGTCACTCCTTTGGGGCAGGTTGAGCACATAACAACACTATTCACAGGATCATATCTTGAAAATATTGTGCACTAGGATTTAAGAACCCACTACAGGATCTTTATAAGGATTTGTTCCCGTCAATAGAAATAACATCTTTGAACACGTGAAAATGAAAAAATTTAGACGCAAATTCCATGATCACCTGTTTTGGTGAAAAATCCAAGCATGAGGAGGATGAGATCTGGTGCTCTCATCTTAGAGTTGAGAGGTCTTCCAACAAGTGAATGTGGGAGAGATTTTAGGAGCCAAAGAAATTTTTAATTATTGACTTTTCAATGACCCATGCCACAACCCTATGGGGTTTTAGCCCACTAACTGGGGTTACAAACTTCAAACATGAATATCTCTCAAACCATGAAGAATTACATGGCATGCCATATATCAACGGAAACATCTCGACAAGTAGAAACCATAAAAAATATTCTTGACTCGTAAAATATTAATTTGTTAGGTCAAAATTCTCATGCAATATCGGGTTAGCCCCTGGTGCTGCTTGGGTTGACATCAATGACAACCATTGATCAACAATCATCCCCTTTGGCATTGATGGCAACACAAGTACTCCCCCTGCGATCATGACAACTCTTCCTACAACATTCTCTCCCCCTTTGACATCAATGGCAATGAGTAACTCCCCCTGACACACAACCATCTTGCGGACATGTACACGCTTCCACTCCCCCTTTATATTTTGAATAAGAAAAATCTAATGAGAAATTGGGAGAATCCCAAGCTTCTGGGGAAGATATTCAAATGCTTCACGAGTACCCTTACGATCATCAATTCTTCCTGCCCAATCTGCATCTGTAAAGGCTTGAATAATGAGATTGTTACCCTTGGGATACCACAACCCATATTCTGTTTTTCCCTTTAGATATCGAAGAATTATTTTGACGAAAATAATATGTGATTCTTTTGGTGCTGCTTGGAATCTTGCTACTTGTCCAACTACTTGCATAACATCTGGTCGGGATGCTATTACATATAGAAGACTACCAATCATAGATCTGTACAACCTCCGATCCACATCCTTAAATGAGTCATCTATGCTCAATTTGCAACCTATTACCATCAGAGTAAGGATGGGTTTGCAATCTTCCATTTTGAATTTTTTGAGCATTTCCTTGATGTACTTGCCTTGACATATAAATATTCCTTTGTCTTGCTGAGATATTTGAAGCCATGAGAAGTATGTTAGCTCACCAAGTAAAGACATCTCGAACTCACTTTGCATCTTTGTAGCAAATTTATTACTTATTTTATCATCATTGCTACCAAATATTATATCATCCTCTTTAGCTATTATACGTGCTTTAGTTGCTTCATCCAGAACATATATGTTGTTTGGAGCTCGACTTGCTATAGCCACAATTTCACCATACCTACCTCTCCTAATTTCACATTTTTTGGAGTTGAATAGTATTGTGTGTCCTTGATCACACATTTGTCCAACACTGAGGATATTGTGATTCATGTTTTCAACCAATAGAACATTCTTGGCTAGAGCATCTTTGCTTTCGAGAGTGATGGTAACTGATCCTATAAAATTTGAAGATCCATGATTTCCAAAGGACACGATTCCATCCTTCTTCTCTTTCAGAGATACAATTTTTTTTCTATCTCCAGTCATATGCATTGAGCAACCGCTATCAACATACCACACATATTTGTTTTTTTGAGCTTTGAGAGCGAGAGCACAATTATCAGTCTTCTTCTTCTTCCATGTTCGTTCGTTCTGTGGCTTCGAAGATTCTTTTGGAGGATTTTCAAGTCTGCAGTCTCTGGCTATGTATCCAAAGTTTCGACATTTGTAACATTCAATATTATTTATTAAATGTTCAAATTTATTGATGTTTCGTTGAGTTCTGGGAGGTTCATATTTGACAGATCTCCTGGAATTTTATTGGTTCCTAGGGTACGTGCAACATTCTACAGCTTTATAACCAAATTTTCCACATGAATAACAATAGACATAAAAAATATGTTGGTACCTGGATGGAAAAATTCATCAAGGAATTGTCTTCTAAGGCTGTTCTTGCGAATCTTTTCCAATGAATTCTACATGCATGTCAGATCTCATAGGTTCATTGTATTTTGTTGTAGAAGTTCCTGCTTCTTCTTCTTTGTAACCGAGGCCAGTTATGTCATTGTAATATCGTTGATTGTTGATGAGTTCTTCCAATACCCTTGAGCTGTTGGCATAGTTTTGGACAGTTTTTCCCTTCTTCACTTCCTTATGTAGCGAGACTACTTCAGCTTCTAATGCTTCCCTTTCTTGGTTGCTTTCTTCCAACTTCTTTTGAAGTGACTCTTCAATACATTTGTGTTCTTCAACTTCAATTTTTAGATCTTGAACTTGTTCTTCAAGAGTATTGGAACAAATCTTCTCAGCCTTGAGCTCTTTTATAAGCTTGATTTCCTCCTTAGAAAATTCTTCTATGGTCAACCTTTCTTCTTTTTTGTTTGATACCTCTTGTTTAATGTGCTTGGCCATAAAAAAATACTATCTCATTGGCTTCTTCTTCACTGTCATTATCTTCATCAGATGATGAGATATCTTCTTTAGAGAGAAAGTTCATTTTGAATCCTTTATTTTTTCTTTTCTTATTTAATTTCTTAAAGCCTTCCTTTTCTTTTAAGTTTCCATCACTTCTATTTAGACATTTTTCTGCAAAATTCCCAACCTCACCACAGCCGAAACATATCAATGGAAGTTTACCCTTGAATTTTCCCTTACCAATTTTTAGTTTTCTTGTAAAGTAAGCATATTCTCCATCTGAAAGACCTTCTTCATCATCTTCATTTTCTTTACACTTGCAGGTGCAAGTCTGTGCCTTTGAAGGTTGTTTCTCCTTTTTGGTTTTCTTAGATGCAACGAACACAGTTTCTAGATGCAAAGTACCCTCTTCTTCATCAAGTCTCATTTTATATGCTATGAGAACTCCATGTAATTCCTCTTTGATGAGTTTGTCCAGATTCGCACTATATTCTATGACCGATACCTTTGGGTTTAATCTCCCTGGTAACGTTTTGAGAATCTTTCGTATAATAGTCTTCTCGTCAACAAGCTCTCCCAATCCTTCCAGAGTGTTGGTTATTTCATCAACGTGTTGGAAGTATGAAGCAATGTTGTTATCTTCTTTCATTATCAGTTGCTCAAATTTTTCTTTGTAGATTTGAAGCTTTGCTTCTTTAACATTTGAGTCACTTGCATATATATTCTCAAGCTTGTCCTATACATTTTTGGTGGTTTTACAACCCAACGCCTTATGATAAGCAGATTTAATAAGTCCATTGATAATAATATTCTTTTCTTTTGCATCATTTACCAAATTCTTCTTACATTATTCATCTGCGGTTGATGTAAATCCATTTTGAACAGTGTCCCATACTTCGTAACCTTGCGCCAAGATATAGACCTCCATTCTTCCTTTCCAAAGTGCATAATTATTTTCATTGAACAGAGGTACACCATTCTTGGTATGCTCCATGACCTCCTTCCAGCTGTTAAACTGCTATTGAAGGAACCAAGCTCTGATACCAATTTTTGGAAATACTGAGAGGGGGGGTGAATCAGTATTCCTTTCAATTAGTATTATTACTAATCATTCATAGCATTAGTTAATCTTTAATTATTATCATTGCTTGTACAATGATAACAGTAAACAAAAGGAACACAACTGCACACATTTTTTAAGGTGGAAACCCTCTCCGGGACAAAAACCACCTGAATTATTTTCTAATGATTCTTTAATATTCAACTCCAATTGAAAAGAAAACTTCAACTTCCTAGAATCTAGAAAAGAGTTATTCTCCAGCTCCAACTAGATGGACGCTCCAACGCCCGAGATTCTTCAGTAGTAAACTAAACGGATGCCCCAACACCCAATGAGCTACAACTCACACTAACACCACCCTACCACCTTGAAGTTTTCACAGTCTTGAACTTGTTGGTGATTTCATGCACCAGCCTAGCACCACCCTACCACCCTATAGAATAATAAATAATAATGGACTCATGTACCAAGGAAAATGGTCCACTTTACAATGATATAGAATGATGTAGAAGAAGAATACACACTAGAACATAACCCCAACTATGACACAACCACCTAATGATGATCCTAGACCTCCTGACACTACCTCCTCAACTCTTAGAAAATAAACACTTGTAAAATTCTTACAATAACTTAGTACAATGATACCTTTATAATGCCTGTATGCAATGTTGCCCACTTGAAGACTTCATGTGGTGAACTTCTTGATGTTGTTCTCCACCTTGATTGTTGCTCTTATCATGCTACCCTCTGCTGCACCTTGATTGCTGCTCTTGTCATGCTACCCTCTGCTGCACCTTGATTTTTTCTCTTTTCATGCTACCCTCTTCTGCACCTTGATTTTCTTTGTTTCCCTAGAACGTCTGATCCTTTGCAGCCCTTGACAAAACATGATCTAGCTTTTTTTTACCTTCTAGGATCTCGATATTGAATCTGGTGTTTCTCTTTTATTTCAGATATCCAATATGTGATTTTCGATTCTATAGTAGTCCTCTGAGTCTTCTTTCCAATGCCACAGGTCTGACCCAATTTGGATTCTTCAAGGGAGAGTTATGCCCAATCTCTCGCAATGTCCTAATTATGGACTAGTCCAGTAGAGAGAACTTTTACGGTGTGCCACGTGTCATTGTTTCTTCATTTGGCTCTAGAATTCATAAATCGAAAATCGCAGTTTGTGCACTATCTTCCACTTTTTACAGAATTCCAATCCGATGCTCAAAGAGAAAGTTAGGACGATTTTCCCAAGGTCACTTCTTTGATATGAAGTTCAGTAGCCTGCAAAAACACTGAATTCCACAGATCATATCTCTGAAAATATTGTGTACATGGATCTTAAATTTTTACAGGAGCTTCCTCAAGATTTCAGATTCATCTCATAAAAATTTGAGCTTCTGAACCTTCGTAGAAAAAAAGTTAGAGTGCAAATTCCATTATGACCTATTTCAGGTAGCACAATCCCTACATGAGGAGGATATGAGGATCACAATTTATATAAATGCTTAGGTTGAGAGGGTCTTCAACAAGTGAACGTGGGAGGAATTTTAGGAGCTTAAAAATTATTAATTCTTGACTTTTCAATAACCCATGCCACAACCCCATGGGGTTTTATCCCACTAACTGGGGTTACAAACTTCAAACATGAATATCTCTCAAACCGTGAAGAATTACATGGTGTGCCATATATCAACGGAAACATCTCGACAAGTAGAAACCATAAAAAATATTCTTGACCAAAAATATATTAATTTTGTAGGTCAAAATTCTCATGCAAGATCAGGTTAGCCCCTGGTGCTGCTTGGGTTGAAATCAATGACAGCCACTAATCAACACCTCCCCCTTTCATTTTGAGATTTTTCTTTCTTGCTCTACTTGCTTTTCAGAAGAGCCTTTCTTCTTCTGCTTGCCTTTCCTCCCCCTTTACACATTTCCCAGTGTAGTTTCTATCTTTGCACTATTTCTCTCTGAGTTGTGTTTAGGCCTTCTTCTTCTGCACTTTATACCTTGTTGCTCCAGAATAGTGTATCATAGTTGTTAGGAGAACACTTTGAGAATCATTGAACTTGTATGTATATACACAGTAAGTTGATACCATCCCAAAGCTCGAACTCCTTGCACTTGTATAAAGTTGAAAGTGATGATAAGGACACTTCATATAACACATTGTACCAGACTTATATAATCAGAGATGCATCATTGGTGTTGGGATTCAACAATATCATGATCCTAGTGAAAATTAAGCACCTACACTAGGTGAGGCCCACAGGATATTTTTAGGTGTATATCTATTTTTAGAATGGAGAGAAAATTCTATTTATAACGGGAGTCTATTTATAGATGGTTGAGAAAATTCTGTTTATGGATGGAGTTCTATTTTTGGAATTCATGTGAAAATTTTGTTCATAGATCACGTGTCTAAAAATAGAATGCATGTCGATTATTATTATCTCTTAATAATAATTAGAGAATAAATAATAATCTATTCTCTTGAAGCACTTGATTTCAGTTAACTGAAGTGGCAAACCAGTTGACTGAAGGAATTTCAAGTTCTAAGGTTGGTTTGTGGGAAATGCAAGTGGACTTCGTTGCAATTGAGTGATACAAAGTTGTAACAAAGTTGGATGTGTAGTTATGTGAGTTGTAAAGTAGTTTAACTCAATTAAGTGAGTTAAACTCAGTTGTGCTAGTTGTAACTAGTTGTAACTAAAGAAACACTACTGAGAGATTAGTGAATTAAATATTAAATTAATTCACATGGAGTGATCTCACATGCAACTAAATATTTACTACTGTTAACTACATGCATGTCAAATCTAGTGGAGACCCAGTTGAGAGATAGGTGAAAGGGACAGTTTGACTATCTGTTGTGACATTAGTGGGTGCACACTTGTAACCAAAACACACATTGGAGATGCCAACTAGGATTGCGCAGTCAAGGCAAGGCAAGATCAAATTCATTCAGGGATTGTGACCAGCAGGGATTGTGCAATGGAGGCAGGCTGTCAGAAGGCAGTAAGTTGGTGCATGAATATGCCAATTTTTGTATGATAGTGTGAGAATATTGTATATTGTACTGAGAGCTCTTGGATTAGAGTTTTGTATGAGGTTGTTTCATGATCCATGATATATACATAATATATGATAGTGGGGTTTTTAGCTTTATGCTTTCCCGGTAAAAACATTTGTGTTATGTGTGATTGATCTTTCTTCATGTGTTTGCAATTGGCGATTAAATTTCCACAAAGATTTATGTAGAAGGATTATGTATTTAACAATGGCATATAATTGTTAGATCAGGAAAATCCAGGCAATATATAATTGTATTAAAATTTCTACATGGTATCGGAGCAAAGAAGATTGCAATATTGAAGCAGTAGTTGAGTTTGTTGGTGGAAACAATTCGAATTTGCTGCAAGAATTTCTTGGTGCGACAGTTGAGTAAACATCGAAATGGCTTTCAATGGTTTGCAGTTAGAGTATGCTCTCAAGGGAATCTTGAACTAAATTGCATGGAAGGATAGGATGGAGGCAGTGCTTGAAGATAATGTCTTGAAGGAATTCATTGACAGTGATGTTCCTAAGCCCACTTCAACAGATGTTGCATTACTTGACGCGTGGAAAAAGAAAGTAGCGAAGACGAGAAGCATACTGTTGGAAGGTGTGCGAGACCAAATTGTCTCAAGAATTCATGGGAAATCCACTCCATTTGCAATGTGGAAGGCTTTGACGGATATTTTCCAAAGCAGCAATCACCATAGGAAATTAGTGCTGAAGGATAAACTCATAAAGATCAAGATGGAGAAGGGAAACAATATTCCTAAATATCTCAAAAAGTTTGTCCAATGTCGGGATGAACTGGGGAGTGTGGGAATCACGGTTTTTGATGATGATTTTGTGAGCTTGGCTCTCTTGGGACTTCCTAAGAGTTGGCACAGTTATCAAGACTCTGTCAATGGACAGGAAAAACTTCTGGATTGGGAACAATTGTGGTCAGATCTTATGCAGGAGGATTTCAAGCGGAACACCAGA
Organism: Pinus albicaulis; assembly: GCA_034641835.2. Classification (NCBI taxonomy): domain Eukaryota; kingdom Viridiplantae; phylum Streptophyta; class Pinopsida; order Pinales; family Pinaceae; genus Pinus; species Pinus albicaulis. The sequence goes on along the minus strand of CM076575.1, from coordinate 397,786,190 downwards.
GATGGCTCTTCATCAAAGCATGATGATGAATAGCATTGTGCTTTGGCTTCCAAGGCAAGGAAATGGAAGGGGAATAAATTCCACTCAAAATCCGAGGCTAAAGGCAAGAAGATGGATTTGTCCAAAGTGAAGTATTTTCATTGTCACGCACATGGGCATCTCGCCACTAACTGCCCACAGAAAAAGAAGAACAAGAAGGTTGTTGGAGCTACAGCTGGTAAGGCCCTTGCGTCGCAATTTTAAATTGATTTCTCTTTGATCACATGCTTGGTTTCAAGCACAATGGGATCGGTGTGGTATCTTTATAGTGGTGCTTCCTTCCACATGACGGGAGATAAGGAGCTTTTCAGTGACTTGGAGGAGAAATATCTCCAAATTCATATAGATATGGGTGACGATGGAAGATACAATGCGACCAGCATTGGTACCATTACCTTTGAGAGGGAGTAAGGTAAACAATTTCTGTTGAAAGATGTTATGCATGTTCCAGGTCTGAAGAAAAACTTGGTCTCAGTTGCAATGTTGGAGGACAAAGGTTATGACGTCGTTTTCAGCGATGGAAAATATTTCCTGTGACATAAAACAACGGGTCAAACCAAGAGGATAGGGATTCGAGTCAAGAATATCTACAAGCTGAAGGTAGATGGTTGCGCTGCAATGGTGGGAAAAGAAGAAGAAGTGGTGAGCCGAGATGAGGGCGAATTATGGCACAGGTGATTGGGCCATCTTCACCACGACGCCCAGAAAATTTTGCAGCAGATTTATACTAGACTTCCCAATGGTACACTTGCGTAATTAGATCAGTGCAAGGGATGCACTATGGGTACTTTTGTGAAGACCACCTTTCATGAAAAGGAGAACCGTGCTTTGGTGATCCTGGAGAGTGTTCACACAAACGTGTGTGGGCCATTCTCAGTTACTTCAACAACAAAACACAGCCATTATGTTATTTTTGTCGATGAATTTTCTCGTATATGTTGGATCTTCTTCATGTAGAGGAAGGATCAAACATTCTCAAATTTATTTGAGTTTAAAGCATTGGTGGTGAAAGAGTTAGGGAAGCAAGTGAAGGCTCTGAAGAGTGATAATGGTGGAGAATACATCTCGAACGAATTCAAATAATTTTGTAGCAAAGAATGAATTAGAAGAGAAATCATAGCGCCTCATAACCCATAGGAAAACGGGGTCGTGGAGAGGAAGAATAGAACGATCGTGGGTGTTATACGAGCTATGTTGCATGATCAAGGCCTACCAATGCATTTGTGGGCGGAAGCATGCAACACTGCGGTTTATGTGAAAAACCGTTGTCCTCATATAGTACTTGCCATGAGTACACCTGAAGAAGCTTTTACTGGTAAGAAGCCAGATGTTTCTTAATTTAAGATTTTTGGCTCATTTGTTTATGTGCATGTCACCAAGAATGCCAAGAAGAAGCTATAGCCGACTGCTGAAGTTGGGATATTTTTGGGGTACACAAAAACACACCATAATTATCGTTTGTATTTTCCAAATAGTCGAATGACAGTGGTGCGACGGGATATGTCAATGAGGAGAAAGCCATGAAGTTGTCACTTGAAAGGGATCTAGACTTACATGTAGAGGAGGAACTTTTGGTTCCCAAAGATGAGTCTCTAGATGTGGATCAGCCACAAGAGGAGGTTCATGGAGTGGAGAAGTCCACTCACACCGAGCCAAACATCAAAACTGGCAAAAGGCATACCATAGAAGCTAAGAGGATGAAGCTTGATGCGGCACAAAATGTAGGAGTCCCTACTTCACAGCGATGACAGAGACAGTCTCTTGACCAATTCACTGTATACATGGATCTCATGAGAAAAGGTATTGTGACTGAACCATCTTCCTTTAAGGAAGAAGTGCAGGAGCCCACATGGGTAGATCCAATGGTGGAGGAGTATGACTCCATTGTTAGAAACAGTGCTTGGGAAATTGTTCCAAGGCTGGTTGATAAATCAGTGGTAGGTTCAAGATGGATCTACAAGGTAAAGCAAGCTGCTGATGGGAGTCTTGAGAAATAAAAGTCTAGATTTGTGGCCCGGGGCTTCTCACAGGTCGAGGGGATTGATTATGAAGAAACCTTTGCACCTATCGCATAGTATTCTTCCATAAGAGCCATCCTTGCTCTCGCAGCACAGATGGGTTGGCACATTCGTCAGCTGGATGTGAATACTATGTTCCTTAATGGGATCATTAAGGAAGAAGTGTACATTGAGAAGCCTGAAGGATTTGAGATCTTCAGCAATGAGTCGCATGTGTGTAGGCTCAAAAGAGCGTCGTATGGGCTTAGGCAAGCACCCCATGCTTGGTACACTTGGATCGACAACTATTTCACCGGACTTGGCTTCACCAAGAGTGAGGCGGATGCAAACCAATACCAAATTATGGTGAAGGGTAAACTTTTAATCATTGTTCTTTATGTTGATGATTTAATATTGACTGGTGATGAGCAGCTGATACACTCATGCAAGGATAACCTTGCAAAGGAGTTCGAGATGAAGGATATGGGCCTCCTTCATTATTTCCTTGGATTGGAAATATGGCAGCGAGAAGGCGAAATTTTTGTGTCTCAAGGAAAGTATGCAAGGGAGATACTGGGTAAGTTTCACATGGAGGGATGCAAACCCATGGATACTCCTCTTCCAGGAGAGAGGTAGTGAATGCTACTATCTATCGACAGTTGGTGGGTTCGCTCATGTATTTATTTAATATAAGATCGGACATATGCTATGCGATGAACCAACTTAGTCACGTGATGGTTAAGCCTACCAAATATTTTGGAAGGCGGGCAAGAATGTCCTGAGATATCTTAGGGACACATCTCAGTATGGCTTATCATACAAACAGATGGATGAGCTGAAGTTGCATGGCTTCACAGATGCAGATTGGGCAAGTAGCCTAATGGACAGAAAGAGCACATCAGGAGGATTCTTCAGTATCATATCTACAGTGGTTTCTTGGTAGAACAGGAAACATAGATCTGTGGCACTCAATTCAGTAGAAGCGGAATACATGGCAGCAAGTCAAGCTGCATGTGAGGCTATCTGGATGAGGAAGATCCTGGTTGATTTGTTTGGTTCTCATTTAGATCCTACAGTGATTCATTGTGATAATCAAAGTTGCATTAAAATCTTGATTAATCATGTGTTTCATGATAGATCTAAGAAGATAGATATCTGATATCGTCATATCAGATATTTTGTGCAGCGGAAGATCATGTTTCTTCAGTACATTCCTACGGAAGATCAGGATGCAGATATTCTGACGACGGTGCTCACCAGGAGAAAATTCGAATACCATAGAGTCAGGATCGGGGTGAAGGATAATCCCTTTTCTTGTTGAGAGGGAGTGTTGAGATTCAACAATATGATGATCCTAGTGAAAATTAGGCACCTACACTAGGTGGGGCCCACAGGCTATTTTTATGTGTATGTCTATTTTTAGAATGGTGAGTGAATTCTATTTATAGTGGGAGTCTATTTATATATGGTTGATAAAATTATATTTATGGATGGAGTTATATTTTTGGAATGCATGTGTGAAGTCTGTTTTTAGATAACATGTCTAAAAATAGAATGCATGTTGATTATTATTATCTCTTAATCATAATTAGACAATAAATAATAATCTATTCTCTTGAAGCACTAGATTTTAGTTAACTGATGTGGAAAACTAGTTGACTGAAGGAATTTCGAGTTCTAAGTTTGGTTGGTGGGACATGCAAGTGAACTTCGTTGTAACTGAGTGATACAAAGTTGTAACAGAGTTGGATGTATAGTTATCTGAGTTGTAAAGTAGTTTAACTCAGTTAAGTGAGTTAAACTCAATTGTGCTAGTTGTAACTAGTTGTAACTAAAGATACACTAGTGGGAGATCAGTTAATTAAATATTAAATTAATTCACATGGAGTGATCTCACATGCAATTGAAGACTTACTACTGTTAACCACATGCATGTCAGATCCAGTGGAGAACCAGTTGAGAGATAGGTGAAAGGGACAATTTGACTATCTGTTGTGACATTAGTGGGTGCACACTTGCAACCAAAACACACATTGGAGATGCCAGTGAGGATTTCACAATCAAGGCAAGGCAAGATCAAATTCATTCAGGGATTGTGATCAGCAGGGATTGCGCAGTGGAGGCAACTTGTCAAGAGGCAGTAAATTGGTGCATGAATATGCCAATTTTTGTATGATAGTGTGAGACGATTGTATATTGTACTGAGAACTCTTGGATTAGATTTTTGTATGAGATTGTTTCATGATCCATGATATATACATAATATATGATAATGGGGTTTTGAGCATTATGCTTTCCTGATAAAAACATTTGTGTTATGTGTGATTGATCTTCCTTCATGTTTTTGCAATTGGGGATTAAATTTCTACAAAGATTTAAGTAGAAGGATTTGGTATTTAACAGTGGAATATAATTGTTAGATCAGGAGAATCCAAGAAATACATAATTGTATTAAAATTTCTACAATTGGAATAATACTAAAGTACTGAGAATGCTCCATACGACATATAAATTCTACTCCAAATATACTTCAGTCTATATTATGATATTCATCTTAGAAACATATCTGTTGAGGAAGGTTGTAGATTGAATATGTCTTCTTCTGCTATACACATCTGCAGTACACATATGTTCAAATATGATGATGCCAATATATCTTTTGTAGTTGTGGTTCACCTTTACTGCCTATTGTTGGTGATATGTGCTAGACTGCTAACAGGGATATTACACTAACATCTGAAAGGCCCTTGATACTGGTGTGAACACTGAATCACACCAAAACCTACAAATTATTGTAAGATTAGACAACATCTTTCAATCTGAGATACCAAATGACTTAATACTGTACATAGTACTTTCAAAGCAAACTCTTGAGGCTAGATACATTCAATGCATTGGTCAGTCTCATTTATCAACTCTGCAATTTTATTTATGACATAAGGGGGTATGTTTTTCAATGATTAACCTCTCTGCAATGGTGAAATACCAAAAATTCCTTTCTACTGAAGTAGGCTTTAGATGAATCAAAAAAATACTCTTGAGCTTCAAATGGTAAGATTAACACAACTAGAGCTTCGTACTTCAGATACTTTAACTGCTCTATCATGATGATCTTCAGCAAAACATCTTCAAGTTTTTTAATTGAAATCTCAGCAAACAAACTTCACACAGTTTTATGAATGACCTTAAGAAAGAGGCCTTGAAGATATCTTTGTACTGAATTGAGGAAGGCATGCAGTTATATCTAGAAATAGATACTTCTTCAATTATCAATATAATACTTCAAGTGTAAATAGGATAATGATCCTTTAGCACTTTTATTAACCTTTTCATGCTTTAATAATGCAGATAATGCTGGGAATACTACCTTGATGTACTTCTTCCATAATACTCTGATCCTGAGGACCTATACCATACCACTGCTCCACTGATAACACTTGGTATTCTGCTGATAGGTTGGCTGCTTGTTCCAAATACCAATTGATACTAATTTGATAAATCATGCAGTAATTACACTTCAACTCGCACATGCACCCATAGTTAAGACAACCTTCATAATTTATCCTCTTGAGCTCTCCACAGCAATCATAAATATACTTAATTTGATCTTGGCATCATTAACCTTTTGCTTATTTTGTCATTCTGTTTTAAACAAATATCACTGCATATTCCTTTCTAGGACTGCTCCAGAATTATTGTTTCTCTATATACACTTCAATTGTTCTAACATAATGATCTTTGGGAAGACAACTTCACTTTATTTACTTGGAATCTACAAGGGCAGACCACTCATAGTTTTATCACTCATTAAATTGCTTTCCTCCAAGGGGACCTTCTATAGATGAGTGATGTAATGATATAATGATGATAAAAATTTATCTTAATCATCCTTATTAATTTTTTTTCATTGTTAACTCTTGTAGTGTGATGCATAGTGTGATCATCCTCTATGGATATTTCCAGTTCTAAGGTGTGAAACATGATTTTTGTGATTTTAACCATTCATCATTTAGTGTGTTGTTGTGTTCTTAGCTTACATGCTCATGGTTGATGTTCCCTCTATCACCATAGCTGCTTGTTGCCCTCTCTTCTTCCATCAACCTGTTGGTTATTAAATGCTTCAAGTAACCCTCTTCATCTATAGTTCTATGTCAGAGGAATTGTCCTTTCCCTTCCTAAACATTTAGCTTTTCTTATTCCAAGGAACTCTTCTCAGACTAATTATATGGGGACTATTTATGAATTGCTCTCCCCCTGGGATGTTGCTTCTTATCTATTGTTGGCTGGATATTTGTGTTGCTTCCTAGAGTAGCTCCCCCTGATACTATGATGGATTCATTATGTTATTGAAGTAATAGGCTCCTCCTTTCTCTCTTCCTTCCATACTTTATTGGGGTTCTTCATAATGTTTGCACTTCTTTTTGATTCACAGTTTTGTCTGATTTGATTGGATTCCATCATCTGTCTAGAGTTATTTAACGTATATGGCAGTTTACAGTCTTTTTCTTTGTGACCAAGCTTGAGGCATACATAACATCTTATTTTACCAAGGTACGTTTGAGTTGATGTATAATATTTTATGCTCCCTTTTGAACATAATTTACATTCAAAAAGTTTATGTCCAAAATCATTGCATGCATAACAATAGCCATGGAAATAATTCGTATGCCTGGTAATAGATTGTTTTCTCCATTTGTTTGCTTGAGGTAGTCTTTTCATTGCCTGCATGTTTAGTTGGTTGGACTAGATTTGCTTTGTCTTACAGTATTCTGCAGTATGTCCAGGTTTGTGGCAGTCAAAACAAGTGATACTTCTCACAAGAGGAAGGAACCTCCTTTGACATCTTCTGAATTTGTTCAATTCATCCTTAGGAGCGTATGAGCCTTTAGCAATTGATTGTTTCATTCTCTCATTATTTGTCCTTTCATGTTGTTGCTTGTTTCTGTTTGTTTCTTTACAAATCATGTTCTTGTTGGATTCTACTTCTGTAGGAATCTTTTGAGCTGCTTCATTATCCTTTACAGCTTTTACAAAAATGATATTCTTGTTAATATCTACCTTGGACTTACTGGTTTCTCCTTCGTATCCTATCCCAACCTTTATGAGAGGAGACCTTTGAGCCTTTAGAATCTGGTCCAACTGTCCAGAGCTTTTCATTTGTGGGATATTCATAATTAGTTCAGTTTGGGCCTTCTCTGATTTCAACCTCAAGCATATCACCTCTTCTTCTAATCTTCCACATTCTAGACTTTTCTCTCTCATTATATGCAGTAGAGTGTCTTCTAATTCTTGCTTCTTCAATTTGTGCCTTCAGGACAACAATTTCTTCCTTATCTCCATATTCTCTCTCATCACATATTTGCACCAATGTCTTACGGTTTTTGTTTTCATTCTTCAATCTTTCTATTTCAGTCAAGTTTGTGTCAAGTTTGGCTTTTTCCTCAACCGTAATTTCTTCATGGTACTCACATCCATTCACCCTAGTAGGTATCTCATTTTATTGACCATTTTCCTTTTGAAAGGAATTTTTCTTCTTCTTCTGGTTTATCTTCTCCTTCTTGATAATTCATCCACTAATGTATCCCTCATGCATGAGATGCAATCTATTCCATATTCCTTTTGCAGAGGTTAAATCCATTATTAAATCAAGATCCTTGTTATGAAGACTGTTATATATCACACATTTTGCCTTGGCATTCCACTGTTGTTCTTGCAAAGAGGGAGAGTTTGTACAGTAACCATCATAAAAAAGCTTCCATACCTCAAGTTCATAAGCCATTAAATTTGTTTTAACCTTATCTCTCCATTCAGGAAAGTTTGTTGTATCTAACACGGGTACATTTTGATAGTCCATGACTCAACCAGATCTCCTTCAAGCTATTAGGATTACACCAAAGGAACCTTCTCTAATACCAATTTTTGAACCCTTAGTTAAACTGAGAGGGGGGATGAATCAATTTAATACATTCATGCACTTTTAAAACTTTCCTTTAAACTTATTTACACCTTCATTTCATGATCACCATAATATATAATGAAACAGAAATCTTAATATGTGAGCACAAAGTATCAAGCAGATTAAATATAGAACATTAACACATAATCATCATGCATATGGACAACGTATATAACTGGAAACCCATAAAGGAGAAAACCACATCTTATTATTGTTGTGATGTAAAGGCAAGATCCAACTCCCTCTCACCACTGATTTTCTGTAGGCTCCAACCTACAAGAGGCTACTACCTCAAATTCTGCAAGCTACAACTTGTAAGAAAGCTTCAACTCCCATCCGTTTTCTACAGGCTACAACCCACAAGAGGCTCCTACCTCAACCAGCACCAACTATACATCTATCAAGCTACAACTTGAAATGGAAGCACCAAATCCCATGTATTTTTTTGTAGGCTACAACCCACAGGAGGCTTCTACCTCAATCATCTCCAACTGGACATCTATCAAGCTACAACTTGAAACGGAAGCACAAAGTCCCGTGTATTTTTAGTAGGCTACAACCCACATGAGGCTCCTAACTCAACCAGCTACAACTGGACATCTATCAAGTTACAACTTGATATGGAAGCACCAACTTCCTCACTCTACAATAAAATCATATGTTGATTTACCTGTATATCAGCTCTATTTTACTCATTCTTCACTGTTGCCCTTCCAACCTTCAAATATGCTTCATATCAGCTCTGGATCTATAGAGCATCTCTATCTGCTCTCTTTTATTCTTCCACTCTCTATCCTTATGTAGCTCTCTTAAATTCTTCTGCTCTTTTTAATTCTGCAACTTTTTAACTTCTTCTGTACTCTTGAAATCTGTTGCATCCTCTCTTTTTCTTCTTCTAAATTTTTTTCGATTTTGCACATGGATATTACCTGTTTTATACAGATACCTTCTTGACTGTTTTCATTCTCTATGGGAATATGAAGTGAACAGAAATGAATCTTGCCTTTCACCCACTCATTTCTTCACTCATCATATTTTGAATGTTACAACAATATGTACAATTATTATAGTATCAAATGGAGTTTTGCTTTGCCTGGGAGACTTGCCTTTGCATCACACACAATATAAAATAAATAATACATTTATAGTTACAACCAATTTATTTTACTCAACCCCTTCAGTTTCTAATATTTTTTGTGCGTTTGTCCTCTTCTGCTTGTTGTCCTTTTGTCTTATCTGTTTCTGCAGTTATACTTCAATTGTGTTGCATAACTGCCCTTTTTGCCTGAATCGACCCATGCTTTTGCACTGTTTTGTACGAGGTCGGGTCCTTTTACTTACCCGAGCCTTTTCTTGACGTGTTCACCCTTTTCTTTTGTTACCTGAGTCTTTTCTTCCGCGTTCAGCCTTTTCGTTTGACTCACTGTCGCAAAAATATTCTGTACGAGCTCCTGGTCCTTTGTTATGCGTTCATGTATTTCTTTTATGACCTGTGGGGTATTGCCCACATAAACTCCCTTTTAACACGCAAATTACACTTTTTGAGTTTTATCAACATACATATGTTTCAACAATCAAACAATGCATATTAACATACATACGATTAGCAATCAACAATGTATACTTTATAACATGGCGCATATAACAGGACGCACATATATGCGGAACATGAGTTTTTGTGTCCCATAATCCTAGAACCAATCACAACACATCGCAAATACTTTCCTACAACTTTTAACGTTTAGAACTTAAACATATCTCATGTATTGTGTGATATGCGATCGTATCGCATCCAACTTACCTTACTGTGAGAACCTGAAGCATAAAAACATACTCTGTAATGTGTGCTAATGCACAGTGCTGACACGTGGCTCCTCCCTTTCACCGCATCACAACTTTCTAACCTTACCGCATCACAACCAAATTAACATTTCTTAGCGTTATTTGCTAACATTTGCGATGTGCGGGCTTGTGATTCACCGTCCGCCATTGATCTGCCCCCAGATCTAACAGTCCTCATCTTCTCGCACTTCGCACTTTATAAGATTTAATTTGTGGTTATACTCAATTTCTTGTAATCTGCAATCTTGCGTCGTGCCAACACGTGTCTTCTCCACTTCACATCGCAAATACTTTAACTTCCCTTGTGGTCACCTTAATGTTATCCCCTAAACGTTGTGATGTGCGATATCACTTCCAGGCCGCTACAATCTCCATCGTTGGCTTGTCCTGGATCCGACGGTCCACGCAATGTCCCCACCAATTCACTTCACATAGAAAACTAATAATATTAACTTGCGAAAACTCTTAACTGAGACTCCTATTTTCTATGATGTGCGAAAACGTTGTGGTTGCGATGTACTTTATCACTGTTGATCAGTGTTGGATCTACGGTCCCCGTCAAGTTTGCAAACCCGATTGGTTTCACTTTGCATTAACACAATAAACAAGTCCTATGGCCTCGCTTGTGCATGCACATCATATTAGTCCTCTTTCTGTCCGATAAAATACAAATGTTCAGTTTCAACAGAGATTTAAAACAACTGATTCAAAACAAGGAACCCGATCAAAGCACTAAACACTCAGAGTTTGTTTGGAAATGAAGTACTGTTCTAAAATAGAGATCCAAATTAGACACAAAACACTTGGAGTTAAATTGGAAATGGAAAATTCAGAGCCAAGCCCTCAGATGGTTGGTTTTTACATTTACTTCTAATTTTTTGTTCTCTACTTCTGCTTCTCTGCTACTCTTTTATGCTTCTATGTTGCCTTTGTTTCTTCTATGTTGCCTTCGCTACCTCTGTTGCATTCGCTGCCTCTGATGCCTTTGCTGATAGTCTAATGTTGCTCCTTTCCTCTTTGTTGCTCCTCTTCCTCTCTTTTATGCTTTCTTACTGCATTGTTGCTTGATCTATTCCTTTGCATTATTATTGGTTCTTCTTTGCTCCTTTGCCTTAATGATAGTTCAGGTGTTGCTCCTTTGTGCTCTTTTGGTGCCTTTGCTTCATGACTCTTCCTTTGCTCCTTGTCTACCTTAACTTCTTTTTCTCCTTTTCTGCCTTTGCTACCTTTGCTTCTCGACTCTCCCTTTTCTCCTTGTTTGCCTTAACTATGTTTGCTCTTTTGCTGCCTTTGCTTCTAAAGTTGCTCCTCTCTACTCCTTTGTCTTTGTTGATGGTCGAATGCTACTCCTTACCTCTCAGCTGCTCCTTGACTGGTCTGCTTCTTTTCCTTATTGTTGTTGCTTCTCTGCTTCTTTTCCTTAATGATAGTTTAGGTGGTGCTCCATTTTGCTCCTTTGCCATCAATGACAATATTTCCAACACTTGGATGTATTGTGCAATAAATTAGTTGGAATTTCCTAATTAATAGTGGATGAATTCCCTTAGGAATGTGTGAGTGAGGTTGGTCAAACAAGGGAAAGGAATTGGTTAAGTATTGGACCAAACCTGCTCAGATCAGAGTGAGACAGTTAGAGATAGTGTAGAGAACTCTCAAAACTGAGAGGAGCATTGTATTGTTTCATATTCTTGACTTTATGCCATATACAAATACCGACATTTTTAGTTGAGGCTTTCCCTAGATATATATTTGTGTTGTACGATTGAAATTGTTTCTCTTTCTTATTCATGTGATTGTGTGAACGTAATTGGTTTCCGCAATTTCTATAATAGATTCAAGTATTTTGTTTTAGCATATTACAAGATCAGTTGAATGTATGTGGATTTTATACATGGTATCAAAGTAGGAATCACTATATAATATAACAATATGAGTTTTTTTTTAACAGATGAATCAAATTTGCATATTTATTCTTCAGGACCAGTAGCAAATCAAGATGTCTTTCTGTGGATTGAGACTCGAATATTCCCTTGAGGATAGTTCAAATTACATAGGTTGTAAGGATAGGATGGAGGCATTGTTGGAGGACAACGAACTGAAGGAATTCATAGACAATGATATTCCCAGGCCCGTGACAGCAAATGCTCAAAATCTTGATGCATAGAACAAGAACGTAGCAAAGGAAAGAAGGATTTTATTAGAAGGAGTTAGAGATAATATTGTCTCGAACCTCCATGGAAAGGAAAATCCATATGCTATGTGGAAGGCCTTAACAGATTTGTTTCAAAATAGAAGCAACCAGAGGAAGTTGGGGCTAAAGGACAAGCTCAAAAAGATCAAGATGGAGAAGAGCGACACGATACCAAAATACTTGACGAAGTTCACTCAATGTTGAGATGAGCTTGGAAGTGTTGGTGTAACAATTTCCGATGACAATTTTGTGATCCTCACACTTCTAGACCTTCCTAAGAGTTGGCATAGCTACCAGGATTTGGTGAATGGGAGGGAGAAGCTACTAGAGTGGGAGCGATTGTGGTCCAAATTGGTAGAAGAATAAATTTGAGGGAACACCAGAGAAGGATCCTCATTAAAGACTGATGATGAGGAGAATTTTGTCTTGGCTGGAAAGATGAAGAAATGGAAAGGGAAGGTGTCCCATTCCATTTCGGATAATGGTCAAGCAGGAAAGAAGAGAAACTTGTAGAAGATAAAATGTTTTCATTGTCATGATCTTGGACACCTTGCTACAAAGTGTCTACACAATAAGACCAAAAATAAGCCCTCGAGAGGAGCGTCAGGTGAAGCACTTGCTTCAAATTTCAAGTTGGATTTCACTCTCATTCCATGCATTGTGACATCGGTGATGGGTTCGGTGTGGTACTTATATAGTGTACCTTCATTCCATATGACCGGAAACAAATAATTCTTCAATAAATTGGAGGAGAACAATCTCCAAATGCACATCGAGATGGGAGATGACGGGAGGTATAGCACGACCGACATAGGTACAGTTATCTTTTAGAGGGAGTCTGGTACTCCTATCGCATTAAAAAATGCCATGTATGTTCCTGGTTTAAAGAATAATTTGGTTTATTTTGTTCTGTTGGAAGACCATTGCTATGATGTGATATTTAGCAAAGGAAAGGTGTTCCTTCATCACAAATCCATGTTATAGGTGAAGAATATTGGGGTTCAAGTAAATAACCTATACAAATTGGATGTAGAAGATTGTGTTGCCTTGAGCATGAGAGCAGAGAAGGTGGAGAGCTGAGACATTAGTGAGTTATGCCATAGAAGGTTGGGCCATCTAAACCATGGTGCATTGAAAATCATGCATCATATTTCTATAGGACTTCCCAAGGGTGCACTTGAGAAGCAAGATACATGCAAAGGGTGTACATTGGAAAAGTACACCAAAGCCACCTTTCACGATAAGGAAAGTTGAGCAAAGGTGATCCTTGAGAGATTTCACTCAGATGTGTGTGGCCCGTTCTTGATGGCCTCCAAAAAAAAAAACATAGGTATTATGTGATTTTTGTAGATGATTGTTCACGCAAGTGTTGGATTTATTCAGGTAGAAGAAAGATCAGAAATTCTCAAAGTTTTGTGAGTTCAAATAACTTGTCGAGAAAGATACAGGGAACAAGGTGAAGGCTCTCAGAAGTGACAATGGTGGGGAATATGTCTCGAACGAATTCAATAACTTATGAGCTTCATATGGAATTCGACGAGAATTTATAGCACCTCATAACCCACAATAAAATGTGGTTGTAGAAAGGAATAACAAAACTATTGTGGGAGTAGCACGAGTGATGTTGCATGATCAGGCCTTACCGTTGCATCTGTGGGCAGAAGCATGCAACACAACAGTATTTGTGAAAAACATAAGTCCTCATTGGATACTTGGGATGAGTACACCATAGGAAGCTTTTCCAGGCAAGAGACTAGATGTGTCACATTTTAAAAATTTTGGTTCAATAGTTTATTGCCATGTAACCAAGGATGCTAGGAAGAAGCTAGAGCCAACAACTAAGTTGCGAATATTTGTGGGGTACACTGATACACCTCACAACTAAGTGGTGTATTTTCCAGCACACAAGATGACAGTGGTTAGAAGAGATGTGAAATTCGATGAAGAGAAGGCCATGCGAATTTCCCTTGAGATGGAGCTTCAGTTGCATGAAGTTGAGGAGCTCTTGGCTCCAAAAGAAGAACCTCAATATGTGGAGCAACCACAAGCAGAGGAACAGAGAGTGGAAGAACCCACTCATGAAGGTACATCTTGAGATGGAAGGAAGCGCACTAGAGAGGCTCACAGGTTGGTTCTTGATGCTAGAGAGAATGTGGGAGCACCCACATCACAGTGCAGGAAGAGAAGGTCCCTAGAGAGGTACACCGTCTACATGGATCTTATCAGTGAGAGTGTAGATATAGAACCATCCTGTTTTGAGGAAGCAGTGCAGAAACCAGTTTGGTTTGATGCCATGGTTTAGGAGTATGACTCCATTATCATAGATAGTGCATGGGAAATTGTCCCAAGACCAAAGGGGAAGTCATTTATAAGATCCAGGTGGATCTACAAGGTGAATCATGTAACAGATGGGAGTGTGGAGAAACACAAGGCCAGATTTGTGGCCAGGGGGTTCTCTTAGGTGGATGGGATTGATTACGATGAGACCTTTGCACCAGTCGCAAGGTACTCATCAATCAGATCCATCCTTGCACTTTTAGGGTAGATGGGATGGCAGATACATCATATGGATGTAAATACAACCTTCCTCATTGGGGTGATTGAGGAAGAGGTGTACATTGAACAGTCGAAAGTTTTTAACACCTTTGGTAGAGAGTTGCGTGTGTGTAGCCTCAATAGAGAATTGTATGGGTTGAAACAAGCACCTTGTGCTTGGTACACCAGGATCAACAACTACTTCACTTGGTTGGGCTTCACCAAGAGTGAAGCAGATGCGAAGCTTTACCATATTTTGGTAGAAGGTAAAATTTTGATCATTGTACTTTATGTCGATGATTTGATACTGACATGTGATGAGAAGCTCATCAAGTTTTGCAAAGAGGATCTTGCAAGAGAATTTGAGATGAAGGACATGGGGCTCTTGCACTGTTTCCTGGGATTGGAAATTTGGCAAAGATATGGGGAGCTATTTTTATCTCAGGGAAACTATTCCAACGATATTCTAAGGAAGTTCCACATGGAGGGAAACAAACCCATGGATACTCCTCTAGCAAGAAAATGGAGGAAGGAGGATGTTACTTCAGGCAAAGTAGTAGATGCTACCATTGACATGTAGCTTGTGGGTTCACTCATGTATTTGGTGAAAACATGACCAGACAGATGTTATGTGGTTAACAATCTTATTCAAGCTATGGTTAATCCTACCAAGCTCTTTACAAGGCAGGAAAGCATTTGTTGAGATACCTCAAAGGCACTACAGAGTTTGGGCTATGGTACAGGCAGATAGAGGGAGTGAAGCTTCAAGGCATCACAGATGCAGATTGGGTAGGGAGTCCATCTGACGGGAAGAGAAAATCAAGGGGCATCTTTAGCATTGGATCAGCAGCAAATTCCTGGTACAGTAGGAAATAGAGATCAGTTTCACTCATTTTAGTAGAGGAAGAGTACATGGCGGCCAATCAGGAATCATGTGAGGCCATATGGATGAGGAAGATAGTTGTTGGTTTGTTTGGTCAACATATGGATCTGACGGTGATTTATTGTGATAACTAGAGTTGCATCAAACTCTTAGTTAATCCATATTTTCATGAAAAGTCAAAGCATATTGATATCTGGTATCACCATATTAGAGATGGTGCGCAGAGGAGGATTATGTCATTAGAGTAAATTCCAATGGAGGAGAAGGATGAAAACATCTTGACAAAGGCACTTTCAAGAGGAAAATTCGAGTTTCACAGAGGCAGGATTGGGATAGTAGACAAACCCTTTCTTGTTGAGAGGAAGTGTTGAAATTGGCAACAAGAAGATGCTTCTAATTTAATTTTCCCTTAATTAAATTAGAAGTAAATTGTAATTCCACATCACATGACAGATTTTATGAGTTAACTGAGTTGGAAAGTCTTAGTTAGCTCAGTCAATTAGAGTTGGGGGTCAAACTGGAGGTATGTAGAGTTCACTCTAAGTTTTAGGGGGTCCAGTTTCAGTTTATTTTGAGTTGTAATTGTTTAACTTAATTATTTGAGATAAAATCAATTTAAATACTTCTAACTTATGGATGAGCTAGTGAGATGTCCAGTGAATTAAATCTAATTTAATTCACATGCAGTGATCAATCAAATAATTGATAATTCTCTATAAATAGTTGTTGCATGTCAATTCTAAGGAAGACCCAATTGAGGTTACAGTTAAATATAAATAGACTATCAGTTGTATAATTAGAAAATTGTACATGTCATCAAGATGCCTTGGATGTATTTCATAATCAATTAGTTGGAATTTCCTAATTAATAGGGGTACAATTCCCTCAGTAATGTGTGAGCAAGGTTGGTCAGACAGGGGAAATGAATTGGTTAATTATTGGACCAAACCTGCTCATATCATAGTGATACAGTTAGAGATAGTGCAGAGAGCTCTAAACCCTGAGAGAAGCATTGTATTGTTTCATAATCTTGACTTTATGCAATATATAGATAGTGGGGTTTTTAGTTGAGGCTTTCTCTAGATACATATTTGTGTTGTGTGATTGAAATTATTTTTTCTTATTCATGTGATTGTGCGATCGTAATTGGTTTCTGCAATTTGTAGAATAGATTCAAGTATTTTGTTTTAGCATATGACAAGATCAATTGAATGTATTTTTATTTATTACACTCCTTCCCTAGAATGTAATGTTTCCACTCTCGGAAAGCCTATATGATGGAAGACATCTCCTTATCATATGCGGGGTATCTATGAATATTATCAGAGAGTGTCTCACTATGATAGGCCACTGGATGCCCTTACTGAGTGAGGATTGCACCAATATCATATTTGGAGGCATTTGTCTCAATCTCAAATGGTTGTCGCAGGTCTTCCAAGGCGAGGACTCTTGCAGAGAAAAGGCAGTGTTTCAACTCTATGAATGCCTTCTATTGTGAGTTGGACCAAATAAAACTTTTCTTTCACTCCAACCTTGGTAACTTGACTTAAGTACCACGTGATATGAGATAATCCCAACACGAATCTATAGTAGAAATTAACAAGGTCCCAAAATATTTGAAGTTCTGTGAGACTCATTGGGGCCAACCAATCCTTAATTACTTGTATCTTAGCTAGATCCTCATGCACACCTTTCTCATCAATAATGTAACCCAACTATTGGACCTTATCCATGCCAAAGGATAATTTTTCCAAGTTCACATATATCTTTTATTGTCATATGGTATCTCGTACTCATTGAAAATGTTGCAAGTACTCTTCTCAACTCTTGTTGAAGATGAGGATATCATTAAGTAATACAACGATGAGAGAGTTGATGAAAGGACACAATATTTCATCCACAAGCCTCATGAAAGTTGTAGGGGAATTTGTCAAATTGAAGGGCGTGACCATCCACTCGTAAAGACCCTCCTTGGACATGAAAGAATACTTCCACACATCCATGGGTTCTATTGGAACTCGGTGAAATAGCCAAACTTTAAATCAATATTGCTGAAGTATTTGGACCCCTTGACTTGGTCATCAATTAGTGGATTTGGGTACTTATTCCTAAGTGTGATTTTGTTCAGGGCTTGATAATTAACACAAAGCCTCCAGCTCTCATCCTTTTTCTGCATGAGCATGATTAGGGCTCCCACAGGGTGATGAACTTGCTCAATTGTGCCCTTTTTGTAGTATGATGTGCCACTTGATTTCCTTGTTTTATAAAGTAGAGAAGTGGTGGATTAGTTGATTAGGTAGAGGTCCATGAAGGGTCAGATCGATGGATTTCTTGACCTGAAAATGGAGATTTACCCCTGTGGGTGCGGAAAATATGTCTCTATACTCTTCCACAACCTTATCCACTTGATTAATTTGTGCAAACAAGCCCTATGTGGTCACGATCTTCCCCTTAATTTGAGAGTGAATTAGGACGAAGACAAATTTCCTAGTGTGGGAGATGATCTTACTACATTACTTAGCAGAGTTAGAGAAATAATAGTAGGCGGGGCTACTTCTAGTATCATATACAATTTTTTTCCCAATGTAATAATAACAGTACAAGGTCTAGACTCATACATAATGTGAGGCTTCCACAAGTACGGTTGACCGAAAAACATCACAAAATTCAACAGTAGCAACATCACACAATACCTTGTTCATGAAGGTCTTGATGTTGTAGGGTAGGTAAAATTGTTGGTTGATGAAAATATCTCGCCCTTGATGGAGCCACCTGATGGTGTATGGATATGGATATGGTGTTTTCGGTAGACCCAACTGTTTAATGACCTATGCTGAGATGAGGTTTGTTAGACTCCCATTATCGATAATGAATCATATTGGATCCCCCTTTACCCACATCTTTGAGTGGAAGAGACGCTCACCTCCCTATGGACCTTCGAGCTCCTTGTACTAGAACTTGGTAGTATAAATGGTAGCATTGAGTTCTGCATCAATAATATGCTACTCCTTGTTGGGGTTTGTTTCATAGTCATAACCTACATCTGACTCTGAGGATTTCATCTAGGCCACCAATGACTAATTCAAGCAACACTCATTTGTGTTATGAGAGGGGCTCTTGTGGAACTGACACCAGTTTCTTGTGTCCTTATTCATATTCCCATTGTTATTCTTTGCATGTAGATTTGATGGGTTGTCATAGATTGTTCCACCTTGACTCTATCCCTTGTTCTATGATTTCGGGGCTCCCTTTCCCTGCTTTAGATTTGCAGAGCCAAAGGCTTTCTTATTATGTTTAATTTTTTACTTAATTTCGGTAGCATATAGATATGTCGCACCAAGTGAGGAGATGTATAGGAACTCCATCTCCACCTTGATGTATTTTTTCATACAACCATGATACTTGACCACCAGATGTCCCTTGGAATCCTTGATACCTGAATTCATGTGCAAATTCTGAAAGATATTCATGAACTTTGGAACATCTTGGTCCCTTTCCTTCTGTAGTGTGGTCCTCTTTATATATGTGTCTTCATAGCTTCAAATATGGTAATATTGTTCCTTAATGACATCCTTAAAAGATTTCCAAGAGCGTGCAACTTAAAACAATGGAGACTCCTCCATGGCCCTTTTCTCATGGTAAGTTTACCACTAGTCCTTGACGTGGGGGTGGTTTTAAACAATGTAAAACTAATATTATCTATATCGTAAAATCATGGACCAAAAAATATCCTTCCAGCATACTTAACCATGTATCTACAACAATTGCATATATTTTCCTTTGAATACAGGAATATCAAAGTTAACTTGTACCTTAAAGGGAGTGGTGCCTCAGAATTCATTGTTAGATGAAGATGTGTCACCTATTAGCAACAGTCGAAGGATCTAAGAAAAGTTATCCATCATTTCATTCCTCTGTCACTTGAGGGCTTCTTCGAGCAATAATTTGAAAGGATCTCATGGTCCATATTTCTTTTGTTTTTCTATGGGAGGCCATCGAGGTCAGAGAGGATGCTCTTGCAAGGGTTCAAGCAGTTTGAATCTCAATTCCTTATATCCCAACCTCGTTGGGGACATCCACAAAAAAAGAAAGAAAGAGTAGCCCACTATAATACCATTGATCTAGATTTAGGAAGGATCGAAATGAAATACAAATTTAAACCAAAATAGAGAAACACAATGAAAACAAACTTTAATTAATAAATAGCAAATTTTGAAAAATGTTTACATGTCGAAAGAAAGCAAACTAGCTCGAGAATAAGTATTTTATCTATGGGAAGAGATGTGATAGATACATGCCTTCTGAACCATGTTACAATGAGGCTCTTAGGCATTTTTATCATGAAGAAAAATGAGAAACCATAAACAGCTAAAAACCTAATTGTAGAAGATGAAGTGCCAAAATCTTATGGGCCCTGATGAGGTTAGTTGGAACGTCAACTTCTCAAGGTCGTAACTTTGGTATATGATCTCCATTTGGCACACACGATATATCATTAAAAAGGTATATATGAGGAAAACAAATTTTGACTACAAACCAACTTCGTTTAGGGCCTCAAAACAACTGCAAAATTTCAAGACCCGAAAAAACTACCAAAAAAAAAAAAAAAAAACTCACAAAAATAGGAAATTGTGTTTAAAATAGAAAAATGATAGGAAACAATGTTGGGATCCAAGTGGAATAGGCAAGTGGCCACAAATATCCTACTACATCAAGGCATATGCCTTTTGGAACACAATATTCCAACCATATTTTTGGGATCCTCTCCTTTTCATAATGATTTTGCTGCTACTGCAATGGAAATTCTCCCCACCTCTCTTGTAGCTCAATTTGTTCCCTCTATATCCATTTATCTAAATGAGATTGTTCCATCACTTCCCCTCCCCCAGAGGCTCTTGCTTCTTATTTTCCTACTGTTCCATATTTTAACTCAATGTCTACTTTGATGGGCCCCTTCCTCCTTTTTCAGATGATTATACTTATGTTTCTCAAAGGACATCAAAGGTCACATACACCAGGAATTATGATCTTCGTTCTTGTCTTAAATCATTCTCAAAAAATGTCTCACATGGAAGTTTTAATGAATATCCCCCTATTTTCATCCATGCTGGTAGAAAATATCTCTTGTTCAAAGCCCAAAAAAAAACTGTGGATATTAATCCAGGTAGACAAAATTTAATTATGGGGACCCTTAGAGAAAATAAAGTCCATGTGAGGACTTCAAAATGACTATATTTTCCTTGAATGTAAGGGGTGTTGGGGGCACAACTAAAACACTTTCCCTTAGATGTCTCATACGACAAAAAAAATCCCAATTTTATTCTATTTAAAGAGACAATGACTTCAGGAACTAAAGCTATAGGAATAGTGGAGCCCTAGTCGAAGGGCTAGTCTCTTTGCACTCTGGATGCATATGGTTCATCTGGTGGTTTATTCACTACTTGGAACCTATCTCTTAGATCCATTTCTTATTCTATGTCAAATATGTATTTTAATTGAATTAGATTTCAAAGATTTCAATGAAATCTAGAAAATTGTAAATGTTTATGCAAAGTACTTAGATCGAAAGGATTTCTAGGATAACCTCCTCCATTTAGGTATTTTTTCGACTTCACCCATTATCTTTTACGGTGACCTTAATTTCACTATATCTATAAGAGAATTTTGGGTCCTTTCTCATGAGAAAATCCTCTGAGGGATTATTTTCTTCACCTTTTGATTCAGTGAAAACAGTTGATACGATCCTTATCTAATTATCCCCAACATGGAGAAATATGAGGTCGAGTGTGTATGCAGTGTCTAAAAGACCCTACCATTTCTTCATCTCCAAGTCTATCATATCTAATAACATGATCTATAAGACATGGGTCAAGGTGGGTTTTATTTCTTATCATGTTCCCATTGTACTTCGTCTAAAACTAGAAGAAAATAAGCCTTCAACCCTTTTAAAGTTCAATGTTTCCTAGTTCGAGCCTGATTTTGTAAATATGGTCAATAATTATTGGTTACATCTTAGAGATGATGGTTCCATTATTTATATGCTACAATTATCCAACAATATGAATTTGTTAAAAGATAAAATGAAGCCTTGGAACAAGAATTTCAATATTAATCAAGAGGTTTGTCTCGCAAATATAGAGAATAAAATTATTGACATTATTGACATTTTCAACTCCAATGTTTCAGGGACATTCTCTTAAGAATCTCTTGACTCTCTTTGAGCCTTGGAAGCCTTCAAAAGAGACATATTTGTTCAACAAAAAGCGTTGTGGCAACAAAAAATTCAAGATACCTGGATGGATGTAGGGGACAATAATACTAAGTATTTCCATAATTTTTCCAAAGCTAGGAAGCATGCAATACTATCCGGGAGATCAAAAATGAAGACGGGAAATTGGTGAAGAAAATCAAGGATAATGCCTTGAAGGGAATTACTTACCTAAAATAATTATTCTTTGAGCCTCCGAGATTCCCAATCCTTGAAATTTTGGAGGTACTAAACTCTTAACCTCGAGATTTTAATGACGAATCAAATGAAGCGTTGGAAGTAGAGATTTTTTAGTCTAAAGTATTGGGAACTCCATCTTCAATGCGGCAAAAAAATAAATAAATAAATTACCCATTAAAAAATGGTTATATAATGGAATTTTACGTGGGAATTTATGAATTATTTAAATATTATATTCTCAAGGTGGTTATAAAATCCCAGAGCAAGGTCTGCATGCATGCTGCTCTAAACTCTACTTTTATTTGTTTAATTTTGAAAAAGCAAGATGTTGCGTCCTTCAATGATTTTAGACCTATTTCATGTTGTAATGTAATTTAAAAAATTATCACAAATATTGTTTCAATTAGGTTGAAGCCAATATTAAGTGATTAAACATGTAAGGATCAATTTGGGTTTATCGAAATCCGGCAAATCCACGATGTTGTGGCTCGGGCGCAAGAATATGTTCACTCAACAAAACCCAACTACTCCTCTACTATTTATCATAATATCGGCCTATAAAAGGCATATTATTGAGTTAGTTATCTCTTCATTAGGTTATGTCTAATATAGCTTCGATTGAACATAAGGTCATTCAGCTGGATACTCTATTATAATTCTATTTTCAATTTCACAGTGTTAATTAATGGTCATCCTTAAAAAAATTAAAGATACTCGAGCACTAAGACAAGGGTGTACCATTTCTTATCTCTCTTCCTTTTAAAAGCTAAAGTATTAAGCGCTCTAATAAAAAAGGCAATCACTTTAGGTGAGCTCAAAGGAGTTAAGGTTTAAGATCAATCTTACATATTTCAGTTATTGTTTGTGGATGATGTCCTTGTATTTTTGGAAGTTTTAGTTGTCTCCATTTCAACTATGAAAATATTTCTGGATACTTTTGAGTTGGTAACATGTATGAAGGTGAATATTAAGAAATCCTCTATGTCTTTTTGTAATATTTCAAATGGAGTCAAGGATTTTCTCACTCAAACTTTCCCATTCCAACGACAGATGCGTACAAGGGATTGAAATACCTGGGTTTCTTAATAAAGCCAAACTCTTACAGGAAGAGTGACCACTCCTGGACTTTAAGAAAATTGAAGCATGGATTCATGTTTGGACTAACCACTTTCTATATAGAGAAAGCAGACTAGTTCTCATTAGATTTTTTCTGGAAGAGATTATTGTCTACTTGACTTCAATAACATCCATTCCGAAAGGAATCCTGAATTAGATATTATTTATAAGCATTAAAATTATCAAGTCTGGTATTAGGACTTCGGAAGGCATACTCTTAGTCAATTGGAAAATCATAGTTAAGCTAAAAATACTAGGTGGATGGGGACTTAGAGATATGGTTCCTTTTAGTCAAGCCCTTGCAACTGAGAGTTCATGGAGATTCCTGAATAATAGACCCCTATTTGGTAAAACATTGAAGAACAAATACTTTGGGCTTAAATCAAAAGTGGAATGGATTAGAAGTGTTAGAAAAACAATTCCACCATCCTCAATTATTTAGAAAACACTCATTAATTATTTCCTTGTCATCGGGAATTGGATTGGGTGGGAGGTAGGATATGGAAGGAATATTAGATTGGGTTTGGAACCATGGCGGTTTTATAAGAAAGTTATAAATTATCAGATAACACCATACCATCTTTTCATGATATCTGTGTATTTTCTCTTGTGGATGCAAGTTCTATAACTGATCAGAGCTACGGGACTAGTGCATGGAAATCAAATACAAGTGGATATCAATGGCCACCCACCTATTCCACTAGCTCACATCACAATTTTCCTACTTTGGAAATTTTCTATTTGTGGAAATTTTTTAGGTCTTAAACATCTGGAGCCATTTTGAGGCCCAAAAAAATGTTTCCTGAGGAAATGGGCTAACTATCATCGATGGCCAAAAATTGTACTCCTTAGATAGACCTTTCCAATGGACTAATGTGTTCCAAATGGCTATTGTATGCCAAATTTACAACCCCAAGAAGTTGACATTCCAACTTACTCCATCAGGGCCCGTAAGCCTTTGGTGCTCCATATCCAAGGGTTAAATTTTTGGATGTTTGTGTATTATCATTGCTTATTAGTGATAAAAAGGCCTTGGAGCCTCATTGTAACAAAATTCAAGAATGCACATAGCCATCACATCTCTTTTCAAAGATAAGCTACCACCATTAAAGCCAATTTGCTTTCATTTTTCATGTATAGAGTTTCAATGTTTTCCATTTATTAATTGAAGTCAAGTTTCATTGTGTCTTTTTGCTTTGTTTATAAATATGTATTTCATTTCATTCCCTTTCATACCAATCGTATCAAAGTGGTATGATCTCTCTCTGTTTTTTTGTGCATGTCCCCAATGAGGTTGGGGTAAAAGGAGTTGGGACTCAAACTACTTAAGCCTTTGCAATATCATCCTCATTGACCTTGATGACCTCCCATGGAGGAAGAAAATAAATATGAGAGAGTAGGAGATCATATCGAATTGTTTCTCAAAGAAGATATCAAGTGACAAAGGAACAACATGCTGGGTAATTTTTCTGAGATCCTTCAGTGGATAGTAATAAGTGATGTATCTTCATAAAGTGGCCACTTTGAAGGAGCCACCCCCTTTAAGGTACAAGTTAACTTTAATAACCTATATTTAAAGGCCAGATAGATGAAGATGCTTTAGACAAATGGATAAATCTTCCAGAAGGATATTTTTCAGTTCATAATTTTTTCGATAGAGAAAATATTACATTTTCACTCCTTAAGGTCACCCCCCATGTCAAGTACTAGTTAGAAACTTACTGTGAGTAAAGGGCCACAAAGGAACCAGCACTATTTTCAATTGCACCCACTTGGGACTCTTTTAGGGATGTTTCTAAGGAAAAAATCACCTTGTTGGAAACTATAAAAACAAGTAAATGACATGGACCACACTATAGCATAAAAGGGTGTAAAAACCATGGTTAAAAATTCATGTAATAAATTTAATAAAGGAAAAATAAGACCAAGGTCATGGGACACGAATTCAAGGTTGAATGTTGGGAAAAAACATAGTGATGGGGATCACTTGTGATTAATTAATGGCTATGGAAATTGGCAAAGGAAAAGAGACATTAATTAGCATTTCATTTATGAAAATAATAGAAAATAGGAGAAAAGGAAGGTGAAAGTCACAAAATTTCATGTGAATAAAATTGAAGGAAAAATAGAGGAAAATGAAGAAAATAGAGGCCTCAATGATAAAAATGCTTTTGAGGATCAGTTCACAACTTTTGTCAGCTCAAGCTTTAGCAATATCATTTTACTCTCTCTCTCTCATACTCTTGCACACTTAGAGAAATATTGGATCATTGTTGGAGAATGCTTCGAGCACTCTAGTTTTCATTGGGTTTGGAGAAAGAAATAAAAGGAAAAGAAGGAAAGTGCAAAGGGATATTTGGATCAACTACTACAGTTGGATTTATTTTCAGGTATCGAGTTCTGTGTATGATTTCCATGCTAGTTCTTGCATGCATGGTATATGCATGTGTTTATTTGGTTATGATCTATCATTGGCATGGAGGATTACCTATATTGACAGTGGTTTAGCCTAGCCTTGCAATTTTCTGGATAGCCATGGTATTGTGGCTTTCCCACTTGATTGTTTTTTGATTGGTGCTCATATTCCTTATGGTTGTGGATTGAGTTAATAGTCCTGGAGACTTGGTTGGACAAATGCTTTGTAGCCCTCCAAAATATGTGGGTTGAGTTACTAGTCATGGAGTCGAGTTGGAAAAAACGCTCTAGAGCCCTAGACAACTTCGGTAGAGACCGATCTAGTGATGCTTAGTGATGTATGACCGTGATTTGGAATCATATGTTGAGGGTCGAGGTGGTTTGGCCTCTGGAAGCCGTGGTTTGGTTTTTCTTGGTTTATTCTATGAGATCCCACATTCATGCTTGGAATATGGCACGAGGGTGATTGGATGAAAGAGAGATTTGGTTTAGCGCAACCTATGGTCTGGTGGTACATGGAAGTCCCTGAATTGGTTGGCTTTTTCATATGTTAATAAGAGCTCTTATCCTCTTGTATTTTATGAGTAAATGTAATTTTTATTATGTGGCTTTGATGGTTGTTCTATCATTATTAATATTCTGGTTATATGTTGGTTATAAGCATGGTTTTAAGACAAATTTTAGTTATGGCTCTTATCAGGTTTTGATTGGTAAATGATTGGTTATTTAATGCATGACCTAATAGATGTTATTGCATCAATTGGGAAAGTGAATTATACATTCTTTCTGATTTTCAGATAAGTATGAGACCCTTATGTTTGGATATGCATTTATGACTTGTAGATTACATTTTCATAATGTGTTTGACGAAATGTCTATCATGGTTAGGCCTGGTTAGGTCAAGTTCTTGACAAAGTTTTGAATTAATGGCTTTGTCTTGTTGTAATTCATCATTCTGGAAAGTTCTATCAAGTTCTGGGCATAGGTCTAGATACTAGCCCTGAAAAAGTGGCTCAGATTCCGAGGTTGCATGCTCAGAACTAGGAAACCTAGACTACAGTCGCTAAGAGGTAAGGTTATCCATGCAACTCGAGGTTTGCAGTCGCTATCTTTCCTTGTTATTCAAGTGAATGCGAGTCTAGATTACAAAAAAGTCAAGTTAACTCAGGGTTATGGCACCTGGAGTCGTTGTTTAGCTCCTGGGGGTCCTGTGGCTCCTGAGGAAGGTCTATAAAGTTTCAATTTGTTGACTCCACTTCCTTAATAAAACCTAGGAGGTCGGATCATGTCATAGTAATTCCTCCTCTCATGTTTACCCCAGCAAGCCAGTGAAACTGGTTAGATATGGGAAGAGTGATTACAGAATGGTTTCAAAGCTCCCAAGTTCAACACTTGGACTAGATGTGCAGAATTTGTTTGTCATGAATGCATGTTTTTTGTCTATGTGTTTTTTATGTATGCATGGTGATGATCACTGTTTCAGTTGTGTTGTTATGTATAGGTCGATGTTTAGATGACGTATATAATGATTTCATTATATATACATATGGTATGATAATATGGAATGATTTGTGCAGATAAGACAACATCCCATGAACTTCACTGTGGTACATTTAATTATATTTATGTTTGGTTATCTGGCATAGTATACTTGCAGGAAAAAATTAATGAAAATAAAAATGGTGGACTATAGTTCATGTGATTCTCCCTATAGATCAGATGAGCAACATGGTGATGAGTACTCCCCACACATTGTAGATACATTAAGAAGTTTGAAAGAAGAGATCAAGAGTTGTAAGGCAAATAATGATAGGATTATTCAGTCATAGGAAATAATTTCTAGGGAACACGAGAAGCAAGCAAAGGTCAATGCAGTGATTCTTTAGAGTTTATCAGATTTGCAGAGACAGTGACCACTTAGGATCAGTCACGGATAAGAAAAAATGACAAATGGAACATATGGCAGCAGGGCTCAATCAGGACATAGGTTGGATAGAGAGGATATAGTCAGAGATGGAAAATTTCTAAATACACCTGACCCTTAGGATAGTGATTATGGGTTCTACCCTAGTTCTGTTTCAAAGAGACAGTATGGTCATCACCGTCACCACCCGTATAGTAGTGAGAAGTAGTATTTTCCATAAGAGTTCAAGAAAGAAAATCCGCCTACATTTGACAGAGAAATGAAGAAGTCACAAGATGCATAATCTTGGTTGCTTGGGATGAATAAATTCTTCATATTGCATGACTATTTAGGAAACATGAAAACGATGGTAGCTACCTTAAGTCTTAAAGGCAAAGCAGATATTTGGTCAGAATATGTGAAGAATTTCATAGGCATTCGAGAAGAGGATTTTACTTGGACTGAGCTTGAGAGACCTTTCAGGAAGAAGTATCTCTTTGAGAGATACTATGATGACAGGGAAAAAGCATTCTATGAGCTGAAGATGGGATCTATGAATGATGAGGAGTATACTAGCATATTCTTGGAGTTCTTGAGGTATATGCCTTATCTTAAGGAGGAGAAATTGAAGATTCAGAGATTCGTTAGTGGGTTTTTGGTATCGTTCAAAGACATGATTGAGTTTGATGACCCTATATTGTTGGAGTAATCCATTATAAATTTGAAGCGTTGTTATGAGCAATTGAAGTGCAGGTATGAATTTAAACAGGATTGGAAAGGTGATCACAAAAGTAAGGGAAAACGAGATAAGAAGAAAGGATGACTGCAAGACACAGGTAACAAAGAGAATGCAACGCCGCATAAGAAGTTCAATGCATCTGACAGAGGACATGGATATCATTATGAGGAGAAGAACAAGGGTGGTGGAAAGAAACCTTTGCAATGTTGGACATGTGTCAAGGATCATCACAGGAGAGATTGTCCACAACATCAGGGTAGCACACTGTAGATTTACAGTGCTCAGGAGGCACAGACAGTCGGGGATTTTGGACAGAGTATTTCTTGGATTTATGCAACATTGGATAATAGGAAATTTTATCATCATGCATCTATTATCGAGATGGAAGGAGATTTTTTTATCAAGTTGTTTCTATTTTTATTAACCTTAGATCTAACTATAGTTATATCAATGTTGACCTGGTAGATAAGTGTGGTTTGAATAAAGAAATGCATGCAGAATATACGTTAGTACAGTTGGATACAAGTACTAAGAAAAGAGTTCATCATGGGATATGATCTTGTGCATTTGAGCTGAATGGCATGTCTACATCAGCACATCTAAAAGTGCTTCCATTGGAATCATACAATATACTTTTTGTTATGGATTGGTTGTATCTTGACACGACTAAGGTGGATTGTTATGAAAAGGATATTGAGTGCTTGGATGACAATGGAGAACAAAGAATCTTGTAGGGTAAGAAGAAGGCAACATCAATTAGGATGGTTACAACTATGCATGCAAAGCGTACTCACACAAAAGGGTGTATATTATTTGCAGTGCATGTTTCTAGTGATAAAGGTAAGGATGTCAAGGATGCATAAGTCTTCAAGTGGTATCTTGTTTTACATCAGTTTCAAGATGTGTTCCCAGCATAGATTTTAGAGTTTCCGCCTCATAGGGAAGTGTACTTTTCTACTAAGTTGGTACCATGGGAAGCACCAAGATCGAAGGCACCTTACAGTATGAGCACTCCACAGTTAGTATAACTGAAGATTCATTTGAAGGAAATATTGGAAAAGGGATACATTAGGCCAGGTGTGTCGCCTTGGGGTGCACTAGTGTTGTTTTCGAAGAAGAAGGATGGTACTCTCGGGTTATGCATTGATTACAGACAGTTGAACAAGGTGACGATGAGGAACAAGTATCTGTTTTTGAGGATTGATGACTTGTTTTACCAGTTGAAGGGAGCACCGATGTTCTCTAAGAGTGATTTGAGATCAGGATATCATAAGGTACACATGGAAGAAGAGGAAATTTACAAGACTGTTTTCCGAACAAGGTATGGTCACTATGAGTTTGTTGTGATTTCGTTTGGTTTGACTAATGTTTCACCTATTTTCATGTGTTTAATGAATAGTGTGTTATGTCCCTATCTTGAAAAGTTTGTGATTCTATTCATTGATGATATATTGATGTATTCTAAGAATGAGGAAGGGCATGCAAAACATTTGGAAACAATGTTAAAATTGCTGAGAGAACATAAGTTGCATGCCAAGCTTATTAAATTCAACTTCTTTCGGACAAAGGTTCATTACTTAGGGCATGTTGTTTTCATGGAAGGCATAGCAGTGGATCCCGAAAATATCAGAGCTATCATGGAATTTACAAATCCTAGGAATGTTGATAAGGTCAAATCATTCATGGGGTTAGTCGGTTATTATAGGAGGTTCATAAGGAACTTCTCATGGATTGCCTATCTTATTACATCATTGCAGTGAAAAGGAAAGAAATTTGAATGGATAGAAGAATGTGCATCGAGTTTTGAGTAGTTGAATAAATTGCTTACAAATGCTCCAATTCCATAGATTTCAAATTCAGACAAAGAGTTTGTGGTGTGTAGAGATGCTTGCAAGAAAGGACTTGGTGGGGTTCTAATGCAGGAAGGAACATGTAGTGTGCTATGAATCAAGGAAACTGAATGAGCACAAGCAGAATTATGTGATGCATGATCTTGAGTTGGCAGTGATAATTCATGCATTGAAGATGTGGAGGAATTATCTTCTTGGTGGGAGGTTTGTATTGATGAGTGATCGCAATGGATTGGGATACTTATTTGACCAACCTAATTTGAATTCCAGACAAGCTAGGTGGTTGGCCATGATCAACGAGTTTGATTTCGAGATCATGTATATCAAAGATAAAGAGAACATGGCTGCATATACCCTTAGTAGAAAAGTACAGGTAAATCACTTAGCATCTATGAGTTCATATGGGATAGCTTTACAAGATAGGATCTTGCATGAAATACAACAGGATGACAAGTACCAACAACATAATCGCAGGTTAAAAATGTAGGGTACAAGTAAACAATATGTGGAGTATCGTCTCACGACAGATGGTTTGGTCATATTTAGGGACAAGTCCTATGTATTGAACAACAGTGATCTCAAGAAGCTTATCTTGCGAAAATTTCATGTCAAGTCATATTCAGCGCACCCAATATATAAAAATACATTGACAACGATTAATAAGTTCTACCATTAGCCAAAATTGAAGAAAGAGGTGCCAAAGTTTGTTGCGAGATGCTTGGATTGTCAACAAGTAAAAGCAGAGTGTAAGCATCCAGGTGGATTACTGCAACCAATTCTGATTCCAGAATGGAAATGGGAGGTCATTTCCATGGACTTCATTACAGGTTTGTCGAGGAAATCTAGATATCATGATTCTATTATGGTTATGGTTGAAATGTCTACAAAAGTAGCTCACTTCATTCCAGTAAAATCTACGAATTCATCTAGTGAGGTAACACATGTATTCATCAAAAATATAGTGAGGTTGCATGGTGTTCTGAAGAATATCATTTCAGAAAGAGATGCCAAGTTCACATCCAGGTTTTGGAAATATTTATTTGCAGGTTTGGGGATAGAGTTGGCATTCAGTACAACCTATCATCCACAAAAATATGGACAGACAGAGAGGGTCAACAGGATTCTTGAGGACATGTTGAGGATGTACATCATGCATCAACAGTGAAAGTGTGAGTAGTATCTTCCACTGGTTGAGTTTACATATAACAATGGGTATCGGGAATATTTGAAGATGAGTCTATTTGAGGCACTTCATGCGTGGAATTGTATCATTTGGAGTGATCTAGTGAATAGGGTATTACCAGACATGTGGGCATAAATGGAACATAAAATGTAGGTAATAAAGAATAATATAAAGGTAGCACATGACAGGTAGATGAGCTATGCAGGTCAACACATGGTGTTAAAGGAGTTTCAGGTTGGGGAACATGTGTACTTGTGCATCAAGCCCAAGATGACCTCCTTAAGGATTCAATCATGTGCTAAGTTGGTACCTTGGTATGGTGGCCCTTTCAAAATTCTTGAGAGGATTGGACCAGTAGACTACCGACTTGCACTGCATCCAACAGTGAAAATCCATGATGTTTTCCATGTTTCATTGCTTAAGAAGTATGTGAAATATGATGATCATGTGATTGATTGGTTTTTATTATAGGAGGAACCAAAAGGATAATTCTAGTCGGAACCTCAATGCACTTTGCAACGAAAGATTCTCATGCTTCGGAATCGAGCAATCGAGCAAGTTAAAGTGCAGTGGAAGCACTTTGGGCATGATGAAGCTACATGGGAGATGCCTGATCGGACGTGGCAATGTATCCTTCTCTATTCACTGGTTGAGCAGATGTATTTTGATATATGTTTTGATGTTGTGTTTTGGTTACGTCTATATGAATATTTATTTTGTAAATACCACATTGAGTTGTATTATAAAGCTCCAATAAGCAGTATGGTGTTCATGATATGTTGGGTATGTCTTTAGTAGTATGATGTGATGTAACTGTTGCATCGATTTGTGCTATAAAGCTCCATGGGAAACATGTGTTTTTGTGGTTTATAGGTGTTGTTAAACACCGAGGATGGTGTTCACCCAAGAGGGATGGTTCTATAATAGCCCTAGTTAAAAATCCATGTAATAAAATTAATAAAGGAAAGATAAGACCAAGGTCATGGGAAATGTATTCCAAGTTGAATGTTGGTCAAAAACATAGTGATGAGGATCACTTGTGATTAATTAATGGCTATCGAAATTGGAAAAGGAAAAGAGGCAGTACTTGGCATTTTATTTATGAAAATAATGGAAAATAGGAGAAAAGGAATGTGAAAGGTAAAAAAATTGCATGTGTGGAACAGTGAAGGAAAAATAGAGGAAAATGAAGAAAATAGAGGCCTCAATGATAACAATGCTTCTGAGGATCAGTTCACAGCTTTTGTTAGTTCAATATTTAGCAATATAATTTTATTCTCTCTCTCATTCTCTTGCACGCATAGAGAAACCTTGGGGAATTATTGGAGCATTCTTCGAGCACTCTATTTTTCATTGGATTTGGAGAAATAATACAAAGGAAAAGTAGGAAAGTGCAAGGGTATAGTTGGATCAGTAGCTACAGCTGGATTTCTTTGTAGGTATCGAGTTACATTTATGATTTCCTTGCTAGTTTTGGCATGCATGGTATATGCAAATGGTTATTTGGTTATGATTTTTCATTGGCATGGAGGATTGCCTCGATTGACAATAGTTTTTCCTAGCCTTTCCATTTCCTGGATATTCATGGTGTTGTGATTTTCCCACTTGATTGTTTTCCTATTGGTGTTTATGTTCCTTATGATTGTGCATTGAGTTACTTGTCCTGGAGCCTTGGTTGGACAACTCCTCTAGAGCCCCGCAACAACTCTGGGTTGAGTTACTAGTCCTGGAGTCAGGTTGGAACAAATGATCTGAAGCCTTGGACAGCATGGGTGGAGACCTATCTAGTGATGGTTAGTGATGTCTGATTGTGAGGTGGAATCATTGGTTGAGGGTTGAGAGAGTTTGGCCTCTAGGATCCCAGGTTTGGTTTTTTTTGGTTTATTCCATGAGATCCAAAATTCATGCTTGGAATGTGGCACGAGGGTGATTGGTTGAAAGAGAGATTTGGTTAAGCCCAATCTATGGTTGGGTGGTACGTGGAAGTCACTAACTTGGTTTGATTTTGCATATGTTAATAAAAGCTCTTTTCCTCTTGTATTTTATGAGTAAATGTACCTGTTATGATGTGGCTTTGATCGTTGTTCTATCAATGTTAATATTTCAGTTATATGTTGGTTACAAGCATGGTCTTATCACAGATCTTAGTTTTTCATCTTATCATGTTTTGATTGGTAAATGATTGGTTATTGAATGCATGACCTAATAGATGTTATTGTAGCCATTGTGAGAGGGAATTATACCTTCTTGATGATTTTTAGATAAGTATGAGACCCCTATGTTCAGATATGCATTTATGACATGGAGATTACATGTTCACATTGTGTTTGATGAAATGTTTGTCATGGTTAGGCCTAGTTAGGTCAAAATCTTGACTAAGTTTTTCAGTAATGGCTTTTTCATGTTGTCATTCATCATTCTGGAAAGTTTTATCAAGATTTAGGCAGAGGTATGGATACTAGCCCTAAAAAATGGCTTAGATTTTGGGGTCGCATGCTTAAAACTGGAAATCTAGATTACAATCACTAGGAGGCAGGGTTATCCATGTGAGTGGAAATTTAAAGGCATTATATTTCCTTGTTATTCAAGCAACTAGGAGTCAAAATTACAAAAAAGGCAAGTTAACACAGGTTTATGGCACCTGTAGTGGTTGTTTAGCTCCTTGGGGTCATGTAGCTCCTGAGGAAGGTCAGTAAAGTTTTAGTTTGTCGATTCCACTTCTTTAATGGAACATAGAAGTTAAGGTCATGTTATAGTAACTCGTCCTCTTATGCTTACCCTAGCAAGCCGGTGAAACTGGGTAGATATGGGAGAGGTGGTTTCAAAGGGACCAAGGAGTGCAAAATTTCACAAATATCTTTCATCCCTTGTGCACTGAGATGGGTATCAAGGACTATAAGTGACATCTAGTGCTCAAGTAAAATGGCTATCTGCATAGATAAATATAGACATAAATGGATTTCCTTAGCATCTCCTCGTGTGGAGTAACATGTCGATATGTTGTGAATATCGAGCAAAAATTTAATCAAAATAAATGAGACTTTGGATCGGTGAATCCTTCGCATCAAGAGCAGGGAAGGGCATCCTCAAAATACAAATCAAAGGATAGATCTAGGGTGCAATACCCTAGGATAACCCAATCAAAGACTCAAATAAATAATGGTAATGGGAATATGAAGAAACACATGAGAAAATGGTGCAAGTTAGACAAGATCCCCATTCATAAAATTGATGAATGCCTCACAAAGTAGTAAATCGTGGTTGAGCTGAAGGATTCAGAGTAATACCGACTTTGAAAAAGACTTAGACAAGGGGAAATAGATCATTTATGCATAATCCAGTGCTTATATTTCCACCACCAAGGTTAAGCAAAGTGATCCAAAAGGTCTAGAATAAGGTGAGTGTCTCTCACTCAAAAATATGGGTGAAGGGTCCTCCACTACATTTCATTGTCGATAACGGGAGTAAAAATAAAATCATATTAGCAAAGGTAATTAAGCAGTTGGGCCTATCAACCACACCACACCCACAACCATACACCATCGGCTGGCTCCACTAAGGGCGACATCTTCGCGTAAACCAAGAATTTCGCCCACCCTACAAAATCAAGCCTTTCAAGAACGAGGTATTGTGTGATGTTGCTCCCCTTGAATTTTGTGACGTTTTGTTAGGCCAACAATACTTGTGGAAGTGTCATGTTGTGTATGAGTCTAAAATTATTAGTGTTATTAATACTCTGGGCAGACAACTATTGTTTCGTAATTTAATTGGAGTTAAATTACTTACATAAATGATCAACCAGGGCTAGTATACTGATGAAATGTATGTGTTAGATGTCCTTATTATTCAAACAATTCCTAACTTAAATTGATATATCGAGATGCACATGTTAACTATGAAAATAATTATGTTACTATAAAATCAAAATGATCACACTTGCTTAAAAGAATAAATTGAAAACTAAAATCACCATAAAATTATCACACTTGCTCAAAATAAAGATCTCACTTTGCAGAAATAAATATCACTCTTGCTAAAAGGAAAATCACACTTGCTTTTGACAAAAAGAGATTAAGTCTAAATTGAAATCATATTCACACAACTACAATTCAAAATTATATCAATCTATACTATGTCCATGTGCACAAGATATCTTGATTCAATCTATAGGAAAATGATTAAAAAATCTTAATGAAGCAATCCTAAGCATTCATTCGAAAATCAAAACTAAGCATTTAAACAAACTAATGAAATGCTACAACAAACAGAGAATTGAAATGTTATCTACAATTAATGAAAACCTTACAACTCGAGGGCACCCTCCTGCGAGAAATAGGTGTCAACACCATGCCTTCAAAATTCTAAATTCACATTGAAAAATTGCACAACAAGGGAATGAAATGAAAGAAAAGTTTTATATTTGCAAAAACAAAGTTTTTCAAATAAAATCAAAGTCTGTGATTATCATGCCGAGAGGCATATTTATAATCTCGTGCTCATAACTGTTGCATATTATTACGAATCTTCCTTGCTCAACAATGACTAAAATTAACATAAATCGATAAGATAACATGATTCTCTCATGATTTTCTATCAGCGAAGCAAATCATGAGGTTGAATATCTGCATCTAACTAATTTCTCGCTCGCTTTATTCGCCTTCCATGGTAGTTTAATTTTACTTTTACTGAGATGCTACTGTTGAAATTTGCAACAAGAAACAGTGAAATTGGCATCTAGAAATGAAATTCGGAAAATGGCACCCAAAAATAGCTACCATATGAGGCTTTTGATTTAATTTTCCCTTAATTAAATTGAAAGGAAAATTGTAATTTCATCTCATGACAACTTGTATTAGTTATCTAAGTGAGAATGGTTGAGTTAGCTTAGGAAATTTGAGTTGAGGGTCATAGAGGATGCATGTAGAGTGATTCCATGATTCAAGGGGGTCCAGTTGCAGTTATTCATGAGTTATAATTAGTTAACTCAATTAATTGAGTTAAAATTAGTTTAACTAGTTCTAACTGAGAGATGAGCTAGTGAGAGGTCCAGTGAATTAAATTAGATTTAATTCACATGAAGTGATCAATTAGTTAAATGATAATTCGCTCTATATATTTTTTGCATGTTAGTTCTAAGGAAGACTCAGTTGAGTTTGAGGTTAAAGGGAAGATAACTATCGGTTACATAATTAGAAAGTTGTACAGAAAGTGCATGCAGTCAGAAGAAGGCCTAAAATAAATCATTCCTTAATTAGAGAAAATTTTCTTTAAAAGAAGAAATGAAGGCACGAGTTTAATAATTGTTTTTGTGAGCACGAGTTGGTGAGACCAAAAAATCGGAAGCACAATTTTGTGCACGGAGCTTGTGAGAGAAAGGTGTGGAAGAGAAGCTTGTGCACAGGTCGGTAGTGAGACAGTCAATAGAGTGTAGAGGTTTCTTAGGAAGAGAAATAACATTGTATTGTTTCATGGTCTTGACTTTATGCAATATAATGTTGAGAAATTTTGGAGAACTGTGTAGATTGCTCGTTGAGCCCAACGTTTCGAGTGAACACTTCACCCATCTTCAGGGTCAGTAAGCTAAATCATTAGATGAGAAGAGTGCTAGACCAAGATTTTATAGGGAGCGAAAAATTAGTCATTAGAATAACGGGTTAAGAGCATTAAATGAGTCAAAGAATTGAAAACAATATTAGAAATAGATATTAAATTTTTTTTAAATTAGATTATACTATTACGAGACAAATATAAATTAATAACAAATAAATGATCGTTAGGGAAATTAATAATAGATTTATAATATTTATTTAAGATACTATTTGAAATTAGGATTAAATTTAATTTAATTTGAATTTAAAATTAAAATCAAGATATTTGGATTAAATTTTTTATTATTATTAGAAATATAATGAATTGAATGAATAAGGAGTTTTGAGTAGTTGTTTTCCCCAGATACATATTGTGTTGTGTGATTGATAATTTCTTTCTCTTGCTTATATGTGATTGTGCAATCGTGTCTTGTTTCCGAAAATTGTAGAAGGATTCAATATCTTCTTTTAGTACATTATAAGATCAGATTAAATCTTGTGGATAGATTTTATACAACTACGGTTCTTTCCTTATCGATCCAGGTTATGAAGATAGGTAAAAATCAGTGTGCTAACTATTTTCCACCTGTCCATACGCCTTATTCTTTAGCTAGAGCTTCGGAACCCAACAAACCCTCAACTTTGTTGCAGAATCAGACATTAGCTACAGAATTATTGTAATTCAGTAACTCACGTAAATATTGAGTTAAATAATAAAGAACATTTACATTTATGAAATGGAAGATGATTATGTACCTGTTATGCCATAAGTCTTGTAAATTGAAGCCCAATTAGATTTATTAAGATAAAAAAGGAGGGTAGGGTGTAAAAGAGTTGTCAAAAGGAAGCAATTTTGGGGTTTAACAACTATACAAGATACTAGAGGTAGCCTCGCATACTGCCATTTCTTTGATCTCTACTAAGCAATGTAATAAGGTCATCTTCCAAACTGGGAATTTTGTCTTCTTCCTGATTTGCGATCAAATTAAAGAGAAGAGCATGGCCATATCCATGGCCTCCGTGCAGGTCTCCTCCATGTAGCAGAGGCAAGTGGACAAGGTCGAGGAAGAATACAGAGACATCTTCTCCTCACCCACGGGGGTACCTCTGCACTGTTGATTCAAGCATTCAATCGATCTGAACCTCGATGCAACTATACCCAATGGGAAAATATATTGTTTCTGTCTTATAGAAAATGAGGAAGTCGAGTGACATATCCAAGAGCTTCTACAAAAAGGGCACATCCAACTAAGTTCCTCCTCGTATGGAAGCCCAATTGTACTCATGTAGAAGAAGGATGGGACCTGGATACTCTCTATTGATTATTAGGCTTTGAATAAAATCAAAGTTTGGAACATGTACTTGATTCCCTAGATTGAGAATCTTCTTGACAAGCTCAACATGTCCAAGTACTTCAATAAGATTTATTTGAAGTTCGAGTATCAACAAGTCCAACAAAACCAACTCATGTGTGGAGATTGCTTTCAAGTCCAAGGAAGGTATTTTTGAATGGTTGGTCATGCCCTTTCATTTGATGAATTCCCTAAGAACTTTCACGAGGATGATGGATGATATCTTGCGGCCTTTCACCTATTATTTTGAGGTTGTATATCTAGATTATATCATCATATTAAGTAAGAGTTTGGTAGAGAACTTGCAGCATATTTGGAAGGTCCTTCACACTCTATGATAGCAAAAGCTATGTGCTAACTTGGAGAAAGTATCCTTCGGAATTGACAAGGTCCAATATCTAGGTTATATTACTGATAAGTAAGGTGTGCATGTGGATCCAACAAAGATCCAAGTAATTATAGATTGCATGGCCTCAATGAATCTAAGAGAGCTTTGCAGCTTCATGGTATTTGCTAATTTCTACCAAATATTCATGTTGGGGTTCTCTTATATCACTTAGCCCTGAAGTCCAATTACCAAGAGTAATGAAAAAACAAAGTTTTTGTTTTGTCACAATAAAAGGAATTCGATGAACTGAAACACCATCTTTGCTCTAAACTAGTCCTCACCCTTCCAGACCTGCAACAACCATTTGATATTGAGACAAATGCCTCCAAATATGTTATTGGTGTAGTCCTCATTCAACAATGATATTGAATGGCCTATCATAGTGAGACACTCTTTGAGATTGTCTGAAGATACCCCATCTATGATAGGCAGATGTATTCCATTGTGTGGACCAATCAATAATGAAACATTATATTCTTAGGAAGGACAGGGTCATCCATGTGGATCACGAGCCCTTTTAATTTATGCAAACACAAGGGAAGTTATAGAATGACTTCCATATGAAATGGTTCACATATCTTAAAAAATTATATTTAAATATTAAATATAATAAGGGTAGTACCAAATACGTTGCATATTTCCTTAGTTAGCCTACAATTGTGGAATTTATCATCGTTCTCAACTCTTATGGGCATGATACTAATGGATGGCCACAACTATACAATAGTGACTCATAATTCACCGCCACATGCTAGATATTGATGACAGGTAAGCAAGCTCTAGACTTCCACCTCCAAGATGCACTATTGTGCTACCTAGGACATATTTTTGCTCCTTCAAGTGAGCATGCCAAGTTGATTTTGGAGGCACATTAAAGTCAATTTTCAGGGCACTTTGGTGTGGAGAATGAAATGGAAGTATTACAAAATTATTTTTATTGGTCGAAACTTTGACAAGATGTTTGCAAGTATATCAGGTCTTGTACCATTTCCAAACCAACCATCAAGAAGCAAGGCATGTACACACACCTTCCTACTCCTAAATGGAATTCAGAATCCACTCAATGGAGTATATGTCTAGCCTTCCTTCTACCTATCTTGGCAATGATTGTGTGTTTGTGGTTGTTGATAGATTTTACAAGACGACCATCCTAACTACATGTCGAAAGAGTTTCATAGTAAAAGCCACTGCCAAGAAATTCTTGGAATGGGTTTGGGTACATTTTCGGATCCAATAGATCATCATATCATATTAGGATAGCAAGTTCCTAAGTGCACTATGGTCAATCCTCTGGTCATTGTTGGATACCGAGCTCACTAAATCAATTTCCTCCCAATCTAAGACTAGTGGCTAGACAAAGATCATTAATAGGATGATCATGCACATTTTACACATGTACAAATCCAAGCATATACTCACATGGGAGGAAAATATCCCCTATGATTATTAGACGTACAACAGATCTCTCTCTAGTTCAATTTTCCACAAACAATTTCAAGTGGGCTTGGGATTTCAACAGTTAAGTCCCATTGATGTCGCATTGCCCCTTGCAACTACACAGGCATAATTTGTACATGTTAAATTTGAAGTTGAAAAAACTACCGAATTTATTAAATGAATTCAACATCTGCCAACATGTCCATGATATCTTGCATAAATTTAATACAAGTATAAACAATGCCATGATCAACACTAGGTGCCACACGAGTTTTAAGAGGGAGATGAGGTTTGGTTGCATTTTCAAAAGAAACACCTTATAGGGGCCCATTCAACCTTCAATGACTCGGCTATAGACCTTACAGCATCACTAAGGTTATGGATGACAACACTTTTGAGCTAAGTATCCCCCCTTCCTTGGCTTACACTTAGTGTTCAATGTGGATCGTCTTAGGCCATACTTTCCATCATTGTTGGACATATCAGAAATTGCAGAGAAAATAATTCAGATAGATATCAACCCAGATTGCATTGAAAAGGTCACAACTGATTAGATCATGGACACGCAGATCAAGAATACTCACTACTAGAGGATCGAACTATATCACATTGTCAAATCATGTCAGTTCTTGCACCAAAGCAAGGGGCTCACCAGGGGCCAAGCTCAACAAATTTCCCTGTATCATGGAGGAACTCAATGCAATGGATAACATTACTTCCTAATTGGGGAGGATTGATCTAGGTGGATATCGGTGGCCACCCACCTATTCCTCTAGCTCACAACACAATCTTCCTATTTTGGCAGTTTTCTTCTTTTTACATTTGTTTTGGTCCTAAACTTACGACAGTCAAAATTTGAACTCTTCAAATAGACCTTTCCAATGGGTTATCTTACACACCAAATAGAGATTGTATGTCAAAGTAACAACCTCAGGAATTTAATGTTCCAACTTACCTCACTAGGGCCCATAAGCCTTTGGCACTTCATTTCCTAGGGTTACGTTTTTCAATGTTTACATTTTTCTCATTATTTCCTGATGATAAAAAGGCTTCTTGATAGCGACCATTTTTAGGGATGCATCTAACCAATTTCTTGTGGCTTATGGCCCAACGGATATTTTGGAAATTCCCCACCTAAATTGCAACAACAAACTCAATCTCTGAAAACCCTAAGCTCCCTAACATTCCAAACTATGGATGTCTCGCATTAACCATCTAACCACACAGTTTAAACTTCATGTCGTGCAATCAAGTTTCATCTTACAAGTCGAGTAGTCAGAGGTTGGACTCCACATTACATCTCAATTCGTTCATGTGCTCATCATCGGATCTCTTTAAGTCGGAAGGTCAGTTAAAATTGAGTAAATTTGTCCCATGCTAAATACTCCTGCATAACATTAAAAGTTGATGTGTCACAACTGTAAGAGGGTCTTGAACTCATTCTTCCATCATTAATGGATCACCATTGATCCATCTTATGATCAGCCGTGGATCATTCTCTACACTGAAATTGTGCCCTATAAACAATGAACTTTCATTTCTCTTGGCCATGTGCATACAAAAATATATCCATAGAGTTTCATCACAAGAATTTTATACACAAAAACACATAAGACACACGATTTTATTCCAATCGAATTTGATTACACAATAAGGGCACTCAGGCCCTGGCCAATTCCTCTTCCTGGTCTACATTAGATATAGCCTACCCTTACCAACGTCGGGGGATGACATATAAAAAAATACAATATCGTGGATCATATTAGATCCACAATCCTTTCCACAAATTTATAACTAAACATTTGAAAGGGAAAATACATTGCAATCCATCGATGCTTACATAAAATTCGAGGAAAATTGAATCTCCTCGGCCACATTGCCACATCCTCACCTTCTAGAAGTTTGAATATTCAATTTTGACTGAGGAGAGGTAAATGCTCCTGCATCAGACTCTCGGGTTACAAAATTGATGACCTCTTGGTCATATGGTTCATTGTTGCATTTTGTTTTTCTCACTTCGATATTTGTTCTCTGCATGTATTGTTGAGCTCAACTTGTACTTAGGAGTGAGCTACAACCAAGCCTCCACTGACGCCTCAACAATCTCTGTCCTCTGGCTCGGTATTTTGGCATCACAGTATCACCTCCACTGGAACCTCTTGAGCTTCCTTT
Organism: Pinus albicaulis; assembly: GCA_034641835.2. Lineage (NCBI taxonomy): Eukaryota > Viridiplantae > Streptophyta > Pinopsida > Pinales > Pinaceae > Pinus > Pinus albicaulis. Next base: position 397,744,156 of record CM076575.1, on the reverse strand, counting down.
GGTCCTCTATTTGTTGCACACTACTCACTTCTCTCGACAATTCCATCCACAATTGCAATTGTGGAATTGATGCAATAACTTCTACCCAACCACAAATGGAAGTTTTTTTTTTTCTTCTTCTACAGGAAACCTTTCCCTAATCTGATACCACTTAGTAGCGACTATTTCTAAGGATGATTCAAATCAATTTCCTATGGGTTGTAGGCCCACAAAAATTTGGAAATCTCCACCTAAATTACAACAAAAAACTCAATTTATGAAACCCCAAGCTCTCAAAAATTACAAACTATTAACACTACTACAAGTCAACCATATAAATGTGTAGTCTAAACTTCATGCTACAAAATAATGTTATCCCTTATAGGTTGGAAGGTTGGGTGGTCGAAGGTCAAACTCCACATTACATCTGAAATTGTTCCTTAGCCCGACTCAGGTCAGGGCCAACTGTTCCATGGATTAGTCGGGGGTCAAAATCATTAAAGATCGTTAAGTCATAAAATTAATTGAAATCAAGTAAATTGGTCCCATGTCGACTACTCCTACACAATAATCAAATTCTAACAAGTTACGACTACAAAGGGGTCTCGAACACAAATTTCGATCGTTGATGGATCATCGTTGATGCATTATTTAATGAACCGTGGATCATTCTCTACATCGAAACTATGCCCTGTAAACACCAAAATTTCATTTCTCTCGACCATGCACATAAAAATATATAGCCACAAAGCTTCAACACATATATTTTAGTCATAAAAGCACATAAGAGACACAATTTCATTCCAATTTAATTTGATTACACAGTAAGGGAGATTAGGCCCTGGCTGACTCCTCCACTTGGTGTACATTAGATCTAACCTACCATTACCAATGCCATCAACATCACATATAATAATAATAATAATAATAAAATACAATATTTTCGATCATCTCAGATCCACAATCCTTTCCATATATTTTTAAATACACACCTAGAAGGTAAAATACATAACAATCGATCGATGCTTACACACAATTCGAGGAAAATCGCATCCCCTTAGCTATGTTTCGACATCCTTGCCTTCAAGAAGTTTGAATATTCATTTTTTACAAGGGGGAGCGGGGGGGTGGCGGGGGTCAATTCTCCTGCATCACCTTCAATCCTCTTTGTAACGCAGTACAGGAAGGCGCGTAGATGTCACATCTCTTCTTGGAGATAACTACCACCATTTGAGCTAGTTTGATTTCATTCTATATGTATACAATTTCAAATTTTTTAAATTATTAATTGAAGTCAAGTTTGAATGTATCTTTGTTTTTTGGTTATAAATCTATATTTTGTTTCATTCCCTTCATAAATTTGGGTCAAAATCCATTCAGGATCTCAGATTAGTAGGGACTGAAGCAAATAATTGACAAGTTTTTTTGGTGCTCTAATCACAACAATGATTAGACTTTCAAATGACGATGATGATCAACTCATATAGACAAAAAAAACTCTTCAAGTGCAGTCACTACTAAGCTAGGGTATCAAGCTCTTATGGAATAACAACCTAATAGAATGCCTTCCTGGTAGTGGCAATTCCTATGTAAATACAAAGGCGCCCTCAAGCATAAGTTAGCCTCGTGGCTTTCCCTGTCCAGTAAACTTCTCACATGGTAAAACTTCTTAAATATAGGTTTGATTGGCCCCAGTTATTGCTCCCTTTGCAAATAAAATGAATAATGGGCTAGGAATATGTCCATATTTCATGATATATATACTTAACAATAAATATATTTAGTGGAGGTTGTTTCAGGTGTCATTGAAAATGCATGTAATTTTTATAGAACATAGATTAAGGCTAAAAAGAAAAGCGTTTATATGATGCCTAAGTTGGATAAGTCGATCCCTTCTAAAGCTTCTTTGATGGGGCCAACCAAGTAGATCTGCTAATGTGTGGAGTAGAAGCATGTTTTCTTTTAAATGAGTGATCCAAAAATATTTTGCTTGAGATGTGTTAAAGAATTACATGTGAAAATTGTAGCTTAAGTAAGAAACTTTAAAGGCATAAACATAAGAACAGGGAAGAAATTAACATCATGCAAGAAGACACATAATTGATATCGGAGTTCGTCCAGGAGGGACTACACCTCCGGGCCCTGCTCAAATATTGGGGAGGCCCTCTTTTATTAAGTGGCAAAAAATGAAAGTACAAGTATAAAAAAGAGAAATTACACCCTTATACTGCCATAGTTGAAAGTGCCCAAAAATTGCAAACCTGTGATGAAGAAAAGGACAACACCGTTGGATTTGTGGTATCAAGTAGTGTAGAATCCATATAAAATTTGTCTGAATCTGACAAAGTGAAAATTTGACCCCTCTGGAAAATGGCTCAGATCATGGTTCCATCCCCCTCCTGCACAGTGCTCTTGGTTCCACTGTCTCGATTTATGTGCCCGCTCCTGGCTGCCTGGGCGCACTTATGAATAGCAGGGTTTATATATTAAAATGTTGGTGGATAAACCAAACAAAGTTGTTGGGCGGATTGGTTTGGATCCTCATTTGGAGGGAGGGGGTCGAGTGGTCAAACCCCGCCCCCTCCTTTTTAAGTTGGAATCTTGTTGTAATAACCATGCCTTTACCTTTAAAAAATCCAACGATAATTTTTTGAAAACCCCATTGGATTCGAATAGTAATTATGGGTAATTTTGGGGGGGTTGGGCCCGCATTGGGCCGCCCACCCCATACCCTCTGTTAGCGTTGTAGTACAAGTGGCACGTTGGTTGGGTTGGGGGGCCAGACCCACATCGAGCAGCCCACCCATAACTCCCAGTTGTTCGTTGAATGTAGAGTGGGTTGGGCAGTGGGGTTACACCCCTGCCCACCCATTAATATATTACCGTTGTCGTGAAGTGTGGGGGCGGTGGGGTGATGGCCGCTGACCCCCTTATAATACATTTTTTTGGTTATGTCATGCGGAGGGGTCAATGGGGTTTGGCGACCCGTCGACCCATTTTTTATATATTTTTTGATTTTATAAAACAAACTGGCGGTTTTAAAAAATCCGTATTTTGACCTAAGGAGTCAAATTATCTGTCCCATAATTTCGCCTGGAATCCCGCCGAAGTTGGTCGGAATCCGGTGGCCAGGTTTCTGCAAAATTGTTGCCTCCTTAAACCTGCCAAGTCACCAAGCCTCAAACTTTGACTGCTCCTAACTCCTCCATACGGACTCGGAATTGAGTGTCGTTTGCGTCGTTGGAATCGGAAATCTGAAATATTCAACTTGAAATTAAGTTTGCCACATTCCAGACACTTTGATTTTTGAGCCTTTGCAGTTAAGCCACTTCTCTCGGACCTGTTCGATCCACCTGGATAATTCCTGCCCACTAAGGATATTTTGGACCCCAAAAGCATTAACACACTCAAAACCACACTTTCAATCTCCTGCACGCAAAACTAGTACATCATTTGCAATCATGCACACCACACATGAATCAACAACCCCTCCTTGCCAAGAGTTTATAACACACACTCATTGGCCAAGGATTACATAAAAAACAATCAATATCTCAACTACTCATAAGGAAAGGCCAAAACATCATCATTGCATTTCAAAGTGATGGGAACACACCATCACGTTTACATTTACTTGCAACATATGATTTACAATGGTGGCCATAACAAGCTACTACCTCTAAAAAATCCAACTTAATAAAGCAGACCATCGTGAATGTGCTGGATTCATTTGTTGAACATGTTCACCTTTCGGCTCCTCTATCGATGCTTTCAGAGCATGGATCAATGGACACATGGCTTGTTGGTGTCCCACTTCATTGCAATGACTACAACGATTCTTTTTCCTCCAAACTTTCCCAGTCGCCTTGGGGCACTTTCCCCTGGTGTTCCTTCGATAAGTTTTCATGGAGCCCTCACTATCACTAGAATGTGAGGAAGGGATTTCATCGTCTATCATTGGCTAGTCACTAGTTTTATTGGAGCTTTATCCCATTTCCTTTCTGGTGTATCCGAATCCTGCACGACGAGGCAATTCATCAACTTCGATGGGGTTTACGATGCCTTGGCCATGGCTACCGAGGCCTTTTCCCTTATACCCCATCTTCTTTAGCAGTTTGGATCTGATCCTTGCAGTATGTTTTTCAAAAGCAACAAATTCACCATCATTAAAAGTACATGAAATTGAAGGGTTACTTTTTACCTCAGGTTGGTTATGTCGCAATTTTTCCAAGGCCTCATCCTTAGCTTGTAACTGGCGTAGTAACCTTTCTTTTTCTTCCCTTGCTTCCTGTAGGAGCCTTCTTAGCTCAGCATTTTCTACTTGGATGCCTTGGTTAATCTCTTCAAGTTCTTCGAACTCTACCGTAGTATGTGTTCTTTTCATATTTGGTACAATATCTGTTGATATTTCTGTTTCATCGCATGAATCGGAACCCAAGTCTATGGGTCCTTCTGTTGTGATCCCAAAGGCTTCAAGCTTCATTTCATCGCTGGAATCGGACCCCAAGTCAATTGTTCTACCTCGTGCAAATCCTACATCTGTGACCTTTTCATCTTCCTCATATTCAGAATCTTGGTTTTATTGTATGGTGGTGGCGGTCTTCTACTTCCCCTTTTTTTCATTTTTCTCAGGTCTCAACTCAGGGTGCAGCTTCCAGCAATTTTCTTCGTCATGTCCCTCTTTTTCACAATGTGTGCAAGAGGGCTTTTCTCCCCTTATTTTGACTGCGACAGTCCTTTTTGGGTGGTCACTTTGTTCATGAGTCCCCTTGCTTTCTATGTGCATGACCTTCACACTGGACTCATCGATGGCAGGAGGCTCAAACAACAATAATGAATGTCTTATGTAACTATGTAATGACCCAATGTACTTAGTTACAACTTTAGGTGAATCTAATGAAATGCCCAAACTTAGTGCTTGTTTTCTAAATTCCTCGGTAAAGCTTTGAATGTTTTGTCCATTGTCTTGCCTTAGGTATTGCCACTCCATTAAGGCTTTTTGCTTATAACCCAAGGGATAGAATTGATCTTTAAGTGTAGCAATGAAATTTGACCATGAGGAAAGAAGGTTACCCAAATTACTGCTGCCCTGAATTTTTCTCTCCCACTAGATGAGAGTTGTGCCATTCAGTCGAAGAGAAGCCAACTGGATCCTTGCCTCGTCCTCCACAATCCGCTGAATCCTGCGGTAGACTTCAAGCTGCCTAATCCAGTTGTTGAGTTTCTCTGCATTACTTTCACCATTATACATGGGTAGATAAAATTTGAAATCTAACTTAAAGAAAGGTTTATTAGATGCATTTCCATAATTCCTATGATGATGGTGAGAAGAGGAGGAAGAACTTTCACTCATTGAAGGAGAAAGAGGTGGATCTCCTCCATTATATCCCTACCCTGAACCTTGTCCTTCTACAGCATTCTCCCCTACTTTCTCTAGCCTCTCAAGCATAGAGAACAATTTCTCAACCCAATCTTCCATGGTGTAGAAGGTCTTGCAGAAGTTGAGCTCCTCTTCATTTCGAACATCGTCATCCATGTTCCTTCTCTGATGTGCACGTCCCACTTTGGAATAAAAATACTATAGCATCCCTTCGCCTCTTCATAGCCTATTTCTAGTTAGCATACAAGCATGTAATTCACATATACAAACACCTGCTATGATACCACTTGATTCAAAAATATTTTTCTTGAGATGTGTTAAAGAATTACATGTGAAAATTGCAGCTTAAGCAAGAAACTTTAAAGGCATAAACATAAGAAGAGGGAAACAATTAACATCATGCAAGAAGACACACAATTGATTTCAGAGTTCATCCAGGAGGGACTATGTCCCTGGGCCCTGCTCAAATAGTGGGGAGGCCCTCTTTCATTAAGTGGAAAAAAAAGAAAGTACAAATATAAAAATGAGAAATTACACCCTTATACCTCCATAGCTGAAAGTTCCCGAAAATTGCAGACCTCTGATGAAGAAATTGACAGCAGTATTGGACTTGTGGCGTTGAGTAGTGCATAATCCATACAAAATTTGTCTGAATCTGACAAAGTGAAAATCTGACCCCTCTGGAAAATGGCTCAGATCATGGTTCCGCCCCCCTCCTGCACAGTGCTCCTGGTTCCACTGTCTCGATTTCTGTGCCCACTCCTGGCTGCCTCGGCGCACTTATGAATTGCAGGGTTTATATATTAAAATGCTGGCGGATAAACCAAACAAATTTTTTGGGCGGATTGGTTTGGATCCTCATTTGGAGGGAGGGGGTCGGGTGGTAAAACCCCGCCCCCTCCTTTTCAAGTCTGAATCTCGTTGTAATAACTGTGCCTTTACCTTTAAAAAACTCGACGTTAATTTTTTGAAAACCCCATCAGATTTGAATAGTAATTATGGGTAATTTTGGGGGGGGGGGGGGGGGGGCGCGCGCAAGCCTCGTATCGCGCCCTCATTCCATACCCTCCGCCAACGCTATAGTACAAGTGGCATGTTGGTTTGGTTGGGGGGCTGGACCCGCATCGGGCGGCCCACCCATAACTCCCACCTGTTTGTTGAATTTAGAGTGGGTTGGGTGTTGGGGTTACACCCCTGCCCACCCATTAATATATTATCATTGACGTGAAGTGTGGGGGCGGTGGGGTCATGGCTATTGACCCCCCTTATAATATATTTTTTGGTTATGTCATGCGGAGGGGTCGACGGGGTTTGGCCACCCATCGACCCTTTTTTTCGATTTTATAAAACAAACTGGCGGTCTTGAAAAATTCAGATTTTGATCGAAGGAGTCAAATTATCCATCCCATAATTTCGCCTAGAATCCGATCGGAGTTGGCCGAAATCCAGTGGCCGGGGTTTTGAAAAATTGTTGCCTCCTTAAACCTCCCAAGTCACCAAGTCAACCCTCAAACTTTGATTGCTCCTAACTCCTCCATACGGACTCAGAATTGAGTGTCGTCTGCGCAGTTGGAATCAGAAAGGCGAGATCTTTAGCTTGACGTTAGGTTTGCCACATTCCAGACACTTTGATTTTTGAGCCTTTGTACTTAAGACATTTGTTCTTGGACCTGTTCGATCCACCTAATCAATGATCATCATCATTTTCTTATCAAATATACACTTGATCACGACACAAATATGCGGGCAAAATTTTCAACCCTTTGGGCCTTTATCTTTGTGGTAAATAAAAAGGAGGCTAAAAGCTTCAATTTATCGGTGATTCTAAACTAGTGATTGATTAGGAAAATGGATGATTTGGCATTGTTGCTCCACATCTTTATCATATTACGTAAGGGATAAAACATGTTATGAATAATCTGGAATGGTTTACATGCAACCATATATACATGGAACATAACTCCTTGGAAGATTGGTTGTCCAAAGAAGCCATTTAGATCTTACGAAGGGTGTTGGAAAATCAAGAGTTCATGAATAAACATCTAATAGGAGTTATTTCCCATCATCTATAACAATTTACTTTCTATTTTTTTAAGAATATCGAATAGATTGGATGTATTATCTTTTTTTAAAAATTTATAAGTTAGTTTTATTACAATTGAAAATCACATTACATCATTGATAAACCAATTGACAAAAAATATATCAGCCTCACTCGGCCACACGAGAAACCAGATTTGTTGACCTATATATGATAATATTGAGTTTTGGTAAAAAGCAAGGAACAATAATTGAACATGAAAATCCATATGACAATAAAACAATTGATATAAGATAGTAACAAATTATCATCCAAGTCAGGTATCTGATGATGTCACTAGAGTTGGGTCGCTAGTTAGAGGTGGCATTGAGAGCTTAAAGTCACAATGGATGTGTCTCTCCATGTGAGCCTCCAACCTATCTATACATGTGATCTAAGTTGATCCAAAACAACTCAAAAATCAAAGTCTTCATATTTCATCTAAACTAGGACCATAATGTAGAGCTCGTTGTCTCTATTCCAACGGTGCATACAACACTCAAATCCGACTTCGTATGCTCAAAATATTCACAGTAAAAGTTTTGGTCAACTTAGCCCCACTCGCTAAATCTAGCGGAGCACCAAATAAAGTTGGAGGTTCGACAAATATGGAGGTCCAGCTAAATTTTGCGGCCACTAACTAAGTGACATTTTGGCACTACACGATGAAATTTTCGCCTCCTTAATTTTTCCACTAAACCTTAGAATTCGGCCGACAATTTTTGAATTGTTTGTTTGAAAAAAAAAATTATTAAAAAAATATGGGTTGGCGGGCCACCACACCAACCAACCCCTCCAACCACTATCTAAAAAAAAAACATTAAAATGTGTTCATCTGATTTTTTCTGAGATGATGATTTGAATTTGAGTTCTATGTATGCCACTTTATGTGAGAGATTGTTCCTTGTCATGTTGAAGGAGAGAATCCTATGGGTGAGAGTTTTTACAGAAGAAAACCTCCTAGGAGAGACATGTCACTCTATATAAGGGGTTTCATCATTTTATTGACAAAGAATTCATAATGTACCCATCATTTTCTTACAGCAACTAATGAAGCGACCTCCCCACTCTTGACACCGGGCCCAGAGATGTAATCCACACTGGACGAACTTCGTTATCATATCATTGAGTTATGGTTGTTCATGATTATTGCTTATTATTGCTTCGTTAGTTCATGCTGATGGTATGCTAAAGTGTTGTTCAATAATTCAAATTTCTCATGACTTCACATAAAAATAAGCATCAATTGAAGGTCATGTATAATGGGGATTTTTGTTTGAAAGCATTCACCAAAATTTTCTGGATCAAGTTTCAGAGCAGTCTAACTATTTATCTAGAATTTTGAATGACATCATGGGAAAGGGATTGAAGCGAGCAAGGATTGAAGAGTTAGAAGAGATCAACCACTGCATTCAAGCAGAGAATGCAAAGCTTCGAAGACTTCTCTAAGATTCATAAGAAGAGAAGCAAAAATTGAAGTTTAGGTTGGAGCAGGTTGTGGAGGAACAAATGGGACAATGCTCCACCAACAAAGGAGAAGACGATCAAGCATCACCAACAATATCAAAGGTAAAGGAAACTTTGTCTTCTTGTGTTGTTATTTATGTTGGAATCTTTGAGATACCTCTTTCAGAAACTGGCATGCAACTTCTTACGATGGGGTATAAGGGAGGTGGACTTGGTATTACTGGCCAAGGAATGACTTGACCATTGGAGGTCATACAAATTCCTCAGTTTACAGGATTGGAGTACAATAAAGGAGAGTGTTCGAAGGCAGAAAAAGCAAGGGGTTCTTCAGATAAAGCTTCGTGGTCATGGAAAAAACCATCGAGGAAAGAGGATTATGGGGACACATCACAATATTCCCATGACAGTTCACATTACAAAAGAAGAACTAAGGCATGTTATTCTTGCCAGGATCGCACCAGCAACAACCAAGAAAGATATAAGAGGTTTCGTTATGCTAATGTTCCTTTCGAATACAGACAAGTTGTTAATGATGAGCATAAATTATGGCATAGAAAATTGTGTGTTTTTTGTGATTTGCATAACCATGTTGGAAAAGAATGGCAGTAAGAAAGAGGAAAAGACATGAAGACTCACCTTCGAAGTACAAAGGTGGAGTAGAAGGAAGTGTGTCATTTTAGGGAACTTGTTGTGTAGAAGAGGGAGTACAACAAATTGTAGATTGTGGTCATGATTTTTGAGGAGCCAAAAGCTGCTTAGTGGGAAGGAATGATCCAGGTGGCTCCATAAAGGCTCAAAAACAAAAGTATTAGGATTTTTTCCAAACCAAGACGAGAACTTAGAGCTTCTCGTCTTGATTCCAACGGCACATATGACACTCAAATCTCACTTTGTATGCTCAAAATATCTATAGTCAAAGTTCTGGTCAACTTGGCCCCACTATATAAATTTAGTAGAGCACTAGCTAAATTTGGAGGCTCACTAAAGTTGGAGGTCAAGATAAATTTGGAAGAAGTTACTAAATTTGGTAGCCACTAACTAAGCAATATTTTGGCATTGCACGATGGTCGGAAATGACCAAATTGTCGCCTACTTAATTTTTCAAATGACCCTTAAAATTTGGCCAACGGTTTTTGAATTGTTTGTTTATATATATATGGTTGGTGGGCCGCCATTGGCGGACCCGCAACCCCGACAATTCCTCGACATATATAATGGCTGACCACATAAAACGCGAGGCCGACGGGGATCGAACCTGCCCAGCCAGGTGGTAATCCTGTACCATGGGCATCCCCCTCATACGATAACCTTAAAATACCACCAATGCCATAAATTAACACGATGCTCAATAAAAACAAACCATCATGCCAAGTTTGGTCAGGCAGGGTTTTGAACCCCTAACCCCATGGAAATCGTCAACATATTTTAACCAATGGGCCAACGGTCAACATTGGTAAATCTGTCACCCTAAAAATTATATAAACCCAAATTACTCATTCGCCCAACAACGGAGAGGCAGCGAGGAGCCCAACACACAAGTTGATGAGCGGAACCCTAAGCAGGCATGTAGAACGAGGCAGTGGAACTATGAACTTGAGAATATTGAGGAAAATTTTAGATTTCCTGGGGGCTGATTTTTTAATATTTTTCACCCATGTCCAGAAGATAATATTTTGAGGAATCTAAATGATTCCCAAGGAGCCCAAATTTGACAGAGATAGTAAGGGGTCAAGTTTACAGTCAAAATTCACAATTTTTTGCAAGGAATGTGATGGCACAGGCAATTCCTTCATCCTAGTAGCCGATTTTTAGGCCATCCCCAGACTTGGAGGTATAAGGTGTATACTTTCCATGTGTTCATTTTATTTTTGTTGAGTTGATGATTTGAATTTAAGATCCATGTATGCCACTTTGTTGGAGGATCATTGAATGCCATTTTATGTGAGAGATTGTTCCTTCTCATGTTGAAGGAGAGCATCCTATGAGTGAAAGTTATTATAGAAGAACGTCCCTTGGGAGAGACATGTCACTCTAGATAAGGGGGTTCATCCTTGTATTGACAAATATTGCATCATGTACTCATCATATTCTTGCAACAACTAATGAAGTTATATCCCCACTCTCGACACTAGGCTCAGAGACGTAGTCCATACTGGATGAACTTCACTATCATATCATTGAGTTATGGTTTTTCATGATTATTGCTTCTTATTGGTTCCTTATTTCATGTTTATGGTATGCTAAAGTGTTGTTTAATAATTCACATTGCTCATGATTTCCTATGAAAATAAGTGTCAGTAAAGGGTCTTGTATAATGGGGAATTTTGTTTGAAAGTATTCACAAAAATTTCCTGGATCAACATGCATGTTGTTTCCACTGGTTTCGTTGAATATCATTAAGAAATAATACTAGCATTCCTTTCCTCATGTTTCTCCTTTAAAACTAGTCCTAGCAGGGTCTTCAACTACCAATGTAGTGTAATGGAATGCATATACTAATCCCTTATTCCCTTGACGTGACCAACTTATGGAAGGAAACCTACTCTAATAATTATGAGTCTAAGTAGGCCTGACTGTCTTGAGTAACATAATTCACAAGTCGTTGTATCTCCTCCTTTGTACTAGGAGAGGTCCCAGAGTGATAAGTGGTTGCCAACTCTTGAGCTTGTGATTGGAAACCTAGCGACGACCTCACATTTGCTTATGTGGCATAAGGGCCACAATAAGCAATAAAACACAACATTTCTAGGATTAAAGAATCCACCAACTCCAAAAACAACGACAAGGAAGTGTGCCCTTATAAGCAAATGATAATAGTAAGAGAATTGAGATATCATGCTTCCCTCAAAACAACCAAAGACCGGGGAAAATATAACACACAAGTTATAGCTAGAGTAATTGAACAAGGTCTAGGAATGATGATGAAAAGAAGAGCTAGACAGTACTAGCCCAACAAGATAGATACATGGAGATATTAGCCCAAAGCCACTTTGTGGCGGAGCAAAAAGAGCTGGGGAATGGTTCAACATCGAATTCAGTGGGACCCACAATCTCACAAGATTCAAAACAACATAATTCACCAAAAAAGACCAAGGAACAACAACCATAATGTGCCAACACGAGACATAAGCTGATAAAATTAATGCACTAAGCTAGGAGAAATATTTTACTTGATTACAACAACATAAGAGTGCTAAGGCCAAACAAATATAAGGACCAGATATTGGAATTGTCCCTGTGTAATGCCACAAGTCATTCAGAGTATCAACGTCATTACCATATTCAACCTTTGTCCTTGAAGTCGTGGTGTGACCTTTGATCCTTGTCTTTGATATCCACATCGTCACTGTTGTAACAAACTCCTCAACATGCCACTCCAGTTATAAAAACACCCCAATACTTATCCCATTTCGCTATCTAACCAACACAACAACTCAACGTGACCAAACCCTGCGAGGGAAATAAAATCCCTCAAACATTGGGGGTGTAACACGCCTAGGGTAGAAAAGCTTGCCTCGTTGCAAAGGAATAATGGAGGAATGAACTAGACCATGGATAGCCACAAATCCAAAGAAATAAACCTTCAAATGCTTTATGAAGGGGGGGGGGGGTGGTGCAGGCCATGAAGCCCTCTCTTAATTACTTTGTGAGTTGGTGGGTGGTAGGTGTTGAGCCCTGGTATTGCACCAAGGGTGCCACAACAACCAAGGGCTGCCCTACTTTACTTTATCAACCCAAGGTTCGTAAAAACTTGGAGGTGACAATGTTATATACATAGCAGATTCATTCTACTCATGTCATCCTCTTCTACTCTACGAAAGGGTGCTACTTCTAGGGGTTTTCAGTGAAGTCTGTCACGCTTCAATGAAACTAAACTAAATTGCAGAAAGGAAATGACATAAAGGAAACCAAACTAAATTGCTGAAATGATCCAGATTTATGCAGGAATGCAACAGAATACAGAAATAACCATAAACATAGAGATGCAGCGGAAATAATTCTTCATTTCATTAATACCAAATAACATAAATATGCTTACAGACGTAATGGAAATAAAATAGCTAGGGTGCTAATAGCGAATCTCTGAGAAGAGATGTGGCGGCTACAGACCTCTGAATTGTGTTACAATGAGGCTCGAGGGCCTATTTATTATTGAGAAACAATGGAGAACTCTAAACATCCAAAAACCTAACTCTAGGAGATGAAGCGCCAAAACTATGGGCCCTGTTTGGGTAAATTGGTGTTTCAACTTCCCGAGGACACAACTTCGGCATACGATCTCCGTTTGACGTGTATGATACATCATTATAAATATCTATCTGAGGAAAAAAACTATTGCCATGAATATTAATTTTGAAACGGGATCATATTCACCGGATGAATGATGCCCAAAAACATCGTTTAGGACCTCAAAACGGCTCCGGAAGTTCAGGACCTGAAAACTGCTAAAAATAGTAAGTTGTGTTGCAAATTAAAAACTAAAAGAACTGATGGTGGGGGTTCAAATGGAATAGGTGGGTGGCCACTGATATCCAGATGGATCATAAAGGCCCCAAAACGGCTCTGGGAGTGGAGGACCCGAAAACCTGCTAAAAATAGTAAGTTTTGCTGAATGTGAAAAGCTGCAAGAATTGATGGTGTTGGTCCAAATGGAATAGGTGGGTGGCCACCGATATCCACCTATATCATTCCTCCCTCCTTAAGAAGAAGTGGTCCCCATTGCGTTGAGATCCTCCATGAGATGAGGCACGTTCTGTTGTCGAAGATTTCATGGAACTGTAAGCGGACATGCTGGATGCAATTAGTAAATTTGGTTTCTTTATTAGCCTCAAACAGTACATGTGTGGATTTTGTCTATGTAGTTGCATGAGGTATGGCAACATTAGGCAGCGATGTGTCGGGGGTCAGATCAATGGAGTGTTTGTCTTGACAGTGTAGAGGAACCTCTGTGAGTGAGGAGAAAATTTCCGCGTATTCCTCCATGACTTTGTCCATCTGTTGCACCCGTGCAGGGAAGCCCTGTTTCGAGGTTTTGGCCACAATATTCTTCTTTCCCTGTGAGCGAGTTGTAAGGAAAATAAATTTCCTGGTTTGGGAAACAATCTTACTACATTGTTTTTCAATAGTCAAAGAGATGATAGGAGGCGGCACTACCTCTGATATCTTGTACAAGTTATTTCCCAAAGTAATAACAACAGCACGAGACCTAGACTCATACACATCATGTAGCCTCCACAAGTATGGTTGGCCCAATAATACATCAGCTACATCAAGAGGAGCAACATCACACAATACCTCATCCATGAATGGCTTGATATTGTACGGAAGGGGGCACTGCTAGCTGATGCGGAGATCTCTCCCTGGGTGGAGCCGCCCAATGGTATACGGTTGTGGGTGTGCTATGGTCGGTAGGCTGAGCTGCTTCACTACCTCTGCTGAAATGAGGTTCTTTTGGCTTCCGCTATCGACAAGAAATTGCAGCGAAGAACCCTTCACCCACACCTGCGAATGGAAGAGGCGCTCCCCCTGCTATGGATCCTCCCTCTAGATCTTGGTGGTGGCAACAATGGCACTGGGATCTGGATCAATGATTTGCTTCCCTTTGTCATTGCCTTTGTCTGGTTCTAACTCAAGATCAGAAAATGCATCTGATTCGGGTGCCTTTAGTTCGGGCACCAATGACTGTTTGGCCCGACACTCATTTGTGCTGTGAGTGGGGCTATTATGAAATTAACACCAATTCCCTGTGTCCTTCTTTGGATTTGTGGTGTTGTTCTAAGTTGCACTGCTTTGGCCTTGCCCCTTGTTCTTCGGTTTGGGGGCACCTTTCGAATTCGCAGATCCAAAGTCTCGCTTCTTCTACTTAAATTTCTGCTCGATCTTGGCGGCATAGCGATACGCCGTGCCAAGCAATGTAATGTTGAGGAACTCCATTTCCTCCTGAATGTGTTTGTGCAGACAACCACAATACTTGAGCTCCAAATTTCTCTCTGAATCTTTAATACCCAACTTTGTGAGCAGGGTATGGAACAGATTCGTCAGTTCGTGCACATCTTGATCCCTTTATTTCCGTCGCGTGGTCCATTGGATGTATTTGTCCTCATAGCTCCCCACGGGGTAATATCGTTCCTTGATGCCGTCTCGAAATGAATTCCAAGTGGGTGTGGCCGAGAATAGAGAGGGTTCCCCTTCGTCCTCTTTCTCACATTAGGTTTCCCACCAATCTTTGACATGGGGAACGGCTTTGAGGACTGCAAGAATAATATTTTCTCGATCAGAGAAATGATGGACCGAGAAATACCCTTCCAGAAAATTCAGCCATCTATCTACGACGTCTGCATCTATTTGGCCTTCAAATAAAGGAATGTCAAATTTTACCTGTACCTTGAAGAGAGTGGCGCCTCCAGAGTGGCTGTTGGATGCAGATGCGCCATAGGTGCGCAGTCGTTAAAGGATCTGAGCAAAGTTATCCATCATCGCGTTCCTTTGTTTCTCGAGGGCATCCTCGAGCAATATTTTGATAGGATCTCCTGTTCCCTCGTCTTTCTTTTCTTCCGCCATGGGAGGTCGTCGGGGCTTGCGAGGCTGATCTTGCAAGGGTTCAACTAGATCGAGCCCTAACTCCTTATACCCTGACCGTGTTGGGGAAATGCAAAGAAAAACAAAGAAAGAGCAAACCGCTATGATACCACTGATACTAGAAATAACCATAAACATAGAGATGCAGCGGAAATAATGCTTCATTTCATTAATACCAAATAACAGTAATATGCTTACAGACGTAATGGAAATAAAATAGCTAGGGTGCTGGTAGCGAATCTCTGAGAAGAGATGTGGCGGATACAGACCTCTGAACTGTGTTACAATGAGGCTCGAAGGCCTATTTATTATTGAGAAACAATGGAGAACTCTAAACATCCAAAAATCTAACTCTAGGAGATGAAGCGCCAAAACTATGGGCCCCGTTTGGGTAAATTGGTGTTTCAGCTTCCCATGGACGTAACTTCGACATACGATCTCTATTTGACGCATATGATACATCGTTAGAAAGATTTATTCGAGGACTAAAACTATTGACGTGAATATCAATTCCAAAACAAGATAATATTTTCCGCATGAACGATTTCCAAAAAACGTCGTTTAGGGCCTCAAAACATCGCCGGAAGTTCAAGACCCGAAAAAACTGCTAAAAATAGTAAGTTGTGCTACAACTTAAAAACTGAAAAAAACTGATGGTGGGGGTTCAAATGGAATAGGTGGGTGGCCACCAATATCCACCTAGATCATTAAGGCCCCAAAACGACTCCGGGAGTGGAGGACCCGAAAATCTGCTAAAAATAGTAAGTTGTGCTGAATGTGAAAAGCTGCAAGAATTGATGGTGCTGGTCCAAATGGAATAGGTGAGTGGTCACCGATATCCACCTAGATTATGAAAAGAAATGACAGGAAAGGAAACTAATTTAACTTGATGAAAATAAAAGGCAGAAAGGAAACTAGTTCTAAACCACACTTAACTTATCCTACGATCTGTCTACCATGCTACCATGCTTCTAACCATGCAACTATTCATGATCTAACTAAACTTGAAAAAGTGTTACTTGCAGTTTGGAGGAGAAAGGGCTAAAGGTGCTAATGGAGGGCTTGAACACATGGGATAAGGCTTAGAGGTGGAAAGAGGGGTTTGGACTTTATTAGAGCTTATAATATTGTAAAAATGCCTTAGAGCGAAATGATTTGAAAAAGTGCGATGGCAGAGAAGCAGGACTACAGTTCGGGAGCGGGAGAAAAGTGAGATTTGTGAAAAGGGAAAAGGTTGTGATCTACAATATTCCATATCACAATGTCGCAATTAGCACCCAGTAGCGGTAAGTGTTAACAGGCAAAAGATAAAGATTGCAAGATGCAATTTGCGACGGGATAAAGACTGCGAACTTTGATTTGCGATTTGCGGTGTGGCAGAGTATGGAGGGATATCACAATCGGCGTCGAGAGCGGTAAGTCTTAAAATAAAATGGAAAAGGTTGTGAAATGCAATTTGCGACGGGTGACGTGGCGGTAGGACCAATGCCGGAGTGCGATGACAATATCACAATCAGCATCATGAGTGATAATTCTTAAGAAAAAATGGAAAATGTTGCGAAGTGCGATTTGCGAAAAGGCCAAAGGTTGCGATGAGTCGGATGACGTGGCGGTGGGACCAGTGGCGGAGCGCGATATCAATATTGCAATTGGCAGATAGGAGCAGTAAGTCTTAAAAAAAAAAGGAAAAAGATGCAAAGTGTGATTTGCGACGTGTGACATGGCAGTGGAGTAGGAAAGAATATCGCAATCGGGGCTTGGAAGCAGAAAGGATTAACGGAAACTGATAGAAGATGTGAATTGTGATTGCGATAGGGAATTGAAGTAAGTCTGTTAGAAGAAAAGGGATCGTGTTCCAATTTTTTTTGAATAATTTCATTAAAAAGGTAAAGGTGAGGTGAAAAGGGAAAATCGCTGAAATGTTGAAGAACGGCAAAGGAAAGGGAAGGGGTTCTGCCATGGCTGAGATGTGATAATCAGGAAAGTCCAAGGTAAAAGAGCACATGCAAAACGTTAATGGTTTCTATGAATAAAAAACTTGTGGCGGCTGATAGGAAGAGAAAAGGAGGGAAATGGAGCATAATAAAGGTGTTTGGAAGCGTAACACGGAGATGGAAAATGAGGCAGGGAGGTGTCGCTCGAGCTGCTCTGGAGCTTTACCAATACGTCCTGCTATCAACCCTGCTAATTTATGCATGAAATACATATGAAATGCGTGATAAAAACAATGGAAAGAAAGGCTGAAACTAGTACTGAAACTCTACCCTAGACTCAAACAGAAAGCAATTTTTTTTGGCATGTGGGAAGGTCTACCCTGCTCAAACTCTATTGACAGAGATGAGAGGGGAAGACTGCCTCACAGTTTTATAGAGTTTATCAGCTATTCTATAACGCAGATAAGCAGATTAAATCTACAACAACAAACTATAATAGCAATGAAAATATCACAAATAAAACTAGATAAATAATAGAAAGGAAAGAATGACAACAACAGAGAAGTTGAGGCACATGGGTTGGGCCCTAACCCACGAGCCCTTCTCTCTGGAACTATATCAATAAAAATTCATCTGAATACTCATTGCATTAAAAATACAATGTTATTACATCCCGAAGATCTTAAACAACAAAAGCCTGAATAGAATGGAAAATGAATGGCAAGGGATGGAAGGGAATGGACTGCATCGAATGGACCAGAATCCACCGGAATCGACCCTAATTAGCTCCTAATAAACTTTATTTATACTAAAGGGCAGCTACCAATAGCTCCCTAAAAAATAGTGATTGAGTCCACTTTGACTCCAAGTAAACCATAGATTGAGTGCACTCCTCTTTGAGTTGCTTGGCTGCCTCTAGAATTTGAATTGCTAGAGAGAATCTTTGGGATCCTTTGGTTGCCTTTGAGGGTTAAGGAGGGTGGAGAATCCTCCTATAATTTCTCCAAGATTTATCAATAATTTCCTGATTTTGTGCTCATTTATTATTCAATCTCGATCTTCCAGTGGTAGGGAGAAAGTCCCTAAATTATCTCCTTCTCCAAATCTGCATAATCTGCCCAATATTCTCACAATATTCTACAAAATTAACCAATATTATGCACAAATATGCAATTACCTTTAAACCTTCCTAAGAAAATATTAAAGCATAAGAAAACATTATTAAGTGTAGAAGGAGAGATTTAATATATCTTTTCATGTCCATAAGGAAGGTAGGGCCTAAGAAAGGTTAGCTGGGCCTTAATTTATGTCTAATTTAGAGGCCCATCAGCAGGTGTGCCCCCCCTGACCTCCTTTGCCAATTTTTCAAGCACCTCTATTCGATCAAGAAGTAAACTTTATAATCTTATGTTAGATGTTAAATTGCTTTTTAGATAAGTGCGTAGACCTTTCATGAATATAAAACAAGATCAAACCTAGACATGTCCTCACACTGTATATTTTTAAATATGGAAATATTAAGATTATTTTCTTGAAGAAGAAAAAAAATGCAATACTTGCATCTCTTCTTTTTTTCACAATTATATGTATGTGGTAAAGAAAACCAAATACATAAAATTTATTCCTAAACTTCGCTTAAAAAAATTGGTGTTTATATTATACTATTAAAACTAAAATAATTTTGAAATAAACATTCCTATTTATATCATATTACTAGCATTTGCACATTAGAGTGCAAAGAAACACCAACGACAAAGGACAACAGGGTTAATTATTTGGGGGGCATGCTTAAACTGACTTGCGCGTTAGGGTAATTTATTGACGGATGCCACCTGGAAGAGATCTTCGTCGTACAAGCCGACGAATCTATACAATGTTATCACATATAACCCCATAATAAAAATGCCTTCTGCGTAATTAACATTAAAGTAATTCAAATTATGTGTATATGTTCTTCTTTATTCCAAATCACTAATTTATAAAATATGATTCCTACATGGAGGACATGAAATGAAAATCACTTTAATGATATACAAATCATCTTAAATAAATATATACAATGACTTTATCTAGATTGATTTTGACTTTAATACTTTTAAATATAGAAAAACATTAAAAAACTTATTTTATTTGTACTTTATTCCAGATCTTTAATTTATAAAATATAATAGTTAAAATATGATTCCTACATGGAGGATATGAAATGAAAATAATTTTAATAATATTTGCATTCTTGCTCTCTTCGTCTTCCAACTCAAAAAGTTGGACTTCTCAGCACTTTAGCCATGAGAGCACTTAGGGTTTCAGATGATGAACACTTTGAAGAAGAGAAGGCCCATCTCCTTAAGGTCTTTGAGAGGAATGGCTATAGTAAAAGTCAAGGTTTGAGGGCTTTCATGAATGCTAGCAGAGGTCTGAAGCTAAAAATAGATAAAGATGATTTAGTTGGTAGAGTTCATTTGTCATTTATACAAGGTACTACTGACAAGATCGCTCGGATTCTAAGGAAGCATAAGATAACTTCCTCTTTTAAACCATTGAACACCATTCGTGGTTTCCTAAGATTTGTTAAAGACCCGTTGGACACCAAAAGCGTGAAAGGTGTTTATTTGATCACATGCTCCTATGGGATCCCCTACATTGGAGAAACACATCGATCTATTAATAAAAGGATTCAAGAGCATATTGTTGATATCAGACATGGTAGAACAAGGTCCTAAGCTCTAGCTGACAACGCAGAGAAGACTAAGCACCACATTTGTATGGAAGAATCCAAAGTTATTACTAGGGTTGAGCATTTCCATCACCGTAAATTTAGGGAAGCAGTTGAGATCAAGAAAAGGCCTCGTACATTGAATAGGGATGATGGGTGGAAAAGTAGCAGTTGTTGGATCCCATCTCTTTGATCTCAATAGAATTCTGTTTTCCTTTCCCTCGTGTTATCCTCTTTTTTCCTTTTCATTGGGTTTATGCTTGATATTTTTATATATATACTTATTTATCATTAGAGTCATTTAGTAGGTTTGATACTTTTTTAGGTTCCTTCATTTTTAGTTAATTGATAATTATATATTGTAAATAATATTTTTGACTGATAATTTTACAGTTAACTCTATTCTAATAGACTAATTTTGACCAAGTTTTAGTCTATAATTGGTATTTACTTTTATTTTTATTTAGTATTATTTTGTTTAATTATACCTCCATTTATTTATATTTTAGTTATTTTTATTTTGAGAGTTTATTTATTTTATAATAATTATTGACTTAGTCTTTATTTATTATTTTATTATCATATATTATTTTTATGATTATGTTTAATTTTGTTTTCTTTTATTTATTTTTTGGTTGTTTTATTCTGACCTTAGGTGGTGTTTGTGGTTTTCAATATACTTTTTTCTATTTTTATGGATTTTATTTTATAAAATATGTAATATTTATTTTTAATATTTCTTTAGCATCTATTTTTTCATTCATTATAGGTTTAGACCTTTGCATTTCTTTGCACTATATATATGGATAGTCTGATCAACCCAATCTTCTTTCTCCTGATGATGAACTACATTCAATAGTTCAAGACACGTAGGCTCTATAATTTCCTATGTGATTTCCCTCAAGATTTATTATAATATTCCAAGTCTTTAATTTATAAAATATGATTCCTAAGTGGAGGACATGAAATGAAAATCATTTTTTTTAACCGAAACGGGTAAGGATTTTTATTTAATAGAGAAATCAAGTTGGGTCGGGGCCAGAACAACCATCAATACAAGACTACAAAAATTGTTCATGTTACAAGCTGGACTGCCATTCACGGAATGTAAATTTGTGAAGGCTTTCCGTCGTTTATACTGAGACCTCCTTGTGGGAGAAGGCAGCCTTTGTTGGCGTAGTTGTCAGCTTCTTTGTCTGAATCTCTAAGAATGTGAAACCATTTAAAAGAAGTGAAATCGAGAATAATGTATCTCAACCTATGTAAGATCTTATTTAGGACAACATCATTAAATTGATCTTTCAAATGTCTATTTTTTATCAAAATTTCAGAGTCTCTGAATGCTTGCAGCTCTCTGAATAATTTTTCTCTAGCGATTTGACATGCTTTTAACAGACCCATAATTTCTGCTTGGTTGTTTGTTCGTTGTCCTAAACCCCAGCTGAAGGTTTCTCTTATAGAGCCATCCAGACAAAAAATGAGGCCTCCAGCACCTACTATCCTGGGGTTTCCTTTGGAGGCACCATCAAAGAAAACCATTGTTGTACCATGCTTCCTCCACTGCTTTGAAAATTTTCATCCATGTCCCTTAACCTCCACTCAGGATTGAGAGGGGGTTTGGCAGCGCTTTGTATCCTGTGCCGGAAGACAAAGGTCCCAAACCATTTCTTTTCCTCAAGGAGTAGAGTGTTTTCATATTTGAGGGGTTGATTGCTCAGGGTTCCAAAGATGACAGCTTTGGCTTTAGCAACTACAGTGGAGGAGGACCAAGAAATATTGTTGAAGATTTGTTTATTCCTGGCGAGTCATATTTTCCAACATACAAACTTAGGGATGGTGATCCAAACCCGGGCCCAAAGGATCTTGTTGGAGATGGCCAGCGGGTATCATTCCTTCCATGAGGAGAAGAGGTCCACTACTGAGATTTGGGAAGGGGCGACAGTGTTGAGACCATGAAGGGTGAGGATCCATACTTCATTGGTGAAAGGGCAACCAACGAAGAGATGGTTTGAGGTTTCAAGAGCTTGTCTGCAAAGGGAACATCTTTGCGGACCAACGATACTTATTTTCAAGATATTTTCACCTATTAATATTTTTTGTGCATTAGCGTCCAAAAAAAAAAGGTTTATTTTGGGAAGGCCCATTGGATCCCATACCTGTAACCAAAAACTGGCAGGAAGAGGCATTTCACGCTGAGGTTGCAGAAGTGTATAGCCCTTGCCAGCAGAGTAAGAGCCAGAGGGTCCCCAGCCCCAAGAATCTTCTGCTAGCTTATGCACCGGGGCAACGTCTCTAAGCTCTATTTTAAGAGTTTCCAACTATTGTAACAAATGCTCCGAGATATTGGTAAAGCTCCAAGATATCCATCTGCCAGTATCTTCCCATTATGAGATGTCGTGGATTGTTTTTATTCCCCTCTCATTCAGCCATTCTCGGATCTTAGCAAGACCTGCATAATTTTCAAGAGGCACATGGCCCATAATGTTATCTGTCCACAGCTTCACTTTTTTCTCATTGCCAAGGATTCAATACAGATACGACTGAAAAAATGTAATGCCTTTTTTTCACAAGCTCCAAATCTGTGTGCTCTTCTTATTTCTTTCCTCCTGTAGTTGTCTTAACGCTACCCCTTGAATGTATTTTTTTTTATGAGGACACAACTTGCTGGATGTTTGGGGTCGAAGCAAAGTTTCCAGAGGATCTTGCAGCCTAGGGAGATGCTATCTTGATTTGGATCCCATATCTGGAGACCACCATCATGTAAAGGGTGTTTCACAGTCTCCCATTGGATCAAGTGGAACTTGTGTTGGTTCCCTTTACCTTCGTGCCAAAGAAAATCGCGCAACAGCTTGCCGATCTACCCAGTAATTGATTTAGGTGCCATTAGAAATGATGCTTGATAAATCGAGAGGGCAGAAAGCACCGATTTAATCAAAGTAAGTTTGCCTCCATGCATGAGCCACTGACCTCCCCATGATTCAATTTTAGATTTGATTTTGTTTATCACACCTTCCCATAATGAACTTTTTTGATGCCCAGCGTTAATGGCAGACCAAGTTAGTTTATTTTATCCCATCTCACATAAATAGTGAACCCCAATATGCATGCTACTCTCTCGATGTCATTCTCATCAGCATTCTAGCTGTAGACAACACTTTCTCTATCATTTATCAGAGCTCTGGATACGCGGCAATAACCTTCGAGGGTGGCTTTGAATGCAGAGGAAATTCTGCAGGAGACACCACCCAACATCAGGGAATCATCTGCAAAGAGGGCGTGATTGATTGGCTCCAGCACATTCATAATTCGAAGACTAGGAGCAGACCCTACAGCCTTGTCCATCTCCAGATTTCTACTGAGCATGTCCGCCAAGAGAATGTACAGGAAAGGGGAAAGATGACATCCTTGCCTCAATCCCCTCGTAGCTTGGAAATAGTTGGTTGGCCTACTATTGACAAGTGGAGCTATCCAGGGCTTGTTGGTGCAGGATTTGATCAAATTAACAAATTATTGTGAAAATCAAAAGGAGAGGAGGACCCCGTAGAGAAAGGACAATTTTACCCTGTCAAAGGCATTGGCCATATCCAGCTTGACCAACATACCTTTCTCCTTCCATAGCTTGCTGGAGTGCATGGTTTCCTGAACTTGAATGACATTATCCAATATATGTCTTCCTTTGACAAACCCTCCTTGCGAAATGGAGATGAGGCTTCCGAGGAGCGACTTAATTCTATTGGCAAGGAGTTTTGAAATGATCTTGTATGAGGCATTGTAGAGAGAGATGGGCTTGAACCTTTCGAAGGTGCCAGGATTTTATTCTTTCGGGATTAATGCAAGGAAGGTTGAATTGGTGCTGCCCCCCATATTTGCTTTTTGCAGGAATCCTTTAATCATTCTGACCAAGTCGACTTTGATGATGTCCCAGCAAATCCTGTAGAAATGGATTGAAAATCCATCAAGTCTGGGGGCTTTATCAGGTTCCATGGACCAAATGACATTGTTGATATCTTCCTCTGTGATTTTCTTAGTGGGTGCTATGTTGTCATCTTTGGTTACCAATGAAGGAATGTTGTTGAGAAATTTTGTGATGTTCTCATTGCTGCCATCGTTTCTTTTGTTGTATAGATTTTGGAAATGAGTGGCTGCAACATATTTGATTTTGTCTATACCTTTGCAGATCACCCCTTCAGAGGTAGTGATTTCCGAGATATGGTTGCGGGAGAGACGGGCTCTGAATTGTCGGTGGAAATAAGAGGTGTTCCTATCTTTGGATTTCAACCAAAGACTACGAGTCTTAATTCTCCAATAGTCCTCTTTATTATGAAAGGAATGATAGGAGGTGCATTGGGAAATTTTTTTCTTTGGCCAGTTCAACTGTTGTGATGTCTTTGAAGTCCATTTCCATCTGGTAATCTTCCAGCTGTTGCACTGCTTCCTTTCTGATGCAGGGGCATTAGGCACAATACCATACTTTGTATCCAATTAGACATAGGGGGGTCTTGTGTTTTTATATTTTCATGAAAATATTAGTGATTTTGAATAAAATGGTGAGGAATTGTGAATGTTCTCTAACCTCTAGAGAACATGAGGGAAGTTGAGTAAGTAGGGAAGTGAAGAGTCAATTTCAGTTGTTTTAGGAAATAAGTCTAATTTTAGGACCTTGGGAAATCCAAGAGTCTTTGGGGAGCTATCATCAGAGAAACTGAATTGATTCTTGATCTATTTGTATAAATGTAAGCCAAAGGGCATTAAAGAGGTAGGTATGGAGGATAGCTACTCAGAGCTATGGAACTGTGCAGAGTGGAAGGCCATAGAATAGAAGATCAGGCCAAAGCAGAAATTCTGTAAGTAGTGTCATTTAATTGAAAGAATTAGTTTGGAACTATAAGTGCATCACTTGATTGAATTCTGTCGAAGAAAATCCTGTGTCAAGGGTTTATATGTGGAATGCATGTGTAATGTATGCTATTTATTGAGGGGAACTCTGTAATTGGATTTTAAAGTGTAATTATGCCCATGACTGGATAAAGTGGTGTTAGTTCGGTGAATAAGAGGTTACCTATGGATAGGATGCGTTCTAGATGAATTAACTTAACTCTGCGTATGGAATAATCTGTGTTTTGTATGAGAATGAGTGAATCAGTCTGGTGTTAAGGGAAATGGTTCTTGAATGTAGTGTTAGTCGATTTAATTTCCATATGAGAACACTTTGGATCCCCATGACTACTGTATGAATAAGGCTCTGTGGTAGGAATTTAGATGGCGCTCTATTTAATGGAAGGGATTAATTTTGTATGAGGAATCTCTAAGTTCCTGTGGTAAAGACGGAGCTTTGTGTTATTAATTGATCAAAATTTGTACATAATGACTGCTTGAACTAACTGTGAAAGGATGTGTTAGTTATCCCGGTGGTGATCAGGAAGCCGTTGGGTAAAAAGGGGCTTGACTCTGTAACAGACTTTGGAGATGAGGCTCTGGAATTGAAGAAAGAATCAATGTTGCATATGTAGACATCGTGGTGAACTGAACACATCATGGTCAAGGTTAAAATGGGAGTGATACATCTCAGAGGTATACTTTGATACCTAGATCGGTCATGGAAGGACCGAGGTTGCGAAAGGAGAGTCCAAATAGCATTATGAATTACCGCGATGGGTCGTTGTATGGTTAACAATCTGTGGAACCGTGTTAACTCTTTGAATAGTTGGAGACACGAGCATAGGCAGTAACGACGATTTTGAAAGTTAAAACAAGTGGTATCGCGCAGGTCCGAAAGTGGTAAGCAGTTTCGAAAAAAAACAACGCGATATAACTCATCAAGTGACATGTTGAAAAAGGTGGGTTTTAAAAACCACCTATGTCGCGTTTTTCCTGAGCAATAAAGTTCGATTACAAAAACAACACGATATTCATTTTGTTCGTTGGATCATTGATGGCTGGGGTGACAATCTGCCCTCCGTTGGATGGAGTGGTACGTTAGCGCTGGGCCCATTTGGTCTTTCGCGTTAACATTGGTTACTAGCCATTGTTAAATCAATGTGAATTGGTCTATATATATATATATAAGGTGGGCCCCAAAGGGTTATGGGAATAGACATTAGCGCTGCGTTAATTATGAAGTTAAGACTTGGTCGCGATGTTTTACATTTGGCAGGGACTATAATATATGTTGAGATACTGAAATGCATGTTGATATATTGTAGTTGTTAGCGAAGGGTGCGAGTATAAGACCTGCATTCGTATCGAAGTTATGGGGTCGGGTGTATTGTGTTAAGAGCGGAGTTAACCCAAAGCCTAAGGGTTATTAATATTGCTTAATAGATGCCTTGGGGAATGTATATAGGTGTTGATGCATATATTATGGTTGGTATGAGGCGGTGAAACCATATGTATGTAAGGAAGCTTATATTTGGGTTCATGTGAATTTCATATGGTGTTATTGTGTGGTTTCATAACCATAGGTGTAATAAGAGATGAACTTTCACAGATTGTTATTGTGTGACCAGATTTAAATTTATTTGGGCACAACCTTCGAGTGTGTTGTTGTTTTATGCATAGATATTGAAGAATGTGGGATAAGAGAGGTAGTCGGGCATCACTTTCTCTGACTGTTAGGGGTGTTTGTGGGATTTTTGCTCCATTCCTTGAGAGATTTCTTTGTGGCCTTTAACCTTTGTTCCCACACATAACTGGGAGAGCCAATAACAGTGGTGGACCAAGCCATTCAGACTGTATCAGGGAATCCATCTTTACCACTCCAAAGTGGGCTAAATCTGAATGGAATTGGGCCCAGATTTTCTTCCTCTTCCAGCAAAAGAAGTATGGGCTTATGATCCGAAGTGAACTTCGGAAGAATTTTTGAGGAGATGAGCCTCCTTTCCACCAGCATTGTGCTTTGGACAAGAAATCTGTCCAATCTGGCCGAGATGTGATCTTCCCCTGTCCTGTTATTGGTCCTAGTGTATAATCCTTTCTTTGGCTTGAAATCCATTAGATCCCATTGGAGGACTATGTCTTCGACCACTTGAATCATTTGATCCTTGCTACTGCTGCCCTCCTCTTTTTTCTTTTAAATTCATTACTATGTTAAGATCTCCAACAATGATGATATTATTTGGAGAGTGGAGTTCTAGAAAGGCATTTAAAGATTGCCAACATTCTTTCTTCTCTGCATAAATTACCCGAACATATAAATTGAAAAGTGCGAAGGTTAACTTAATTTCTATATGCCTCAGCTCAGTGTAAATCCAGTGCTGAGTCTCGGAGGAGTTGACAAGCTTAAATTGGTCCTCCTTCCACAAGGTGGCAATTCCTCCTTAGGAGCCCCTTGAACTTACTGCTTTTCCTGCATTCTTTTTCCATTTCTTTTTACTGATCTCCAGAAGGGTTTCCCCTTCAATTTTGTCTCTTGGAGCAAGAGGATATATGTTGGTTCCACTTTCATGAGATCCTTGATAGCTTCTGCTTTTGACGGATTCCCCAAACCTCTGCAATTCCAAGAGACGATACACATTACTTACTATTGGGGGTGGTTGGAGCTCCTCCCTTTGGAGGCCTTGCTCTGGTGCTCCTTCCGATGGACATCTCAATTGTGGGTTGGATTCCTTGTGTTTTTTGTCTTTCTGCCTCTCCCTCCCCTACTTCTTTGCGGGACTTTCTGCCGACTCTTTTTGCAGGCCTTTCAAGGATCTTGTCCTTCAAGGAGTTGGGCGAGTCTAATATCTTCTTTCTGGCTATGTCTACATATGTGGAAGAAGGGGAGATTTCAGGGGTTACTTCTGGTTTCCCATCTTCCTCGCTGCCTTTTCCAGTGGGGGAAAGCTTCGTCTGATTGTTGTTGTCATTATTTATTTATGCTACTTTATTGGTCTTTGTATTTAAAGTTCCTGCTATCTATGAGGGGATGGAGCTCCCAGCCCCTTGATCTTTCCCAGCTGGCGGGGATTTGTTCTCTTTTGCTAACCCTTTTTCTCGAGGTTTTGTTGGCCCTGATTTCCGCACTATGGTACATTGATTTGCTTTCGCACTTTCACTTTCTTCGGTGATCCTTTTTTTGTAGTGCTTGCGAAATGGCCATAGCCATGATAGTGCTGACATTTGAATGGTAGTTTTTCATGGTCTAGTTCCTGAATGTGAGTCCAATCTATGCCTGTTAGTTTTATTGCTTCTGGCAGCCCTACTTCCAGATCCACCTCAACACATATGCGAGCACAGGAATATTGATCTTTTCTCATTGCTTGATTTATGTACCTTCCTAGCGAATTGCCGATAGTTTGCAGGGATTTTTGGTTCCAACAGTGTAGAGGAAGGTGGGGAAGATGAACCCACACTGGGATAGCAGAGGGCATGTCTTGTGCACGATCGAAATCGAAATTCCATTTGTTCAGGTATAGCCCTTGAGGCCCCATGAAGTATGGCCCATTTTTTAAAATGAGACTTTTATCTTCTGCATTCGCAAAAACAAAAACGAAGAATCCTTTCCCTACAAAATGGATTTTAATCCCTTCAGAGATAAGGGGAGACCAGTTCCTCTGAACCCAATTCTCCACGGCTTTGCGAGAGGGCCAAAGGCCGGTAAACTAACCTATAAGCCCTCTTTCAGCTAGATTTAGAGTAGATCTACAGGATTCTTCAATAGGCAGCGCCACTAAAGGGATGCAGTCGAGCTTTTTCACAAACTTCTGTTGAGATTCGAATAGAGGCCTCTTGTTCCCTCCTACAACGAGTTTTCGAAATGAAATGACTTCAGGCTGGGGAGCGGGGGGGTTTTCAGCACCCCCACCAGCTTCCATGGCGGCAGGGGCCGCAGTGTAAGAGGATGCACAGTCAGTTGGCAGCGCAGGAGCTAGGTCACGCTGCGTTCTTATTAATAATATTGCACGAAATGAAAATCATTTTATAGATATATAAATCATCTTAAATAAATATATAAGATTATTTTATTTAGATTTATTTTGAATTTATTAACATATTTTTTTTTAATATTATAATACTTTTGAATTAAAATTTTGAAAACTAAAATGTATTCTGAAAGAGAAGTATTTTATAGTTTGGTATATAGTACATGTATAAGCATTAAATGTTAGATGTTGAATGCAAATATTTTTTAAATTCATTTTTTCTATATTATAATTTGTTTTTATTAATAAAATTATCAATAATTTCTTAGATAAAAGAAAATCATAATATACATATCACTTTAAAATATATAGTATATAAATAGTAGCTATAAATTATTAACCTCTATTCAACCATATTTAAATTTAATTAATAAGCACATACAAATTTACTAAACAATATAACAATATTTTTAACCATGAATAATCACCTCATTTTAGTATTGATATTATCAACTTCTAATTAGACTTTCTTGCAATACCATGGATTGTCAATACCACATACCCGAAAACCATAACTCATTTAAAAAAACAAAATTATAAATAATCTATTTTAATTTAATTTTCTAACATTTTTTAAATTAAAACTTAATACTTACAATAAACATACCATATATAAAGATTCTTAATGATGAATATTCACCCCATTTTACCATGGATACTATTAACTTGTAAATAGGCTTTGTTACAATATCACGAGTCAATACGGGCTTATCAATACACTTGCCCAAAAACCATAACTCATGTCAAAATCAAAACATTTTATCAATATTTTATTTTAATTTTATTCTATAATATTTTTGAAATTAAATCTAAAAGCCAAAAACTAGGAGAGAAGTTGTAGTGGGGTATTTGTTTGTAAACATTTACATGTGGGTTTAATTAAATAATAATAAAATGTTAAAAGTAATTGCCCTAGAGAGATGCTCTCGAGCCCTATGTAGAGATGTTGTAATGTTCTATAAATATTTTGACTTAGTCAAAATAAAATTAAAATTAAAACTAAATAAAAAAGCAAAATTAGAAAATTAATAATAATAATAATTATCAATAAAACATTTTAACTTGGTGAAATTGCATAAAACTAAAACCTAAAAATAAAATAAACTAGCAATTGCACCAAATGCCCTAAGGCATAAATTTGAGAAGAATCATGACATATATATCATTGAGGATAAAAATTAGTAAACAAAATGCCACTGAAAATTAGAAGATAAAGAAAAACCACATACATTATGCCAATTTGACATATTCTATAAACTTTCCAACATAGATTGTCTCTTGATCTTCAAAGATGGTCTTTCAAGTTCAAATAGCAAATATTTGATAGATCTTTCAAGTTCAAATAGCAAATATTTGATAGATCTTTCAAGTTTCAATAGCAAATATTTGATAGATTTTGGAAAAATACAGGTAGTAGATGACATCAAACAAGTTAAATAAAATAATCTTAATTCATGAACAATATGATGACTATCTTTCCAAATCTAAATTTGTATCACAACCTCACAAATTTCAAACATCATCACGTATTAGATGAAAATGAACCACACATCAACTCCCAAATATTCATAACTTTTGGTGTAAAATCTATGACTTTGATGAGAAACTCTAGTGCATTGCATTTGATGACGTTCAATATCTCCAATGTTTCCTCTGAGAACATCATCGCGAAAATTGTAAAGAAACATTTTGAATTACAAAATAACCTAGAATTTTTATTTTAACATAGGATTTATTTTATTTTATTTATTTTAATGTTGGATAACATCTTATTCGATGATCACCTTTCATTGATTTTGAATTTGTGACAAAATTACCATTTTTTACTACAAATTTGCTTCTTTTTGACAAATATTTCTCCATTTTCCGAAAATTTTGTAAATTCTTTTATGTTGATGGTAAGTACTCTCATCTATGTAACATTCACAACCCTTCGATTTAAACATCACTTTCTTTTATGTTGATGGGGAATACTCTCATCTATGTAACATTCACAACACTTCGAATTTAAACATCACTTTCATCCAATTGCACGAAAACCTTACTAATGTGATTGGTACATGTTTGAGTAAGTCACTGGAAATGTGTGATTCACATGAACTTGGAAACATTTAAGCTCCTATTTTTGGTTTACCAATACATATAACAAGCATCCATTGCTTCTGATCTTGTTCATAAACATGCAATCCATTGTTCGAAGCTCCTGTATTCTTTCAATGAATTTCTCGAGGCGGAGGAATGAAACAAGGAAGGACTTAAATCGCCTCGGGTATTGGATTAGAGAATAAATTTTTCCAATTTAATGCATGCCTTGTGGATACTTTACCTAGGAATTTTATCATGACCAATACTTCCATTTGGTCTGTTGGATGTAAACCAATAAAAACTGACTACAACTACTTGAAATTTATTCAAAACGCACCCTTGTAGGAAATTTTGATCCAGGTCATCACTCCATGGAGTAGAAAAATATTTACTGGCATTCTTATCTAATCCAATGATGCAACTTAGTGGTAAAATTGAATTTCCCATTATGTGAAATGGGCTTGTAACACTAATAGTGAGTTTTTTCCAATGTTGTTTTCTCTGCATCTTCTCTCGCCAAAATCTCCCATAATCTACTCTCACAGTGAGTGTAAGTAGCTACTTATAGTAATGTAAGACATGTTGTGAGTTCCTCCTAGGAATGCAAGAAACCATTTATGAGATTCATTGAATCCAACTCTCGTTGATTTTGCTTCAAAAAGTGTAGTTCTTGAAGTGTTGAAGTCAAATAATAACCATAAGCAACCTCTTCCTTTCATAGTTATTTCTGAGTATGCAACATAAAGTGGAAGCAATTTTCAAAGTTGTATGTGCACTTGGTATGCCTAGAGTCTGAATTAAGTATAGGCTTGGTTTAGAGAATTAGTAGCTTTATTTTGTTATTTTAGGGACAACCGTAGAACTCTTGTTTTTTGTATTTCTAAATTAATTCAAGACTTCTGAGTAGTGAATAATTTCCCTATGGAAATGCATGTTAATGGCCAAAAGTGGGAAGAATGAATTTTGAGAAATTGAGTTCATAGTGATATGCTTTATTCGTTTATGAGTGCCCATATTTTTCTTAGAAGCTAGTGGTTTGATAATGTATTTTAGAATTTCAATGCAATAAGCTTCTACTGGAATAATAAATTGTGTATTTTCAACTTAGGATAGGATCTAGTAGACAAACAAAGTTGCCTTTGAAATTCTGTTTTTCTGTTGATTTTTGTGTTTTTTTTATTCCTGTGCAGTATTGATCATTCATTTGGAATATAAGAGAGTTTATTTTATAAAATAGCATTACCAAACATAGGGTGGGACAAAACAACCATCTCACTTATTACCTTTGAAGATATATATATATATATATATATATATATATATATATATATATATATATATATATATATATATATATATATATATATATATATATATATATATATTAAGGAGATTTGTCTAATAGGAAGTAAATTGAGAGCAACTCAATATCACAAACGTGGATGCAAACAAAAAAAATGATGCTTGGAATTTCAAGAGGAACTTGAACTCTTAAAAATTATGTCAAAGATGACTTTTATGGACAGACTAAAAGAGAACAAGAAGATGACTAATAAAATGGGCAGGTGTAGGCTTCTTCTTTCCCTGCAAAAGTCTCTTTTCTCCATTATCATCCAAGCACTCGATGCCTTGTCATAATAGTCTACTTTGGGCTTCTGAAGATACAACCAATCCATACCCAAAGGCATGCTATACGATCCCAATGGTTGTACATTCAAATGTGTTGTTGTAGGCATACCATTTAACTCAAATGCACAAGCTCTTACCCAATGGTGAACTCTCTTCTTCGTATATATATATATATATATATATATATATATATATATATATATATATATACCAAGGAGATTGTCTAATAGAGGAGTAAATTGAGAGCAACTCAATATCGCAAACGTGGATGCAAACAAAAAGTGATTACTTGGAATTTGAGAGGGAGGAACTTGAACTCTTAAAAATTATGTCCAAAAGATGACTTTTATGGAATGAGACTAAAAGAGAACAAAGATGACTAATAAAATGATAGATGTAGGCTTCTTCTTTCCTTGCAGAGTTCTCTTTTCTCCATTATCACCCAAGCACTCAATGGCCTTGTCATAATAGTCTACTTTGGTCTTATGAAGGTACAACCAATCGATACCCAAAATCATGTTATACAATACCAATGGCAGTACATTCAAATGTGTTGTTGTAGGCATACCATTTAACTCAATTTCACAAGCTCTTACCCAATGGTGAACTCTCTTCTTCATACCTGTAGCCAACTGCACCAACCAAGATTCTTCATGCACTTCTTTTCTCAAGCCACACTTATCCACGAGGTATGGATTAACATAACTATTATTAGATCTAGGATCAATCAAAATATAAATAAATTTATCACAAAGCTTCTTTAGTCCATCTCAATGATAGATGCTTGGTGATACACTTGCATGTTGTACAAAATTGCATAAATATGAGGAATGCTATGACCAACATCCCCAACTGCATGCACCTCTTGAGAATTATATATCTGGGGTCTACCACCCTAATACTATGGACAATCCCTCTTGCGATGATCCTTTCCACATATCCAACACTACAACGGTGCTCTACCATCACCTCTAGTCTGCTGCTCTCCCGCTGTGATCCATGTCCCTTCTCAATTGTATTGAACTTCTTCTAAAGAACCACATTTTATTTCTCAAATGAATCTTGAGGTCTTTCCCACTTTGGTGGTCATCTTCCTTTAGCTTTCTCATTTCCTTTCAAGTCGCACTTAGGCTCAACTTTGCATTTTGACTGCTCATAACAATGCTTAAAATTTTGAATGAATTCTTCTAGCGATCTAGGCTCATCGAACTCAATTCGGTCTTTGTATGCTACTATAATTCCACTGATGAATCTCTGAACCTTGGCCTTCTCCTCCTTGAGGTAAGGCACATACCTAAACAACTCGATTTACCTGCTATTATACTCATCATCTATCATGGAACGCATCTGCAACTCATAAAACTCCTCAGCTCTGGCACAATAGTACCTCTTTGAAGGGCACTTCTTCTTGAAGAGTCTCTCAAACTCGTCCCAAGTAAAATCATCTTTTCGAATACCTTTAACATTCTTCACATCCTCCCACCAGATATCTACTTTCCCTTTAAGACTGAAAGTGGCTATCTTGGCTTTCATGTTCTCTATATAACTATGCAATCTAATAATTTCTTCAACCCAAGCAACCATGCCTCCGCATCTTCTGAATTATTAATTTCTCCATCTAATGTAGGTAGCTTGACTTTCTTGAACTCCTCAGTAAAGTACTCACCCCTCCTATAAGAATGATTATGGTGACGACTATGATGATGTCTCCTGGAAGAGAAACTAGAATGATGCCCATACGTACCAGTCCTCCTGTCAGGTGTGTCCAATGATCTGTCACCTCTAACTGTGTCCCTAATTATATCCAACCCGTGTCCATACCAAGACTTGCTACCACAAGATCCATTAGTCTTTTATTCCTACTCTTGATTGATCCTCATCTGTCCCTATTTATGAAACTCTAACAAGCTCTGAAGAATCGGTGCATTAACCTCTATCTGCTTTTCCTGAGCCCTTGCATATCTTTCCTGAGCCTCGACCAACCTGTCATTATCTACCTTACAACTTCAACTATCTGCCCTTAAGCTCCTCAATGTATATTCTACACCAAGAGAGTTCTCATCTCCTTGCTGCTCAACTGATTTGTATGGGGAGTCACGGGAATTATAGTCTACCATTTTGCTCATCATCTTTGATTCTCTTCCTCCTGCAAGTATATCATGTCAGAAAAACAAATAGATACCAAAATAAATTCCATACCTTATTGTTGTTAAGGGTAGGCTTATCTCATCTGCAAGATCAGTCCACATTATCATGCACATGTATAATCATAAACATATCCATATAACACATATCAATATACTCCATCATGCATGACCATACCAACGGTATACCCTGACTCCATGCATGACAACCATGACCTTGAAAATATCAGACTTTTCCCAAAGAGAGCGCAACCACACTCTGATATCATATATGACCCAAAGAAAGTGAAATCACGCTCTAATGCCACATGTAATGCACCTCCCCTAACATCTACCCACTTTCATCGGCTTACCTAGAGTAAACATGAGATGAGGGTTCGCTTTGACAAGACTCACCCTCCTAGGTGACCTTAAGAAGATGGAGTCAAAAAACGAACCTTACTGACTTCCCTCAAGTGCCACAGGACCATCCAGGAGTATCCCAACCCCTCCATGTGTCCATCCCCTAAGCCAAATTGAATTTTCCTGAGCTTGAGCCCCAACCGCTCCCTTACCAAGGCCTCCATGCGACTGGAAACTCCTAGTCACTCCCATATTCCTGCATCAGTGCACCTGTGGCCTTTTTCTGTCAGTGTTGTGCCAGAAACTATAAATTTTAAGGCTCGATTCCAAGGTTGGGGCTAGGCTTCTGCCCATAAAGCCATGTATCTTCTAGGATTCATAAATTACACAAGGACAACGTTTGTAAACCGAAAACTGACACCCGTACTAGGCTTGACCATCCCTAATCAGGACTGACATTCTATCAAACACTTGGCAACAATGTAACCTACAGGTCATGAATACAAGACTGAGCATAAGGGACTGGAAATTCATAAGAGACTTAACAAGAAGGATCACCACCCTCTCTCTTTAGATGTCTTAACATCAATTAGGTCTTGCATTCATTATTATTTCAATTACAAAAAAAACATGAAATGAACCATGACTAGAACCAGTCACATAACCATGCTTATAACCAACATATAACCATAAGATAACAACCATTAAATCCACATAATAACAAGTACAAAAGAAATAGAACTTAGCTTTCATTAAACATAGGCAATATCCAACTAGGTTTGGCGCTTCCACGTACCACTTGACCATAGACGTGCCATAGACATGGCTAAACCAAATCTTTCTTTCAGCCAATCACCCCTGTGCCATATTCCAAACATAAATGTGGGATCTCATGGATAAACCAATCCAAAAAAAACCAAGGGAATCCAGAGGTTAAACCACATCCACCCTCACCATACCATGATCTCACCTAAACCGGCACCGATATCAAAAAACCGAACCGATCTTGGAATGCCTTCGAATCTCATCACTATCCTTGAGGAATTTTTCGTCAACTTGTCTCTAGAATTTACCGCAATCCACCCTAGATCACTAGGCCCTTACCGAGACTCCACCCTCAGGATTTACCGTGTATCCTGCCAAAACCGGTTAAGGGATTCCTAGGCCTTTGGGAATGTTTGTGAGATCACCTCCACCCCATATTTTGAAACCATCCGGCAATTCCCAACCTCACTACTGAGAAAAATCCCATCACACCATGACTATCCAAAAAAGGGCAAAGTGAGGCTGAAAACCATTGTTAAAACCTGACAAAACCATGCCATTGACAGCAAAAGAACCAAATACCAACATGCACACACCATGCATGTCAAAACCAGTTAGGAAATCATACATGTAATTTGTTACGTGCAAGTATTCTTGTTGAAGTTGCTTGATCCTACTCTTCCTTGCTTGATCTTTGCTTTTCTTTCCTTTCCTTGTCCTTGTCCTTCTTTTGCTTGCTTGATCTCCTTCTCCTCTTGGTGCTCTTCTCCTCTCTCAGTGTAATTCTAAAAATGAACTGAAAAAAAAAATAAATAAATAAATAAATAAATAAATAAATAAAAATAAATAAATAAAAATAAATAAAAATAAAAAATAAATTAAAAATAAATAAATTAAAAATATAAAATAAATAAATAAATAAATAAATAAATAAATAAAAATAAATAAAAAATAAATAAAAATAATAAAAATAATAAAAAAATAATAATAATAAATAAATAAAATAAAATAAAAAAATAAAAAAATAGCAAAGCTACCAACTGATGCTTTGAGGTCTTTTTATCATTCATGCCTCTAATTTCTTCAATTTTCCATTATTTTCCTTCAATTTACTCCTCACGTGCAACTTGTGACCTTTCACCTTCCTTTTCTCCTAATTTCCTTTATTTTTCATAAATAAATGTGCCAAATTACCTTTTTTCCTTTTTAATGCCTTAGCCATTTCCTTTGTCAATTTCCCCTTAGCCATAAACACATCCAGTGATGCCCACTAGGATATATTTGCCCAACATTCAACTTGGAATAAGTGTCCCTTAACCATGGTCTTATTTTTGCCTTTATTAACTTTTATTACATGAACTTTTAGCCTAGGTCCATTACAACTTTAAACATCACATATTTATCTATGGCAGTGTGTTACATATCTATAGTAGTTTAATACATAAGTAGTGATATAGTAAAAATTTTGTTTTCATGTTTCTTTTGAATAATCTCTCAAAAATATGATCTAAACAATTTTACAATGTCTACAATTTATGCTACTTTTAAATTGTATACTTTTGAATTCCACTCTAAGCTATCAATAAGGAGTGACTCGTTCTAATACAATTTACTTGTCTATGTTGGGCTCCCAAAGTTGGAAATACCAAATACTATGCTTTTAATGCGATGAAAGCCAAATACTATGGCGCTCACTAAAGAAATTTGTGTTGTAGGTTGCTCAAGTGTTCAGGTATCTTCTTCCTCCATCAAAGACCATAAAGAATCCAATGTATGGATAGCCATGAAAATTTTAGTAAGGGTGCAAGGTGTAGAGATCAATATAGAGAGTTAACCCATAGAACCATGTTAAGAAGCAATGGGTTGATTTATATGCAAGTGGACCAAGAACAAACAATGGCTTAATTTATATGCAGAATGATTTATATACATAATGATCACTGCTAAAATACCACCACCACAACACATAACATAACATTCTCAACCTTAGTGGTAAGAATCCAATGTGAAGGCAAAATAATAAATATAAACATAAATATCTCTCTCTCACACACACATAATTGGTTTTCCACATTAGGTTACAATTTTTTTTGTTTTCCTCATTTAAAAAAGAGTTTAGAAAAAATCCACCATTAGGAATATTTAGTCCCATCAACATTGTCATTAAATAATTAATTATATATCTAAAGCATTAGTAAAAAAGTCGCCCCCTTTTTTTAATAAAAAATATGATATCTCGCCAAGTGTGCATGGATTAGCAAGAAGTAACATCTTAAATAGAGGTGAATTGATATAAATTTAAGTGTGACTTTTTGGAGTTTTTTTGGTTGATTTTTGGGAGGAATCCTCTAAAAAAATTGTGGCTGAATCTTGGAGTAGTCTTTAAGTGTGACTTTTTGGATTTTTTGGCTTATTTTTGGCCGAGCAGTCTTTAAGTGTGATTTTTTGGAGTTTCTAGCTGATTATCCCCTGAAAAAATTTGTGGCCAAATCTTGATTTGTGTTGTTTAAACTATTTTTTTTACTATATATATGGATTCGAGTTTCTAGTTTATTTATGGCGGGAATGTGGCCAAATCTTGATTTGTGTTGTTTAAATTGGTTTTTTTACTGCATATATGGATTGAACACCCTCAAAAAACCCTGAGGCACTTAGATTGTGAAGAGGATGGATTCTAAACAAATTAGATCAGAAAATAAAACAAATTTTTTTCTCCAAAAAATCGCACTTAAAGGGTGCTCGAATTTAAATTAAGACTTGCATAAATTTTAGTGGGTAGTAACCACAAAAAAGTGTGCACATTTACATTTTTAAACTTACTTATTAAGTTTCCACATCATATTCTTATTGCTACTTATTGAAGTGTTAAAGAAAATATAAACAATGATTGGTAGTAACAACTCTAGTAAGTGTATTTATTTATATCTTGTTCCTATCCATTTTTTATACAAATCCTTGCTTAAATTATGGTGGGTAGTACTATGTTATTTATGTGAGTATGAACTATTTTCAAGGATTTAGGATTAAGATGGATCTAGGCTAATATATTTGTTTTTTTTTGTTGGTCTAACTCACGGGGAATTGAACATTGAATCTCTTGCTTTACACATGACTTTGGAACAAGGCGATCACCAATTGAGCTACACCCGTGGGCCTGATATATTGGTTTATTACTAGTCCAACCATATACATTAAATGGATGGTAAATTCCCACAGGTATGATCCACCATAAGCACCAAAACACTTCATTACATATCTCACAATTACTAAGATTAGAAGAAATTATAAAGAAAAAAAGCTAAATTATAACTTTATTAATTTTTATTTTTATTATAATTAATTATAAAATGAATTATTAAAAAAAAAATTACTTAGGATGTTCATCTCATTTTACCATAAAGATTATTTATCTAAAAATAGACTTTGTTACAATATCATGCCTTATCAATATCTCGTTCCCCACAAAAGAAAACCCATAATTCATATTTTTTTAACTGAAACGGGTATGGATTTTTATTAATTTAGTACTTCAAATGGCCGTAGCCTTACATCTTTTAGTGCAATTCTTATACATTTTCTTTTTCCAGTTGCTGTCTATTTTCATGGTATACAGATTGTTTCTGGATCTCCTCCATTTATGCTGAGGTCTCCTTGGGCCAAGAGGCAGCCTTTGTTGGCGAAGGAGTCTGCTTCTTTGTTTGATTCTCTGAGGATGTGGTAGCATTTGAAGGAGATGAAGTCTTGGAGAATGTATCTCAACCTTTGCAGATTATTGTTTAAACTAGAATCATTGAATTGACCTTGCGTATGTATCATTTTGATCAAGAGTTTTGAGTCTCTGAATGCTTGCAGCTCCCGGTGACCTCTTTCTATGGCTATTTAGCAAACTTTTGTCAAAATCAAAATTTCTGCTTGGTTTTTAGTTCGTTGTCCTAGTCCCCAGCTGAAGGTTTCTTTGATGCTTCCATCTGGAGAGTATATGAGTCCTCCGGCTCCTGCTTTCTTGGGGTTGCCTTTAGAGGCACCATCAAAGAAAGTTGTAGTTATTCCTTGCTTCCTCCACCAACTCTGAAAAGTTTCATCCTTATCTCTTAGCCTCCATTCAGGATTGCGAAGAGGTTTATCAATGTTGTTCGTCCATTGGGTAAATGCATGGGTGCCAAGCTAGCTCTTTTCCTCTTGCTGTACCGAAGAGTCTTCTTTGATTTTATGGGAATTCAATGTTTCAAGGAGGAGTCCTTTTGCTTTTGCTGCTACCATACTGGGAGTCCAAGTTACATTGTTGAATATTTGCTCATTTCTCGCTAGCCATAGCTTCCAACACACATATTTGGGAACAATGATCTAGATTCTAGCCCATGAAGAATTTAGGTGGAGTAGAGGATAACGATCTTTCCATGAGAGGAATAAGTCCACAACTGTAATTTTCATGGGGATTGCAGCCTTTAGGCCTTGGAGTGTGTATGTCCAAACTTTGTTTGCGAATGGAAAATCAACAAACAAATGCTCCATAGTTTCCATGTCTTCTTTACATAATGAGCACCTATGCGGACCTACTATGTTACTTTTCAATAGATTTTCACCAATCAGATTTTTTTTATGCATTAATGTCCAAAAGAAGAAGTTTACCTTTGGCAGCGCCATTGGATCCCATACCTCTTTCCAAAAATTTGCTGGGAGTGGTCAATCTCTGTGTGGCTGAAGCAGCTCGTAGCCTTTCACTGAAGAGTATACTCCTATAGGTCCCCATCATTCTCTGTTTTATGCACCGGAGCTGCTTCACGAAGTTCATGTTTGAGCTTTTCTGATTGCTGCTGAAGATGATCTGGTATATTTCCAAAGCTCCAATCCATCCAGAGCCCGGACTCATTCCATTTTGAGATTTCGTATACTGTCTTCACTCCTTTTTTTTTTAAATATGCGCAAATTTCTTGCAAACTGTCTTGCGTTGCTATTGGCGAATGGCCCATTATCCAATCAGTCAACAGCTTGACTCGTTTTTCGTTTCCAGGGATATGGTATAAGTTTTGGGTGAAGAAGCGCATTCCCTTAATGCATAACTGCCATAACATTGAGCTCCTTCTACTGGTTGCGTTCTGCGAATTTCTGAGATTTTTATTTGGTAAATATTTGTGCCTTAGTGCTTTACTGACTGGGTGATTGGGTTCACTGTGTAGCTTCCAAAGACTCTTGCATCCCAGGGCTATGTTGGCAAAGTCCGGGTCTCGAATTTGGAGGCCTCCTTCTTTCATTGTTCGCTTTGCTATCTCCCACTTAACCAGATGGAATTTGATATGGTTTCCTTTACCTCCTTGCCACATAAAATCCCTCATAATTTTATTTATTTGTCCTGAAATTGACTTGGGTGCCATAAGATATGACACTTGATATATTGGCAGAGATGACAAAACAGATTTTATAAGTGTTAATTTGCCTCCATGAGATAGCCATTGACCTCCCCATCCTGCGATTTTGCCTTTGAGTTTTGTAATTACTCCCTCCCACAGGTTGACTCTGTTTGTGCCCAATGTTAATGGAAATCCTAGATAGTTGATTTTGTCCCATTTTGAGAATCCATTGAACCCCAAGTTGCTAGCAATATTTTGAGTTTCTTCCTCCCCTGCATTCCAGCTATATATTGCGCTTTTCCTTTCGCTGATAAATGCTCTAGTTACTTTGCAATATGCTTGGAAAGTGTTTTTAAATGCAGTGGCTATTTTGGTTGAAGCTCCTCCCAACATGAGGGAGTCATCCACGAACAAAGCATGATTTATTGCTTTGAGATCC
Organism: Pinus albicaulis; assembly: GCA_034641835.2. Lineage (NCBI taxonomy): Eukaryota > Viridiplantae > Streptophyta > Pinopsida > Pinales > Pinaceae > Pinus > Pinus albicaulis. The sequence goes on along the minus strand of CM076575.1, from coordinate 397,702,372 downwards.
TTTTAAATTTTTAAACCTGGGGCTGCTCCAACTTTTTGCTCAGTGAGTCCGCCATTAAAATGTAGAGAAATGGAGAAAGGGGGCATCCTTGCCCTGCTCCAACTTTCTGCTCAGTGAGTCCGCCATTAAAATGTAGAGAAATGGAGAGAGGGGGCATCCTTGCCTTAGCCCCCTCGTGGCTTGGAAGAAATCTGGTAGCCTCCCATTTACTAAAGGCGCTATCCAAGGAATATTGGTGCATGATTGGATCAGTTTTACAAACTCTTGATCGAATCCAAAGGAAGTTAGTACTTGGTAGAGGAAAGATAGCTTAACTCTATCGAAGGCATTAGCCATATCTAACTTGATCAACATGCCTTTCTCCTTTCTAATATTGCTGGAGTGCATGGTTTCCTGGACTTGGATTACATTGTCCAAAATGTGTCTCCCATTGACGAAGCCCCCTTGCGAATCTAATATAAGTTTGCTCAACAATGGCTTTATTCTATTTGCAAGAAGCTTTGCAATTATTTTATATGAGGCGTTGCACAGCGAAATTGGCCTGAACTTGTCAAACGAGGCAGGGTTTGTCTCTTTAGGTATTAGAGCTAGGAATGTTGACTTGGTGCTGCCACCCATTTTTTCTTTTTTCAAGAATCCTTTTATCATTCTAATGAGATCCATTTTAATTATATCCTAACATATCCTGTAGAAATGAATGGTGAACCCATCTGGCCCGGGGGCTTTGTCTGGGTCCATGGACCAAATAATTTTACTTATTTCTTCTTCATTGGTTTACTTCAATAATGCTATATTTTCCTCTTTGGTGACCAATGTCGGGATGTTCTTTAGGAATTCTGTGTTGTCTTCTTCACAATCATCTTCCTCTTTGCTGTAAAGATGATGAAAGTGTAATGCAGCAGCAGATTTTATTTGTTCTATTCCTTTGCAGAGCCTCCCATCGGAGGTAGTGATCTCTGAGATGTGATTCTTGGAGAGTCTAGCTCTACATTGTCGATGGAAATATGTTGTGTTTCTGTCTCCAGCTTCCAGCCAGAGGCTCCTGGACTTTATTCTCCAATACTCTTCTTCGTTTATGAAGGAATGGTATGTTTTGCGTTGGGCTACTTGCTCCTTTTCTAGTTCTGTTTTGGTTATTTCCATTGTATCCATTTCGATTGCAGATTTTCTAAGTGCTGCACTACCTCAATTCTTTGAACTTTGGGAGTATTTTTTGGGAGTTTAATCCATTCCTTGAGTGCCTTTTTGGTTATTTTTAATTTTTGTTCCCAAACATAATTGGGAGATCCATTGATTAAGGTGTTCCATGCCTTTCAGACCATCTCAACAAAGCCACTTTTTCCATTCCATAATGGGTTAAATGTGAATGGGATTGGCCCAAAATTATTTTCCACCTCTAGCATTAACCGGATGAGCTTATGATCCGAGGTAAGCTTGGGGAGAATGGCTGATGAGATAAGCCTCCTTTCCATCAACATTGTGCTTTGGACCAAGAACCTATCTAGTCTGGTGGATATATGATCTTCCCCTGTACTATTGTTTGTCCAAGTGTAAAGCCCTTTTCTTGGTTTAAAGTCTGATAGGTCCCATTGTTGTGTCATGTCTTCTACTACATAAATCATCTGATCTTTGTTGTTCCTGCCCCCTCTCTTTTCTTTTTCATTCATCACTATATTGAGATCTCCATCTATAATTATATTGTTTGGGGAATTCAGTTGCAAAAACTCATTTAATGTTTTCCAACAATCTTTAATTTCAGAATATAATACCGGTACATATAAATTTAATATTGCAATGGTTAACTTACTTGGTATGTGCTTTAGCTCTGTAAAACACCAGTGTTGTGTGTTGTGAGAGTTGACAAGCCTGAATTGATCTTCCTTCCACAAGGTTGCTATTCCACCAAAGGAGCCCCTTGCGCTTACTGCTTTTCCTGCATTCTTCTGCCATTTCTTTTTGTTGATCTCTAGAAGGGCTTCCCCTTCAATTTTTGTCTCTTGGAGCATTAGGATGTCTGTTGGTTCCGCTTTCATAAGATCTTTGACCGCTTCTACTTTCGTCAGATTCCCCAACCCTCTGCAGTTCCAAGAGACGATTCTCATTACTTACTGTTTGGGGTGGTTGGGCCTCCTCCTTTAGGTGGCATTGTCCTTGTGTTTCTGCCAATTGACATTTCTATAGTGGGTTGACTTCCTTGGGTCTTTTGTCTTTCCACTTCTTCCTCCCTTGCTTCTCTGCGAGACTTTCTTCCTGCTCTTTTGGCAGGCCTTTCTAAGATCTCATCCTTTGAGGAGCTTGGAGATTTATGTACTTTCTTTCTTGCTATGTCTGCATATGAGGGGGAGGGGACTAATTCAGGGGTCCCCGCTCTTTTCCCTTGCTCCTCTACTCCTTTCCCATTATGGGAGGGTCTTGATTGTTCGTTGCTATTCTTATTTGCTTCTGGCACTTCTGTGACCTTACTGGACTCTGCATTTTGTGCTCCTGATTTCGAGATGGGGTTGGTGGTCCTGTCTTTTTGTTCTTGCCCTATTGGCTCGGGGTTGTTTTCCTTTGGTATTCCTTTACTTCTAGGTTTTATTGTCCCTGATTTTTGCACTGTAGTCCATTGTTCTGCTTTCGCGTTCTCGCTCTCCTCTCCTTCCTTTTTTTTGCAGTGTCTTGCGAAGTGACCGTAGTCGTGACATAACCGGCATTTGAAGGGAAGTTGGTCATAGTCCAGCTCCTAAATATGTGTCCAATCTACTACAGTAAGTTTTATTGCCTCTGGTAACCCTTCCTCCAGATCAACCTCCACGCAGATATGTGCGCATGAGTATTGATCTTTTCGGAAAGCTTGATCGATATATCTTCCCAGCGAGTTGTCGATAGCTTGCAATGATTTTTTATTCCAGCAGCGTAATGGGAGGTGAGGTAGACGGACCCAAACTGGAATGGCAGATGACACGTCCTGGGTAGGGTCAAAGTCAAGGGTCCATTTGTTCAGGTAAAGACCCTGAGGCCCCATGAAGTATGGTTTATTCCTTAAAATGAGATTTTTATTCTCCGGGCTTTCGAACACGAAGACAAAGAATCCTTTTCCTACGAAATGGCTCTTGATTCCTTCTGTTACAAGCGGTGTCCAGTTCCTCTGCATCCAGGCCTCCACGGATTTGGGAGAGGGCCAGAGCCCTATAAACTGTCCGATGAGCCCTCTGTCTGCAAGATTGACTGCCGATCTGCATGTTTCTACTATTGGCAGCTCAACGATTGGGATGCAGTCCAGCTTTTTAACGAATTTCTGTCGTGTCTTGGAGAGTGGTCTCTTGAGAGAACCAATGATGAGCTTCTTAAAGGCGGGCAATTCTGGCAGAGGAGGGGAGGGCTCGGCACCCCCGCCGACCTCCATTGTAGCTGAAACTCTGTGGTGGAAGCTATGGCGGCGCTGTTAGGTTATGGGCTGCGCAGCGCAGCGCAGTCTCGATAACCCATAATTCATTTCATATGACATGTTTTTCTTCATTAAACAATTTAATTAAAAAGAAAAAAACAACATAACTATATTAAACATAGATCTCAATCTTTTATTTGTAACTACTACCAAAGGTGAAATAATTAAACTAAAATGGTGGAAGCTCTATTTCAAAATAAACAATAGTAATAAAGTTAAAAGGGATGCCTTGACTTGCAAAACCATAAATTTCTTACTAAAAAGCCACTTATAAGTTATTACGCCTTTAGGCATGTCTATCTTTTTACAAAAGGAGAACTTATCGTAAATTTATTAATTAAAAAAATATCATATGGACAAGTGTCATATGAAGTGAGTTATGGTTTTCTTCACATGTGATATTGATAATTCATGGTATTGTAACAAAGCCCTTTTACAAATTAAAATTTTCCATGTTAAAGTGAAAGTAAATCTTCATGGTTAAGAATCTTGTTATATATATATATATATATATATATATATATATATATATGGTGGTTTGAGAATAAAAGTCACTTTGAGGGAATTAAATATCCTAAGGGGTGTCTAGAGCTAAACCAAATTTTATAGAGGCTAGGGAATTAAACATCCAAAATAGAGGCTGCCTGAGCTTAGGTTCAACCAAAACCAACTTATATATATATATATATATATATATATATATATATATATATATATATATATATATATATAATAGTGTTGATCTATAATTTAGTATGACAACGATGTTACAAAACATTAATTATGTAAAGCATTATGTAATGTTGACTCAATCAACATTAATATCATTATTATTATTATTAAAATTAAAAACTAACTTTGGACGTGATTTCTCTTCACACTTGGTAGATTTGGATTTAAGAGGGATTTAGGCTATTTTAATTAGTTTTAATGGTTTTATAAATTTTGATAATGTAAGATATATTTTGATGTTTGCAAGAGGGGCTCTCCAGCCCAACATGGTAGAAGATATGTTGTAATGTAATGTTTAACATTTTTACTTAGTGAAATACCATTAAAATAAAAAATTTAAAAAAAAATAGAATTAATGGAAACATTATACTTTGTCAAATAAAATAAAGAAATAAAAATAACAAAATAAAAAAATACAAATAAAAAATTGACCATCGTATTGAGATCCCATGGTGTTGATGTGGAATATAGCCTATTTAATGGAGGAAATTAAACGAGCCTAGATCCATCTTAACTTCGGACCTAGCAAACACCAAGAGGGATCAAATCCCTTGAGATGCAAACCTCTTTTAAAGTGAAAATATATTTGATCCCTCTCGGGGCTTGGTAGATTCAGAGTTTAAATGGATCTAGGTTGGTTTATAAATCCATGTCTATTAATTTTTTAGATATTTAATTTATATAAATAAAATAGTGTAAAAGTTACAAACTTTAAACTTTTATCATTTGCTTCTATATGGGAATCAATTAACTTTTGCTTTTAATATTGTATTAAAATAATTTTAATTCATTGCTTTCATCTTAACTTCGAATCAACCAAGCACCTTAAAGGAGTCAAATCTCTTGAAGTGTAAATCTATTTTAGGATTAAAATTGAGTTGATCCGTGGAATTAAGATGGATTTAAAATGGTTTAATTTCTCTCTTTAAATAAAATGTATTCCATTTCGATAAATTTAAAACTTGAAAATCACTAATAATTTGATAAATAATAATAATAACTTAAATATAATTATTTATTTTTTACTTTAATTATTTACCATAATTATATCGGAAATAAAATTAAATAAAATAATATAAATATAATATAAATATCTTAAATAATAATTAGAAATATTAGAAATTTATGAGTTGATAATTAAAAAATTAATAAAACCTTTAATTTAGTCAAATTAATCGCTATATAACCATTAGTAAGATTTTCTATACATCTATAAGATCATTTTTACATCTATTTAAACCAAAGGCCTTATTGAGTTCTCTCATCCTGAAAATAAACCACAATAATTAATTGGAAAAGTGTCGACAAAATTGGTTCATATAATGTTATTACAAAATTGGTTCATATGTTCCCCTATCTACTATGTGGTCTTACGAAACAAAGCCAACCCCTCGCAAGGCATCTTCACAATCCGTCTATTGAAAACTCCATTAAAGATCCCGTCTTTCTTGAAAGTCCAAGCACTATAACATTAACATTGCCTGATTCCAACTGATCAGAATAAAACTTCTTGTAATATCTGCAAAATTGGTTCCATAATGCACATTTTTCATAATGAAAAACTAAGTGTATGCTCCAAAAATTGATCATTGGTGAAGGCATTGCAAGTGTTCGATGAAATTACAGGGAGACAATGTAAGGGAAGTATTCGATGAAATTACAGGGAGACAATCTTACATGTGCTGAAATCGATGGAAGCATCTCTTGCGTCTGAACAAGTGTCCCTGAAATCCAACGTCGCCACACATACAAAATTCTCTCCTTTTTTTTTTGTGTTTCCTAGTATTCTTTCTTGAGTTACAATAGATTTCTTTTCATTTCGGATCCACGGACAAGCACCAACGATTATTTTCGATTATTGTCTAAGTATTTGCTCATATTATTATTTACTCCTATTAAATATCAAAGCACAGATAAAAAGGCTCAAGAAATGTATATGAACCAGATCGTTGAAAGAGTCGAGATTCAAGCAAAGCTTACCACATTCATACCGTAATAAGGGAATCGATGGATCCTTTTTCCCAAATCTGGTCAGTGTTCGAACTGCAGGGTCGTGATATGCAATTGTTCCAAGTATGAGCGAAAATTGCTAGAGATCCCATGTCTCCTATCTTATCAGCCTAGATCCATCTTAACTCCAGATCTATCAAGCGCCGAGAGGGATCAAATCTCTCGAGGTGAAAACCTCTTTTTTGAGTGCAAAACTTGAGGAAAAAAGAGGTTTTCACCTCGAGAGATTTGATCCCTCTCGGCGCCTGATAGATCCAGAGTTAAGATGGATCTAGGCCTGTTTCAGTTGTGTGCGACCAAGGAAAATCTATCAATAATATCAGGAACATATGCTTAATTTTATCAATAATATGTAAATACATCTAATTTTAACATAACCATTTTAAATATGTTAAATATGTCTAAGATTTATTGAGTCATTTTAATTTTAAATTTGATTAGTTACCTTAGTTTGTTGAGATGATAAATACTGTAAAATAACTTTAATGATGAAATAAAATTTTGAATGCAAAGTGACAATGTAATAATATTGAATGATAGAAACTGTGAATAATAAGAATGTAGTCAATTACGAATAGTCTTCATCGTGATCGATTTCAAACTATTTTCTTCTACTATTCTTATTTTCACCCATGTTAGTTTTGTCATATTTTCATATTGGTTATTTGAAAAGGACAGTTGGAATCGTAAACCATTTAAATATTTAGCTCGAGCTGTTGTAGTAAACATCATACCTTGTCTCTCTTGCTCTCCAATATTAATAGGTTGAATTACTATAACACAAAAATCAATGTATATTGTCAATAATTTTTTGTGCTTACACTGAAAACATTGCACACACACTATTAATCCAATGAATTTAAAATTAATGTACCATCATACATCCAATTACATCAAATTATAAATCAACATATACACTGAAATCAATGCAACTAATGCAAGAAATCAAATAATAATAGAAAACAACATCTACACTAAAATCAATGCATCGAATGCAAGTAATCAAATATGATTAGAAATCAACATCTACACTCAAATAAATGAGTCTAGTGCAAGTAGGAAAATAGGATTTAAAACCAACATCTACGCCGAAATCAATGCATCTAGTGAAAGCAATCAAATAGGATTAAAAATCACCATCTACACTGAAATAAATGCATTTAGTGCAAGAAATCAAATAGGATTATAAATCATCTACATTTAAATCAATGCATTTAGTTAAATAATATACATTTGAATCAATGCATTTAGTGCAAGCAATCAAATATAATTAGAAATCAACATCTACATTGAAATTAATGCATCTAGTGCAAGCAATCAAATAAGATTAGAAATCACCATATGCACTGAAATCAAAGCATTTAGTGAAAGAAAACAAATAGGTTTAGAAATCACCATCTACACTGAAATCAATGCATTCAATGCAAGCAATCAAATAGGATTAAAAATAATCTACATTGAAATCAATTCATCTAGTGCAAGAAATCAAATATAACCAAAAATCAAATTCTACATTAAAATTAATGCATCTAGTGAAATCTATCAAATAGGATTAGAAATCATCATCTACATTGAAATTAATGCGTTTAGTGCAAGCAATCAAATAGGATTAGAAATCATGTACATTAAAATCAATCCATCTAGTGTAAGTAATCAAATATCTTAGAAATCAACATCTACACCAAAATCAATTCATCTAGTGCAAGAAATCAAATAGGATTAGAAATCACCATCTACAATGAAATCAATGCATCTACGGCAATAAATCTTCTTCCTTCTCTCCCTCATATATATCTATATATCCCTCCATCTCTCCTCTTTCTCTTTCTCTTTATCTCACCCCACCAAACACACACTCTCTCTCACTCCATATCTATCAATTTCCTTGTCCCTACCTCCTTCTCTCCATCTATCTTTTTTTCTCTTCACCTTACATCTATATCTATACCTCACTCTATCTCTCTATATCAACTCTAAAACATAAACTCTCTTTCTCCAATCTATCTATCTATCTATCACTCCCTCCTCCACCTCTCTCTCTCTCTCTTTTCCCCTTCCCTCCCTCTCTCTCGCTTCTATCTCTCTTCCTTCCTGCTACCCTTTCTCCCTCTCTCTCCATCTTCTTTCTCGCTCTCTCTCTCTCTCTCTCTCCATCTTTCACCCTCTATGTCTTTATTCTTACCTCCCCCTCTCTCCCTCTCCATCTTCATATCTCTTTCCCTACCTCTCTTCACTCTCTCTCTTCCTTTCTCTCCCCCCCTTCTCTCTCTATCTTCACCTTCCAACTTTGTTATCATATGCCTCTCTTTCTCCTTCTCTCCCCCCTTCTCTCCATATCCCCTTATTTTTCTCTTTATCTTACCCCAAAACATACACACTCCCTCTTCATCTCTCCCTTGTCACTCCCCCTCTCTCTCCACTACTCACTCTCTATGTATTTCTTCTTCCATCCCTCTCTCCTCATCCAGCTCCATCTCTCAATCCCTCCCTCTCTTCCCCTCCAAACCCATATTTCTATCCCTCCCTCTCTCCTCCCCTCTCTCAAGTCCCCTCTCTTTTCCTTCCTCTCTCTCCCTTTCTCTCCTACCTCCCTTTCTCTTCCCCCATCTCTCTCTCTCTCTCTCCATATCTCAATCCATCCTTCTCTCCCCCTCCAAATCCATATTTCTATCCCTTCCTCTCTCCTCCTCTCTTTCAAGTCCCCTCTCTTTTCCTTCCTCTCTCTCCCTTTATCTCCTACCTCCCTTTCTCTTCCCCCATCTCTGTCTCTCTCTCTCTCCCCCCTACAATCCTCTCTTCCCCCATCACTCTCCTCCTCTCTCTCATCATTCCTCACTCGCCTCCTTCTATTTGACCCCCCAGCTCTCTTTCTTTCTCTCTCTCTCTGTCCTCCAATCCTCTCTCTTCTCCCATCACTCTAGCTCACTCTCCAACTATCTTACTGTTTCTCTCCCTTTATCCTTCTCTCCCCCCTTGTCTCCATCACTCCCCCTTTTTCCTTCTCTCCCCCCTTGTGTCCATCACTCCTATGTATCTTTATCTCACCCATAAGCATACACACTCTCTCTCCATATCTCCCTCGTCACTCCCTCTTTATGTATTTCTTCTTCCTTTCCTCGCTCCACCTCCAACTCCATCTCTCTATCCCTCCTTCTCTCCTCCTCCTCTCATCCTGTCTCTCTCTCCCTTTCTCTCCTACCTCCCTCTCCCTTCCCCCTTCTTTCTCTCTCTCTCACTCCCCACCCTCCAATCCTCTCTCCTTCTCCCTCCCTCTCTCCTTATCTCTCTCCCACCTCCATCTTTATGTCTCCCTCTCCCTCTCTTACCCTTCTCTAACTCTCTCACCCCTCTCCCTCTCTGTCTCTTCATTCCTCTTCTACCTTCTCCTCCAATTTATCTCCATATCTCCCTTGTCACTCCCCCTATTTCTCCACCTCTATCATATATCATGATATATTAATATATATTACAATATAATAAATTTAATATTTTATTAATCTAAACATATTAAATTTAATAATATTAATATTTTAATATTAATTTTAGGGTTAAAAATGTTTTTTTTGGCATGGTATTAATAATAATTTGGTCCATAGTATTTGACCCTTATACTTCATATATAATTAGATGTTGATTTCTAATCGTATTTGATATATTTTTATTTATTTACCTTACCTCTTTATACCTTTTTTATATTTTTTATTTACCATACCTCTTTTATAAATATGTTATTTGGCCCATGGTATTTGCCCATGGTATTATTAATAATTTGTCCAGTATTTGGCCCATGGTATTATTAATAATTTGTCCCATAGGCTTCACTTAAATAAAACATTTTTTTGAGTTTTTGTAAATATAAAGTGGTTTATTGAGTAAATATAAAAATTAGTTTTATTTATTTACGATACCTCTAGTTTATTTATATTTTTATTTATTTACCATACCTCGTGAGTAATATAAAAAGAGGTTTTATTTATTTACCATACCTATGGTTTATTTATATTTTTACTTATTTACCATATTTTATTTATTTACCATATCACTTTTTTGAGTGTTACTAAATCTCTTCATATTTTAAGTTTATATAGTTTAAATTTATTTTTAATGAATTTTTAATTGTTTATTTATATGTTTATGTAAATTATTGTTCAAGCCGACATTTTTTTTTTGGCTTCCGACATACTTACACATCGGGGTCATACTGGGCTGTAGAATGCGCCTCTCGGCGCAACTAGAGTGAAACATTGATGGCAACCCTCCTTGTAATATATGTGTGGAGATCAACAGAAAACAACATTTGTCTTAAAAGATAACAATGCACACACAAGGCAACTTCTTGTTGCTCCATAACGCCAGATTTAACCCTAAAACCCTCACAGGCGCAAGTGTTGTATATTGTGTAGATGCCAAAGGCTGGCACTTATGTGATTTATTCAGTATTTTTTGTAGCAAAAAACAAATAATTTGTTAAATAAAATTAACAATTAGGATAATAATGCACACACAAGGTAATTTGTTGTTGCTCCATAATGTCAGATTTAACCCTAAAACCCTCACAGGCACAAGTGCTTCGTATATTGCGTAGTTGCCAAAGGCTGGCACTTGTATGATTTATTCAATGTTTTTCGTAGCAAAAAACAAATAATTTGTTAAATAAAATTAACAATTAGGAGAATAGTTTCCAGTTGTTGCAATATGATTCCGGTTTAAGGAATTTTCACATGGTATTAGAGCGCAATTGAACAATCAAAGAGCTCAGAGGCGAAGAAGGAATTTCGCTGCTCACTATGGGAAGCACGTCGAAATTCCCAAGGGCAACACGGTCACTTTACCAGAAGGCTGAGTTACTTGAGGAGGCTCGATTTTTCTGAGAGGGGTAGAAAAATTAGATCTCTCTAGTTCAAGTGATTCCAGAGACAGAGGGAGCAGCTCAATATTTTCGTTGGGCAGATCTCTAGTTGAACGCAGAGGGTTTCTGCAACAGTTTGCTAGAGAAGAACATGCGTCGGGTGGAAGAAGAGCACACACTGAGGGAGAATTTATCTCATGGAAATTCTAGTATCGGAAGTTGAAATTTCTAGTTGCAAATTGACAGTAGCACCTAACAGAGCCATGCATTCCAGGAGGGAGTGTGAGTAACAGAGTAGCAGCCGAGCACAGGGGAAGAGGGAGTTTTTGACATTTATCAAATATGGCCACTGCAAGGTTGGTAGATCAGGACAGGTTGGATGGTGCTTCCAACTATGTCATCCGGAAGGCAAATATCTCCTTCCTTCTAGAAGAATTTGGCCTAAAGGCATATATTGATGATATGGTGGCAGTTCCCACAGATGCATATAAGCTGAAGGAGTATAGAAAGGAGATGGCACGGGCGAAGCGGCTTATCCTGGATGAAGTTCAGGATCATATAGTCTCGCATATAGCTGGCAAGGATACTGCCAAGCATATGTGGGATGCTCTCGCCATGTTGTATCAGGGTACTTCCGAGCAACAAAAGATGTACCTCGAGGAGAAGCTTAGATGCATCTGGATGCAAAAAGGGGAAGGCATATATCTCTTTCGTACCAGGATTCAGGAGGTCCGAGACCAGTTGTCAGTTGTTGGGGTAACACCTCAAATCACTAAGATAGTGTGATTAGCTTTCAACAACATCTTAGAAGAGTGGCAGGTTTTTGACCAAAGTATATTGGGCAGAGACACGCTACCAGGATGTGGGTTGACTTACAACGAGAGGAGTTGGGACAAGCTCTTTTGAAGAGCTCCATTAGTGGAAGCAGCAACGGGTAGAAGACGGTGAAGGAGGAGGAGAATATGGCCCTTGCATCAAAAGGTCACAGTCAGGGACAAGGGGAGCAAAGGAAGAAGAAGAAGGAACTCTCAAATATCAAGTGATTCAAATGTGATGAGTTAAGCCACTATAGTACCCTGTGTCCTCTTAGGAAGAAGGAAAAGGATGAGAAGCAGGACCAGCAGGCAACTTTTGCAGATATTAATAGGTTTTCTTTCAGGATGGAGGAAGACTTTTGTATGTTCGTCGATATACCTCTGGGAGTGAGGTGAGGTGACTTGGTTTTGTATCCCCAGAGAGCTACAAATGGGAAGGATCCTTGAGGAGTCCACCTCTTGGATCAGTACCTAGCTACGGGGGCCAAAATATTCAGTAACAGGATGGACCAGTGGCAGTTGGTGTAGTCAAATGCCATAGTGACAGTTTCAGAGACTAGTAGTAGTCAACTATTGGGAAGCATAGTGCAGAGTTGGCAGCAATACAGAGTTAACAACAACGCAAATTCCTTAGTGAATGCTGATGCTAGTAGCAGTCAGGACTCGGGTGACAGATGCATCATACTAAACACATTTAGTTAAGTTTTGGATGTTTTTTCAGTTACAGATGTTGCAGCAGCAACAACAACAAAGTTACAGTGTAGATGTAGTGTTTGCAGTAATTCAACAGGGTCAACAGCAGCACAGATACAACGCATATCAGAGTTGCGCAGTGGTTGGTGGGCAGTAGTAGTCAGACATCAGCAACATGACAGGAGATGATGCGGAGACAAGTTGTTGAGGCAGCAGGTGCAACACTATAACACATTCCTCGCTAAGGGGGAGTGTTAGTTTTTGTAGCATCAGATGTGTTCTAGCCACAAAATTTTGTGGAGAGGCTAGAATACATGAGTTCTCCAAAACCCATATTTCATTTATGGAAATTATTCCTAGAAGTGTTCGAATTAGATTATTATCTGATTTTTAAATATTTTTGAAATCTAAACTTGGGGAATGTGGTTAATTAATTACTATTATTTGAGATAAAGTGAGAATAGTCTATAAACTCACACAGATCGATCTAGAGATGATCCTAGCCATTGATTAAGTTTTAATCTTGGTTGTTGGTGCTCCAACAGATGATTATAAGAGGAGGTTGATGTGGTGATGGAGGACAAAGTTATAGAGTTTAATTTCATTGACAGATAGATTTCCAGAGTAGTAACAGTTAGTTTTCCGAGAGAGAGTGAGAGAGATCGAAATAGTGTGAGAGGGGCAGGGACAATGATCCGAAGGAAAGATTTCCAGATCTGGAGAGGCAGCAGCAAGAGGGCCGAGTTATCCCAAAGAGGTAGCGAAGAGGCTCTACGCAGTAGCTTTAGTAGGCAAATTGATTTGGTGGTGAGAAAAATCATTCTTAGTTTCAGAGGCTGGGCAGAGGTTCTAGAAGGCCGGAGAGACAATTTCCTTAGAAACTAGAGGCAAAATGACTTCATCAAAGGCATTTTCGAGCCACATGTGTAGGAGACAGCGCAGAGGGACTGACGTTGAGGTTTGGACGACCAGTTTGCTAAAGGGAAGTCGTGCCAGAGATTGCTTGTGGGAGTAGGGAAATTCCCTTCAATATTTTTTCCCACATTTTCTTATGGTTTGGATTGCCATTTTGGCATCCATATATGTACTCATATTTCACTGCTGCATAATAAAATAAAACCGTCATCTGCTGCACCGGTTTTTCTAAGTTGGATTTTTCCGGTGACTTTTGTCTAAAAATAATTGTGTTCATTTTATGTGTGTGTGCTAGCATTTCTTCCAACATTTATTCTTCTGTAGTTTTATTTGTGTAAATTGCAGTGTGATTTATTCAGTATTTGCCGTAACAAACAACAAATACATTTTTAAATAAAATTAACAATTAGAAGAATATTTCCAATTGCTACAATAAGATTCTAGTGTAAGAATTTTTCAGACACTAACCGTACCAAGGCCCTCATTATTGAAGATGTTGAAAGAGATGTTTTAACATACTAGAGGAGGCTTTGTTTGGAAGTAAGATGTGACCTTAAAACGAGAGTTGCAATCTAGACAAGTAGTGAAGTAATGTGTCTTTAAAATTAGTTTCATTTCATTTGTTATTACTCAATTTGTAGAAATTCAATGGTTCTGATATATTATATTCAATTTTCAATTATAATTGACTCACCATGGAAATTTGTGGAGTTGTTTTTATATATACTTTTGAGTAGAGTGAATTTGTTACACAATGTCAAGTTACTAAGAATTGTTTTAAAATCAGGGTATCATTGTTTATCGTTAGCACACTTCATTGTTGTGCAGTGATGTATTATATTTTAATGTCCCGCTGTGATATATTGTTTTTCAATGTTGTGTTAGTGATCTTGTGATTTACAACTCCTTGTTTGTTGTCAAGGGTGATTCTCATTACCTCAATTAGCAGAGTACAAGTAATATGTTTTACAAATTACTATGGTGGTTTCTAATTGGAATTTGAAGAACGTAAAACCTGTCCTTTACATGTCTCTCTAACTAGGGTGTCTGTGTGTTTGCTAACTAGAAATTGAAGAATCCAAGTTCTCTCCACCACGCTTCTCTAAGAAAGCATTTATGATTGTCCATCTAGTGGAATACCCATGTTTGCAAAAAGGTGATGGTTTCATTCTTTAGATAACGTTTGTGTCTTCATATTCATTGTGCTTCTAAAAGGCTCGGTGTATGCATAATAACCCGTTATCTTGTCAGCATGGGTGATCGCTAAAAGCAGTAACAGTGTTTGAATCATGATTTTGATGATGGAAATGGATTCAACACCATAAAAAACCTTTCAGACATCCAAAATATTAAAGTTTGATAGTTATAACAGGGATTTACAAAAATCCCTGCCAGATTTTCTTAAAATCTTACCAAAATTTCTATAATTTTCGAGACGAAAAAGCAGTCTAATTAGACTACGGCTAATTTATCATTATTTGGGAAAATATTGACTTTTTTAAGTGTGTATCAATAATGTCTCCGAATTTGACAGGTCCATGTCATGAACATGATTTGGTATATCGATTACTTGCATTGGTTATGTTTTTGTCTATTTCTATCATTGGTATTTTGAATAAGTATATAAATATTTAGTAGCTTCGATTCAATTTGATAGGTTCATTTCATCAACATGGTTTGACATATTGATTATATTTTGTATTTACCTAACATTATAAATTAGCATCATTGTGTCACAACGAGTACACGAGAAGTAGTCAATTCTCTTTTTAAAATTTTGAATACAATATATTTTGGGACATTATTTTCAACCTTATATGATTTTTTAAATAGTCTTATCAAAGAAGGCCCCTTTAAACCTCAACACTATGGCAAGAAATCATTTTTTATACTTTTTACTATAAACTATAATTATAACTTTTTTCTTTCCATGGATTTAGCAATATATTTCCAATCAATTTATAACTTAAAATCAAAATATAACATTTATATTAAAAATCAAATAAAATACACATTTAAAAACCAAATAAAATACACATTTAAATAGAAAATAAAATTATGTAAAATTAAACAAAATTAAGTGCATCATACAATCACAATCCAAAACTCTATTAGTGTAAAAAATGTAAAAAGTGCACCACCACTTCAATGAACTTTTTTTTTCATGATCTATGCTTTACTGCCTCAAAATATTAATAAAATGTAATGTTTCATTAATATACAAAACATATGTGAAAATTTTATGATGAATATAAAAATTTAATAAATTTGGATAATAAAAAAATATTATAAACATTTAATTATTAAATAATTGTGTTGAGATGTATTCTACGATTTAGTATAGAAGAGATGTATTACTATTTTTAAATGAGTGTAAACATATAAATATAGAAGACATGTTGTGGTGTCTATAAATATGTGTAAATACTTAAATGTTGGTTCGAGAGATAATGTATTGTTCATAAAATAAAACATTAAACCAAAACATAATAATAATTATAATGTTGATTCAATTAAAAAATAATAAAAAATAAAAATAAAAATAGATTGAATTCCATGCATATCTCTTTTATGACACATGAACTTGAAAAGATAAGATGTTCACATCCAAACATCTTTTTAATGTGCAGTATTTACAAACCCCATAAACTTACATAAATATATTTTTTTCGTTGGGTGCACTCCACCACATTTCTTGTTGAGGAAGTTATTTCACTATTGTAAATTCTCGGTCCTTGCTTTCTCTTAAATTCTAAATTTGGAAATGATAATTTCATTGTCCTCCTCCACTTGCTAAATAATTTCCATCCAACTTTGCCTGTTTTTGCCTCGAGTTTGAAGAAAATGACAAAACAGTGCTTCACAAGGCATCTTCCATTAAAAAGAGACACAATGGCAATGTTTATTTCTGGTCGATGATAACTCATTCACAGTAATGGGAGTCTTATCATGCATGCGATCACCATTACAACTTTATTGTTACATGTACAAAATTATCCAATGTAAGAAACAAATCTGCTACCCACACCCATGCGAAGGTATCATAACGGTGCCATTTCTCATGAGTTATTATAAAAGGCTTACATAAAACCCCACAACTACAATCATACAAAGATAAAAGCACTATATAAAACTAAATTGGAGGAGGGTATGATTGTTACCAAATCCTAATATTGAATAATTTGATTGTACATTCATAGAAGGTGCCAATTTCCCATCATTGCTTCATTCTACGTGGAGAAGCTTTCTTCCAAAAAGTGTTGTGCTAAGAGGAACTGCTACTCCTCACACATCGTCACTACTAACCATATTCACCTAGTCTGCATGGGAATCCCTTCTGTGAGGTCAGAGCAGGAGACCCCCTTGCTTCTCTTACATTAAAAAATATTGTACTTGTATCACCATTAACCTTCACTCTACTTCCTACATCAGTGGTCATTGTTGAGGTGCTTTATAGCCAAGATCAATGCCACTGTAGGCATATTGTACTTGTTGTATCACCATTAGTATTCACTCTACTTCCTGCATCAGAGTCATCATTGTTGAGGTCCTTTACAACCAAGATCAATGGCATTGCAAATAATAGTAATCCTTGATTTAGTGTCATAGATGAGCTCATGTAGGATGGTGGTGTCCTCTTCTTCTAAGAAGGGAATTGTATACTTCCTGTTAACCATTTTGTTGAAAAAATATCTGCTTGAGCACATCTCCAAAAGAGAACACGACTTTTTCCAAAATTTCATTATCCCTCTCCCAATTTGAAAAAATAAATTGGATGGAAGATTATGGATACATGATGCATATGTATGATGCATGCCATTAGTTATGGAAAGAACATGACATACACAAACGTTAATTATTCATGAAACATAGGGCAATAAAAGGTAGGAGTGGACGTTGTCAGAGATTAGTTGGGTCACACATGTATATAATGTATTGTAACATTGAAGGAATACAATGAAGAAACCAATCTGGTTTTCCCAGTTTTGGGTTCCAAGATAAATATCTTTGTGTATATTTTATGTTCTTGCCATATTTTTTGTTTTTTTTTTAAATTCATTTGCAGGTAATTTTTGTACAAGGTTAAAACCTACAGTTGCATAGATGTCACCTTATGGGGCGCGCAATGCCATGCTGATGGGGGCAAACTTTCTAAGCTTTACACCTTAGGAACCACTCCAGTCCTTGTAATCAAAGGGGGTTGTGTTGTTGAGTTCAATGGAAGTACTATTGGAACTATCCCCACCACTTGCCTTCTTATACACTTGGATATTGTTGAAACACACTAGCTCCAACAACGGTTTCATGAAATAGGTTTAAATGCATCCTTGCCTTCACTAAGTCGAAAATACACATGTGTATCTAGCCACTAAAAAAAATTCTCCGAAATTGTTGAAATGTCGTGCTCCAAGAAAGCTCCGTGATTGTCGACCAAGCTAATGCTACAACAATTAACATGGAAGTTTTTTATTTCTTTGCATGCTCCCTTAGCATTAATGGGACGCAATGCATGAAAAAAGGTTGTCCAACCATCTGACAACTTGTGGCATTGCACAAAATGCAATGGTGCCTTTCTTAAACGTGACTATCACTATGTACCCTGTTTTGAATTGCATGACCACAATGGCCATATGGAAAATGTCATTGCTTTCAATGATGCTGCAACTGAACTCTTGGATGTAACAGTAAAGAACCTATGCCTCTTTTCAAGTGAGTCAGATCCATGAGAGACATCTCCACCAAGATCAAATGTTGTCATTTTCTTTTCACCCTTTCTATTAAAACAAACACTTTCAACTGCATTGAATGACTCCGCCCAACCCTATTGCACTCTGATTTATGTTCAGAATTTATTTTAGGCCATTTCTAAAAACCCCAAAAGAATTGAACTCCTCCGCTATATACTTTATGCTTGCAAGGATGGCCATTGTTCTAGAATATTTTTGTTAGTGTAACTTTCTTCTTAAATATAACTTCTTGCTATATTCTTTATAGGAGATATAAAAACTCAAATTTCGATTGTATTTCATCTTCCAAATATTTCACTTGATTATTGCCTTCCAATTTCCCCACTCTTCCTATTACTGGCATTCATTGCTAATATTATTAACGTTCATTGCTATTATTATATTTTTCATTTAGAGTACGAAACATCTCTTCGACCCAATAATTTTAAAATTTCCATTTTAAGCTCTCTTCCACCCAATAATTTTAATTTTCCAATTTTAGGTATGGAAAGGAAAGAAAGAAAGTATTTTTTACGTCCACGAGGCTAAAAATAGCCTATGGGACAAATTGCTTCTCCATCTGGTTCTTGTATTCGACCATTTTCCTGTGGAGTCTTACAATAAACGCTCCCAACTTCTCGAAAAACTCTTCGCTTAATAGATTATCCCAAGAGCTAGTTGCTAGAAAATCTACATAATTTTCCCTGCTGTCTTTGAAGGCCTCGCATTCTAAAATGAAATGCTTTTATGTTTCTACTTTTCCGGAAGAGTAAAAAATACATACTCTTTACTCCCACATTTCTTTTGGCCTTTTCCAACGCCATGTTTCACAACGGAGCTGATGAGAATTAGTCCTTAATTGAGCAATAAGAATTTTGGATCTCTAAGAAATATTGGCCCCTATGTATGATTTTTGTTGATGATTATGAGTGGGGTTAAACTCTTCAATGTAGTACTTCTTCTTTCTCCTAGCTCTTTCTCCCAAGTATGTTTGTGGAACTTATCCATAACAAAAGTTTTATCTTTTTACTGTTTGTGGGACACATGCTCGAGCAAATACCTCATTTACTAAACCATTTGTTATTTTGCAGCATCCAAGTCTTCTTTCTTTTGCACAATCTGTCATTAAACACAACCTTAGGCCATTTACCCTCTTCCACTTGCTCATTTTTTGTTAAATACCTTATGACTCGCACCATAGCAATTGCTTCAATAGGAGCAACCTCTATTTCACTTAACAAGACAGCATAAGGAACTACACTTTTAATTTTGAATTTGTTTGTAATCAAACGCTTCTAAATTTTCTCAATTTGTTTCCACTGCATCTCGGTTGTGCTATTGGCCCATAGTGCACAACCGTAGAGAATCACCGAGATCACTAGAAGCCCAAAAAGAATTAGAGTGGTTTTCTAGTTCCAGAGCTCAACCTCTCTACACCTGTTTTGAAGAGCATAAAATGCTTTCCAACCCCCGAAAGTTATTTTCTTTCTACAACCATCCCAACTTAAATTTATGTTGAAATCAATTCCAAGATATTTGTAATCTGCAACTTTTTCTAAAATATTACCTACAAAGTAAAACTTATACATGTTGTGCTTTCTTTTATCATTTATTTCGTTTTGCTAATATTTACTTATATCCCACCCTTCTACAAAAATGCTCAAAGTCAAAGGAGAGCAAATGCTCTTACAAATCAAAAACCCATTTAGCATTCACTTATAATTTAACATTCAACAATAAGTGTGAGGAGCTCCTTCAAAGTGCCCACACTTCCATTTGAGTGTGAATATCATGATTTTTTCGATTTTAAGTCTCTTGAACCCAATAATTTTTAAATTTTCGATTTTAGGGATGGAAAGGAGCTCGTTCAAACGGGGCACGCTTCCATTTCACTCTGGATATCATGAATGCATAAATGCCTAATCGTAATGAAGACGGATTACCACGTTGGAGAAACGAAAAAGGATCACGGACGTCGCAGAATATCAGTGCCCTGAATCGAATCGTGGTTTAAATCTGCGCTGCAAGTCCATCTGCATCTGAAGTGGCGGAAATTTGCGAAGAAAACAAAGAGCGGAAGCCATGGACAGAGGAGATGAGAATCCGAGCATATACAAAGTGTGCAGGACAATAAAGAGGATGGATCATTCGTTGTACAACGCCCTCAGATCGATATATCATGACTCTCTTTTCGTAGCAGAAATCAGAAGGCTATGGCCCGAGCTTCCTCTGGTTGCCAATTTAAGATGTGGGTTGTGGTATTCATCGCATTTCGATGCCACCTGCTACTTCAAGTCCACTGATGGTCATGCCGGTAACTGGTCTTTTAATCCCACGCGCCTCAACATTCACGTCGCCACGCTTGCAGGTAGTTTTGCTTCTACAGTCTGTTTTGTAAAATTCATAATTACAAATTTATATTTGCATATCTTTCCACGTTAAATCCTTGCAGCAATTCTCTTGCAAATCTCTCTAGTTTAGCCTCCACCACTCATGTAGAGAAATATACCTGGGTGTTGTAAAGTCCGAGGGTAACCAAGAGGATTGGGAATTTGTGTCGGAAGGCGGGCTACGAGAAGAGTTAGGATGGGAGTCTAATTTCTGATGTGAACTTCGGTGTAGAGAAATGGGAAAATAATTAGAGTGATGTTGAATTTGGGTGTGGAGGCAGGCTTCAAGAAAGAGCAAAATGAGAGCCAAACAAGTTCTATGATACCAACTGATAGGGCAAGAGAGAGCAAAGAATAAGTATGCTGAACTGTACATACCGTGAGCGCGCGCGTGCGCACACACACACTATATATATATATATTAACACGCCTCTCAATTTCTGTTAGATAAAAAAATGGGTAAAATCACATAACCACAGGAATGAAAATAGAGGTTAAACACAGAACCTCGGACCTAAACCAACACCCTAAAGACCAGCCTGCATCAGATCCCCTTGAGAAACCAAAGTGCAGAGAGTCACGATAACCTAGATAGAAAATAGAGGCTAAACACAGAACCTCGGACCTAAACCAACACTCTAAAGACCAGCCTGCAACAGATCCCCTTGAGAAACCAAAGTACAGAGAGTCACGATAACCTAGATAACAATTTTTTCCCCTTACAAGTCCTATGGCCTAAAAGGAGGATGTAGCACTGCTCAATACAAAATTTCATAGAAGAACAGTTGGCTGCTGAACCACTTCCCCAATAAAAATGTTGTCAAGATGTTTTGCTGGTCATGTGTCTAACATGGCTGGCCACCAACCGCTACGAAAGTCTTCACTCAACAAAGAACTGACAGGTGCCACTTCTTATCAGCGACTGGCTTCACCTTGGTGCTCATCTGTATCTATTGTCTGGCACCATGCCTGCATAGCACAAGCCTGTTTCATGAAATGTATTGTCTACATGTCTGCTTGAAGAGGGGAAACATGACTACTATGCAAACTGCCCAAAATTGTGAGCCCTTGATTCTCCAACCCTGTCCATTGACATCCTTTAACACAATGTTTCCATGCAGTGCAAAGCGAGCCCAATGAGCTGTAGAAAGCAACAATTAGGTGGCTTTGATGTAATCTCTTGGGCTCCAGCTACCATCAGTTGCCACAGGTCTGCCACCTCCAAATAATCTGGAACCACATATTAACAAATTCCCCAAAGAGAGCATTAAACAGAGCCCAAGCGATCAGAAGAAAGCAAGAAATGCTCAATACCATTATGATTGTCAAAATATATCACACTAGGCTTCATCATCTGATTGGTCATCTCTGCTATCAACTTGTGAAGCCAGAGGGCCTCACAACTTGTAGAATTGGCTGCCATGTACTCCGCCTCTACTAAACTAAGTGCCAATATTGCCTGTTTCCTGCTTAAACAGTATCATACTGGAATCCAAACTGAAGCTAAACCCTGAAGTACTATTCCTACCACTTTCATCTCCAACATAGTTTGAATCCACAAAACCGCTTAGCATCAACTTGCATCTCCTACATACCTCAGACCGTGATGCAATGTGACCTTCAAGTATCATGTTGGAATTTCCACGCACCCTAAGCCTTATCTATGCCTTAGTTAAGCACATAAAAACACTAGAGATGCCCAACCAAAAAAAACTTTGCAGAGCAGAATATAACAACAATGAGATCAATAACAGTACACAATATATTATTGCCCAAAACACGTTTCTTATTAGTCCATCAATAAGAAAACCACAGGGCTCCCGTAGCAGGGATCATGGCCCTTTACAAACCCCAGCACAATGTTATAATACACAGTCAGTCCTTCGACCAAATACAACTAAGGTTAAGGCCTAGTCCATCAGGCTTTCATCTGCCCAACAAATAAATACAATCAGCTGCCCTTCACCTACAAAAATACAACTAGCAAGAACCGTGACTCACCTGGGCTGTTCCTTTAGCCCACAGTCCTCATGCTCGCCTTGCTGTAGCCCTCAATCAACTTTCCTTCACTGCTACAGTCTTCTTTTGTCCACAAGGTCAGCTCCTTTAGACCTTGTCCAACGGCTGTTCTTTAGTAAACACTCGTTCGGAATAGTGGAGTGCCCCACCGAGGGCATCTAATTTACCGAGGCCTGTTGCTAGGCTGGTCAAGTGGAAGGAGGCAACTGACCCAACGAACTCACTTTCACTTACTTTAGTTGACGTGCCCTGATGAATTCTTTCTATTCATTTACCCACTCAAGTATACCAACCTTTGTTCATCCCTCTTTAGCAGACCCTTTCCTTGCTGACAACAACCTCGGTCTGCTTCCTTTAGGTTATGTTTAGCCCATTCTAAGCCTGTGTAGGCCTCGGCCTACTTTCTAGCCATAGTCCAGTGCTTCACTAGGCCTCAGACCTGTCTTTTATGCTTGTGGCCCCTCCTTCCTTCAGTCAGCAGGCCACTTTATCAAATTCCCGAGGCCCTCGGCCTACCTATACAACCCTACACTGGTCCTTGGCCTCTCCTTATTAGCCTAGACCCTCCACTTGATGTTTAGGTTCTCAAGTTCCCACAAAACCTCTCCCAAGGCAATTTGCTCTAAGCCCTAGTTAGATGTCCTTCCTTAAGAGGACTAAAATTTTAAGAAGATTTATGGATGAAAAGGGAGAATGATCACGGAGGACTTGGATTAGTGCCTTGTTTTGTAGATTTTCTATGAAATTCTGATCTTCTATTATGAACAATCTGAAATAGAATTTTTTTTTCACACAAACACAAAATTTCTCTACTCTAATTGCAGCGGAATAGAACAAAAATAATTGCACAAACTCACACAATAAACAACACAATTTCTAGGGAACCCAAACTAGGGAAACCCTCGCTTGCTTGAGAATTTTTATTGAAGAAGAATAAGCTACAAATCTCTTACAACCAGCTTGTCTCAATCTGAAAATACAATATTCGGTTTGCCTTAAACTAGGCTTGAAACCCCTGCTAAAATGCTGACCTGCTCCTAAATCTATGTGCATTCCTTAGGAAATAGGCCCCAATTTCCTAGCACATTCCCAGATCCTAAAGAATATCAATTTCCTCCTATTTTTCAACGGACTTCTCAAGGCTGCCTTCCTTCTCCAACTCACACAAGAGGAAACTTCTTGGCTCGTTCCTCTCACAAGCTCACTTGCTTACAAGCTTGTGCTCAAGAATGATGATGCAATTGTGTGCCTTCGATCTCCTTATAAGCAATTCAATTTGCCTATTGTTAGTGAGTTTTCTAAATTAGGAGTTGAATTGGAGCTGTTATAGTCAACAAAAGTCAACTCAACTAGTTAACTGGATCCTCCTAAAATTTAGGAGGCTAACTCCAC
Source organism: Pinus albicaulis (assembly GCA_034641835.2). Taxonomy (NCBI): domain Eukaryota; kingdom Viridiplantae; phylum Streptophyta; class Pinopsida; order Pinales; family Pinaceae; genus Pinus; species Pinus albicaulis. The sequence continues at coordinate 397,678,400 of CM076575.1, read as the reverse complement.
TTAAGCTTTTAGTTCCCAATTTTAAGTCACACTAGAGGACAAATAACTCGTCCTCCACAAACTTGTACATGATTAAGAAGATCAAAAAGTCGATTCCTTCAATCAAGGCACAGATCAAGGAATCCATTCCTTTGCTACTTTTCAACATCCTTGGGGCATAAGGAGTCTAGGAGGCTCAAGATAAGTTAAATCGTTTCTAAGGAGGCTAAAAATTGATGCCCTAGGTATCAACTTCTAACATTTACCCACTTCTTAGGAGAATGGAAGTTGATGGAGAGTTTAAACCATTCCTCCACTAGGAACATTTATTACATGTTATATAGTGAATAAAATATGCAATTCTGAGCTAGATAGCCTTTCAAAAATTAATTTCCAACAATTAGGGCAGAAATTAGCATAATCTAGAGCAACAATTCCATACATTAGACAATTTCAAGATAAAATTCATCAAGAACAAACACTTACAAGACAACATGTAGCATATCCATCCATTCACCAAAGAAATAACTCCAAAGACAATCTAAATTAGTTTCCAAATATCGAAATGCATCCAAGAGATATTTGGTAGCCTAAAAGCCCCTCAAGTTTTAAAATAATGGGCAAAACAAGGTGAGGTTACAATCCAACCTCATAGCCAATGCAAAGCATAAAAATTAACCCACAAAGAGGTTGAAATGCTGATGTCATGAATGCGCTGGCCCTTTTAGGGCATGCATTGGGCTACTCCAGTGCCAAGTCGAGTGTGGAGGGCTTCAAAATTCTTGATCTAGGGGCTGGCCCCTAAATCTCCCTGGAAATCATCTTGTGGACCTTAATTTTGTGTTTGGGGCACAAAATGGGTCTCATGGGTCTCTTGGTGATAGAACAAATTGGTTTTGCTCCAACGTTGAGGGCTCAAAGGATGGTGCTAGCCCTTCCATGTCTCAAGGGGTGAGACAAGCCTCATTTGGGCCTCAAATCAATTGCCAAACCACGTGTATACTGCTAAGTCGATTGGGGGCATGCTGGTCCGAGTGCATCATTTCATAATGTGGGACAAAGTGCAAATTGCTGGGGTTCTGTAGGTGCGCATGGAATGGAATGATGCTCTGCAAGTGATAGGTGTCTCGTGGCTCTCAACGCTTCACCTGTGGGATGTCATAATGCTCCTCTAGTGGATCTGGGTCCCAGTTAAGTTGCACAACCCATGATGAGAACCACCTGCCAGTCACACACAATGTCTAGTGTTGCATCTTCACCATTAGGCACAGTTAATAATTAGTGCATCTAAGTGAATCAAGCTTGTTAATTAAGGGCAAATTGATATTTCATATGGGGCTTCTCTTCCAAATTTGGGGCTTTGATAATGCAATAGTGTTACCTCCCTATGTAGGAGTGGCTAATAGACGACCCTATTAGGTGTTCCTAGAACCTAAGGGGAAAGACATGTACCTGGTACATTCTTCAATCAATAGGGGACATGTGGATAACAATGGAACAAAATGGGGGTGACAGGGTATCAGGGCTAAATCCCATGGGCAAAGGGTAGAAATAATGAGGAAGTCCACATATTAGGTGTACAGATTTGAAGAGGGAGCAATCGTGGTTGCATGAGCTACCCCAACCTCTGTTTTTCTACCCCTCTTATTTGCCTTTTACTTTTTCTTTGTATTTCTGCTTAAAGCTCTAGGAAATGAGAGCATGCTAAGAATGGCGTATAACAGTTATTACCCCCTTAAAGGTGGGGCAGTTCATCATCCACTAGGGGTTGGGACGTGCATGGGTTTCTTTTTTGATGTGATGGACAATCATAGGCCCTAGGAACCAGGGTGGTGGCCATAATGATAAGGGGTAGAGCTCATGCTTGGGTTTTGTCCATGCACTATTATTAATGTCCTAACCATCTTTTGCATTTTATGTTGTTTTTTTGTTTCTTGCTTCTGGCCATGATATGCTTTTAACTTTTTTTTAGCTACATTAACCTCTGGGGCAATGTTTTCAGGACCGACCCAGATATGTGGAAAAGGGGAGGGGGTTGTGCCAGCATGTTGTGGACCCATTGGTCATGTGAACCTAGAGAAGATAAATAGTGAATAGGGCTTGTAATGTGTGCATGGAAATGATAAATATGGAATGGTAAAAGAGTCCCACGCTACCAAAATCGGGGTTTCCCAAGTAGTGCCGTTCTGAAATCCATAGGTCAATAGGGGAGATCCCATAGGACTAGGATTGAAGATTACCCCCGCCATTTAAGGTGAGGGAACAAATCGTGGTCAAAGCCCTTCCTTCTTCCAAGTCACCCAATAATCCATGCCAAGATGTTGAAATGAAAAACAAGCAGGAGCACCTGATTTCACAATGAAAACATGTTTTTTGTTTTGGATTGCCCAACTTCTAACATGTGCTCTTGACAAATGGGCGAGGAAATAAATGACTAATGTAGATGGTAGAGATAAAGTGGCACATCACATCGGCTACAAAGCGGCTGTCAGGGGCTTCTGGTTCCTCACTGGAAGAAGCTGATTAGGAGAAAAGCTCTTGTAAGGGTACCGAATTTTGGTGGGTAATAGGCTCCATTGTCGGATGTGCAACTCTGCCACACAATGAAGATAATAACTCGCAATCAACTTGCCATCCACACAAAGCTACCTTGTCCATGCCAAAGCACTCCTTGCCAAGGCACCTGAACTGTCTCAACATACTTTAACAAGTCAACAAAAGTCCATCATCTGTTGATTTTTGTAGCATCCAGAAGTGTTCCAAGTCTCAAACTTTGCAGGGAGGCTTGGACAAGAACATTCCAAATAACCTAGAAATCGTTTGTGGAAATTCCACTCAGTTCATGAATTATTAAAATAATTAATTATTTTAATGAAGACCCTAAGTCTAAACTTAGGGAAATGAAATAATTAAAGGGTATTAATAAGTGAGAGTGTGAATCTTCTAAAAAACATGGATCAAGTCAAGTTTTAATCTTAGCCATTGATTAATCTTCTAATCTGGGCCGTTTGTTCTCCAACGAGAAGATTATAAAAGAAGGCTTGAGGGTCATTAGGAAGACAAATCGGGCATACACTCAGTACCCGAAGGAGATCGATTATGAAGTAATAGAATTCGATTTCAGTGGAAGAGTTGCAGGGCGAAGGGTTTGCAAAAGTAGAAGGAGGAGGGAATCAGTAGTGATCGAGATCAGGGATAGAGGGCAACAGTGGGCCATTGGAGGCAGCTTGAGGCTGCAACACACCCACGCAGTCCCTATGCAAACTTACGCAGTTCAGCGCTGGGATTGCGCAGAGGAACACACAGACAAACAGAGGAGCCAACAAATGCTGATCATGGTGTCAGAGAATTGTCTGAGGGAGCCGGAAATTCAGTCTCATGTGTTTCAGATTTTGTCTGCCATTATATTTCCTTGTAAAGATATCATTTGCTGAAGAATTAATAAAACCGTCATCTGCTGCACTAGTTTTCCCACATTGGGTTTTTTTGGGGATGTCCAAAAATAACTGTGTACATGTGATTGATTCTAGTGCTTGTGTCCTTTACTGTTTATTTCTTTGCATATGTATTTGTGAATGTTGCAGTAGTATTTATTTCGATATTTGGCAGAAGATTTCTGAAAAATAACTTATTGAAATAATAAGTAGGAGAAATAAATCTATCACTACAACTGTATAGTTTTCAGATTGAAAATTTCAGATGACATCAGAGCCAGAGATGAGTAACAGGAAGGGAGAATTGACTAGTGAACGAAAGTCTACTGTTGCAGCAACAACGCGGAAGGGTTCACGCAGTTCTCCAGTAAGGGAAAGAAGCATGATAGAATAGATGGATCATGATGTCTCTGTTTTGGCATCTAGACTTGAGGAAGAATTTGCTTGCGTATCAAGTACTACTTCTTCTGATGTCTGGTATATTGACAGTGGAGCCTCTGCTCACATTACTGGAGTACGGGACTGTTTTTCCGACTACCAAGAAGAGCAGATGAATTTCAAAATAACCATGGGTAATAAAGCAAAATGCACTCCTGTTGGGAGATGTATCGTAGTTTTTCAGACTGAGGCTGGAAACAGGATTTGGGCCACTAATGTACTGCATGTGCCAGGTTTGGGGATGAACTTGTTCTCAGTGTCTCAGCTTCAAAACCGAGATTATGACGTCTACTTTATTGGCAATAGAGTCTATGTCAAACATCCCAGTTGGAAGAAGAAGGCACAAATCAGGGTAATAAGCAACAAACTTTACAAGTTGCAACTTGAGTCTCCAATGGCACTTGTCGACAACGCAGATGAAACATACCTGAACGAGCTATGGCACAAAAGAATGGGGCATTTGCATCATGGGGCGTTGAGAACTCTCTAGAAAACTGTCACAGGTGTTCTAGAGCTGAGCACTAAACGAGATGATGTCTGCAAGGGGTGCGTATTGGGAAAATATGCCAAGGCAGTGTATCAGAGAAGCAACAATAGGTCCAAGGGTGTATTGGAATTGATACACTCAGACATCTGTGGACCGATGTCCACTAGAGCTCTTAGTGGTGCCGAGTACTTCGTCACCTTAATTGATGACCATTCCAGGAAAACTTGGATCTACTTTTTGAAGACCAAGGATGAAGTCTTCAGTCGGTTCAAAGAGTTTAAGGCTCTGGTTGAAAATCTAACAGGGAAGCGGATCAAGGTATTTCGATTAGATAATGGTGGTGAATACATAGATAAATATTTCATTGGATTCTGTGCAAGGGAAGGCATCAAAAGGGAGTGGACAACTCCATACAATTCGGAGATTAATACAAATTATCTTCTTGATAATTACTTGTGACCTTACTTGTGATACTTATGTCTTCTTCTTCTTTTGGTTTAGTTAATCTTTCATAAAGTCAATTATCAAAAAGCATAGGACACAAAAGTTAGGCTCCTAGAGCCAGGGCAAAACCTCTCCCTCTTGGAGAGGAAAACCCGCAAAGAATTCTTCTTACAGATCTTCAAATGACAAGTACCATGACCCAGACTTAGACCCTTGACCTAGATATGCTTCTAAGACCTTGATTCAACTTCTTCAACCTTGAATCTTCTCTTCACCAATTTGCTTAGTTCTACTTCAACACTAGAGATCTTGATCTTCACATTACATATGCTTGTAGTTGAATTGCTTGAACAGTATGAAGGTAAATCAACAGTATGAAGGTAAATCAAAGATTTACCTTCCTCACTATTGCTGTCTCTTTTCCTTACGAAGACTGTCTCAATTACCACAAATTTCTTCTTCAGGTCAACAACCCTTAACCATCCTTACTGCATTTATCCGCAATCAAGACTGTATCCTTGATATACGCAATCTTCTTCCTGTATCACTGTCTTAGATCCACATTCTATACTGTCTCTTTTATCCGCAATTATCCCTGAGATTTGATCAGCAAATGAACTGTTCCTTATCTGCACTTGTGCTTCCTATATTTGCGCTGTAGTCTGGTATATGTTCGCATTGCAATCTAGTGTATGTCTGCAATGTCTCCTCGTAGAGGTCTGGTGTATGTCTGCAATGTCTCCTCGTAGAGGTCTGCTGTAGCTTCATGTATATATATATATATATATATATATATATATATATATATATATATATATATATATATATATATATATACGCACTTATATAATTAGATTGACCTGCATTAAGCTTAGTGCTATCCACAAACCTTGCTCGCAATACTTTTTGAGATGGTTCTGTATTCCTACAGTGATATCGCAATTACTTACTCTCTAAATGATCCGCAATCTTGCCTTATATATAGTGCACTGTTTTCACTTATAGGCCGACTATGACATAGCATGTAGGCCGACTTGACTTTGTAATTACTTCAACATTTTGTGGGGTATTTCTTCAGCAGCGTTGAAGGTTGACTTTACTATGTCATGGAGCTTGTCTTTAACGATATACAAGGTCTTGGAGCATATGACAAATACTAGATCTGATACTAAACTTAAACCTAACGGACAACAAGAAGAAGTCCTTCTATTTAATAAATCATGCTCATGAAACCCATGAAGCACATAAAACAAAAATATATATATTAATTTGACTTCTTCTTTTACATAACTACATAATTACATAGTCAACATGAAGACCGACCTAGTTACACTTTTCAACAGACTCCTCACGCTGCACTGGGAAAGATCACGCTAGAAATGTTTTCACTAGTAGTAAGCTTGAAGTGAGTCACTTTATTATCTTTGGCGGTACAACTTATTGTCATGTGCCCAATGAGAAAAGAAGTTGGAGATGACTGCAGAAAAAGGGTATTTGGTAGGATACAGCGAGAATGCATAGGCATATCACATCTACATTCCTAAGAGTAGGAAAGTTGTGGTGCGAAGGGATGTGAAGTTCATGGAGGAGAAGGCCTTCAGAAGATCCTGCGAGTTGCCTTCTGCTACACAGTTTGAGGAAGAGCCTCTGGTACAGCCCCAACAACCAGTAGCAAAAAATTCAGTTGCCTCTCCAAGGCATAGGGATCCAAGGGATGTGTCTCCCGAGGATTTGCAAGAGGGAGAGCCGGTAAATTCACCCACTACCAGTGGGAGAATGAGTAGGGGACTTCGACAGATTTTGAAGGATGCAGTGGACTTTGTCGGAATTCCCTGAAATGAGAAGAGACAGCATAAGCAGCCCAAGAGGTATCAAGCCTTGGTTGCTGAAGTCGGAGAACCTTCCAGGTTTCGAGAAGCAGCTCAACACCAGGTGTGGGTTAATGTAATGGTGGAAGAGTACAATTCCATCATGACGAATGATGTCTAGGAAGTGGTCCCTAGACCTCAGGAGAGATCAGTTGTAGGATCTAGGTGGATCTACAAGATCAAGTATGCTGCAGACGACAACATCGAGAAATTTAAAGCCAGGTTTGTGGCCAAGGGATATTCTCAAAAGGAAGGAATTGACTAGGACGAAACCTTCGCCCCAATAGCCAGATACACCTCTATCAAATCCATGATATCCCTTACTGTGAAGATGGGATGGGAAATTCACCAAATGGACGTCAAGACAACATTCTTGAACGGTGTGATAGAAGAAGAGGTGTATATAGAACAACCAGAGGGCTCTGAGACACATGATCAGAAGACTCATGTGTGCAGATTGAAGAACGCGTTATATGGACTGAAGCAAGCTCCTAGAGCCTGGTATGGTCGAATTGACAGCTACCTGCAGAAGATGGGATTCATCAAGAGCGACGCAGATCCCAACCTCTACTATCTGAGAGTAGGGAGTGAGCCGTTGATACTGGTCTTGTATGTAGATGATCTATTCTTGACAAGATCATCAAGGCTCATCACAGATTGCAAGAAGAATTTGGTTAAATAATTTGACATGAAGGATCTAGGACAGATGCACTATTTTCTGGGGTTGGAGGTTTGGCAGCAGAATGGGGAGATCTTTCTTGGTCAAGGGAGATACACTACATAGATTCTAAAGAGATTTCAGATGGAGGATTGTAGACCCATGGCAACTCTAATGATCACCAACTAGAAGAAAATCGACACATCCGTAGATGATGAAGCTGATCTTACGCTATATAGGCAGCTCATAGGGTCGTTGATGTATCTGGTAAATACAAGGCCAAACATCCGTTATGCTATAAATACCCTCAGTCAGTTCATGGTGGAACCGAAGAGGGCTCATTGGGTAGTTGCCAAGCATGTTCTCAGGTACCTTCAAGGAACAATTGAGCTTGGATTGAAGTACACCTGTAGCAATGATGTTAGGTTGAGTGGTTTCACTAACGCAGATTGGGCTGGAAGCTCAGTAGATCGGAAGAGTACCAGTGGGCATTGTTTCAGTCTAGGATCATGAATGACTTCCTGGTGCAGCAGAAAACAGAAGTTCGTAGCACTGAGCTTAGCAGAAGCAGAGTATATGGCAGCCAACACAGTTTCGTGCGAGGCCATATGGCTTCGAAAACTGTTAGTGAACCTACTCAAGAAGAAAATGGTAGCGACCAACATCTTATGCGATAATCAGAGTTGCATCAAGCTCTCTGAAAATCCTGTGTTTCATGATAGGTCGAAACATATTGACATCAGGTGTCACTTCATTAGGGACTGTGTACAACGTGGAGCTGTGCAGTTGGAGTACACTCCAACAGGAGAACAGGTGGCATACATCCTCACGAAAGATCTAGGGAAGACTAAGTTTTGTGAAATTTTCGAGAGGAAAATATTTCTGCAACACTTGGCTTATTTCTCCTACTTATGAGATAAGTTATTTACAGATGCTTCAGTAAATTCTGAAATAAACACATTTGCATATCTTCACTATTGTTAAGAGCATAAGAACAGAAAGATAATTTACACTAGTAGCACAATAGAAATAACCACATGAACACAAATGTATTTGGACAATTTTCCCCAGAAAAACCCCATGTGGGAAAATCGGTGCAACAGATGAGGGTTTTATATTTATCTTCAGAAATGGAAAGTACATTTACAGGAGTTTGATGAGCAGAGAAAATTAGCAAACACCTGGTTGAATTTTCTAGATCCTCCAGACGAATTTCTGACCCTTGGGGTGACCTCCTTCATCCTTTGAGTCATCCGGCGTGGATGCTCTGCGCAGTCCCTCTTTGGATTGCGTGATTCTACGTGGAGGGGCTCTTGCTACTGATCAACTCACCCTTCCCTTCACCCTCCTGACATCTGCTTCCCGATAACTGTCTCCTCCCTCCTCCTTCTGCTTCTGCAACCCAACCTCTACAAACTCACCCACTGAAATCGAATTCTTTTGCTTCATAATTGATTTCCTTCGGGTACTGAGAGTGTCCCCGGCTTGATTTCCAAATGGCCCTCAAGTCTCTTCTTATAGTCTTCTCGCTGATGAATCAACGACCAAGATTATATCATTAATCAATGGCTCAGATTAAAAGATGACTTGATCTTCGTCTTCTAAAAGATTCACACTCTGCTCTATTAATACCCTTTAACTATTTAATTTCCCTAAGTTTATACTTAGGGTCTGCATTAAAATATTTAATTATTTTAATAAAGTCATATCCGAGTGGAATTTCCACAAACGATTTTTGGGTTCTCTGGATAACTAATGTCTAAGCCTCTCTACCAAAAATGAGACTTAGACACTTTCCGATGCTATAGAAATCAACAAGTTTGTCTACTTCAGAGAGAAGATGGGGATGATGAAGAATCCCTTCCAGTAGCAGGAATGGATAGAATCAGTATTCAGAAGGAGTTGTAGTACAACTGCAGCAGTCACAGTGGTAGTGTCAAAGGCAACAATACAGAGGGCAACAACGCAACAGATGAGGGGCATCATCCAGAGATCAGCAGTGCAGAGGGTGCTTCAAAAGCAGAGCAACATGCAACAGGCATATTGTTGGAACACCTTCCTCGCCAAGAGGGACTGTTGATTTTTGTAGCATCCGGAAGTGTTCCAAGTCTCAAACTTTGCAGGGAGGCTTAGACAACAACATTCCAAAGAACCCAAAAATCGTTTGTGGAAATTCCACTCGGTTCATGACTTATTAAAATAATTAATTATTTTAATGAAGACCCTAAGTTTAAACTTAGGTAAATGAAATAATTAAAGGGTATTAATAAGTCAGAGTGTGAATCTTCTAGAAAACATGGATCGAGTCAAGTTTTAATCTTAGCCATTGGCCGTTGGTTCTCCAACGAGAAGATTATAAAAGAAGGCTTGAGGGTCATTTGGAAGACAAGCCAGGCATACACTCAGTACCTGAAGGAGATTGATTATGAAGTAATAGAATTCGATTTCAGTGGGAGAGTTGCAGGGCGAAGGGTTTGCAGAAACAGAAGGAGGAGGGAGTCAGTAGTGATCGAGATCAGGGACAGAGGGCAACAGTGGGCCATTGGAGGCAGCTTGAGGCTGCAGTGCATAGAACCCATGTAGTCCCTACGCAAACTTACGCAGTCTAGTGCTGATACTGTGCAGAGGAACAAGCAGACAGGCACAGGAGCCAGCAGAGGTTGATCAGGGTGTCAGAGAATTGTCCGAGGGAGCTGGAAATTCAGTCTCAGGTGTTTCAGATTCTATCTGCCATTATATTTCCTTGTAAAGATACCATTTGTTGAAGAATTAATAAAACCCTCATCTGCTGCACTGGTTTTCCCGCATTGGCTTTTTTCGAGGACAATTGTCCAAAAATAACTGTGTACATGTGATTGATTCTAGTGCTTATGTCCTTTACTGTTTATTTGTCTGCATCTGTATTTGTGAATGTTGTAGTAGTATTTATTTCGATATTTGCCAGAAGATTTCTGAAAAATAACTTATTGAAATAATAAGTTGGAGGAATAAATCTATCACTGCAACTGTATAGTTTTTAGATTGAAAATTACACATCATCAACAATCGGCCACACAACATATTGTTGTGCATCGAGTTCTCCACCAATCCACCAGAACTCCCATCTTATCTCATCACCAAACCATTCAAGACCACATCTCCAAGTTCTCTACTGAACCTTCTACTCCATGGCTAGCCTACTCACTTGGCAACACTATTTCTTCTTGCAGCAGTCTCACGCTCCCTACTAGAGCTGACACCTGTGCACACTCTAATTTAGCTGCCCTTTAAAGTAGCTCTGATACCATGTTGGAATTTCCATGCACCCTAGGTTTGGTCTATGCCCAACATAAACACACTAGAGATGTTAAGCACATAAACACACTAGAGATGCCCAACCAAAAACAATTTTGCACAGTTGAATATAACAAAAATAAGATCAATAACAGTACACAATATTTTATGGCCCAAAACATGTTCCTTATTAGTCCGTCAATAAGAAAACCATAGGGCTCTCTTACTAGGGATCATGGTCCTTTACAAACCCCAATACAAGGCAGTAATATAGAGTAAGTTCTTATACCAAATACAACTAGGGTTGAGTCCTCGTCCATTAGGCTCTCATTTGCCCGACAAATGAATACAATCAACCGCCCTTCTCTTACAAAAATACAATTATCAAGAACCTTGACTCACCTGGGCTAATGCACAATCCTCATGCTAGCCTTGTTGTACCTTGCTGTAGCCCTGAATCAACCTTCCTTCGCTGTTCAACGACTATTCTTTAGTAGACTGCTCCTTTAGTCCACTCAATTATACCAACCTCTATTCAGTCCTCCTCACCAACCCCTTTCCTTTCTATCAACAATTTTGGTTTGCTTCCTTTAGGTACTGGTCATCCCTTTCGAAGCTTGTATAGGCCTCAACCTACATTCCAACCACAGTCTAGCCTTCCACTAGGGCTCAGACCTGTCTTTTATGCTTGCGACCCCTCCTTCCTTCTGTCAACAAACCACTTTATCAAACCCCTGAGGCCCTTTGCTTGCATGTACATCCTTGTGCCGGTCCTTGGCCTCTCCTTATTAGTTGTGACCAACACTTTTCCACCTCCGCCCTATAAGAGTGACCTTCCACAGGTCTCGGCCAACCCTAACAAGGTTGCAGCCTGTCAATATTGCACAAAACAACCTTTACGATGCTTCAACATACCTTCAAAGCAATCAACCTCCTTCCATTGGTCAAATTGCTTAACTCGACCTCCCACTTAATGTCCCTCACTACCTACTAGGCCTCCTTTTCCTTGCTGCAACTCTCTAGCTTGGCTACATCGTCCTTCAAGGGATGACCTTCTTCACAAATAAAGTCGATCACACTTGTGATGCTAAGCCTCTCCATTGGCTTATATTTATAGCTATCCATAGGTCACTTAGGGAGCCCCTTTGTCCTTTAAGGCGTTGCCTTCTCAACCTCTTAACAATTAATTAGAATATAAAATTCATCTTCTTGGGTTTTAAGCCCACTCCTTTGGCTCAAAACCCCAAACTTGGGTACCTTGACCACAAACCCACTTTTGTGGGTTTCTCCACTCGGAAATACGTTTTGAGCTACCCAAATTTCAACATATTAAGGCACATGCTTTGCAACAACCTAGTGAATTTTCCTTGGCTGAATCATGTATTGGTCCAAACTGTTCACTACAAAACAATTATCAGGTCTAATGTTCACTAGAAACATAAGGGAATGAATTAACTCTCTATACAATGAAGGATCTACCAACTTTGAATCAAAGGATGTAACTTTAGATTTGGAATTATGGGAGTGGCCTAGGATTTACAATCCATTGTCTAAAACCATTTTAGTATCTTTACTGTGTACTTCTCCTATGCTAAAGGCCTCACTTGTGCCCTGTCAGGTCTCTAGAGTCTAGACTCAAGAAATAATCGTTAAATTTAGAAAACCATGGTGTTCTATGCTTAATGCAAATTTACTTCAATCTTTCTTAGGCCCGATTCAAATTCGCAATCACATAAACATGAAAGTAAAATGCTGATAGAAAACAATAATAGATCAACAAAAGACAAGCCAATAATATAGATCATATTTTACAATTCTTCTTGTCCAACAAAGATATAGGATGGTGTGCGTTACGACAGTCAACAGGATGCTTCAGCTAGCAAAGTCTTTCTTAGATCAACCAACCTCCAAGTGTCACACCCACAGCCCTCAAAGACAGCTCATCACAAGTCAACGTTGGCCAACCAAAAGTCAACGCAGAAAAGTCAACGTAGGACAACAACAGAAAGTCAACGCAACAGATTAGGGCTTCGGTTAAACAACTCCTTTTCCCTCGATTTTTGTGCCCAGTTGTACGACCTCTCAAAATCGTAATTTTAGCACCGATTTGAGGTCAAACGGTCAAGGGTTGACCACGGTCAAGGCTTCAGCAAATCAGCCCTAAACAGATCTGCAGAAAACAATAGCTCTAGCTCCGCACGTGTGAGGGGAAGAACCTCCAAAGGCTATCGAACCAATTAGATCACAATGAGAGATGTGTGATGAGTTGATGAACAAATGACCTCCAACTCTCTCCAATTTATATCCATCAGTGAGGGTGTGTGACACATCTATTAGGCTTGTGAGCCTACAGTGCATATCTGGCCGACCTTGCACATGTGTGGAAAATAAATTCAAAATATATGTTCTGCTCATCCAAACAAGATGATATTTAGATCAATCTTGCACCTCTCCGAAAGAGGAATCCAACAAAAATATGACCATCATCATATGAGCAGTGCAACATGGAGTTTGGACCTAGTTGCCCAAAATTAACACTCCCTCTCAACCAGGGAGAACTCCACCTGTCCATAAGTGCCATCCATCAGTACCATCGTGTACTTTCATCTAGCATTGTGCCTCATCCTTCCGTGAGTCACAAAGACATCACGCTTAGCTGAGTCACAAAGACATCACGCTTAGCTGACTTGAAGTCAGCTTAGAGGTTAAAACCTCTCTTGGACTCAAAAGAGTCTCATACTAACATGAAGTTAGTTTACTGACCCGAAGTCAGTTTAGAGGTGAGAACCTCATCATACTTGATCCCAGATCAAGGTGTTGGACACGTGCCATCCTAGACATAGAGAGTACGACAATCTCTAATGCGTCCATCGGTCTTGCAATTGGTCTCTATCCACATTTCCCACCTCATTGGCCAAATGAGAGGTACTTCCCATGAGTTTGAAACTCCATGGGTAGGATGCGTGCGGGGCATAGATAAAAGAGAGGTGAACCAACTCAATATCATAACGGTGGGGTAGAAGCACAACAAGGTTCGGCAAGCCTAGCCCCGTGTGTGCTTATAGCTCCAAGAAGCTATCCCCAAGCCCCCTGGAGGCTCCCAAAGCTCATAGTCCAACTCAAGTAGGACCCTTAGAATAGGGTCTTTCCACGATTCCAAGCTTCTCACGGAAGATTAGGAACTTGACCTTCCCTAGGGGCTTCTTGAGAATATCCGCAACCTGCTCATCAATTCCTATGTGATCGAGCCTTACGACGCTTTGCTGTACCATATCTCGGATAAAGTGGTACCTGATATCAATATGCTTGGATTGATCGTGGAACACGAGATTCTCTGAAAGACAAATCCCACTCTGGTTATCACAAAGGATAACGGTTGTATCTAGCACATTCCCAAACAACTCACTGAAGAGCTTTCGCAACCAAACAACTTCACAACAGGGCATACTCGCTACAATGTATTCGGCCTTAGCGGCGCTCAAAGCTACCAACTTCTGCTTCTTGCTCATCCAAGATATCGAAGCAAAACCCATGGTGAAGTAGCATCCAGATGTGCTCTTGCGATCCACCACATTGCCAGCCCAATCAACATCAATATATCCATGGAGTCTCAAACTCCCAGCAGTGTATCTCAGCCCATGTTTGATTGTGCCCTAAAGATATCTCAATAGATTCTTGGCACCAATCCAGTGAATGTGATGAGGATCAACCATATGTTGACTCAAAGTGTTCACGGCAAAACATACGTCCGGACGGGAGTTCACTAGGAACATCAGGGCCCCCACGAGTTGTTGATACTCGGTAGGATTTGCCAGCACGGGCCCAACAAAGTTTCCACACAACTTCTTAAAGTTGAGTTCCATCGGTGTCGACACAGACTTATAGTCCACCATACCAATTCTCTCCAGTAGCTTTACGACATATTTTCCTTGAAAAAGGAAAATCTCGCCTGGCCTTTGCCAGACCTCCAAGCCTAGGAAGTAATGCATCAGTCCTAGGTATTTCATCTCAAACTCGGAAGCTAGCTTCCTCTTACGCTAATGAATGAGAGGGTCAACACCTGTTAGGAAGAGATTGTCCACATAGAGAACTAGAATGAGAGGCCTTTCTCTATCAACCTTAAAATAAAGGTTTGGATCAACATTACTTCGAGTGAAGCCCACCTTCATCAAGTAGCTATCTATGCTCTCGTACCAAGCCCTAGGGGCTTGCTTTAACCCATAGAGGGCTTTCTTCAACCTACATACATTGTTTTTCTCTATCTCGGACTTCGAACCCTAGAGGTTGCTCCACATATACCTCTTCCTTTATAGAGCCATGCAAAAAAGCGGTCTTCACATCCATCTGATGGAGACTCCATCCTTGTGTTGCAGCAAGGGCAATAATAGATCAGATGGTGGTATATCGGACCACACGTGCAAATATATCATCATAATCTATGCCTTCTTTTTGAAAGAAGCCTTGGGCAACAAATCTTGCCTTGTACTTTTCAGCACTACAATCAGATCCATGCTTGATCTTATAGAGCCATTTCGAGGTGACAACAGATTTGTCCTCCAGTCTCGGAACCATTTCCCAGACATCATTTTTCATCATGGACTCATATTCTTTGCGCATAGCATCCTTCCAAACTTGACGCTTT
Organism: Pinus albicaulis; assembly: GCA_034641835.2. NCBI lineage: Eukaryota > Viridiplantae > Streptophyta > Pinopsida > Pinales > Pinaceae > Pinus > Pinus albicaulis. Next base: position 397,663,177 of record CM076575.1, on the reverse strand, counting down.
ACGGCTTCTTCAAATGATCCAGGCTCAAATTGTACAATCGTACTCATGGCTGCTAGATACCCTTGGTATCTCTTCGGCTTCTTGCTTTCACGGAATGTCCCCCTTAGGGCAATATGTCTCTTGGCATCTGCGAGAGTATCCCTGAGCCATGAGGGTCTTCTCTTATTTGAAGGAGGTGGATCAATAGGATCCATAGGTCCTTCAACATCGGTCATTGGTTCATCCTTCGACTCTTCCTGCTTCCATGCTTCTTCATCTTCTTTGTCTTCCTTGGAGCTAGGAAGATTTCTCACTTTCTTGAGGGCAACATCTTCATCGAAGGTGACATCGTGGCATATCTCCACTTCTCTTTGACCAGGCACATAGATTCTATATGCCTTTGAAGTTTCACTGTAGCCCACAAACATTCCCTTCTTTTCAGAAGCATCCAACTTGCTTCTATTTTCTTTTGGCACATGAAAGTAAACAAGACAACCAAAAACTCTAAAATGAGAAACATCAGGTTTCTTACCAGAGAAGACTTCTTCGGGAGTTTTGCAGTTCAGAGTGGAATGCGGGCATCTATTTTGAACGTACACAACAGTGTTTGCAGCTTCTCCCCATAGAAACTTCGGAAGACCTTGGTCATATAGCATGGTGCGGGCAACTTCCACAATGGTCCTATTCTTTCTTTTAGCAACACCATTTTGCTCAAGAGAATACGTAGTTGTGGTCTCCCTCTTAATGCCAGCTTCTCTGCAAAAGTCATTGAATTCATTTGACTCATACTCAGTCCTCAAAACTTTGATTCTCTTCTTGGTTTGATTTTCCACCAAGGCCTTGAAGGTACGAAACCATTGGAATGCTTTGTCCTTCTTCAAGAAATATATCTAGGTCCTGTAGGAGAAGTCATCTGTAAAAGTCATGTAATAGGAACATCCTCCCAAGGATGCCATGGGCAGCATACCAGATAAATTAGAATGTATCAACTGCAAGATATCAGTTGTCTTTGTGACACTTGAGGGGAACGATCCCCTTGTATGCTTCCCTTCGACACAACCCTGACATATACTTTCATGATCATCTCTAAATTCGAGCATCCCTGTCACCACCTTCCTTGCTTCGGAAAGGGCTTTGTAATGAAGGTGCGCAAACCTCCGGTGCCATAACTCTATTTGACGAGTTATATCACATGACATAGCCCCCAGTGGATTTCCTCCAACCTAGTAGAGTGTATCAACTCTAAAACCAATAGTAAGAGCTTCCTTGAAGTTCTTCTTCCAGATGCGTACCTTTCCATCAACGAATGCCACCTTGAATCCTTTGACTTCCATTGCCGTAATAGACACAAGGTTCTTCTTCAAATCATGTAAACGAAGGACTTGACCTTGAGATAGATGAAGGGTCACAGTCCCTGTCCCTTTCACAGTTTATGTGGCATTATCTCCAAGGAAAATTTCCAGATTAGTATCCTTCTCAATTAAATCAGAGAGGGCTTCTTTTAACTAGTGAGGTGCCTTGAAGCACCACTATCAATCATCCAGACATCCAGGGTGTCGAGAGGAGATGCAGCAGAGAGGGCAGATACAAGAATAAATTCATTTCTCTTATTATCAACAACATTAGACTCATCGTACTTGGAATTTCTTGACCTCTTGAAAGGTTGCTCATTTCCACTACGATGAAAGGGAGCCTTCCTTTTTCCTTTGAACCTGTTGTTCCTTTAATTGCCATTCCCCCTGGAGTTGTTGTTGTTGTCATCATCCCTAGGGGAGTCCCTTCTATTTGGGCACTCTCTTGCATAGTGACCAAACTTGTTACAGGTTTAACATCTTCCCTTCCTTCCTTTGGGCTCCGCTCTTCCATGGTTTTGATTTCTCGGACCACCATTGTTTTTCTTCTTTGCATGAGCGGCGAAGGCTGTAGGGTCACCTCCATTTCCATTTGAGGGATAATCTCTCTCCATCATTCTTTTCTCCTCTTGAGTGCATCTCATCAATATTTCATCAAAATCAAGAATCACATTATTATTAAGAATAATGGTATTGAATACATACCAATCACTGGGGAGACCTCCAAGCGCAATAAGAACCATCTCTCGATCAGCTATTGCTTCCCCAATAGCTAGGAGGTTATTCCTGATTTCAGTGAGCCTCATAAAATAAGATTGAATGGATTCATCTTTTCCCTTCTTGATATTCTTCAATTGATTCTTGAAGAAAAGTATTTGATTAGCATTGCTAGCCCTGAACATGCCAACCAACTTATCATACATCTCTTTAGATGTGCTCAGCTCAGAAATGTAAGCAACCAAGTGCTTATGAATAGAATTCCGGATAATCATCTTTGCTTTGATTTCCCCTTTTCTATACTTCATCTTTGTGGAAGCAGCTGCGTTTGATGGAGGCTCTTGAATCTTTCCCTGCACATAGTCCATGACATCTTGATCTTTTAATGCCAAATCCAAGGACATATTCCATGTATGATAATCAAACCTATCAGTCAATTTATCATCGGCCTTGAAACCCTTATAGGTTGAGGAGGCCATTGGTCCTTGATAGGATTTCTTCTTCGGTGATTACTTCTCACACTAGCTTGGACTTTGTCTTCACCTCAACTCTGATACCATGTTAAATTTAGATAACCATGGTGTTCTATGCTTAATGCAACTTTACTTCAATCTTTGTTAGGCCCGATTCAAATTAGCAATCACATAAACATGAAAGTAAAATGATGATAGAACACAATAATAGATCAACAGAAGACAAGGCAATAATATAGATTAGATTTTACAATTCTTCTTGTCCAGCAAAGATATATGATGGTGTGCGTTACGTCAATCAATAGGATGCTTCAACCAGCTAAGCCTTTCTTAGATCAGCCAAGACAACTCATCACAAGTCAACCCTCAAAGACAACTCATCACAAGTCAACGTAGGTCAACCAAAAGTCAACGCAGGACGACAACAAAAAGTCAACATAGCAAATTAAGGCTTCAGTCAAGCATATCTCCTTTTCCCTCGATTTTTGTGCCCAACTGTACGACCTCTCAAAATCGGAATTTCAGCACAAATTTGAGGTCAAACGTTGGTCAACGCTTAAACAAATCAGCCCTAAACAAATCTGCATAAAACAACAGCGTCAGCTCAGCACGTGTGAGGAGAAGAGGCCTCCAAAGGCTAACGAACCAATCAGATCACAATGAGAGATGTGTGATGAGTTGATGAACACATGACCTCCAAGTCTCTCCAATTTATATCCATCAGTGAGGGTGTGTGACACATCTATTAGGTTTGTGAGCCTATATTACAAATCTGGCCGACCTTGCATATGTGTGGAAAATAAATTCAAAATATATGTTTTGCTCATCCAAACAAGATGATCTTTAGATAAATCTTGCACCTCTCCGAAAGAGGAATCCAACAAAAATATGACCATCATCATATGAGCAGTGCAACATGGATTTTGGACCTAGTTGCCCAAAATTAACAATCATGGATAAGACCAATGTCTATGTCAAACTTATGTACCAATTTTTTCTTACACTAAATTATGAGCTTCTTAGAACTACTTGCAAGTATCAAGTCATCTACATACAAGACTCAAACAAGCATATCGGATATATCAAACAACTAGTAAAGATTGGGGTTTGCAACATTTTGGGTAAGTCCAAACCTATTAGGTTAAATTCATCGTCCTTAAGTACTAGGTACATGATGCCTGTTTTGGCTTGTAAAGGGCCTTCTTTAGTTTACATCTATGTGTTTCTTAACATGCACCTCAAAGCTTCTTAGTTGATTGATGTGTACTTTCTTCTTAATCCGACCATTAAGACACATTGTCTTTTCATCCATATGATTTAAATGGCAACCTAAAGCTAAAGCTAAAGACACAATGTATTGGAGCAAAGGTCTCCTCATAGTCAACTCCCTCCCTTTGGGAGAATCCTTTTGCTAATAACCAAGCCTTCTACTTCTCTATGTCGTCATTTAATTCACGCTTCACCTTGTACAACCACTTGGAATCAATTGTTGACTTCCCCATTGATCTCTGTACAATCTCTCAATTCTCTTTCTTTATGATGGATTTATACTCCACCGTGGTATGTGGGCATACTTATACCTTGCACACTTGTTGCTTCATCATAGCTATGCATGAATGATGGAAGACATTAGTATAACATAATTCATAAACTTTTTAATCACTCGAAAAGTTGTCTTTGGAGCTCCAACTTGCTCTCGTGCACCCTACAATGTTTGGGTAAGCCACCAATGCTCCTTGGATAAACTGAAAGGTACTGAAGGATCGATTCCACCTCTGGAACTTAGTTGATCCCTTTGAAATTTCTGATTTTTGCAGATCAACATTTAGGACAATTAGTGTTTCTTCCTCAACCTTTGTGTGAGGGCCTTGAGACTTGGAGGACCATGCATCCTCACCAAATTTCACATCCCAGCTCACTACAATCCTTCACTATGATATAATGTAGAGTTAGTAAGCCTTGGAGGACTTTCTATGTCCAGTAAAACTATCCTTCAAACTAAAGCGTTCCCTTTTAGTTCTTTTGTACTTAGGGATATGAATATATATGGGACCATTGAAAACATGAAAGTGTTATGCCTTGGGTTCCTCACAACCGAAAGCTTTCTTTGGTGTTTTGTCATTCCACACCTTATGAGGGAAAATGTTCAAGATGTAGATGGTTAAATTGCATGCCTTTATACGAAGGAGCATTGATAGGTCTAGGTCATGAAACATAGCCTTGGCTATGTCATCCTTCGTGTTCATAAAATAAATCTAAGTTTTTTCGAGAAGCATGATTAATGAAAGAAACATAATTAACACACATTCGAATGTATCAGATCAAGAATGCCTCTCAATCTATGCTCATTGTCTGGGACAGTAGTCATGGCATGCTTGGTAAGTGCACATCCCTTGCAGACTCCTGTCTTGTCCACGTTGAAATTAGGCATTCCCTACACCATGTCCTTTATGTTGAGAAATCTAGGGCATCAAGATTATGTGATTTCTCTATTAATGATAACTGCTTGTGAATGCTTTTTACTTCCTTAGATTAAGATCTTCTCTTTCTTAGACTATTATAGTGTTTTTCTTCATCAAACAACTACCAATGCATGAACAATAAAGAGACAAGAGACACAAAATGTAGGCTATCAGCTAGGGCAAAAACCTCTCCCACTTGAGAGTAAAACCCGAACAAATTCTTCTTCTTATAGAGACTTCAATTGACGAATACCAAGTCCAAGACCCTTGACCTACTTGCCACTCCAAGACCAAGACACAAAGTCTCCTTGATGAGATTCTTCTTGCTTGAGTCAACAATACACAAGCCTTTGCTTCTCCCTCCTTCTCGACTACCTATTAGAATTATGCTTCCTTTTCTTTGCTTCAGACCTGCATCCTATTTCGGCCTCTTTGGAATCCCTATTTGCAACACACGTGAGAGATATATGGTGGTTCAACCCCTCAATCTCCTTCTCTTGAACTGAATGGCTTTATTCTCCAACTCGGCTTGATGAACTTCCTTAAATAATTCTTGATTCGACTTCTAGCATGGTAAGGAAAACTTCGGCTCTTTTCTCCAGCAGTGACACTCCTCTTTGCACATGTGAGTGGAGATCAACCCTAAAAACAATCCCAAACAAACTCGCTCTTCCTTCTTTCCTTTCGCTGGTTATAAGACTCCCTTCTAAGTGTTTTTTGCACTCCTAATTGCAGACTTGCTTGACCGAAATCTTATACCTCAAATGAAAGCCGAGCTGCCCTATTTATAGTGATTTCCCCATCAAATAGGTCGACTTGAGTGGGGGTGAGCCGACATGTCCTTAGATGAGATCATTTACTCCATCTTGTAGCCGACTTGAGGGAGATACTTTTGTTTGGTCTTGGAGGGCTTTCTTACTCATTTAATGACTCGTACAAAAATGTAACATGCCCAAGAAGGGTCTTCCATACATGACATTGACTCAATAGACTTTTATGACTTGATATCAAAACCTAAAGGCTCACAATGGAAGCCATTACTAAAAATAAAATTCCTTGCTCATGAAACCCATGAGACAAGCATTACAATAATAATTTTATTTTCCTTCTTTACATCAATTACATAAAATCACAATTATACATGTCATTATGAAGACCAAACCTAGTTACACTTTTCAACACTCCCTCTTAACAAGGGAGGTATTCATAATGGTACTTGGTCATTCTCAATCTGAAGAATTCTCATAAGAAGAGTTGGATTGGTGACCCATCTGTATAACATCATATCAACCAACATTGTCACATAGCAAGGCCTAGACAAACAACTCTATCTCTCCACAAGATCATAGCACAATGTTGGCGAGACTAATGATGTGTAGACACCCTCATCATTGTCTCTCTCAGAACATACTCCACTCTGGCTCTCAGAGTGTGTTCTAGTAGTACTATTCTTATCTTGGATTCCCAGTCCTCAAAGAATATCAGTCCTCTACGACTACTCTTATCTTGGATGCCCTAACTCATCCTCAAAGAGTATCAAATGCCATATGTTTACCCAATCCTCCATTCTGTCTTCCCATGTGAAGACAAGAATGATGTGTCTATATCTCTCCTCATGGCCTTCACTAAGACTTACTACTATTAGTCCTGGTCTAGTGCATGACACATGAGATAGAGAACCGCAACTGTCACTCCCTCTTAACTAGGGATGACCTATCCATTCCAAGAATGAATGTACCCAAGCTCCCTCTTGACCAAGGACTTGCTTCCAGCAGTTCTTCAGGTGGAGATTATGGGACAGCTAATTGCTTGTAGAACTCCTTCCTTTGATGTCATGAATTTTTTCTTTGTCACATAGTCTACATCTTTCGGGACTTCCTTGTAGGGTGCAGACCATCCATCACTTTCATCCTTGAGCCATGTTATCATTTCTTTCATTGGAAAGTGATCCATTAGTCCATATCTGGCCTTCCTTCATGCCATGCTGTCTTCTTCATGCCATGTTTCCTTTGTTGATTTTCCATGATCTTGGGTCTAGCTTAGAGTCTTAAAATCACTGACGCTATCAAACCAAGAATCTCAACATAACTACTTTGCACAACGGAATATAAACAATAGTAAATCACACATGCACAAAATATAGACAATTTTTTACATTTCAAGCACTAGTCAACTCCTTGATCTCAGGTCGACCATCCCCTAAAGGAAACACCCATTCAATTAAGGATTCAACTATAAATATATGTCAAAGGCTCCTCCATTTAGCATCGCATCTGAAAGAGAAATGATTCGTGCAACGATTCTCGTGTCCAGCGTGTCTTGGAGTACACCCATTTATCATTGTTGAAGATTGCAGATACATGGTTTGCCTCTTCATTCATCATGTTGAAGAGGTTGAGGGAGGTCAAGAACGCTCTTGGGCCATGTTTATTTTAGAGTTTTGGTCTTTTTGGAGGAAGATAGATTAAGCAGCCTCAAAAAGAGTCAAGGACATAATGTTAGATGATGCTTGTTTGGAGAGGGTAAATCTCGCTATTAAGATCATGGACCTTATCATTGGTTTGCTATGATTTGCAGATACAGACCTACCCATCCTAGGAGAGTTTTATGAGGGATGGAATTCCATTATTGAGTCCGTGAGGACCATTAGTTTACAGAGTGAGTGCCCTGAGTATGAGACATCATCAAAGGCCTTCTTCACCACCATACAAGATATTCTTGTCAGTAGATGGGACAAGAATTGCACACCTTTGCGTTGTTTGGCTCACTCATTGAATCCAAAATATTATAGCCATGAGTGGCTGAATGGTGGACCTTCTTGTAGATTTCCCTCCTCACATGAATGGTGAAATTTCTCAGGGGGGGAAGGATGCATTGAGGCAGATATTTCAGGATAGAGCATCCCTTGATGAGGTGGAGGATGCCTTTGTAGAGTTTTCTGCTGGCACTAGGCGATTTGCAAACTATGATGTGATTAGAGACAGGGGGGCTAAGAAGCCCTATTCTTGGTGGGAAACTCATGGGGCAACAGGCCCTCCTCTACAACAGTTAGCCATGAGGCTCTTCTCTCAGGTGACTTCATCCTCTTGTTGTGAGAGGAATTGGAGCACATATGGGAATTTGTATAGTGTCAAGAAGAGCAAGCTTGAGCAGTCCAGGGCAAAGACAATGGTGTATGTGCACACCAACCTTCATCTTTTTTATAGGCAGAGGGATGAGTGGTTGAAGGGGAATACAAAGATGTGGGATGTCTTTCCTGATGATATGGGTTTGGACAACAGCGCTGAGTTGGCATTGGCCAACTTGGATCTTAATGTCCCAGTGCTAGACCCTGTCATTTTTGGTGATGGTGATACTCTTGAGGGGTCATCCTCCACACCAACAAATGCAAAGATTACATTAGATACAGAGGAGGAGGATGCAGCAGAGGAGAGCAGTGGTGACCATGACAGTGATGTTGATGTTGATGTTGATGATGATGATGATGATGATTGATGACTCATGGGATACCTACTACCTTGTAGTTGTTTTGTATTTGCTATTTCTATTTTCCATTAACATTGCTACTACAGTCTACCTATGTAACACATTTTGATTTTGATGACTTGTTGAGAAAATTGCAGTTTCTTGTCTTTCTCCTATTGGATCATTGTTGAATCTGTCACAATTGTATTTGTATGCATAATGTTACATTGTACAACTTACAAATTTTGAATTTACAATGTAGAATCTAGATTTATGTTTGAATTTGTACCATGAATGGGAATTTGTGTAAGAAATATCTATTTCCTATTATATATATATATATATAACAGGACATGTAGGACACGTTATATATTATTTTATTAAATGTATATATATATATATATATATAATAATAAAATAATATATAACATGTCCTGTTCCGGGGGGTCTACATGCCCGTGTTGGACACTTGAATTTTCATGTCCTGCGTGTCCCGTGCCCTTGTGTCAAGTGGCTTAGCCTCACATACATCATTTCCTCCACCATGGCATCTCTCCACACCTGCTGCATGGTTGCCTCCTGGTACCTGGAAGGCTTAGCGTCCAACTACTCTGTCATTAGGGCCATATACCTTGTGTATTGCTATGGAGGTCTGCGCTCCTGAGCAGAAGTCCTTAGAGCTCCCACTTGCTCCCGATGTTAATTTTCCAGAAATTTTGCAACTACTTAGATGAACAATCTGAAACTAAGGAAACTGCAACCTGAAGCCAAAATTTCTTTCACCAAGACACAATTTCTTAACACTTAATAGTAGCGGAATTAGAACATAGAGATAAAAACACAATCACACAATTACACAGTTATTTTCTTGGGAAACCCATTTGGGAAAAGACTCTTCTTTGATGTGGTCTTTTGTTGACTGAGTACTTGAATGAATTACAAGGCAAATTGTTCAACTAAGAACACACTTGTTCTCTGCTATACTAGCTTGAACCATCCCGCAATTATACTGACCCAACTCTTGCTTCCTTACTCTTCGTTTGGCCCGAATTCCTTGCTCACAAGTCTCCATTGCCTGGCCCAAATTCCTTGCGTACAGGTCTCCATTACTTGGCTTGAATTTGTTGCGCATAGGTCCCCTATTTCCTAGCACAGAGGGCCTCCTAAATCCTAGGACACAATTCCTATTTCTTAGCGCATAATTGCCTGCTAATTCTTAGCACAATTCTACCACCAGAAAGCCTCCTTGATACTGTGCACTTGCTCCTCGAAGTACGCACACCACAAGTCTCTCTCTCACAATCTTGTGAGCTCTTGTCTTGTCTCACAACCTTGTGCACAAAACAATTGAATAACTTGCGCCTTTCGTCCTTCCTTTATAGGTTTTCTCCATGCTATAATAGGCAAGTTACAAATTTGGAAGTCGAGTTGTGACTGACTAGTTAACTGAGTTGAACTGGTTCTCTTCTCCAATCATCACTTAGATTTATAACTCGTCCTTCTTCAATCAAAGATTGAAATTCCCAACTCGTCCTTTTCTAAATTCAAACTGCCATCTATCCTGTAGTTAACTGAAGAAGACTCCTCTTTAACTGGAGATCCAACTCTACTCATGAACTCGTGATGATTATTCACATAAACTGGAAATTAACTCACCACAACTGAAGTTTATCTCTTGAGGACAATTTGAGGTCTTTTTGGCCAAGGCACGCACTAGAGAAGACCTTCTCTCGCTACACTTTTCAACACCCGATCCTCTCTGATCACATTGTCTGCCCATCTCGTCCTCCTCCTCCTTGTGTTGGGAGCAGGGTTGCAGGGGAGCGACTCCCCCCCTTCAAACCTGCTCCCGAATTGTGCTCCCTTCGGGAGTGAATCGAGAGCGCGCTCCCGAAATCGCTCCCGCAAGGAGCGAACCAGGGAGCGAAATTTTCTCTCCCCAACCTTTTTTGCAATTTTCTTTTTACAAAAAAATTCCAAACGCAATTTTTTTTCAAAGAAATAGTAATTTTTGAGTGGGGCAGCCTAATGATCAAGCCTATGGCCCTAGTATTGATATGCGATTCATGGTAATGTTAAATTCTTAAAGTAAACTTGACATTCTCCTTAATCTTCATTTTCATCTTTTTACCTAAATTTTTAATATTACCATGAAATGGATCAGGATGTTTGAGAGTGGTTTCGACGTCATTGGATTTCATATGGAGAAAGTAGAATTTTAGATCTCATTCAAAATCCAGCAGACTTATCAGTTTTTCAGGATTGGGGGGATTGCAATGTTTCCATTGCATTTTGTCATGTATTAGGGTATGGAACTCGTATTTAATAAAGAGCACCAATTCCTCTATGTACCTTGATGTTAGTGACATTGGTTGTCAAACTCCTTTATCATGACCCTACTAAAAATGTACCCATCACGCAAACAAAATCTTGACTTGACATGCTATGTTTTTTATCTTATGTTAATGCTTATAGGGTGATATTAATGATAAAGATCCAGAGGTAATGCCAAATATACCTCTGGATATTAGTGCTTAGAGGGTGATATTAATGACAAAGAACCTAATTTTCCAACAAGACTAAAAAATTAGACATTTCTCGTGGCGACAAGAGTCCCAAGCATTAGCTATAGATAATAGATTTACTTGTCTTTTCTAGTTTCTAGTAGTTTTTATAATTGTTGAATCTTTCATATTTATTATGATATTTTTTGTAAACAATATATGACAATTTAAGTTTGAAGTTTGAAGTTGGCAATTATAACTCATTGGTAATGATTTATGAATATGATGCTTCGTGAAAGTTGAAAGTTGTTTCATTTCATTTCATGTTAGATATTCTTTGTTGTAATGGTTACACTTAGCTTACAAGTACAACTTTGGTGATCAATGATGATAAATGTTATATATTGAATTTTGAAAGCTTGAAACTTTAATATTGATGAATCATGAGACCCAATATGTTGTATGTTACTAATTTGTAGACGTGATTGATGGAGATTATAACTTCTAGATGATTGATGTTATATGGTTCAATCTATGTTTTTATGCTTTTTTATATCTAATTCATCATTCTACATGCTTTTGTTGACATATATGCATCAAAATATAAAAAAATATATATTATATAAAAATTCGCTCCCCGATTCGCTCCCGAACCGAGAGCTTCTAAAAATGTCATTTTTGCTCTCGCTCCCCATTTTCGCTTTCCCAAGTAACCTTGGTTGGGAGTCATTGGGTGAGAGGGTTATTCTTGCTCCTCCTCATGTGTGTCCAACTTGTTTTCATGTTGCTTGACCTACCCATCACCTTGTTTTATTGTTGTTTGAGGAATTGACCGAGCTTCTTGCTTGGGAGCCTGTTCCTCCTCCTACACTGAAACTTGCTCACTGTCAAAGGACTTCCTCATAGCCCTTTCCTCAAACTTCACGTCTTTGCAAATGATTGTCTAACTGATTGCTGGTACATATATTCTGTAGGCTTTGGAAGTCTCACTGTAGCTCACAAAGATGCCCCTCTTGGCAGTAGGCTCCAAATTTGACCTTTTCTCTACAGGTACATGAGAATACGCCAGACTACCAAATATTTTGGAATGAGATACATCTGGTCTTTTTCTTGTGAAGGTCTCCTTTGGTGTGACTTGCCCCAACACTTGATGCTTTCTCTAGTTCTGAATGTAAACTATAGTGTTGCATGCTTCTGCCCTTAGAAACATGGGCAACTTTCGATCATGCAACATGGCTTTGGCCGCTCCAATTATGGCCTCATTTCTTTACTCTGCCACCCCATTCTGCTGAGGGTTATAAGGTGTAGTGAGCTCCCTCCTGATGCCCTCCTTGGCACAAAAGTCCTTGGAGGCATTGGAGGTGTACTCCCCTCCATTATCTGATCTCATTGCCTTGATTTTCTTTGCGGTTTGGTTCTCCACCAAGGCTCTAAACTGCAAGAATTTGGGAAGACCTCGTCCTTGTTCTTCATGAAGAATATTGAGGTCTTTCTCAAAAAATTGTCAATGAAGGTGATATAATACTTGTACCCACTAAAGGATGCAGAAGACATGGGCCCACACACGTCTGAATGTACAAGGTCCAAGATGCCCTTGGCCTTGTGGTCACTGCCAGGAAACAATGTTTTGGCATACTTGCCAATTGTACACCCCTTGCACACGTCATGGTGATCTACATTGCATTCAGGCAACCTAGTTGCTATCTCCTTGAGCACCTTCAACGCCCCAGGGTGTAGATGCCCTGTATGCCTATGCTAGAACTCACCCAACTCTCACCTTGAGTCATAGCCACCTCTGCTCATAAGCGTTGTGGTTGTCTCAAACTGCAATCTGAATAGTTTTATTTATCTAACGCTAATTTGCTTGACAAATTTTGAATTCTGGGGTTGGATGAAGACTCTTCCCTCTCTAAAGGTTCATACCCCTTATCTTCAAGTGCTAAAACTAAAATAAGGTTTTTCTTGAGGCCTGAAAAATAAAGAACATCTCTAGGATATAAGGGTTTTCCTGACTCCCTTTCGAATCTGAATGTACCAAGTACTTTTGCTCGATACCTCCCATCATCTCTTAGCTCAATGTGAAATTTCGTTTCTTTCTCTATTAGTTTGCAAAAGAACTCCTTGTTTCTCGTCATGTGACAGGATGCTCAACTATCAATGTACCAAACACTGATACCAATAGAACTCACCATACATGTAATGAGGGAATACTCTCTCTCAAATTTGGCTAAGAATTTGTCAATCTCTGCAGAGGTTGTGACTTGGCCCTTCTTGGAACTCTTCTTTTGGTTAGGAAATTTAGTAGCATAATGCCTTGGCTGCTGGCATGAGAAACATTTGATTTTGCTGAGGTCCTTCTTCTTCCCTCCCTTGGAGCTCGACTCACCACCTTTCTTGCCCATTAATTTACCCCCTTTACTAGCTAGGGCAATATTTTCTTTATCTTTGGTCTTGGCATGAGACCCTGGCAAAGACCCTCTCTAGATCTCCTCTTGTACGAAATCACTCCACAATATCACCCAATTTGGGAGCTTCTCTCTAGCCATAACCTCGTTGACAAAAGTCTCCTAGCGTTTGGTGACGCCCGTCAAGGCTAAGTGCACCAACTCAGTGTCTGGTGTAGTTTTGGCCGTCAAGGCTAAGTGCACCAACTCAAAGTCTGGGGTAGTTTTTCCCATTCCTTCTAGCTTGTTCCTAACTTGGGTAAATTTGATGAGGTAAGTCACTACGGAATTTGACTTTGACATCTTGATGCTCCTCAACTTGTTTTTGAGCATCATTATCTTGGTCTTGTTATTGCTCTGGTATAAACCCACAATGGTTGTCCACATTTCCTTGGTTGTCTTCTTTTTGAACAAATGAGGTATTATGTGGTCTTTGACACCTTCAGGTTGTTGAGCTTTGTAGCTTGGAAGGTAGTCCTAGTCTTGTGTCTTGACTAGAAGAACTTTCATTTTCCTCGTTAGGAGCTTGCATTTGACACACAGAGTGTGCAAGTGAGTTGCATGCATGTTGATGTGATGTGAATGTAAAGCAAGCTAAATTTATGACTTGTACTTGAGTTAAAGTAAAGAAAGCTAAAGATAGGATAGATAACTAAAATAATGTCACTTATCTTCAGTTAATTTGATGAGCTAATTTTGGTTGTGAATCTTAGGTTATGAAAGTTATAAATTAAGCCTAATGTGAGGTGCTTAGACACAACAGGAGCACAAGATTGAGAGAGGCTTCTTAGTGAGCATGTGCTGGGTCCGAGAGAGTGTAGTGAGGCTGGTGATCCATATTTTATTCTCTCAGTTGGGCCATTTTCCCTGGTACGGGAGCCCAAGTAAGTTTTGTGATTTATTTACTAATGAAGAACTGGTCATTGTGCAGAAATGTGTATCTATGATTCAGATCGAGTTATTAGTTTTGCTTTCAATATTTTTTGTGTTAAGAATCTCGTTGTGTATTTGTTCCGTTAATAATTGTTGGGAACTGAATATTGGGTTGTGTTTAGGAAATTCTAACATTGTACCAAAACTGAAACTCTGAATCGATCTCAGAATTATAGGTCTGGGTTTGTATTAGATTGCCAGAGCCAGGTTGGTTGGGACCATATGAACTAAATTTTTTTAAGGGCGACGATATTTTTTTTGGGCCAAGTTTTTTTTTAGTTGTTTAAATTTTTTTTTTTTTTTTTAAATTTTAGATATGGGCAATTCTTTTTACAAATGAAAGTTAAAAAAAAGGACTAAGGCCATTTCTTTTAAACGAAAAAAGAGGGTTTGTGGGTGGTCGATAGCTAGGCAACCTGCGATCGGTCGAGCCACCAGCCGTGAGAGCAACCGACATCCAGTCGGCATATCTGCGACTATAGCACCATCGCACAATGTGGGAGGGGACGCAAAGACCAGTTGCGGAAACATGGACTTGATCGAATCAAACAGGGTTTGATGGACATACCCTTGGGAAAACAGAGCAGCCGTGACCGACCAAAAAATTGCATGGGTAGGATTGGGCAATACAAGATCAGGGGTTGAAGTCACGCAAAGGATTAGGGGTGGGCCGAAAAGAAATTCTAACATCACAGTTGAAAAACATGAGAGAGACTGATGCAGAGCACGAAAGGTTGGCTACTGACAAGGTTGGCTGGAAGTCAACATGCACACAGAGTTTGACGACAACATAGTTCTTGTGGATTGCAATTTTTTTTGTAGGACAATCACTATAAGGTGGTTGAGTGGTGTCATAGTTCTCGATGCAAGGATTTGGCTGCACTATGTTTTGGTCAGTTGGGCCTGTGTAAATAAGGAAAGGTGCTAGTCAATGATAGAGTGGGCCACTACAAGAGTAAAAAAAGGGTTTGAGTTTGAGACAGAAAAGGAGTATGAGACAACGAGTAAAGTGCCAGTGTTAGTTGCAGAGACAAGTTGCTACGTTGAAATAAAAAAAAAATAATTAAAAAGTCGTTGCTATTATTAGACTTCCAAGATTTCTAGGCATGGAGAAAGAAGGCTCCGAGCACCCTTGGGAAGTGTGCAGGAAGTCTTGGGTAGCGGTCAACAGGGTTTGGGTGGCGGGCAACGTGCAAAAGGTGAAAATTATTGTAGGTCAGGTTGATAGAGATGGCTACTGGGCTACGTTACAAGGACAAGTTGGATGGGGCATGATATTTCAGCCCCTAGGAGGAGTGGATTGTTCTGTTGTTTGAGGAGCAGGAGTTGTGGGACATCGTGGAGAAGGTTGTCCCAATGCATGCAAATCCTTACTCAGTTGGCTGCATTTAATAAGATAAATGTGAAAGTTAAGAGAATAATCCTGGACTCCGTTAGAGATCATGTCATATCTCATGAGACGGGGAAGAAGTATGCCTATGATATGTAGGCATCCTTAACCAAGTTGTACTAGAGTAGAAACCAAAATAAGAAGACAGTGTTGAAGGAGAAATGGAGAAATGCCAAGATGTCTGAAACTGACACAATTGCATCATACCTAACTAGGATCACTCAGATTAGAGATGATTTGGCAGTAGTGAGGGAAAATATTGACAGTTAAGAGTTGGTCAGATTAGCCTTGAGTGGCTTTCCTCGGAAGTGGGATGCCTTTGTTGATGTTATCCTCACACGGGAGAATCTACCTAGTTGGGATAGATTGTGGGATGACTTTGTATAGGAGGAGACAAGGAGACGTTCCAAAACTGTAGGCTAACATGATAGGAAGGATGATGAGGAGAGTTTTGCTCTTACGGGAAAGGGCAAAGGTAAAGTAAGGGGAAGTAGGGGTTTTTCTTATCACAAGACTAGTCACTATGTGAGCCAGTGTCCAGTGTCCACACAAGGAGGAGGATCAAGTGGCTGCATTAGCATCAACTGAGATTGATGACTTTACATAGAATTTCGAGAAGGAATTTTCTCTAGTTGCATGTGTTTTTGACAGTTTTATTGTTGTGTATGGGGACAGTGGGTTATGGCTAGTGGATAGTAGAGCGTCCATTCACATGATGAGGATGAGGTCATTTTTTCGTAGGGTTTTAAAGACAGACTTAGACTGCCATGTGAGTTATGGAGCTAGCACCATGAATGCGGTGAAGGGGGTTTGATGTGTTGGATTCTAGCTAGAGTTGGGAGGATTTTTGGACATAACAGGGATGTTATTTGTTCTAGGGTTGATGGTACATGTTCCCTTAGTATCAACCTTGGAGGACGTTGGATATAGAGCTTTGTTCTGAGGTGGACAAATTCTATATTCAGAGGGAGCGGCCTTGGATGCAACTGTAGTGCTAGGTATCAGACAGGGGCAATCATACATGTTGGGACAATCTGTGGGTATATCTGAGGGGATCTTGGATACATGATCAATGTCAGTTGCCAAGAGGGAGCAGGTGGCGAGGAAGTGTGATTCTCCAGGTATTGCCAGGAGCCTCAACTGGAATGATATGACATTGATGTATGCTCAAGAGCAGGAATCCTTAGACGATGGTTGGATGTGACAGGTTCTTAGCTCAGGTTTAAGATCAGGTAGCAGTATAGGCTTTAATGTTAGAGAGAGTAGCTACAGATACTGAGATGGGCTTGGAGATAGATTCAAGTGGAGGAGGTTCTTCCACAAGTACCTCCCTCACTAAGAGGGAGTGTTGAGCTTTGTAGCTCAGAAGGTACTATTAGTCTTGTGTCTTGAAAGGACCTTGATTTGCCTCCTTAGGAGCTTGCATTCGACATGCAGAGTATGCAAGTGAATTGCACACATGTTGATGTGACTTGCATGTAAAACAAGCTAAATTTATGTCTTGTACTTGAGTTAAAGTAGAGAAAGCTAAAGATAGGATAGTTAACTAAAGTAATGTCACTCAGCTTCAGTTAACTTGACGAGCTAATTTTGGTTTTCAATGTTAGGCTATGAAAGTTATAAATTGAGCCTAATGTGAGATGCTTAGACATAATAGGAGCACAAGATTGAGAGAGTCTTCTCAGTGAGCATGCACTGGGTCCGAGAGAGTGCAGTGAGATTGGTGATCAGTATTTTCTTAGTTGGGCCATTATCCTTGGTACAGGAGCCCATGTAAGTTCCGTGACTAATTTATTAATGAAGAACTACTGATTGGACAAAAAATTGTTTATGTGTGTGATTGAGATCGAGTAATTATTTTTGCTTCCACTATATTGTTGAGTTAGGAATTTGGCTATGTATTCGTTTCGTTAATAACTGTTGGGAACCGATTACTGAGTGTTGGGTTCGAGAAATTCTAACACAAGAAAAATCCTCCTTGCCTTAGCGTCCTTTTTGTTATGAGCAACCGATAGTTGAGGGTCAGTGGATAATGCTGAAACTTTGTCCACAAAGTCCCATACGCCCCGCTCCTCCAAAATTACACCTATTCGTTTTCTACACAAACAATAGTTTGATGTGTGAAAATTTCAATCTGAAAACTATACAGTTGCAGTGATAGATTTATTCTTCCTACTTATTTTTTCAATAAGTTATTTTTCAGAAATATTCTGGCAAATATCAAAATAAATACTACTGCAACATTCACAAATACATATGCAGAGAAATGAACAGTAAAGGACATAAGCAAAAGAATCAATCACATGTACACAGTTATTTTTGGACAATTGTCCCCGGAAAAACCTAATGCGGGAAAACTGGTGCAACAGATGAGGGTTTTATTAATTCTTGAGGAAATGATATCTTTACAAGGAAAAATACTGGCAGATAAAATCTGAAACACTTGAGACAAAATTCCCGACTCTCTCAGACAATTCTCTGACACCCTGATCAGCCTCTGTTGGCTCTTGTGCATGTCTGCGTGTTTCTCTGCGCAGTCCCAGCGCTGGTTGCTTAAGTCTGCGTAGGGTCTGCATGGGTTCTCTGCGTTGCAGCCCAAAGTTGCCTCCAGTGGCCCACTGCTTCCCTTTGTCGCTGACCTCGATCACTTCTGACTCCCTCCTCCTTCTGCTTCTGCAAACTCTTCGCCTTGCAACTCTCCCACTGAAATCGAATTCTCCTACTTCAGAATCGATCTCCTTCGGGTACTGAGTGTATGCCCAACTTGTTTTCGAAATGACCCTCAAGCCTTCTTTTATAATCTTCTCGTTGGAGAACCAACGACCCAGATTAGAAGTTTAATCAATGGCTAAGATTAAAACTTGACTTGATGCTTGTTTTCTAGAAGATTCACAATCTGACTTATTAATACCCTTTTATTATTTCATTTTCGTAAATTTAGACTTAGGGTCTTCATTAAATAATTAATTATTTTAATAAGCCATGAATCGAGTGGAATTTCCACAAACGGTTTCTGGGTTCTTTGGAATGCTGCTGTCCAAGCCTCCCTGCAAAGTTTGAGACTTGGAACACTTCCAGATGCTATAAAAATCAACACTCCCTCTTAGCGAGGAAGGTGTTCCAACAATATGCATGCTGCATGCTGCTCTGCTTTTGAAGCACCCTTTGCGCTACTGATCTTTGGACGCTGCCCCTCATCTGTTGCGCTGTTGTCCTCTGTACTACTGCCTTTGACACTGCCACTATCATTGCTGCATCTGTACAACAAATCCCTCTGAATACTGATCCTATCCATTCCTGCTACTGGAAGGGATTCTTCATCATCCCCATCTTCTCTCTGAAGTAGACAAACTTAGTCTTCCTTAGAGATTTTGTGAGTATGTCTGCCACCTGTTCCCCTGTTGGAGTGTATTGCAACTAAACAGCTCCACTTTGTACACAGTCCCTGATGAAGTGACACCTGATGTTAATATGCTTCGACCGATCATGAAACACAAGATTTTCAGAGAGCTTGATGCAACTCTGATTATCGCATAGGATATTGATCGCTTCCATTTTCTCCTTGAGTAGGTTCACTAACAGTTTTCGAAGCCATATGGCCTCACATGAAGCTGTGTTGGTTGCCATATACTCTGCTTCTGCTGATCTCAAAACTACGTATTTCTGTTTCCTGCTGCACGAGGAAGTCATTCCTGATCCTAGACTGAAATAATACTCACTAGTACTCTCTTGATCTACTGAACTTCTGGCCCAATCTGCGTCGGTGAAACCACTCAACCTGACATCATTGCTACGGGTGTACTTCAATCCAAGCTCGACTGTTCCTTGAAGGCACCTGAGAACATGCTTGGCTGCTGCCCAATGAGCCCTCTTAGGTTCTACAATGAACTGACTGAGGGTATTTACAGCATAACGGATGTCTTGCCTTGTATTTACCGGATACATCAACGATCCTATGAGCTGCCCTATATAACGTAGGATCAACCTCATCATCTTCGGACGTGTCGATTTTCTTCTAGTTGGTGATCATTGGAGTTGTCATGGGTCTACAATTCTCCATCTGAAATATCTTCAGAATCTCTTTAGTGTATCTCCCTTGACTAAGAAAGATCTCCCCATTCTGTTGCCAAACCTCCAACCCCAGAAAATAGTGCATCCGTCCTAGATCCTTCATGTCAAATTCCTCAGCCAAATTCTTCTTGCTGTTTGTGATGATCCCTGATGATCCTGTCAAAAATGGATCATCTACATACAAAACCAGTATCAACGGCTCACTCCCTACTCTCAGATAGTAGAGATTGGGATATGCATCACACTTGACGAATCCCATCTTCTACAGGTTGCTGTCAATTCGACCATACCAGGGTCTAGGAGCTTGGTTCAGTCCATATAGCACTTTCTTCAATCTGCACACATGAGTCTTCTGATCATGCGTCTCGAAGTCCTCCGGTTGTTCTATATACACCTCTTCCTCTATCACCCCGTTCAAGAATGCCGTCTTGACATCCATCTGGTGAATTTCCCATCCCATCTGCGCAGCAAGGGATATCACGGATCTGATAGAGGTGTATCTAGCTACTGGGGCAAAGGTTTCTTCATAGTCAATCCCTTTCTTTTGAGCACACCCTTTAGCCACAAACCTGGCTTTAAATTTCTCGATGTTGCCATCTGCATCATACTTGATCTTGTAGATCCACCTGGATCCTACAACTGATCTCTCCTGAGGTCTGGAGATCACTTCCCAGACGTCATTCGTCATGATGGAACTGTACTCTTCCACCATTGCATCAACCCACACTTGGTGATGAGCTGCTTCCCAAAAATTTGAAGGTTCTCCAACTTGAGCAACCAAGGCTTGATACCTCTCAAGTTGCTTACGCTGTCTCTTCTCATTTCGGGGGATTCCGACAATGTCCTCTACATCCTTCAGAATTTGTCGAAGTTCCCTGCTCGTTCTTCCACTGGTGGTGGGTGGATTTACCGGCTCTCCCTCTTGCAAATCCTGGGGAGACACGTCCCTTGGATCCCTATTCCTTGGAGAGGCAACTGAATTTTCTGCTGCTGGTTGTTGGGGCTGAACCAGAGGTTCCTCTTCAGATTGCGTAGCAGAAGGCAATTCGTGGGATTTTCTGAAAGCCTTCTTCTCCATGAACTTCACATCCCTCCGCACCACGACTTTCCTTCTCTCAGGAATGCAGATGCGATATGCCTTTGCATTCTTGCTGTTTCCTACTAGATACCCTTTTTCTGCAGTCATATCCAACTTCTTCCTCTTCTCACTTGGCACATGACAGTGCGCTGTACTGCCAAAGACCCTAAAGTGACTTACTTTAGGCTTACTGCTAGTGAAGGTACTTTTCGGCGTGATCTTTCCCAGTGCAGGGTGAGGAGTCCTGTTCTGAATGTAGACAACTGTATTATACGCTTCAACCCACAAGAATTTGGGCATGTCTTGGTCATACAACATCGCCCTTGTTGCTTCGACAATAGTCCTATTTTTCCTTTTTGCCACACCATTATGCTTCGGATTTTATGGAGCTGTCCACTCTCTTTTGATGCCTTCCCTTGCACATAATCCAGTGAATTCCTTATCTATGTATTCACCACCATTGTCTGATTGCAATACCTTGATCGGCTTTCCTGTCAGATTTTCAACCCTTAAACTCTTTAAATCAACTGAAGACTTCATCCTTGGTCTTCAAAAAGTAGATCTAGGTTTTCTTGGAATGGTCATCAATGAAGGTGACGAAGTACTTGGCACCACTAAGAGCTCTAGTGGACATCGGTCCACAGATGTCTGAGTGTATCAAGTCCAATACACCCTTGGCCCCATTGTTGCTTCTCTGATATGCTGCCTTGGCATATTTTCCCAATACGCACCCCTTGCAGACATCATCTCGTTTAGTGCTCAGCTCTGGAACACCTGTGGCAGTCTTTTGGAAAATTCTTAACTCCCCATGATGCAAATGCCCCATTCTTCTGTGCCGTAGCTCATTTAGGCCCGTTTCATCTGCGTTGCCGACAAGTGCCATTGGAGACTCAAGTTGCAACTTGTAAAGTTTGTTGCTTTTTACCCCGATTTGTGCCTTCTTCTTCCAATTGGGGTGTTTGACGTAGAATCTATTGCCAATAACGTAGACGTCATAATCTCGGTTTCGAAGCTAAGACACTGAGAGCAAGTTCATCCCCAACCCAGGCACATGCAGAACATTAGTGGCCCAGATCCTAATTCCAACCTTGGTCTGAAAAACTATAGTACCTCTCCTAGCAGGGGTGCATTTTGTTTTATTACCCATGGTTATTTTAAAATTCATTTGCTCTTCTTGTTAGTCGGAAAAACAGTCCCGTACTCCAGTCATGTGAGCAGAGGCTCCACTGTCAATGTACCAGGCATCAGAAGAAGTAGTGCTTGATACGCAAACAAGTTCTTCCTCAAGTGTGGATGCCAAAACAGAGACATCGTGATCCATCTGTTTTGTCATGCTTCTTTTCGTTCCTGGAGAACTGCATGAACCCTTCTACTGTTGCTGCAACAATATACTTCCATTCACTAGTTGATTCTCTCTTCTTGTTACTCATCTTTGGCTCTGATACCATGTGAAATTTTCAATCTGAAAACTATACAGTTGTAGTGATAGATTTATTCCTCCTACTTATTATTTCAATAAGTTATTTTTCAGAAATCTTTTGGCAAATATCGAAATAAATACTACTGCAACATTCACAAACACATATGCAGAGAAATGGACAATAAAGGACATAAGCACAAGAATCAATCACATGTACACAGTTATTTTTGGACAATTGTCCCCGGAAAAATCCAATGCGGGAAAACTGGTGCAATAGATGAGGGTTTTATTAATTCTTCAGCAAATGATATCTTTACAAGGAAAAACACTGGTAGATAAAATTTGAAACACCTGAGACAGAATTCCCGGCTCTCTCGGGCAATTCTCTGACACCCTAATCAACCTCTGATGGCTCCTGTGCCTGTCTGCGTGTTTCTCTGCGCAGTCCCAGCACTGGACTGTGTAAGTCTACATAGGGTCTGCGTGGGTTCTCTGCGCTACAACCCAAAGCTGCCTCCAGTGGCCCACTACTTCCCTTTGTCCCTGACCTCGATCATTTCTAACTCCCTCCTCCTTCTGCTTCTGCAAACTCTTCGCCCTGCAACTCTCCCACTGAAATTGAATTCTCTTAATTTAGAATCGATCTCCTTCGGGTACTGAGTGTATGCCCGACTTGTTTTCCAAATGACCCTCAGTTCTTCTTTTATAATCTTCTCGTTGGAGAACCAATGGCCCAGATTATGAGTTTAATTAATTTTTTCTAGAAGATTCACACTCTGACTTATTAATACCCTTTAATTATTTCATTTCCCTAAGTTTAGACTTATGGTCTTCATTAAAATAATTAATTACTTTAGTAAGTCATGAATTGAGTGGAATTTCCACAAACAGTTTCTGGGTTCTTTGGAATGCTGTTGTCCAAGCCTCCCTGCAAAGTTTGAGACTTGGAACACTTCCGGATGCTACAAAAATCAACATGAGGCACCCTAAAGCCTGTCTTCAAAATGAAGCCCTTAGTATGCCATTGCTTTTTAAAACCTTAGTTGTCAGGTCGACTTGGTCTTTACTGCTCCCTCTGAATGCTAAACTTGCTTTTGTGAGAAGAAACACTAGTGTTTTGGCTTCTAATAAGAGGGTAGTGCTTTGATACCATGTTAGTTTTTAAAAGCTCAACAATTTGATTTATAGTTTACTGAGATTTTATACCTAGAAATGCAAAACTGCAAACACGATCGAGTTTTTAACCATAGCATGCACAACAAAAAAGTAAAAACTGAAGACAAACAAACCATAAATAATAAACACTAAAAATACCTAGAAAAGCCCAACTTCGAGGAAAACCTGCAAACTTGTGTTCTTATTTGCCTCAACAAATTTTGAGATAAAATTATAACTGGGTAAATCCTCTTTCAACAAGTTCTTCTTGCTGCACAATGGTCTCACTCAACTTGACTTGACACTGAGAGGCCACGACCTGTATGACTGAGGCTGTACAACGTACAACTGATTGTGTTGGTCGTACGGTACTATTGAGATGAACTCAACATCCCTTTTGCGCCCTTTCATAGTGACTCCGCCTTGGTTATTAGTTGAGATTCAGAGTGTACGACCCTCTTCCTTGCCCTCTTG
The DNA here is from genome assembly GCA_034641835.2 of Pinus albicaulis. Classification (NCBI taxonomy): domain Eukaryota; kingdom Viridiplantae; phylum Streptophyta; class Pinopsida; order Pinales; family Pinaceae; genus Pinus; species Pinus albicaulis. Next base: position 397,639,260 of record CM076575.1, on the reverse strand, counting down.
AACGTTGAAACTCTCCAACTGACTATTGACTTGCTGAATTGACCTCCTCTTTGTGAGCGCTCTGACCACATTGATTTTTCCCTTCAAGGAGGATGCAAGGGTTGAGATTTACCCTCTTGAAGTTCAATGGCCACAATCTAATCTTATATTGACTTTGCACTTTTTAGTTTTTACAAAGTCGAACGTTAGGAAATAATTAAAATTTTAATTAATTCTGGCTTCAGTAAACTGATCTGAGTTCTTTGCATGCCCTGGCACTAGCAGGTGTAAAATCACCTCTTGCTCTACTCCATTCAACAAATAAAGGATTGGTTCATGCTTTTATTTTGTACGTTTTCTTTGTATTGGAATATATTATGGCTATTGCATGGATTGGATATTGTCTAGGGTTTCTATATTAGTTATTATTGATTTTTTTCTGTGGAATCTTAGCAATGGTATTGTATGCATTACCCTTGTAGAATATGTGTGACAATCCCATGAGTGATTATTTAAGATAAGCTCTCCCCATTCACTTTGCTCCCTCATACAATGATGGCTAGGGTATGAATCTAGGGTTTCTTATTCCCTTACTCCTTTCTAGGGTTTACTCATTTTTCTCCTAAGTAGATCTTCCTTACTCCATTATCCAAGATAAAGGCACTGGCCTTATTCACATTATTGGTCACATGTAAAATCATCTTGAAGCCAAATGTTTTTCCTCCAATTCTGTTTTTGGCCTCTTAAGGAAAGCTGCTGGGTTAGGGTAGAAATTCAACTAGGGTTGACTACGTTGCCTTGTGGAGAGATTCAACACTTGGTTGTGAGGTCATTGCCTCATAATCAACCTCTTTATGTGGCTAATTCCTCCATTTTAGGGCTAATTTGTTTTGCCCTAGGTAATTTTTGCCCTAGCTATAAACCCTTGTCTCAGACTCTTGCCCTAGGATTCCACTTGGGGCTTATTGAAGGCTTGTTGTGCCACAAATTGATTGTTCTCATTTATTTCAAGCCTTTTCTTGGCCTTGTGATCCTAGGTAAGCCTGTTGACCTTGCCTATTCTAAAACCCTAGGTCACTTTGTGCCCTAATTGGGCCTCTTGGAGGATGCACATTGCATTGTTTAATCTAGATGACACCTGTTCTTAAGTAGAGTTTCTCTCCTTGGCCTAACCTTGTCGCCTATAACCCTTGGATTTGAAATATCCTTTAGGTGACCTAATATAGGGAAGCCTCCATTGTCGTGCAAATCCACTATAAATAGAATAACGTAGTGGTTGTGGTGACAGTGGGCCACAACTCATTACGTTTTCATTTAGTCTAGCTCCTGTCTTGTGAGCACCCCTCACAAGATCTACTGGGTTTTGAGGCAACAGGAGTCGTCTATTGTTTTTCAGAAGTGGGTAGTTTCTCACAAGCATAAATACAATGCACAAAGTGATGCCAAAATAGACCAAAGCCATTTAGACTTAACCGAATTAGCTCACTCTCGTCAATCTTGTCTCCAATGGTAACGAGGTGATCTCTCAACTTTGTGATCTTCATTAGAGAGCTTGCTATCATATCAGTCTTGTTCATGCTGGTACTGGACCGAGGCATCATACGTCTCCTTAACTGTCTTCTTCTTTGCAATCAAAGGGATCAAGTAACCCTTAACTGAATAATGGACGATTTGCTTCACCTTGACTGATTTCTTACTATGTTTTACTGAGTCCTTGGTTTCAGTGGGAGGTGTGACCTCCTTATCCACAAAATACCATGGTGCAACCAACTCCAAGAGATTTTTTAGCTTTTTCCATGGTACAAAGTTGGTAGCACTCTCCAACATGTGACACTTTTGGAGACATTTTGGCCATTGCTGCCAAATCTGAAAGAGATCAGCCTCAAGAGAAATCAGATCTGCAGCCTATCCCAAATGTATATTGCTTATCTCAGGTCAATATCGACCTTTCAATCACTGGAAGACCTTGGCCATCTTACCCAACAACCCATCACAGGTACGGATCTGATTCACTGTTTGATGCTTGGGCATCGCAACTGCTGGGACCCTCAGACAACTCCCTCCCAGAGGCAACAACCCATTCCATACATGGATTTGGAGGATTTCAGTGAACATGCTATGATACCATGTTAAATTTCAGGCTATGGTAAATCAGATTCTGCACTCAGAAGGAATAACCTAAGGGTAGGTAGCTTAAAATCTGATCATCTCATTCAAAAGAATGATCTCTGAATACATTAATCTACAAACATCTACTGCTGGAAATGGCAAACGGTGGAAAACAAAACAGAACCATTTAAAACTGCATCTGTATTCTGTTTATTGAAAATAAGCAAATACACAGCAATAGCTCAAATTGCAAATTATCTCAGTGGATAACCCCATGTCTCCTTTATAGAGGAGGAAGACACCATGTTTAACAATGAAGATCTTCATTGCAATGGAGCACCTAGGTTAGGATAGAAACCCTACCCGTAACCCAGGCTAGAGAGATGCACTTAGGTTTACATGAATATCTGTCCTAGATTAGCACGCACAGTGAGAGTTATTGCATGCATAGAACCATACACTATCTTCTAGCGATCTGTGCCCTCATTTACTTGTACTCAACCCTATCTCATGCACTGAGCTAAATATGGAGCTTCAGAATGCATGCATCCTACTCTAACTTTAGAACTGAATTGAACTGAAGGTAAAAACAACAATTTCTAAATCTGTAAGAAAGGAAGCTAAATCTGGAACCACAACTAATACAAGAAAAAGGCTAAGGCTGGCCCATGCATGCATGCCATCTCTACCTCCCCTACATATCTACAGTTCACTTCTCAATGCATCCTAGTGCTGCACCATCATCAACTCGCTGTAATGCTTTGCAGAGGATCGAGAGAGGATGAATCCTGATAGGATGCATTGAGAGGTGAGCTGTAGATATGTAGGGGAGGTAGAGATGGCATGCATGCATGGGCTAGCCTTAGTCTTTTTCTTGCATATCACTGCTGTGGCATGTTGTGGAGGATACTAACTGAACAATCAGATAAAAGTCTAAAAAAATTTGCCCCCTTCTGCTTCTTAAAGGGAAAATTCCCTTTTCCACAAAGTATGCAGTACTCTGGCAATTTTTTGTATATCGGGACTTCTGTGGAATAAGAAAATGATTTGAGAGTGGAGTGCTTGGACAAGGGGTGGGTAATTCTATCATGTTGAAGAGGTTTGGAATGGAGAACCACTGGACGTCCTCCTTTGTTAAGAATAGAACCTGAAGTAATCTGCTATGTATCAGGAAGCAGAAGCACTGGTGTAGAACATATTGCTTTCTTGAACATTGTTAGAGGTGGAATTTGTTGTCAGTTGTTTAATTACACAGAGTTCTGTATTCATAGATTTTGACCTGTCTGGCAGAGAATATGCCTAGAGAAAAGAGTTCAGTGAATCCTTGACCCAACCAAGGTGGGATGGATGGGTACATGTTGAAGCAGTTAAGCTCTGATTTGGTAGTGACAGCTGTGCATTTTGTGTCACATGTTTCTGTACTTGATGCTGCTACTTGCTTTTGCTGCTTCTCAAATATTGTTAACTTAGAGGGTTTCTGTCACTTGCTTTCTTTTGTAACACTGTTATAATGATACTCGTATCCTCCAAATAAATATTTCTGGTCTAAATTTAGTTTTTTTCAAAAGCAGGGTCCAGACAAAAGGGGAGAAATTTGCACTAAATTCACTTGATTTCATATTTTATAATATGGATTTGTAGTAACAAATATATTTCAGATTTGGATGTCAGGGATAAGGATAGAACTTTAGTTAAAAATATATCACATTAGAATAGATGTAGCTTATCTCAAATTTGTCTAGCTTATTTTAAACTTACATCTGTTCTTAGAAAAACAAGGTGCCCATCTAAAATGGGCATCATATATATTAATAGAGCTAAGTCTCTAAAATTCAAATGAGATGATTAAGTCAGAAGTTATCGGCTTCAGCGAACAAAATTGATTAAATTCAAAGTTCTCCTAATTTAATTGCTGGCCAAATTTATTTGATGAGGGCTGCACCTCAAGCCGAACACGAACACAAACAATTTTACAAAATTCACCTGAAATTCTGTTAATTTTTTTTTAAAGTTTGTCTGGAATTGCAGGAAATTCAAGAAGGTTTGTAATAAAAAATTAAAAAAAAATTAAAACCCTAAAACCTACCCGCTTTAAAAAAACTTTGCAGGGTGACCTGCACTAATGGGGATGTTGTGTCTGAATGTTGAACTGTGACCAGAATGACCAGAAGGGAGAGACTGAGACAGGTTATGTTAGCTTTGTGGGATGGGGGGACTGGGAGTCATCTCAGTAGAACTCCAGCAACAGTGGGAATAAAGATGGCCTGTGACAACTTATAAATTATTGTTCTTGTTAATTTTTATAGGACAAGACTTATTTTTTTATCATATTTTTCTTTTTTATTTATTTAAATTTGTTTATCTTTATCTTCATGATTTTGATATGTTAATTTTATTTATACCATACAAGCTTAAATTATATAAATCTATATATTTATAAACATTTATAGTTGAAGTTTAATATTTCAATAAAAGCCCACAGGGCTTAGAATGGACGGTGACTGGGTGTTCTGTTAAGGAACTCTATGGTGTAAAGGTCGCTGGTCTGAAACTCCGTGGGCAATAATCCTGTCATGCCAAGGGCTGTTGTGGCCCAGGCCGGGTGCGATCCCCCAGGTGATTTTGAGAGCTTAAATGCTCCTGGGTTGTGCCTACTCAATGTGAAATTTCCAGATCTGAAAATTATTAATGCAGTGATTGATTTATTTTTTCTACTTATTAGATAAGCTATTTACAGATGCTTCAGTGAATTTCGAAATAGTGTAGCTGCAGTACTTCACTCTAATCAAAAGCAGAAGAACAGAAATTACACAAGTAGCACAATATAAACAACCATATGAACACAGTTATTTTGGACAATTGTCCCCGGAAAAACCCAATGCGGGAAAATCGGTGCAGCAGATGAGGCTTTGTATTTATCTTCAGCAATGAAAGGATCTTTTACAAAAGTTTTGGTGAGCAAAGTAAATTAGCATACACCTGGCATGAATTTTCTGAACACACCAGAAGTATTCCTGACTCTCGAGGTGACCTCGTACACCCTCTGCGTCATCTTGCGTATCTGCTCTACACAGTTCCTCCCTGGACTGCGTAACTCTGCGTGGAGGGGTTGGTGCTGCTGCTCAACACTCCCTTCCCTTCACCCTTCTGCCTTCTCCTTCTCCGTTAGCTGATTTATCCCTCCTCCTTTTGCCCCTTTGCAATCCCGCCTCTACAAAGTCACCGATTGAAATCAAAGTCTCTTACTTCAAAATCGATTTCTTTTGGGTACTGAGAATGTTCCCGGCTTGTTTTCCAAATGACCCTCAAGCCTCTTCTTATAGTCATCTCACTGATGAATCAACGACCAAGATTATATCTTTAATCAATGGCTCAGATTAAAAGATGACTTGATCTTCGTTTTCTAGAAGATTCACGCTCTACTTTATTAATACCCTTTAATTATTTAATTTCCCCAAGTTTAGACTTAGGGTCTGCATTAAAATAATTAATTATTTTAATAAAGCAAGATCCGAGTGGAATTTCCACAAATGATTTTTGGGTTCTCTGGATAACTGTTGTCCAAGCCTCTCCACCAATTTTGAGACTTGGAACACTTCCCGATGCTATAAAATCAACACTACCTCTTAGCGAGGAAAGTGTTTAAGCAAGATACCATTGTATTGCTCTGAATGTAGAACATCTGCTGCGCTGATGATGTCCTGGCTGCTGCCCCTCATCTCTGCGCTGCTGCCCTCTGTACTGCTGCCTATGACACTGTCTCTGTCACTGTCTCATCTGTACTGCATCTCCCTCTGTCTCTGAAGACCACCCGATCCTCTAATGGAAGGGGTTCTCGACCATCCCTATCTTCTCTCTAAAGTAAGTGAACTTAATCTTACTTAGAGCCTTGGTGAGGATATCTGCACCTGTTCCCCTGTAGGAGTTACCTTAGCTGTACTGCTCCCCGTTGGACATAGTCCCTGATGAAGTGGCATCGAATGTCAATGTGTTTTGACCGGTCATGAAACACAGGATTCTCAGAGAGCTTAATGCAACTCTGATTATCACATATAATCCTGGTCAGTTCCATCCTCTTCTTGAGTAGGTTCAAGAGTAATTTACGAAGCCATATGGCCTTGCATGAAGCTGTGCTTGCTGCCATATACTCTGCCTCGACTGAACTTAGTGCGACAAACTTCTGTTTCCTGCTGCTCTAGGAGGTCATTCCTGATCTGAGACTGAAATAGTACCCACTGGTACTCTTCCGATCCAACGTGCTTCTAGCTTAATCTGCATCGGTAAATCCACTCAACTAGACCTCATTGCCCTTGGTGTACTTCAATCCATACTCGACCGTCCCCTTAAGATATCTGAGAACATGTTTGGTTGCTGCCCAGTGAGCCCTCCTTGGTTTCACCATGAACTGACTGAGGATATTCACTGCATAACAGATGTCTGGTCTAGTATTGACCAGATACATCAATGATCCGATGAGCTGCCTATACAAGGTGGGATTAGCCTCATCATCCTCCGTTGTGTCTATCTTCTTCCAGTTAGTAATCATTGCATGACCATGGGTCTACAGTCTTCCAGTTGAAATCTCTTTAGGATTTCTGTAGTGTATCTTCCTTGCCACATGAAGATTTCTCCCTTCTGCTGCTAGACTTCTAATCCAAGAAAATAGTGCATCTGCCCCAGATCCTTCATGTCGAATTCTGCAGCTAGATTCTCCTTGCAATGCTTGATGAGCTTAGATGATCCAGTAAGAAACATATCATCTACATATAATACCAGAATTAACAGCTCATCCCCTACTCTCAAGTAGTAGAGATTGGGATCTGCTTCACTCTTGATGAATCCCATCTTCTGCAAGTAGCTATCAATTCGCCCATACCATGCCTCGGGGGCTTGTTTTAAACCATACAAGTCTTTCTTAAGCCTGCAAACATGAGTCTTCTACTCATGTGTCTTGAAGCCCTCTGGCTATTCTATGTACACTTCCTCCTCTATCACCCCGTTCAAGAACACTGTCTTGACATCCATCTAGTGAATCTCCCATCCCATCTGTGTTGCTAGAGAGATGACGGATCTGATAGAAGTGTAGCGAGCTACAAGGGCAAAGGTTTCCTCATAATCGATCCGTTCCTTTTGTGCGTACCCCTTAGCTACAAATATGGCCTTGAAACTCTCTATGCTGCCATCTGCAGCATAATTGATCTTGTAGATCCACCTGGATCCTACAACTGTTCTGTCTTGTGGTCGAGGGACTACTTCCCAGACGTTGTTTGTCATGATGGAGCTATACTCCTCCACCATGGCATCCACCCACACCTGATGCTGAGCTGCCTCTCGAAAGCTGGAAGGTTCTCCAACTAGAGCTACCAGGGCTTGGTATCTGTTAGGTTGCCTCTGTAGCCTCTTCCTGTCTTTATGGGCTCCAACAAATTCTTCTGCATCCTTCATAATTTGTTGAAGTTCTCTGCTCAGTCTCCCACTGGTGGTGGGCGATCTCACCTGCTCTCCTGCCTGCACTTCTTCGGAGGAACTCTCCTCAGAATCCTTGTGTCGCGGAGAGCCACTTGACCCATCCTCTATAGGCCGTTGAGGCTGTACTAGAGGATCCTTCTCAATCTGCACATCTGTAGCCATTTCTCGGGATTTCCTGAAGGCTCTCTCCTCCATGAATTTCACAGCCCTCCTTACTACGATTTTCTTGCTCTCTGGAATATAGATGCGATATGATTTCGCATTTTCATTATAGCCCACAAGAAAACCATTTTCCGCAGTCTGATCCAACTTCTTCCTCTTCTCATCTGGAACATGGCAGTACACCATGCTGCCAAATATCCTGATATGGCTCACCTCTGGCTTGCTGCCCGTGAACACACTCTCAGGAGTTACTTTCCCCAATGCTCTATGGGGTACTCTGTTCTGCACATATACCGTTGTATTGCATGCTTCTGCTCGTAAAAATTTAGGCATATCTTGGTCATATAGCATTTCCCTTGCAGCCTCTACTATGGTCCAGTTCTTCCTTTCTGCAACTCCATTTTGCTCTGGATTGTATGGAGCTGTCCATTCTCTCTTGATGCCTTCCTTTGCGCAGAAACTGGTGAAGTCCTTATCGATATATTCTCCACCATTACCTGATCGCAACTTCTTGATCTTCTTTCCTGTTGAATTTTCTACCAATGCTTTGAACTCTTTGAACCGATCAAAGACTTCATCTTTGGTTTTGAGAAAATAGATCCAAGTCTTCCTGGAATGATCATCAATAAAGGTAGCAAAATACTTTGCCCCATTGAGAGCGGTTGTGGACATTATACTGCAAATATCTGAGTGTATTAGATCCAATACGCTCTTGGCCCCGTTGCTGCTTCCTAGAAATGCTGCTTTAGCATACTTCCCTAGTACGCATCCCCTACGAACTTTATCTCTCCTTGTGCTGAGTTCAGGAGCTCCTATGACAGTATTCTTGAGAATCTTCAAGGCTCCATGATGTAGATGCCCCATCCTTTTGTGCCATAATTCATTTAGATCTTTGTCGTCTGTACTGCTAATCAAGGCCATGGGGAATTCAAGCTGGAGCTTATACAACTTATGACTCCTTACTCCAATTTGTGCCTTCTTGCTCTAGCTAGGATGTTTAACATACACTTTGTTTCCAATAAAGTATACGTCATAACCCTTGTTCTGGAGTTGAGACACTGAGAGCAAATTCATCCCCAACCCTAGTACATGCAGAACATTTGTGGCCCGAATCTTGTTGCCAGATTTTGTTTGAAATTTATGGTACCTCTTCCAACGGGGGTACTCTTGGCCTTATTTCCCATAGTAATATGGAAATTCATCTGTTCTTCTTGGTAGCTCGAAAAGCATTCTTGAACCCCCGTCATGTGAGCAGATGCTCCACTGTCAATATACCAAACACTTGGAGGAGCCGTGCTCGACACACAAGCAAGATCCTCCTCTAGTATGGATGCCAGCACTGTCATGTCATGTTCCCTCTGCGTTTCTGCGTGCTTTGGAGGACTGCGTGAACCCTTCCGGATGTTGGATCTTTGGTCCATTACAGATCCTCCCTTTCTGTCTTTAGCCTTTTGCTCTGATTCCATATGAAATTTTCAGATCTGAAAATTATTACTGCAGTGATTGATTTATTTCTTCTACTTATTAGATAAGTTATTTACAGATTTTTCAGTAGATTTCGAAATAAACACAGTTGCAGTACTTCACTCTAATCAAAAGCAGAAGAACAAAAATTACACAAGTAGCACAATAGAAACAACCATATGAACACAATTATTTTTGGACAATTGTCTCAGAAAAACCCAGTGTGGGAAAACTGATGCAGCAGATGAGGGTTTGTATTTATCTTCAGCAATGAAAGGATCTTTTACAAAAGTTCCGGTGAAAAAGTAAATTAGCATACACCTGGCATGAATTTTCCGGACACACCAGAAGTATTCCCGACTCTTGGGGTGACCTCCTACACCCTCTGCGTCATCCTGTGTATTTGCTCTGCGTAGTCCCTCCCTTGACTACGTAACTCTACGTGGAGGGGTGGGTGCTGCTGCTCAACACACCCTTCCCTTCACTCTTCTGCCTTCTCCTTCTCCATTAGCTGATTTCTCCCTCCTCCTTCTGCCTCTGAAATCCCGTCTCTACAAACTCACCCACTGAAATCGAATTCTCTTACTTCAAAATCGATTTTCTTAGGGTACTGAGAATGTCACCGGCATGTTTTCCAAATGACCCTTAAGCCTCTTCTTATAGTCTTTTCGCTGATGAATCAACGACCAAAATTATATCTTTAATCAATGGCTCAGATTAAAAGATGACTTGATCTTCATTTTCTAGAAGATTCACACTTTGCTTTATTAATACTGCATTAAAATAATTAATTATTTTAATAAAGCAAGATCCGAGTGGAATTTCCACAAACGATTTCTGGGTTCTTTGGATAACTGTTGTCCCAGCCTCTCCACCAATTTTGAGACATGGAACACTTCCCGATGCTATAAAATCAACACTCAAGCCATAAGTTAGGCATGCTAGCCATCTTGGGACTTGCGTAACCTAGCAAAAAAAATCAATAAAATATAGAAGTTAAATACATAAGGAAACATATGCATATTAAAAAATTATTTTAGTTCTTAATTTTTTTTGTTTTTGTTTAATTGATTTATTTACTTATTTTCGTTTATTATTTTTGAGTATGTGTGTGTGTGTGTGTATATATACACAAATTTTTAGTATGTTGAACTTTACCTCCAAAATTTTAATTGTCAAGCTTTTGTCAAATTTCAATGTTGTCAAACTTGAACATGAACATGAACCAGGTGACTTAGATTAAGTGTAGTGTTGTTTACAAAGTGGACAATACATGCACCTGTAGAGAAAGCTATATTGCTAGCTTAAATCACTTAGTGGAGGTCCATTCTCCAAAGGTGAATGCTAGATGATCATTGCTATCCTCTATATATCAAAATGTAGCTCATTTTTTATTCTGCTTCATTATTATATGGCTATAGTTGCAAGATGCCAATTGGGTCTAGTTTAGGTGGTTAGGAGGAATAATTGTTATCCTCTTCATTTAAGGTCTATTCTCGCTAGTGACATGTTGTCAAAGCCTTGATCTTTCATAGATTTTGACTTACGTTGGGTACCATCCTTGAAATGAGGAGAATTTTTCAAGGGTTTCCCAGTGTATTTATTTTAAATTTGTCAATTGGACTCAGCTTGGGTGGTTTAGAGGAGTGTTATCCTCGCCATCCATAATCAATTCACACAAGTGACGCATTGATCTCTCGGTGAGTATATTGTTATGTTGGCCTTGAGTCCTAAAGAGTCAGATTTATCTTGGGTATGATTCTTGGAATGGGGGGACATGCTTGGTGCGTTTCCTTGGGATATGTATTTCATAGAAAAAAAGCCATTTAATCTCTATGCTTGGGAATCACTTGCCATTTAATTCCTTCCTTAACCTCATTAGAATTGAGGTAATGTTGTAATGCTATATAAAACCCTAGGCAACAACCTAGGTGGGTCATGGTGAAATAACATATATAAATAAGCTAGGTGTCTCTTGTTTTCTTCAGGTAGGTATCCATGTGAGAAACGTGGACCCTGCTACAACTGCCATTGGCATAATGGATTCAAGTATTCCAACTTAATATATCACCCTAGGGCATTTCATTATGATTAATATCACACAATCTGCATTCAATAATAAGTATCTATGTGTATAATATGGGACATAAAATAAAATGCCACGTACCATTATTCTACAGAAAACTGTAAACCAAGATATGGAACTGGATCAAAATTGAGTTGAACTCAATATTCAGGAGGTTGTTGGAAATTGGCCATGTTGCATTGCGTTTGGGGACGACAGGGACGGGGGAACGAGTTTCCGATACTGCTAGAGCACACCCCCAAATTTTCCAAGGGACAACAAGTTGGAGACGACAATAATATATGATAAATTAATAATAATAATAATAAGAATAATAACAATAATAATAATAATAATTTTTATTATTACTATTTTAATTTCACGATGTGCATAAAGATAAATAATAAATAATAAATACATCATTGCATTAAAATTTTAAATACTGAACTAGCTAAGAAATCCGAAATTCATGTTAATAATTACATAACCAAATACAAAATCTCAAATCTCAAATTCAAGTTGAAGTTTTTAGTTGAAGGATGATGAGTCAAGAGCAACGTTGAGCAAGTGAACTATTCTCCTAGTGTGACACATGTTAGTTAGTTGCAGGGTATCCATCCAAGGTTACCTGGGAGTGGAAGTAGGAGCGTGGGGTGACATTTTCAAGAGTTCCTGGTTTGGGAGCAAATTGTTATATAATATATATTTTTATATATATTGATGCATATATGTCAACAAAAGCATGTAGCATGATAAATTAGTTAAGAAAAACATAAAAATATGGATTAAACCATATAACATCAATCATCTTGTAGTTACAATCTTCATCAACCACAAGTCCACAAGTTACAAGTTTTGATTTATATGGCATGTAAGGGTCCACATAAACAAAATAACATAGAGTGCAATCCATCTCTGAACAGAAAATACATCAACAAACAGGCTCTAAATGGCCTCTTGCATCCAAACAAATCATGCTACAACAAATACCTACATATCATCAAAATCATTGCCTATCTTGGGATGTTTTTCATTAATATCACCTTCTAAGCATTAACATAAGATAGAAAAAACATATTATGTCAAGTCAAGATTTTGTTTGAGTGATGGGTAAATTTTTAGTAGGGTCATGATAGAAGAGTTCGACAACCAATGTCACTAACATCAAGGTACATAGAGGGATTGATGCTCTTGATTAAATACGAGTTCCATACCCTAGTACATGACAAAATCCAATGGAAACATTGCAATCCCCCCAATCCTGAAATCCTGAAAAAGTGATAGGCCTGCTGAATTTTGAGTGAAATCTAAAATTCTACTTTCTCCATATGAAATCCAATGAGGTCGGAACCACTCTCAAACATCTTGAGTCATTTCATGGTAATGTTAAAAATTTAAGTAAAAGGATGAAAATGAATGATAAAGGAGAATGTCACTTTTACTTTAAGAATTTAACATTACCATGAATCACATATCAATAGTAGGGCCATAGGCTTGATCGTTAGGATGCCCCACTCAAAAATTCTTGTTCCTTTGAAAAAAATTGCGTTTGGAATGTTTTTGCAATTTTTTTTTGCAAAAAATGCCAGGGAGCAAATTTCAGGAGCGCGCTCCCGAAGGGAGGATGCTTCGGGAGCCGGTTTGAGGGGGGGGGGGGAGCTGCTACCCCGCAACCATGTATCCATCTATATGATGGTCCAAATGACCTAGCGCTAAAGCACTAACTCTTGCTAGTTTGACCTTTCAAAAACCTAATTTGTCTTGCCATAAATATCAAATTAAAAACTTGGGTTGAATTGCTAGAGCAAGTTGTCTTGCTTGATATTTTTGGTCAAATCCAAAATCTGATTTAGTTTTAATATTCTTGGTTGACATTCTTGCGTGTAAACTAATTCACCTTATTTTCCTAGTTGGAAAGCATGCTAATTTTGTCCAAATCAAACCTTGACTGAAATTCCTAATATTGCCAATTTCAACACCTAAATCGACCACTCTGTTAGATTTGTCAAATAAAATCCAAGTTTGACTGGTCAACCACGCTAGATATTTTCCTAATCCCATGAAAGCAAAAAAGGCCTTTCTTACAATCACTGTTACTAATATGGCCAAGTTAAACAAATTTAACTTCCTTGGCATAGTTAGCAAAGTTGCAAAGTGTGTTACAGCCTTAAACATAGTGTGGTTTCTTTACATCAGTCTAAGATATAAATTAATCTTGAATCCTGGTTTATTATTCTTGGACAAAGTAAGTGTAAAGAACAGTTTTGGAGACGCCAGTTTTAAGAGGAAATGCGCTGAAATGAGTCATTGTTGGCAGCCTTTATTTCACACAAGAGGTTGCATTCAAAAATAACACCCATACAACCTTCACTATTTGAGGGAAAAAATGTGGCTGTTAGGACAACACACAACAAAGCAACAACCCAATAATTCCTTGCAAATAGTGCTAAACATAGTTCAACAAATTTCTTGTAGTATAGGAGTGGGTTTAAAAACTTGTTAAATGTGCCACATAGGAACAATATCAAAGAAAATCTACTTCACGTTCAAGATGCAACTAGAAGTTTTTTGTCCACAATAAATGTGTCCCTGATTCATGCCATAGGAAGTAAAGGTTGGCAAACTTTTTAATTATTTCTAAAGGGATGTTGCTTTTAGGCAATATTAATTATAGGGTGAAGTCTAACACTAGGAGTTTTTGCTTTAGACAACTAAGTGACAGAGGAGAAAATAAATTCCAACACTAAGCAAGAGTATTTTTAGCAGTTATCTTTGGAAGTTAGCATAAACAATAATGTTTTCACACTAAAAGCTCATCCAAAACAGCAAGATAAGTGATCCAAATGGCAAAGTAAACACAATCAAAATCGGGTCAGCCATACCATTTTTCTCTTGGGGACAACGGAATGGTACCCAAAAAGTCCCCAAAATCTGCCTGGGACGGATTGGGAACGACTTGGAAGTCCAAAAGTACCCAATGAAGTCCTCAAACAATTAGGGATGTTCCCAACCCTTGTAAAAGTCCCCGGTACGTTGAAACATTGGGTACAACGGATTTTTTGGTGGGGATGGGTCCCTGTGCAGCATTGATACTAGAATGTTAATTTGGCCAGGAATGAATTTTAGATTACATTCAAGACACATTAGCATAGTTCTGGTCTAGACCATTGCAATTTTCTCTAGAAGAATTCTTGATGGCAATCAATCCGAAATATCATAGTTCTGGTTGATATCACTGCTCTACAATGTGTGTCATGTTGGAAATACAAAGATTGGGGGGGGGAGGTGAATCGGTTTTTCTTTTACAATTGTTACTTTACCAGTTTAGATCACTTATAGACAGAACACAACATGAACAATATAGAATAAATAATTTTATTAATCAGAAATAACGAGGACACCAATCCTCTTCTTTACAATAAATCAAGTACAATAATGTTTAGGGATCCAACCCTAGATAAAGACTCCAATCTTCAATTAGCCAGGCTCTGACCTGTATGGTGCAAAGCTCCAACTTGGTTTTTATGAGGCTCCAAATGCTAGGGCTCCAATCCTATCTTCCACAAGGCTCCAACCTTGTCTTTATGAGGCTCCAATCTCTAGGGCTCGAATCCTCTCCACTGGCACAAGCTCCAAACCGATCTTCTTGAGTCCTCTAGGGCTCCAACCCTCTGCTTTAACTCTTCAAGACAAGTACAATGGTTCTTCAAGGCTTCCTCAATACCTTCTGCAACAAGCCTTGACAATCTTCAATACCACTCTCAATCAATCTTCAAGAATCCTTCTTTCATCAGTGTCGCCAATACTCTTCATGATAGCAAGCAATTTCTTCTAGATTACTTCATGAGGATCTTCAATCATGCATCTTCTTCAATAATACTTCTTCTACAAGGTTTTCTTTGGTCAGCTCAACAACTTTAATAAGTCTTCAGGATCAACTTCAGGTGGTCTTCAAAATACTCTCACAGTGTTGATTCAAGCTTCAAATGTAACCTTTAATAGTATCTCTTCAGGTCCAAAATGCTCCAAGAACTGTTATCCAAGATGCCTTAAAAATACCTTCAACTTGGTTCAAGAATGCTACAAGTTTGCTGACCCAGAAGTCCAAGTTCTGCTCTGTTGAAAGATCTGCAATCCAAGCTCTACAAATCCAAGGTCTGAGGTAAAAGGTCCGCTTTAGAAGACTGTCCAATATACTGCTCTCAATGTCCCAAATCTTCTTAACTTCAAGACTTTAGATCTGCTCCAAATGATACTCAAAAGATTACTCATAAGAGACAAATCTGCCAACCAATTCCCACAATTCTGAAACATTATATGCCACCAGTCCTGACTCCTAATCTTCACAATGCCATAAGACCGAATCATTAAGAGCCACATGTTCGAAATCTTTACAACGTCATAAGTTTAAAGAATTTCTGCACAAGTCCAAGCCTTTTTCCCACAAATCTGAGCTCTTTAAGATTTGCGCATACGTCAAGAACAGGTCTGAGGAAGTAATGCCACAAAGGCCAAAATTTTAGGCTTCCACAGAGGCCGAGTTGTAGACTGCAGGAGGGGTAGATTCAGGCTTTTACTCAGGTCGAATTACAGACCTGTAGAAGGCCGAGTTGCAGACTTTAAAAGAGCCGAAGTCTGTACCTTTTACAGAGCCGAAACTTCACCCACAGATCCAAAATAAATTCACTGTCCAGAAGAGTGATCTAAATATGCCTTAGATAGTTATTTTCTTCTTCCATGCTTCAGAACCGAAATCTTTCACTGTGCTTCACCGAA
This sequence comes from Pinus albicaulis, assembly GCA_034641835.2. Lineage (NCBI taxonomy): Eukaryota > Viridiplantae > Streptophyta > Pinopsida > Pinales > Pinaceae > Pinus > Pinus albicaulis. The sequence goes on along the minus strand of CM076575.1, from coordinate 397,623,236 downwards.
TTCTTGGCCGAGTTTCTGTTATGAAGTGACAAGTTTAGCTTGCTATATATAGTTGTTCGAATGTTGGAAAGGACGTGACTATTGGAGAAATTGAGTTGACCAACAGAAAGGAGCCGACCAGTTATATATTATACATATACTTTATTGTGGTTTTGTAGCTTGTGTTTAATAAATAGCAGACAACCTTAACATGTTCTTTAACTCAAGGTTGATTGCCATATTGCAAGGGGGATATACATCACGTAGCAGAAGCAACTACTTGCACTCTGTAATATATTCATAAACAATTATCGACCAGAACAATCATAACTCATTTCACCTAGATTCCCACTTATGGTTTCTTTGATTTGGTTATCATGATAGGATTAAGGTAATAGAATTAAGGTTGTGTCAAGTAAATATTGTTAGGATTTTATCATCAATAAGTGCTAGGGCATCTTAGGGTAATGTTTTTATATTAGGGTTTCATTAATGCATTAGGCTATCATGGCTAGGATAAGGGTTTAGCTACGGCAACATTGCATCTTTAATGATGGCATCAATATAGTTCAAATTAGGATTAGGGATGATAACATCAATATAGGGAAAATTAGGACTAGATTAGGGTTTTTTTTTTTTCAATGTTAGGGCTTCATGTAGTTATCAATAGGGTGACACAAAGGGGCTTCAACAATGTTATTGTCATCTAGAGTTTATGGTTTACATTAAGCAATTTAGGGCATGCTACAATAATCCATCAAGATTTGCATCTGGGGTTTGCAATTAGGGCTAGGGTTTTCAATTAGTGCTTGGTTAGGGTTTAGTCATCTTTGCCAATGACATATTGACATGAATGACAACTTTGACCGACAATCTCCCCCTTTGTCATTGATGGAAATATTCTCTCCCTTTCAACATTCTCTACCCCTTTGACATCAAATGGCAAATGGTGTCATGACAACGCCTTTTTCCATCAAGTGCTCCCCCTATCATGCTTATTCTTTTCATACTGCTCCCCCTGTCATCATGCTTGCAATGTTGCTCCTTTTTGTCAATTTCATGCAACTCCCCTTGTCATAATGCTTTTCTTCTTTTTGCTTATGGAACCCAAGAATGATTACTACTTTGATCAGATGGAAGGCATCTTCAATAATGGTACATTGGATGTGTAGTGGGGACTAAGGATCATGTTCTTCAATGGACTTGCTCCTCCTAAGCCTTTGCATGCTTTCATTGAAAAAAATGAAGTAAATGATGCCTTTATGCAAGAGAGACCAACTTGTCAAACAAGATTTTCTTAGAGATGATCCATCAAAAGATATATCTCTGTGTCTCATAGTATGATTGTCCATGTGTGAATCATCAAGGGTTTTCGAGGGGTCATCAAGGATGCATCTTGCAAGAATGGTTAATGTCATAACCTTTCCCTAACAATGTGCATGGCCATCTATCTTAATAGGTAAAATCTCATCATCAAGACTTGGAATATTATATTTGCCTATGATGCCTTTATCAGATCAACAACATGGATTGATGCTTTGAATATCCAAGACACTTTCCACATGCTTTTTTTATGGTTCAACATGCTTCCTTCTCCAAACTTGTTTGACTTTCTTTTCATTCTTGGTAGTCATGGTTTTAGCTTGTTTAGTAGCCCAGATCAAGTTACAATCACGAGTCATATGTCCAATGTTATGGCATTTGAAGCATTCCAATCTGTACTTAGATGAGGAGGCATAACTTCTTCTTGCAAAGTTGCTTCTAGAGACTTGATGGGGATCATTATACTTGACATTATTGTATCCCATACAATATTTTGCCATGTGCCCAAAATTTGTACAAAAATAGCAATAACCAAAAGATATACTTTGGTACATAGAGGATGGAGCTTGTCTTGATGTACTTCTGAAGTCTTTTTGCATTGTGATCCTTCGATGATATATATTGCCTCTTGTGTCGATTTTTGTAGCATTGAAAAGTGTTCCAAGCCTTGAACTTTGTAAGGAGGCTTGGACATCAGTATTCCAAAGAACCCAGAAACCGTTTGTGGAAATTCCACTCGGTTCATGACTTATTAAAATAATTAATTATTTTAATGGAGACCTTAAGTCTAAACTTAGGGAAATAAAATAATTAAAGGGTATTTACTATTAATAAGTCATAGTGTGAATCTTCTAGAAAACAAAGATCAAGTCAAGTTTTAATCTTAGCCATTGATTAGACTTCTAATCTGGGCCGTTGGTTCACCAACGAGAAGGTTATAAAAGAGGGCTTGAGGGTCATTTGGAAAACAAGCCGAGCATACACTCAGTACTCGAAGGAGATCAATTCTGAAGTAAGAGAATTCGATCTCAGTGGGAGAGTTGCAGGGCGGATATTTGCAGAAGTAGGAGGAGGGAGTCAACAATGACTGAGGTTAGGGACAGAGGGACACAGTGGGTCACAGGAGGCAGCTCTGGGTTGCAATGCAGTGAACCCATGCAGAGCCTATGTAGTCTAGCGGAGGGACTATGCAGAGAAACACACAGACAGGTACAAGAGATAACAGAGGCTGATCAGGGTGTCAGGGATTTGTTAGGAGAAGTCGAGAATTATGTCTCAGGTGTTTCAGATTTTATCTGCCAGTATATTTCTTGTAAAGAAATCATTTGCTGAAGAATTTAATAAAACCCTCATCTGCTGCAACGATTTTCCCGCATTGGGTTTTTCCAGGGACAGTTGTCCAAAAATAACTGTGTACATGTGATTGATTCTTGTGCTTGTCCTTTACTGTTTACTTCTCTACATATATGTTTGTGAACATTACAGTTGTATTTATTTTGATATTTACCGGTAGATTTCTATAAATAACTTATTGAAATAATAAGTAGGAGGAATAAATCTATCACTGCAATTGTATAGTTTTCAGATTGAAAATTTCACATCTTGCATCCTTGACACCTTCTGCACACCTTCTTGGAGTAGGGTTTCTTTTAAGGTTATCTTGATTAATCACTTTGCTTTTGCTGGAACTGGGGACATCAACATTTCTTCCAAGCTTCTCCACATCCTTCTTGTTTGATGCATTAGGGTTTGCATCATTTTTGCTTGAGGGTTCACATGCGTAACCAAGACCTAATTTATGAAGGGGGGATCTTTGATGACTTAGGATGTCATTTAGGGTTTGAGAGCTCTTTAGAGTCTTATTCAGCAAGTCAACTTCTTTTCTAAGAGAGACAATCTTTCCTTTTAATCTTTCACAGTCTTCATCTTTCATACCTAGTTGGTTCTCCAATTCTTCCATTATTCTTGTTGCTTCATGAATTTCAATTTTTTAGAGATGATTTTTTATTTAAGGAGGAAAATATCTTCATCCCTTTCTTTTAGTTGACATGCTCTAACCATTTTCTCTTCCTTTGCTTCGTCAAATTGAGCTTTTAGGGTGGTGACTTCTTCTTTATATTGACCAATTTTCGCTTCTAAATTACTCAAGTCTTCATGTCTTTGTTTAGGATAGCTAGTTGACATGCCCTAACCATTTTCTCTTCCTTTGCTTCGTCAAATTGAGCTTTTAGGGTGGTGACTTCTTCTTTATATTGACCAATTTTCGCTTCTAAATTACTCAAGTCTTCATGTCTTTGTTTAGGATAGCTTGGCAAAATGTCCTCCCTTTTTTTTCTGTATCCAACTGATCTGTCACGGATATGACTTCTTCATGATGTTTTTTCTTGTTTTGATGCAATTCCTCAAGTTTGCTGAGCTCCTTATCTCTTTCTTGTACTTGAAGCTTGGAGAGGTCAACTTACTTCTTTGTCTTGTCAAGGTCATGAACACCATTTTGTTCCTGCTTTTTGAGTTTCTCATTTTCCTTTTTCAAGTTGCTTATTTCTTCTAGGGCAGCTACAAGATTTGTCATGAGCTCTTCCTCGAAGTTTTCTTCATCTTCTAGGCCTTCCTTGGTCTTGGTGTCTTCAACTTTGCTTTCAATTATCTCCTTTGGTTCTGGATCATCCTTATGCCCTTGGCTATCATTTGAGGTCATGAGCAAAGAACCTTTTGAATGAAGATTTTGAAGATTCTCCCTAAGCTCTTTTGCTGATGAGCATTTCTCCACTTTGGTCTTTATAGGATTTGGGAGGCCACTCAAGGTTGCCTTTATTGATATTGCATTGTGTTCCTTGGATTCTTCTTCCCCTATTGTGCTTTCAGTAACCACGGATTCCCAAACTTCAAAACCTTGAGCCATAAAAAATCATTTCATTCTACCCTTCCATACTTCAAAATTTGTTCAGAGGGGTCCATTACGGGGCTTCACTTTAGCTTCAATTCAATTAGTTGGTAGTAGTGCGCATTTCCTGGGTGTGGGGAAGTAGTCAATTTGGCCACACATAGATTTTGCAGAGGAGTTTTTCGGGAAGATTTTCTGGGAATTGCTTTATCATTTGGAAGCCGAAATTTTTGTGGAGATTTTAGTGGCAAATTGGACCATCTACGAGGGTCGAATTGCTCTCTTCTTGGCAATGCATGGGTCTCCCTGGAGGAAGCTTGCACGAACAATTATGTTGAGTAGATTGGGATCTCCTTGGAGCTGGAGGTTAGGAGCATTTTGCGGAAAATTATCAAAGGATTATGGAGTTTCTAGTTGGTGAGATGGGGAACATTTCTAGCAGTTGAATTTTGTAGAGATTCACACTAACTGGTTAGTTGGGCCATTCGCAGCAGCTGGAGGGGTTTCCCACACTTAGGTTTTGGGCCATACACTTTATGGGTTTTTATTAGTTTCTTGTGAGGGGGCCGCACACCAAGTTTCATACCAACCCGAATATTTTGCAAGTCAGTTCATTTTCTCCATCTCAGGTTGTTTTATTCATTTACTAGACCATACACTGGGTTTTAATGGGTGTGGAACCCTTGGCCAATTGAGCATATCATTTCTGGGTTTTCCTAGGTTTATGGAGGGGAGTCCCTTGGTGGAGCTTCACATTGATCCAAGCATTATTCAGGTCGGCTGTCATCAATTACAACCAACAATCAACAAAGAATCATTTATTGGGCCATGCATGTCATAGATCCGAGTCATACACTTGCTGTGTTAGATAGATCATTCTGGGTTTCGCTTTGCTTGCTTAGCAAGCCCATGTTAATTCATCATTTCTTTGATGTACTCATATTTCATGATATAATAAAATGGCTCAGTAAATTTGTTGCTCTTATCTGTGTTTATTTTCTTGTTGCTGTTATTCCCTGTGTATTTTAGTTGTTTTAAGTTCATCTCTGTTATTTACAGTATTTTTCCCAAAAGGGAACATTTCAGTGGTATCAGAGCATGATCTTGGCCAACTGTGGGAAGCCAAAAAGATCATAGAAGATTTGGGCATGCATGCACAGGAACTGGCGGAATTATAGGTATTTCAGTGACTCAAGGAGGGAAGAGTTACCACAAAAGACTCTGGACAAGATCCTCAGGAATAATGAGAACATAATAGAAATGTTGGTCCGGTTGATTGGCAGTAAGGTGACAGGCTAGAGTCATCCTCATTTTTATGACAGAGACCCTATAGGTGCATAGGCCTCGAAGATAGAGCCATTTGCAACATATTGGAAGGAGTACCGAGCACTAGGGCATGAAATTCAGTCAACGCTATCATTCGGGAAATTCTTTCATTTGAGACTTCAAGTCGGATCAACAACACCTGACAGGAACCACAAGCAGAAGGAGAGAGTGAGATGGAGCACTCCATTATAGGTATAATATAAGGCAAATAACACTAGTAGTTGTGAGCAACACTTAGATTTGCCTAGTGTGACTCAGGAGTCACCACTATTGCAAAGCCCATTGATGGTTCAAGTTGAGACTAGTGTTATATGAGATTAGTAGAGGGAATAGTGTTGATTTTTGTATAGCTTGGGAGGTACTCCAAGCCCCCTAGGGTTCAAGGTTTGGAGGGCAAAGCACCACAAGGGTCACTTATGGGCTTGGAACCCAAGTATGGGGTTTTGCACCAAATCGTGTTTTGGTCATTTTTGGGAGCACATTTCTACATGTGATGGCATGAGATGATAGAGGGCAGAAAGGAGAATCCAACGCTTCGAGAATCGTCGAATTCCAAGTTGTAGAATTGGAGATATGAATTTTTGAAGGTTAATGATGGGTTTGCACATGTTTATGTAGGTCGGCCTAAGTGTTTTTAGGCTCATGACAGTTAGCAACCCCTCATTGTGACGTTTTAGGAAGCCCCTTTATTGGTGTATAAATAAAGGGTGAGGTGGAGGACTTATAACATCCATTTGTGCAACGAATACACAAGAGAACAACTCGTGGTGGGAGAAGACTTAACTGTTTGGGTTGCAGCAAAAGAAGACAACAAGGATAGGAGGCCGAGATCTGTTCTAGGGCTTTTTTGAGGAGGTCAAGGTTTAGAAAGGAAGGTCACAGACCTGTTCTTGGAGGCCAAGACAACAAGGGAGGAAGTCTGAACTGTTTGTGGGTTAAGGAAAGGTGCAGACCCTTGGGAAGGGATGCCACAACAAGGAGAAGGCTTGCTATAGCAAGTCGCAGTTCCTAAAGCCATCGCAGATCTGTGCTAAGGCAAGATAGGAGGGACGTAAGGTCTATTTAGGAGTGTTGTAACATGAACAACCAGCGTGGGGCTTAAAGATTGCTGGAGAAGGGTGACCGCAGCTAAAGGAGGACCGTTGCAACAGTTTTGTGAGGGTTGGTGGGAGTCCCAACGTTGCATGAAGCGGGGACATTTTTTGGAAGCGGGGACGCGGAAGCATCATTTCCAAAAAATCTAGGAAGCGAAGCGTCTCGGAAGCGTCTACTATATATATATATATATTTTTATTTTTATTTTTTTGCATTTATATTAAAAAAACATCCAAAATACCAAATCAATTGTAGAAGATATGGAAGCATGCATATTTGTACATAAATCAAGATAAATATGACATCCATTGTACATTAATGATTAATTATTTGAGCATCAACCATTTAGATGCATCAACCATCTATAATCTAGATTCTTCTCCTCTTGTCTAGCCTTTGCCTCTACCTCGATTATCTAGGGACATTAGTCAAAATTGCCCAATTTTGATCAAACTACCTAATGCAAGCCTTGGTAGAAAGAACTTAACATGCTTGATCGATTATTTTGACTTGATTGAAATGTAATTTTTTGCTAACGACATGACAAAGGAGTTCAACAATTAACACCACCAACACTAGGGTACATATAAGGCTTGGTGATCTTGATTAAATGCTAATCACATACCCTCATACATAATATAATCTAATGACATGCCACCATACCATTGATCTTGAATTCCTGAAAACTGTTAAGTCTGCTGAATTTTGAATATGATATGAAATTCTATTTTCTCCATATGAAGTTCGATCAAGCTGGAACCACTCTCAAACATCCTGAGTCATTTCATGGTAATGTTAAAAATAAAAAAAATAAAATGAAAAAAATCGCTTTTATGAGCTGCGTTAGTCGGATCCATACGGTGCTGTACGGAACTGCTGGTGATTCGTACAGGAATCACGGCGCTTCCGTACGACGATCCGTTGTACGAAACACAGATCTGCCGTATGGAACCGCGGATCCGGTCGTACAGTTCCAAAAAAAACCAGGAAATGCAATTTTTTTTTTCCGAAACGCGTTTCGGGGGCAGATCCTGTACGGTTCTATACGGACCGCGTTTTGGGGGTTGGAGTCGGGGGGGGGGGGGGGGGCGCGTTTCCTGCAACATTGGGTGGGACTGTGTATTGTGCCCTAACCAGTCCAAAAGTGCAACAGTCAAAGAGGCCTCAAAACTGTGAGCTAGTACGTGCTTGTTGGAGCAGCGTTTGGTGTTTTTTTGGGTCAAGAAGTGACTAGTTTGGATCAGTTGTTGTTGCAACTTGTTGGTGCCTTGTGGAGGACCTTCTATGGTGGCCATTGGCGAAGAGTCCATCCTAGGAGCAAAACTGACAATGTAGTATTGGGTGCTATTGATCTGGTGGAGGGCAGTGTGTTGGCCACCCAAAGTAGCCCTAGGCGAGCTATCTTGAAGTGACGAAGAGGAGCTGAAGGTTGGGTGAAATTTGGTGTCGAAGTGCAACACCTTGATGGACAAAGGTGACTGTTAGTATGGCAGTTGGAGCTCGGGAATTAGGCCTACCCAGAGAGCAGATTGGATCAGCCCATGTACACTCTAAAAAAGTTACTTGCAACAATGTTAGGAGGCTGCCCTCCTAGCAGCTGGAGCTCGGGAATTAGGCCTACCCAGAGAGCAGATTGGATTAGCCCATGTACACTCTACAAAAGTTACTTGCAGCAGTGTTAGGAGGTAGCCCCCCTTGAGTCTCGATGTGTTCTGGTCTTAATGGACTAAGGCACAACTAGTGAGCAGTACAAAAGCGGAGGACCGACAACACGAGATACAACATCGAGTTTGTCAACGTATCTTGTATACCATAGACTAATGTATTATTCAGATTTTGGTTTAATATAATAAAGATCAGTGATTGTACATTATTGTACAATTTTGTTAAAAACTGTGTATATTTGGGCATGTGTGATTTACTGCTTTATATTTCTGTTGTGCAAAGTAGTTCATGGTCAAGATTCTTGGTTTGGTAGTGTCTGTGATTTTAAGACTCTAACTTAGACCCAAGGTCTTGGAAATTCAACATGGTATCAAAGGGTGTCTGAGCTACTTTGAAAGTTAGTGAATCAGAGTTGTGCGCAACAAAGTACAGTGTGAGAGGGAGTTGGCCACATTGTAAGCGAAGGGCTCACTACAATGTCGAAGTTACAGGCATGTCTCCGTTATGAGAATAAGTTGGAAGGGTTGTCCAACTATACTCCTTGGAAGGAAAGGATCAAGTTGGTCTTGCAGGTTAACAGGATCTGGGATTTTGCCGAGAAAGAGATCATAAGCCAATCGACCCTAAGGAGCTGGATATATGGGAAGATTTGGATACGAAGGCGAGATTGATCATCCTTGATGGTGTGAAGGATTCCTTAATACCTCATTTGTTTGGGAAGAACAATGCACATGAGATGTGGATGGCTTTTTAGAATTTGTTCCAAAATAAGAACGAAAACCGAGTATTGGTATTGGAGGATAAGTTGAATTCCACCAAGATGATAAAGGGTGAAGGAGTGGCTTGTATCTGACGAGGTTGTCTCAGGTCAGAGATGAGCTTGCTATCGCTGCCACTGCTGTTGGTGTCAAAATTTCAGATGGAGATATGGTGAGGATTGCCTTGAAAGGGTTCACTGAGGAATGGAAGCCCTTCATCAAAGGAATCGTTGCTAGGGAGAAAATGTGTTAAAACAAAACTTTTCGCTCTCGCTCCTAGAATTCTTAGACATTGATGTTTTCTTTAAAACAAAATCAGATATAATATTTAATTAATTGAATGAATGATGAATACATGGCTATGGCGGTTCTCCTTATATAGGAGTTGACTGGCCATGACAAATAAAAAGACACGTCCCTCGGAACCAATGTCTCTTCAATATTAATTAAGTGTTATTAACTAATTCTACGTAATAATATATATATATATATCAAAGTAACAATTTTATCGCGAGTTTTTCAAGCGGCCGGTTTTTATTTGTCATTTTTAGTTGGACAGAGTTGTTTATGAGAGCCAAGGAGGGAAGAAGAAGAGCCAAGGAGGGAAGGAGAAGATTTACAAGCCCAAGATTGGACACAACTTAGAAATTTCTTGCAATCCAAGCGAAGAAAAATCGAATTTGGACCAAGTGTTTCCGGCAAAACGTTTTTCCAGGTATGGGCATCAAATTTGACCCATTTTTTTTTGTTTTTTTCTTGTTCTTCCATGGGTTTCTATTACCCATGTATTTTTCATCATTTGTGATTGCATTTGGTTGTGTTTTTTTGTTTGTTTTTGTTTTATTGAGAGGAGAGGGTTTATTTTGGTCAAAAATGCAAAAAATTGTTTGTTAAATTTTGTTTTTTATATTTCTTCTTGTGCTCTTAGCTTCTTCCCATTATTTTTGCTTGTGTTTCAACATGTATTTTTTCCAATTATTTTTGGATTGAGTTGAGGGTTTTTTTTTGTGAAAAAAATCAAAATGTTGTATGTAAAATTGTAATTTTTTTATTTTATTTTTTAACTGGCAATTTTTCTTGTGCCCTAGGTTCAAATTTCAACATTCAAAGTTCAAACTTCAAAGTTTCCAACATGCCAAGGAAATTAGATCCTTTATGGGAATTTGGTGAACCTAATGGGGGTTTTGACCGATCAAACTTGTCTTGCAAATTATGTGGTCAACACATGACAGGAGGGGTATACAGGTTGAAATACCACTTGGCACAAATTCCTGGGCATGAAGTAGGCCCTTGCAAAAACACCAATCCAGAAATAATCAAAAGAGCCATGAACTCATTGGGAGAAATAGAAACCACTAAACTCGGCAGAGCAGCTCTGAAAAGTCAAATATCAGGGTTTGTGGTTGAGCGTGAGAGTGGTAGTGGCTCTTCAGCATCAGCCTCTTCTACAGGCAGCCCCGTCGCTGCTGCCTCATTTTTTGTTCCTAGAACCACTCACGGGGCACAACCATCTATCTCCTCCTATCTTAAAAGAAAGGAGAAGGAAGAAGCTGATAAGTTGTTGGGCAAACTGTTTCTTTGGAGTGATATTCCTTTCAGTGTTGCCAGGACCAATCCATTTTATCAGTCTGCGATTGATGCTATCGCTGTTGTTGGCCCAGGATACAAAGCCCCTTCAGAGAATGACCTTAAAGGGCGCATTCTGCAAAATGAGAAAGCTGACTGCACCAAGAGATTGGAAGAGTTAAGGGCATCATGAGAAATCACAGGATGCACTGTGATGTCAGATGGTTGGACTGATCAAAGGGGTAGGACCCTTATTAACTTCTTGGTCAGTTGTCCCAAAGGGACAATGTTTATGAAATCTGTTGATGCATCTGCACATGTGAAAGATGCAAGATTATTATGTGATTTATTAGATGTGTTCATTACGGAGGTTGGGCCCCAAAATGTTGTCCAAATCATAACGAACAACGCTACAAACTATGTTTCTGCTGGCAAGATGCTTATGGAGAGGTATCCGAGCATATTTTGGACACCTTGTGCGGCACATTGCCTTGATTTGATGTTGGAGGACATCGGAAAGCTTGATTTTGTCAGTGATATTGTAGAATCATCAAAGAGAATCACAAAATTTATATATAACCATGGATATGTGCTTCATTTGATGAGGACATTCACCAACAATAAGGAGTTGGTGCGGCCTGCTATTACACGATTTGCCACTACTTTCATCTCTCTTCAATCCCTCTTGAATTCTAAGTGGGAATTGAAGAGAATGTTTCTTTCAGATGAGTGGCGTGCTTTGACTATCAGCTGCAAATCAGAGGGACAAGCCATCTGCAGGTTCGTGTCATATTAGGAAAGTTTCTGGGCTGGAGTGGAAGAGGTGTGCAGCATTAGTGAACCTTTGGTAAAGGTTCTTAGATTGGTGGATGGAGAGAAGCCCGCAATGGGCTACTTATATGAGGCCATGGATAGGGCCAAAGAAGCTGTTCGCAGCTATTATGATGATAAGGGTGATGATGGGTTTCAGAGACAACTTCTTTTATGGGAAGTGATTGATGATCGATGGAACAACACACTCCATCGTCCCATTCATGCCGCAGGGCTCTTCTTGAACCCCGCATTTGCTTATTCATGTGGTTTTCTATTTGATGCTGAGGTCATGGATGGCTTTTTCAGTTGTGTTCAGAAGATGGTGCCAACTCCATCGGAACGTTCAGAGATATCCAAAGAGATGGAGGTATACAGAATGGTAGGTGGCACCTTGAGCTTCGACATGGCTGTCCAGGATAGGACTGTTAAAATGCCAGGTAAGATTTTCATTATTTTAAAAATTTTCTTATGTTTGTAACTTTATCAGTTTATCTTATTTGTTGTAACTTGTAACTTGTAGATGCATGGTGGAGGAGCTACGGTGGCAGATTACCAAAACTCCAAAAACTTTCCATTAGAATACTCAGCGAAACATGTAGCGCTTTAGGATGCGAGCGCAACTGGAGTGTATTTGAAAAAATACACTCCAAAAGGCGCAACAGGTAAAAAACTTAACATATCTCAACTGATTTTTTGAATTCATTAAATATTTTTTTTTAAATATTTAATTTATTAATTTATGACCCTTGTACAGGTTGGAGGGTCAGCGGCTCAATGACATGGTTTACGTCTACTACAATCTTAGATTGTGGGTGAGATAACTTGAGAGGACCCCTGATGTGGAGGCCATCTCTTTAGATGCGATTGACACCACTGCTGAATGGAGGGTTGAGGCTGAGAGGCCTGTCATGGAGTCAGCCCCTGATTGGATAGAGGAGGAGGTAATGGAGGGGGAGGACGAGGAGGAGGATGAGCAGGAGCAGGAGGAGGAGGAGCAGGAGGAGAAGGTGACACCACCTACCACTACTACCGGTAGAGGACGTGGTCGGCCTCCTTTAGCTCCTAGTGGTTCAGGTTCCCGTTCCGGTTCTAGTGCTTCATTTTTTTCTTCTAGAGCACGACAGAGCCCATTGCCAGTCCCGCCAGCTTCTTCATCTAGAGAGAAAGGCAAAGCTGTTGTATTTTCTCGCAAGAGGGGCAGAGGAAATCAATAGTATAGGTTTTATGGTGCATTGACATTCCTTTGTATATGACATTATGACTCATGATATGAGATACATTATTATATTTTTTGTTGATATTTTGAGGCTGAGTTGACTCTTGAGACTCAGGACTTAGTATTCAGAACAGGATTCGGTTTTATGTGTGATGTAGCACTAGACATGATATTACACATCTTATATATTAGTTTTTTTTTCATATTTATGTGTCAATACATTTATTTTATGTTGTAGATGCTTTAGATATTAAAAAAATTGAAAAAAAATGAATATTTTTGTATGTTACGATTTTTTCCCGATTTTTACGATTTTTTCCGATTTTTTCCCCTCGGCGATTTTATCCCGATCGCGATTTTTGTTACTTTGATATATATATATATATATATAGTTTATGAATTTTTAATTCATAACATTGCCTCTCCCTTAAAAATGCTTTGTCCTCAAAGCTTAGGGAAGGTTGGGTGTTGCTGAAGAAAACGTTTAGACTCCTAGGATGTGTCTTCCTCTAGTAGTTTCTTCCATTTGATGAGGTACTCCTTAATTGTCTTGGACCGTAATGCCTTCTCTCTGGTAGCGAGTATACCTTCAGGCTTTAGGGCGATTCTTCCTTCTTCATTGATCTCTGGTATCTCTATTTGAGCTCTTTGATTTTGCCCTAGCACTTTTTTGAGACTTGATACGTGGAAGGTGTTATGGATTCGACCATTGTCTCGTAACTTCAGTCCATAAGCAACGCTACTTATTTTTTTGATTATTTGATATGGGCCATAATATTTAGGTGATAACTTATTATTCCCCAGTTGTTTTAATGACAATTTCTTATAAGTTTGGAGCCTAACAAAGGCCCAATCTCCTTACTCGAACTCTCTTTCAGTGTGACGCTGGTCGGCTTGTTGTTTCATTCTATTACGTGCCATGGTTAGATTTTCTATTTATAAGTTAATGACTCTTTGGCTTTCTTCTAAGTGGTCTTTTACTGCTGGAATCTTAGAATCGAGTAGTACAAAGTCCTTCCACCTAGGTGGCTCATAACCATATAAGGCTTGAAAAGGTGTCATCTTAACTAAAGTATGGTAGGCGATATTATACCACCATTAAGAATCGAGTAGTGCAAAGTCCTTCCACCTAGGCGGCTCATAACCATATAAGGCTTGAAAAGGTGTCATCTTAACTAAAGTATGGTAGGCAGTATTATACCACCATTCTGCCAAGTGTAGCCACTGAGTCCATTTGTTTTGCTTGTCAGTGACGAAGCAATGAAGATATGTTTCCAAGCATTTATTTACGACTTTAGTTTGGCCATCTGTTTGGGGGTGATAGGCCAAACTCATGTTGAGGGATATTCTTGCTTGGTGGCATAATTCCTTCCAAAAATTGCCTTTAAACTTTGTGTCTCTATCACTTACTATCTCCTTGGGAAACCCATGTAGTTTCTAAACGTTTTTACATGACATATCCGCAATTTGCTTAGTTGTGTCAGTTTTTTTGATAGCCATAAAATGGGCATATATAGTGAGTTTGTCGACTACGACAAATATCTTGTTCTTACCGTCCGATACAGGTAGTCCTTAAATGAAATCCCTCGAAATATCGTCCCATTTTTTATATGGAATGTGTAGTGGGTGTAGTAAACCAGGGGTTGGGATATTTTCACTCTTGTTCCTTTGGCAAACATCACATTCCGCAACATATTTTTTGATTTCCTTGCTCATACCATTCCAATAGAATGATTGTTGAATGTTGGAGTAAGTTTTGAAGAACCCGACATGTTCGATTGCAGGAGAACTGTGAGTTTCTTTTAGAATTTTCATCTTAAATTTGGATGTTGGTGTTAGGTAAATTCTACGTTTGTACCATCTTATGTCATTCTTTCATTCAAAATTGGCATAGTGATTGATATTTTTAATCATAGAATCACGATCCTCATCCTTGGCATATTAGCTCATATTTCGTCTAACCATTCAGAAGCGGCTACCACAGTGGCGCATGTTGTGTTGTCATCATCCTTACGTGAGAGTGCATCGGCTACAACATTTTCCTTCCCTTTCTTATGTAATATTTCTAGGTCGAAAGTTGATAGCTTCTCCATCCACTTTTGTTGTTCTGTTGACAACGTCTTTTGTTGAAGTAGGAATTGAAGACTGTTGTGGTCGGTTCAGATTGAGAATTTACTTCCAAGCAAGTACTATTGCCATTTTGTTAAGGCATGTATGATGGCAAGCATCTCCTTTTGGTAAGTTGATTTCAAACTCTCTCATTTGTGAAGTTTCCTGCTCTCGAATGCTATAGGGTGGTTGTCTTGCATTAATACGACCACAATTCTGAATCCTGAAGCATCACATTCTACTACAAACGGTTTGGAGAAGTCTGGAGTTGCTAGTACCGGTGTGGTTGACATAACTTTTTTAGATTCTTGAAGCATTCGTCTGCTTGGTTATTCCACTAAAAAGCGTTCTTTTTTAATAGTTGGTCAGGTGTGCTGTCAAGTGTGCATAGTTTTTTATGAATCTTCTGTAATACTCGGTTAGACCTAGAAATCCTCTTAACTTGGATACGTTCTTGGGTTTGGGCCATTCTTTGATTGCCTTGATTTTGTTGGGGTCCACTTTGACCCCCTCCCTGGATATAACGTGTCCTAGGTATTCAACTTCCTTTTGCCCAAAGGTACATTATGATAACTTGGCTTAGAATTGATTCTTCTCTAATACAGATAGTAGTTCCTCTAGATGCTTGAGGTGCTCCTTCCATGTCTTACTGTAAACGAGAATATCATCAAAAAAAACTAATACAAACTTCCGCAAGTATGGGTGGAAAAGTTCATTCATGGTTGCTTGGAAGGTGGCTGGCGCATTTGTTAATCCAAATGGCATAACTTTAAACTCATAATGCCCCTCGTGAGTTCTGAATGTTGTCTTTTCGAAGTCCTCTACTCTTACCCATATTTGGTAGTAACCTGATCTCAAATCTAATTTTGAGAAATATTCTGCGCCATGGAGCTCATCTAGCATCTCATCAATGAATGGGATCAAAAACTTATGTTTAATAGTAATTTGTTTAGTCCTCTGTAATCTATACACAATCAAAAGGATCCATCTTTCTTTCCGATCAATACTATGGGTGTAGCGTATGGGCTTCTACTTTTCGTAATGATTCCATGTTTTAACAGGTATTGTTTCAATCGTTCTATTTCTTTTTTATGATGATGGGGGTAACGATACGGTTTTACATTTACTGGCGTCGAGTCTGGTTTGACTTCAAGGATGTGTTCAATTTTCCGTTCAGGGGGTAATTTCATTGGCAGATCTTGAAAAACCTTCTCATATTTCTAGATTAGGGATGAAATTTCTGATGGTTGGTGAATCCCTTCTATCGATAATAACTCCAACTGCTGACATTGTGCAACAAATGCTGGGGCTCCCTTGCGAATAAGTTTTTGCATTTGTTGAGCAGAGATGACTTGAGTAGGTGGAGTTTGGAACCCAAACAACTTATACTTCCTTCCATTTATTTTGAGTATAATGAACTACTTTTGGTAATTTGCCGAATACATGCCTAGTGTTTGCAACCATTGTACTCCTAAA
Organism: Pinus albicaulis; assembly: GCA_034641835.2. NCBI lineage: Eukaryota > Viridiplantae > Streptophyta > Pinopsida > Pinales > Pinaceae > Pinus > Pinus albicaulis. The sequence continues at coordinate 397,607,026 of CM076575.1, read as the reverse complement.
ACGACGTCTACTCCTCCTAGGGGACTCTATAAAAACTGGACTCCATTTCGTATTCATTCAGTTGCAGTTTGACTTTATGGCATTTTCCTACTCCATCTATTTGTTTCCCATCTTCCACCATAACTTTTAAATCTGCTACAGGGTTAACAAAAATGTTCAGTCTTTTTGCAACATTTACATCTACAAAGTTGTGCGTACTTCCTGAGTCTATTAGAACGATAGCGTTTTGTTTTTTGATATGGCCTTTAAGCTTTTGTGTCTATGGCTGAGCTATCCCTGTGATCGCTGCCAGAGAAATTCGTGGCATATCTGCTTCTGAATCTGGATTAGGGTTGTCATTTTCTTCATTGTTTTCTTCGTCGGAGCTATCTTCTGAAGACTCTTCTTGTTTTGCTTCGCAGTTGTAAAGTTTGTGTCATGCATTTGTGCCCTGGGAAATACTTGTCTCCACATGTCCAACACTTGTCATCATTTTTTTCTTTCAACACTAGATTTTTGTTTTCATCCATTGCGCATTGGTGGTGGAACGTACTTACCAGTGCTCTCTGAAGACTATTTACTTGACTTCCCCTTAGAGTAGCTGTTTGATTTGTCATTACTGGCATATAGTGCTTTATGGATTTTATATTTCCGTTCAATAATTATGGCTGCGTGTCTGGCATCTTCAATGGTTTGGGGTTTATATAATTTTAATTCTTCTCGAATGTAATCCTTAAGGCCACAACGACACATTTTTAATAGCTCTTTATTTGAGAATCGCCTTTGCGTTATCGCTAATACTTCCCATTCGTGGGTGTATTCGCGCACCAATCCTTTCTGTTTGAGGTGAATGAATCTCTCGTATACATCATCCTCTTCTTCATCATGAAACCTTATTAGCAAGGCGTTTTTAAAATTTTGCCAATTGAACAAGTGAGCTGTACATTTAGTAGACCACGACAGGAACCAATCATACACTTCTGCTTCCACATAGATAGATGCGGTCAAGACCCTCTCTTGCTCACCTAATGGTGGGTTTGCTCCAAAAATGGCATCCATTTTATTTACCCATACGATGGCGCCTTTATGGTCCTTACCATCCTACTTAGGTAATTCCTTTTTAATTTTAAGTGTGGTTGCGGTATTCGCTACTTCTCATGCATCAAGATATCATGATTTGGAGAATTTTCGTCTTCTGGAGTCTTGGGACTTTGTGTGGCTGAGGGTGGACCGTCCTTTTCCATAAACTGGCTCATCATGCTTTTTAATTCTATGATATCATCGACCATTTTGTCTTGTTTACTAACTGTCTTCTCGACATTATCAAGGTGCTTATTTATCTTATTGAGTTCTTCTTGGATTTTTTTTACATCGTCATTGTTGCTGCCCATTTTTTCCTTTTTCTTCCTAGTAAACCCAATTTTTTTTTCTTTTAATTTTTTATTTAAATTTAAATAATAATATTATTATTATTATTATTATATATATATTTAAATATAATCAAATTAATTAAGTTATATAAATCAATTAATTTATGATTATATACTATAATTTTATGGTATATAGTCGTATAATAGTCGAAATATGGAATATGATCTCCAAATGGTGTGACGAATCAAAACATGTGTGACGTAACCACGCACCCGACCACAATTTTTTTTTGTTGAAAGTGTCAACGGGACCATCAGTTAGTAGGTGGGCAGCGGCGGGGATGTCACGACAGCCGGCGGGGGTTGTCATGACAGGGGCAGGTGATGGGAACAAGGCAGTGTGGTCGGTCAACGAGACCGTCGGTTAGCAGGTGGGCAGCGGCGGGGGATGTCATGACAGCTGGCAGGGTTGTTGCGACAGGCGTAGTTGATGGAACAAGGCAGCGTGTTCGGGCAGAACGACAAGGGCCAGGGTGAGCCACTGTCGTGGCAGAGAAGGTTGGTAACAACGGTAAGGGATGATAACAGTGGCAGTGCAGATGGTAACAACGGTGACAACGGTAGATGGTGTGACCCTAGTAGGTAACCGTAACAGAGTTCTGATACCACCGTTAGAAAAAAACTTGTTCGCTCTCGCTCTTAGAATTCTTAGACATTGATGTTTTCTTTAAAACATAATCAGATATAATATTTTATTAATTGAATGAATGATGAATACATGGCTATGGTAGTTCTCCTTATATAGGAGTTGACTGGCCATGCCAAATAAAAAGACATGTCTCGTGGAATCGATTTCTCTTCAATATTAATTAAGTGTTCTTAACTTAATTTGCGTAATAATTTATTAATTATTTATTTATGTTATTATATATATATTTTAGTTTATGAATTTTTAATTCATAACAAATTGCCAGATTGGAATAGATTGTGGGACGACTTCATTCAGGAAGAGTGACGAGACGAGGATCTTCATCCATCGAAGAAGGTAGATGAGGATGTGGCACTTGCAACGTGAATGAAGGGTAAGCCGAATAAGGACTTGAGTAGAGTCAAGAGTTTGAATTGTGGCGAGATGGGTCATTTTTCGTCGAGATGTCCAATGAAGAAGGGAGATGATGAGAAGAGGAAAGGAAAGCAGGTTGCCGATGTTGCCACTTTAACTGAGATAGATGATCTCTCCAAGAGTTGGAAGAGGAGGACTTAGCTATGGTTTCTCATTTCTCGCAAGGTACTATCAAGGAGGATGGATTGTACGTGGACAGTGGTGCAACGAAGCATATGACAGGGTCACAGGGGGTTTTTGAGACTCTGGTTGAATGGGACTCGAAGTTGCACATGGTGTTGGGTGACAAGAGTCAGTTGGAGATCTGAGGATCGGGTGTTGTGCCATTCAGGATTGAGATAGTATGATGTGGGTCCAGGATGTACTGTTTGTATTGGGACTTAGATATAGTGTGATTTCCGTCTCGATGATGGAGAGGAAGGGGTTTGAGGTCTTGTTCCAGGATGGGAAGGCAAGACTCAGGCCCAGAGGCTCTAAGTACAATGGGATTGTACTCGGAGTTAGAGAGCATGGTCTCTACAGGTTGGCGAGCAAGCCTGTGGATCATGGGAAGAAGTAGGTGGAGCAGGTATAGGTTCCAGAGAAGCAGGTGCAGGTACAGGATTCAGAGGCGCAAGTACATGTATTTGAGAAAAAGGTACACTTTCCAGAGAAGAAGGTCCATGTTCCAAAGACTCAGAGGGAGTCGAGTTCTAGAGGGAGCTTGCAGATTTAGAGGAGACTTTGCAACGCAAGAACAACGCGTGGTCAGTGGGGAGCAAGGGTGCTTCCACCCCAGAAGGAATCATGGAGAGATTGGAAAGCGATACAAGAAAAGAAGAACCAAGATGCTTCCAGCAGTGACAGTGACACTTCCGAGAAGGGCGTAGTTCACAGGATATGGATTGTGGGGATTGTCAGCGCCAAGTTTTGGGCTAGTGTTGCGAGTAGTGATGACGATGACGAGTTATTTCCTAGTCTTGGAAGTACCTCCCTCGCTAAGAGGGAGTGGTGATTTTTGTATAGCTCGGGAGGTACTCCAAGCCTCAGGGTTCAGGGTTTGGAGGGCAAAGCACCACAAGGGTCACTTGTGGGCATGGAACCGAAGTATGGGGTTTTGTAACAAATCGTGTTTTGGGCATTTCGGGGAGCACATTTCTACATGTGATGGCATGAGACGATAGAGGGCGGAAAGGAGAATCCAACGCTTTGAGAGTCGTCAAATTCCGAGTTATAGAAGTGGAGATATGAATTTTTGAAGGTTAATGATGGGTTTTCACATGTGTATGTAGGTTGGCCTAAGTGTTTTTAGGATCATGATAGTTTGCAGCCCCTCATTATGACATTTTCGCAAGCCTCTTTATTGGTGTATAAATAAAGGGTGAGGTGGAGGACTTATAACATCTATTTGTGCAACTAATACAAAAGAGAACAATTCGTGGAGGGAGAAGACTTAACTGTTTGGGCCGCAACAAAGGAAGAAGGCAAGGATATGAGGCCGAGATCTGTTCTAGGGCTTTTTTGAGGAGGTGGAGGTTCAGAAAGGAAAGCTGGAGGCTTGTTCTTGGAGGCCGAGACAACAAGGGAGGAAGTCTGAACTGTATGGGGGTTAAGGAAAGGTGTAGACCCTTGGGAAGGGCTGCTGCAGCAAGGAGAAGGCTTGCTCTAGCAAGTCACTGTACCTAAAGTCGCTGCAGATTTGTGCTAAGGCAAGACAAGAGGGACATAAGGCCTATTTAGGAGTGTTGTAGCATGAACAAGCAGCGTGAGACTTAAAGATTGCTGGAGAAGGGTGACCATAACTAAAGGAGGACTGTTGCAGCAGTTGTGTGAGGGATGGTGGGATTGTGTATGCCCTAACCAGTCCAAAAGTGCAGCAGTCAAAGAGACCTCAAAACTATGAGCTAGTCCGTGCTTGTTGGAACAACGTTTGGTGTTTTGTTGGGTCAAGAAGTGACTAGTTTGGATCAGTTGTTGTAGCCTGTTGGTGTCGTGTGGAGGGCCTTCCGTGGCGAAGAGTCCATCCTAGGAGCAGAATCGACAGTGTAGTATTTGGTGCCATTGATTTGGTGGAGGGCAGTGTGTTGGCCACCCAAAGTAGCCCTAGACGAGCTATCTTGAAGTGACGAAAAGGAGCTGAAGTTTGGGTGAAGTTCGGTGTTGAAGTGCGACACCTTGATGGGAAAAGGTGACTGCTAGCCTGGCAGTTGGAGCTCGGGAATTAGGCCTACCCAGAGAGCAGATTGGATCAACTTGTGTACACTCTACATAAGTGAGTTGCAGCAGTGTTAGGAGGCAACCCTCCTGGAGTCTCAATGTGTTGTGGCTTTGATGGACTAAGGCACAACTAGTGAGTAGTACTGAAGCGAAGGATCGACAGGATGAGATACAACATCGAGTTTGTCATTGTATCTTGTATACCGTAGACTGTTGTATTATTCAGATTTTGGTTTAATATAATGAAGACTGGTGATTTTACATTATTATACAATTTTGTTAAAAACTGTGTATATTTGTGCATGTGTGATTTACTGCTTTATATTTCTGCTGTGCAAAGTAGTTCATGGTTGAGATTCTTGGTTTGGTAGCGTTAGTGATTTTAAGACTCTAACCTAGACCCAAGGTCGTGGAAATTCAACAAATAGAGCATGCACTTGTAGGGCCCTCCATTGGCGAGGTGCCAGTAGGCACAGAGGTATCCAGAGCTATGGCAGAGTTTTCAGATGGATGTCGCCAACAACAGGTTCAACAACTTAAGGCCAATGTTCTAGCAACAATAAAGAAGGCCAAGACACCATGGGAAACCGTATTACAACAAAATGGTGAATTGGAGGACATGAGAGCAGTTTGTGCCAAGTTAGCAGCCAAGCTGACTCGCGTTGCAAAACAATTGAAATACCTAACGATGCAATGAGAGGAGTATATGTTGGAGTGTTGGAGCAACCTTGTTCAGGCATACATGCATGGGGCTTGCAACACTGTTAGGTTAGCTCCACACACTAGATAGAGAGAGAGGCAGAGTTACGTAGACAAATATTATGTGTTGACTAGGCAAGTGAGATGGGGCGATATGAGTTGCGTAGGGCGCAACATTCGCATGGTGGAGTTGTTACATGTACAAGTGTACTTGCGTTCGATCCCTCTCATAGGGTTGGGTGGTGAGAGGTATTGAGTTGGCACCTGGTGGAGCGGGTTAGGTGTTTGGAGACATCCATGGCCTGGAGCATAGTTTAGCAGGGTTCGTGGGTTACTAGAGGAGCTCGAGGGCTAGATTATTGTTGGGATCTAGGTGGGATTCCCTATACCATCATGGATTTGGTCAGTGATGGCATTAGCAGAGTGGTGGATCCAGTGATTGTTAGTTTTTGTAGCATCAAAGGTGTTCCAGTCTCGAAACTTTATGGAGAGGCTAAAGCAAAGGAGTTCTCCATAACCCAGAAATTGTTTCTGGAAATTCTACCTAGAAGTGTCTCAATTAGATTATTAGCCTATTTTAAAATATTTCCTAAGTTTAAACTTAGGAAAAGGGGTTAATGTATCAAAATTAATTGCGATAAGGTGTGAATCATCTAGAAACTAACATGGATTGACTGGGAAATAATCTTAGCCATCGATTAAGATTTAATCTTGGTTGTTGAAGGTTCAACCGAAGATTATAAGAAGTCGTCGATGGGTAGATGGAGAACACACACAAGAGAATGATTTCCTTGGGGAGTTCGATTTTTTTCTAGAGAGTAGCTGTTGTCGGAAGAGTTTGAGCTTCACAAGGGAAGTAGAGACAGAGAGTGGTAGGGACAGTGAGTCTAGAGGAAATATCTTCCAGATCTGAAGAGTCAGCAGCAGAAGGGCCATATTTCCTAGTGGAGATGCACAAAGGCAACACAAAAGGCTTCAGAGGGAGATCAATTTTGCTGAAGGAGAGAGAAATTTAGTTGCTGTTGGTTCGAAAATTCTCTAGGAGGCCAAATGAATTTCTCCTAGAGGCAGAGTCAACCAGGATGTCATTTTTCTTGCAGTTCCGTGCTTAGCGAGTTGCGGTATGCACAAGTCCTGCGCAGAGGCTGTACGACTGGCCAATTTTGTTAGTTGTAGGAGCAGGATCAGGCGTGGTGTTGATGTATTTGCCTCATAGATATTTTGACCAATTTATTTTGTTGATTGGATTTCCAGTTGGGCATCGAGAAATTGTACTCAGAATTTTACTGCTGCTTAATAATATAAAAGCCTCGTTGCTCCACTGGTTTTTTGAAGTTGGGTTTTCTGGGGACTTTTGTCCAAAAATAAGTGTGTCAAGTTTATTGTGTGTGTGCCAGTATTTTCTTAGTTTCCAGTGCTATTATTTTCCGCAAAATTTATTTGTGAAGATTGCAGTGTGATTTATTCGATATTTGCCGTAGCAAATAAACTGTTAATTAATTTACACTTAGAATAATTTATTCCAATTGTTGTCATAGGATTTCAATGGTGAAATTTTCACATGGTATCAGAGCGTGATTGATTAGACGGGAAGCTCAGAAGTAGAGGAAAAAATTCGCTTTCAGAGGGAGCAACAAGACGAATTTTTGGAGAACTGCGCAGAGCCTAAGCCAGGCAGATTGAATTGCTTGGGGAAGTTCGATTTTTTCAGTTTAGGTTGGTACAAAAATTTGGCTTGCCAGTTGAGTGATTCTGGCAGGGAGGGAGCAACAACAACTCAGTTTTTCACTGAGCAAATTCCTTGTTTGGGTGCATAGGGTTTTGCAAAAGCAAAATCAACGCCAGGTAGAAGATAAATAACACACATTGAGGAAAATTTCTCTGAGGGGATTTCAAGTTTTAGAAATCCAATTTTCCTATTACAGATTGGCAGGAGCTGTGGGCAGAATTCCTCACTCCGGAAGGGAGTGCATGTAGGAGATCCAGTAGCCAAGCAGAGGGAAAGAGGGAGATTTTCGACCAGATTTATAGATGGCCACAACGGGGCTTAGAGATCAGGATAGGTTGGAGGGAGCCTCCAACTATGTCATCTGGAAGGCTAGGATGTCCTTCCTTCTGGATGAATATGGCCGAAAAGCCTATGTGGACAATGTGGTAGCAGTACCCCAGGATGCAGATCAGTTGAAGGAGTACAGAAAGGAAATGGCAAAGGTGAAGCATATGTTCTTGGATGGAGTCCGAGATCTTTTTTCTCACATATATCTGGCAAGAGCACTGCCAAGGAAATGTGGGATGTTCTCTCCCAGCTATATCAGAGTTCTTCCGAGCAATGAAAGATGTTTCTCTAAGAGAAGCTAAGAAGCATCAGGATGCAGAAGTGTGAAGGCATAAATCCCTTCCTCATCAGGATTCAGGAGGTCCGTGATCAACTTTCAATAGCTAGAGAGGCACCTCAACCAACAAATCTTGTATGGTTGGCAATTAACAATGTCTCAGTGGAATGGAAAGTCTTTGTTCACAGTATTTTGGGACAAGACACATTGCTTGGGTGGGACAAGATGTTGTCCAACCTATAATAGGAGGAGTTGAGGTGGGCTCTAATAAAGAGCACCATCAATGGAAGCAACAACTAAGTCGTGAAGGGTGAGAAAGAAGAGGAGAATGTGGCCCTAACATCAAAGGGTACCAGCCAGGGACAAGGGGGAGAAGAAGAAGAAGAAGGACCTATCGAAGGTCAAGTGCTCCAGATGTGGTGAGTTTGGTCACTACATTACCCAATTTCCTCTAAGGAAGAAGGACAAGCAAGAGAAACATGACTAGGCGACAATGTTCACAGAGATGGATAAATTGTCCTCTAGGTTGGAGGAAGATTTCGCTATGTTTGCTGCTATACCTCCAGGAGTTTGGTGGGGCGATATGGAGCTATAGTCCCAGAGTTGCAATGTTTGGGCAAGGTACATTGAGGTGTCCTCCTCATGGATCATTACCTTGCTACAGGGGCCCAAATTATTCTGTAGCAGGATGGATCAGTGTTAGTGATGCAGTTAGATTTCAGAGTGATCGTTGCAGACTAGTAGTAGTCAGGTGCTGAGGAGCGCAGTGCAGAGTGGCACAGTGCAGAGTCAACAACAACGCAGATTCTTCAGTAGATAATGCAATGGGTGGTAGCAGTCAGGACTCAGGAGACAGATGCAGTAGACATAGTTTCTTGGGTTGCATGAATTGTTTTTCAATCTCTCCTATAGCACAAGCTAAGGACACTACAACTTTGTTTACTATAACAAGCTAGTATATGTCCATACTAGGATAGATAGGGTAGAAAATCTTTCAAAAGGAATGCCCTATAGACATATAAAGAGGAATCATAATACATAACATCGTATAGAAAGAAAGAAGGAAAGAAATAAATTATTTTAATGTCCACGAGGCTAAAGATAGCCTATGGGACAAATTGCTTCGCCATTTGATTCTTGTATTCAACTCTTTTCTTGTAAAGCCTCACAATAAATGCTCCTAGCTTCTTGAATAAATTATCCCAGGACTCCAGGAGCTAGCTGCCAGAATATCTGCATAACTTTCCTTGCTGTCTGTGAAGGCCTCACATTCTAAAATGAAATGCTTTTCTGTTTCCACTTTTCGGGAAGAGCAAAAAATACATACTCTTTTTTCTCACATTTCTTTTGGCCTTTTCCAACGCTCTGCTTCACAACGAAGTTGATGAGAATTAGTCCTTAACTGAACAATAAGATTTTTGGCTCTCCAAGAAATATTGGCCCCTATGCATGCTTTTTGTTGATGATTACAGGTGAGATTAAACTCTTCAATATAGTACTTTTTCTTTCTCCCTAGCTCCTTATCCCAAGTACGCTTGTGGAACTTATCCATAACAAAAACTTTTATCTCTTTACTATTTGTGGGACACATGTTCAATCAAATACCCCATTTACTAAGCCATTTTTTATTTTTCCGCATCGAAGTTTTCTTTCTTTTGCACAATATGTCATTAAAGACAACCTTAGGGCATCGTCCCTCTTCCATTTGTTCAATTTTTTTAAATATCTTATAGCTCACATCATAGTGATTGCTTCAATAGGAGTATCCCTCGTTTCACTCAACAAGATATTATAAGGAACTACACTTCTAATTTTGAACTTGTTTGTAATCAAACGCTTCTTAATTTTCTCAATTTGTTTCCACTGCATGTCGGATGTACTGTTGGCCCATAGTTCACAACTGTAAAGAAACACTAAAAGGCCAAAAAGAGTTTGAGTGGTGTTTCAGTCACATAACTCTGCCTCTCTACACCTATTTTGAAAAGCACAAAATGCTTGCCAACGCCCCAAAGTTCTTTTCTTTCTACAGTTGTCTCAACTTAGATTTCTGTTGAAGTCAGTTCTGAGGTATTTGTAATCCGCAACTTCTTCTAGAGTGATTCCTTCAAATTAGAACTTATGCTGGATATGTTTTCTTTTGTTAGAGAAAACCACTAGTTTCATTTTGCTAATATTGACTTGCATCCCCACCCTTCTACAAAAATGCTCAAGAGACAGTAAGTGCTCTTGCAAACTAAGAGCAGATTTAGCAATCAAATAAGGTCATCTACATACAAAAGAAACATTATAATGAATTTGCCCAAACGGATACCATCAGCCCCTTGAGAGTTTAGCCACTCTTCAAGCTTGTCAATAGATAAAACCAAAAAGGGTAGGAGACAATGGACAACCTTGCTTGACTCCGATATCACTTCTAAAACTTTCAGAAATGCCTGCAGAGGTTCTAATTTTGACTTTCACTTCTTCATACAGCCTATGCACAACTTCTCTCAAATGCCTATGAACCACAAGTTCCTCCATTCTATGCCAAAGATTATCCCTAGGAACTGTGTCAAAGGCTATATGGAGCTTATGCCCATTCCTTGTAGTAGTGGGATTGATTGAGAATTAGGTTTCACACTTTTCCTAGCCAGATTCAATTCTTTTTGAGACATTTGGCCTGTTGTGATAAGGCTAGAAAGCTAGATGTCTCGAAGGAGTGGGGCCCTCCATGTGGGTGTGTCTCTGGATTTCTTGGCCCTTACCAAATCATAAATTACATGCCAGCACCGGCTTGTGGGCTGTTGTTACTAACCTAGGGTTTATAGTGGTTGTGGGCTGTTGGTACTACCCTAAGGTTTATAGTGGGTGTTGATTACCACCATAAACTTTATGCAATTTTTTTGTGAAAAAAATGCTGATTCTCCTTAACAGGAATTACTGATGCAAGCAATTGTCTAGGTACTATCTTTCAAGTTTCTTCAAGTGAGCCAGCGCCTAGTTTTGGTTACCTAAATTTTGGTACTTCAACCCCTTTTGCCTCTCCTTTCTTTTATCTTCTACATAGGACTCCCCTATCTTGGAGTGCCAGGGTTGGTTCACTGATGTCTTCCCATAATTTTCACCTCCATGGCTGAATACAAGGCCACGACTCACAAGGGTAGAGTGCAATCTAACATGACACAAATCTTGAAATTGATGGCGAAATTTCTATGTGATTGATTGAGTGAAAGATAAACCCTAGAGTATGAGGACTCTGTTCTTAAAACATTTTCAGTACACTTTTTTGAGAGGAAGAAATAAGTATTGAAGAGTAGAAAATAATTGAGAAGTTGATAAATGGTAGGGTAAGGCAAAGGAAGTGAATAAAGAGTAAACACTTTGTCATTTAGTTTCCAAGATAAATTGTCTTATGATAAGAAAGGAAAAAGAGAATCAAAGGATTTCTGAAGCAGGCCCTGATTAATTTTTTTTTTGCAAGAACCAATTAAGGTTATTTTACCAGTTACAAAGGAGATTCAAAGAGCCATTTTGGAAAGATAATTGTAGACAATATAAAGATGCATTGTTTAAAGAGAGATGTTGTACACACAAAAATGTTTCATGATTTTATATTTATCAAAAGGACACATAATTAGTTCAAAACCTTAACTAGTAGATATCTACTATGCTTTTTTTGGGAAAAAGAACTCCGTTTCCTATATTGGTTCTATTTTGTTTGTATCCTTGATTTTGGCATTTTTAGTTCATTCACGGATTCTAGGATAGCTGCTTTCTTCTACACCACTTCCCTTAACGGTTTGATCATGATGCACTCTATGTTATGTGACGTGATCTTTTAAACTTGAACCAATAAACAACTTTGCTTCTATCTTATTTCTCAATATGCTTTTCTTGCTACTGCACTTTGTGCTTTTCATTTACAATTTATTTTCTGTGTACTTTGTTCATAATTTGGTCAGCTGTTTATTTGAAATGTACCCATCGCTATTAAAGAAGCAGAGAGTCTTATGTAGTTGAACTCCTCGTTAAATGGATTATCTTATGATTGGAAGGTTATGTGAATTAGCTATTCAAGATTGTAACATTTAATAGCCTTCAACTTTCCCTGATAAGTCAAATGGATATATTGGATTGTCTCCATTTCCCTTTAGTTTTCTACATTTTATAGCTTTCCATGTTGAACAGTGTCAAATTAGTTCATGCTTTATTTAGCTTTGAGATCATCAAAATGTTTTAAGAAATGCTCAGGTGAATCTGCAGTGGATGACTGCAGTGGAGAAAGGAGGATGCATCATTGTTGATGCCACAAGGAAGGGCAAACGATTTCCTGATAGTATGTCCAAGACAATACCGATATGGACATGTGTTTTAAATCGGGCTATTCAAGCTTTTCGCAGGGACAAGCTGAGGAGATGTTCTGATGAATTGCATGCATTATCCTACAAAAGCTGTAATGGTAAAGGTAGGGAATTGATCTGACTGTTACTGTCTATTTTTTGTAAGATTCTGTGTTTTCTAATGGGTTCTTTCTGTGTATACTAATGGGTTCTTGAATTCTATCTTATTTAAACACATTTTTCTATGCAAATTTAAACAGATTGCCAACTTCAGGGGAAGAATTCTGCAGATAGTGGGACTGAACTCAACTCTTGCTTTAGTGGAAAGGCTCTTGTTGATATTTCAGCTGAGGATTGGGATTGCTCATTGTATCTTCCATTGTGGGTTTCTGAAACTGAAAAGGCAAACATAGAGAGCCGCATTGAGGGATGGATAAAATTATTAGAAGACACTGGTACAGATTTTACATTTCTTGCCAGATCGCTCCAAAAGCCTTTACGTCCACTCTGGATTTCTCAGAAAAGTGTTGTGTGGCTTAATGAAGTCCCTGATTTAGACGCATGGAATTTTACCCCTATTATTCTTGTTTCTGCATCCAGTGCTTCAGAAAGTACACTGAGAATGAGTGACAGTGAGTACAGCTGGAGTTACATCCCAGGAGCTGCAGATGATGAAGAAAGCTGGGCGCGGGGATTGTCTCCTAATCTTTTTTGGAAGAATTCTTATAATCTCATCAATGCTGGGCCAGCTGTGTGTACCAGAATGGTGGCAGATATCGTGGAAAAGGATAGAGTATATCGAGTTCAAAGAGGACAAGATGCTTCTCAAATCAGAGTTAAGCCAAAGAAAATATCAGCCAGCATTAATGATATTCTGGAAGAGGGATTTACTTCTGAATTCCAAAATGGTGTAGATACTGAGGATGGCTTTAGGCTTGTTGAGACAAATAGAAAATCAGATCAAAATGGAATTCATTCATCAACTGAGAAGCATTTTAATCTATACTGGATAGGAACTACTAAACTTGCAATTGGAACCAGTCAATATTGTAAGCAGTTGAAACTCGTCTTCATTTCCATGGGAGAAAATTTGAGGAATGTTGTGTGTGCTTTAATTTTGCTACAAATATACCTTGTTTGCACACTCCTGCGCTAGAAAGTTCGCAACTAAATTAATTATAGATTTTGATTTATTCGTTTGTAGATGTAGAAATTAGAATACATGTTATAATCATTGTTACATCAAGTTTCTTAGATGCAGGGTAGAATTCATGTTTTTTTTTTTTGTGAATTGAAAATTGTGTTACCTTTTGATCAATCATGTTCATGCACATTGCAAACTGAGAAATTGGCTTGGTCAGTCCCCAAGAGGATACTCACTAGATCCAGAATCTAGAAACAAGCTAACCTGAGGCTACATGAAGACTAATGAATTTGGATTGATTGATCCCTAGCGAAGCCAACCAAAACCAAACCCTGAAGACTATAACCCTAAAAATTGACATAATCCAAACTTTTACTACTATCCTGGTAATTTTACCTGGGAATGATCATGGAGCTTTCCGAAGATCCTTTTTAACTTTTTTCTTGTGGACATCTATCCATTCTGAGGAGTTGTTAGGAACAGATGAAGAGGGTACAATGATTGCATTTCTTTGAGTCAATTCCAATTCCTAGGGGCAATTGTAGCTGCTTCCTTATCATTATCTGAGTGATCTGATTAATGGAAATGTTTGTGCCCGCTCTTTGACAAAGCTAAGACAATAGTTGTGTCTCTTGTGTTTCCATTTGAAGGGTGGACCTTGAAGTCTGAAGGATGAGATGGCACTGCATGTCGCTAAGCTGAAGCTGAAGGACTCAATTTATCTGAAAAAGGTTTTTTGGTGTTGAGTGTTATCTTGCTGGTTCACTCTAGATTTCTTAGATCCCATTGAAACTTTTGGATCTTTCCATCCTTAGATCTTATTCTTAGCATTCGGAGGAGGAGAGCGTCCTTGAGGAGAGGGGCAGACATTCTAAAGATGGTTGGGCATTATGAATATAATATATAAAAATAATATAAATAACATAAATGGTAAATCATAATAATAGTAATTAATTAAAGAATAATTAGTTATTGAAGAGGAATGTCTAAAGGGACACAATGTTAATGAAGGGGCACTTTCCTAGGTATATAAGCGGGCCCTCATTTGTAATCATATCATTTCATCATCTCTTGTACATTCAAACATTTCTATATAAATATTGTTTGTCCTATAATGGATACTTCTATATTCTAAATATTCTAAATATTTCATTGTGTATATGAACCTTGTTTGTTACTTTGATATTAGGTACTCAACAACATCACTACTTGAAGTAAATTAGGAAATTGCCACATGCATGATAAGGGAAAATCAAATCACAAGAACTCTTTATCTGCATCCGAATCACAAGAACAAACATCTCAATCAGTTTGCATATTTGTATCACGTAGAACAAAAACAACAAACTTATGTTCTGAAGAATACTGATGTCTACACAATCAAGTGTTACGATAAAAAATTATCCCAGCTATCAAATAATTGCAAAGTTCTACAGAAGATTGATTTAGGTTGTTTAGATCCCTTCTCAGTTCGATAGTTTTGTTTATCACTTAGAGGTTCCTATCATCTTGTATCATCGAAGATGACAACTCGAAGAACTCCGAAGGATACAAATAGATTACAAGACAAAGAAACAGATGACACACCTTGATTTGAGGACAAATCTTTTTTGAAAAGGAAGGCATTGTTATGAATATAATATAAAAAAATGATATAAATAACATAAATAATAAATCATTATAATAATAATAATTTGTTACTAAAGAGGCATGTCTAAAGGGACATGACCCTTCATGAAGGGGCACCTGCCTATCTATATAAGCGAACCTTCATTTGTAATCATCTCATCTCATCATCTCTTGTACATTCAAACATTTCTATATAAATATTGTTTGTCCTATAATGGATATTTTATATTCTAGATATTCTGAATATTTTGCTGCATATATGAACCTTATTTGTTACATTGGATTGTTGGCAGATCATAAAGCTGTATATTCATAGTCCACCGGCTGCGAAAAATTAATGCCCTTCCAGTTGAGGATTTTATTTGCCAACGCTCTACTGAGATTTATTTCAACACATATGTGGGCGAATGTAACAATGCCCTTCTCCAACTTGTCTGTGTCTACCTTAATGAAGTGGCCGAGTGAATTACCCATATCAGCTAAGATATCTGGATGTAGCAAATGAAGGGGCATATTCTTGAGTCTGACCCAAACTGGAGTGGGAAGAGATGGCATAGAGAGAGGGTTAAAACCATTAAACTGTGGTTTAATGCAAAACTAGGCTCAACCCCAAAACCTAGGTCCTCATTCAAAAACCCTGTCATAATTCTGCAGATCCTTAAATTTCACCACAAAGAAACCCTTTGAACAAAAAAACAGATTAGAATTTGGGGTCCAGGTCTGATGCACCCATTTTTGAAGCACAAATGCCAACGGAAAAAACCCATTATAACGACAAATAATGGCATTCTGCAAAAAATCCATGCTAGATTTGTAAGAATGAGGATGATCCACTTTGATAATTGGGACATCCTTCTCCTGATCCATAAGGAAGACATGCCCTGAGAGCTCTTTAGGTGTCAGATGAATGGACCTTGGTTTTAGGGCATTCTTAAAGGACTTAGATTGAGAAGTAGCAGGTGCACTCCAGCTTATGGCTCCGACGTTTAATCTTGAAACAAGAAAGATTGAAGTGTCCTTGGCAATGTCATAATCACTGAGTGAATGTTCTTCCTGAAGTTGCCTACCGCCGTGTAGGAGCCGTGTAAAGGGGGAAGGGATTCCTATTCGATCTTGAATTCTGGAAGCAAGCATAAATACTAGATCGACTACATTCACTTGAATGCAGAAAGTTCCACCAAAAGATGGCTTGACCAAGATTGAAAATTGCAGGAGATCTAGATCAATGGGCTAAGCTTGGATGCAGGAAGAACCTTGCGACAAAAGAAATTTCCCCTTATTTACCAGATCTGAAGTAGGAGCAGCAAAATGAGGAGGATTGCGACAAATGGCATAGTCCTGAAGCGAAGAATTTCTCAAGAACAGGGTGGGGACTGAAGATATTAGGGTTTTCATCGCAAGACCTAGAAATGTTGAGCTTATCCAGTTATAGGGTAGAATTCATGTTATAATCAATGTTTTACCAAGTTTTTGGGAAATAGGGACATGGGAGCAAGAAGGCGCATCCTAGGGATCTATGGAATCACTCTTTGAATTAAGGGAAAGTCATAGGGATGTTGGGCCGAAAAATTGAAAAATTAAAACTAAAATGTTTGAAAATTGAAACAAAAATCATTGAAATATTATACATAATAATGCATCAATAATATACATAATAAATCATAAATTATACATGTAATGATGTAACAACATAATAATTATGATTCACCATTGCACAAATCATCTATCATCATTGTATTTCTCATTATATTTAAAAACTCAAAACATATAAGTTGAAATCATAAGATAACTAAGCCCAAGGGGTTATCTAACCCAGTTGCTGCCAATGTTGTTGGGCATTTGGCTACTTACATTCTGGTGGTATATGCTGCCTGGTTTACTATGGAATTGGATGCCTTCCACGTGTTTTCCTTGGGAAAAACAAATAACAAATGAGCACTACTGCTCATGGCAATGCCCTACTAGTCTTTGCATCCATCTATTGCACGAAGGAATGAGGACCAACCATGATAATATCACTGTCTAAATTAGAATAGTTTTGCATTCTCTAGAATACTTAATGACACACCAACCAACCCAATTTGAAACTCATCAGGTTCCTCCTCATCTACTTGTGTGTTAGGCTTACATTTATTAAATATTTTTATTTCTTTTTTGTCTTTTCCCCTCAAAAAGACAGACTTTGGTCAAAATGGAGCATGTGAGTGTTGTCTATTGCATCCCCTTATGCTTCCCTCGAAAGGGGACATGGGGAAATGCCCCCCTTGGAGTTCCCACGTCTTGGGTGCATGGAGAGTATGTCTCCTACCCTTGGGAACACATTCTCATGTAAGACTAAATATAATTGAAGAATGGTTGGGATGGATTTTTCCTATAAGGAAGAAGCAATTGGATTTGTTAACACCTAGATTTCTTATGCAATTGGACGGTTAAGATCTAGCAAGATTCCATCAGACTGGTTCCATTACAAATGCATCCAGACATTTATAGTGTTTAGAGCTTGTTTCATTGCTAGTTTCACTGGAGTTAGCGAAAACTACTATACTTGGCAGTTTGCTTTTTCTAGGAGCACAAGAACAAGGGGGCCCGCATGACAAAGCGAATCCAATGGGAATGCTTCTGCCTGCATGCAAGATGATAAGACTTGCTTGCTTTTAGCTTTTTTAGAAGACATTGATGCTACCTCCATTCATAGTCAGTCTTTATGTTTTTTGCTTTTTACTTTCTTGGAAGAAGATTGCTTCTTTCCATTTCGGGCAGGTCTATAAATAGTGATTTCTATGTATGGTAGGTAAATGGATGTTATGGTTCCAAGCATGTTGTGGTGGTGTGGTTTCCTAGTTCCAGTGGGTGAAAGTGATGGGTCAAGATTGGTGTTGTGCAGGTGAATTGTCTCTTAGGGTGACATGTGGCAGCTTGGTGGAGGATGTCTATTTTGTATAAGAAGTCTAAGTTTGACTCTATTTTTTCCAGGTTACAAGCCTGGGAAAATCCCTTAGTACTTCCCTTCGTTTCCTACATGGTACCCAAAGTTTGACTCTATTTTTTCCAGGTTACAAGCCTGGGAAAACCCCTTAGTACTTCCCTTCATTTCCTACATGGTACCCACGGTGAATCTTCAAGGCACAAGGCTGGTCAACAAGAAGGCTTGAAGCCATTACAATGATATACTCATTAAGAGATCAACATGTCACTTGGGGGAATTGAATCTAGGTGGGGAGGATAACAATCATTCCTCCCAGCCACCCATATTAAAACCAGTTGATGAGTCTAAGTTTGATTTTCCAAACCTTGATTCCATATGCTAAATTTGACCACTCCATAACCTAGTTTGACTTCTTCGGTATATTTGGCATGTGCTAATTCTATCGAACTTAAATTTAAGCCTTAATAAAGTCTTATACACTAATTCGTCCTCTCATCCTTGATTTGACAAGCATGCTAATTTTGCCATGATGATTTTTCCAAGAAATTCTTAGGCTCAACTTTATTCATTATAGGCATGTGAATAAAAGCTAACACCACAAAAGTTAAAGTTTTTAAAGTAGAATGGTTTTGCCAGTTTTGTTTGCATGAAAAGCTTGTTGATTGTATCTAGTCCTGAGAAGGGAATATTGTTGATCTCATTTATTGGTTAATTGATGCCTTATATGAGAAGGTTAAACAGGAAAAGATTCCTTGAAAGCAGCTAGAGAACTACATGATAAAACAGCAACAAAAAGCTAGGAAATATGGGCTGGAAAATCTTACTGTACAGCATTTTTAGTAGTTTTTTAAACTTCGGAAACAGCTAGCAAATAATGAAAATGAATAGAACAGCAGAAATGGCAGTGAGCAAGTCACCCTTGCTTGCTGTTGGTAAGTTCTGGTTTTTGCAGTTATTAAGACTAAGAGAAAATCCTGCTAGAAAACAAGTAGACTGAGTTGGCAGCCATGCAGAAGAAGATGAAAATTGGCATACTTTTTCTGTTTTTCTACACAAGCGACTAAGGCAAATCATACTTAATTCATTGACCTTCTATATAAGCAGTATTGAGAGACAGAAAGGGTTGGACAGTTTTATTCTTTGACAGTTTTTTAGCAGTTAATGACGATTCCTTTCATCCAACAGACCTTAGACCACTATATCCATTTCAAGCAAGGAGATTGGTGACAGCTTCTCACTTGTGATTGATCATGATGCAATCGATCTCTTGGGAAACACGTGATTTGGTCCAATTATGCTTTGTTCTAGCTCCTTCAATATATCGGCTGTTGTTGGTTAAATTGTTTTGCAGTGTTATGGTAGTTTATGGTGGGCTTATGTTGAATTTTCTTCACCTAAGGACAATGTTGTTGGTAATGTTATCAGAACCAAACTGGTGACCAAATTGGGAAACAGACTGGAACTAGTAAAAAAACTGGACCAAAAAACCGATCGACCAAAAAATACCCAAAATATTCAATTTTTAAAGAAAACATATATTTTTATGTGCGTCCATATGAATCCAAAACATTTATACACAAACATGCAAAAGTACTCATTTATATAGCAAGAGTGCATATAACCAAAATAGCACAGTGTAATACACTGTTGAACCAAAGTAACATAAAGAAACATGCTCTAGATGGCCTCTACAGTTCAGAAATAAGCATGGTACTACAATACTACAGCTAGTAATGCTAAGTGCTATTATTAGAATCATCATCCTCCTCATCCTCAGAGTGAGTAGTCTCTAAGTGTACAGTGGAATTCTGGCTTGATTCCCCTGGCCTTGAAAGATGTGATAGCTCTTCCCGTGGAGTGGGTACAAGTTCATCCAAGAAAGGTCTTCATTGTCAAATGTTGGTGCATGACACACCACAACCCATTTTGATATTGAATCAAAATCACCGAAGTCTATGTTGCTTGATTTAGGGGTTTTATTCAGCAATTGGTTATGCCTCAACTTAAGGTTGTACTGAACATAAAGCATGTCGTTCAACTGTTTTTTCTTGAAACAGTTCCTGTTCTTGGTGTGTATACGCTCAAAAGTGCTCCAATTCTGCTCATGCCCTGAAGCACAGCATGTCTAGCTCAATATCCAAATTGTAAACTTTTGCAATTCAAGGCACTGGTTATCAAATTGTTGCCACCAATAGGCTGCGAAAAGGGTTGAAACCAAAGAAGTATTAGCAAATGACTTTGACACTTGGACTCAATCATTGCAATGAGTAATATAATTTTTAACATTTCTTACTCTTTGGATCCTTTTTCTACTTCTTATAGCCACAAACATGCCAAAGGTATCGATATTCTCATTGAAATTCAAGGGTTTGCTATGCATCTCATCTCGAATCTTAGGATCTGGGACCATGTGCTCAATGTTGTTAAAAATAACAAGGGTACCAAGGAGGTGTTCCCTAATACAATAGCTTTTTTGCCTAGGAAGACATTTTAATTACCTTTTAATTACCTATGTCCCTATGAATTAAAGTCATGGTGTAAAAGTCACTTTATGTGGTACATGTACTGGGTACTTAATATTAAAGTCATTTTATATTTTAAAGTGACTTTATGTGGAAAAAAAGAGCAAGGTACAAAACTAAAGTTACAAGTGACTAGGAGTCATTAATGAGGGGGACCACATTAAAAGGGGATCAAGTGAGGGAATGATCTCCACCATTGATTTCATGGGCTGAGATCTAATCTCAACCCTTGATCAATAGAGTTAGGGTTCTCCTATCTAATGAGAAACAAAAGGGGAGAAAAAACATTTTAGCCCATATTAAAGTCATTTTATATTTTTAAAGTGACTTTATGTGGAAAAAAGGAGCAAGGTACAAAACTAAAGTTATTAGTGACTAGGAGTCATTAATGAGGGGGACCACATTAAAAGGGGGTCAAGTGAGGGAATGATCTCCACCATTGATTTCATGGGCTGAGATCTAATCTCAACCTTTGATCAATAGAGTTAGGGTTCTCCTATCTAATGAGAAACAAAAGGGGAGAAAAAACATTTTAGCCCATTCATTCTTCACATGAGTGTTTTGGAGAAGAGAGGGAGCATTGAGAAGCGGAGGAGAAAGTTGAGGGAGAAGGTTTTACAGCTGAGAACACTTGCTACAACAGACCTAAGTTTCTTGGAGGCAAAGTTCAAGCTCAAGGAAAGGGCACAAAAATCGAAGAAGTGTAATGACCCAACTCGAGTTATAGGGAACATAGAAATATTAGCATGCATATGAGACCTGCATATGATAGCTACATATGCATGTATCACGTGTACTGCACTAGTATATGCACTAATCAATTATGAAAAGTCTCTGTGTAGGGTAATGAGTGAATTATTGAAGTATTGAGTAAATACCTAACTCACCAGAATATAATGAATGTATTGTGAGGTAAAAGTTATACCTACCACTATCATAATATAACTAATATATTGTTCAAAGGAAAGTAAAAGCATTGACTTATGCAAATAAAAGATGATATTTTAATAAAATCCAAGATATTTACTAAATGATGATATTTAATAATAAATCCAAGATATTTTAAGAATCCAAGATATTTATTAAATGATGATATTTAATAAATACAAGATATTTTAGGAATCCAAGATATTTATAAAATAATAATATTTTAATATAAATCTAAGATATTTTTAAAAGAGGATATTTTAATAAATATCTTGAAAGGGGATTTGACTAAGATATTTATTAAAAGAGGATATTTTAAATATCTTGAAAGGGGATTTGTGTATAAAGGGAGAAGGGGGGAAACTTAATGGGCAGGGGTGAGTGAGGTGGGAAAATTGACTCGGATGCTATCAGAGGATTTCTAACTGTGGGAGACCAAAGCAGTGAGTTCTAACAGAGTCAGTGTGATCTTGATTGTTATTGGAGTTTTGGGCACGAGGGCTAGAAGAAAATGGCTGGGAGGAAAATGGCGGTTTGGTAACGGGAGCGGGAGCCATGGTGGGTCAGGAACATCTTCAAACACGGTTCCAGGTAAGTATTCAATAGTGAATTGATATATTATGCTTCAAAAATTTTCACTCTGGATTGTGTAGTACCAATTTTGTTAATGATTGTTAATTCTAAAATTTCGGATCTTACAAGAAGTGATTGTTGGTCTGTCATCGTGGGTTCCCAAGAAATATGAGCATTAAAAGAGGGCTGATTGACATGCATTTATGAACAGTCTAAGTCAGTGTTAAAGCCCAAATTTCCAGGGAGAGAATATCAAGTAGAGGTCCGAGATGCTAGTCTGTGAACGCTGAACAAAAGTCAGATAAGGAGTCAAAGTCTATGGTCACTATGCTGTTCAGTGTCCCAACAAGAAGAATAAGAAGAAGGATGTAGCAGCTTCAACAGAAGTTGATGAGTTCGCCTCGAGATTTGATATGGAGTTTGCCTTAGTGGTGAGTCTTGCCACTTGTGTCACGTCTTCTGGTATGTGGTCTATAGACAGTGGAGCTCTCTGCCATATGACTGGAGTGAGAGAGAACTTCACGAGTCTGACAAAGGATGATATTGACTTGGAGGTTGTGCTTGGAGATAACTCCAAGGTTAGAGCAATAGGGGTGGTGACAATATCCTTTTAGAGGGAGTCTTCACCTCCTCTGAAAGTGACGAATGTTCTTTATGTTTCCAGGATGAAGAACTTGATTTTAGTCTTTAATATTGAGGATACGGGATATGAGGTGGTGTTCCGAGGAGGACATGTGCTCATATTTCTTAGGAAATCTAGTATTGAGATTGCTAGAGTGATTGGAGTTCGCAGTGAGAGACTCTACATGTTTATGTTTCAGCCTACTAGTGCCTTAGTGGCACATACCAACAATAGTGAGTTGTGTGAGATATGGCACAGGAGGATGGACCACCTGCACCATGGAGCATTCAGGATGCTGAGGGAGATAGTTATAGGTTTACATGACTTTAACACTGAGCATCATGATGTGTGCAAGGGGTGTGCTTTGGGAAAGTACAGTAAGACACCTTTTCCAAGCAGTGACAACAAAGTATTAGGTGTACTACAGTTGGTACACTCTGATGTGTATGGTCCTATGCCTCATGTATCGCTGAGCAACACGAGTGCTATGTGAATTTCATTGATGACTACTCTAGGAAGACATGGATTTTCTTTCTAAAGACCAATGATCAAGTATTCAAGAGGTTCCAAGAATTTAAGGCTTTTGTGGAGAACCAAACAAGGAAGAAGATCAAGGTGTGGAGATTAGACAATGGGGGTGAGTATACCTTCAAGGAGATGAAGGAGTTTTATAGGAGTGCGAGCATCAAGACAGAGTACATAGTACCTTATAACCCCTAAAAGAATGGGGTGGTGGAGAGGAAGAACAGGGCCATGGTGGGTGCAACTAAAGCTATGTTGCATGATCATAAGCTACCATATAGTCTTGGGAAGTAAGACTCTCGATGAGGCTTTTTCTGGGAAGAATCCGGAGATTGAGCAAACCAGGATTTTTGGGTGCCTTACATATTCACATGTCCCTGAGGAGAAGAGGTCGAAGTTAGAACCCACTACAGAGAAGGGTATCTTTGTGGGTTATAGTGTGACCAACAAGGCCTATCATGTATACAGTCATGTGCAGAGAAAAGTTTTCCTGAGGTGGGATGTGAGATTTGAGGAGGAGAGGGCCTTGAGGAGTCCTTGGGAGGTTGATTGGGTAGAGTAGCAAGCTCCTCAGTAGAGGGCCACACCACATGTATGAGGATTTTCAGGTGGTACACCAGGGTCAGGAGGATCACCTTCTTTGGGTGTGACAGGTTCACAAAGTCCAGTATCACCAAACATAGGATCTTAGGGTGGAGGTTTACCACAAACCGATGGAGCGCCCTCCTCGTTAGGAGGAGAGGCTTCAGTTGATGATTTTCCCACACCAGGTGAGGAGGCTACTACGGGGAAGAGGAAGCCAAAATGGTTTCATGAGACCCTGAAGGAAATACATGAGGCAGTGGGGAAACCCAAGTGGTCAATGCGGGAGAACAGACCACCAAAGAGGTTGGGTGGTTATGTGGCAGATGTTGTGGAGATTGAGCGAGGTAGTTACGAGGAGGTTGTTAGTCAGCAGATCTAGAGGGATGCCATGGAGTATGCCTCCATCATGAAGAATGATGTATGGTGGATAGTGACGAGACTTGAGGGGAAGTTAGTGGTGACTTCCATGTGGCTCTACAAGATCAAATACGCTACAAATGGCAGGGTGGAGAAGTTCAAAGCTCATTTTGTGGCACAAGGGTTCTCACAGGTAGAGGGAGTTTACTATGAGGAGACCTTAACACTAGTTTCTCGTTATACCTCTATTAGAGTAGTGATACCTATAGAAGTTGAGATGGCTTGGAGGACCCACCAGATGGATATGAACATTGCCTTTCTCAATGGGGTCATACAGGAGGAGGTGTACATTGAGCAACCATAGGGCTTTAAAGTGCATGGGAGAGAGTCTCATGTGTAGGCCTAAGAATGCCTTAGATGGACTAAAGTAGGCATCGAGAGCATGGTATGGGAGGATAGACGCCTACTTGAACAGATGGGTTTCCAAAAGAGTGATGCAGATCTGAACCTATACCTTATCATGGTTGGTGACGATCCACTCATTCCGGTTTGACATGTGGATGACTTGTTTATTATAGGAGAGGACAGACTCATCCAACAGTGCAAGAGGGACCTTGCTTCAGAGTTTGACATGACTAATCTAGGATTGGTGCATTACTTTTTGGGGTTGGAGGTTTGGCAGGAGGTTGGGCATATCATCGTCGACCAGGGTAGATATGCAGGGGACATACTAAGGAGGGTTGCAAGCTTATCGCTACTCCTATGATCACCAATTGGAAGAAGTTGCATGCTTCAGATTCCGAGTTGGTGAACCCCACCCTGTATCGTTAGTTGATTGGTTCTTTGATGTATCTGGTCAGCACTAGACCAGATATCTATTTCGTAGTCAACACATTGAGTCAGTTTATGATGGAGCCTAGGAGAGGGCACTGGGTGGTTGTGAAACATGTGTTGAGGCACCTACAAGAAACAATGGACTATGGTCTTGATTATATCCGAGGAAATGGAGTCAGGTTGATAGGTTATATAGACTTAGATTGAGTAGGCAGTGCTACTGACTAGAAGAGTACTTTCGGATGTTTCATATTGGGTTCAATAGTGGTGTCGTGGTTCAATAGGAAGTAAAGATCAATGGCACTGAGTTCAATGGAAGTTGAGTGTATTGTAGCTAGTCAGGCCAGTTGCAAGGCTATTTGGCTTCACAAGATGCTATGTGGCTTCTTTGGTCAGAGGCTGAGATCAACTATGATATACTATGATAATTAGAGTTGCATCAAAATCAGCAAGAATCCATTATTTCATGACCGGTTAAAGCACAAAGATCAAGTATCACTTCATCAGGGATTGGGTTCAGAGAGGAGCAGTGAGGTTTATTATATATCCACTGATGAACAAGGTGTAGATATTCTCACTAAGTCATTGCAAATGACAGTAAGTTGTACTGCCGAAGATCCTAAAGTGACTCACTTCAGGCTTGTTGCCAGTGAAGACACTTTCTGGCGTGATCTTTCCCAATGCAGCATGAGGGATCCTGTTCTGAACATAGACGACTGTATTACAAGCTTCAACCCACAAAAAATTGGGCATGTTTTGATCATACAACATCGCCCTTGCACCCTTGACAATAGTCATGTTTTTCGTTTCTGCCACACCATTCTGCTCTGGATTATATGGAGCGGTCCACTCTCTTCTGATACCTTCCCTTGCGCAGAACCCAGTGAATTCCTTGTCTGTGTATTCGCCACCATTGTCTGAATGTAGTACCTTGATCCGCTTTCTTGTCAGATTTTCTACCAGAGCTTTGAACTCTTTAAACTGACTAAAGACTTCGTCCTTAGTCTTCAAAAAGTAGATCCAGGTTTTTCTGGAATGGTCATCAATAAAGGTGACGAAATACTCAGCACCACTAAGAGCTCTAGTGGACATTGGTCCACAGATATCCGAGTGTATCAGGCCCAATACACTCAGCCTTATTGATGCTTTCTTTGATAAGCTGCCTTGGCATATTTACCCAATATGCACCCTCTGCAGACATCGTCCCGCTTGGTGCTCAGTTCTAGAACTCCTGTGATAATTTTCTTTAGGATTTTTAATGCACCATGATGCAAATGTCCCATTCTTTTGTGCCATAGTTCATTTAGGTTTGTTTCATCAATGTTGCCAATCAGTGCCATCGGGGATTCGAGCTGCAACTTATAAAGTTTGTTGCTCCTTACTCTGATCTGTGTTTTCTTCTTCCAACTGGGATGTTTGACGTAAACCCTGTTACCAATAAAGTAAAAGTTGTAACCTCGGTTTGAAGTTGAGACACTGAGAGCAAGTTCATCCCCAGCCCGGGCACATGCAGTGCATGCGTGGCCCGAAGTTATTTCCGGCTTCGGTCTTAAATACTACGGTACCTCTTCCAATTGGGGTACATTTTGCTTTATTACCCATGGTTATTTTAAAATTCATCTGCTCCTCTCGGTAGTCGGAAAAAAATTTCCGTACTCTTGTCATATGAGCAGAAGCTCCATTGTTAATGTACCAGACTTCCGAAGAAGCAGTGCTTGACACAAGCAAATTCTTCTTCAAGTTTGGACGCCAGAACAGAAACATCATGATCCATCTGTTCTATCATGCTTCTTTCCTCTTCTAGAGAACTGCGTGAACCCCTTCGAGCTGCTGCTGCAATGTCAGATTTATGTTCACTTGTCGATTCTTCGTTCCTGTTACTCATCTCTGGCTCTCATGCCATGTTAAATTTTCAATCTGATAATCTATAGTTGCAATGATAGATTTATTTCTCCTACTTATTACTTCCATAATTTATTTATAGATATCTATCAGTAAACTTCGAAATAAATACTACTACAACATTCACAATTATATATGCAGAGAAGTAAACAGTGAAGAACATAAGCATAAGAACCAATCACATGTACATAGTTATTTTGGACAAATATCCCCGGAAAAACCCAATGCGGGAAAACTGGTGTAGCAGATGAGGGTTTTATTAATATTCTTCAGCAAATGAATCTTTACAAGGAATACAATGGAAGATAAAAATCTGAAAACACATGAGACAAAATTCTCGGCTCCACCCGACAATTTCCTGACACCCTAATCAACCTATGCTTCCCTCTGTGCCTGTCTGTGTGTTTCTTTGTGCAGTCCCTGCACTAGACTGCGTAAGTCTGCGTAGGCTCTGCGTGGGTTCATTGTGCTGCAGCTCTGCGTTGCTTCCTATGATCCACTGCATCCCTCTGTCCTTGAGTTTAGTCACTGCTGACTCTCTCCTCCTGCTTCTGCAACTCTCCCACTGAAATCGAATTCTATTCCTTCAGAATTGATCTCCTTCGGGTACAGAGTGTATGCCTGGCTTGTTTTCCAAATGCCCTCAAGTCTTCTTTTATAATCATCTCGTTGATGAATCAATGGCTAAGATTAAAACTTGACTTGATCTTTGTTTTCTAGAAGATTCTCACTCTGTCTTATTAATACCCTTTAATTATTTAATTTCCCTAAGTTGAGACTTAGGGTCTCCATTAAAAATAACAATTATTTTAATAAGACATGAACCAAGTGGAATTTCCACAAACGGTTTCTGGGTTCTTTGCAATACTGATGTCCAAGTCTCCTCACAAAGTTTGAGACTTAGAACACTTTCCGATGCTACAAAAGTCAACACTTCCTCTTAGCGAGGAAAGTGTTCTAGCAATATGCCTGTTGCATGTTGCTCTACTTTTGAAGCATCCTCTGCACTGCTGATCTCTATACGCCGCCCCTCATTTGTTGTGATGCTGCCTTCTGTACTGTTGCCCATGACACTGCCACTGTCACTGTTGCATTTGTACTCAACCTGACATCACTGCTACGGGTGTACTTCAATCCAAGCTCGATTACCCCTTGAAGGTACCTAAGAACATGCTTGGCTGCTGCCCAATGAGCCCTCTTAGGTTCTACCATGAACTGACTGAGGGTATTTACAGCATAACGGATGTTTGGCCTTGTGTTTACCAAATACATCAAAGATCCTATGAGCTACCTATACAGAGTAGGATCAACCTCATCATCTTCGGGCATGTCGATTTTCTTCCAGTTGGTAATCATTGGAGTCGTCGTGGGTCTACAATCCTCCATCTGAAATCTCTTTAGAATGTCTATAGTATATCTTCCTTGACCATCTTCCTTGACCAAGAAAGATCTCCCCCTTCTACTACCAAACTTCCAACCCCAGAAAATAGTGCATTAGTCCTAGATTGTTGGAGGTTCTCCAATTTACCCATTAGGCCGCCTTTGCCCATTTAAAAAAAAAAGATCTATTAAAAAAAAAAAGAAAAAAAAGAAAAAAAAAATTATATATATATATATATATATATATATCGAGAGAGAGAGAGAGAGAGAGAGAGAGGAAATAAAAAATAAAAAAAGGAGATTAAAAAAATATAGAAAAAAGAAGAAGGAATTTTAAAAATATATATAGTGAAAAAAAGAAACTCTATATAAATAATAATAATAATAATCAAAATATTATATAAAAAATATATTTAAAAAAGGAATTTATAAAAAAAAAATTCTATATATAAAAAATTAATTAATTAAAAAGGGATTATATTATTTAAATTAACAAAAAACACGGTTGCCGAGAGACAATGTTGACAACCATGGTCCTCACTGCAAGACCTGTGTCGCCGATTTCTTCAGCGGCCAGCTGAACAATCGCCTTCCACAACATCCAACCCGACAATCCTCTGTTAATCGTGACTCGAGTCACTGCTCCCCGACTCCGCATTCCCCGAGGAAACCGTGAAACATTGTTCCACTTTGGTTTCCCTCAAATCCATCCGCCCAACGCCGTCTACCACCTCATTCCTTGTTTCATTGTCCAACTATGTAGGGAGCTAGTCGAACGTCATCTGCTACAACCCTAGAGATGCTATAAATTTCTAACATCCCTGCCACTGCCACACCAATTCAACCAACTATTCAACAATCACCATGCTGTCTCTGGTTTTAAGCATAAATTAAATCTCAGTCTAAACAAATTTGTACACCTCGTGATCACTTCTTTTTGTGACAAATGACACTTTGAATTGCTTGGAAAAAAAAAACTGGTGGGTAAAAACCCTGACTCAACGTTTCAATCTATTGTTGTTGTAGCTGCCATATGAAAATTTTCCATACATGTGATATTCGGGCCGCTCTAGCCAATACATTAACAAGCAAGGTGGTTAAAGGTTGTGACAATTCAATGTGACTTTTGGACAATATTCACTCTTTCCAACCTGGAAATAAAGGTTGACTACGCCATTCCAAAAAACTGACATGTTCATAAATTGAGTAAATAAAGTGATACTTATATGTGAGTAAAATATAAGGATATTTGCATAAGGAAAATATATAAGGTGGATATCAAAAATTGAAAAGACACTCATTTTAAGGTGAAGATATATATATATATATATATATATATATATATATATATCAGAGACAATTAAAATTTAAAAAAATGGTTCATTTAGTAAAAGATAATACCTAAAAAAAGGGAAAAAAAAGAAGATTTTAGAAAGGTATCAAGGGAAAAATTGTGTAGTTAAAAGGTAAAAAGACTAATTAAAAAGAAAAGAAAAGAGAAGTGTGTATATATATATATGAAGAGGATTAAAGAAATGTTATATAACCTAAGGGTATTAAAAATAAATAAAAAAGAAGAAGAAATAACCCTAAATTCATCACCATAAGGCCAAAGGAAGTTAGGATGAGTTCCACATAACAATCATTATTTTGGACTAATTGTCCAAGTTGTCTAAACAAAATTGAATATACATATATTAAAAAATGTGCAATTTACATTGTCTAGCATGTGGAAGATTATTTAGTACCGAAGAGCATCAAGGTAATACATGAACAAAAATAAAATGATTAGAGGAAGAATTTGCGGAGCTTGAACAAAAAACAAGTCTTCGGAAAAGAAATATAAAGATCTCGAAGACACATTTTACATAAGTCAAAAGAAAAGGACGAGGAAATTTTGCACCTAAGGGACCATAATTAGAAATTACTTGAACAAATCAAGTTGTCCAAGGTTAAGAAGCAAAAATTAAAGCAAGAAAATGAAAGTTCTAAGAATAAGTTCAACGAGAATCTATCGAAGAAGGAAGAAGAAAAATTGCACTTTAAAACCCTTAATCAAAGGTTATTAGAACAAATAAAAAATATAAAAGATAAAGAGAAGGATACTAAGGACAAAGTCAATGACTCGGAAAATAACGAACTTTTACATCTAGGGAATCATAACCAAAACCTCCTTACACAAATAAAGAAGCTTATAAGTAACAAGAAGTCACTAAATGGCAAGTTAGAACAACTTCAAGTATTGAAGTCGCTAGTGGTTTCAGTCCAAGTTGAAGATAAAGGAATAAATACTGACCCAGTCAATATCACAACTCAAGAAGAAGAGAAACCTATAGAAGTTAAAACCAATTTAGATATTGCAGTTCAAACAATGGAAATTTTAAGTGACGATTCTGTAACTCAACAACGATGGTACCTGAAGTAAATCAGGAAATTGCCACACACATGATAAGGGAAAGTCAAACCGCAAGAATCCCTTATTGACATCCGAATCACAAGAACAGACAACTAAGTCAACCTACATATTTGAACCATTCAGAACATAAACAACAGATTTATGTTCCAAGGAATACTGAAGTTTGCAGAGCCCAACCCTATAATAACAATTCACTACAAATTTCAAGTCACCGGAAAGTTCCACATAAGGTTAATCTAGGATGGTCTGATCCATTCTCAGTATGACAATTTTGTTTATCACTCAAAGCATCATATCGTCTTGTATCAACGAAGATGAAAATTCAGAGATGGGAAGATATTCGAAACGTGAAAATAGACGATATGGGAAATGAACAAGCAAGATCCTATATCTCTTATTCTTAGTTCGTTGTTGAAGGATTGACCAGCTCTTCATTTTTTCACAACCCTGCTGGCTATTTTTCCTTGCTTGATGTGGACAAGCCACTCCACTGTTCGTGATCTAGGAGAGAAGGATTTTAATTTGAAGCACTTGGCCTTAAGATTTTGCTCTCCAATCGCTTAAAAAATGAAATGAAAGCTAGTAATAAATATCTGCCTTTTGATTCTTTATATTAGAAAATTTAATATTTATAATACAAAGTTGGCAAGGACAATCAATAAATAGATGGATAAGTTGAATGGGTAAGCAAAATCCATTATTTGGTGGATAATCAGAAATTGGATAAATATGCTACGGACATGCTAAATGTAACTGCACTTACAAATATTGCAACAAATGTCCATTGTTGTGGTTCATGTATTATCTCCCATGAATGCTTACATCTAACAAATATAATATGACTTCCTAGGATGTAAAATTCCCACATCGAAATGACCAAAAATACCACTGTTTTTTTTGTAGTTTGTGGAGTCTTTCAAGTTTCCACTGAAGAGTTTTGTCAAACAGCTTATTGGTAAACTCCTGTAGGTACACTTTCAGAGAAATATTGATACACAGTGATGAGGAAATGCATTCTGATACCCTTCAATCAGAGATAAACTTTGTCCATTAATTTCAGAACTAGCCACACCATTTTTGTGCACAATATAACAGCCAATGAAAACATCTTTGACTACTGGTAATAACTCAGGAATGCTAACAACACATACTTTTAAAATTCCGAGTTTGTAAATATAAATGTACAGTTTAAATAAATGATAACCTTGAGTTTGCTTCAGCCCTTTAACACACATGAACCATACCAAAAATGAAGGCGATGCTCTCTAATATCCAACCCAGGTACAGTGCCAACGAACAGCTCCTCAACAAGAAATTTGTCCTCTTTATAATGGTGACAGTGAGACCATATACAGACCAGCAAGATGGAGTTTAATTGGCCGCTGTCTGTAGGTGATAAACAGTTCAGAAAATATCAGATTCATCCCTTTTATTTTTGTTGCTGACCACGGCTAGCATGCAAATAGAACTTGGCCCTGGTATCAGCGTTTAGGCATAGATTCGATCCCTTAGAAAGGGCTAGCTCATTCTCTATTCCTGCCACGAACCCAGCTCTTCAAGATGGATAACTCGACCTCTTTAAGCTACAGCAAACTCGACCCTACTTCAAAGGGGAACTCGGCCCATAAACTTCAGTAAATAATGTTGCTTGGTCCTCCAAATGGTCCAGAAACTCGTTCCCTTCAGCAGTATGAAGCTTGGTCACAAAATCGACCCACTAGAGTGATATTGAAGCTGAGACTCTTCATGGGTTCCTTCAATCTGTCAAGAATATGATAAACACATCAGAAGATAAAATCAACTGATAAGACCTCGTTACCTTGATATCTTCTTAAAATATTCTCCTCCATGAAAGCGCAGTGGTGAAATCTATGTGATCTCACTCTTGGAACCAACTAGATTGTCTAGTTTCAACACTGAAGCTAGCTATGGCGGCTGCGTTTTTTCAAACCCTAAGCTTTTTCTCCCAAAAACTTAAAGAGTTTTTTTCTCAAAATGCAAGTGAAAGAATGAGGAGAGTCTCTTCACTTTTGTCTTTTATAAACTTGTGGCCACTTTTGCTGCCATTTTACTCTTTTAACTTTTATAAAGTCACTTTATAAAAGTAAAGTGATTTTGCACTTGCCTAAGAAGTGTCCCCCTTTTTACCCCATAGACTTTTATAATGTTTTCCTAGGCGAATCAAGTCCCCTTACTAAAGTTTGCCCGTCTTTTAACTTTTATAAAGTCACTTTATAAAAGTAAAGTGATTTTGCACTTGCCTAAGAAGTGTCCCCCTTTTTACCCCATAGACTTTTATAATGTTTTCCTAGGCGAATCAAGTCCCCTTACTAAAGTTTGCCCGCCTTAGCCTATGGGAACTAGGTTAGGCTAGCGGACTCTGTCATATGCTTCATAAGTGGTGGGGGACATTACATAGGACCTTACAATGAATCAATGAGTGACTACTTGAAGTCCCTGATTTTGAACAGGTTGATTTGAGACAGGTTTGATTCAAGTGTCATGTTTTGAAGTTTAGGACTCACCACAAAGTTAATTTGAAAAGGTTTGTGGTCTGATGGAGATTATCTTGAAAGGGTCAGGTTGTTTAGAGAGTGTTTTGGAAAGGTTTTTCTGGACATAGGTTAGAAACTGAATTTACAATTGGCAAAATCTCAACACATTAAACATAATGAAACTTACAAACAAAAAAACTTTTGCAATATTCTACCATGTTTTCAACTTTTGTCAGACACCTATATGAACTCCCATAAATGATCACTGCAATCTAGTTTCCTTTTATTTTTACATTTGGAATTTCTTCATATGTGAAGTGTTTTTCTAAAGAGGGATGGTTTTTTATTGATTTTTTATTTTTTTGTAAATAAACTTCTTCCTATTAAACTGTTACCAGATTATATAATATCAAAATATTTTTGCCATTGTCTGCCAGATTAGAAACCAGACTAACGTCAAAAGTTAGTCTTTTATCCAAAATGTCCATATACTAACTGGATACTTACAAAAGGTCTATAGACCAAGATTTCATTTTGCAATACATTTTGCCACAGTACTAGTAAATTTCAAGTGAAGAAAAACCATAACTTAACTGAAAGTTGAAACCATCAAGAGGACATGGAAGTGTCAATAGTTCCTAGAATAGCTGGATTGACTGGATGTGCAGGATTTGGTTTGATGCAGACCTCCTCCTCAATGCAAGCCGATTCTTCATGTCCTTCGTGTTAAAATTTCTAACTTGAAGTTTTACTGCAGAAACTGATTTATTTCTCCTACTTCTTTTCCACAAGAAGTTATTTACAAAACCCTTCATTAAGCATCAAAATAAATTCTACTGCAGTTATCACATAATTGCATAGAGAAAAGAACAGTGAAATGCAAGCACAAGAATCAATCACATCAACACAGTTGGTTTTGGACAATAGTCCCCGGAAAAACCCAATGCGGGAAAACCAGTGCAACAGATGAGGGTTTATTTATTATTCTTCAACAACAATCTATTTACAAGGAATGATTTGTAGAATCATGGAGAAAATTTTGTGAAAAAAACACCTGAGATAATTTTCCTCTGATCACTGGAGAAACTTTGACACCCAAGAGACCCTCCGGCCTCCACTGCGTCACCTCTGCGTCCTCTTCTGCGTAAGGACTGAATCCTCTGCTACACTACCTCTCCGCGTTGTCCCTCTGCTGCACTGCGTCCCTCCTCCTTTGTCTCTGACTGATGTTGATACCCTCCTCTTCCTTCACCCTGCAACTCTCCCTCTGGAATCGAACTCTTACTTCTGGAGAATCGATTTTTCTCGAGTTACTGAGTATTTGCTCGGTGTATTTCCAAATGTCCCTCAAGTCTTCATTTTTTTTTTGTTGAAATATCAACGGCCGTGATCAAAACTCTAATCAACGACTAAGATTAAAATAGACTTGATCATCGTCTCTTAGAAGCTTCTCACCCATATTTCTATTAATTCCATTTAATTATTTTAATTCCCCAAGTTTTAACTTAGGAATCATTAAAAATAATTAATTATTTTAATATAATGCACTCCAGATGGAATTTCTCCAAACGATTTCAGGGTCTTGGAGATCTCATGTATTCTAGCCCCTTCACAAAATTTTGGAGCTAGAGCATATCCGATGCTACAAAAAAATCAACACTCCCTCTTAGCGAGGAATGTGCTCTGGCAATACTTCCCACAAGAAGCATCACCCTGATCCACGACATTGGTCTTGTGCATTGTTGATGCTTGTCTTGCTGCCCTTCATCTACTACGCTGATGTTGCCGCTGTATTGCTGCCCATGACACCACTGCTGTCACTGCTGCATTTGTACTGCAGCTCCCTCTTAAGTATTGCACTATTCGTCTTTGCTACTTAAACGGATTCTTAATCATCCCCAACTTCTCCCTGAAATAAACAATTTTTTCTCTTCCTAGATCCTTAGTGAGGATGTCTGCCACCTGTTCTCCTGTCGGAGTGTACTATAACTGTACTGCATCCTGCTAGATACAGTCTCTGATAAAATGACAGCTGATGTCAATGTGCTTCAACCGATCATGAAAAACGGGATTCTCAGAGAGCTTGATGCAACTTTGATTATCACACAAAATGTTGGTCACTTCCATCCTTCTCCTGAATAGATTCACAAGCAACTTTCTAAGCCATATGGCTTCACACGATGTTTTGTTGGATGTCATATATTATGCTTCAGATGAGCTTAGTGCTACAATCCTCTGTTTGCTACTGCACCAGGAGGTCATTCCTGATCCAATGTTGAAACAATACCCGGTGGTACTTTTCTGATCTATTGAACTTCCAGCCCAATTTTCATTAGTGAACCCACTCAGTCTGATGTCATTGCCTTGGGTGTACTTTAATCCATGCTCGATTGTTCCTCGTATATATCTGAGAACATGCTTGGTTGCTGCTAGTGCGCCCTCTTTGTTTCCACCATGAACTAACTGAGGGTGCTGACTGCATAACAAATGTTTGGCCTGGTGTTGACCAGATACATCAGGGACCCTATGAGCTGTCTGTACAAGGTGGGATCTACTCCTTTATCTTCAGACACATCAATCTTCTTCCAGTTGGTAATCATTGGAGTAGCCATGGGTCTACAGTCCCGCATCCTGAACCTTCTTAGAGTCTCTGTAGCATATCTCCCTTGTCCAAGGAAGATTTCACCGTTTTGCTGCCAAACTTCCAACCCCAGAAAATAATGCATCAGTCCCAAATCCTTCATGTCTAATTTTGTAGCTAGGTTCTCCTTGCAATCCTTGATGAGCCTCGATGAACTTGTCAGAAATAGGTCATCTACATATAACACCAGAATTAGAGGCTCATTCTCTACTGTCAGATAGTAGAGGTTAGCATCTGCGTCGCTCTTGACGAATCCCATCTTCTGCAGGTAACCATCAATTCTACCGTACCATGCTCTAGGTGCTTGTTTAAGCCCATACAATTCTTTCTTTAACCTGCATACATGAGTTTTCTTCTCATGTGTCTCAAGGCACTCTGGTTGTTCAATGTATACTGCTTCTTCTATCACCCCATTCAAGAAGGCAGTCTTGTCCATCTGGTGAATCTCCCACCCTATCTGCATTGCAAGGGATATGACGGATCCGATAGAAGTATACCTGGCAACTGGGGTGAAGGTTTCTTCGTAGTCTCTCTCTTCCTTTTGAGCATAGCCCTTAGCCACGAACCTAGCTTTGTACTTTTCCACGCTGCCATTTGTAGCATACTTGATCTTGTAGATCCATCTCGAACCTACAACTAATCTGTCCTGAGGTCTACGTACCACTTCCCAGACATCATTGGTCATTATGGAACTGTATTCCTCCACCATAGCATCTACCCATACTTGATGCTGAACTGCCTCCTGAAAACTAGAGGGTTCTCCAACCTGAGCCACCAAAGCCTGGTATCTGTCTGGTTGTCTACGTTGTCTTTTCTCTTTTCTAGGAGCTCCAATGAACTCCTCTGTGCCCCTTAGTATCTGTCATAATACTCGAGTCATTCATCCATTGGTAGTGGGTGGATCTACTTGCTCCTCCTCCTGCGAATCTTCTTGAGGTGACACTTCTGGATTCTTATGCCTTAGAGAAGCGTTGGTGCTGGTTTCGGCTGGTCGAAGTGGCTAGACCAATGGATCGTCCTTTGACTGCTTTTCGAAAGGCATTTCTCGAGATTTCCTAAAAGCTCCGTCCTCCATGAACTTTACATCCCGTCGTACTACGACCTTCCTACTGCTAGGAATGTAGATTCTATATGCCTTAGCATTCTCGGTATATCCCAACATATATCCTTTTTCGGTAGTCTGATCCAACTTCTTCCTCTTTTCTTCGGGTATATGTAAGTACGCCAAACTCCCAAAGATCCTGAAATGACTGACTTTTGGCTTCCTGCCAGTGAAGACACTCTCCAGTGTAATCTTACCTAGTAGATCCAAGTCTTCTTGGAATGGTCATCAATGAAGGTGACGAAGTAATTGGCACCACGAAGAGCTTTTGTGGACATTGGTCTGCAGATATCCGAGTGTATTAATCCAAAAACACTCTTTGCCTTATTGTTACTTCTGGAATAAGCCGCTTTGGTGTACTTGCCTAGTACGCACCCTCCGTAAACATCATCTCGTTTGGTGCTTAACTCTAGAACTCCTATGACGGTTTCTCTGAGAATTCTTAGAGCCCCATCGTGTAAGTGCCCCATCCTTTTGTGCCATAGTTCATTCAAATATTTTTCACCATTGCTGCCTATCAGTGCCATTGGAGATTCTAGCTGTAACTTATACAGTCTGTTGCTTCTGACTCCAGTTTGGGCCTTCTTCTTCCAACTCGGGAGTTTGACATACACTTTCTTTCCAATGACATATACATCATAGCCCTTGTTTTGTAACTAAGATAAAGAGAGCAAGTTCATCCCTAATCCAGGCACATGCAACACATTGGTATCCCGAAGTCGATCAGCTGCTTATGTTTGAAAAACTATAGTACCTCTTCTAACATGGGTACATTTAGCCTTATTTCCCATGGTGATTTGGAAGTTCAGCTGTTTTTCTTGGTAGCTCGAGAAACATTCTCGTATTCCCATCATGTGCCCAGAAGCCCCGTTATTAATATACCAAACCTCGGAGGAAGCAGAGCTTGACAAGAAAGCGGCTTCTTCTTCCAATCTGGAAGTCAACACAGAAATGTCGTGATCCATCATATCTTTCGTGTTTTCTTCTTTTCCAAGAGAACTGCGTGAGCCCCTTCGAGTTGCTGCTCCAGCAACATCATGACCACGACTCATTGCAGAATCTCCAACCATGTTGCCCGATCTCTGGTCTTATACCGTGTTAAAATTTCTAACTTGAAGTTCTACTACAGCGACTGATTTATTTCTCCTACTTCTTTTCCACAATAATTTATTTACAAAACCCTTCAGTAAACATCAAAATAAATTCTACTGTAGTTATCACATAATTGCATAGAGAAAAGAACAGTAAAATGCAAGCACAAGAATCAATCACATCAACATAGTTGTTTTTGGACAATAGTCCCTGGAAAAACCCAATGCGGGAAAATCGGTGTAGCAAATGAGGGTTTATTTATTATTCTTCAGCAAAAATCTCTTTACAAGGAATGATTTGAAAAATCATGGAGAAAAGTTTGTGAAAAAGCACTTGAGATAATTTTCCTCCAATCACTGGAGAAATTCTGACACCCAAGAGACCCTCTAGCCTCGACTGCGTCCTCTTCTGCGTAAGGACTGCGTGAGGACTGCATCCTCTGCTACGTTGCCTCTTTGCTGCACTGTGTCCCTCCTCCTTTGTCTCTGACTGATGTTGATACCCTCCTCTTCCTTCACCCTGCAACTCTCCCTCTGAAATTGAACTCTTGCTTCTGGAGAATCGATATCCCTCGGGTTACTGAGTATTTGCCCAGTGTATTTCCAATGATCCTCAAGTCTTCATTTATATTTTTCCTGTTGAGATATCAACAACCGTGATCAAATCTCTAATCAACGGCTAAGATTAAAATAGACTTGATCCTCATCTCTTAGAAGCTTCTCACTCTCATTTTTATTAGTTCCATTTAATTATAATAATTCCCTAAGTTTTAACTTAGGAATCATTAAAAATAATTAATTATTTTAATATAATGCACTCCGGGTGGAATTTTTCCAAAAAATTTTTGGGTCTTGGAGATCTCATGTATTCTAGCCCCTTCACAAAATTTCGGAGCTAGAGCATATCCGATGCTACCCAAAAATCAACACTTCCACCCCTAGTAGGGTATAAGCATTGATATTTAAATAGAATAAACATTTTTTAAATGTGTCCTGATCAGTGTCATAGGAACTGTCCCCCCCAAGGATCAAGAGGTGGAATTGCGTTCCGTACGGATCTGAAAATTGGATCCACGGTTCTACCATTTTTTGGTGATTCCTGGAAAATTGGATCTGTGGTTTCGATTGCCCGATCCGTGGATCCAAAAAGGATCAGGTGCGGATTCGTGGAGTTCGGGCGTGTATCCATCGCGGATCCAAAAAGGATTAGGTGCAGATTCGTGGAGGTTCGGGCGTGTATCCGTCGCGAATTCAAAAAGGATCAGGTGCGGTTTCGTGGAGGTTCGGGCGTGTATCTGCTGCGGATCGCGAGCGGATCTGAGAGAAGGTGGACGACTCACATGGTTTCACGAGTTTTTTTGTTTGTTTTTGTTTTGGAAATTTCGAATTGTTATGTGAGGAACTACGCTTTCTGAATACTCCTAAGGTGCCCCTTGATGCTACTTAGACGCTTCCTAGATGCTCTCTTATGGTAATGTTAAATTCTGCCTAATGATCAAACCTATGGCCCTAGTATTGCTATGCAATTCATGGTAATGTTAAATTCTTAATGTAAAAGTGACATTCTCCTTTATCTTTCATTTCCTTCCTTTTACTTAAATTTTTAACATTACCATGAAATGACTCAAGATATTTGAGAGTGGTTCCAACCTCATCAGACTTCATATGGAGAAAATAGAATTTCATATCCCATTCAAAATTCAGAGCGTTTCATTGGATTAGATCATGTATGAGGGCATGTGATTGGCATTTAATGAAGAGCACTAAGTCCTATATGTACCCCAGTGTTGGTGTTGTTGATTGTTGAACTCCTTTGTCATGGCTTTAGCAAAAATGTACCCTTCACTCAAGTCAATCATTGATCAGGCATGTTAAGCTTTCTCTACCATATTATAAGGCTTGGATTAGGTTGTTTGATCAAAATTGGGCAATGTTGACTAATATCCCTAGAGAATTGAAGTAGAAGCAAAGGCTAGACAAGAGAAGAGGAATCTAAATTCTAGATGGTTGATGTATCTAGATGGTTGATGTTGGAATAATTAATCATTGATGTACGATCGATGCCATATCTATCTTGATTTATGTAAAAATATGCATGTTTTCATGTCTTCTACAACTAATTTGGTAATTTGGATGTTTCGTTTGAATATATATATATATAGTAGACGTTTCCGCGTCCCCACTTCATGCAACATTGGTCCTGATTGTGACCTCTTGAAACCTTTGTGTTCTTGGCTTGTACATTTTTTATATGGCCGTTGATAGTACAGATGCCAATCACTTTCTTTTGGAAGTTACATCTTATATATATCGCTGCACAATGAAGAATATATCAAGAATCATACATAGTGAGCCATGCTGTGGTTATACGGAGTCCAGACCACCCCTCCAACATAGGCAAGGATAATTACCTTGGCTCCAATTTTAGGTGAGTTTGTATCTTCTCTGAAAATGTAAATTCTGGCTGAAATCTGTGTTGCCAACTCTGATCTAAAAGTCATGATCTCAGCCAAATGAAAAGGAAGATTGAAAGGTGATCTCAATCACTTTACTTGCAAGTTGGTTGGAAAGCTAGTACCCAATCTTGGTAATCCTATCAATAATGGTGTAGGAGGCAATTAAATTATATTCTTTGAAGTTATCTGCTAAAACTAGATTTAAAAGAACTTTTATATACATTTATTTGCTAAACTTAGATTTTTATGGATGTTTTGTTCATTTGTTCAAACTTGTTACTGTTACTTTGTATCTCTTTTGTTTTGTGGGCATTACGATAGTCAAACTAGCATGTTATGAACGTGATGTGCCTATTTTGAGGTGCATTCTACAGCCCAGGTCCATCTGTAATGTGTCACAAAATAATAAAATAATAACTCTAGATTATCCCTTGTCGATGTGTAAGTGCATCTTAAAATGAAAAATAATTAGCTACCTTAGAACCATCTTAACTCTGGATTCAAGAATTAAGTGGGATCAAATCCCTTGAGGTGCAGACCTTTTTAATGGTGTTTTGCACATTGAGAGATGTCATTCCGTTTGGAATCTAATAGATTCAGAGTTAAGATGGATTGAAGCTAGTATTAATCATCAATACTTAATGCATAATTCTTGGTTGTTGTATTCTTTCTCATAGTTCTCACATGTATATATTTTTATGTTTATTCCCTTTGTCTGCCTAGTCCAGGTCAGACAGGTGATGCATCTGATCAGGTTGAAAGTATAATAAATTGTGACCCAGCATCTGCCTTTATTCCCTGTACTGGTGAAGATGCATATATTCATCTACCTATTCTTGTAAGTAATTTTTGTCAGTGGCTTAAATTTGTCTGTCAGATACCTGTAGTGAATATATATGATTGTAAGAAATTTTGGTATCACATATTGTTAAGTTCTGTGTATACGTCATGAGAAGAAAGTTTTTGAGACAATCATTTATTGAGAGGCGGAAATTTTCTTGGAAGTGAAGTATTGTACTCATCTTACAAGCATAATATTACTGTGCAATCAAGCCGAAAAATTGATGGCAATATTTTTTGTTTGGTTGTGTGCTAGAGTTCCAAATTTGATCGTTGTGCCTTACAAAATAGTCTTCCTTCCGCAGTAGCATTTGCAAGAAAGAAACTAGTGAAGGGACAAACTCTTCTAGTTTGTTGCTCCAATGGTATGACAAATTCATACAAAGTTTACTGAATTTTCATTTATACCTTTTCTGCTTTTAGTTCTCCCTATTATGCTGGTTTATCAACTTTGTATACCTTCATCTGTTCACCTCCAGGAGAAGACGTCAGTGTGTGTGTGTGTTTGGCGATACTTATGTCTTTGTTCAATGATAAAGGTATGCACTTCTTATACCATGCCTGTCTCTCATACATGCCTATACAGTTTTCTTTTTGGTAATTAGGATGATTATTTTAACATGCATGAATATACATGTGGTACTAACTGGCGGGGGATTTCAGCTACCTCTCCCTTTGGAACTTCAGATTCGGACGTGTTGATATTGCTATTGGCCTTAGCATTATTTCATTCTCAAAATGGAGTGTTTTGTGCCTGAGATCATCCTCGTAGCTGAATTTCAGATTTCCCATGTGTATATATTCAAACCTTTTTTTTCTTCCTTATTTGATATTTCTATGATACGGCAGATTTATAGCCCTTATACTGTATATATCACTAGACATTGATACAACCATTATGCAAGCTAAGTCAACAGAAAACAAGAAGGTTGAGTACCAAACTGGGCCAGCCCAATCATCTTTTGCTCTCCTCTGCATCCTAAAATTCCAGATGCCCTTTCCCTTCTCAAGTTTCCTTAGGCCATTCATTTTAGAATCTGCCTCCAGGATTTGGTCAGTTTTGTCCATATTTTCAAGATTCTCCAGCTTCTGTTCTAAAAGGCCAGCTCGCTCCTCCACTCCCTCCAACCTCAGAAATGCCCCTTAACTTGATTTAGAGAATCTTCAGCTAGTTTATATTGGGTTTCAGCACATACGGTAATGAGGTCCATACCCATGCCTACAATAGGGTATGCCTACCAAAATGTCTCTCAAATTAAAGTCCAAAATGTCCAGCTAGTTCATTTATCTAATCTTTAACTAGTTCATATTGCAGTTCAACACATCAGTTGATGAGGTCCCTACGCGTGCCCACCAAAATGTCTTTCCCTTCTCAAGTTTCCTTGGACCATTCATTTTAGAATCTGCTCCAGAATTTGGTCAGTTTTGTTCATCTTTTCAAGATTCTACAATTTCAATGCACAGGTTGATGAGTGTAACGAACAAAGTTCGTATATATAGTAGAATAATTCAAAAGAACTGAAATATGTAAGCATCCATCGTAGGACAAGTAGTAATTGTATATAAGAATTGTTGAATGTACAAAAGATGTGTGTGATGATTATAATGAGGGCCCGCTTATATACCTAGGCAGGTGCCCTTTCATGAATGGTCATGTCTCTTCATTACTAACTAACTAACTATTAGTTAATTAATTATTATTTATCTATATTTATATTTATTATTTATATGAATTATATTCATAACATTACCCCTCTCTTCAAAAAGCTTTGTCATCAAAGCTTACTGATGAAAGGGTCGGATCTTTTTTCCCGTTTCGAATGTCTTCTCGTCTCAGAACTTTCATCTTCGTTGATACAAGACAATATGATGCTCTGAGTGATAAACAAAATTGTCAAACTGAGAATGGATCAGACCATCTTAGATTAACCTTCTTTGGAATCTTCCAATCACTGGAATTTTGTAATGAATTTTATCATAGACTGGATCTTGCAAACTTTAGTATTCCTTGGGACATAAATATGTTGTTTCCATTCTGAATGGTTCAAATATGTAGATTGACTTAGTTGCTTGCTCTTGCAATTTGGATGTCAATAGGGATCTCTTCTAGTTTGATCTTGCCTG
The DNA here is from genome assembly GCA_034641835.2 of Pinus albicaulis. Lineage (NCBI taxonomy): Eukaryota > Viridiplantae > Streptophyta > Pinopsida > Pinales > Pinaceae > Pinus > Pinus albicaulis. The sequence continues at coordinate 397,563,919 of CM076575.1, read as the reverse complement.
AATCCATTTGTGATGATTTCCTGATTTACTTTAGGTACTATTATTGTTGAGTTGGTTAGCGAATCATCACTTGGAATGTTCATTCTCTGAACAGCGACATGTGTGTGTTGTTTCTTCAATTGGTTTGTCTTCCTCTTGAGTTGTGATATTGACTGGATTGGTATTCATTCCTCTTTCTTCAACTTGGACTAAAGACTTGGACACTTCTTTCTTGATAAGTTCTTCTAATTCGTTTTTCAAATACTTTTTATCATTTTTAAGTTTCTTAATTTGAGTGAGTAGACTTTGATTATGGTTTTTGAGACGTAAGAGTTCCTCATTTTCCGAGTCAACTTTATTTTGACATTCAAGCTTCTCATCTTTTAAACACTTGATTTGTTCTAATAATTTTTGTTAAGGTTCTTTAAGCGTAAATTTTCCTCTTCTTTTTCTGATAGACTTTTGTTGAATTTATTGTCAAAACCTTATTTTTCTTGTTCTAACTTGTGCTTTTTAGTTTTACACTTTTTGACTTGTGTAGGTAGTTTCTGGATATGATCTTTTAAACGAAAATTCTCTTCATTTTTATTGAATATGACTTCCTCAAGCTCTTTTTGCTTCTCTAGTATTGTGTTTTGATTCTTTTGAGGTATTAATTTCGTAATGTCTTTAAAATCTTTTGATGATGACATTATCGATTTTGACTTCATTGTCATGTCTCGAAATGTGATTATCTTTCCCTTATAAGAAAACATCAAATTTTTTTCTCTATGTTTAACATGAACGCACCCAATTCTCTAAACCAAGTATGACCAAGAATTATGTCAACCTCTATGTCATAGATTTTTACAACACGAAATTAGGATATGTACTCATAATGATCTACTGTTATTTGCAAATCATTAATTTCATATTTTTCCCAAAAAAAATTGTTGTTTTGCCTACATTGGCATATGAAATTAACAATCGATTCTCCAGATTAATATTTACGTAATTTTCGTCATTGCTTATACGAATAGCAATATTAATTTTTCCCTTGGATAGTCCTTCTTAATGTAATTAATTCATGATCTGTGATTAAAATACCCTTATAGGGAAATCGTCCTTCCATTATTTTCGAATGAGGCTCCATTTTTGCTTGCATTGAGATGAACTTGGGGTTTTAAAGGTACCTCTTTTTAACCTTTAGAATAACACTTTATACCTTTTTCTTTTATTTGATACTTTAATAATCTTATTTATTTATAAATTATATATTCCCAACACCTTTTAATAAAATATCCCTATTCCTTATAATACTTACTTTATATAACCTTATTATATAGTCTTCCTTCAATAATGATTTCTTTGACTAAGTAAACTCTGGGTATATATATATATATATATGTTGCACGAAACTTCTAGGAACCCGACGTTTTGGGACGTACTCATACCCGAAACTCCGAAACTCGACCATCATGTAATAATCATCAACGAGAGTTAATACAGACTTGGTTTTCCTTTTAAATTGTCATCTATGGGTCTTATTCCCTTTTTTCTTGCAAGATAATGTTTTTTCCTTTATTTATAAATTTCTTTTCATATATATAAACATATATGACGTTTCGATCGACGTTTCCATTTTTGGGAGTTGATGCTTCTAAACGTCCCGTTTTGGAAACGCAGAAACGTTCCGACGCTTCGTGCAACATATATATATATATATATATATATATATATATATATATATATATATATTTTTTTTTTTTTTCCCTCGACAATTTTTATTTTATTTTTCTTAAACTCTTTTTATTTTTATATAATTTCTTTTTAACTTTCTTTTTCTTTTTTAGCTTTATTTTGTTTTATTTTAATTTTTAATTTTTTTTGCTATATATATTTATAATTTTTTTTTTCCTTTATGAAAAGTTACAATCCTAGTGAAACATGGTTATTCACCTCTTTGGGGTATAATATAAAATATATGTTCACTTTTGTGCCTTTGACTCAGTTAATTTTCTCCACGTAAAAAGTAAAACTTACCATTCACATAAAAAAATTTGTATTCCTTTTGTTCTTTTACCTTGAAAATACCATGGTAAATTACCATGGGTTGCTAAAACCACGAGCTTGTAAACCTCTTAATGAAAGATCAAATAATCTTATCTACTCTTCCTTCTCTTACATATAGTTTTAAAGATATTTGGAAAGATTGCCTTTTGAATTTATCCTGCACTTTTTATCAATAATGTAGAACATTTTTTTTATATATGAATGCTCTCCTTCAAAATTTACATCGCACTATTTTTTTTTTACTAGAATCATTGAAATGGTAATGGCCAAAGGCCTTTTTTTTTCCGTTTGGGGCCAAAGACCTAAATGGTGATATGTAGAATCTCAAAACTCTGAGCGAAACGCTTCAATTACACGACAACAAGGGAGAATCTCCAAACTTTGAGCGAAACACTTCAATTACACGACAACAAGGTTCACAGGAGGTTGATGGCCAAAGGCCTGGTGATCAGCCAACGTGGCTCCAATACCAATGTAACGAACAAAGTTTGTATACATAGCGGAATAATTCAAAAGAACTTAAATATGTAAGTATCCATCGTAGGACAAGTAGTAATTGTATATAAGAATTGTTGAATGTAGAAAATATATGTGTGATGATTACAATGAGGGCCCGATTATGTACCTATGCAGGTGTCCTTTTATGAATTGTCATGTCTCTAAGACATGCCTCTTCATTACTAACTAACTAACTATTAGTTAATTAATTTTTGTTCATTTATATTTATATGAATTATATTCATAACATTGAGGTCCATACCTATGCCCACCAAAATGTCTTTCCCTTCTCAAGTTTCCCCAGATGATTCATTTTAGAATCTGGTCCAGGATTTGGTCAGTTTTGTTCATCTTTTCAAGATTCTCCAGCTTCTGTTCTAAAAGGCCAACCCTCTCCTCCACCTCCTCCAAACCTTAGAAAAACTCTTTAACTTGATTTAGAAAAATATTCAGCTAGTTCATTTTGGGCTTCAACACAGAGGTTAAGGAGGTATATACCCATGCCTACCGAATTGCTTCTTACATGGAAGTCCATTCGAGTGTTGCTTTATAGATTAACCAATGTCCTCTTGTATGACTTGGACATTCTGACAGGAATACAAATCTTCAGCCTCTTCCTTGCAAAAGCTTGAGGTTCTCTAGCTTGAGCTCTTGCCCAAGTCCACATTTCCAATTCCCTGGTCATTGGAGGACATGGATCCTTTGAATTTGCTCAGAATTTCCCGCTCCAAGGCTGTTGGGAGAGAAAATGGTAGCATGAAGCGCCAATTTTCAAAAGCTTTTGGGAGTGGAGCATTATTTGAGTGTTATTTATTTAATAGATATATTTATGCATACATATTTTTAAAAAGCATATAGAATATCAAACTAGTTGCAGAAAATGAAAACATAGATTTAATTACTGGATTAATGATGATCATCAAAGCATCAACCATTTAGTACACATATAACATCAATCACCTAGCAATTGTAATGTCCTCTTCTAATTAATTGTTGAAGGGAGGATGAAGTAGCCTATCCAACTCTATAGGCTATAGTCAATTATAAAGGGGGGAACCCATTATTCAATGTTTTGGGGTAACATTGTGTAAATTGGGGTAATTGGAGGAAAACTTGTGAAAGAAGCCAAAATTGGGCTAAGTGGAGGGAAACTTGTTAGCCCCTCAAATTAAATTTAGGAAAGAACACTGTAAAAGGGAATCTATAAATAAAAGAGAGGAGAATGATTCTTCTCATCATGGATTGTGGATATTTCTGATTTGTGAGCTGAAGCTCTAAGGGTTTTAAGAGCCCTTTTTCCTTTGATTGGTTTCAGTGGTGAAAGATCCCACCCTAGTCAATCCCTTCTCTCTCATGTTTGGCTAATTTTCTGAGGCAACTTTTATCTGATTTTGGTAACCAAGTAAAGGTTTTTATGGAGTGATCAATCTGAGGAGCAATTCGGTCTATCTAAGACAAATTATGGTAATGAAACCTTTGTTTTGGGGCATAAGTAGTTCTTTGGCTGCAGTGCAAGCCTGTTAAGGCTAGTTCAGGGCAGCGGTGGAGTAGTACTTGGCATGGAGGTCTGGATGAGGTAGTTTTAGGGCAGCGAAGACTGTCTGGGCAACAATAACCTTCTTTATGGCTGCAGATCCATCCAAAGAAGAAATCTGGCCATGGCTTGTCCTCAAGGACACTTCTGAAGGTTAACTTGTGGCAGTGTAACAACTTGAAGTTGAATATGAGCTAATAGACTCCCCTTTTGTGGCTTGATCTATGGGGAGCATTCCTGAGATATCGAAGGTGTTATCTATGGTTCCAGGGCATTAAACCTCTCTGATTCTCTCCCTTGTGGCAGTAGAGGGCTCTTGAAGTAGCAACGAGGGTGATTGGTTCACTTTAGGGCGGAACTCATCTTCCAATCCAGTGGCTCATCAACCATCACGGACTTGTGGCAGCGGATAGTGTGGAGGCCATTGTGGTAAGGATTCTTCTTTTGTGTAACCGACTTAAAGCAGTTTTGGGCAACGCTCTAATCTGGGCACCACCAATGGCAACATTGGAGGCCTGTGGGTGGCAGCGGTTCCCTCTTCGAGGAGCCATTATGGCAGCATACCCCTGTTGAAGTCTGATTTTGAACAAAAGGGAGTTACTTGACAACAAAGGGCTATTGGACAACAACAACTCACTTTATGACCCCGTTTCATAAGAAATCTGTGGTAGTGCATTGGAGTTGGAACTCGTTCTAAGCAACAAACCATCTCTGTGTGTCCTGTGGCATCACAAAGACAGACTCAAACATAAGCTACTCAGGCTTCTTATAATGTCAGATTTAGGGTATTAGGGCAGTAGGGTTTGGTTGGTGTAATAGCCATTGTTGTGTATTTCAATTGTATTGGGAGGACTGTGGATCTAAACTGCTTACGTACTGTTGAATTGGTTCATGGGAACAAACTGTTGAATACATGATTATTCTATTACATTGCATTTTGATACTGTCCCTAATTGTCAAATTGAAGTATATTGTTAGAATACAAAACTTGTTAAGTGCTATTTTCTAACTCTAATGGCAATTTTACTCATGTTGAAGTGTGTAACTAGGTTCAGTCTTCATAATGACATATGTAATCCTGATTTTATGTATTTGATATAATGAGAAAAAATAAATTATTATTGTTGTTCTTGAGACATGGGTTTCATGCTCAAGAGAATTTATTTTTAGGTTAAGCTCCCATTGAGAGCTTCTATGGCTTGTCATTAAGTCTACAAGTCTAGGGAGTCATTTTCATGTATGAAAGACCCTTCTTGGGTATGTTATATATTGTAAAGAAAATTATTTGAGTTAAATATAAAGTCAAAAGACCCTCCAAGACCTTGTCTAAGTGCTACAAAGAAGTCTGCCATCACAAAGGAGTAGTTAGCCTATCAAAAGGATATGTCGGCCTATTTGCATGAGGGAGAAGACTATATATAGGAGGACTCAACCTCACTCAAGTACAGAAATCCATCAAGCATCCATGAAAAGAATAGAAGTGTGAATAGTAAGGGAAGACAACCTCTTGAGCAGCGAAGAGAAGGAGAAGAAGATCAAAGTCCTCTTGTGTTGTTTTTGGGTCAAGTTGTTGAAAAATGTGTAACTATGTTTGGTCTTCATAAGTATGAAATGTATTTTTGATTCTTGTAAATTATAAAATGAAAGAAAAATTATTATTATTATTTTGGAGCATGGGTTTCATGCTCAAGGTATTTTGTTTTATAGGTCAAGCACCCATTCAGTGCTTCTAGGTTTGTCCGAGGTGGAGTCAAAAGATTCATTGTCATAAGCTGAAGACCCCACTGGGCACATTGTAACTTGTAAAGAAAATTATTTTTGTCTTTAAAAGTGTCGGAATACCCTCCAAGACCAAGTCGGCCTAGCAGCTGGCAAGTAGGCCTAAAGGAAGAACCACGTCCACCCTTGAAGAGCCTATAAATAGAAGAGAACTCGTCCTAATTGAAGCACACTCACTCACCACTCATTCTAGCGAAGGAAGAGGAAGGAGAAGGCAAAAAAGGAGGACGAAGGAAACTTGTGTTTAATTATTTTCTCTCACACGTGCTACAGAGGACTAGGGTTTGTGCAACAGATCTAGGGCTTCTATCTACAAGTTCGATCTTGGAGAAAAGGAGGCAAAGAGGTCAAGCGTAGGTCACCAAGGGTCACTCTCAAACTCCGAAATTCAGAGAAAGGCAAGTGAACGTCAAAGGAAGGCTCTGGAGGAAAATCCAAGTACCCACGTGTGGCAGCAACAGTGTTATCAAAACCGGACCGGAACTGGTTGGACCAGCCAGTTTGACCATTTTTGGCTCAAAACCGTTTTGAACCGGGCCTCCAAACCAGAATAGGCTAGTTCGGTACGGAACCAACCTATTTGATTGAACCAGCCGGTTCAGGACCGATTTTCTGTACCTATGCAGGCCGGCATAAAAAATTGTTTTTTTTTTTTAATTTTTTAGTTGTTCGGCCCACTTCGAATTCTCCCCTAGGCTAGCCTATGGCGCTCAGCCTAATGATCAAACCTATGGCCCTAGTATTGCTATGCAATTCATGGTAATGTTAAATTCTTAAAGTAAAAGTGACATTCTCCTTTATCTTTCATTTTCATCCTTTTACTTAAATTTTTAACACTACCATGAAATGACTCAGGATGTTTGAGAGTGGTTCCAACCTCATTGGATTTCATATGGAGAAAGTAGAATTTTAGATTTCACACCAAATCCTACCGACTTAACAGTTTTTCAGGATTTCAGGATTTGGGGGATTGCAATGTTTCCATTGGATTTTGTCATGTACGAGTGTATGGAACTAGTATTTAATAAAGAGGACCAAGTCCTCTATGTACTTTGATGTTAGTGGCATTGGTTGTCAAACTCTTTTATCATGACTCTACTAAAAATGTACCCATCACTCAAACAAAATCTTGACATGACATGCTACGTTTTTTCTATCTTATTTTAATGCCTAAATGGCTATATTGATGATGAAGATTCCGATATAGGCAATGTTTTTGATGATATGTAGGTGTTTGTTGTAGCGTGAGTTTTTTTGGATGTTAGAGGCCATCTAGAGCCTATTTGTTGATGTATTTTCGGTTAAGAGATGGATTGCACTTGATGTTATTTTGGTTATGTGCACCCTTACATGTTATGCAAATGAGAACTTTTGCATATTTGTGTATAAATGGTTTGGATTCATATGGATGCACATGAATGTATATGTTTTTCTTTAAAATATAAATATTTTATGTGTTTTTAGTAAACCAATTTTTTTTTTTCGGGTTTTTTACCGTTTCCGACTGATTCACAGTGCACAAGTTTTTTCGGTTTGGTTTTGATAACATTGTGCAGCAGCAATTGCAAGGAGGCTGAAAATTTTGCAGCAGGAGGTCGAAAATGTGCTACTGGAAGATATTTGACTTGGTTTCACTAGATCAAAGTTAGCATCATCCGAAAAGGTTGGTCTTGGTCTTGGAAGGTATTGGTCTCAGTGTTAAGGTCATGGAATTCGTCAATTGAAGAATCTATAAGGAGGAGGAGAGATTTATGTGTTTTCCTCTCAAGAGGAGAGGTTTTGGCCCTGGCTTGCAACCTATATTTTGTGTTCTTGTTCTTCTTGTTTTGGTAACTGTTTGATGATTCACACATATAATAATAAGGAACAAAGCTAATAAGTAAAAGGACATCACAAGCAATTATCAATTAAAGGGAATTGATTATAATCATTGCCCTATAGAATTCTCAACATGGAATCAAAGCTAAGGTTGGCTAAGGGCATCATGAAGATCTCCACTACATTGAAGAAGTTCATCATGAAGTGTTCAAAGGTAGCAAGCTATCTTAAGAAAGGCATCAAGGAAGCATCGAGTCTCCTATTCTCTACAAAGAAGGAAGTAATCAAGGAAAAAGATGAAGGTCTCTTCTCAGCGCTCACCGACACATTCCAAGACGAGAGCATTTGGGTAATTGATAGTGGTGCATCTAGACACATGATAAGTCATCACAAACAATTGAAGACTTTATCAAAGGGAAAATTTTCTTACTCAGTGGAACTTGGAGAAATCAAAATCTATCCCATAAGAGGTATTAGATCAACCTCTGTAGAGTTGGAGAATGGAAGCAACATTCACCTCAACAACATCCTATTTGTTCCAAGTTTGCATAAGAACTTACTTTCCATTTGAAGTCTAAAAGATAAAGGTGATAGAGTAGCTTTCATTGATAAAAAGGTTGTTGTATGGAGTAAAAACTCAAGCATAGAGAATGCTAGAGTAATTGGTATGCGAGAAGGAAGACTTTACAGGCTGATATCTTATCTAGCTCAAGCCTTGGTTCACATTGAAATTGTTAGTCAAAGTTGTCATTGATGTCAATATGGCATTTTTGGAGATGGAAAATATTCTTGCGATACATGAATAACCCTTGTTGCCCTAACCTCATGCAAACCCTAGGAGAAAACCCTGACATGAATGAATGAAGCCCTAGATGCCCGTAATGCCTTTGAAGATGCCCTAATCCTAATAAATGAAGAACATATGTGAAGAAACCCTCTTCTTGCATATCATAATCTTGAAGGCCTAAAAAATAAAATCCTAAATCCCTAATCCTAAAGCCCTAGCCCTAAATGCTTGATTGATGATGTCCTAAGGATGCCTTAATCCTTATTTATGTCTTAATCCTAGGGGAGGCCCTAACGTTGTCCAAAACACAAATATCCTAAAGGCTGCCATGAATAAAAATTATGATGACAGTTCACAAAAATAATTTTATTGGTGGTAAAAAAGACCTTATTTAAGGATGAAAATGGCGCCAACTTGTAGAGGGCAATTTTCCCTTTCTAACAAGCTACCACTCGCCCTCTAACTACTAGATTGGGAGAAAATGATTTTTTAAGTTAAAATATTATATATCTTATCTCAGCCGACCTAAGACGACTTGTGTAGGCTGTCATGTCCCCTCAATAGACGTGTCTTTTCGTCTCAAGGTCAAAACCAATATATATACAATGCTAGACACTTCATTATTGGCATCAAGGTCGGTGAAAAAACACAGAATTCGGTGAAGATTTCAGAGTGAAGGAAAAATACAGCAAGGAGGACGAGGAATATCTCTGTTTTGGGCATTTTTCTTTGTGGAAACTTCGGACCTGTGTTTTGGAGGCTTTAGATTTGAGGAACAATGCTAAGCATCTGTGTTTTGGATGTGTTGAACAGAACCTTAGTTTAGGGCAGTTTTGGGCCATGCAAAGTCTGTAATAACATAATAGAAGGAGGCCAAGTACAAGGTTAAAAGGGAAGCAGGATAGTGCAAATGTTGAAAGAGTTTTAAGGCTGAGTTGAGGGTTGTTGCAATGGCATAGGAAGCTGTAACCAGTGAGCTCCAAAACTCAGAAGCTAGGGAAGAAAACAGAGTTACAACTCAGTCCAGTGCTAGGAAGATCTTGGACTAGCCTCAGACTAGAAACTCAGATTGTTTCCCTTATTGTAAGCTCGGATATACACCTGTGGTAGCATCCTGTGGTATTACAGATCTGTGGAGGACAAACCTTAGGCTAATCAGTTGAAGGCTTGAATCACGAGTTCAAGGCTGTCATCTGGAAGTTCTGTGTGTTCCCTCAAGCTCGGATTTGTGGAGGAGGCATAGATTATAGTCTTGTTGTGAGTTCGGACCTGTTTCATCTTTTCAAGATTGTTTAAGGGCAGTCACATTAGTGCCCGCCTATTAACATCTAGTTGGAGTAAACTGTGACACTTCTTAAACATTGATTGGAGCAGCTCTAGAAGCAGGTCTTGAAGTAAACATAATCTTTGCAGACATGTTATTACCTCCTTGATGAGCATCCTTGAAGTTGTGGACCACTATTGAAGATATTTTTTGAAGTCTCGTTGGAGCAGATCTAAAGGAATCTTTGATTATTGTGAAAATCTTGAAAAATATTCTGAAGAAGTTTATACTTCCTGAAGGAGTGTTAGTACACTTTGGTGAACCATATTGAAGCTCAATTGAAGACATTTGGAAGCATGTTTTGAAGTGGAGAAGGCCTTGAACCAGTTTGAAATACTCTTGAAAGAGGGTTGATTGTGAAGACTCTTCTAGAAGAGTCTTAGAGTGTACATCCTTGCCCTTAGAGCGAACTTTGAAGATTTGTGGAGATCCTTGGAGATCATGATGCACTGTTGAATGCCCTCATGATGTGACCTTGGAGAAATTGTTTGGGTAACATGAAGAGCGGTGGTGACACCTTCATGAGAAGACAAAGTTTTCATTGATGAGCTAAGTGCCTTGGAGATCGTTTGAGGGCAGTGTTAAAGGTGAAGATATTGTCAGGACTCGTTGAAGAAGATATTGGGAGCCTTGAAGAATCATTGAATCTATCTTGAAGAATTGAAGCAAAGGGTTGGAGCCCTAGAGGATAGGAGTCCTCATGAAGACCAGGTTGGAGCTTGTACCAGAGATAGGGTTAGAGCCCAGAGGTTGGTGCGTCATAGAGACCAGGTTGGAGCTTGTACCAGAGATAGGGTTGGAGTCCTAGAAGTTGGAGCCTCGTAGAAACAAGGTTGGTGCCTTGGGAAGATTGGGTTGCAGCCTTAGAGGTTGGAGCCTCGTGAAGTCCAAGTCAATGCTTGGAAAACTACGGGTTGGAGCCTGGTGGATTGGAGATTGGTGTCTTCATCTAGTGTTGGAGCCCTACACTATATTGTACTTGATTTATTGTAAATAAGAGGATTGAAGTTCTCGTTATTCCTGATTAATAAAGGTATATTATTATTATTCATTTTGTGTTCTAAATATAAGTGATCTTAACTGGTAAAAATAACAATTGAAAAAATATATTGATTCACCCCCCTATCAGTATTTCCAACAATTGGTATCAGAGCTAGTACCTTCGCTCATAAGCCTAACAACTTGAAGGTAAATCCTTAGAATACAAATGGCAAAGCCAAGGAAGAAAGCCTCCAATCCTTCTAAAAAGATTAGCATCTGCCTTTTCTATAATTTGTCAATAATGAGCACTTTCGTTCTAATGGAGATTGAGTGTTTCTTTTTATTTTCACTTGATATCATAGAACTTTCTTGTTTTCTTTGTTCACTACGTGTTGACGTTTTAACAAAGGCATAGAGCATCATCTGCCTTTCTATAATTTGCCATTTATGACCATTCTAATGGGGATCGAGTGTTTCTTTTCCTTTTCACCTGGTATCAAGAACTTTCTTGTTTTATTTGTTCACTATGTGTTGACGTTTTAACGGAGTCATAGATCATCATCTGCCTTTTCTATAATTTTCTATTTATGGGTACTTTCATTCTAAGGGGGATCGACTGTTTTTTTGGACCTTGTCTACTGAAGTCACAATTTTGTTCAGAAACTCATTTTTTGATGGAATTTGGCCATTTTTCTTTTCAAAAAATCCAACCATAGGAGTGTTTAAATTGTGTTTTTATGGTGGAAATGGATTCAACACTATCAAAAACCTTGGGGCACCCAAAATCCTGAAGCTTAGACTGCTATAACACAGATTTCCCAAAATTTCTGTGAGAATTTTGTCAAAATCTTGTTGGAATTTCCACTATTTTCTGGGAAAATTTGTGGCCTTGTTAGACTACTCTGTTTCTTTTCCTTTTCACCTAGTGTCATAGAACAATACAGTTATGCTTGTTTTGGATCTAATATGCAATGTGTAAGATAGGATGACATCAATCTCACTGGGAAACATCTTTGGCCTATTGTGATAAGGCTCAAGGAGTAGGCTCTCTCACCCTCATGGATTCTAGGCTCTTGCTAAGTCATAAATTCCTGGTATATCTAGCTTATGGGCTATGGGATATACTCTTTGGTGTTATAGTGGCAGCTGCTAGGTTTGATCTTGGGCCTCGCCGAAATTACTCCAACAAGTTACCAATTCACCATGGTTAAAAAAAAAGAAAGATGAGATCAATTGGATGACATCAAACCCACTAGGGAACATCTTTGACATGTTGTGATAAGGCTCAAGGAGTAAGCTCTCTCACCATCATGGAGTCTAGGCTCTTGCTAAGTCATAACTTCCTGGTATATCTGGCTTATGGGCTGTGGGATATACTCTTTGGTGTTAAAGTGGCAGCTGCTAGGTTTGACCTTCGGCCTCGCTAAAATTACCCCAACAAGTTACCAATTCACCATAGTAAAAAAAAAAATAACATCAATTATATATTTCTTGGTTTAGCGTATATGATTAGTTTGCTCATAATTTGTGGATAGTTTGGAGGTGGGTGTTATTATGAAATTTTGCTATGTACAATACCCACTAATCTTATCCTAATAGTTTCCTATTTGGAAATTGATCCTCACTTTCATTAGCGCATCTCCCTATAATGATGCTTTGTAGTAGATTTCCTTAATCAATTTTTTATTTTTTTAATAACAGATTTGACAGAGTTTTTTAAAATAAATGTATATTTGGAATTTTTTCCCTTGAAAGGGAATGTGTTATTGGTTACAAGGGCTTGGCTAGTTTTCAGATTATTCAAAATTTGATGTCTCGATTTACAATTCAATATATGAATATGGCTTTATTAAAAAACACACGTTATATTTTATACAAATATGGCTTTATTAAAAAACACACATGTTATAGTTTGAACTGGAGTGAGATCTTGTATAGCCATTTGTATGTGTATGAATGCAAGATATATTAGTGGTTTTTTTTGGCTGATTCCATTTCGGTGGAGTTTAGTATGGCATTATATACATTACCATAAGTCAATTATACTGAGTCTTTAAGATGATTGCTATGCAATACACTACATTTTAAAGCTTAAGATAGATGAGAAATTTGCACTGCAAGGTCAACAACGTAGAATCTTAAAATATAAAAGGCCACCAGTCGAACCAATCGTATCTTTTTCTTTTTCCTAACCAAGACGGTATTTTGTTGAACGTAACAGAGGGCAGTTGTTTTTGCAGGAGTCTTTGATGATGGGAGGCATCTTAAAAATGTTACGGTTTCAAAATGGGACGTTAAACGACGACTTGTATACATTTGCAATTTTGCATCTATTGCAAGACCATCTCGCGGAAACTTGAGACAAGTATTCAACTTTTTGATAAGAAACAAGTTTGAGTCTGACATCTAATGGGGCCTGATGTACTTGATTTTGTGTAATTAGGAAAAATCTTTTCAAGCGCAAGTGTAAGTCTAATTGTTATGAAATTTATTACATGCAATTTGATTGATCAAGGAGGGAAAATCCCGTTTGTAACTCTAATTGTCATGGTATTTATTACAGGCAATTTGAGATTAACTTTTATCACTCTGGTCCATTTGATTTTTTTCAAGTTTTTAAGATTTATAATTAGTTAGTTGGGATGCATGCATGTAATATTACTATGATATTTTATATATTTTTATGTTTGGGAGATCAATTAAAATAAATAAAACGTTATCTTTTATGTTTTACCTTATTTGGGATGATTAAATATTCAAATGTCAAGTTTAGTCAATTTTTTAAAGTCATTTTAGTTCATTAACATTAATGTGATATTTCTTTGTACCTCAGGTTGTAAAAAATCAATATTCTTTTAATGCAATCAATGTAAAAGTGTTTAGTTGTCTGTGTCATTTCATAGATCATGGATTTATTTCCAACACTAACTCTCTTAATTAAAGGAAGTATTTCATACCCGTAGTGTTGGGTTGTCTCTCTCATTTCATAGATCATGGATTTATTTCTTAATTAAAGGAAGTATTTCATACCTTTCCTTTCTACACACGTTGTATTGATACATGCACATAAAAACTAAAAAAATTATTTCAACCTTTCCAAACAAGGATTCAAGAAGGGGAGTATTTGATACCTTTGATACATGCACATAAAAACTAAAAAAATTATTTCAACCTTTTCAAACAAGGATTCAAGAAGGGGGTGAGTATTATTAATAGTGGGATGAAATCTGGAAATTTCATTGTAATGACATAGTTTGTAACATTGATAGTTGTAAGTTAAAAATGATCAAAATGCATGACTTTGCTAATAATATTTATAAATATTATTACGAGTAAAGGTGTTATCAATGTTTGCATTCCAAAATTAATCTCTAAATTGAAAAATCTTTTGGTCTAAGAAATGCTATATAAACTCTTTTTATTTCACTTTGCTTCAAAAAATTTGCCATATATATTATATATATCTTACACAACTTTTTATTTAAATTTGTTTAATTGAGATCTCATAAATTTTTGATATAATAATATAGTGTGTCTATATTAATATAATAGAATACATTATATTTGACTATCATGTAATATATTTTTTCGAGTTTAGACACTTTATATTACTTTCAAAAATATGTATATATCAGTTTTTTATAGGTTATCAGTCTGTCACTTGGGAAACCATACAAGTAGCATGGATTCAAAATATTAACATTACATATTACATAAACTATAAGTCTTATGTAAATTGTAAAGAAAACTAATAGAAATACTACGCTAAAAATTGATCTGTAAATTGTTGTGGGTATTTCACTAGGCAATTTGTCACAATAGATCTGATAAAATTATACTTAAAAAATCTAAAATTTACACTCTTACAATTTCATTTCTTTTTAGATTTATAGATTTGTAGGTTATTGTTAATAACATATCCTTGTGAATTAAAATTATGCAGAAAACAAAGAATAATGAAATAAAAAATCTCACACATTTGACATAAGATATGACTTGCGAAACCATTTCAGGAGAAAAAGCTCGTTGTAAGGTTAGGTCGCCCTGCTTTCTTTCTCCAAATATAAAAATGTTTGAGTACAAAGAAGTATGGCTCATGGCATGTGGGCTACTACAGTGCTCAAATCCTCTCGATGTCCTATATCTTGTATCCCTTACTTATTTTTTTCTTAGCTACGGAACAAATGCTCTTGAAAGAATGGAACCCCTTCTCCTCCTAGTGGCCTAGTTATAACACAGTTCAATAGCCTACTAGTAGTTAGGTTTAACTACCTCAACTCATATCTAGAGCTACAATATAGAGTTTTCTTCATTATAATCATGTGGCTAGCCCCTTTTCCATGAATAAATGGGGGTTGATGTGCCATCCTTTTGAATTATGGTGATGAAAAAAAGGTGGTCAACTTCTGAGTGGCATAACTTTCACATACAAACTTCTAATTGATGTGATTCTTGCTTTTTTGGAAAGGTCTTTGTGTGTAAAATAGGAAGGAAAGGTGTTGAGCTAAAGCAACAAAGTTGTACCCCCAAAGAACGTCATTTAATGTCTCAAAACGTTCCCAGAAGGTTTCAGACCCCAATTTGCCAAGCTGGGTCTCGCTAGTAAAAATGGTCATGTGAATTGATTCCTCCACTTTTTCCACTCTAAAAGCATCGAGATGGATGACAAACAATAGAATGATCCAATCTAGAGAAAAAAATGACAACCATAATTGTAAGTGTCATAATAAAATATCATAAGAATGAAACTTGTTTTCCTAATCATGCTTGCCTAAGGGAGAGCCCACCTATATTGGTGAAGGGGAATCATAGTCTTTGTCCAAAGAGGTGAAGACAAGGTTTCCCAAATTTTTGGCCAACATAGAAACCTTTTTTGTCCAATCTATCCACTTTCTCCATCATCTCTACCATACACACCAATATTTCTTGATGTGTTTGATGTGTTTGAACGATATACAAACTTCTTCAAGTATAACCTCCATATATTTATCCATAGAAAGATGAGCAGCAGCTTAGGCAAAAGGTTGAGAAGACGAGGGATGATGAGCTTAGACAGACAGGAAGAATGGGCCAATGATGTAACTATGATAAATATGATAATCAAAGTAAAGTATATCCAAGCTAATCAAACCAAGGCATGTTAATCAAATCTAAGTATGTCTAATCAATGTATACTCTAATAACTAGTATATAATCAAAGTCTAAAATAAATAACTAAGAACTAGAAACTAGTAACAAGTTTCTAGTATCTAACTAGTATTTATAATAACTATAATATTTACTCAAACACTTCAAACAATGACTAATTTATGATCCTTACACATATTTAAACCTCTATCAAATGATGTATTCCCAATGCAAAATTGAACAAGTATGTTTGTTATGAAAAATTGAAATAATATGACTACTATGATAATTGCCCTACACCAAAATGTAAAATTGTATTTAAACAACGTTAATGTGAAAATTTTGTGAACCGGAATCCTATTGCAACAACTGATGTTATTTCTACTATTTGTTAATTTAATTAAACAAATTGTGTAATGTGTGTTACGGAAAATATCAAAACAAATACACTGCAAAGTTCACAAAACAAATATTGTGGAAGAAATAAATACCTTGGAAGAAATAAATGCACAAACACAATATAACACCATTATTTTTGGACTAAGTCCTCGGAAAAACCTAACTCGGGAAAATCGGTGCAGCAGCTGAGGGTTTTAATATTAAGCAGTAGTGAAATTTGAGTACAAAGTATGGATGCTTAATCTAGTAATCCAAAATAGAGAAATGACTGGCGGTAAAACTAGTGAGAAATTTTCTCACTCCACATGCAATCTGACACTGATCTCAGCTCAATTTGAGCTGCTCCTTCCTCCCTTTGCGTAATCACTACGTCAACCTACGCAGTACTGCGTTCCACAAGCTCAGAATTGCGTCTCCTCTTGTTGTCTCCAACTATTATCTGGGAAATGGATCCTCCTGGCCTTTGAACTCTCTGCTCAACTTCTGGCACTAAATCACTTCTTCTCCCCAGCAAAATATGAATTGGCCATTGAAGCATTTTGTTGCCTTTGCGTTGCTCTGCACTGCCTCTCTATGCTAATCATTGCCTCTCTGCAATGTACTCACCGAAACTGGAAAACCTTCCTCTGGCCTCACTATCTATGCCCCTCTCTCATTGCTTCGAGCTCACTAGCTCTCTCTCCGACAACTGACTGCTACTACTCAGGTAATTGATCTGCCAGTGAAATCGAACTGCTTGTGTGTCTTCTCAAAGCTCCATTGACCTCTTCTTATAATATGTCGTTGAGACTTCAATGACCACAATTAAATATTAATCGATGGTTAAGTTTAACTAGAAATCGATCCATGCACTTTTTAAAAAGATTCTCACCGTGACTTAATTAATTCTTTTTAATTAATCATATTTCCTAAGTTTAGACTTAGGAAATATTAGAAACTAACTAATTAATTTAATTAAGTTTTCTCTAAGTGGAATTTCCAGAAACAATTTCTAGGTATTGGAGAATACATGTATTCTAGTCACTCTGCCAAATCGTGTGGCTAGAACACATCTGATGCTTCAAAAACTAACACTCCCTCTTAGTGAGGAAAGTGTTCTAGTGTTGCAACCCACTAAAGCATCACTTTGTCGCTGCATCATCTCCTATCACATTGTTGATGTTTGGCTATTGATGCCCACCAACCACTACGCAACTCTGATATGCGTTGCATCTGTGTCGCTGTTGACCCTGCTGAACTGTTGCCAGCACTGCATCTGCACTGCAACTCTATTGCTGTTGCTACTGCAACATCTGAAACTTCCTCTCATCTACTGTTGCTACAACTCAACATTTGCAATTGAAAACTATCCAAAACATTGAACCATCTATGTCCATTTTGATGCATTTGTCACCCGAGTCCTGATTGTTATTAGTCCTTGCCCTGTCGCTGAAGCCTTTGCGTTGTTGTTGACTTTGCATTGTGTCAATTGCACAATTTCCAACTCTGCACTACGTTGCCCAGTATCTGATTGCTATTAGCCACTGCATTTGTCACTCTGGCATCTGACTGCACCTACTGTCACTGGTCCATCATACTTCTGAATATTGTGGGCTCCTGTAGAAATGCACTGATTCAAGAGGTGGACCTCCTCAAGAATCTTGCCCATATTGTTGAACTTTGGGGCTACAAAACCAAATCGCTCCACCTCACCCCTGGAGGTATATCTGTGAACACGACAAAATCTTCCTCCAGCCTGGAGGATAGCCTATCGATCTCCGCTAAAGCAACCTGTTGGTCCTACTTCTCCTCCTTGTCCTTCTTCCTGAGAGGACACTGAGTGTTGTAGTGGCCTAGATCGCCACACCTGAAGCACTTCACCTTTGAAAGGTCCTTCTACCTCCTACGCTGCTCCTGCTGCCCCTTTGATGCAAGGGTTGCATTCTCCTCTTCCTTCACCTCCTTCGTCCCACTCATGTTGTTGCTGCCACTGATGGTGCTCCTCACCGAATCTCACCTCATTTCCTCCTATTGCAGATCATCCCACATCATGTCCCACTCTAGCAACTTGTTTATGCCCAAAATACTCTAGACAAAGACCTGCCAGTCCTCGGAAACATTGTTGAGAGCTAACTGAACCAATTATGTAGGTTGGGGCGCTGACCCTACAGCTGATAGTTGGTCTCGAACATCCTAAAGCCTAGTGAGGAAGGGGTCTATGCGCTCCCCCTTTTGCATACAGGTACATCTCGGCTTCTCCTCTAGATACATCTTCCGCTGCTCGGAAGATTCTTGGTATAGTGTGGCAAGAGCATCCCACATCTGCTTGGCAGTGTCTTTTCCATCTATATGTGATACTACATGATATCGAACCCCATAGAGAATTAATCTCTTCACCTTTTCCATTTCCTTCTTGTATGCCTTATGTTGATCTCGATTCGTGGGGATAACCACCACGTTATCGATGAATGCCTTGAGATTGTACTCATCCAGAAGATAAGAAATCCTTGCCTTCCAGATCACATAGTTGGATCCTCTATCCGATCTATCCTGATCTCTTAGCCCGACTAATGCCATCTCAAAAAAGTAAGTCAAAATCCTCCTCTTCTCCTCTGCTCAGATGTTGCTAGGCTCTATGCACTTCCTACTGGAGTGAGTAAATATGCTCACAACGACTGTTGATCTGCAATGAGAAATCGAACTTCTAAAGCTAGAAGTCCCCCGAGGAAAATTTCCATCAGTGTGTGCTCTTTCTTCCTCTTGATGCTATTTTCACTAGAAATTGCTCCAAAACACTGCGTCTAGCTAGAGATCTGCTCTGCAAGGAAAAATATCATTGCTCCCTCTGCCTCCAGTAATATTTGATCTAGAAAACCCGATTTCTCTGTCGCTCTCTCAGATAAAATCGATTTTTTCTCAAAAATTGACCCTCCTGACCAAAGGATCTGCGCTTCCTTTGAGGTTTCAAGTAGTTGCATACGCAGTGCTACGAAGCTACTCTTCCTTTCTGCAACTGGGCTCTCCAGCTTTCTATCTGCGCTCTGATACCATGTGAAAATTCTGTGAACCAGAATCATATTGCAGCAACTGATGTTATTTATTTTATTTGTTAATTTAATTAAACAAATTATTTGTTGTGTTACAGCAAATATCGAAAAAAAATACACTGCCACCTTCACAAAACAAATACTGCGGAAGAAATAAAAACATTGGAAGAAATAGATGCACACACACACAATATGACACTGTTATTTTTTTACTAAGTCCCCAGAAAAACCCCAACTCAGGGAAATCGGTGCAGCGGCTGAGGGTTTTAATATTAAGTAGTAGTGAAATCTTAGTACAAACTATGGATGCTTAATCTAGCAATCCAAAACAGAGAAATGACTGGCAGTAAAACTAGTGAGAAATTTTCTCACTACACAGGCGATCCGACACTGACCTCATCTCGATTTGAGTTGCTCCTTGCTCCCTCTACGCAGTCACTGCGTCAGCCTACGCAGTACTGCGTCCCACAAGCTCAGAACTGTGTCTCCTCTTGTTGTCTCGCTAGTTGCTATCTGGGAAATGGATCCTTCTAGCCTCCAGACTCTCTGTCCAGCGTCTGGCACTGAATCACTTCTTCTCCCCAGCAAAATGTGAATTGCCCACTTAAGCATTGTGTTTCCTCTCTGTGTTAATCACTTCCTCTCAACTATTTACTCACTGGAACTGGAAAATCTTCCTTCGGCCTCACTATATTTTCCCTTATCTCACCACTTCGATCTCACTAGCTCTCTCTCTCACAACTAACTACTACTACCCAAGAAATCGATCTGCCAGTGAAATTGAACTATTAGTGTGTCTTCTCCAAGCCCCATTGAATTCTTCTTATAATCTCTCGTTGAGACTTCAACAGCCACGATTAAATCTTAATTGATGGCTAAGATTAACTATAAATCGATCCATTCACTTTACTCACCATGAGTTAATTAATTCCTTTTAATTAATCATATTTCATAAATTTAGACTTTGGAAATATTAAAAATTGACTGATTAATTTAATTAAGTCGTCTCTAGGTGGAATTTCGAGAAACGATTTCTGGGTATTGGAGAATACATGTATTCTAGTCACTCTGACAAATCTCGTGGCTAGTGTTGAAAAGTGTAACTAGGATCGGTCTTCATATTGACTATGTAATTATGTATTTATGTAAAGAAGAAGACAAAGATAATAAAATGTATTTTTGTTATGCTTTCTTATGGGTTTCTTGAGCAAGGTTTTATAATAGTTCAATAGACTTCTTCTTGATGTCTATTAGGATTTGTCTTCTAGTTATAAATGTAATTAAGGGTCATGAATATGAACAGTCTTGTCAAAAAATATGCTCCAAGGCCTTGCCATTTATCTATGGAGGAATGGCTCATGACAACCCTCATGACAACCCTCATTAACATTGGAATAGATGCTCTCCATGTCAACCTATGGAGAGCAGTAAAGTCGGCCTACATAGCAGAATGTAGAGTCGGCCTAAATAAGGAAGAGTGCACTATATATTGATGAGTCTACGGATCATTGTGGAGTCAAGTTTGTAGATAGATTTGAAATCAAAGTGTGGATCAGTAAGAAGATACCTCAGACAATTATGTGTTTGAGTATGGACTTTAGGACAAATGAAAATACGGGTTTAAGGATAGAAATATATGCAGACAGTTTTGAAGATAAGAGTGTGGATTTGTGGTGCGGATTAGTGTGCAGTCAATCTGAGATACATGCGGAGAAGTGTGAAGGAAATTCAATAAAGTATGTGTTCTATGCATTAGAAGCATTCGGATGTCATGCAATGCGAAGGGCTAAGATTGATGATCATGTTGTGATATGAAGTCTAAGGGTTATTGCAGTTTGAGAAAAGAGGAAGGTAAATCTGTGATTTACCTTCCTAATCACAGATTATAAGAGAAAGTAATATATCTTCAGATTCAATGATATGTGAAGTGAAAGATAATATCTCAAACTATCTTGTCTCCAATAACTCAATAAACAAAAAGAAGTGTTTGAAGATAACCTTAGAGACTGAGTTCTCTAGTGTTAGTGCAGGACAGTGCAGGTTGGTGCAAAAAAGAAGGATCAGCATTGGAGGTCGACAAAGAAGCAGTGACAAGGTCTTGGAGGCATACATAGGTCAAGGGTCTAATTCTTGGTCATGGTACTTGTCATCTGGGAGCCTATAAGAATAATTTATCGTGGATTTTCCTCTCCAAGAGGGAGAGGTTTTGCCCTGGATCGAAGAGCCTAATTTTGTGTCTCTTTTATTTTGATAATTGACTTGATGAAAGATTAAATAAGCTAAGAAGAGAAGACATAAGTAAATCAAGTAAGCTCACAAGTATTTATCAAGAAGAGAATTTGAATTAATCACTGGCCCTCCAAATTCTCAACATGGAATTAGAGCTAAGGTGCTAAAAGACAAGGGCTACTTAGCAAGGAGGCACTTAAGGAAGCAAGAATCAAATTCAAGGTCAAAGTTTGCGTTGGAAATTCAAATTAGTTTGCAAGGAAGATTCTCAAGCTATTTCAAGGAATATCTTCAATCTCACTGAAAGGATCAACTCATCAAGAAAGTAATCTTTGCCATGAAAGATCACCTACATTGGAGATTTCAATCTTAGAAGAAGCTCTTGAATTCATCTTCATCATCATCAAGGAAGCTACAAGTCACTCTACTCAAGTAAGTATCTATGACCTTATTTAAATATGTCAAGATGACTTATTATAAAGAGAGAAACAAATTGGTTGGGTCATCAAAATTTAGTGCATCGAAGAAGAAAAAAAGATTTCAATCTAATTGAAGACGAAGTTATGGACTACATCGAAGGATCTACAATTCAACCCTCAAAAGAAGATGCTCCAGCTCATGCCAAGTATATGAAAAGAGAAATCAGAGCCCAGAGGATTTTCATAGAATCCATTAAGGACTCATTCATTCCCTATGTATCAAAACTGAAGTCCGCAAAAGATATATATGAGAAACTGGTGGAGCTATTCATTGTGAGTACTGCAGGAGAAGCAATCTCTTTGGGACAAGAAATATACAAAATGAAATTTTCAAGAGAAGAAGTAATCCCTTCATACTTTATGAGGATTTCTGAAATAAGAGACCAACTGCAGGAATTGGGAGAAGTAATGTCTGATACTGAGATGACTACCGTGGTGCTGAATTCTCTACCAAAAGAATGGGAAACTTCACTTCAAGCTTATATGGGAAGAAAGAAGTAACACCATTCCACGATTTATGGTCTCTATGTAAAATAGAAAAAACAAGATTAAAAGACAAAGCTAATACAGGATCAAGTGAAAGGAATCAAGCATTTGCAGCCATATCCAAGAAGAAAGGAAGGTTCGGAAAATTTGGTCCTCAGAATAAAAGAAGAAATATGGACAAAGTGCGATGCTTTGGATGTAATTAACTTGGGCATTATAAAAGAGATTGTCCTAAATCTGGAAAGGATAAGAGGAAAAATGAAGAAGCCCATGTCACAGATATAAGGAAAGACCCTGATGCAAAGAAATCTAAGAAAGAAGAAACGAGATATCTCTATTATGATTGAGATAATCTTCCTATTTAAATGATTTTTTCTGGTTGTAAAAAGTATGATATGAAGCAATGTATATTAATAGCATCATGATATAAGCATGGTAAGAGCTCTTGGTGAAACAGCTCCTGGAAAACCTCACTGATAAACAACATTGATGGAAGGCAATCATTAAGATCAAGGGTCATCATGGAAACAGGTGTTGACATTTTCTAATGGAATTCTCTATGGATTCACTAATTAGAAAGAAAGCAGAAAGGTTTCATCAAGAATTCTATGCTACAGAAATCTGGGATTAGGATGTGATGACCTACTGATGAAAGCAGGTCAATGGAATGAAGTTATTCATTCTAGTAAGATTGCTATAGAATGACACGAGGGAAAAAGGTACGAGGTATATATATATATATATATATGCCGACACTGGATGTTGTGAAGTCATGTCATACGGTTGTAGGTAATGAACTTCTATCTTTAGAAGTATGATCAGAGAAAGGAGGATCTCTTCCTTTACACAAGTTGTCATTATCAGATGAAATCAACATAATATGTCCTCATATGGAATATGAGGTGGTTGTATACAATCAAGGAAGTGGAAATTGGAAGTTCCTCAGAATGAATATGTGTGGAGAAAGAAAGGAAGAGACCATGAAGTGAAACCATGTCAAGATGCAGTTATCATCCGGAAGCCAAGAAGAAGTGACTAGGAGACTTCCTGGGAGGATATGTAGACTCTGATAGAAGTATGGTAAAGAAGAAGACTCTTGACAAGACATATCTATAGGAGATGTGTCAATCTGAATAGAGGATGTTGATTCCTACAGAAAGATGTCATGGTGAAAGATCATCACTAAAGTAACTTTTGATGTAAAATTTCATACGTATATGTTTATCTGTATGAATTTATGCAGGGCTGCCAATCATATGAAAGGATGTCAGATCCTTGGAGATGGTTCAAAAGAACGCAGCATGGCATAAAGGTGAACCATATAAGGAAATCTAATGAATCACTTTCTGATATCTAACATGACTCGTAGATAAAAGTGATGGATGATTTGTGCCCTATGAAGCCAAAAGTTGAAGATTATTCAATATCGAAATCCATGACATCAAGGGGAGGAATTCTTCATGAGTAGCTGGGTGTCTCACCATTGCTGTTGCAGGTCCCTGATTGAGAGGGAGCCTGGTGATAATTTTCTTGCTTCGAAGAAATTTGAAGTATGTCATTCCTGAGTTTAGAGGGAGTGACATATATGATTCTATAATACATGTGTTATACACTAGACCAGGACTAATAGTTGTAAGTCTCAGTGTAGGCCATGTGGAGAGAATGGATAGACACATCATTTTGGTCTTCAGTTGAGAAGACAGAATGGAGGATTGGGTAATCATCTGGCATTCGATACTCTTTGAGAATGTGATAGGGCATTCAAGATAAGAGTAGTCGGGGAACGATATTATTTGAGGGCTAGCTACCTGTTGGCTACCTGTGATTTGAAATATTGGAAAGAACAAACACTGCAGGGGCCACATCAAAACCACTTTAGAATCCTAGGACCTAGCCTTCCTGGATTCAGAGATGGATCTCTCTATGTATGTGTTTTCAAATGATCTATCTTTATGCTTTTGTTTATGATATTAGGCTAGTTATGAAGTTCTAAGGACTTGTTTGTTTTGGTTGATTAATTGATAGGTTGACGGACCAGTGGTGTGACTAATTGAGGGATTGTGTCAGCTGAATAGATAGACTATGAGAAAACATTGATCCATTGGGCTATGGAGTCATAAAATGATTTAATTGCTCATCAACTCTGCAAGGGTTTTCATAGGGCAAGCTAACTATATCAAGTGGATCTCTTAGATTAGATTGTGATATGAAACAATAATAAGTTTTGAAGGCAGTAAAGCTATAGTCAGTTAAGAATCTTCTAACTCTACTTAAACAAGAAAATCCTTTCAGGTAACTGTTTGAGGCAAACCAAAAGATAGGGCATACCATAGACTTCTTTGGCCAGACTTTAATAAGAAAAACTTTAAGACAACAATCCAGCAATCCTAGGACTACTTTCAGACAAAGAAAACATTTAAGATAACAGTGAGAGCAACTAAAGAGAAAGTTAAACCTATCTTCTTTAACTCAACACTCAAAAGACCTTCAAAGCAACATTTTGAGGCAGACCAGAGGACAGGGCATACCATAGACTTCCCTGGTTTAGCCTCTACTAAGTATACTTCAAAGAAAGGTCATAAAAACAATATTTCAAGCTACACCAAAGGACAGGGCTTACCATAGACTTCTTTGGCTTGACTCTATTAAATCATTTCTAAGACAACAAGCTAGATGGAACCAAAGAGCAATTAATAATTCTCTGATCAGACCTTGCAGAGGAAAACATTAAGATAAAGAAGGCAGACAGAAATAGGGTGCCAAGACCTTATATCTTATTCTAAATTTTTTGTTCTTTTATTAGAGAAATATGGACAGAATGGAAAACAGAAGAAAAACAATGACAAAGAAGGAAAACTTCACCATTAACATAGATCAAGAATCTTGTGAATGTGCTTGTATTATTGATGAAAAAAACAGTTACATTACTCCAGTACAATAGCTCTCTGCAACTTAGAGCTTTCTCTTATCCAGCCTAGCAATCATCAACTAGCTCAACA
The DNA here is from genome assembly GCA_034641835.2 of Pinus albicaulis. Classification (NCBI taxonomy): domain Eukaryota; kingdom Viridiplantae; phylum Streptophyta; class Pinopsida; order Pinales; family Pinaceae; genus Pinus; species Pinus albicaulis. The sequence continues at coordinate 397,538,422 of CM076575.1, read as the reverse complement.
ACATAAATCAGTCGAAAAACCATCAAGAAACTAACACTAATAATGGATCATACAAGCATTATTTAACTGCAAAATGAGGAGGTGATCCTATTCTAGGGCTTCTGACTATATTTATTACAGAGTAAATGAACTCTTGACCTTTGAGACCATGCAAGGCCCAAGGCAAGATATGACTGACTGTCTATCTGACGTAATAACTCTTAATTTCACTATTGGAGATATTTTCTGGAAATATTTGACTTTAAGGCTTTATCAGTAACTTTACAATAATTGTTGGTAGATGAAAAATATCTCTGACTATTTGTGATAATTGTTTGATGCTTTATTGAAAGAAAGCATGTTGTAGGTGGCAGAAATATCCTTTGAAGAAGTAATTGTTGTAGGTTTAGTCATTCGAATTTGTTCCTATGATAATCTGCCTTCGTTTTATCATTAAAACTCTGTTTTAGGCCTTTAAAATCTGATTTATCCTTTCACTGTCTTTTCTCTAATTTTGCCTTTATCTCTGTTTACTTTATTAATCCTTTTGATTAACCTTTTGATCTTCTGTCTTAACCTTTTAATCCTTCAATATCTGTTGTCTGTCTTCGCTTTCTTTGATCTATGCTTTGTTGGCTAACCCTGATGGTTTGTCTTCAATATATGTTGTCTGTCTTCGCTTTCTTTGATCTCTGCTTTGTTGGCTAACCCTGATGGTTTGTCTTTCGATCCTTTGTTGATCTTTTATTAGCCTTTTTAATCTTTATTTCCTTATCACAGGCTTTCGATTTTTTTTATCTTCTTACTGCGCCTTTGCTTGTATTTGTTTTTGTTGCAAGGATCCATTCTTCGTTGATGGAGGGTTTTAATAACCATCAATAACCATGTTTTATTGATGATTAAGCTTGAAATATGCCCTCTGGTCCCTTCAAATTTAAATCAAACCTCTGGATCATCACCCAGACATTTAATTGGATTTTCTTGGACCATTGGAATGCATTTAATGCATTCTCTCCATTAAACCTGCGCATTAAAACAAACAATTAGCTTTAAAACCTGCAGGGAAGGTTTTACTGTGTTTTATGGGGTTTCCAGGCTGTCAGAGGGTGGAGAAAGGTTCTCTGGGCTTGGTTCCGTAGGCGAAACCGGCGGGAGATTTGAACAGAGAATGGAGGTTTTTGAATCTTGGCATGGAGGAGAAGTGGTTTTTGAAAACCGGGAGGCGATTTTCGCGTGATCTGGGAGGCAGTAACAGTATTCGGAGCGGGCATGCGATTCCATTCAGCGCATGCCGCGTGGCGGAGGAATACCTCCTATTTCGCGTGGTCGGTGTTTGTTTAACCCTCACACAATTAGATTTGTGATACACGATCAGGGTCGTCAGATCTCGAGGGTGGAGATCGACGGTGGTCGCAAGTTTCAAGAGCGGCGGGCAAGTACGAAGGTGGAGCCCGGGGACAGGTGGCGAAGTATGAGTGGGCGCGGGTTTTGATGGAAAGCGGGGCTCATATTTTTAATAAATCAAGAAAATGCGCCCATTTTATAAGGTAAAGAGCAGGGTTTATGCGACGTTTTTAATCAAAGGCAGAGGGGTCTAAAAATTAAAGCGAGGGCTTCATTAATAGGCTGGGTTTGGGGTCATATGAGAGCGGGGCTAATGTTAAAAGGAGCTTGGGTTTAAAACATAAAGGTCGGGCTTATTACATAAAAAACATGGTTTTTAACATAAAACAAAAGGACCCGATATGTTTAATTTTAGACTTAAAACAATGTAAAAAGGAATTTTTACATTGTTTTGATGAAAATAAAGGAAAATGATGAAGGAAAGGGGTTTTATGAAGGGTTTTCAAAGGGGAAATGGGTTTTTAGAGGAGAAAATGAGTGAATGAAAGTGTGAGTAGGGAGGGAGAGTGAAAATGAGATAAACAAGCCCAAAATGAATTCTTTTTAAGAGCAGTAAGGTTTTTTTTGAAAGGGGCAGAGATGAAATATAGTGAAATAGGTTTATTTAGGATAATGAAGTCAGTGAGATTTCTAAGGATAACTGATAGGCCAATAATGCTATATTTAGCTGAAAATCAATAGTCACCTAGTGAACTTTGTAGAATACAGGGGGATAACAGTGGCTCCAGCTGAGGAGGGTAGCTCCTTTAGGAGATGTCAAGAACCCCAGAGATCAAATCTCTGGAATAAGCAAATTAGTGCCTTGGTTTTGCACTTTGACAGGGTCATTTTCTTCATTTTATTGATTTGTTGTTGTTCTTTTGAAGCAGTGATCTTAAAAATCCGAAAAACATGATTGCTTCAACTCAACTTCTACCTACCCATCATACTTTTCCTAACATTATTTCTCCATTGGGTGCATTTAGATTAGCCAACCCTTGACATTATTTTTCTTTTGAAAACAGGAAGTTATCTATTTCTACACTTATATCAGCCAAAAGCTCAGATTAAACTAATGAGCTTTTTTCCTCTACCTAATCTATTTATCTGTCAAGATTGAACACTTTGACAGACTTTCATTCTCTATTCTATTTAACATGAAATTAAAATATGATCAAATCAAGATTAGACAGTTTGATTTGTCATGGGTTGTGGCATTTTGTACAAATTTGCACACAGAATTTATTTTGCAGAAAGTAAAACTAAAAACTTTGAGGGGTGTAATTTGGAATTTGTTATTCATCCCTCTCTTTCTTTCTTCGTTCATATTTGAGCATTGGAACCAATATCTTTTCCTAATCTAATCTACTGATAAGCCAAGTTTAAATAGTTGGAAAATATTCATTTATTAACATATCAGCAGAAATTTAAAACTTGTTCAATCATGATTAGGCTGTATGACTGAACAGGACTTTCTTTTCTTCAAAAGCAGTGGCATTTAGGCTTGCACACTTTCAGAAATACTCTTTTTTGGTATGGGGTTGTACCTCTTCTTTTTTCTTGCCCTCTTTTCTTATTTTCTATGTTTTGGTATTTTTTATTTTTCTGATCTTTCACTCAGGCAATGTTATGTACAATGAACAAAGCTTTAAACTAATAATTTTTTACTGAAATAATGTTTGAGCATCCTGCCATTGACGGGACCTCCAAATAGTTCTATTCTATCCATCTCCTGTAGAAAAAATGCATTGTTACCTCTTGCAGAATGGATGATATATGGACCTTTCCATAATTTTTTGAATTTTCCATGCTTGCCCTTGTCTTCTCTTCTTGAGTCCCACTTCAGCACTTTGTCACCAATGTTGAAGTCATTTACCTTAGTCCTTTTGTCAAACAACTTCTTAATATTTTCCTGCACTTGTTGCGTTCTGTTATATACTTCCTCTCTGGTTTGTTGCAACTGCACAGTCTGATTTATTCTTCTTATCATGTCATATTCTTCAGATTGTACTTGTTGGATGAGCTTCATCACTGGCACTCCCAAACTTGTTGGAAAGACTGCATATGCTCCATACACTAGCTGATAGGAAGACATTCCAATTGATTTCTTATTTGTTAGCATGTATGCCCATAGTGTTGCACTAGTTTGTTGTGCCATGATTTTTTGTTCTCTTTCAACAACTTTTTTATGATGTTCACCAAACTTTTGTTTGAGAATTCTGCCAACCCATTACCTTGAGGGTAATAAGTTGTAGAATGACCCAATGTAATCTGATATTTGTGGCAAAAGTCCACCATTTTCTTGGATCTAAAAGCTCCAGCATTTTCAGTGATAATCTTTCTAGGACCGCCAAATCTAGAGAAAATGTGGTTTTCAAGGAATTTTATAATTACTGAGTCTGTGGCAGTCCTAGAAGGGATGGCCTCTATCCATTTTGTGAAGTAGTAAGTGGCATTGAGGATCCATTTATGTTGGGCAGAGAAGGCAGGATGGATTTCTCCAATGAAGTCAAGGCCCCATTGTTGAAAAGTAGCTTCAACAGATATAGGATGCAAAGGTAACGACAACAGTTTGCTTTTGCCTTCGAAGATTTAGCACTTATGACATGCAATTACCATTTTATGGATGTCTTGAAAGAGGGTGGGCCAATAGTAACCAGCTCTAAGGATTTTGTTAACAGTGGTTTTCCAATAGAGGTGGCCTCCACATTCTCGTTCATGGAACTCATGTTTGATCTTATCTGCATCATCCTCAGGCAAACATTTAAGCAATAAACCACTAGCATTTTTCCAATATAAAATTTTATCTAAAATGCAGTAATTTACAGCCTTCAACTTTAAGAATCTAGCCTTTGTTTTGGAAAGACTAGGAGGAGCATTAAGATTTGTAAGCATATACAAAATATCAACATACCAAGATGAATTCAAAAATTATTCTTCAATAGGAGGAGTTTCCAACTCCTCCTGTTCATTTAATGCATCAATCATATTCATGTCTAGTGCTTGAAAGTTTGTTTCAGTCATGATTTTAGTCAGTCCTTGTCCTTTGATGAGTTTAGTGGATTTAATTTCTAGATCATATTCTAATATAATATCAATCCAGTTACCTCTTTTGCCATCAGAATCTTGTGTGATTATATCCTTTACGACTAAGTGAGGCACAAATGCAATGATGTGTGAGTGCAAAATGTAAACTCTGAAATATTTCAATGCATTGATCAAGGAAAAATCTTGTTTCTCCATGATGTTGTATTTCAGAGATGCATCTCTTAATTCGTTGCTAAAAAATGCAATGGGTTGCTCTTGTCCTTTCATGTTTTTCTGTAGTAGGACAACATCAACTATATGTTTAGATGCGAAGGAGAAGTTGAAGAATTCTTTAGTAAAATTAGGGTTGATTAGAACTGGTGTTTTGGTGAGTGTTTGTTTTACCAGTTCAAATGATTGATTTGCTTCTATGGTCCACTTGACTCCTACTTCTCTTTTCAGCATGTTTGTTATGTTTCTTAGGAGTTCTGCAAAGTTGGGTATGAACCTTCTTAAGAAATTTATCTTTTCAATGAAAGATTGCAGTTCTTTGATATTTCTAGGATGATTGATTTGCAATATTCCTTCTATCCTTTTTGGGTCAATATTGATCCCTTCTTCAGATATGATATGGCCTAAAATTTTTCCTTCTTGGAGGCCAAACAAAGTTTTCTTGGGATTTAAAGATAAACCATATTTTTTACATTTCTCAAAGACTTTTCTTAAGTGAGCTAGGTGTTCTTCATCTATTTTTTAGTAGACTGTGATGTCATCAAGGTATATCACTATGAAGTAACCTATCTCTTCTGAGAAAGCAATATCCATGGCTCTTTGGAAGGTAGCATCAGCATTCATTAACCCAAAAGGCATTTTCACATACATGAAAGTGCCCAAAGGTGTAGTGAAGGTTGTCTTGTGTTGATCATCCGGATGTACCAGCACCTGATTGTATCTTGAAAAGCCATCTAGCAAAGAAATTCTTTTAGACCCTACTACCCTTTGTAAGATATGATCTATTTTAGTAAAGGGTAGTTGTCTTTTAAGGAAGCTTTGTTTAAATTTTTGAAGTCTATAGAAAGTCTAATTTCCCCTGTTTTCTTTCTTACTGACACAAGATTTGAAACCCATTCTGAGTATCTCAAAGGGACTATTATTCCAGCATCATACATTTTCTTGATTTCTTTCTCAACTAGGGGTAGCTGCACAGGGTTTATTCTGTGCAATTTCTGTTTGAAGGGCTTCTGGTTTTTCTTGAGAGGTATCTTATGTTGAATTATCTCTGTATCATATGACTTAAAATATTCATAACTCCAAGCAAATACATCAGTAAATTCTCTAAAAAGATCAAGATATTTCTGTTTTATATGAGCTGGCAGTGTTTTAGATAATTTGATCATTTTGGGTTTTTGTTTAGTGCCTATATTGCATTCTTCTATTTCAGTTTCAGTGGGTTCCATCTTTGGCTTCTTAGCAACATCATTAAAGTCAAAAATTTCCTCTAGAGGAACCAGTCCCTTTGGCATTTTATCATTATTAGACTACACCACTTCAAAGTCTTCTTTTTCTAAATTAGTGCACATTTATGTTTTGCATGTGTTCTTTGTCTAACATATTTATATCAGCCTTATTAGGAGGTTGTTCTTTGTAAGATTGTTCCTCAGTAAGGCAATCTTCTTCATATTCTGAGTTTGAGTTTGGCACTTCAAACTCATTTATGGACTGCAGGTAATCCTCTATCTATTTATCTCCTTCAAAAACTTGTCAATATTTTATGTTATCTTAGATTGCTAGTCTATATTTGACTTGGACTGTGTATTTCTTACTTTGATAAGGCTTTTGACATGTGATGGCTGCAAATTCTAAACCATTGGCAATAATGTTTTGGTTTCTAGGGACAAAGGTAAGCTCATATTCTGTGAATGTTTTCAAAAGGTCAATAGCATCATCTCTATAGGCTTTTAATATGGGATGCTTGGTAGTGTATTCTCCGTTTATCTGCCTAATGACTAGTTCTGAATATCCATGAACATTTATCCTCTTGGCTCCTAATTTCTTCAGTAATTGCAGTCCTAAGAGGAGTGCCTCATATTCAGCTATGTTATTTGTACATTGAAATTTTAGCTTGTATGAGTGACCTTCTGCATGATTGTTCTCTATGTTAAGTACCCATATGCCTACTCCTGAACCAGTTTTGCTACAAGAACCATCAAAACTCATACTCCAAAGAGGTTTAATTTCAGATTTGTCATTAGAGTTATTGTGGTCCTCATTGTGTTGTTTATAATGGCTCCCAATGTGTTGTTTACAGTGTTGTTCTTTAGGGTTTGCACTATGTTTGTCATTGTTTTGTTTATCATGGTCAGCATTGTGTTGATGGTTACTTTGTTCCTTATGGTTTCCACTATGTTTGTTGTAATATTTTGTTTGAGAAAATTCTTGTGATTGTTCCTCCTCTTTTTCCTCTTTTTCTACTGTTGTTCGTTCATCTTTTGTCACTTGTTCATTAAGGTTTTCATCATTGTAAAGAATAAATGAATCAAGGTCTGTGTGAATAGAATAAAGAGGAGAGTTATCTGGCCTTTCTTGACTGCTAACCATGTATTTCATGTGTGTTTCCCTATATAGTATTCTTGGTTGACTAAAGACAGGGATGGTTGCGTAAGTCATGTCCATTTGTAGGGTACCTTGGAGTTTGGCACCCCATGATCTTGAAAGGAGCATGCCATATTTTGGAGGTATATCAGCCACTACAATGTCCATTACAAGGTTCTTGGTTGGTATTTGTGCTAAGTTGACACATAGATCTTTGATTAGGCCTAGAGATTTAACTCTACTAGAATTAAAAGAGTATAAATCTTTGTATGGTCTAGTTATCTCAAAGCCTAGTCTTTCCATCACTACTTTTGGCATTAGGTTGTGTGAAGCACCAGAGTCTAACATGGCATTGTGGAGAATCTTATCATGAATATCTAAACTAACATAAAATGAAGGAACACATCCCTCTTGAAATTTTCCTTCTACTTCTGGTCCAAACAAAAGTTCAGGTTGGTCATCATTTAAATTAACGGAATCAGTATTCTCTCCTATGTTTAAAGCTCTTAACAGTTGGGATTTATATACATCTTGAGTGACTAATTCAGTAATAGGAATAGAGATTTTAATCTTGCCAATTTCATTCTCTGTACTAAAAGATGTTTGAGTTTTTGAAATGTTTAATTCAGCCTTTTCAGTCATTGTTTTCACAGCAACTTCAGCTTGCTGGTTTTTATTATGAACAGCAGTTAAAACAGTTTTGTTAGGAGCATTAGCTGAATTCCTAGTGCTATTTTGGTCACCACTGGGTTTGCCACTAGGTTGGATGTTTTTATTTTTGATTTTATCAGAACTTTCAGCCACTATGTTAGTATTTTCTGTTGTCTTTTTAGAAATGTTTTCATGTGTTTTTCTAGCATAAATTTCAGAGGTCTTTCTTTTGGGAGTGTCTTGGTTTTTCTTGCTTCTAAGGTCATATTGTCTATGTACTTACATGATGGCATTTTCAAAGCCTTGTTTGTAATCTTCAGATTATGGGCTTTCTTCCTCATAAGGTGTAAATACGCCTTGTTCTTCCTCTACGAGGAAAACAGTATCCTCATTGTTTACTCCCAATAAATTTATGTGATTTTCCTCTGTTTCTTCAATTATCCCCTCATCTTCATCAGCGTAGTTTTGTTGGAAAGGAGGTTTGATTTGCTGATCAAGACCTCTTTGTCTAATTTGAGGGGGATTTCTTCTAAATTTTTGGTTTTGGTTCTAATTTTGATTTATGTTTTGAGGAGCTATTTGGTTTTCTCTAGGATAAACTCTCTCATTCATGTTTATTCTCTCCATCATCATTTCCATTGTTCTAACTAGGCTATCAATTTTAGCATCAGATGTGGAGGGTCCAGCTTCTTCTTTATATGTAAACTTCTTTTCTGCTCTCAATCTAGCCCTTTTAGCAATTAAGTTGGCTTCTACATTTATTGCTCCTCTTTGCATGTCCTCTAAGGTGAGGGGATCTCTTTCTCTTAAATGATAACACATGTCTGGATCAAATCCTTCTGGAAATTTCACTAAGGCTAGGCCTTGTAGGGGTTTCATGTGGGGAGGGAGTGCATTGTAAACACTATTGAACCTAGTGCAGTAGTCTTGGACACTCTCCCGTATATTTCTTTGAAGGTCATTATATTCTGATAGGATTTAAAGAGGATCTTTCCTGACTTCCCATTTGTTTAAGAATAGTTGATGAAAAGCAGGGAGGTCATTTATACTATTAGGGGTTAAGCCTTTGAACCATTTTCTTACTTCTCCCCCTAAACTTTGAGCAAACATTCTAAGTTTAATAGTTTCATCATGTATTTCTTTTCTGTCAAAGTAATCATTCATTCTATCCATATGTTGTTGAGAAATAATTAAACTACTAGCATCATATAAAGGAATCTTGGACTGATAGTCCTATGGTAGAAAAACTAAAGGTTGAGGTAGGACTAGTGGAGCATACCATGTTGCCATGATATGTGGTTGTGGAAACAATGGAGGGTTAACAAGTGGAGGTGCAACGTTAAATGGAAGAAGGTGAACCGTGGTGGATGAAGTTAGTACAAAAAAATTATGTTGTAAGGTGGACAAAATTCTGGTCCTAGTCTAGTATTAGGTTATCCAATTCTGAGATCTAGTCCTAGACAAGCTTTGTTTTAGGGGTGAGTCAGATAGGATATTCTGCAAGTTTTTAAGGTTCTCAGGTAGGGAAATTTATTTGTGGATTGGTTTTCTAATAGTTGAGTTTTTGGATCTAGGAGACTTCCAAAGGATTCTTTCAGGATTGTCAACTATTGCAGGAGGATTTGGGTCAGGAAAGGATCTGGTATGAATACTTCTAGAAGCTAGAACTTTGGACCCAACAAATCAGAAAGGTGTAGAGGTATAACAGTCTTAGGACACAAACCAAACTGTGAAAGAAATAATTAATCCACAAAGTATTCTTGACTGTGTATTGATGATGTTTTGATAATAATATAAGTTTCCCAGTGGAGTCTATGGAAAACCAGTGAAGTCAGCAGGCCTACTGAAAACCAGTGGAGTCACCAGGTGGTGGATTTTTACTTGTTTTATGGCTGACTGTTGTCCACCATCAGCAACCAGGCACCATTCTTTGATTCATATAAGTTTAAGAAAAGAGGTTTTTTGAGTTTTGAGGTTGTTTTTTACTCAATATTCCTCAATATGGTCGCCACTATGTTGGCTCCCTGTGATTTGCAAGATTGGCAAGAACAAACACTGCAGGGGCCACATCAGAACCACTTTGGAATCCTAGGACCTAGCCTTCCTGGATTCAGAGAGGGATCTCTCTAGGTATGTGTTTTAAATGATCTATCTTTATGCTTTTGTTTATGATATTAGGCTAGTTATGAAGTTCTAAGGACTTGTTTGTTTTGGTTGATTAATTGATAGGTTGACAGACCAGTGGTGTGACTAATTGAGGGATTGTTTCAGCTGAATAGATAGACTATGAGAAAACATTGATCCATTGGGCTATGGAGTCATAAAAGGATTTAATTACTCATAAAATCTGCAATGGTTTTCATAGGGCAAGCTAACTATATCAAGTGGATCTCTTAGATTAGATTGTGATATGAAAAAATAATAAGTTGTGAAGGCAATAAAGCTATAGTCAGTTAAGAATCTTCTAGCTCTACTTAAGCAAGAAAATCCTTTTAGGTAACTGTTTGAGGAAAACCAAAGGACAGGGCATACCATAGACTTCTTTGGCCAGACTTTAATAAGCAAACCTTTAAGACAACAATCCAGCAATCCTAGGACTACTTTCATACAAAGAAAACATTTAAGATAATAGTGAGAGCAGCTAAAGAGCAAGCTAAACCTATCTTATTTAACTCAACACTTAAAATACCTTCAAAGCAACATTTTGAGGTAGACCAGAGGACAGGGCATACCATAGACTTCCCTGGTTTAGCCTCTACTAAGTATACTTCAAAGAAAGGTCATAAAAACAATATTTCAAGCTACACCAAAGGACAGGGCTTACCATAGACTTCTTTGGCTTGACTCTATTAAATTATTTCTATGACAACAAGCTAGATGGAACCAGAGAGCAATTAATAATTTTTTGATCAGACCTTACAGAGGAAAACATTAAGATAAATAAGGCAAACAGAAATAGGGTGCTGGGGCAGCATATCCTATTCTAAAATTTATGCTCTTTTATCAGAGAAATATGGATAGAATGGAAAACAGAAGAAAAACAATGACAAAGAAGGAAAACTTCACCATTAACATAGATCAACAATCCTGTGAACGTGCTTGTATTATTGATGAACAAACCAGTTACATTACTTCAGTACAATAGCTCTCTGCAACTTAGGGCTTTCCCTTATCTAGCCTAGCAATCCTCAACTAGCTCAGCAACAGAAATCAATCGAATAACCACCAAGAAACCAACACTAATAATGGATCATACAAGCATTATTTAACTGCAAAATGAGGAGGTGATCCTATTCTAGGGCTTTTGACTATAGTTATTACAGAGTAAATGAACTCTTGACCTTTGAGACCATGCAAGGCCCAAGGCAAGATATGACTAACTGTCTATCTGAAGTAATAACTCTTAATTTCACTGTTGGAGATATTTTCTGGAAATATTTGACTTTAAGGCTTTATCAGTAACTTTACAATAACTGCTGGTAGATGAAAAATATCTCTAACTGTTTGTAATAACTGTTTGATGCTTTATTTAAAGAAAGCATGTTGTAAGTGGCAGAAATATCCTTTGAAGAAGTAATTGTTGTAGGTTTATTCATTCAAATTTGTTTCCTATGCTAATCTGCCTTTGTTTTAGACCTTTAAACTCTGATTTATCCTTTCACTGTCTTTTCGCTAATTCTTCCTTTATCTTTGTTTACTTTATTAATCCTTTTGATTAACCTTTTGATCTTCTGTCTTAACCTTTTAATCCTTCAATCTCTATTGTCTGTCTTCGCTTTCTTTGATTTCTGTTTTGTTGGATAACCCTAATGGTTTGTCTCTCGATCCTCTATTGATCTTTGATTAGCCTCTTTAATCTTTATTTCTTTATCACAATCTTTCGACTGTTTTTATCTTCTTACTGCGCCTTTGTTTGTATTTGTTTTTGGTGCGGGGATGCATTCTTCGTTGATGAAGGGTATTAATAACCATTAATAACCATGTTTTATTGATGGTTAAGCTTGAAATATGGCCTCTAGTCCCTTCAAATATAAATCAAACCTCTGGATCGTCACCCATACATTTAATTGGATGTTCTTGGACCATTGGAATGCATTTAATGCATTCCTGCCATTAAACCTGCGCATTAAAACAAACAACTAGTTTTAATACCTGCGGGGAGGGTTTTAATGTGTTTTCTGGGGTTTTCGGGCTATTCGAGAGCAGAGAAAGGTGCTTGGGCTTGGTTTCGTAAGCGTAACCGACAGGAGATTTGAATGGAGAACGGAAGTTTTTGAATCTTAGCGTGGAGGAAAAGTGGTTTTCTAAAACCGGGAGGTGGTTTTCGTGCGACCTGGGAGGCGGTAATGATATTCGGGGCGGGCATGCAATTCCATTCAGCGCATGCCGTGTGGCAGAGGAATGCCTCCTATTTCACGCGGTGGGCGTTTTTTTAACCCTCATGCAATTAGATTTGTGATACGCGATCAGGGCCATCAGATCTCGAGGGCGGAGATCGACGGTAATCGTAAGTTTCGAGAGCGGCGGGAAAGTACGAAGGTGGAGCCTGGGACAGGTGGCAAAGTATGAGTGGGTGTAGGTTTTGATGGAAAGCGGGGCCCAAAGTTTTAATAAATCAAGCAAATGCACCCAATTTATAAGGTAAAGAGCAAGGTTTATGCGGCGTTTTTAATCAAAGGCGAAGGGGTTTAAAAATTAATGCGAGGGCTTCATTAATAGGCATGGTTTGGGGTCATATGAGAGCGGGGCTAATGTTAAAAGGGGCTTGGGTCTAAAACATAAAGGTCGGGCTTATTACATAAAAACAGGGTTTTTAACATAAAACAAAAGGACCCGATATTTTTAATTTTAGATTTAAAACAATGTAAAAAGGCATTTTTACATTGTTTTGATGAAAATAAAGGAAAAGGATGAAGGAAAGGGGTTTTATGAAGGGTTTTGAAAGGGGAAATGGGTTTTTAGAGGGGAAAATGGGTGAATGAGAGTGTGGGTAGGGAGGGAGAGTGAAAATGAAATAAACAAGCAAAAAATGAATTCTTTTTAAGAGAAGTAAGGTGTTTTTTGAAAGGGGCAGAGATGAAATATAGTGAAATAGGTTTATTTAGGATAATGAAGGCAATGAGATTTATAAAGATAGATGATAGGCCAATAATGCTATCTTTAGCTTCTTGTGGAAAATCAATAGTCGCCTAATGAACTCTGTAGAATACAGAAGGATAACACTACTCAAGAGAAGAATAGTCCAAGAAGGTCATACTCTGGGAACACCTGGGTGGAGTATGTACATTGGAGAGACAATGACTATGGTGTCTATAATTCATGTGTCTCTCCAGCATTGTAGCCCATTGTCTCTTTGAGAGATGGGGTTGTTAGTAAAGGTCTTGCACTAGGACAATGTTGGTTTATGTTGTTAGTGTCAATTTTTGCATCCTACCACCAGTGATCAAATAGACTCTTATCATGTCTTATTAGGGTCCCATTTTGAAATTTTTGTCATTCCATTAGGTCATCATGCAAAATTTTGGTCACTGCATGTAGATCTAGGTTTGATCTCACTCCTCACAAAATTTTACTACTTGCTGGCCCATTTCACCACTTTGTTGAGTGTACCATCAGTCATGATTTTTCATCATCATTTCAGTCATTTTCATCATAGTTTCATTCAGTCAGAGTCTCCATTAGGTCTTAGGGTTTCCAGGGTCATCAAATCACCATTTCATGCATTAATTCCAGCAAGTGAAGGAGTGCCAATAAAGAAATTCCATCAGTAAGTTTGATTTGTAAATTTGATTTCAAAGCAAAATGTAATTTTATGTTCCTAATTTGTAATAAGTTCTCGGAGTTCCAAGTAGTTGCACACTAAAAGTTCCATCAGCAAAAGAGCAAAGTTCCAAAAAATTTAACTAGTTATCCTAAGCCATAAAACGATGAAGTTCAAAGATCAAATTCAGAAGTTAAAGGTAAAGAAGCAATGTAAACTTAATTTCAAGAAAGGAAATGTGAGTCCCATTTTGTTTAATGACATTTCTCCAAGTATAAAAGGCCCCCAAATACCAAAAATTCATTCATTTTCATCCTCAAACATCGATCTCTCCAAGTTCCCAAAGAAAAAAATCGATTTTTCCTTCAGAAAATCGAGTTCTGGCACCTTCGTTGCGCTTTTTGCAGGAGGGATGCTACGCTTTTCAGAAGCATGTTGCAGTTTTCCTCAGTGCGCTACGCTTTTTTTGCAGAAGAGATCCACGGCCCAAAATCTTCCTTGCAGAGTTTCTAAGCACAAGTTCAAGGTTTCTACACTTGTTTCCAAGTAATTTGCACCTCCATAGCCCCTCCTTTCAGCTTGTGGTGTTAAATTTATGGTGCATACCCTCCATTACCCTCTATGTCATGTTTTAAGCAATGAAACCCTAGTTTCACAATTTACAAGCTTAATTGCTTTCCCCTAAACCCCGTTTACCTTCCTCACACTTCAAATCACTCCCCACTACCCCTAAATCCCCTCATTTCCCATTCCCAAGCTCTATTCCCTAAAACCCTGCCCCTAATGTGTGTTTTCCTAGGCAGCTAGATACCTCTCTGTAATAGAAATTTCCTACCCTATTTCCCTTAATATTTCAACCCCCCATCACTTCCATAATCTTCCCAACCCCCTTACACACTTCTCCAAATTTTCCCTCACTCATCCCAATCCCGTAGCCCTACAATCCTACTCCCTTTCCCTTCCCCTTCCCCTTCTTCCCTACGGTTTCAAGACAAAACAGAACATAATGGAGGAGGAGAGAAACATCATGGAGGAGGATGGAAGCATCATGGAGGAGGAAATAAATACCACATAAGAATAAAAGAAAACATATATTAAAGGAGGGAGGATCTTGAGATTAGAGCCATCAGACACTAGGGAACTAATGGCATCACCCTTAGCTGTCAAATGTTTCGAGCATGTAGGTTACTTTGGGTTTTGTGAGATGGTACAAAGAGTGCAAATCCATCCTACTTTGACCATGGTTTTCATCAACAACCTCCAAAAATACCAAGTGACTATTGCAGGGGTGACATTCACCATTTCCATTGAAATCAAAAGCAGCAAGAGGCAGTTGTTCAAGAGGAGGAAGAAGCAAAGTTTGGCTTGGTGGACTTGGTTGTCCAAGATGATCATGAGACCTCAAATTTGATCATCAAAGAGAAATATGCCACAATCAGAGAGCTGCAAGAAAATATGGCTAGAGCACAATTTTTCATCTCCTTCCTTGAACAAGAAAACAAGCAGCTGAAAGATAAACAAACACTCTTGGAATTAGAGTTGTTGAAGGCCAAGAGGCAAGACACCAAAGGCAAAGCAATGATGGCACCTGATGAGTCTGATCATGATGAGGCTCGGATCACCAAGAAAAGACCAAAAACAAAGGTCTTAAGAGAGCATTAGAGCAGGAGAAACATGAGGCAGAACAACTCAGTTTTGAGGAAAGAACAACCAGAGAAATCAATGATGACAGAGAAGTGTCGCTTGACATAGTGAACATCCACCTTGAGAATCTCCTTCATAAGGCCAACAAGGATAATCAGATGCTCAGGCACATGGCTGACAGATACAACACCAGAAACAATATTTGTAACATCAGGATCAAGCAATTGAAGGATAAACTGAAGGAAACCCTAATCACTCAAAAGGAGAAGGACAAACTTGAGTTACTTGTTGATGCCTCCTTGGTTTCTTGAGACACTTCATCAGCACTTCATCCGCCAACTTTGAATATTTTTTGGCAAGTTTTGAAATTTTTGGGAATTTTTGTGAAATTTGACAGACTTTTTGCACAGTCAGCCTACAAAAAGCATAGCGTGGGCCATGCTGCGCTTTTTGTGGAGGCCTCCAAATGAGAAAAAATCTGCATATTTGGAAATATAATGATGCCTACATCAACTTTTGACTACTGGCACACCAAAAACAAAGCTTTTGACATGTGGAAATGGTCAAAAACCTCTCAAAAAACACCTTTCTACCTCCTTTATTAGCCTCTCACTGCGCAGTTTTACCAGTCTTGGGAGATTTCATTTTTGAGGAGCTTCATTCAACCATTTTCAGATCTTGAGCACATTTTTGACAACTAGGTTGGAAGAGCTTTCCAATGAGCCACCTTAGGCCCAATTTGGACTTCATGAAGTCACTCAAAAGTGGTTTTGAAGGCCCACGCTGCGCTTTTTACTAGGCGCATTGCGCTTTTCCCAAGCACGATGTGCTTTTTACAGTTGACTGATTTCTTCATAATTTTCAATTTTCATCAGTTTATTGATGGAATCCAAGGATATTTATTGATGTAATTGTAAAATGTAAATTTAATTATGTCATTAATAGTTACTAGAGGTAGATACATCAGGTAAATATGTAAATTTGAGTCAAAGTGAATCATTTTCATGAGTGATAGGGATGAGTTTGTTGACCTCCCTAGTCATTAGGATTCCAGTTGAGCACTTTGGGGATCAGCTCCAAAAATCATGGATTCAACCCTTGAGAGTGGGAGAATTATTTTTTGGTCTATATCTTTCATTTCCTTTGTCATTTCAAGGGTTGGATGTTGGGTAATTGATCATTGAACACTAGTGTAATCAAACATTTTGGCAGGAACTAATAGACTGAGTTGCAGCTATTTTGGTGGGATTCCTGTGGTAATGTGTTTTAACATTGTTTCCTCTTATGTTTTCAAATGTTTGAATGTATTGTGATTTCCATATTCATGCCATCTCTGAATGTAATTGATTCCTAAGTCAAATAGACATAATTCATTAGTTGATGCTCCATTTTGGAGGAATAGTTACTGTTTCATGTTCACTTTCTTCTAATTGAATAGAATTCATGTTTTCCATGATCTTTTCTGAAACCCTAGCAGTCTAATCCATTCCATCAATATTCCTTAATGTGTTAAATTGCTTACCTACCTTGCCCCCATCAGATATTTGCAATTATGATCCTTTTTTGCCTTGACCTAGTTCTTCCCTGACCTATTCACCATCCAACACCCAAAATCAATCAACCAAACCCTAGTGCTACTATACCTAGCCTAAAATACTTATTATTCAGTCATCTTGACTGTGATCTCGTGGAGAGAGCCCTCTCCTGCCTAGTAGGGCTAGATACTTGGAAAAATATTGGTTTGTGGTTACCTTTGTTGGTCTCTTCCTCATCCTCGAAGATCCGGTGGAGTGATAAAAGATGTAATGATATACGGATGTGATTACCAATCTGATTCTTCTTATGATATTCTTCGGTTTGAAAGTGACCATGTACCTGTAAGAATACCTCACTAGTTAAGAGGGAGTGTTGAAAAGTGTAACTAGGATTGGTCTTCATATTGACTATGTAATTATGTATTTATGTAAAGAAGAAGACAAAGATAATAAAATGTATTTTGTTATTCATGATTCATGGATTTCATGAGAAATATTTTAATATAGGTCAATATAATTATTATTGATGTCTATTAGGATTTGTCTTCTAGCTATAAATGTAATTAAGGGTCATTAATATGAAGAGTCTAGTCAACAAATATGCAACAAGACCTTGTCATTTATCTATGGAGGAATGGCTCATGACAACCCGCATTAATGCTGGAATAGATGCTCTCCATGTCGGCCTATGGACAGTGGTAAAGTCGGCCTACATAACAGAATGTAGAGTCGGCCTAAATAAGGAACAATGCACTATATATTGATGAGTCTGAGGATCATTGTGGAGTCAAGTTTGTAGATAGCTCTGAAATAAAAGTGCAGATCATTAAGAAGATACCTCAGACAAGTCTGTGTCTGAGTACGGACTTTAAGGCAAATGAAAATATGGGTTTAAGGACAGAAAGATATGCGGATAGTTCTGAAGCTAAGAGTGTGGATCTGTGGTGTGGATTAGTGTCACGGTGAATCTGAGATACATGCGGAGAATTCTGAAGGAAGTTCAATAAATTATGTGTTCTATGCATTAGAAGCATTCAGATGTCATGTAATGCGAAGGGCTAAGATTGATGATCATGTTGTTATAATAAGTCTAAGGGTTATTGTAGTGTGATAAAAGAGGAAGGTAAATCTATGATTTATGTTCATAATCACAGTTTATAAGAGAAAGTAATATATCTTTAGCTTCAAGGATATGTGAAGTGAAAGATAATATCTCAAATTATCTTGTCTCCAATAACTGAATAAACAAGAAGAAGTGTAAGATGAACTTAGAGATCGAGTTCTTTAGTGTTAGTGCAGGACAGTGCATGTTAGTGCAGAAAAGAAGGATCAACGTTGGAGGTCAAAAAAGAAGTAGTAACAAGGTATTGGAGTCATACATAGGTCAAGGGTCTAAGTCTTGCTCATGGTACTTGTCATCTGAAAGTCTATAAGAAGAATTTAGCGTCGGTTTTCCTCTCCAAGAGGGAGAGGTTTTTCCCTGGCTCGAAGAGCCTAATTTTGTGTCTCTTGTATTTTTATAATTGACTTGATGAAATAATAAATAAGCTAAGAAGAGAGGACATGAGTAAATTAAGTAAGCTCACAAGTAATTATCAAGAAGAGAATTTGAATTAATCACCAGCCCTCCAAATTCTCAACAGCTAGAACACATCCAATGATACAAAAACTAACAATTAATAACTCTAGAAAATGAGTATTACAATCATGAAATAATTAGTAAAGAACACCTAAAAACATCAGTGCAAAAGTAGTTTTTGTCACCCAGGGCCGTGAGGCCTGGGTGAGGTGTGAGGGTGAATTCCAAGGGTGAGGTGAGGATGCAGGCGCAGGCCGTGAGGCGTAGGCATAGGCACAGGTGTGAGGGGGGAGTGGAGTGTTGTGAGCAGCGGGCCTATGTTGTGTGATCGAAATTGCAGAGGGTCGAAGGCCTGAATAATTTTATTTTTTTTAAAATAAAAATACAGCAGAGAGAAAAGCAGGAGAAATGCAGATATAGCAGAATTTGAGAATTTGCATAATCTTGTAGACTTGGGGCAAAAATTAATTTTTCCAGCAGCAGAGAATGAGACTTTAAAAATGCAGAATTTTTCCTGAAAATTTCAGCAGAAAAACCCAGAAATTTTCAGTGAAAACTCAGAAATATTTACTTAAAAACCCAGAACTTTTCTTCAGAAACCCACTTTAAACACTTTTTCCAGCAGCTCTCCAAAATGCAGAATTTAAAAGTGGGTAGCAAAAATTGCATGAAAATTGCATAATAATGTGCAGTGAGAAAACCTGCAGAATGCCCCCCAAACGCTGCTCTTCTTCAAGACGATATTTTTGAATGTTGCTTCTTCTCAATACAAATTTCTGAATGCTGCAGAAATATTGATGAATGCGGCAAAAAGGACTGCTGCAGAGAATCTCTGAGTGCTGCAAAAATTATCAAAATTTTTGCAGATATGCACAGCCCATAAACACAAATGGCTCACTCAAGGTTGAGCTAGTTATGAACTTATCAGCTCTGATACCATGTTAAACACACACATGGTGTATGAGAAAGATAAACACACACAACAAGAAACTCAACACACAATTAAGGATAAGCATGCAGCTCTCTTATTTTTCCATTATACATTATGTACATTTATAGTACAATGGTGTGACTCTTGGTTTCACATTCCAAGGTCACTTGGACTCCATTGTGACTTTTCGCATTCCACACCTACCCATGGAGGATTAGGTGTTCCAACAAAATCTTATCTACACAATGTCCAAGAAGTTGGTTTCATAATCAGTTTTAAATCTGGATGTGAAAGATGCAATCAATGAATATAAACATGGAAAATATGATGAAGAACAACATGAAACGACAACTATTTACGAGGATAATGCACAATAAGAATAGAGTGTACTAGCTCAAGATATGGGGGGGGGATCCATAGCTCAAGCAAGCACACTTAACCTAAAACCAAAATTTGAAACTTCCAAAGCACTTCATGAATTGATGAAAATAGCTAATAACAAGGTTGCAATCCAACTCCAAGCTCTTAAGTCGAAATATGAGTTTTCAAACTAATAACATATCATGATGGGTCAAGTTTTATTGCCTTTATAAGAAAAAATTTAACAACAAATCAAAAAATAATTTTCCTTAGCCACATCCTATTCTAAGAGTAATATTCGATCCATTTGAACTCACTGGCCACTTAGATTATGGATCCAATCTCCAAAACTCAGATCTAGGTGTTTGTAGCAAATCGTGCTATGTTTTTGCTACTAGAGTGCCTGCATTGATGAGGCATCTCAGGGTAGTTTTGGCTTGAACGAATATGTTTTTCACCTTATTGGGATGCCTACGAGAAAAACCCATGCTTTTTTTTATACCCAACTTGCTAGCAAAAATGACAGTGAATAATGATTTACAAAATCTACTAAAATTTGTAAAAGAAAATTAGAATGCATTTAACTACATGAAATTTTAGAAATTAAAAATTCAATAAAAATACATGGAGAAATTGTTGATATTAGAAAAATATGGGAAAATATTGTCATAAATTCTGGGAAAATTTATTTTTAAGGTTAATAGATTAAAAAACCATAGCGAAAATTATGTCATAAAAGAGAACTGACGTATTAGATCATTCTTTCTTATGACAAATTTCAAATAGACAACATCTCCAAGTATCAAGTAGATTGTCACTGTCAATTGGGTTTATCTTAGGTGGTTGGGAGGAATGATTGTTATCCTCCTCACCCAGGCTAAATTCCCGCCAGTGACATGATGAGCTTCGTTGTAACGGCTTTAAGCCTTTTGTTGAGTTTGAACAATCCATTCCTCATGTGGAATATAAATAATATTTCTCATGAAAAAAATAAAAATATACATATATAAAATTGTCAATGAATTCTTTTCTATTTTAATTCAATATGTTTCCATGATGGGGGTGAGAACCTCAGAGCACGTGGCAACCAAGTCCCATGAATGAAAACATATGGCTCGTCAGCGGAGGACTAGCCTCCCGGTCCCTTCATATCAATCGACGTAATGGGAGGTGTACCGACCATGTTTATTGCAATTGTGTGAAACTTCATTTCG
Organism: Pinus albicaulis; assembly: GCA_034641835.2. Lineage (NCBI taxonomy): Eukaryota > Viridiplantae > Streptophyta > Pinopsida > Pinales > Pinaceae > Pinus > Pinus albicaulis. The sequence continues at coordinate 397,517,766 of CM076575.1, read as the reverse complement.
TCTCGGTGAATGTGGGTGGTGTAAGGTTAACGGGCGAGATGGCGAGGAAGGTTGGCATTTGCATTCGCATTTCGGTCTGGTGTTGGGCTCCTAGGTGGTTTCCTACTCGTAAGCACAATAGACGATGGAGGGCATTCAGTGTCGGGGGTTGGCATTTGACATTTTCCTGTAATTGTCAATACAGTGAATTCAGTAGTGTTTTTCTCCAAAGCCATCCCGGGATTTATTGCGCTTGCATTGTATGGACGTTGGTAAACAGGGTAACTTGTTATTTCGGTATTCTATGGTTTTTAGTATGTTTGAGTAGCTGGTCTGATAAAGGGGCCCGGAGGTGGTATCGAAGGAGGTATTGTTAGGGGTGGAAGTGCTTCTGGGTGGAATTATCCACTTTGGGAACATGGTTTGGTAATTGGTGTGCCTGGTGGTTTGGTGGGTGGTTCTTTGTGGGAAGTGGCGACAGAAGAGCCACCCCTTTGGAATAATAAATTTGGTATCCTAGTGTGGGTAGTTGGGAGCTTCTAAGGAAGCGTCAACCTAGGGCATGCTCTCCTCACCTTCCCCTTCTCCAGTTGTTTGTGTTCGTTTCAGGGTTCCCAACTGGCGGCAAGGTGGTAGCTGGGGCACTGAGTGTTGTCTTCTGTAGAATTTTGAGGGTGAAGGGAAACCTAGCTCTGGGGGTGTCGGCCAAGGAAAATTTCAGCGGGACAGAATCTAAAACCTGATGGAGTCGGCTCTCTGAAACTGATAAAAATGGTGACCATCCGCGCGGTGTGGGCGCTCCTCCCCTCTAGCCATGCCAAGCTCTATGGGCTCAAAATATTTGTCAATATTGACGGTAGGAGTGCACCAGGGTAGCAAGACTGTCAGTCGACACTCCAAGGTTGTAGGTATGGGAACGCGAGGTGGTCATGGCAGAGGTAAGAAGGCCTCCCATGGCGGTGGAAGTGTGAGGTCACAACAAACAAAGTGGCGGGGTTGCGGACGGCGAGGAGGAGGAGCTAACTAGGGATCTGGCCAGCGTGTAGCTACCGGCTCGTAGGAAATTCAACATTGTTGTTTGGAAAAATTTCAGGAGCTAATTCAAACTTTTATGAATCAGGTGGACGCAGCGGAACGGGTTCATCGAGATGAGAATGCTGAGTTGACGACCACTTTGGATAGGATGCACTACTTCCAGTGTCTGGTCAGGGAGCGAGTGGTGGTGGTTTGGCGAGGCCAAAACCACCTTGCAGAAAAAGTGGAAAAGTTGGAGACTTGGCTAGCACATGTCGAAGGGCACGTCCAGTGCAGCTTCTATCCCCTGCCTCCTCCAGGAACATCCCCAGACAACCCAACTTCCATTACGTCGGATGACTAGCATGCTCTCAGGCGTTTTTTATATATTGTTTGTATTTTTGTGCCTTTGGCCCCCTTGTTCATGGGTGTTGTTCTTAGCCTCCTTTTTGTATTTTTGTCACTTGTTGCAAACATTGGTCAACAAACCTGGTTGGGGTGAGACCACCTACATTTTTATTTGCTGGTTGTGCATATTTTTCGCCATATGAATAGAATATCAAATTACAAAAAAAAAAAAAAAAAAAAAAAAGTCAATATGTTGCTACAAGAAGGAAGGATTAAAGTGGTGTTAGTGTCTCTAGATGAGAATATGTCTCTTTGCTTTATAAGAGCATGGTAGTGAGTCGTGGCTATTAAACTCTTTTGACAAAGGTTTTGTGTCAAATTTACATAATTTTTTATATGTCAAACTATGTCAATACTCTACATTGGATAAGTATCATGAAGATTTGAGATTATTGTTGAGATTGCAACAAGATGATGAGCTTAGTGAAAAGAAGTCGCCTTCACTAAGTAGGCCCGCAGGCTATTTTTGGCGCAAAGTCTATTTTTAGACTATGTCTATTTTTTGACATGTCGATCATATTCTATGAGTTACAGGATGCTATTTGTGGATGGTTGGTCAAGTTGGAAAAAATATATGGACTTCTATTTTTAGACATATTGGGCGGAATCTATTTTTAGATTGCCAATCTAAAAATAGATATGTCGAATATTATTAGCTCTTAATAATATTTGGACTCTAAACATTATCTTATTCTCTTGGAGCACTTTGACTAAGTGAAAAAATGTGGCACGACGGGCGACGGGGAAGAAATTTTGCTATTCCTGAGGGGTTAAGTGGAGCTATTGCATGGAGACTTAAATTTTGACTCATGTGACGAGTTTGGTGGAGTTGGAGAAGTAGTTGGTGGAGTTGTGTTCGGTTCTTAACTCGAGTTAGACACGAGTTGAGCTAGTTGTATCTAGTCTAACTAATTGATACACTAGTGAGAGTGGTGTGAATTGAGTATTAATTAATTCACTAATTATTAACTCATTAATCAACTGAAGAATACATCAGTTAACTACAGTGCATGGACAGTTTCAGTGGAGACTAGTGGAGAGATAGGTGAAAGGGAAAGATGACTATCAGTTGTGACTATAGTGATGCATTGATTGCATCCAACACTCATTGGAGATGCCAATGAGGATTGTGTAGTGCAAGCTAGGTGGATTCGAGTTCATTCAGAGCCATTCTTCAGCAGGGATTGCGCAGTAGAGGCAGGCTAGCAGGTGGCAGAGATCGGTGCATGGATTTTCTAGATCGGACCTTATTAGTGTGTAGCGATTGGATATACTGAGAGCTTGTGATAATCTTTGTATTATGATTGTTACATGATCTCTATGACATATATTATATACAGATAGTTAGGGTTTTTAGCTTCAGGCTTTCCCGTTAAAACATTGTGTTCATATGTGTGAATTTTTATGGTTTCAATGTGTGCAAGCAATTGTGTTAATTTCCGCATGCGATGATCAATGAGTGGAATAGATTCTGTATTGTGCATGAAGTCAAATAGTGTATGATCAAGAGAATCTTAGGCATATAACATATCAGTTATATAATTTCTACATGGTATCATAGTGATATTGATCATTGGAGCAATTGCAAAGCATTGAAGCGGTTGAGTTTTGTGCTGGTGGAATTCGAATTTGCAGTAGTGTTTTCTTGGTGTCGAAGTTGAGATGTATTTAAACGGATTGCAATTGGAGTATGCCCTTGAGGGCAGCTCTAATTATATTTCATGGAAGGACAAGATGGAGGCAGTGTTGGAGGATACTGGGTTGAAGGAGTTCATAGATGCAGAAATTCCAAAACCTGCTTCTAGTGATGCTGCGGCACTTGACGCATGGCAAAAGAAGACAGCAAAATGTCGAAGGATTCTGTTGGAAGGTGTGAAGGATCACATAGTGTCTAGCCTTCATGGTAAAGCTTCTCCATTCTTGATGTGGAAAGCTTTGACAGACTTTTTCCAAAGTAAGAGCGACCAGAGGAAGTTGGCACTCAAAGATAAACTCAGGAAAATAAAAATGGAGAAGGGCGAAAGTATACCCAAGTACCTCACGAAGTTCGTCCAGTGCAGGGATGAGCTAGGAAGTGTGGGGGTTATTGTAGATGAAGAGGACTTGGTGAGCTTGGCTCTCCTTGGGCTTCCGAAGAGTTGGCATTCCTATGAGGACTTTGTCAATGGTCGGGAGAAACTGCCAGGATGGGAGCGACTTTGGTCAGATCTTGTGCAGGAGGAGATAAGGCAGAGTACTAGGGATGGATCTTCTTCGAAGAATGAAGATGAAGAAAATTGCGCTTTGGCTGCCAAAGAAAGGAAGGGGAAGGGACATGTCCAAGGTGAAGTGCTTTCACTATCACCAACACAAACATTACGCCACTAATTTTCCACAGAAGAATAAAAATAAGAAGGATGTTGGATCTGCAGCTGGAGAGGCCTTAGCCTCGCAGTTTGAGCTGGATTTTTCGCTGATCGCATGCTTGGTCTCAAGTGTGATGGGATCATTGTGGTTTCTTGACAATGGTGCGTCTTTTCATATGACTGGAGACAAAGATTTGTTCAGTGATCTGGATGAGAAGGATCTTGGAGTGCACATTGAGATGGGCGATGATGGTAGATACAGTGCGACTGGTATCGGGACCATTTCCTTTGAGAGGGAGTCTGGTAAACCTTTCATATTGAAGGATGTCATGCATGTTCTAGGATTGAAGAAGAATCTGATCTCTGTGGCTATGTTGGAAGACAAGGGATATGATGTTGTCTTTAGCGAGGGAAAGGCTTTCCTGCGCAGTAAAGCAACTGGTGAAACCTGGAGGATAGGGGTTCGAGTTAAGAACCTTTATCAATTTCAGGTAGATGGCTGTGCAGCAATGGCAGGAAAAGTAGAAGCAGTGGTGAGCTGGGATGAGGGCGAATTGTGGCACGGGAGATTGGGCCATCTTCACCATGGCGCTTTGAAAATTTTGCATCATATTTCTACCGGGCTTCCCAAGGGTACACTTGCACAGTCAGATCAGTGCAAAGGATGTACTTTGGGAAAATTTGTGAAAGCCACCTTTCATGAGAAGGATAGTCACACCACGACGATCCTTGAGAGAATTCACACAGACGTGTGTGGACCTTTCTCAATAGCTTCGACAGCAAAGCACAGGTATTATGTGATATTTGTTGATGAATTTTCTCGTAAGTGCTGGATCTTCTTCATGCAGAAGAAGAGCAAGACATTTTCAAAGTTCTGTGAGTTCAAAGCACTGGTTGAGAAAGAGTTGGGGAAGCAGGTGAAGGCTCTTAGGAGCGATAATGGTGGTGAATTCAGCTCTGGATAATTCAAGGACTTTTGTAGCGCAGAAGGAATTCGAAGAGAGCTCATAGCGCCTCATAACCCATAGTAGAATGGGGTCGCAGAGCGAAAGAACAGAACGATCGTGGGTGCTGCACGGGCGATGTTGCATGATCAAGGCCTTACCATACACTTGTGGGTTGAGGCATGCAACACTGCGGTTTATGTGCAAAACCGTTGTCCTCATAGAGTACTTGGCATGAGTACACCCGAAGAGGCGTTTTCTAGTAAGAAGCCTGATATTTCTCATTTGAAGATTTTTGGTTCACCTGTTTACATTCATGCAACGAAGGATGCCAAGAAGAAGCTGGAGCCAACCGTAGAGGTTGGGATATTTGTGGTTTACACAGATACACCCCACAACTATCGTGTGTATTTTCCAGACAGTCAGAAGACTGTTGTGCGACGGGATATCAAATTTCATGAGGAGAAAGCCATGAAGTGTTCACTTGAGAGGGAGCTACACTTGAGAGGAGCTACACTTGCATGCGGATGAGGAGCTATTAGTTCCTAAGGATGAGCCTCGGGATGTGGTTCAAACCCTGAAAGGAGGTTCATATAGTGGAAGAAACCACTCATGCGGTGCCAAACATAGAAACATCGAGGGGCGGAGACAATGAAGAAGGTGGCCCCGGCCCCGAATACGGTACGAAAGATTGTAGGAGCACCTACATCACAGCGCAGACAGAGACAATCACCTGACCGATATACTGGATACATGGCTCTGATGAGCAAGTGTATCATGACAGAGCCATCCTCTTTCGAGGAAGCTGTGGAGGACCCTGCATGGGTAGATGCCATGGTGGAAGAGTATGCTTCGATTGTCAGAAACAGTGCATGGGAGATTGTCCCAAGGCCGGAAGGGAAATCAGTGGTAGGTTCGAGATGGATCTACAAAGTGAAGCAAGCTGCTGACGGGAGCGTCGAGAAGTACAAGGCAAGATTTGTTGCTCGAGGCTTCTCACAGATTGAGGGGATCGACTATGAGGAAACCTTTGCACCTGTCGCAAGGTATTCTTCCATACGGAGCATCCTTGCTCTCTCAGCGCAGATGGGTTGGCACATTCATCAGATGGATGTGAAGACTACGTTCCTCAATGGATTCATTGAGGAGGAGGTGTACATAGAGCAGCCAGAAGGTTTTGAAATCTTCAGCAGTGAGTCACATGTGTGCGGGCTCAAAAGAGCATTGTATGGGCTGAAACAAGCACCTCGTGCTTGGTACACACGGATAGACAGTTATTTTACAGGACTTGGTTTTACCAAGAATGAGGCGGATCCCAACCTGCACCAGATTGTGGTTGAGGGTAAGTTGCTGATCATTGTACTTTGTGTAGATGATTTGATACTGAGCGGTGATGAACAGTTGATACTCTCATGCAAGGCTAATCTTGCAAAAGAGTTTGAGATGAAGGACTTGGGCCTCCTTCATTATTTCCTGGGATTGGAAATTTGGCAGCATAGTGATGGATTGTTTGTGTCTCAAGGAAAGTATGCCCGGGAGATACTGGAGAAGTTCAACATGCATGGCTGCAAGCCTATCGACACTCCTCTTCCTGGTGGTTGGAGGAAAGAGGATGCTACATCGGCAGAGGTAGTGGATGCCACTGTTTATCGACAGTTGGTGGGGTCGCTCATGTATCTGGTCAATACACGACCCGACATATGCTATGCTGTTAACCAGCTTTCACAAGCTATGGTTAAGCCTACCAAGCTCTACTAGAAGGTAGGCAAGCATGTATTGAGATATCTCAGAGGCACATCGGGATATGGATTATGGTACAGACAGTCGGATGAGGTGAGGCTATGTGGCTTCACGGATGCAAATTGGGCAGGGAGCCCAACGGACAGAAAGAGCACATCTGAAGGGATTTTCAGTATCAGGTAGACAACAGTTTCTTGGTACAGCAAGAAGCAGAGATCCGTGGCACTCAGTTCAGCAGAGGCCGAGTATATGGCAGCGAGTTTGGCTGCATGCGAGGCTATATGGATGAGGAAGATCCTAGTCGGGTTGTTCGGTTCACACTTAGATCCTACTGTGATATATTGTGATAATCAGAGTTGCATTAAACTCTCGGTTAATCCAATATTTCATGATAGATCTAAACATATTGACATCTGGTACCATCATATCAGAGATTGTGTGCAGCGGAAGATCATGTTGCTTTCTTACATTCCTACGGAGGATCAGGATGCAGATATTCTGACGAAGGCGCTCACCAGGAGAAAATTCGAATACCATAGAGACAGGATCGGGGTGGCAAATAATCCCTATCTTGTTGAGAGGGAGTGTTGAGATTCAACAAGATGATGAGCTTAGTGAAAAGAGTCGCCTTCACTAAGTGGGCCCGCAGGCTATTTTTGGCGCAAAGTCTATTTTTAGACTATGTCTATTTTTAAACATGTCGATCATATTCTATGAGTTGTAGGATGCTATTTGTGGATGGTTGGTCAAGTTGGAAAAATATATGGACTTCTATTTTTAGACATATTGGGCGGAATCTATTTTTAGATTTCCAGTCTAAAAATAGATATGTAGAATATTATTAGCTCTTAATAATATTTGGACTCTAAACATTATCTTATTCTCTTGGAGCACTTCAGTTAAGTGCACAGATGTGGCACAGGAGCTGACAGAAGGAATTACGCTATTCCTGAGGGTTAAGTGGAGCTATTGCATAGAGACTTCAGTTAGAACTCATGTGACAGAGTTTGGTGGAGTTATTGAGGTAGTTGGTGGAGTTGTGTTCAGTTTAACTTAGTTAGACATAGTTGAGCTAGTTGTATCTAGTCTAACTGATTGATACACTAGTGAGAGTGGTGTGAATTAATTATTAATTAATTCACTAATTATTAACTCATTAATCAACTAAATAATACATCAGTTAACTACAGTGCATGGATAGTTTCAGTGGAGACCAGTGGAGAGATAGGTGAAAGGGCAAGATGACTATCAGTTGTTACTATAGTGATGCATTTATTGCATCCAACACTCAGTGGAGATGCAAATGAGGATTGCGCAGTGCAAGCTAGGTGTATTCGATTTCATTCAGAGCCATTCTTCAGCAGGGATTGCGCAGTAGAGGCAGGCTAGCAGGTGGCAGAGATCGGTGCATGGATTTGCTAGATCAGACCTAATTAGTGTGTAGAGATTGGATATACTAAGAGCTTGTAATAAGCTTTGTATTATGATTGTTACATGATCTCTATGACATATATTATATACATATAGTTGGGGTTTTTAGCTTCAGGCTTTCCCGTTAAAAAACTGTGTTCATATGTGTGAATTTTTATGGTTTCAATGTGTGCATGCAATTGTGTTAATTTCTGCATGTGATGATCAATGAGTGGAATAGATTCTATATTGTGCATGAAGTCAAATAGTGTATGATCAGGAGAATCTTAGGCATATAACATATCAGTTATATAATTTCTACAATTCTATCGAAATGTAAAGCTTTTGATTATAAATAATTCATGGTAGAGTTATTAGAATTGTAAAAGTTACATGAGGGAATTAGTAGCCAAATATACTTTTAGTAATTGGAAAAAAAAGGACTATTGTTTTGAGTTTGAACATGAAATTGAGTTTTTATCTAAAGAAATGGGAGAGTTAAATGTGAGTTGTGAAGGTTGGTGATCCCCTTCATCGATATAATGTAAGTTAGCTCTTAATCAATGAGATCGACTCTCCACTTACATCAATCAGTGTCTAGTCAACAATATTTTGAGCTTAGTCATTAAAAGACATATAGGCAAGATTTTGGTAATTGAGTCACACATGCTAACAAGTAAAGTCTTAGAAGGTCATATTAACATAATTTAATTGAGTCACACATATGTAGTAGAGTCATAGTTGAGTTATAGTTCTAATACAATCCTTTGTGTGCGTGGATTTTAAACTTTAGAAAATTGAAGCAGACTCCCAAAATTGATGACATCAAATCAATGCCAAATATTGATTGAACATATGATGGAAACAATGTTAGGTGATTTGTGATAGAGTACCCATTGGGAAAACACTTGATCAATGTAGCAGTATAGAGAATAGTTTTACAGAGCATAGAGATTCCCGTGAATTTTGAAATGAAGAGCATTATAATAATGCATAGCAAGCATAAAATTACTAGGCATATGAACATCATTGAACATTGAAGGAGGATTTCATTGTGAATTTTTGCAGAATTTGATTGAATCATTTGCATAGGTTATTGATTCCAAGGTTTTGAGTACTTACTACAGTGACCAAAGAAGAAGGCATTTGGAAGAGAGATGTAAGATAACACATGCATGAATAACTTTGAGAAATAGTTGATGGCACATGAAGAAATGAAATGATTGAGCCCCTTGATATAAGAGCTATAGACTAGTTCCTTAGGCTGTGACCTTGAAGGCTAGAAGGCAAAGAAATGGTAGATAAACAGAGCATGAAGTAAGTTTCTCACACGAAAAGTGTTTTGTAGGGTGAGAAGGTGAGTTGAAATTAAGACTCACTAACTAAATATGCACCTAACATACTAAATATGGAGGCTAAAATAGTATCAATACCTAAGATCTTGTGCACAATTTCTTTAGGATGAAGCAAAACTTTGAAATTGGGGTAGATGTTCAAAGGGCCTCTTAGTCCTATGTAACGCCATCATATTGTAATAATACTTTAGGATAAGATATATATAGGAGTATTAATATAGATGTAAATGGTAAATGGAAAGTGTGAAAAAGAGCATAGCAAATATTGGTTGGAGCAGGTACGAAAACCCCAACCATCCTTTTTATTGTATAAATACTCATAAAAGAAGGAAAAAGAACTTGGTTGTTGAACCTTCTCGCATTGAACTTCCCACATTTACCTCTTAAGAATTCACGCATGTATTATGTATTTGCTACAACAAAATTCCTTGCTTGAATGCATGTTGAAGCTCTAGTTTCAATAGTGTGTAAAAATCAAGCATTTTGACTAATTTTGACATACTATCACAATTGATATGATGGTGAGCTACCAACAATTGTAGCAATTATTTACTAACATTTTGATTATTTTGGACCTTATTTTTCTCCCCATTTGTATGACAAAGGATCCCTTATTCGTATAATAAAATGAATTTATTATTCTATTGTAGTATTGTAGCAATTATTTACTAACATTTTCATTATTGTGGACCTTATTGTTCTCCCCATTTGTATGGCAAAGGATCCCTTTTTCGTATATAATAAAATGACTTTCTTATTCTATTGTAAAATGTTATGTTGAAAACTAAATGGATGGATGACTTAGATTATTCCTATCTATACCTTAGACATAATCCATGTCTATGTGCTCTCTTAGGTTATTATAGATATTATGTAGTGCATTAGAAATCTATGTTTTATTTGCTTGTGTTTCGACTCAGTAGGCTCCAAATTCAAGTCACTCGCATAAAGAATATAAACAAGTAATTTCACCTATTTCTAGACTCCATAGACCCCCTTCACATTTTCCTACTATTGCCCATTCTCTGACTTGGCTCTTCTCCTCAATCCATCAAATTACCTAACCATATTCTTTCTCTACATGCCCTCTCTTATCAACTTTAACCCTTCTGCAACCTCTTCATTATTATCTGTGAGTTGCACTATCAATCCCTTTCCTCAATGCAGTCAATTACATCCCTTTCCTTAGTGTTACAAATGATCTTCCAAGACTCTGTGAATCTTCCAAGTTAATTTTATGACAATGGTTGAAACTCCACATAGTTGCAACCTCAATGCATTTTCCATGAGGAGATATATGATCAAACCAAATGTGAAAGAGAGCATGTTTTATGTTGTGATTTATCTAAAAACTTGCAAGAGCTAAAAACATAGAGATGGATGCATAATACACAATATGAATCCATCATTACTAAGAGAAATATGCTACACGATATTTCCTCAATCATGATAGAGTGGGAGTTGTATTTTCTTCCAAGTCACAGGAACCTATTTTTTGGTTGGATCCATTCTCTCCTAATTCACACCTGCCTAAGAATTCTACCATTTCTCCCTATTATTTTAGAGAGATAACAAATGCTTTTCTCTCTCTTATTATTGCAAAGCGGTGAATTCTTGGAAGAATCGATCCATTTCCTTCATGGTGCTATCAATCATTGAGCATTGGTAATGCTATTAATTCCCTTTTCCACCATTCGCTTTGCCTCTCTCTATATAATTGACTCAGATTCCTCACTCAAATCTTGTGTATAGTTTCCCTTCATGATTATGTTTCATAAGTTGATAGGGTTCGGCAACTATAGAGGTTTCAAGGGCTTTCTATATTTGGAGTGAAAATAAATGCTATGGTGGTAACTCAGTTATTGCAATAAATTTAATCCCCACTCAAATCATGGTTTGAAGTTCAAAGTTGTGTTGAAGATGCATTTTATCATATCTGTCGTTGGCATGGTGCCAACTAGCAAGGAGAACTACCTATAATGGTCAAAAAATATTACAACCACTTTAATATTTAATGATTTATGTGATTGCATATGTGAATGTGAGGCTAAAGAAGAAATATAAATAAAGGTACATTGGAAACCTGGTGGGCCTAACAAGCCTACAATAAATAAGGAGCTTTTCGTTTTGAGGAACAAAGCAAAAAATAGTATTCCCTAGTTGCTATGACAATAAGTGAAGAGGTGAGCCTCCATATCATTTCCATTAAAGATTTTTATGGTGCTCTAAAGAAATTAAAGGATTTATATGACTCAATATATCCAACATAGAGTCAAAGAATGATGATCCAATGGATTTTCACTTTGAGATCAAAGCCATAATGCATGCCATAGATGCCACTAGAGTAAATATATAACTTCCTCTCACAACCTTCATTAGGGCCCTCTACTCTACATATTCTCATTAACTTTAATCCTTGCAAGCTAGTGACCAACTGAAGTCCATCACATTTAACTCTTTTGTGGAGAAATGTGTAGAACAAGAGAAGAATTTTGGAAAGAAGAAGACAACTCAACCCATTGGATAAATAGTGTGCCTTTCTCAAAAGGGAAGAAACAATCAAATGATTCTTCTATAGGAGAAAGTTGTAAAAGAAGATATAATTTCAGAGGCAAGCATGTAGACACAACCAAAGTGAGAGATATTATCTTTACTGCAACCTTTATGAAATAAATGGACATTAAGTAATGATATGTATAATCCTTTGGAAGAAGATAAAAGAAAAAAGCAAGATTAGAAAGAAGACAAAAACAAAGCATCATATTTGGTGGTAGATAAAGAACCTAAATTTACTCATTGCATTGTTGTTCATTGCAATATTGGAGTGTCGAATCCAAAGTTATATCCAAAGCCAAATACAAAGCCATATTCCATGAGAGTGATTTGTTTAATGGTCCTCCCTAAACCACCATTTAGGAGAATAATTTATCTTCTGCTATATGTTTAAAAATGTGTTTTCCTTGATGTCAATGCCAAGGGGAATTCATATAATGTGTTGTCACTGATGTCAATACTAGGGAAGTGTGGTTGGATGCATAGGGGGGAATCCTTGACTAAGGCAGGAAATGGTAAATGGATGAATATTAACACAACATGGATCAACACACTACCAATTATCTAGTATTGGTGGCCCTTAATCATTTCGGAAAGTCTCAACATGCTTGATGCTTAGGTACATAAGGGTCTAAAATGATGTTAGAATGGTAAACAACCAATGGAACATGGCATTCAATGAAAGGATTAGGGCCCACCCCCCTTCATTACTAAAACTACCATCAAATCCCCTCCCCCAAAACTGCTTTAGGTGATAAAAAAACGGTTAAAGGTGATCTGGCATTGGTAGGGCCAAATGTGACAGGTCCACGTCAGTTAAGGGATGGACATGCTTCTTCTATTATAGTTGATGGAACTGGCAATTAGAATTCTATATAGGGTTCTACCCACCGAGCCCCCATAACATCGCAAGGATTTAATTGCAAATGCTCGTGAATTTTCCTAATCTCCAATAAACCTCAACCACTAGTCACAGGTCTTGGTCGCAGAGGGCTAACATGTAGCACATGTGTCTTAAGAGCCCTCGAACCCCTGAAACATTGGATGTAAAAAAGTTAATAAATTTCTCTAATACCTAAGATGGTTGGCTCCTAGTCACGCCCCTCATTGAAAAGTGTAGAGATGTACCGCCTAAGGGATAAAAACCCCATTAGGCCATCAAACACTACAAGGAAAAGACCCTCTAGCAGATGTTTTTGAGGAACCACAAAGAAAAATACCCCATATATCCGTTTCTAGCGGAGGTTACTAGAGGAGGTTGGCGGGCGGAGGGTTTTGCGGATGTTTTCCTATCGGTGCTCTTATCGTTAAAACTCGCCCCGGTGCTCTCAAAAAAATAATGCACCGGTGCGGCCAAAATCGTTGGCACACCGGACACCGTGCACTCCGTACACACACGCCCGGTGTGTCATAATATAATAGAGCACCAGTGCCTCACAACTCGTCCGCGCCGGTGCATTATAAAACACAACGCCAACACCAAAACCACGCGGTGTAGTAGACAAAAACCACACCGACGCATCATAAAAAACGCGCCAAAACACAAACCGACCGGTGCGTTTGCAGCAAACAGTGTCGATGCGCCTATAAATAATGCGCACCAGCAAAGGGTTAAATTAAACGACAAAAAACCCAGATTTTTCATTTTTCCAGTGTTCTTGAGCTATCAATTACCGGTACGCACAATACAATAGAATGCACCAGTGCGCACCGAACATTGGCACACCGGACAGCGTGCGCGAAGTACACACCGCCGGGGCATCCAATTACTGTAATGCACCGGGGTGTCAATACTCTTCCGCACCGGTGCATCATAAAACACCGCGCCAAAACATAAACGAACCGCTGCGTTCTTCTCTAAGAGCCCCATGCGAAGTACACACCGCCGGGGCGTCCAATTACTGTAACGCACCGGGGCGTCAATACTCTTTTGCACCGGTGCATCATAAAACACCGCGCCAAAATAGAAACGAACCAGTGTGTTCTTCTCTAAGAGCCCCGGTGTGCCAGAAACAGCACGGACTGGAATAGCGTTATTTTTAAAAAAAAAAAAAAAAAAAAGAAGAAGAAGAAGAAGAAGAAAGAGGCCGAAAAATCGGTGCTTTACCATTACACCACCACGGTGCATCATCAAATTTTCGCACTGAACTGACACAGCCCGGTGCGCGGTTAGGGAAATGCCCCGACGCATTATAAACAACGCGCCAAAATTGGTACCGCCCAGTGCGGTTTTATTTAACTACACCGGTGCGGTTATAAAACCCCGCGCACCAGAACAAGGTTAATTAAAAAAAAAAAAATACCGCCAAAAAACTTCATTGTTCACTTTCCTCAGTAATCTAGAGCTCTCAAGCCCCGGTGCTATTTCCTTATTTCTGAGCCGCCCTGCCATCGGTGCTCTCATTACACCCATTGCACGCACTGCTGCTCTACATTGCCAACCAATCTGCAGCTTGCATTTTGAAAAACAGTGGGCAAATTTTATTTTCCAAATTTGACAGCCAATATGCCTCCTCGACCGCAAAATGTATAGGTATTTTTCTAGTTTTTCTATAATTAAGCCTTTTACTGGATTAGATATTGAAATAAACTTAAAAATAACCATTAAAAAAAAAAAAAAATCGCGCGGTGCGCTCGAGCTGTTCGGCTCGCATCGGTAGCGGTGCTACCTGTAAAATTTACAGGTAGCACTGCTACCGATGCTAACGGTAACCGCACAGTTTCTGGGGCAGTGCCGGAAGGCGCCCCGAATAATTTTAAATTAAAAATAAAAAAGAAAAAGGCGGTGCGCTAATTTATCTAGGTGCGCCGTTGACCCCGGCAATCACAGTGCGGTGCGTTGACTGTATTTGTCGCCCTGGTTTATGTCAGCGCACCGCATTTTGCATTCCGAGAGGGTCAACGGTGCAGCCGAGTAAAAGAATGCACCGTAAGCTATGTCATTCTCATGAAGTTGGTGCGCTGACACGACTATATGCGCTGAAGTGTATATTTCAGTCAGCTTACTGCTATTCTGAATTATATACAGTCCACGGTGCTTGATATGCAAATGCTTGGGATTACCAGTAACGAGCGGACAAGCCCTACTCTTATTAATCTCCGCCCGTATATTCTCAATTGGGATATATTAATTGGTTCAAAAGAAAGCATCTGGGGCCTTCTTTCTGCCTCGAAAGGAGATCGCTAGTCCAGTGAGATAAGAATTGAATATGGGTGAGTGCATCCATCCCATTTGAGTATTTAGTGAGTAAGAAAATATTCGATGACTTTCTACAATATTATAGGGATATATTTCTTATTTAAGCTAAAATAGACATCGGCACCAAAGCCGGTGCAGTCTGTTTAATTAACGGCCCCGAGGACGGTGCGCTAAAATATTAGAACGCATCGGCACCGATGCGTGACTGTTTTTATGGAGCACCGACTTGTATGTATGTTTTTTTTTCAAAAAAAATTATATATGTATATTTATAAATACATTTATGTTTTAATAAAAAAAAAATTATTTAATATGGCAATGATTCAGAGAGAACAGGAGCAACAACAAGTAAAACAGTATGACATGATTCGCCAATGGGAGGCGAGAGAGAGGGAGAGAGATGGATGCCCTCGCCCTATTACTGCAGATACCTAGGAGATCCTTAAGCAGGTATGCCTCCTCAAGTTCTATGAGGAGGCTATTTCCGGCCTAAAGGCCCATAGTGTGCTTTTGAGACATCTTACCGACAGGTGGAATGCCCACCAACAGGCTTTTCAGGTTGGCCCTGACTAGTGGTACACACCCACTGAGGAAGACATTTATTTTATTACAGGACTATCGAGGAGAGGGGTGGATTTTCCCTCATTCCCAGACGTGCCACCTAGTTGTGTAGCAGGGAGTCAGTTAGTTTACTCCTAGAGATACATTGGAGCACATGTACTGTCTCCTTCAGAGTTTCAGGTACCTGGAGGTCAGTTACGTATAGGTGCTTTTGGTAGACAAGACGTGCAGTGCCTCTCTATTATCGCTTCGATCATTTCGCACAACACTAGTGATGAGCAACGCATTAGTTGCTCGCTTTTATATTACGTTGATTATTTAGTACAGCAGCCACGATTTGTCAGGTGGTCTGCCATTTTTTTGTGACAGTTTTGTATGGCCTTAGATAGATGTCGTGCTCATGCACAAGGGAGGGTAAACTTCCCTTTTTCTTCAAATATGTTTTGTTTATTTTTTGAGAGGTTTCCAAAGATGTGACCTAGTTTTGTTCGACAACCTCGTAGGCCGATGTTGCAAGCCCATATGCGCATGTGGGGGCAGATGATGCCCAAGACAGGAGACATTATGTTTCCAGCGAGGATATCACATGATTCGCTAGACTTACTAGCCAGCGTTGGCGGGATGTATCCCTTCATTATGGTCCCATGTCCTTACGCTGGACTAGATTGGTGAGGGTTTCCCAACATCCTCTTCACTCCTGATGAGCCGCCAGATGATAGAGGTAATATTACTGTTTTAATTATATTTATTCTAACATGTTCTTTAACTTTTTTTTATTAAATTATGTAATGAAACTGTCTAATTATTGTTGTGTAATTATATATATTTTGCATACATTGGGTCTTTTGATGGCGATGAGATGTCAGATCCACCACATGATCCAGGTGTCAATCTTGATGATTACGATCAGGAGATGGCTGATGCGCCAGATCAGGATGAGGTCGGTGGCGCAGCAGAGAGACGTGTTGATCCTCATGCGCCTCATGGTGCACTGGTACTACCTTTTGCTAGGCGTGGTCGACCAGATACCGAATGGAGTTGGGAAACCAACTCTGTGGATTGATTTCAGATGCGGGCATCAGGCCCGCTCATTACAGAGAGATACAGGGCAATGATATATTGATATGGATGTGGAGAGGCATGTCGCGTGACATGTACAGCCTGATGCGGCATGTCGTAGGAGCTACGACAGCTGTTACGCGATTGAGGAGGATTTTCCGTAGCTATAGGCATAGTCGAGTTGCGGCACGTGATGGGCAGTCTGCCAGCAGCCACTCAGATGCATATCGTGATCGTTCACCACGCGATGCGCCTGATAATCAGCATGAGGCTCCATTTCCAGCATCTGACACTAATCATCATGGAGATGAGGCTGGACCATCGGCCACGTCCAGTCAGCAACCTGCAGCATCCACCATGAGTACTAGTCACGATCATCATGAGCAGGCTGGACCATCGACCCCCGAGGCTGTAGTACTATTGACTGAGTAGGCCACCTGCACTACTACTGCGCCTCATATTTATCATGTTGTACTACCACCAGCAGATGCATCCATCAGTACTAGTGATCATCATGATCATGAGCAGGCTAGTTGACCATTGACTGTCGAGGTTGTACCCAGCGTTACTGAGCAGGCCGCATCCACTTCTACTAGTGTTATTGATGTTGTAATACTACCACCAGCGCTTGATCCATGACATGATTTATATTACAGTTGTATATTTTTAACATTATTCAGTTATATATATGGTCCATGTATTTTATGTTCATGTTGTAGTTGTACTTAATTTTCATGTTGATGATCATCATGATGTGGCGCATATTGTTGGTCATGTTAGATATGTTCATTTAATGTTTAGCTTGCAAATAGATTTGTGTATGTGATAGGTGCATGAGTTATTTGACATTATATTGAGATGTATATTTGATGTTTGTGTTGTGATGATGTTAATATATAAGGTTAATTTGATGTTAATTGAATGTGTTTATTAGTCGAATATGATGTTTGTATGATGGTTATCATGATCTCGATGATGTTTATTAATTAATTTAATATTATTAAATGACGATTTATATTAAAATATTATGTCGTGAATGTAATTTTAATTTTAATTTTAATTCTATGTAAAATTGTAAAATTGCATTTGTATTTGTACTAATTGTAATTTAAAGTGTAACTATATGTAAAATATTGATTAATGTAACATTTCAATTGTAATTGTAATATTTAATTTATTGTGAAATGATTGTAATTGTATATATGAAAAATTGTAAAATTGTAATTCTAATTCTAATTGTATGTAAATTTCACAAATTGTAATTGTATGTAAATTTCAAACATTGTAATTGTATTTGTAATTGTAATTTTAATTGAATTGTATGCAAAATATTTGTAAAATTGTAATTGTAATTGTAAATGTAATTCTTTGTAAAATTGTGAATGTAATTGTATTTGTAACTGTAATTTTAATTGAATTGTCTGTAAAATATTTGCAAAATTGTAATTGTAATTGTAAATGTAATTATATGTAAAATTGTAAATGTAATTGTATGTAAAATTAAATTTGTAATTCTAATTCTAATCGTAATTAATGTATGTGAAATTAATGTAAAATTGTAATTGTAATTTTAATTAATGTAATTGTATGTAAAATATTAATTTGTAAAATTTTAATTGTATTAATGTGAAATGATTTTATTAAAATATTTAAATTTGTAAATCTGCAAATAATTGTAAAATAACAAATCTAGAATAATACAAATTTTTGTAACATAAAGTTTAGAAAATAATGAAAATAAATTCATGTACTTTATAATTATCATTATTTTATTATGATTTTACATATATAAAGTTTAGAAAATAATGAAAATAAATTCATGTACTTTATAATTATCATTATTTTTTATGATCTTACATACAAAAAAAAAAAAAAACTTTAAAAAGTCTGGTGCGTTTATTATCTTAACAGGCCCTTGTGCGTATTATTAATAAAACACACCAGTGCGTCACATTTACGCACACCGAAAATGAATAAACGCAAATAATAATAAAAACGCAACTCTATTTTGCTTAAGTTTAAAAAATGCGGCAATTTGAAAAATGGGCGGAAAAATATTTTCGAAAATCTAATTTGATAAAATAATTCTTTAAATACTAAAGACTTTTCATTATTTCACTATTTTTGCTAGAAAATTTCAATCAGATTTTTGCAGAAGACAGACTTGGAGCAAGAGAGCACGAAGGCATTATGGATGGAGAAATATGTTCCAACAGAAGTATTCAGACAATCAGAAACCAAAACTTTGGTGATTCAAGTCCTTTATCATAGAATTTTAAACCATTTCGTGATTAAATTTAATTCTTTTTTTTACTTTTTTCTGCAGTTTTTTATTTTTTCCTGCAGTTTTATCCATTTTTACCCTGAACCCTTTATTTGTTTGTTTTTGCCCTTTCTTCTCCCTGTTTCTGTGATTTCATAATTAGGGTTTTTCATTTTAGATTGACGTCCAACCCACGAGACGACTTGCATAGTCGGATCCCAATCCATTCGGCAATTGCGTGAATTTTTGAAAAAATTGATCTTTCTTTATCGGTGCGCCTTGTGTACTCCACTGCACCAGTGCTCTGTATTATCACAGCGCACCGCGCAAGTTCTATGTCATAAAAAATTGAAAACATTTTTTAAAATCCGTGTGCCAAATCTAAAATAGGGCATCGGTGCTTTCTTTAACTAGGAAAGCATCGTACGGTGTATTACACCATTTTTGCGGTGCATTTAGAATACCCCATGCACCATTAGGTTTATTACACTATTTTTGCAATGCATTTATAATACCAAACGCACCGTACGGCGTGTTATTCTGTTTGGCGGTGCGTTGTTAATATATCCACGCACCGGCGGCGGTGCAGATTTCATGAAAGGCGCACCGGTGTCTCGAGATTTATTTTCTAACTGAAAAGTTCAGAATTTATTTATAAATATATTAATGAATGATATGATACAAGTTTCAGATTTATAAATAAATGACTGACAAGGTATCAAGTAACAAAAATACTGTTAACACATCAAGAAAAGCAAAAAAGGCAAGTTCTTTGTAAATTCTTTATAAAAAATATTATTTTTGAACTATATGTAACTTCAGCTAATATGTATTGTTTACTGTGTATCATGCAGAGCCACAAAATGACGAAGCTCGATATGATTATTTTTTATCTACGACCAGAAGAGCGTAAAATTTTAATGGAAAAATTACAAAAAGATGAATCAGGTGAATGAAACAATACTATTGATCCAATATGAGTTTCTTTTTTTAATTATCATTAATAATATGCTTAAAATTATTAGATAACATGTGTCAAACACTCTACTAATTCACATATGTTTAATGTTCTACAGGGACCAACAACTGAGAAAATGAATGTTGTTCTAAGAAAAGAAAAAAAATAGAACATGCAAATGAAAAAGAATTGCTCCTTGGCTCATCTGGAGTGGTGTTGGAAGTTAACGAAAGGGGAAAAAACTTTTACAAAAGTTTGAGGGTTCTAGAGGAACGCATAGAACAACGTTCTTCAAATGTAATATGTAATCATTGAATTTTTCGATCATTAGGTACAATAAATAAACAATTTAGCATTAAATATTAATTTTCAAGAATTTTCTTGCAGAAAAGAAAAGAAAATGGAACCCATTCAGCACATAAAACATGACAACAAAGAAGAAAATGGTTGATCTCTAAGTTTGTGAGTAATTGTTACTTCCTTATAAGAACTTAACTAGATTTCATTTTTGTATTTTTCAAGTTATTTTACAAAAATCATCATTGAATGTCTTCAAACAGGTGCTAACATACAAAGAAGAATCATCAGATGAATTGATTGAAATTGGGTTAAATATGGGTTGTGAGTATATGTTGGCATATCATAATTTAATTGTGGAATTTGTAAGCATCTATCGATCTTGTTTTAATTAGCTCCGTCTATAATTAATAGAACAAAAACATCTTTTATATTAAATATATGATTTGTTATGGGGTATAAAACTTGCAAGAAACAAAGTATGGAACTGCGCCAACAGATGAAATTTTGAAAGATGGCATGGTACATGGTTTTGAAAGAATGTGTATAGTTTATGAGTCAATTATTGCTATGGTACGTCATTTTTCTTTTCGATTTACATTGATGTATATTATTTAATATTGGAATTTTCATTATTCTCACCAATGTATATACACTCATTTCAGTTTATTTTTATGTTTGTAGATGGAAAATGAAGAAGAAGAAAACAATCAACGCCATGAACACAACATTCCTGAAAATAACCCAAGTCATGGAAGTAGCTCTGGCAGTGACAACAGTTGAAGCGAAGAATGATGATCACTATGTAATTTGGACATCAAAGCAAGGCATTTTATTTTTTGAAATATGTTTGTGAAATCAAACACTTTGTTTAATGTAATGGACATAGTGTCCCAATTGAAAGACAAAGGGATACGAATAATTGTCCCATTTTGTATGATAAAGACTGTCTTATATATATATATATATATATTTGTTTTAATTTATTCTATTGCGTTCTCCATTGTCGTTCTCAAATGCACTAATAAAAATTTAATTCATATGAATATTGTTATAAGATTATATATATATGTGTCGACTTTTGATAAATAATGAATTTTAAAAAACCACAATAATTCTGATATGATATAACAAATTAATCCAAACAACACATTCAAATGCATTAATAAGAATGTAATTAATATGAATATTGTTATAATATGTGTCGACTGTTGATGAATAATGAATTTAAAACAATCACAATAATTGGACTGTCAGAGGTGGATGTTTCTAAAAAAAAAAAAATGAAACCCGGTGCATTTATGTGTCTATACGCACCAGTGCGTTTATGATTCTATGGGCACCGCACTAATACCAATTCCAGTTATAAATATCAGTGCGTTTGTGTGATACTGCGCACCGGGGCGTTTATGTATCTATAAGCACCAGTGCATTTGTAGATGCCATGTGCACCGCATGAATACCGATACCAATTATAAATCTCGGTTCCTTTCTGTGATACGAAGCACCAGTGCCTCATAAAGATACACACACCAGTTCACTTATATGACCTATGGGCACCGCTCAAATCCCAATACCAATTAGAACGGCCTCGTGCGTTGTATCACCAACACCAGGCCCGGTGTTGTTGTTTTCCTTAACAGCTCGGTGCATTCTCTTTAGACCGCCCCAGTGTGCTGTCTACCGATACGCACCGATGCGTTCAAACCTGATAAGAGCACCGATGGAAAAACATCCGTAATAACCTCCGACCGCCCATTTTTTTTTATTTGTGTTCAATTTCCGTTAAAAGCTCTGCCAAAACCTCCGTTACGAGAAACGTATGTGGTAGCATATGTTTTTTTGACAATTTTGGCCAATTTTATAACACTAAAAACCTCATTTATAACCTCCACTAGAGGGTCTTTTCCTTGTAGTGAAAACATCAAGTATGAAAAAGTGCTTAGATTTTCTCGATACCCAATAGCTCAATACTCAATACATGCCAATTGGATAATGACAAAGTAGTGATGATAGAATGAAATTTGAAAGATTAAAATGAATGAAGAATAAGATATTGCAATATTTTTCCTTCCTGTAGATGAGATTGTGAATACTATAAGAGGATTTGGTGAAACGATTGATGAAGTAGTAATTGTTCAAAAAGTGTTGAGATATATTCCATTGAGATTTAATGCAAAGGAGTTTTTTGTTGAAGCAATGAAGGTTATAAAAGTTATAAATATGGATGAACAACACAGAATCCTCACTACATATGAGAAGAGAACAAGAAAATAGAAGTTGAGATTAAAGGAAGCAAACTTGAAACAAAAAAAGGACACAAGCACCATGACCATTCCAACTCTGAATCAGATGAAGAAGAAGCTCAATTTGTGGGAAAGTTAAAAAGAGGATCTGGAAAATATAAAGGTAAGCTACCATTCAATTGTTTGATGTGTGGTAGAATAGGTCATTTTGCTTTTAAATGTCCATATTCAAAATTGGAAAATAGTGATGATGATGAAGATATAAAGATAGAAGTAAATCTCATAAACATATAAAGGAAAGGTCTCTTAGGAAGAAAAGCTCTTATTCCAAAGAAGATGGTAGCTAATTAGAAGATAATGATGAATATGCATCTGATGAAGACAAAGAAGAGTTCTTATTCATGACCATCGATACTCAACACTGATCAAAAGAAATTAGATTCAGAGGAAGAAGATGTTGATGGAGAGGTAGACCTTGAGAGAGAACATATTAGTGCCTTAGAAGAAATAAAAAGACTTATAAGAAATATTAAAAAGCAGAAGGAGTTGTTGCAGAAAATGAGAAACAAAATAATCATGATCTCGATTAATCAATTGTCTCTCTCATGAAGTTACAGCTAGAAGAGGCAAAGAAAAAGAGAATAAATGTTGCTAATACAACTCAAAGAAAAGGAAGAACATTGTGAAAACTTATAGTTCAAATTGTTTCCTTGAGAAGGGATTTTGAAGAAGCCAATGATCAATTGAATAAAAATTGAATTTTGGAAAGAGTGTTGAAATCCTAGACAACATTATAAATTTTTAGAGATCTCCTTTTATTTTACTTTTATCCATAAAGATTATATTATATATGTATATATATAAAACGTGCTCACTCGCGTGCAAAATGCAGGGTATTACATCAGTAATTCTGGGTCTGTTCACGGCTATTGTTTTCACAATGATTCCATCTCTTTTCAGAGTGATTTTCCCAGCCATTCCAAAGGTAAACCCTTAACTACCATCCTATAGCTAAACACTTTGTATAATTACAGTAAAAAATATCTACATGTATGGTTTGCCATAAAAAAAAATTAGGATTATCAGAAGGGACGAACTATTCTTCCATCAAGCCCGTGTTGTTGAGGTCCAAATCCTTGCACTCCTCCCCCACCTTTGAGCTTCTTTCCGCCAACTTGATCTTCAGTTGCTCGATCTCCTACCTAATAGCGTCCACCTCGTCCTCGAGCCTCTCAATGTGTTCTTTCTTCTCCAATTGTCACTCCTGCATGTTAATAGAATCTTTTTGGTGTTGAAGAATACATATCTGCAATATTGAAAATCCATTTTTGAACTCCTTGTGTTCATGTGCACAAATTTCATATATGTTTTTGGCTTTACCTCCATCCCTCGCCCAGCTTGTCCTCGATCCCCCAGACCTGGGTCTGCGAAGACCCTAGGAGCACGAACCAGAACATTCTGCCACCAAACTACACTGCCCGCTCATGATGACAGACTCTAAGCAACCAAATCCACACACCTCCAGTGGACCAAGAAACTCACACACAGTGAAGGCCCACACTAACAGACCACTTCCAAAACTCTTGGAACCACTTCCACTCTGCCCGACCCACATCGATAGCCCACAACACTCACTACACAGAAGCACAAACCACCCAGCCACCCCAACAAGATAATAACCCAAACAGTGTCTGAACTTCGGCCAGGGCCTCTGGAGAAAAGTAGAGGTCACCTTAGTAGAGACAGACCAAAAATTCTTACTGCAGATCTTACTATTAGCCTCTAAATAGCCAACCCAAGTACGAATTATGATGCATGCCTCCGTCATTGTACCTGTCATGCTAAATTCCCAATGCATCACCATAATTTCCCTTATCTTCTCTTTGTCCCTTAATCCCACCGACAGTTTCTTCCCACGCTCAACCTGCAAAATTCGAAGCATAAGGAGTAAATTCAACCCCCATAATCCCACAATTCCCATGGAGTGAACGTTGAAACATTGGCCACTGCAATTGCAACAAGGACTAGGGCTCAGAGATCACATGTCGAAGTACATCCAAGTACCAGGTGTAGGATGGCCAGATTGAACGTCGCCACGCTGCAACATGAAATCACGCTTCACCATGCTACGAGTCTTAAGGGAATTCCGAGGGGAATTATGGTCAATGGTATAGAGGTTTAATATAGTGGCCTAGGTTCATCTTTGATGTTGCAACTCACTTGGCAAGGTATGGGTATGACGGGGAGGGTTGACGGGAGTGGGTCAGGGGATGAGGAATGGGGGAGGGGGTCGAGGAGAAGGGAGGGGAAGAAAGGAGGGGTAAGGGGAGAGAGTGGGAAGAAGGAAGAGGGTAGCCTAAGGGGAGGAGAGGGAGAGATATACAAGGTTAAAGAAGGTCAATCACCCCACCACGCAAGGATTATATAAACCATTTTTCATATTCAGGCTAGAATGGTCGAAAACGGTCTCTTTTTTTGAGGCACTGGGCATGATTATGGGATATATAGGTTTCCTTCAATTTCATACACAACATTAGTTTCTTCCTTCGTCCTGGAAGCCAATTTGGCTTACTTATCTGCCTCGTGGTTATTTCCTCTTAGAATGTGGTAGAATGTTTCCTTTTCAAAGAGAGGAATCATTCCTTGGGAGCACTTGATGACTTGATTTAGAATCATATTTTGGGTAGGTGTGTTGTTCCTCATGTGTTTTATTATCAACATAGAATCCCCATGATTTTTATTTCCTTGGTTTCTTTTTTATTTTCCAGAGATAGCCCAAGGAGTAAGTCGTAGGCCTCTTCTTGATTGTTTGTTTTCCTTCCCAGGATATAGGCATATCTAACTTTGATGTTTCCATCTCGATTAGTGAGAATCCCTCCCCCTCATGCCACCCCAGGATTTCCTTTTAGGCCCCATCAAATTGGAGGGTCCAATGTTCTGAAGATTTAATCCAATCCACCATCCCCTCTTAAGACAGTCTGAGGATCCACGAAGCAAGGGGAGGGGTGGATTTTGGCCTTAGCTAAGGGGCTGGGTGGTTGACCATGGCCTCATCCAAGATGACTCTCCTTAGTCCAAATATGGATCATGCTCTAGCTTGTGCATCTCCATACACAATTTTAGGGCTTTCATTGCAGCCAATTGAGCTGAGGGGTGGGTCATTCTGAAGATCGCCTTGTTCCTGATTAGCCAAATTTTCCAACATACATACTTGGAGAGGTTCATCCAGATTTTTTTGAAATTATATTTTGCCTGAAGCGATCTTGAGTAAGATTTGGGCCATGAATTGAAAATGGGGATGTCGAACAGCCAAGTGATCCTGCTGAAAAGAGGCCCCAAGGAGATCACCCAAACTTTATTTGTCACTTGACAGTTTAGGAAAAGATGAAGGATGGATTCTTCCGCATTTTCAATAAGGGAGAATATTGAGGGGCCAATCTGGCCACATTTTTGGAGATTCTCTATTGTAAGAATTTTCTTATGTGCCAATAACCAGCAAAAACAATTTACTTCTGGAATAGCATTTAGTTTCCATATTTGATTCTAGATAGAGGCTTTAGGAGGTAATTGTGATTGGAAAATCAGATGCACATAACCCTCTTTTACTGTATAATTTCCCTTCTTCCAGCTCCACTTATGTTCAATAGAGTGATTAATGGGGGCACATCATCTAAGATTCTTAATGATATTATCTCTTTGCGTAATCAGGCCTTCTGGAATGTTCTATATCTTCCACCTATTCCACCTACCCCACTGATCCCACTCTGAAATTTGGTCCAAAGTAACGACCCCTCTTTGCCTCAGGTGCTCCTGAAGGCCTATCAGTGAATTATCTAAGCCCAGGGGTTGTAGACACATAATCGAGTCCAAGAAAATGTTAATTGTGTCGACCCTCCTCGGGACTTTGCTAATATTTTCCTTTATAATATATGAGGTGGTTCTGATCAAATTCCATATATGAGAGCCCATCACTTTCCCTTCTCCCCCTCCTCGGTTTATTTTCTGATCCAAGTACTTTGTCCTTACCACCTAAGTCTACCATATATTTGGCTTAGTTATCATACTCTAGTAAATCTTGGCTCCCAATGTCGAATTTTCCATCATGGGATCTCTTATTCCCAACCTGCCATGCTGATTAGGAGCTCTAACCATTTTTCAGTTGACCAAGTGATATTTTTTGGTCTCTACTTTTCCTCCTTCCCACGGGAATTTCCTTATAAACATCTCCAATTGGTGTAATACATATTTAGGAGCTTGTAATGCAGAAAACTGATACAGGGGGATGGTCGATAGGACAGACTTAAAAAGGATGGTACTACCCGTTGTATTGAGCCATATCCCTCCCCAATTTACAATTTTTATTTTAATTTTTTCTAGTACTTTTTTCCAGACTTGAGGAATTTCCCTTCTCAGGGATATTGGGACTTCCAGATATCTAAATTCCTTCCAACCTCTCACTACTCTAAACCCAAGGATTATTCTATTTTTTTCTTTCTGGATTGAAATGTTCCAACTATAAATGTGACTCTTACTATCATTCATGGCCCCTCCCGAAGCCTTGAGGAATCTATCTAAGTTTGTTTTGAAGAATATGGAAATCTGTTGGAAATACTGAGAGGGGGGGTGAATCATTATTTCTTATCAATTATCACTTTTAAATATTTTTAGAGCATCATTTAATCTTCAATTACTCTTGATGTTTATCCCGTGACAACATTAAACAATAGAACACAATAAACACACGAATTTTAGGTGGAAAACCCCCTTCGGGTCAAAAACCACTGAACGCTTTTCTAATAAATTCTTTAATCTTCAACCCCAACTGAAATGAAAGGTACAACTTCCTAGAATTCTAGAAAAGTATTCTTCTCCATCTCCCACTGGAAGGATGCCCCAATGCTCTGGTTTCTTCAGTAGTCAACTGAATGGATGCCCCCACATCCTAGACCGACCTAACACCCTAAAGTGTTCACAGGCTCCAACCTGTAGGTGACTTCATGCACCAACCTAGCACCTCCCTTCCACCCTATAATGATCAGAAATAAGACAATATTGTGGACTCCCATACCAAGGACAATGATCCATGATACAAGATGATTCACAATGATTTTCTTGAACTAGACTAATCACCCAATCACACTATGACCTGCAACCCAACCATAACATTATCCAACAATGACACTTATACCTCCCAACAATGCCTCTCCAACTCCAGGCAGATTGACTCTTTTACAATAATGACTCTTTTACAATTTTGCAATGATGATTTTTACAATATTGACTTTTGACACGACCTGATACTTGACTTGACACAGCTTCTTTGAACACTAGTATTTGTTGAGGTATTGTTGTGCTTGCTTCAATTAATGGTACTTTGGCATTGCATTTTCTTTCCAGTATGTGTCTGAGTTGTCCCATTGTGTCTTCCTTCCTGCACATGAATTAATGAACAAGACCCAAACCAATATACAAAAAAAATACTTACACTGTCCCGCAAACCATATGTTAGAGAAATATTCAAAATTCAAATTTAAATACATTCAACATTTATGAACAAAACCCAATCAAACATACATACAAAATACTTACATTTTCCTACAAAAACACATGTCAAAGATGATTTTCAAATTAAAATTCAAACACTAATCATACATACCTTGTTGTATCTGACTTACCCTTGACTGTTGACGTGTGGTTCTTACTGCAGTGATCCTTGAATGCATATTTTTTCTTGCCTTCTAGAAGCTCGATATTGAATATATTGTATCTATGTAATTTTAGATCTCCAAGGTTTGAAATTGCGTGTTGTGGTAGCCGTATGAGTCCTCTTTCCAACCTCATACGTCTGATCAATATTGGATTCTTCAAGAAATATTTATGCCCAATCTCCTACAATGACCTGATAATAGACTGGTTCAGTAGATTGAACTTGTATGAAGCGCCACGTGTCATTGTTTCAACCTTTGGTCATAAAAACGATACCCAACAAACTACAACCTGTCCTCTTTCTGCCACTTTTTATGAAATTTGAATCCAATGCTCATAAAGAAATTTATAACGATTTTCCCAAGGTCACCTGTTTGACATAAAATTCAAGAGCCTGCAAATCCCTAACTTCCTCAGATCATATCTCCGAAAATATTGCGAACCAATATCTAAAATTCGGACACACGCTTCATTAGGATTTTGGCTCAAATGGGTTTTTTTTCAGCATCTGAAGCTTCGCATAAAAAAATTTATAGAAAAAATGCCACGATGACCTATTTTAAGTAGCAAAATCCTTACATGAGGAGGATATGAGGGTCACAATTTATATGAATTATTAGGTTGAGAGGGTCTTCAATAAGTGAACGTTGGAGGGATTTTAGGAGATTAAAAAAATATTAATTACTGAATATTAAATGACCACAACCAATGATTAGTGTCATGCCACAACCCCATGGGGTTTTAGCCCACTAACTGGGGTTTCTAAATTCAAACATGAATATCTCTCAAACCGTGAAGAATTACGTGGTGTGCCATACATCAACGAAAACATCTCAACAAGTAGAAACAATCCAAAATATCCTTGATCCAGAATAGAGTAAGTTTTTCAAGTCAAAATTCCCATGCAAGATCGAGGTAGCCCTTGGTGCTGCTTGGGTTGACATCAATGACAACCACTGATCAAAAATCTCCCCCTTTGGCATCGATGGAAACAAAAGTACTCCCCCTGCGATCATGACACCTCTTCCTACAGCATTCTCTCCCCATTTGTCATCAATGGCAAAGGGTAACTGACACTGACAAATTTCATCCTGCGGACCTGTACACACCTCAACTCCCCCCATTTTTTCACTTATTTAGATAAGAGAAAGAGTCTAATGAGAACTTGGGAGAATCCCAAGCTTTAGGTGAAGATACTCAAATGCTTCACAAGGTAATGGTTTGCTAAATATGTCAACAATTTGTTCCTTTGTGCCAACATATTCAAGCTTGATATTTTTTTCGGTGACCTTCTCTCTAACGAAATGATATTTGATCAGAATGTGCTTTGTTTTGGAATGCATCACTGGATTCTTGGAGATATCGATGGCACTGGTGTTATCACGAAATATGGGAATAGGCTCATCAAACTTGACTTGAAGATCTTGCAAAGTTTTCTTCATCTAGAGAACTTGAGTACAACAAACTGTTGCCAGATATATTATGCTTCTGCTGTGGATAACGAGATTGAAGACTGCTTTTTCCTTAACCATGAAACAGGGAAACCACCTAGATAGAATGCTACTCCACTAGTACTCTTTCGATCATCAAAACTTCCTGCCCAATCTGCATTTGTATAAGCTTGGATAACTAGATTATTTCCTTTGGGATACCATAAACCATATTCTATTATGCCTTTAATATATCGGACAATTCTTTTGATGGAAATAATATGAGATTATTTTGGTGCTGCTTGGAATCTTTCTACCTATCCAACTGCATGCATTACGTCTGGCTGAGAAATTGTCACATATAGAAGACTGTGAATCATATATCTATACAACCTCTAGTCCACATCCTTTGATGAATCATCTAAACTTAACTCGCAACCTGTTACCATTTGTTACACAACAATTTGTCACCGTCCTGTAATCCCCGTTCCTTGATCCTGGAGGACCCATACAGTGACCCTTGTGTACTTTCCAAGCATGGAATACATACCCCTAAACCACATTTTGTCTTCCAAATCATCTCACTTTACAAAAATTTTTGAAAGATCCCTATAAAAACCTGGTTTTCAAGGTTGGCGCTTTCTCTCAGTGTCTGACCCGCACCGATAGCATAGATTTACACTGAGGCCCACGCCGATCGGCGCTCTATCTTAATGTCGGGCCCGCGCCAATCCTCTTTGGGAAAGTTTTATAAATAGAAGCGAAGCTTCCATGACTAGAAGCTTCATGAGGCGGTGAGCTGGAAGTCTGTTTTGAGGATATGGTTGAGGAATTCCCCTTTGGGCTTCTTGTTCCCAAGAAATAGGAACTACTCCAACGGATAAGCTCTTTTCCAATTATTTGAGGGCCCATAACCTCCTCCTCCACTGTTATATAAGGATACTTCCTTCAACTCTACAGCCTTAGTGATGATAAAAGGGAGAAGCAATTATAGCTTCGGGAGAATAATGCAGAGTGTAATTGTTTTTGTGTGTTGGGAACGTAGTGAGATCTTGGACCTTTGTGTGTGAGGGTGTTACAAACATGCTTGGATACGAACCTCCTGAAGGAGAGCCTCAACATTAAGGCTTGGTTGTAAACTCCCCTTGTCTTTATCATAATAAAATGCAACTGATATTTATCTTCCACTCTTGTTTACATTCATAATGAGATTTCTAGCCTTCCTTGATCAGTTAGATAGATTGTAATTGTATTATGTTTTTCGTGATTTTACGCTTGTCATGGTGTCTTGACTATTTGTACAGGTAATCGAATGTTGGCACCAATGTGTATCGAGCTTAAGAAGAGTGGCGGATCAAGAAGCGTCGATGGAAAACAACAACATAGCATCAGGACAAGGTAGGTCATCTTCCTTGCTCTGAATTTCATTTACAATCTGTTATCACCCAAAAAATTTCAAAACATCATTGTGTCATGCTTGTTTGGGTCGTGGTTCAAATTAGGTTTAGAAGTCAATTTATAATTTGGTTAATGGTAAGTTCGATTTTTATAACTTCAAAGGTCATCATTAAGTTCAAATAAAGTCTTTTAAAGGTCCATTCATTGTCAAATATTCATAATTTCCATTTAGGATTCACTCCATAAAGTTTCAGGTCAAAACTCTGTAATTAGCCAAGAATCCATGTTTTCGTAGCGCCACTAGTTCAAAAAATTTGATTTGCGCTACGAAAGTGCTAATAATTTCGTAGCGCAAACTGGGAAAAATACATTGTGGGTGCTACAAAAGCACGGTTTCTTAACCGTCTTGTCATTTGAGCTGGAAATTGTCAGAATTTGTTGGGAAATGGTAGGTTAGTGGTATGATAGGTCACTTAATGATGAGATTCAATGTACTTACCCATGCTTCAGCCATCATTGTCATAATAGGGCATGAATGAGGCATAATTCAGTTATGAGATGACATTTCAAATTCAAAATCTTGCTTAATTGGTCATGCACATTTCTCTTGCCTCCATTCGAATGTCTAAGTTCTGAAGTGTCAAGCCAAACATGTGGCTATTTTATACAAAGTTTTTCTTCATCCTAATCAAGCGAGGTTGTTGCATATATTCAAGCGAGGCTGTTTCATATATTCAAGCGAGGCTGACAGGTTTTTCTGAGAAGCATGGCAGAGGAAAAGAAAGTCCATAGAGGGGGACACTGCTCAAGATATGAGACTGAAATATGAAGGCCATAATTGAAGACCTAGCAGTGATGGATGCATTCAACAGAGTAGGTTGTCTTCGATTTTTTGAAAAGCTGCAGGGTTGCCACACACAGGTGTCTAAAGAATTTGCCTTGCACTTCAATGGAACAAATACCAAGGTTGGGATGCTAAGTGTGCCAATTACACCAGAGATTATTGCTACTATGACAAAGATACCAAGGGGTCAATATACTTGGTTCAAAAGTTTCAAATTTTATATGGAGCCATGCAAAGAATTCATGAAACCTGAGTATGCAGATATGGACCTCAATAACGTTATTCCTAGACGCTGCATCAAAGACACTTATGCAAAATTGTTGCTCAACATCCAGAGATATTTTACATATTAAGGCAAATATCATAAGGTCTACACATATCATTTCAAGTTGTTTCTGCATTTCACAAGTAATATTTCACTTGATTTTCCCTTTTACCTGCATAGGAGTCTTGCAAAAATGGCTAATAAAGTACAAGCCAAATCTGAAGGGTGTGAAACATCTTTGTTTCATCATGGTTTGATGAAGTTGTTGATTTTGAATGAGCTTCATAAGATAGGCAGGGATTGGTCATCCTTTTTGTTTATAAATGGTTTTGAGTTGGAAACACTAACTCCTGCTAGAAACCCTAGAACTAAAGGAACTCCGTCACCACCAGTAGCAGAGTCTAGTGAACCTGTAGTTGCAAAACCAAAGTAGTTTGCAAAACTGAAGCCAAGGAAACAAGGTGAGAAAAGGACAGAGCAGACACAAGTGCTTGATACTCCAACTCCATCACCTGCAAAACAGAGGTCAAAGACTATCAAAGAGGCAAAACAGAAACAAGATTCAGCAGGCAAGAAATCAAAAGAGTAACAAGAAGCCAAGCAGTAGCATTAAAGGGAAAAATAGTTTGTACAGATACAGAGGACAACCCAGTGATAAAGGGAAACCTAGATGACATCCTGCATGTTATTGACATAGAGGAGACTCCCATTGTGCAAGTTGACTTCATTGGAGAATATGAGCACAAACATAAAAAATTTAAGTCTATAAAGAAGCTTGAGTTTGAGGGTGAAGATGCAGCTTTTATCTTTCAAGCTAGAAAGCCTTTAACTAGGCATGCTAAGAAACGTAAGGAGGGCAGCAAGGAATTTTAAGAAACTATTGAAACAGCTAAAGCCCCTAAAGAAGTGGTTGATCTCTCAACACGTGAAGAGAAGCATACAGCCAGCAGAACAAAAGAGGGAAAAGAAGAAGTGACAAAGAAAACAGAATTTAAACATCTGTAGGAGAATTTGAGGTTGGAAAACCAAGAAATTGTTGTGACGAGAAAGAGGGCTAGAAATCATGGTGTTGAGAAAGCAGAGTTCAAAATAGTGAAGGCACTGTGGGAAGGTAAAACTGGTTCTATGTCTGAAACCCCAAGCAGTGCAGAGCAGTTTTTCACATGGACTGTCCCAGCAATAAAGGAAGCCAAATTTGTCAGAGTAATAAATACTCACTTGAGAGCTAGTAACAGGAAAATTTAAGGTCAAGTGGAAGATTTAGAGCAGCAACTAAAAGTGATTCAGGATGATTTAAAGAAAAAAGGTACAAAATGACAATCATTAAAAAGTCAAAAGCTAAAACAAGTGAAAATTAAGAAGGAATCTCATGAAAACTGTGTTTTTCAGTTCATATGGCTTTTTGATTTGATGAAATCTTTGTTATTTTGAGTTTTGGCACAATTATAGTTTTCAATTTGAAAAAATTTTGGACAAAACTGCTCACTCAGCGGTTTTGTAGCGCAAACAGTGTAAAATGAGTGAAAAGCACTACGAAACTGCTGTAGCAGCTTTTTTCACTCTTTCTCATATATTTTTTAAGGGAAAAAGTATGAATTATGACCTGAAATTGCTAGGGAGGATGTATTAAGTGATAATGAAGATAATCCTGGAGGAAAGAAATCAAAATTTTGAAGAAAAAATGGTAAAAAAGATGCGCTACGAAAAGCGCTATGAAACTGTGTTATTTTCATAGTGCAGGTCTATTTCAGCATATTTGAATAGTTTAATGATGGTTTTGGACAGCTGGAGTTAGGGAGGATTTTGGGCTGGTGTTATTTCAATTTCTAACAGCAAAATACCTCGAAATGATGAGTTCATGATGGTCAGAGTGTCTCAAGAAGTGCAAAGGACCCTATGCCTAGAAAACAGGGGATCGTTTCCTACTTTAATGGAGGTCAGCATTATGGTCATAAAGATCTAAAACCTATCATCCATATTCTACCATGTGTTAGTAAACTTGGAAAATGATGTAATTTAATTAAGATAGGGTTGTTATAGATAGGTGATTAAGAGTTTGAATCCTATTTGTAATAGGATTGTTTAGTAGATTAGTTGTCTTGTTGTAATAAATACCATGTCATATGGTTAGGAAAGGTGTCAAGAGTTAGGATTTCAATGTATCTAGCATCAGATAAGGTTATCTTATGTTGTAAATTATCTATAAAATATCAAGAAGTCAAATATGCAAGGGGTTGGACAATTTTAGCAAAGGACTGTGTTTATTGTAAGTGACTGGTTTTCAGCTTAATAAAGAGATTTCTACTTAGCCAACTTGAGATTCATAAAGAGTTCTAGTGTGTTCTTGTTATAATTGCATCTTTTTATTATCCTATGGTAGTGGTGTTTGTTTATGTTACTCAAAATTCATCTTTGATGCTCTGACTTCCTATATAGACAAACTAACTATGTTTTTTACAGTTTCACGTGTGTATCTCTTGACTAAACTCTGATATGCCTCAACTTCCATGCTAAGTAGATTGATTGGTTTTGCTAAAACTATTTTGACTCCATAAGCCCAATGTGCACTTGCTGATGTTATTTACAACCAATATCTATCATTTATCTGCTTATTACCCCACATAGAGTTAGCCATCTATATTTTTATAAAAAATCATTAACCCCTTGAGAGAGCCCTCTCAGGTTGAGGAGGTTAATCCTCAATCAAAAGATCGTTTTGAAAAAATTGCATTAGATTGATTTGATTAGCAGCCTATCAAGTCTAATTTTTTGATAACACAATCTAGGAAGGTAGATTTTAGTATGTTCTCGTAGTTGCTAGACCCACCCTAGGGCTAGAGGGATCGCCTCTGATCACAGAGGGGATTTACTTGGACAACAAATGGGCGACTCCACTAGGGAGTTTCCTTTGAGTTTGTCACTCTTTGAGGTCTTAGGAATTAGATGAGTTTAGTCGAACAACCATTTCCCTATTTTTTCCTATGTTTTTCATAAATTACGATCTTTTAGTTTTTTCTTAAAGTGGTGAGTCTAGTCTTGGTTAGGAGAAATTATTTGTTTTTTTCTTTTTCAAGCATTGGCGCTTTTATTTGTCTGACAGTCGCATTGAATGGCGTTAGTTGTCAGTTAGCAAGCCGCGCCAATGGGCAGTTGGCGCTAGTTTCAGCCCCTAAAGTCGTGCCAGTTGGCGCTAGTTTCAGCCACTAAAGTCGTGCCAATTCCAGGGTGTGTGAAAAATTAAGGTTTTTTCCCTAACTCCTTCACCAGTATGTCTTTCCCTTCCAGTCCTTTTCTTTATATTATGTACATATTCTCCCCTTCACTCAAGTGGGTTTGATTGGCTTGTTGGTTTTGTTTTTTGGTTGTTTTTCCTGTTCAAACGTGCATCCTTACATCTTAGTTTTTTCTAGGACTTTGCATCAATTTCTTAGTTGCATGCTTCGCGGGACATCACCCTGCTGATTGAGTTAGTCTCCTTTCTTGGTGAGCCATCTCTAGTTGATTGCCTTTTGAATTTTGGTTGATTAAGTGTTCAAGTTTGAAGTTTTTGTCCGAGTTTATTTTGTTTTCTTGTTCACCTGTGAGCATAGATTACATTGCTCGTTGTTCAGCTAAAAAAATCTTCTATCTATTATTGCTTCATGTAAAGGGGAATGAATGCCTTGTTTTGAGCCCACACTTTGGAAGTCCTCTTTTTCTTGAACTTATATGTCTTGTAGCCTTTTGAGGAATTTCGTTACAAAGTGTTTAAAATAACGATCGCATTCTTAGTGTTTGTTTGCATCCCTTTTCCATTCATCCTTCCATTAAGGAAATTTGTGTTCATTTAGTTTTCGTCTCAGAGTTTTCTTTTCGTTAAAATGCATTAGATCACATTGCATTGAAAAGTATTTTTTGAGATCCATCACTGAACTTAGATCACATTGTTTAAATGATTGAAAGCTAAAAATCGCATTGAGTGCATTCTCTTTCATTAAAAGCATGCATTAAGTAGATTATCATTTCATCGAAAAATGCATTGAGTGCATTCTTATTCTTTCAAAAGAAAAAGGAAATTGTGCATAGATTAAAATTGCATAGTTTTCAAAAAATAGGATTTTGCATAGATTAAATTGCATAATTCGCATCGTTGAATGTTTTAGATTACTTTTGGATAGTGAAAGTCATCTAGTTAGGAAAATTTATGTTTTCAGTATTATTGTTTGTTGCATCATTGTTTGAGACTCTTCCCTTAACAAGATAGCATTCATCGAATTGAAAGATTTCTTTTCTCATATAGTTGCATATAGGAGATTCTCAGATGACATTTGATAAGGCCTTGAAACTAAGACATAATTCAAGATCAACTTTAAAATTTATTCAATCAACCTAAGGAAGCATTGAAACCTAATGCACATTTTTAGAGGTCTAGGCTAGTGACGTGTTTCGATGTCGTTAAACCTAGTAGTTGTCGTTCACTATCTGGCATTAGACAGCGCTAGTACGGACTTGTGATCCCTGTATCGTCGCGTATATAAAGGGAGACCCTCATAGGTTGCAATCCTTCATCCATAGGAAGTCGAGTCTACCGCCCTGTAACTCTGATACACCGAACATAGCATTCGGGGAGACTACCTGCATGTACGTCAAGTCCTTGGTCATTTCTCTTTCATTTGATCACTAAGGTGTATATGGCAGTTCACGGAAACTTGGTACACCCTCTTGCTTAGATTACCTGAGTAGTCATTTTGGTCTTTTCGTGACTCTCTAAAAGATAAAAGATCCTCGAGCACTTGTCCTTTCACGCTAGTTTCAACCTAAAAGTGACTAGAGTCATCTTTTGCCTATTTCTTGACTCTTAAAACATGAAACATCGAAGTTTCGTTTCAATGTCTTAAAGTATTAACTGGCCGCGAAGTATTCTTGCCTAAAGTTATATTCCTTAGTTTTTTGTTTTAGGGTTGTTTCCAATGGCAACGTTTCCGGAGTTCACCAACCAAGAAATCCCCTCCGAAGGGAATCCCTATCCTTTTCCTACTTTTTGGAATGTTGGTGCTCCTTATATGGAAACATTGTCCCTTCCTGGGTTAACTTTCGGTTTGTCTATATGGTTATTCTTGACCTCGGTGGTCTCGAGTATTCCGACCTCTGTACAACCATCTCCTCTGCCCGAACAACATCGTGTTGATCCTAAGGTGGACCTATCCCCTTCTTCACATATTCCTTCATCCTCCTCTTCTACTTCGCCTGGTGAAAGTCTGGATTCTAGTAACCAGATGCCTAAGAAGAAGAAGAAGAAGACAAAAAACAAGAAGTCAGATAAGCGAGAGGTTGACGTTGCAACTATTTCTCCTAAGACACCTTCCATCGATAAACCATCCAACCTCCCACGAAAATTCAAATTCCCTTGCAAGTTGTGCAAGGGTTACCTCTTCCTTCGAGATTGCCTTGGCATCCCCAAGGTGCTCGAGGTATGGTCCGACGGTCGTCCGCCGCTGTCTTTGACTTCTAGAAGTCATGTTGGTGACACATCTTCAACTAGTACTGATAAGACTCATAAAAAACAGGGTAAGATCATGAATCCCTGTAAGTTGTGTGAAGGACATCATCCCATTCAACTTTGTCCATACATGGATGAAGCCATGAGAGTATTAGACAACCCTACTATTTCTGTGTCCTGCCTTCCGGTTGGTTACCAGAAGCTTTCTTTGAGTCTTCTGCTAGTTGATCCAACTATCGATCAAGATTCATCCTTGGTCGATCCCGTTCCCTCGAAAATTAAAATTCATGAATCCACTCCCAGCCAACCATTGGTCGTGAAATCAGTCGATCTAGTCTCGCCTATGGTTCATCAGATCTTTTCCATCAAGAGTGGCTCAAATACCCCTCACGTTCTTCTTGTTTCTTCAGATTCCTCGGACTTGGAGAAATATTCTCCCATCCTTGTGGTTCAAGAAGCTGCTCCTCCTGCTCCCATGATGGAGGTCCCGTAGGATGCTCCTCTTGCTCCTGTAACACCAGGGGATGACAATTCCATTCTTGTGGCACCCCCTCCAAGTAGTTTGGTTGCTTATTTTGATTGGAGTAGATTCGCAGGATATCGTCTTCCTTCTTATGTTCCTTTTGAGATCATGGTACAGGCCTCCAATGTGGTTGTACCCAGCACAATTATAGATGAAGTCGTGTCTGTTAGTATTCTTTCTTCAACTACTTGGAAATATTTTGGTTCTCCATCACTTATGCCTGTTACGCAGAATTTGTTGGCTTTCGATAGAGGAACTAATCAACCGTTAGGGATCCTTCCGAAGTTGCCCATTAATTTGGGAGGGAAAACCGTCTATATAGACGTGATGGTGATCCAAGGTCCCTTGGATTTTAATTTACTCTTGGGGCATGACTATGCTTATGCCATGGGCGCGCTTGTCTCCTCCCTCTTTCGTGTGACCTGTTTTCCACATAAAGATCGGATCGTGACCATTGATCATCTTTCATTCTTTGGTCCTGATATGGCAGTTGGCCCACCATCGTCTCTTCTGGATCTTCATCCGTCAGTTGTATCTTCCCAGCCACAGTTTAATTATTTGGCCACTTTTTCATTGCCCTCATCCAGTGATTGTATCGTCACGTGCCATCTACTTGGGGCATTTGATCGTGATCTCCGATATGTTGTTCTCCCATCAGATGAGCACCTCTTGGAAGCCATGACTTATTATTCAACATGATGAGAGGTCGTTGGAGAATAGTTCATTTTCTTGTGTCAACCTCCTTAAAAAATGAAACAAGGTCATCAGATCATAGTTCGTTTTATTGTGTCAAGCTCCTTAAAAAATGAAACAAGGTCTTCGGAGCACAGTTCGTTTTCTTATGTCAAGTTCCTTAACAAATGAAACAAGATCTTATGAGGACAGTTCATTTACTATGTCAACCTCATTAAAAAAATTCATTAGGTCGTGAGGATAGTTATTTTACCGTGTCCACCTCGCTAAAACAATGAAACACGTTCTTGTTCAATTCGAGTCTTTGATACGATCTCGTAAAATTCTAGTCGATTCTTTCTCTTGATCTCGTAATTTGAACCTTCACTCCATCTACCTTTCATATGGACTGAAAATTGGGGGGCATGTACCTCTAATTGAGTCACCATGCTAGGGGCATGTCCACATTTCCCTATTTTTCAAGAATAGTTTATCTGTGTTTCGAGCTTGTGTAAAAATGAAACTAGCCTCAAGCAGAGTTTTATGATTTCAAGCTTGTGTAAAAATGAAACCATTCTTATTTTACCTCTCGTGATTTCCATTTTATCAGCCTGTTTTTCCAGATGAGCCTTGGTTTTCTCATTCCATCATTACCATTAGCTCAGCCAATCATATGCCCTCACTTGGTTTTTTTACCCATTCCTAAGGAACCGCTGCAATGAGTGGTCTTGCTAGCCAGCCTCTTGACCTTTACTTGTTCTGAGTAGCTCCACCATCACCAGAACCAGTTGCTACCCTTAATACCACTCATTCCTCCAGGTGGAGTCATCTTTCAGCTCTTTTCTGACTCTCGAAAATTGAAAATATTTCCAAGACTCTTATCGTTTTGAACTCGTTAAAAGGCTGCGAAACGATATCTACCCAGTATACATTTACCCTTTTTTCGGGATGGGATGGAATATTTACGAAAAAGGAATACCTTAGCCTATCACGACTAACAGGTTCTCCCAGATAGTTTTTTATACCTTTTCGGATCTGTGAGAATACCTATGAAAAGGGACTGCTAGAGTTTTCTTTTCCGCTTATTTTCAAACTCTCTAAACATGAAAGATGTCGAGTTCTTCCTTTGTCAGACTCGTTAAAACCTAAATGACATTGGAAACCGTCACCATGAAGTTACCGAGTTCCTCCTTCCTAGGGCTCGTAAAATGTACTAGGATGGATTTGTTCGAAGGACAAACCTATAGGAAAAGCATATGATATCCTCTTCAAGCTTGTGTAAAAATAAAGAGGTACTCGCCAGAAATGATGGGGGAAATGGAAGTTATTCGTCAGTTGTGTCAACAGTATGTCACTCTTGAACATGACACTTATCTGCAGTTCATGTTGGGTTGGGATATCTTCACTCTGTCACTCTGCCTCCATGGGTTTGGGAAATCCATTTTCCCCTCATTCGATTACCAATCTTTTCAACATGACCTCTGATCCTATTTGAGTCAAATGTTGCCAAATTTTTCAATCATGTCGCTGATATGTTCAAGAGAAAATCCATCTGCAGTTTGTACATTCCTTGATCCTCTATTCCAGTCTTGATTAACACTCATATCAAATTCTCTGTTTCATGTCGATGATGTGGGATTCATTATGACCCTCCTTCGACGGATCGCTTCTTGTCGACTTCAGCTCATTATTCGGGAATTCGATCTAGAGACTCCTTTCAAGTACCTTAGAGCTTGCATGCCCTAATGGCAAGTTCTTCGCATTCGACGATAGGTTCACATCATTTGCCTTCGATCGGGTGATTTCATGGGTGTTCGACTTCAAATCACTATTCACATTTCGTGGATTGTACTAGTGGTACCTTGAGAACCATTGTCATTATTGGTGGTTTCTCTCGCGCCTGTTAACAGTTTAAATCATTGGCTGGTAATCATGCGATTTTCCTGCATGTTCAACTTCAGCTCATTTACTCGCATGCTTGAAATTGTACTTGATCAGGTCATGACAGAGCGCAAGACCCTGGATTTTATTCTCTAGAGTCCAGGTTGTGAGGCGATATGATTTGTCCATGATTGGATACATGTTTCTTTCAAATGGATGGTTGCGACCATACCATGAGTCTATATGAGATATTTATCAGATTGATGGTTGTGACCATACCATGGTATCTTTTACGGATGGTTGCATCCATACTTTGATTCATGTATTTTCATCAGAGATTTCGGTTATGTATATGTATTTATGCTTGATTCGCATGTCTCCCGATAGTAGCGCCTGGTTCCTTACATGTACTTGTAAAGCATTTCACCCCTCACTCATGTTCAGAATTCATACTTTAGGGGGCATTTGTTACACAACAATTTGTCACCGTCCCGAAACTCCTCGTTCCTTGATCCTAGAGGAACCATACAGTGACCCTTGTGTACTTTCCAAGTATGGAATACATACCCCTAAACCACATTTTGTCTGCCAAATCATCTCCCTTTACAACTTTTCTGAGAGATCCCTGTAAAAACCTGGTTTTCAAGGTTGGCGCTTTCTCTCAATGTCTGACCCGTGCCGATAGCATAGATTTACATTGAGGCCCACGACGATCGACGCTCTGTCTTAATGTCGGGCCCGCACCGATCCTCTTTTGGAAAGTTTTTTAAATAGAAGTGAAGCTTCCATGACTAGAAGCTTCACGAGGCAGCGAGCTAGAAGTCTTTTTTGAGGATATGGCCGAGGAATTCCCCATTGGGCTTCTTGTTCCCAAGAAATAGGAACTACTCCAAAGGATAAGCTCTTTTCCCATTATTTGAGGGCCCATGACCTCCTCATCCATTGTTATATAAGGAGACCTCCTTCATCTCTACAGCCTTAGTGATGATAGAAAGGAGAAGCAATTATAGCTTCGGGAGAATAGTGCAGAGTATGATTGTTTTTGTGTGTTGGGAACATAGTGAGATCTTGGACCTTTGTGTGTGAGGGTGTTACAAACGTGCTTGGATACGGACCTACCGAAGGAGAGCCTCAACATCAAGTCTTGGTTGTAAAATCCCCTTATATTTATCATAATAAAATTCAACTAATGTTTATCTTCCACTCTTGTTTACATTCATAATGAGATTTCTAGCATTCCTTGATCAGTTAGATAAATTTTAATTGTTTTATGTTTGTCGTGATTTTACGCTTGTCGTGGTGTCTTGATTGTCTGTATAGGTAATCGAACGTTGGCAGCAACGTGTATCAAGCTTAAGAAGAGAAACGGATCAAGAAGCGTCGACGAAAGACGACAACATAGCATCAGGACAAGGTAGGTCATCTTCCTTGCTCTGAATTTCATTTACAATCTAGGAAGGTAGATGTTAGTATGTTCCCATAGTTGCTAGACCCACCCTAGGGATAGAGGGATCGCCTCTGTCCGCAGAGGGGATTTACCTAGACAACACCATTGGGGTAAGGACAGGCTCGCAATCTTCCATCTTGAATTTCTTGAGCATTTCCTTGATGTAATTGATTTGATATATAAATATTCCTTTATCCTGTTGAGATATATGAAGCCCTAAAAAGTATGTCAGCTCACCAAGTAGAGAAATTTCAAACTCACTTTGCATATTTGTGGCAAATTTTTTAATTAATATTTCATCGTTTCTTCCAAAAATTATATCGTCTACATATACCTCGATAATTGTTAGGTTATATTGATCCACTTTCACATAGATATTGTTGTGGGCACTTCCTTTCTTGAATCCTTGTTGTTGTAGATATCCATCAAGACGAGCATACCAAGCTCTAGGAGCTTGCTTGAGACCATATAATTCCTTCTTTAATCTGCAAACATAGTCTTCCTTTTCAAAGAGAAAAAAACCTTTGGGTTATTCAATGTAAACTTCTTCTTCCAATTCACCATTTAGAAAGGCTGAATTAACATCCATTTGGTAGACCTTGATTTTTCTCAAGCATGCATAAGCGAGAAACATTCTGATAGATTCCATTCTAGCAATGGGAGCAAAAGTTTCTTCAAAATCAATTCCTTCAACTTGTGCATATACTTTGCAGACTAATCTTGCCTTATTCTGGGTTACCTGTCCATCCTCATTCAATGTGTTTCTAAAGACCCATTTAGTTCCAATAACACTTTTATCCTTTGGTCGTGGAACCAACTCCCAAGTATCTTTCTTCTCAATTTGATCCAGTTCTTCATTCACAGCTGCTACCTAGTGTTCATCTTGACTAGCTTCCTCAAAATTGCTAGGCTCAAAAGTTTATAAAAAAGCAAGGTGGGCTTGTTGTGATGAACGAAGCTGTCGACTTCTTCTGGCTCCAATTCCTTCATTTGTGTTGTCGATGATTTGATTTGACAGATGATTCTTTTGACACCATTCTTTTAAAGCTTTTGGATAATTTGCATGTACATCGTGGTGATAATTTCTTATTTCCTGTTGGTTTACTTTTGTTTCCTTATTTGATTGGTCTTGTTCTGGATCTTCTTCTTCATCCTTCACAAATTCTCCCTCATATCCCTTATATTTTCTCGAAGGGACAATCTCATCGTCATCCTTTCTAACACAATATTCATCAAAAGTAACATTTATTCTTTCCACTATTTGTTTTCACCTCAGATTGTAGCATCTATAAGCCTTCCTTTTGTGTGAATAACCAATGAAAATACCTTCATCGACACGGGAATCGAAATTGCCCAATTTTTTATCTTCTATTTTGATGTAGCATTTTCTTCCAAATATTTTGAAGTATTTGATGTTAGTCGGTCTTCCCTTTCATAATTTGTATGGAGACATGTTACAATTTTTCCTTAGCAGCCCTCTGTTTATAATGAATACAGTTGTATCGATTGCTTTAA
Organism: Pinus albicaulis; assembly: GCA_034641835.2. Classification (NCBI taxonomy): domain Eukaryota; kingdom Viridiplantae; phylum Streptophyta; class Pinopsida; order Pinales; family Pinaceae; genus Pinus; species Pinus albicaulis. Next base: position 397,474,275 of record CM076575.1, on the reverse strand, counting down.
CCTAGAATTTATCATCTAATTTTGAGTCATTTAACATTGTTCTGCCCATTTCCTATACAGTTATGTTTTTTATTTCAGCAACTCCATTTATCTGCAGTGTTCTGGCTGTTGAGAATTGCCTTTTTATTCCATTTTTGTCACAGTACTGCTGAAATACCTTGGAAGTGAATTCTCTGCAATTATCTGATCTTAGACATTTCATCTTCAAATTAGCTTCATTTTTGACCAATTCCTTGTAGATTTTAAAACATTCAAATGCCTCAGTCTTTTTATTTAAGACGCTGGTGGTTTTCATTTTGGTGTAATCATCTATCATTAGCATAAAATATAATTCTCCATCTAAGCCTTTTGTTCTCATAGGACGACATAGATCAGTATGTACTAATTCCAATGGGCGTGATGCAAAGTGTTATTTTGTCTTGAACTCAAATTTTGTCTACTTTCCATGCCGACAAGATTCACATATCTTATTGGTGGGTTTTTAATTTTTAGGCATTTCTCTTACTGTTTCCTTCTTGCTAATCCTGACCAAATTGTCGAAATTTATATGTCCCATTCGTTTGTGCCATAACCAACTTTCGTATTATTTCGCCAAAAAACACCCTTTAGGTGTATCATCCAAAATATATATGTCATTTTTAGCCCTGCTTGCTATAGCCACAATTTTACTGAATTTGCCTTTCCTGATTTCACATTTCTTAGAGTTAAATAGCATCGTGTGTCCTTAATCGCACATTTTTCCAACACTGAGCAGATTGTGATTCATATTTTCAACCAAAAAAACATCTTTCGCTAATGCATTCTTGCTTCCAAGTGTGATTGTACCTACTCTTATGACGTTTGAAGACCCTTCATTTCCAAAAGACAATGTTCCATCCTTCCTTTCCTTCAAGGATATGAACTTATTCCTATCTTTAGTCAGATGAGTTGAGCATCTATCTCCAAGCCTTCCACATGAATAACAATGACCATAGAAGATAGGTTGATACCTGGGGGGAAAAATTCTTCGAGGAATTGTCTTCCATGGTTCTTCTTGCGATTCCTAATCTCTTGAGTTGGCTGGAAGGTCTACCTGCTTGTTAGATTTTTCATATCCATCTTCTTTTGTTGTCATAGAAGGACTTGGCTCCTTTTCATATTTTTTTTTGTAACCAAGACCAGTCTTGTCACTATTTGATCAATGATTGTTGATGATTTCTTCCAATGCCTTGGAGCTGTTGGTGTAGTTTTGAAGAGTTTTTCCATTTTTTACTTGCTTTAAATATTTCAGCTTCCAATGCTTCTCTTTCCTTGTTGCTTTCCTTTAATTCTTCCCTGAGCAATTCTTCAACTCGTTTGTATTCTTCAACCTTGATTTTAAGATTTAGGACTTGTTCCCTTTATATCTTTAATCTGTCTTCTAGATTGTTGACATTCTTATGCTCAACCTTGAGCTCTTTGATAACCCTGATCACTTCGTTTTGAAATTCAACCTCAGTCATATCTTCTTCTTCGTCTCCTTCTTCATCAAATTCTTCTTTATTATTATGCTTGGCCATAAACAATACTCTTTCGTTGATTTCTTATTCATTTTCACTATCTTCATCAAATGAGGAGTTATCTTCTTTGGAGAAGAAACTGTTCTTAAACCATTTCTTCTTGCCATGCTTGTTGAACTTCCTCGGACCTTTATTTCCTTTCGTAACATCCTCATTTTTGTGAGGACACTTGGCTGCAAAATACCCAACCTCACCATAATCGAAACATATCAATGGAATTTTACCTTTTAATTTCCCCGTACATGTACTCATTTCTCGCGTGAAGTAGGCAAATTTCTTTATCTTGAAATTCTTCTTCATCTTCTTCCTTACAACTACAAGTTTTCGCTTTCGGAGTATGCTTGTCCTTACTAGTTTTATTGGATGTGGTGAATGTTGTTTCTAGGCTAAATGTGTGGTCCTCTTCTTCACTCCTCATTTCATATGGTGTAAGCACACCATGCAATTCATCTTTGCTGAGATTGGCTAGATTCGAACTATATTCCAAGACATATACCTTTGGGTTGAATCTTGTCGGCAAGGTTCTAACGATCTTTCGGACAACAATTTTCATGTCAACGTGTTCTCCCAAACCTTCCAAACCATTTTTTATTTCATCAACGCGCTATAAGTATGCATCAATATTTTCATCTTCCTTCATTTTGAGTTGCTCAAATTTTTCCTCGTAAATTTGAAGCTTTTCTTCTTTCACGTTTGAGTCACCTGCATATATATTCTCAAGCTTACCCCATACTTCTTTAGCAATTTTTCAACTCAGTACCTTAACATAGACAGATTCGATAAGCCCACTGATAATGAGATCTTTAGTCTTTGCATCATATACTATATTTATCTTTCCTTGTTCATCCTGGGTCATTGTAAATCCTTTTTCAACGATTTCCCACACTTTGTATCCTTGCGCCAGCAAATGAACCTGCATTCTTCCACTCCAAAGTGCGTATTTATTTCCATTGAATAGAGGAACTCTATTCTTAGTATACTCCATGACCTCCTTCCAGTTGTTAGAATACTATTGAAGGAACCAAGCTCTGATACCAATTGTTGGAAATACTGAGAAGGGGGGTGAATCAGTATTTCTTATCAATTAGCAATTTTAAATATTTTCATAGAATTAGTTAATCTTCAATTATTCTTGATGTTTATATAGTAACAAAAATAAACAATAGAACACAGTAGGCACACAAATTTTAGGTGGAAAACGCCCTCCGAGTCAAAAACCACATAACGCTTTTCTAATAAATTCTTTAATCTTCAACCCCAACTGAACACTCCAACAAACTTCAACACTCCCTCTTAAAAATAAAGGAATGTCTTTGCATGTGACATGAAACTCCATGCACTACAAGGAAAAAAACCTCTAGCGGATGTTTTTGAGGAACCCCACAGAAAAATACCCCAGACGTCCGTTTCTAGCGGAGGATCCAAGAGGAGGTTGGCGAGCGGAGGTTTTTGCGGATGTATTTCTTCCGGTGCTCTTATCAACCTAAACCGCACCGGTGCATTCAATCTGACAAAGCACCGGTGCATTATAAAAATTGGCACACCGGACACTATGCGCTCCGTACACACAGGCCCGATGCGTTTTATTTTTGTAGAGCATGGGTGCTTTACATGTCGACCGCATAGATATCGCCCGGTGTGGAATAAATGAAACACACCGGGGCGCCCACAAAACACGCCCACCGATAGATGGTTAAATAAAAAAAATTACGACAAAAAAACTGCATAAAACATTGGCACACTGGAAACAGTGTGCTTTGTACACACCCTCCCGGTGCTTTTAATTCAGCAACCGCACTAGTGTGTGTCATATCGTCAACCTCGGTGCCTCATAAAAAGCGCGCGGAACATAAACGACCCAGTTCCAAATGACTGAAACGCACCAGGATCCCCTTAAATGCCACGCACCGGAAAAGGGTTTAAAACAAACAAAATTATGGCCAAAAACCGCAGAAATCATTGGTTCACCAGGCACCGTTACCGATGTGTCAAGTTACTGTACAGCCCCGGTGCGTTACATCGCCACGCCCCAGTGCGTCATAAAAGCGAGTGGAACATAAAATTCTCGGGGCGGAATGATGGAAACGCACCGGGTTCCCCATAAATGCCGCGCACCGAAATAGGATTAAATAAAAAAGAAATTACGGCCAAAAAACAGCAGAAATCATTGGTTCACTGGACACTATTACCGGTGCGTCATGATACTGTAGAGCACTGGTGCTTTAAAAATACTCCGCCCCGGTGCCTCCTAAAAGTGCGCGAAAACATAAAGAGCCCGGTGCGACATACATACAACGCACTGGTACTCCAACAAACATCCCACGCACCGGAATAGGGTTAAATAAATTTTAAAAAAATTACGTACTTAAAATCCATAGGTAATCATTGGTTCGCCGTACACCCAAGTACGTATGCGTTTATAATAATCGTAGCGCACCTGGCACAGAATAAGCGCCTGCTTCCTAAAAGTGTGAATGTAAAGAAAACGGCACGACACAGAATGCACCGTATCAACAGAAAAAGCCCGCACCGAATAGGGGTTAAATAAAAAATTGGTCAGCCAAAAAGTACAAAAATATTGTTCAATGGGACGCCGTTATCAGCATCGCGTTACCGTAGCGACCGATGCATGACAGACATGCTGTCCCCGCATTTCCTAAAAGCACAGAAAAACACAAAGAGCCCGGTGCGGCATTAACACAACGCACCGCACCCGCAAAAACCGGCGCACCTAATGTGGTTTTAAAAAAAAAAAACACGCATTTTTCGCTTTTTCCAGCATGGCGTAGCTAAGCACCGTTGCAAGTTATCCTTGCTTGAGCCGCACTGAAATTCGTGCTCCCATTGCACTTATTGCATGCACTATTGTTGTACATTGCCACCAATTTCTAGCTCGAATTTTATAAAACAGTGGAAAATTTTTCTTTTTTAAATTGTACAACCAATATGCCTCCTCAACGGGTAAATGTATAGGTATTTTTATTTTTTTTTCCATAATTAAACCTTTTAGCGGATTATAATTTGAAAAAACCTTAAAATTAACCATTAAAAAAAAAAAAAAATTGTCGCGCAGTGGGCTCGAGTCATTCGGCTCGCACCGATTTGTGTGCTGCCTGTAAATTTACAGGCTGCACCGCACCCAATGATGAAGCAGTCTGCACCGGTTTCGGGGCAGTACCGCGAGGTGCACAATGTTATTTGAAATTTTTTAAAAAGTGTGGTGCGGTCATTTACCAGGTCGCACCGTTGACAATGTTGAATCGCGGCCACCCGGTGCGTTGACCAAATTATCCGCCCCGAGGCACGTAAGTTTTTTGGGGCACCGGAACTGCAAATCGACATTGTCAACAGTTTGGGTTGGTAAACTGGTGCTAAGTGTATCCGCACCGGTTCCAGGGCGGATTCCAAAGGCGCACCATGTAATTGTAAATTTTACGACAAAGAGCGGTGCACTCGGATACCTGGCTGCACCGTACGACTATGTACTGTGGCAAGAGGGCGGTGTGCTGACTTAGCTATAAACCCCAGGGCGTATAGTGAAGTCAGCGCACCAGCCTCCTGACACCGTACTTAGTGAACGGTGCGCTAAAAATATTTTCTGGAGCACTGCTCCCAGTGCTTTTTATATCATTATGTGCACCGTCGCCAGTGCGTCTCTGTGGAGGGACACATCGTTACCGGTGCGTGACTGTGTTTTTGGCTCACCGACTCTTGTTTTATTTATTTTTCAAAAAATATTTATATACGTATATTTGTAAATACATGTGTCATTTAATTAAAAAATTGTGTTTAATATGTCAATCATTCAGAGACGTGAAAGGAGAGAAGAGGAGAAACAAGAACAACAACAGGCGGAACAATATAACATGGTTCACCTGTGGGAGGCAAGAGAGAGGGAGAGAGATGCGTACCCTCGCCCTATTACAGCAGTGACAGAGGGGCAAGGCAGGTAGGCCTCATCAAGTTCTATGAGGAGGCTACTTCCCTAAAGTCCCATAGTGGTTTTTTGAGACATCTTATCCGAAGGTGGAATGCCCAGCAACAGGCTTTTCGAGTTGGTATCGACTAGTGGTACACGCCCACTGAGGAGGATGTATATTTTATTACAGGGATTTCGAAGAGAGGGGTGGATTTTCCCTCGTTCCTTGAGGTTCCAGCTGGCTGTGTGGCAAGGAGTCAGTTATTTTACTCCCAGAGATACATTAGAGCAGATATATTGTCTCCTTCAGATTTTCAGGTCTCTGGAGGACAATTACGTATTGGTGTGTTTGGTCGTGAGGAGGTCCAGTGTCTCTCACTTATCATTTCTACCATTTCGCACAACACCAGTGACGGGAAATGCATTATTTTCCAGCTTTTATATTATGTTGATTCTTTACTATTGCAGCCACGACTTGTCAGGTGGTCTGCCATTTTTTTACGACAGTTTTGTACAGCATTAGATAGATGGCATGCTCGACGAGGCCTTCTTTTCTTCGGCAGCCTCGTAGGTCGATTACTGAGGCACGTATGCATATGTGGGGGCAGATGATGCCCAAGAGGGAGGAGACTCTGTTTCCAGCGAGGATATCAGATGATGCACTGGGGTTGTTAGCCAGTTTTTTTGAGCATCCCTTCATTATGGTCCCGTGTCCTTATGAGGGGTTGGATTGGCGAGGGTGTGCCAACATCCTCTTTACAGATGATGAGTCACCAGATGATAGAGGTAATATTACTATTTTATTTAAATTTATTCTAACATTTTCTTTAACTTGTTTTTATTAAATTGTGTAATGAAATTATCTAATTATTGTTGTGTACTTGTATATATTTTGCAGACATTGGCTCTTATGATGGCGAGGATTAGATGCCGCCGCCACCACCTAATATAGTTGTGGATCTTGATGATGATGCAGAGGGCATGATGCCAGATATTTCCCGTGAGGATCAGCAAGAGGCCGGTGCAGATCAGAGACCTGCTCCTGCTGGTGTGCCGGCCTGCGGTCGACGTCTGAGTGATGCTACATATAGGATGGAGTTGGCCGACCAACTCATTTCATTGTTTTTTGAGGCGGGCATCTGCCCTGCTGATTTCATAGATATAGAGGCTGATGATAGGCTCTTATAGATGTGGAGAGGCATTCCGCGTGACATGTATAGCCTGATGCAGCATGTCGTAGGAGTTACGAAAGCTTTTACGCTACTGACGAGGACTGTCGCACGTTACGAGCGAGCCGTATCACATGATGGACAGTCTACGAGGCATAGCGTACCATCGACATCTCATGATCGTTCACAGCCTCGCGCCGCGCCAGATTTGCATGAGCCTCTAGTAGCATCTACCAGCAGTCATCATGGAGATGAGGCTCGATCATCGGCTGATCCATGACATTTATATTACAGTTGTATATTTTTAACTTTATTCAGTTATATATATATATATATCTATATTATATGGTCCATGTATTTTATGTTCATTTTGCAGTTGTACTTAATTTACATGTTGGTGATCATCATTATGTGTATGTTGTTAGGTCATGTTAGATATGTTCATTTAATGTGCATCTTGTAGATAGATGTGTATGTGATGGCATGAGATGTATATTTGATGTTTGTGTTGTACTGATGATGTTAATATATAATTTTAATTGTGTTTTGTTAGATGATCATGATCACGATGATGCAGTAAGCGATTTTGAATGTGTTTTTTAGTCAAATATGATGTTTGTACGATGCTTATCATGAACGTGATGTTTATTAATTAATTTATAAATACCAAATGATCATGATATTGTAAATTTGTAATATTTGTATTTGTAATTGTATTTAAAATTCTAAAATTGTAATTGTAATGATATATAGGTAAATTTCTAAAATTGTAATTTTTTAATTTGTAAAATTGTAATTGTATATATGTAAAATTCTAAAATTGTTATTGTACGTGAAATTGTAAAATTGTAATTCTAATTCTAATAATTATAATTCTAATTCTAATTGTATGTAAAATATTTGTAAAATTTTAATTGTATTAATGTGAAATGAATTTATTAAAAATTTTAAATTTGTAAATTTTAAATAATTGTAAAATAATAAATATAGAATAATATGATTTATTGTAACATAAGGAAATTTAGAAAATAATGCAAATAAATTCTTGTACTTAATTAGAATTATCATTATTTTATTATGATCTTAGATACAAAAAAAGAATTAATTTATACAATACACCATTGTTTTTGAGATCAAGTACATAATACCAAATTATCAAGTGAATTATTGATTTTAACATTAACACAATGCAAATTACCAATTAATTCAAAATACATATTACATTAATATTTCGAAAAAATCATCTTAAAAAGTATAAATATTAATGAAATAACACATATTGTACCATATCACTCTCGATTCTCATGATCACCCTCATTATCTTCTAGCTCGCATGGCATGATAACACTATTGTTCTCAAAAATATGTTTTTATTTAGGGTCATGTGTCAATACGAACCACCAATCCCTATCCAACACATCTAGGTAGAAAAAAACCTAGTTGCAGTGTTTAGGGAAAACATATGGCTCCTTAGCTTCATCCCACATCTTTCTAGAGTTGATACATATCGGCCTACTATCGCGATCTTCCTTTACATTATTCCGATCAAAGGTGTCCCACCACTTGCACCCAAAAATAACACATTGGAAAGAAGAAAAATCCACTTCAATGATCTCTTGTATCTTTCTGACATAACCTAACGTCCCTCTTACTAGTTGTTGATCATGGTGGCTATATCGACTAGATTTATTGAACTTGACTTCCACTCCACAGTCTTGTGTGATGTTTCCAACATCGGCATTTTCTGTGTGAAAATGGTGTCCATATGCCCACATAGATGGGAACAAATGCACCTATTATAAAAAAGTTTAAAAAATCATATAAGTGTCATGTGTCTTATAAATAATAATCCAACAGTTAAAATATGAAATGTAGATGTCTTAATATAAGTTTCAAATTTACATATAAATTATTACTGAGTTACTGCACCCAATCCCTACGTTTAGCACATCCTCTTCAGCACACGGGAAATGACCGGTAGCACCGTATTTCTCTCTGACTTGGTCAGCAACCCAACTGTTGGGGCATATTTTTGGCATATTTTCTTTTAAATGATCGGGATAAGGCACACTTCTACCATTCAACCGTCTGAATTCTTTCCTGTCACTATCCCATTTCATTCTTTTTTGTTTGTACAATGCGACCCACGGTTGTGTCACTTCAGAATTGTAAAGAATGAATTTATTGATTGCTTCAATTTCTGCATTCGCTGATGAAATCAAACCAACATTATATAGTACTTAGAGATCAAAATATACATTATATCGAAGTTCAACATGAATATAATTAATTACTTTTTGTAAATTTGAAAAATTATAAGTCACTTACTCTTTATCAAGCGCTTTTTTCCACTTGTTTGGAGCAACTCTCCTTCTCTTTTGTCTTCATCCAATTCATCGCTCCAAATCACCGCACCTGGTCTGTTGTCGATCTGCTTGATGTACTCACTGGCATAGTAGAAAGACTCATACGATATGTACCCCTCTGCCATAGACCCCTTGGGTTTTGCCCTTTGTCGAACAAAACCTTTCAATTTCTTCATGTACCTCTCTAAGAAGAACATCCAACGACAAGAAACAACCCCAACTAATTCAACCTCATCTACCAGGTGGATTAGAAGATGAACCTGTAAGTCCATGAAACTCGTCGGCAGTTCCTTCTCAAACATACAAACAATCTCAACTATCTCTTGACACCACCGTGGAATGCTAGCCACATGAATCTCCTTTGACGTGATCCAACGTAAAAATGCAGATAATTTAGATATGGCACGTCCTAGTTCTTGAGGGAATTCATGTTTCACACACCCATGCACAAACAAAGGATAATGACACTAGAAATTTATAAAAATGTGCAATAATATACAAAATTAGTTATGTTTTATGATCACCGCATGGGATAAAATTTATTAATATAACAAATAATAAAATCATGCTTTTGACATTATACGTACTCTTAGAAGATTCAAATGGTCATGCAATTTCAACCCCGACAAATGGTCATCCACGGTGAAGCAACGCCATAGTGAAGACCCATATGAAGTTGGCACCCTCACATCCATTATAACTTCCTTTTCCAAAGATATATCATCTTTTTTTTAAATCCATGGGACATCACCTTCTTTGAAAAACCATGAATTAGAGGGACCAGTGCCTGCCTCTGATCTCGTACCTTCTAATCGTCTTGGCCAATATTTCTTTTTATTTTTTGAAGTAATAAGATCTTTCCTAACCGCCAATCTGTCACTTTGTTTCAATGATATGTGCCTCCATAAAGAATATGAAACATTTTTAAATATATGCATGGGATCTAATAAGTGGGAAATATTAAGATGCTCCCAATATGGGAGTTCATAAAAGATAGATTTCCTTTTCATCCCAATGGGAAATTTCTCAACATAGGTGTTGAAGAAATCTGGATCATTGAACTTAGGCTCCCCATTTGAATCGAAAATTTCTATGAACTCCTTCTCCTTCTCTCTCTCATATTCTCTAAGCCATTCAGCTGGTGTCATTATTGGCGGCCTTTTGGTTCTTTCTCGTTTACCATTGAAAGCAGATGTTGCTCTCCTGTAAGGGTGTTGTTCTGGTAGGAATATCTTGGAGCAATCATACACTGGATTTCGTAGGTCCTTAGACCATCTAGCTTTCAGAGAAGGTCCACAACATTTACATCCAAAATACCCTTTTGTTACAAGACCTGCGAGATTATATTTGTATACATTATTTAATATGCATGGCACGTTAAAGACTATCATGAAGATCAGAACAAATAATATTACAACAAATTAAATAACTAATATGTGAAAGAATATTGTTACATTATATATAAACAAATCAATAAATTAAACATGTAATTTACCAGAGAAAACTCCTAAGCCTAGATAATCATGTGTCGTGTAAGCACATATGCCATACAACGTAAAATTCCTCTTTGCTGCGATGGGTCTTAATACATCATATACATTTATCCCATCCCATAATTCCTTTAATTCATCTACCAGTGGTTGTAAGTAGACATCCATGTTCTTCACTTGTCTTCTACCAGGGACTATGAGAGCCAACATAAGATGTTCATTCTTCATGGACAACCATGGGGGGATATTGTTATTGATCACTGCTTCAGGCCAAAAAAAATAGTTGGTGTTCTGGAGGGAATATGGGTTGACGCCATCCATGGCTATGCTGAGTCGTAGACTCCGTACTTCATTCTTGAATTTTTCGAGCCATGTATCCTCTATATGCTTCATGGCTATTGAATCAGTTGGTATTCGCATAACTCCCAACTCTCTTATGTGTGAGGCATGCCATCCCTACAACATAGCTAATTCTTTGCAACGAAAGAACCTTTGAATCCTTGGGATTATAGGCATGTGCCTCAATATCTTAAAAGGAGGACCAGTACGTGATTTACATTCTTTTTTGATTTATCATGCCTATCATGCCCACATTTCGGACTCATCTCTTTGTCTGCATATTCTCCTCTATATAGAATACAATCATTTGGACATGCATGATATGATATGTACTCAACACCCAACATTTTCAACAATTTTTTTGCCTCCTTGCAGCTATCGGGCAAGACATCATCACTCGGAAGAACCTTATCTTTGAATAACTTGTAGTTGGTGATCATGGAAAACTATATTAATAAATGTACATTAATTTCAATATAATTATTAACGTTCATAAAAATTAACATTTGTAATGTTCATCGCAGTGTACTGATTATATTTCAAATTTATATATAAGGCCGGAAGTACTTTATGGTAACTTACCTCAAAATTTCTGAGAAACATGCATTCGACAAGCCAAAATTTGCTTTCAAGTTGTACAGTAACATCGTTGTCCCCAACTGGGTAGACTTTGACTGACCGCCGGGTCCAAAGAGAGGTGTGGTGGAAGCAAATTTAAGGCTTTTGAAAAAGGTGTCAGCGATATGAGCATCATCCCCTAGCTGATCATCTTTTTGGAATGCATCTAAAAACATTGTCTCCATGGCAGTCATATCCCTTAAGTAATCATTCATACCAACCTCTATTTGATTGTTTCCATTGCCAGCTTGTGAAGAACTACTATTGTTGTAGTCATTCCTAATTAGTGAATCTGGACGTAGTGGGAATTGAATCGGTGGTTGATTCAACCATTTTTGGTATCGTTTCTCTCCGATTTTTTCTCTTAATTCAGTCTTCTCTCGATTTGACATTGTCGTGGGGCCAACGGAAGATGGTAGGTAGGTCGTTCATCATCACTAGAATCCTAAAAAAAAAAAAAAAAATTGAACATGATTATTACAAAATATTATGATATCAATTAGTAACCACGTTGACAATATTGCATGATTATAAATTGGTTTGACGTTGAAATAATTACATATTAATCAATATATATACCAAACAATTATAATTATAATTACCATCATTGTCCCGGGATTGTGGCTAGAAGATGCAATATTGTTACAATTGGCAGGGTGAAGCGGCTGTCCATTTTCATCTACCAAATGCGTCTTGCGGTATGCAGCTCCTGATAAGAACTTTCGATGTTTTGGAGCAGTACTTTGAATGTAATTTTGTGCATCTGAACTCGATGATGAATCTGCATGAACCTGCAAATTTGTATACATTATAAATTTAATCAAGTTGTGCATGATTGACTACATGGATAAAAAAACATACATAAATTCAATTAGATAGTGAAAAAATAAAACAAATCTGAAGTAAATATTACATCTCCACATGGATAGGGAGAACTTCGTGATGGACTTTGAGAAATATTATGGAATGAGCTGGATTTTGAAGAATTGTCCATTTCATATAATATATGATATTTTCTCCCTGCATTTGAGAAAAACAACAATAAACTTTGGTGCACAAATCTAAATGTAATTCCGGTGCGTACTGTTTAGATAACCGCATCGGTCAGTTCTTTATTTTGTGCACTGGTGCGCTTTTGTAACAAGTAGCACCGGTGCGGTTCAATTAAAAGACGCACCGGTAAACGAATAACTGCAATAAAAAAAAGCGCAACCCTATTTTCTTTAAGTGAAAAAAAAGCGGTAAATTGAAAATTGGGCGGCAAAATATTTTTGAAAATATAATTTCATAAAACATTTCTTTAAATACTAAACACTTTTCATTATTTCACTATTTTTGTAAACATTTCAGCTAGAGATTTGCAGGATACATACCTGGGGCAAACAGAGCACGAGAGAATTGTGGAGCAGGGAAATACATTTGAACAGAAGTATTCAGACAATGTGAATTCCAAACCTCTGGTAATTCAAACCCTGTACCATAGAATTTTAAATGACGTGAGTAAAGTTTATTATTTTTTTGTACTTTTTTCTGTAGTTTTTTTTATGTAGTGAAATAAGAAATCAAAGTCTATTGTTTTATTTTATTTTTTCTCTAGTTTTTTATGAAGTAAAATACAAAATCAAATCTTATTGTTTTTTAACTTTTTGTTTCTGCGGTTTTTTACCTTTTTCTGCAATTTTCAGAAACAAAAATTAAAAAAGAAATGAATTTTCAGAAACAAAACCCTAGATTCTTTTTGTTTCTGCCATTTTTTCTCCCTCTTTCTTTTAAATTTAGATTTATAGGGTTTCTGTACTCATAAGAAATCCAACCCACGGGATGACTTGCATAGTCGGATCCCAATCCATGTTGTCCCTTGCATCAATCTTAAAAAAATACAGATTTTTTTCGCCAGTGCGCCCTACGTAATGTTGCGCACTGGTGCGCTTGGTTATACAGCGCACCGCTGAAGTACAACGATAAAAAATAAAAAAACAAAATATGTTTTTATCAGTGCGCCATTTGTAACATATGGCACCAGTGCACTATTACATTATGGAGCACCGCAAAATGTGTTGTTTTGAAAAAAAAAACCATTTTAAACATACTCTACATTATTTTTGTTTCTCCCCTTTCTTCTCCCACTTGCTGTGATTTCAGAATTAGGGTTTTTCAATTTATATTTATAGGGTGTGTATTGCTAAATATAAGCCTAAGACATGCAACCAACGGGAGGATCTGCATAATCAGATCTCAATCCATGTCTGCCCTTGCTTCAATCTTAAAAAATACATTTTTTTTCGTCAGTGCCCCCTTCGTAACATAGTGCACCGGTGCGCTTTGTTATACAAGTGCACCGCGCAAGTACAGTGATAAAATATTAAAAAACAAATTATGTTTTTATCAGTGCGCCATATGTAACATATGGCACCGGTGCACTATTACATTATGGCGCACCACACAACGTGCTGTTTTGAAAAAAAACCATTTTACAAACATACCCTACATTATTTTTTGTTTCTGCACTGTCTTCTCCCAATTGCTGTGATTTCAGAATTAGGGTTTTTCAATTTATATTTATAGCGTTTATATTGCTAAATATAAACCTAAGACATCCAACGAATGGGTTGACCTACATAGTCGGATCCCAATCCATGTCGGCCCTTGCGTAAAAAAATAAAAATAAATAAATAAATAAATTCGGTGCATCCTATCTGAAAGAGTGCACTGGGGCACTTTGTTATCACAACGCACCATGAAAGTACTGTCATAAAAAAATAGAAAAATATGCAGCCGGTGTGCTATTTCATTATGACGCACCACGAACATTCAGTTTCAAAAAAAAAAAAAAAACTTTCAAAAAATACAAACCTTACTTTCTTTTTGTTTTTCTCCTTTATTCTTCTTCTTTCAGTGATTCAGAATTAGGAATTTTCAATTTAGATTTATAGGGTTTGTATTGCTAAATATATACCTAAGACATGCAACCGACGGGATGATTAGCATAGTCGTATCCTAATCCATGTCGACCTTGGAATGATTTTAAAAAAAACAGATTTTTTACGGTGCGCCCTATGTAAGGTAGCACACCGATGCTCTGTTGTTTACAAGAGCACCGGATAAGTAATGTGAAAAAATAGTATTTTTTAACGGTGCGCCATATGTAAAATATAGCACCGATTTATGCTAAAAAAACTAACACTGGACGATTTTTATTATTTTTATGATGGTTAACCGGTGTGATCATTGACATGTAACGCACTGGGGCTTCTAGTTGACATAGAGCACCGTACGGTATATTATACTGTTTTTGCGGTGTGTGGTAAAGACATACACGCACCGACATCGGTGCGTTTACCATGAATGGCGCACCGGTTTCTTTAGAATTTTTTTTTCCAATTGAGAAGTGGACAGTTTATTTAAAAATATATTATTGAATGATATGATACAGGTTTGATATTGTTAAAGAAATGACTGACAAGAGATCAAGTAACAAAAATACTGATAACACATCAAGATCAAAAGAAAAAAAGGCAAGTTCTTTGTAAATTTTTTACAAAAAAATTATTTTTGAACTATATGTAAGTTTAAATAATATGTATTGTTTAATGTGTATCATGCAGAACCACAAAATGACGAAGCTCGATAAGATTATTTCTGATCTAGGACCAGAAGAACGTATAACCTTGATGGAAAAATTGCAAAAGGATGAATCAAGTGAATGAAAAAATACTATCAATCCAATACGAGTTTCTTTTTTTAGTTTTCATTAATAATATAATTAAAATTATTAGATAACATGTGTGAAAAAGTCTATTAATTCACCTTTGTTTAATGTTCTATAGGGACCAACAACTCAGAAAATGAATGTTGTTCTAAGAAAAGAAAAACAATAGAATATGCAAATGAAAATGAATTGCTCCTTAGCTCATCTGGAGTGGTGTTGGAGGTTAACGAAAGGGGGGGGACTTTTACAAATGTTTGAGGGATCTAGTGGAACGAATGTATAGACGTTCTTCCTAATTACAATACAAAAACCAAACCAATGATTCCGAGAACCAGATTTTATGTAAACTACAGGAAGAGTTTCCAGAGAATTGGTCAATGAGACATGTCAGAATTTTAATAGCAAAAACGTACAACAACAACAAAAGAATGAATGAAAAGTAATATTCCTTTAGATGTTTGTCTAGATCACTTTTGTTATACTTACTTTTCATATATCAATATAAAAATTAAATAGTTTATTGTCATGTTACATTTTCAGGAAGATAATGAAAATCTCAAAAGATGAACGAGCTAATATCATAAATATGCCAGTAGGAGTGTCCAAAAAGGTGTCCAAGGAGATGGTCAAAGAAATGGACAAAATTGCGTCGCGAGAGGAGCCATCTCAACAACAACATGCTTCAAATGTAATATGTAATCATTGAATTTTTTGATCATTAGGTAAAATAAATAAACAATTTAGCATTAAATATTAATTTTCAAGTATTTTCTTGCAGAAAAGAAAAGAAAATGGAACCCATTCAGCACATAAAACAGGACGACAATGAAGAAAATGATTGATATCTATGTTTGTGAGTAATTGTTACTTCCTTATAACAACTTAACTAGATTTCATTTTTGTATTTTTAAGTTGTTTACAAAAATCATCATTGAATGTCTCCAAACAGGTGCTAACAAAGAAGAACCATCAAAGGAATTGATTCAAATTGGTTTAAATATGGGTTGTGCGTATATGTTGGCATATCAGAACTTAATTGTGGAATTTGTAAGCATATATCGATCTTGTTTTACTTAGCTACATCTATAATTAATAGAAAAAATAAATCTTTTATATTAAATATATGATTTCTTATGGGGTATAAAACTTGCAGGAAACAAAGTATGGCACTGCGCCAACAGACCAAATCTTGAAAGATGGCATGTTACATGGTTTTGAAAGATAGTGTATAGTTTATGAGTCAATTGTTGCATTGGTATGTCATTTCTTTTCGATTTACATTGATGTATATTATTTAATATTGCAATTTTCATTATTCTCACCAATGTATATACACTCATTACAGTTTATTTTTATGTTTGTAGATGGAAGAAGGTGAAGAAGAATAAAACAATCACGTCGTGAACAAAACATTTTTGAAAATAACCCAAGTCATGGAAGTAGCTCTAGCAGTGATAGCAGTTCAAGCGAAGAATGATGATCACTATTTTTGGATATAAAAGCAAGGCGTTGTACTATTTTTGGAAAAATATCTATGAAATCAGACATTTTCTTTAATGTAATGGACATAGTGTCCCAATTGAAACATAAAGGGATACCAATAACTGTCCCATTTTGTATGACAAAGAATATATATATAATAAAAAATGTTTTAATTTATTATATTGTGCTCTCTATTGTCGCTATTGCGTTCTCCATTGTCGTTCTCAAATGCAGTAATAAAAATTTAATTCATATGAATATTGTTATAACATATATATGTGTCGACTTTTGATGAATAATAAATTTTAAAAAACCACAATAATTATGATATGATATAACAAATTAATCTAAACATCACATTCAAATCCATTAATAAAAATTTAATTAATATGAATATTGTTATAATATGTGTTGACTTTTGATGAGTAATGAATTTAAAACAATCACAATAATTGCACTGCCACAGGTCGATGTTTCTAAAAAATACAAAATGAAAACCAGTGTGCTTGTATTATTAAACGCACCGGTGCATTTATACTACCTATCGGGACTGCACAAATACCAAAACTAGTTAAAAATATCGAGGTGTTTGTGCGGTACGGCGCTCCGGTGCGTTTATGTATCTATACGCACTGGTATTGTTTTACCGCCTATGAGCACCGCACGAATACCGATACCAATTATAAATTGCGGTGCGTCTGTGTGATACTATGCACCAGGGCATTTTTTCTATCTATACGCACCGGTGCATTTGGATGACCAATAAGCACCGCACGAATACCAATACCAATTACAAATCTTGGTGCATTTGTGTGATAGTACGCACCGGGGTGTTTATGTATCGATAAGTGTCGGTGCATTTGTATGACATATTTGCACCGCACGAATACCGATACCAATTGTAAACCTTGGTGCATTTGTGTGATACAATGCACCGAGGCGTTTAAATAAGCATACGCACCAGCGCGTTTATACGACCTATGGGCACCGCTCAAATCCCAAGACCAATTAAAACGGCCTCGTGCGTTGTATCACCAACATCGTGTGTTGTATCACCAACACCAGGCCCGGTGCTGTTATTTTCCTTAACGGCCCAGTGCATTCTCGTTCGACCGCCCCGATGCACTATCTACCTATACGCACCGGTGTGTTAAAACCTGATAAGAGCACCGATGAAAAAACATCCGTAATAACCTCCGGCCGCCCATTTTTTTTAGTTGTGTTGAATTTCCGGTAAAAGCTCCGCCAAAACCTCCGTTACCAGAAACGGATGTGGTAGCATATGTTTTTTTGACAATTTTGGCCAATTTTATAACACTAAAAACCTCCTTTATAACCACTGCTAGAGGATCTTTTCCTTGTAGTGATGCATGCGACATGAAACCCTTGCATGCGACATGCAACTCCATGCATGCAACACTTCGCTAGTGTTTATCGCACATGCAACCTTTGCATGCAACACTTTTGAAATTGAATAGCCTCCAAACAACTGAATCAGTACAATGCATCTGTCATCAGAGTCTTCTAATTTGCTGCTAGCTACTGCACATGTCTATTGGATCCTCTGCGCTGCTGACATCTGCATCCATGCACACTGCACTTGCTGCCAACTCTGATCTGCGCTCCAGTATCTGACACTGTCCCTTTGATTTCATGTCCTCACGACATCTGACAGCATCAATCCAACTAATCCTGCTACTGTTGCTCTGTGGGCTCCTCGTAGCTAGGTTTGATTCATGAGACCCACACCATCTCAATGAATCCAGCCCAAATTTCTTCTTGGAATTAATCATGCATGTCGCCCCACCTCACACCTAGTGGTATAGCTGCATGCACTCCCTCTGCCCATTTGGCTTGAAATTTCTCTGCATGAGTGGTTTCTCCCACTCCATGATCCTCTGCATGTGGCTGTTCCACATCTTGAGGTTCACTCTTACCTGCATGCAAATCCAGCTCCCTCTCAAGGGTCAATTGCATGACTTTATCACACTTCTCAATGGTAGGAAGCTCTATAGAAATCACATCTACATCAAGTCTATATAGATTCTTAACTTGAATCCAAAATTTCCTGGCTTGCCCTATTGCTTTGTGTCGTAGGAAAACTTTTCCTTCACTGAAAACAACACCATAACCTCTATCCTCTAACATTGCAACTGAGACTAAATTTTTATTCAAACCTAGTACATGCATTACATTTTTTAATTGAAAGAGTTTACCTAATGCCCTCTGAAAGGTAATGGTACCAATCCCGGTAAAATTTTACCATTCGTTGTCGCCCAATTCAATATGCATCTGGAGATCTTTCTCCACCAAGTCACTGAAAAGTTTCTTGTCTCCCCTCATGTGAAATGAAGCACCACTATCCAAGTACCACCCCGATCCAAATGCACTTAACACCATGCATGTGATCAATGAGAATTCAAGCTCAAATTGCGAGGTAAGGGCCTCACCAGCTGCAAATCCAGCAACCTTCTTGTTCTTCTTCTTTTGAGGACATTTTATGGCAATATGTCCATGCTCGTGACAGGTTAAACACTTCACTTTGGACATGTTGTGCTCCTTGCCATCTTCACCGGCCTCAGATTTAGAATGGAATTTCTTCCCCTTCCCCTTCTTCACCTTGACAGTTGTTGGCTCGAGGGGTCCTGACCCAGGTTCGGAGGTTAAGGTTTGCCAACAAACCCCTATACTACTGGCCCTTTTGGCAGTGACCTGCTTGCGCAGGCCAAAGTCTCACCCAAAGCAATATGGGAGGATGCTGGAACCAGGTTTCCGCACCCTGGGAGAGGGTAGGTAAGTCAGGCAGGGTTGTGTTTGACTTTACAATTACCATATCATATGTCACAAAACCTAGATTTCAAGGTCCCTTCGCATCCATGTGCACAGTACCAATTATAATCACAATAAACAGCAGATACAAAATAATAACGCAATTATCGCAGATAAATTATAACAGACAGATTCAGATCAGATACCAACACAGCATAAGAAAATAACACAGTTACTTTCGGAGCTGAACACAGAACCATGCATAACATAACAGATAATCAATTCGCATTAACAAATTCAGATAATTCAATAACCTTCCTCTTTCATTAATCCTTCAGATCCTTTTACAATACCCAAAACCCAAACAGTGCACAGCAGCAGAGTCCACACACAGCACGACAGAGGATCTCCGCGCACACAGCCAGTAGGAGTCCTTTCCCCAATAACCCAAACAGATCTACTAACTTGTAATTCGCACCAATCTTAATACATATCTCCCTATTGACTCAAAATGTCCTTCTCTTTATATCGATCTAGCCTAATATTTCCTGTGGTCCGCAAACTGTGGTTTGCGGACTCTAGGTATACCCTTGGACCCATTACAATGCTTTCGGGGCTTTGACCCACCCCAAAACCCCTACGCTAAACTAAAATATGCTAAAAATATACAAAAATACTCGAAATTGTCCCAATTCGCAGCCTTTGGAGGACCCTGTTCCAACAGTCCCCTAACACAATCTTGTGACTCGTCCCGAGTCACTATGGTGGTGGAGTCTCCACCTGCGCGCGCAGTGCATTGACAGTTGCGACCAGCGGAGGCAACACTTCTTGACTCTAAGCAGCAGCGCTCTGCACAATATCTACGAGCTTCTGTGATGTCAGTCCTTCTGTCACAGTAGTGACACTCTCCAATGTCTAGTTTAGTCGCTTAACAACAACATCCACATCCTGTGAGAGCTGGAGGGCTGCGGCAGCCCAAGGCTTCAAGCGTTCTCCGATGACGTGCTTCTTATGGCGGAGCTCCTCGATCTCCTCTTGGAGAGTGTTTTTGGTCCTCAATCGTGCCAAATGTTGTGCATGAACGAAGGTGGGTAATGTTGCCTTGATCTGCTTGAAAGCTTCCTCCTTCTGCCGCAAGTCCTGATTTATTCGTCGGAGGATCAGATCGCGCTAGACCTTGGTCCATAGCTGCATGGCTGTCTCTAGTAACTGGGCGCCCTGAGAAATTTTCCCTGTAATGGTGTCTGTAGCCGCAGTCACCATTGCAGCATGCTGGGCTTGCACCTCCAGGGGTGTTTCGGGCTACAATTTGCCTTGTAAGATAGTGATTTGTTGCTCTAATTGTGTCTTAATGACCTGCATTTCTATCCTGGAATCCTTCAACGCTGCGACCAATCCTTCCACTTTAGCCGGGGGGCTGGCTGCAGTCGAGATCTCTTTAGTAACCTCTGTGCAGAGTTGGTGGATCAAGGTTTCGAGCTCCGCTTGGCATGACAGCGAGGAGCACTTCCGCGTTCTGTTGTGCGATGGCCTGTTCAGCCACACCGAGTTGGTAGTGTACTTGCTGGTCCCGATGGTGAATTTCCTAAAACACAGCAGTGTGGAGACCCTGCAATGTGTCGTGGGGAAGCTTGGCTAGATTCAACTGCACCTTGCACCCGCTTGGAGTTGTATTTCCTGGTCCAGCGAACTTATCACAAGTGCGGTGCTAGGTAAGGAATAGAGATGGCTTTCTTCCATAGCTAGGGTTGTACTACTAGATGCCAAGGGAATCTATCCCTAAACCCCGGTGGTCTGTAGCGTGTTTGTCTTTAACTGCAGGGTGCGAAGCTCGGCCTGGATGGCGTTGAGCGCAGCCCTCTGTTGTTCCTCTAAAGCTACCCATTTTTCTTCCGTGGCCAGTGTGACTGCATCTGCAATTTGTTCGAGATCTCCTTCAGTCAACGTAACCATCTCATCTCATTCCTTCCGCTAGGCGCGCTACTTCTTTCAGGGCCCTTTAACAGGCTCGCCGGTTCACTTTGTTCCTCCGATGTTTACTTCCTCCATGCCCAGAGCTGTCCGCGAATCGACTTGGGTTTCAGTCTCGGTGTTCTTTGTGGTGGTCTGCTTTCGCTGCGTGTCCTTCGTTGTGGCTGCACTTGAGTCTGTCCCTGTGCCTCCAATCTCCTTGATGATAACAGGTGGGAGCACCTACGTCGTGCTAGTACCTATGGTGCCCCTGGCACTGGATTTGAAGCCTATCTTCCAGGCAGGAGGCCATAGCACAATCACATTGTATATTTCCTCATATGTGACCATATAAGGGAGTGACGTCCATGTTTTATCCTTGTGTCCGCGAATCTGAATGTTGTGCGTGGTAACCTGGAATGCTGCAATATTTTTTTATTTTCCATATACTGTGGGGGACAGCCAACGTCGAGAATTGATGGTTGCGGCCATGCTACTCTGGAAGAGGACCCAGAAGACCTGGTTATCTTTTATGCGTTGTGCGTCCTTAGAATCCCACAAATGGGAATATCGAGCCCCTTCGCACATATCTGGGGTGAGCTCGGGGAGGACCGACTCCGTAAGGATTTCCCAGGCAACTAGGGCTATAAGAAACAGTAGCCAAGCATAGAAAAAGGTTTTTCCCTGCTCTTGGGATTCGCGAACGTTGGTCAAGAACTTGTCGCACAAGTATTGGGCCCAATTGACGCAGACCCCCTTCGTACACTGACCGGCTAGCCAAATGACATAAGCAGGGACGGTTGCGAACTGGCACTTTCACATTAGCTTGCAAGCTAATAATATGGTACCCATATGTGTAGTAGGGTCGCTAATAGATTTGATGATGAAGCCCTGCGTATTCCTTTCCACATGGTATGTCTTCCGCACATATTCAGCGGTGTCCCCTTAATATTTCTTGCCCACACGCTTCAGAGGGTGTGGCCCATTCATGGGAAGGCCCGTAATTATGTGAACCAACGCAATATCTATGGGGACTATGTCCTGAATCCATAGGAAACCATTGTGAATTACGGCGAGTAGCTGTCGGGCCAGCCGATCCGTGACGTTGTAATGGCCAAAGTAGGGCATCCGCAGTACGTTCAAGAGCCCGGATCCGGCAAATCCCCTTACCCAGCGCTGAGGAATTACTGTGGCCCCATCATCCGCATAAATTGTGTCGAAGTACAATGTGGGAGCCAGCTCGGGGAAGGCTTCGTAATTCGCCAAGTTGTGATCGTCGAATTTGACCTCATGGAGCTTCCCGCAGGGGTCATTCAGGATAGGGACCTCTCGCGGGGTTAGTGGAGTCTGCAGATAGGTAACCAAGCCATCGAGGTTCTTTGGTGTGTGCGTCGAGGGCCTGCGCGGGCGGATGAAGGGAGGTAACCAGTTGATCGGATTGGCAGGCAGGGCTTCCTCCTGCGTAGCCTGAGTCTGAGGCGTTGCTTGCAAGGAATTGGCATGCCTTGGGGAGGTCCTAGGCTTCCCGGTAGCCCATTTCGCAACTTTCAGGGTCTTCCTTGAGCCCTATGCCTGCTCTTTTCCCTTTCTTGTGACCAGCGTCGAGGGCACTTCTTCATCCTTAAACCCAATCTCCATTACTTCCTCAACTTTTGGGGCAGTAGGTGCCGAGGGCTCAGCAGGGGTAGTGGCTGTCATCCTAGCGCGGAAAATGAATCCCGACTCTGGGTGGCTACTATCAGAAGGGGTAGGTTGATCAGACATGAAGGGGAGAGTGCAGACCCGAAAAATCTTACAGCTCAAGCTCGTTCAAGATAAAGAGGATAAGTACAAGCTATGCAAGTGAGGCGGAACCCTTGTCTGAGCTATCCGACCCTTTTTATAGTGCCTGCGGGCATCCAACTGTATGGTAAACTTGACCTGGAACTTACCATCAGGTAAATGGTAAAAAATCCACAAAATCCGCCCTATTAAATGCCAGCAACCCGCTCCTTTTAACGGTAACCTTTGCTTCTTACCATATGTGATTGTGCCAACAGCTAGTTTTCGCACCTCTTGTGCGCTTGGCATACCTGCTACGCTTGGGTTAAAAACCTGCGCCTCCTGCACATCTTCCCCCAACACAGGCTTAATCCCTAAGTACTTCAAAACCAAATATATGTTTTCCCGACCATCCCAACAGAACCGGGCCTCCTTCATAAGAAAGTCTTTCAGAGGTGTTGTGATCAATGCATACCTCTGAACGAACTTTCTGTAATAGCCTGCATGGCCGAGAAGTGAACCCAGTTGTCCCCTTGTTGTAGGAGTTGCTGGATATATGATAACTCTGCCTCATGTATCCGCACCCCCAATCTTAGCCAGCGTGGGGTGCATCTCAATGCTACCCATTTGTAGCCCGAGCGGTCCGGTAACCGTCCGCATCTCATCCACTTTTGAGTCAGAAACATCCTGTGGATCATCCTTACCTTCTTTTATAGCTAGGCTGCAGTATTTTACCATGCTTTGTATCCGCGGTTCCCAAGTGGGCACTTCGGGTGTGACATACAGGTGCGATTCACCCCATGCTACAGTGTCAATGTCCTGCAGAGCTGCGTCAAGTGCCTCTGTCCCGCCTACTAACCCAAATGTTCCCAGAAATTCATCCTTCACCGTCTCCCAGTGGCGGGTGCACTGATGCAACTATGCATCTAAGAACCATGCAGTGGGAAGGGGTCCCAGGGCATGAATAAGCAGATGAGCCCACTCTCGGGCAGTTCTATCGCACTAGTGTTCTATCCAAGTGAACAGATATTCACGTGGGTCTTCGGATCCAAGGAACATTTTAATTTGTACGTCGGTTGGGGCCTCAAATCATAGGATCATCATATCCCGACACTCCTCCCAATCCTGGAGCGCCTCCTCGTGCGTCTCCCACCATCACGCAGGTGATCCATGCATGGCCAGTTTACCTTCATTCTTTGGGAACCTCAGCTTCAAATGCTTGCAAAAATTCCTTAACATTACCAGATCCATCAAAGTAAGGTAGATCTCTTACCTCTGAGGAGATGCAGCGGAAGTTCTTTATGATCCGAAGGCATCACAGTGCAGAGACATCGTGTAACCGGTTTTTCCAATTCTCTATCTCCCCATAAGAGTCGGAGAAACATTCACTGTCCTTTTCCTAGCAGAGTACTCCATCCATCGTGGGGTTGATCCAATCCTCATCCCGCGCAGTCAACTTATAGATGCGATCTACATCCTCTTCGTCGCGCACCATCTCTGTGTATCGTTCGCCTTCCGCAGGATCTAATGGTACTATCACCCTTGTACCGTTATTCTCAAACACGATGCTTCTCTTCTTCAAATTGATGATACTTCCCATATCCATGACCCAGTCTAACCCTAGAAGCGCAGGGTAGGGGTCCGCATCTTCTATAATCTGAATGACTTCAAAATCAGCCCGGACCTTGACCCTTGCGATATCCACCATGATCTTCGATATTCTCCCCAATGGTATGATATTCTGCTAATTGGCCATACGCAGCTGGATAGTGGACCATTCCAACTTAAGTTCTCCCATTCGTTTCCAATTTTTCTTAGGTAATACATTCGCATCTGACCCTAAGTCCAAAATAACTTGATCCATCTCATAATCATCGATCTGCGCAATCAACCGCGTCTCCCTACCAGTGCGTTTCTTATATCTATATAGCGTGTGTACATCCTTGACTTCCAGGGGGAGGCTAGGCTGTGCTGTGCAGGTATCTATTAATGCCTGAAGATTTTCCACACCCTTTGGGTTGCGCAGCAGCTTCATACATGCCTGTAAAAAGGGTTTGACCTCCTCATCTACCTTTAGGGCTTCAGGCGGCTACGAAGTAGACGTTTTTGCCTCAGCAAAGTCTTTGCGAGCTACGACAAATGTTTCTTTCTCCTTTTTTAGATCCAAAACTTCCTGTTTGATATCTGCTTGTCGGATCAGAGGCTCAGTCACAGTATTCTCCCCAGGCCCCTTGGTGGCCATCCCACTGCGTGTTACGACATTCACACTCGGATCTTGGTCTCATAGTTCAGACTTAACCCTCTGTACGTTCTGCGTAGGTGTCGACAGCTTCTCCTGCATCTTTGCTATCAAGATGGGGCAGTCTTCAATCACATGGTCCAGCTGTCTGCAATATGGACAGGACTGCCTTGTAGGGTTTGGACAGTCCCTGGCGAAGTGTCCTACTTCTCCATAGTTATAGCATATTAGTTTCCTTCGTCCCTGACTTACGCTTCCCCCTCTTACTCCTCCCCTGCCCCTGGCTGGGGAGCCACTTGCGCTCGAGAGGGATCTTGGCGAGGATGGATCTGACTGTACCCTATAGAGGCTCCCTCAATCAATCATCAAATCATACATCCGGCAGTTCTGCTCATCGTTTCCTACCAGCCTGCAGATCCTGCACCATTGTTGTTTTACTTCTGGGACATACGCAACAAGGCAGGGACAGTGGTTTGTGTCGTGCAACCCTGCAACGTGACAATCCTCGCACCACAGCATCGGCCCACTTGATCCTTCAACTTCCCTATGGCGCAACGGACTAGGTCCCTCGGCCTGCATGTAGTCTGCTAGCAGAGGGCAGTTATCCTTGGAGTGACCATTCGTCCTACATCATATGCACCATCTTTCAGGGCTAGCCTCTGCTCCTCGCTCCTTTCGCAGATTTTGGATCTCCATGTGCATCGCCTCCAATTTCCCCTGGATCTACTGGACACCCAGCTGAGTATCATCTTTGGGCGCAACTTCCAACTTCATAGCAACTTCTAGGGCCTTTTCCTGCGATTCGAAATTTTGGTGACCCATCGGTACGCGCAGGTGAGGCAGCAAAATAGAAATGAACCATTTCGTGTGATGTCTGTCATCATACTGAAATCCTCCTTCTCTGATCACCTTTTTCAGTCGCTGATCGGCCTCCCACACTGACTCGAAATGCCTTTGCTTGAAATATTTTAGATCAACAACTATTTGAGAGTAGGACTTAGGCTTCTTGAATTTTTGCTTCAAGGCATTCTTAATCTCTTCAATGGTTGTTTTCGCATGCTGGTCGATGTACCCCATGTACCAGTCCAAAGCTCTCCCTTCGAAGGCAAAGGACAGTTGTGCCCTCTCCACCGCATCACTAGCTATGTTCTGCGGAGTCCATACCGATTCTGCAACAAACTAGAATTGATCCATGTCTTCATCTCCCACACCCTTAAAGGTAGGAAACTTCATGTGCGCAGCCATATCGTCTTCCGGTGGTGGAGGTGTAGGTGAATTCTTACTCCTACGCTGGTTTAAAAGTGGTGTGGCTGGCGGACTCTGCGCAGCAGCTTACCTTACCAGGTTGTAGACATATCTACCTCCTTCTTGGTTGGTCTAATAGTATTTTCCACTTCGTGTCGTACTCCCGTCCATATCATAGGTCATTCATTCGGTGTGGCTACACTTAATACTTTTTTCACATAGTAATATCTTAATTAGCAATGGTAAGGTCTTCAGAAACTTACCCTCGAATCCTTTTAAGAATCTTTGCTCTGCTTCAGAGTAGGAGACAAACTAATCGATGGCAAATTCTGTCACGAACCCTCCTAGCACGCTTTCCACCCAGTGGTCCACCATGCGAGTGATGGTGTTATCAGTCTTTTCTAGCTGCTGGATCAATTCTGGGGTCCACTGTGTGACCCGCTCGTCCTTCCAACACTTCTAGAATTCAACTGAACTTGCGAGCCACTCCTGGAGCTCGATCGCAATGGTTACAAAGAAGATATTGCAGATCTCCATGAAAATATACTTATTTTTCCACTCTTCGGTGGTCAACATCTTACTGCGGTTTTCTGTTACTCCAAATTCCTGAACTTGTTTTTCGAACCATTCATCGATTTCTTTTATTTCAGGCTTCCAGTATGGCCTTGGAATTATCTGATTTCTCTCTCAAAACTCCTAATCCCAGCAACGAAACCATTTTTTGGCTCAAGGGGTCCTGACCCAGGTTCGGAGGTTAAGGTTTGCCAACAAACCCCTATACTACTGGCCCTTTCGGCAGTGACCTACTTGCGCAGGCCAAAGTCTCACCCGAAGCCGTATGGGAGGGTGCTGGAACCAGGTTTCCGCACCCTGGGAGAGGGTAGGTAAGTCAGGCAGGGCTGTGTTTGACTTTACAATTACCATATCGTATATCACAGAACCCAGATTTCACGGTCCCTTCGCATCCACGTGCGCAATACCAATTATAATCACAGTAAATAGCAGATACAGAATAATAACACAATTATCGCAGATAAAGTATAATAGACATATTCATATCAAATGCCAATGCAGCATAAGAAAATAACACGGTTACTTTCATAGCTTAACACAGATCCATGCATAACATACCAGATAGTCTAGATTCGCATTAACAGATTCAGATAATTCAACAACCTTCCACTTTCATTAATCTTTCAGATCCTTTTACAATACCCAAAACCCAACCTGCACACATAGCAGCAAGGTCCGCACACAGTAGGACAAAGGATCTCTGCGCACACAGCCAGCAGGAGTCCTTTCCCCAATAACCCAAACAGATCTACTAACTTGTAATTCGCACCAATCTTAATACATATATCCCTATTGACTCAAAATGTCCTTCTATTTATATCGATCTAGCCTAATATTTCCTGTGGTCTGAAAACCATGGTTTGCAGACTCTAGGTCTACCCTTTGACCCATTACAATGCTTTCGGGGCTTTGACCCACCCCAAAACCCCTGCGCTAGACTAAAATATGCCAAAAATATACAAAAATACTCAAAATTGTCCCAATTCGCAGCCTTTGGAGGACCCTGTTCCAACAACAACCAAATCACAATCCTCTTCATCATCATGCTTTGATGAAGAGCCATCTTTGGTGTTCCGCCTGAACTCCTCCTGCACCAGATCCGACCATAGTCGTTCCCAATCCAGCGATTTTTCTTGTCCGTTAACAGAGTCTTCATAACTGTGCCAACTCTTTGGAAGTCCTAGGAGAGACAAACGCACCAAATCATCATCAGCGATAGTTATTCCTACACTCCCAAGTTCATCCCGACATTGGAAAAACTTTGTTAAGTATACCGAAATAGTGTCGTTCTTTTCCATATTGATCTTCCTGAGTTTATCTTTGAGCACCAATTTCCTATGGTCGCTACTGCTTTGCAATAGATCCGTCAAATCCTTCCACGTTTTATGTAGTGTGGCTTTCCCATGGAGGCTTGAGACAATGTGGTCTCATACTCCCTCCAACAGGATCATCCTCGCCCTTGCCACTTTCTTTTTCCATTCATCAATATTTGCAGCATCTGCAGCATCTGACTTAGGAACATCTTTTTCAATGAATTCCTTCAAGCCATTGTCTTCGAGTACTGCCTCCATCCTGTCCTTCCAAGCAATGTAGTTCGAACTTCCCTTGAGTGCATACTCTAACCTCAAGCCATTGAAAGCCATTTGATCTTGAATCAACTATAACACCAAGAAAGTCTTTCTGCAAATTCGAATTCTATCCACCAACAAACTGAGCTCCTGCTTCACTACTACAATTTTTTTTGCTCTTATACCATGTAGAAATTATACAACAAGCATGTATATCTTGGATTCACCCGATCTAATAATGTACTAAATTTAAATATTGAATCGCTTCTACAAATATTTTGCGAAATTAAAAAAACACAATCGCCAATCACATGAAGCAAAGAAGAATAGATAAAAACCACAACACTAGATATTCCCGGGGAAAGCTTATAGCTCAAAACCCCTCTATCATTTATTGTATATTCCACAAGGAATCATGAAACAATTACATACAAAACTCCAGTCACAAGAGCTCTCAGTACATCAGCTAATTGTCTCACACTATCATACAAAAATTGGCAAATCCCTTAGCCAATTTATTGTCTCCAGACAGCCTGCCTTGCTCACGCAGTTCTTAATTAATGCAATCCTTAATCACAAAGAATTTCAGCCTTCCTCAACTGCGTTGAGTATCATGGGCATCCTATGGTGTTTTGACAACAGTTGAGTAGCCTGCTAATATCACAACTGATAGTTACACTTCCCTTTCACCTACATCTCAACTGGGTCTCCACTGGAACTAACATACATGCAGTTAATAATAGTAAAAACATCAGTTGTATGTGAGGTCACTGCATGTGAATTAATTAATATTTAATTCGCTTGATCTCTCACTAATGTATCTATAGTTATAACTAGCACAACTGACTTTAACTCACTTAATTGAGTTAAACTGATTTACAACTTGCACAACTCATGCACCATTGCACTTCCAACTCTGTTACAACTAGAATCACTCGATTACAACTAAAGTCAACCTGCATGTCCCACCAACCAACCACTTAACTCGAAATTCACTTAGCTAACTGATTTTCCACTTCAGTTAACTATTTTCACGTTCTCATTGAGAATAGATTACAGTTTAATTTCCATCTAATATTAAGGGATAATAAAAATAGGCATGCATCTAAAAATAGACATTCACCTAAAATGGCTTGTGTGGGCCCCACCCTAGTGTAGGTGCTTAATTTTCACTAGGATCATGGATGTTGTTTCCGGATGCCGATTTTACTATTTCTAGTTGCAAACTTCAATAGAAGCTTCGCAAAAAAAATAAAAACAAAAATAAAAATTATAGCGAAAATGCCACGATGATTTGTTTTAAGTAGCATATGAGGGTCACAATTTATATAAATTCTTAGGCTGAGAGGGTCTTAAACAAGTGAACATTGGAGGTATTTTAGGATCTTAAAAAATGATTAACTATTCACTATTCAATGACCACAACCAATGATTAGTGTCATGCCACAACCCCATGGGGTTTTAGCTCACTAACTGGGGTTACTAACTTCAAACATGAATATCTCTCAAACCGTGAAAAATTATGTGGCGTGCCATATATAAACAGAAACATCTCGACAAGTAGAAACAATAAAAAATATCTGTGACACGAAATAGAGTAAGTTGTCAGTCAAAATTCCCATGCGAGATCGGGGTAGCCCCTGGTGTTGCTTGGGTTGACATCAATGACAACCACTGATCAACAAAAATCACCATTAAGGCTCCTCCTAACAAGATGGTTTCATCAGCGAATTGGTCGTGATTAATGCTTCTAATTCCTTATTTGTATCTGATTCCTAAGAGATATAGGGATTTTCTTCCCTACTCTAATTTTTGTCTCAATGCCTCTGCCATAATGATATATAAAAAGGGAGAGAGAGGGAAGCCTTGACACAACCCCTTAAACGCTTTAAAAAAACTTTCCATTTACTAACGGGGCAATCCCGAGGGAGGATATGCACAGCCCAATCCATATTATGAATATTTCATCCACCCCCATTTTCTTGAGGATCTTCCACAGGAAACCATGTTTAAATTTGTCGAAAGCATTAGCCATGTCTAAGTTTATAATCATGCCTTCATCCCCCCTTCGCCAACTCGATTCAATGGCTTCTTGCATCAGTATTATGTTGTCAAAGATATGCTTTCCCGGAAAAAACCCTCCTTGGTTATCATAGATCATAAGGGGAAATAGAGGTTTCAGCCTTAGAGTAAGAATACTCTAAAATATTTTGTAGGAGACATTACTTGGGGATATCTGCCTGAATATGGAGAAGGAAGAGGGGTTAAATTCTTTAGGGATCAGAGAAACAAAGAGGAATTGGTGTCGCCCCCCATTATTAATCTCTTGAATGAATCTCCAACCATATGGCACAAATCATTTTGTATCATATCCCAAAAGAATTGGAAGAAGTTGGTCATGAACCCTTCTGAACTTGGGGCCTTGTCTGGGGAGAAGGAGAATACCACCCTTTTGATTTCTTCAATCTATGGAGGAAGAATTAATTTTGTGTTCATTTCCTTAGTAATTGCCTCTAGGATGGTTTCTAGGAATAATTCCTCATCATCGTTGTCTCCAGGGGGATCCCCTGCATACATATTTCCAAAGTGCTCGACTGTCGCTCTCTTCAGTTATTTAAAGCTCTTAATGATGTTCCCTCCATGGTTTATCTATGTTATATTGTTTTTTTCTTCTCTAAACTTAGATTGTTTGTGGAAGATTTTTGTATTTTTGTCCCCCACCCTCAGCCAATAGTTCCTTGATTTCCACCTCCATTATTATTCTTCCTTCCTAAGTTTTGTATGGAGGGATTTGAAGGACTCGGCTTTTTTTTTTGGAATTCTGACATACTGACCACCTTTGTTCCCATATTTCCTTGTATCAACGCAAGATTTTCCTCCATATCCTTGATGCTACCAAGACTCCCAAATTTTTTATCCTTAACCCACTTTTTAATATCTATTTTCAGCATGCAAATTTTGGATTCCCAAATGGTGATCGGCCTACCATCTACCCACCCCACCCAAGAGAGGACAACCACGTCCAAGAAGTCTGGTGAATCTAGCCACAAGGGAGAGAACCTAAAGGGAATAGGCGCAAGATCTAGAGCTTGGGCTATATGCAAGCTAATCGGGTAGTGATCAGAACCTGACCACTGCAGGATAGAAGATTTAAGGCAGACATTCAGGGTCAGGATATTTTCAGAGACAAGGAATCTATCCAGCCTGGAAACAATGTGACTCACTTCAGCCCTTTTATTGGTCCATGTGTAGAGAAATTTTTGAGTTTTAGCTTCAAAGAGGTTCAATGAAAGAATTAGATCTTCTATATTTTCCTGGAATGCATCTCAGACTGTAGTAACCCCCCCCCCCCCCTCTTTCTCATGACGACTCATTGTGGTATTGAAGTATCCTCCCAGGATACATATTTCTCCATACTCATTTCCTTTCAGCGCCATCAGGGATTTCCAACAATCTTGATTTTCTCAAAAGTGGTTGGCCATGTAAACATTGATGATTATGAAAGTTTGCTGCATTTCTATAATAGTAAAGGAAGTTGGTATCCAATGAGTAGATTTTGTGGAGCTTACTAGTTTGAGTTTTGCTAGATTCCACATCGTACAGAGTCCTCCCGAAGCTCCTCTTGAGCTTACTGGTGCTAGGTTACTTCGTATCCAAATATTATTATGGGATGAGTGTAGAGTCTTCTCATTCATCTTTGTCTCGTGTAAAATAGTGATAATTTTATTTTATATTTTGATAAGAGATTTAACTTCCTTGATTCTTTTTATTGTTCCAAGTACCCACAGTTCTAGGATAGTATATTCATTAATCACTTTTTTGGATTGCTAACACCTTGATAGGGCCCATGGTATTTCATTCCCCCCCCCCCCCCCCCCAACTCCTTTATTCCCTTCTCCCGCTATCTAATGAGGGATGGCATGTTGGAACCCCAGCTCTTTGTCTTTTTCTATTTTTTCTAGCCTAATTTCTTGTTTTTTCCTTCTCCCTACTCTTTTTCCTTTTCTCTCTAATTTCTTTGTCCATGTGCTTTCTGGGATCTCTTTTTCTGAGCTTGGAGTCATTGAAGTACCAAGAACTTCCTTTAATGATTGGAAGCCATCCTCACCCTCATCCTCTTCTGAATATTCATCTGAGCTACTAGTAGTATCCGGACTGGAGCTCGCAATCTTATGACTTTTGGGAGTGTGAGTCGGGAGGGAACCGTAATTTTTTAGGGTCTCCATGGAGGTGGTACTACGGGGGGAGGAACATCATCCAAATGAGGAGCAAAGCCCAAAAATTCGAAGGGGTTCTCCTAACTCAGACCAAGGTTGCCACATGGCTCCATGACCGAGGGGGGAGGTTTAGACAGATCAGAACCCTAGGAAGGTGAGGGGACCTTAGGGGACCTCCATGTTGCAGCTGTTGCGAGTTATTTCTTCTTTTGAATTGTTGCCATTGATATTTTGGGTCTCCACCAGACTTATCTAAGGCTTCTTGTGATTCAGGTGGATATTGGTGGCCACCCACCTATTCCACTTGGCCCCCCACCATTGTCTCTTTCAGTTTTTCAGTTTCGGCATAACTTACTATTTTTAGCAGTTTTTCAGGTCCTAAACTTCCGGAGCCATTTTGAGGCCCTAAACGACGTTTTTTGGGTATCAAAGCAACCTGAAAGTTGTAGTCCTCGGATAGAGCTTTCTAATGATGTATCATGTGCGTCAAACGGAGATAGTATGCCAAAGTTACGTCCCTGGGAAGTTGAAACACCAATTTACCCAAACGGGGCCCATAGTTTTGGCGCCTCATCTCCTAGGGTTAGGTTTTTGGGATGTTTAGGGTTCTCCATTGTTTCTCAATAATAAATAGGCCCTCGAGCCTCATTGTAACTCAGTTCAGAGGCCTGTAGCCACCACATCTCTTCTCAGAGATAGCTACCAGCGCCCTAGCTAGTTTTATTTCCATTCTGTCTGTAAGAAAATTTCAGCTCTTTGATATTAATGAAATGAAGTGTTATTTCCGCTGCATCTCTGTATTTATGGTTATATGTTTATTCTGTTGCGTTCCTGCATAAATCCGGATCAGTGGTATCAGAGCGGTCTGCTTTTTCTCGATCCTTCTTTGCATGTCCCCAACGAGGTCGGGGTATAAGGAGCTAGGGCTTGATCCGGTGGAACCTTTGCAAGATCAGCCTCGCAAACCTCGACGGACGCCCATGGGGGACGAAAAGAAAGATGAGGGAGCAGGAGATCCTATCAAAATATTGCTCGAGGAGGCCCTTGAAAAACAAAGGAACGCGATGATGGATAGCTTTGCTCAGATCCTTCAACGGCTGCCCACCGGCGGCGCATCTGCATCCAGTAGCCACTCTGGAGTTGCGACTCCCTTTAAGGTACAAGTAAATTTGACATTCCCATATTTGAGGGTCAAATAGACGCAGATGCCGTAGATAGATGGTTGAATCTATTAGAAGGATATTTCTCTGTTCATGACTTTTCAGACCGGGAGAAGATTATTTTTGCAATCCTCAAAGCTACCCCCCATGTTAAGGACTGGTGGGAAACCTACTGTGAGAACAAGGACCAGACAGAACCCTCTCTGTTCTCGGCTGTACCAACTTGGAATTCTTTCCGAGACGCCGTCAAGGAACAGTACTATCCCGTGGGGAGCTATGAGGACAAGTACATACAATGGACCACGCTCCGACAACAAAGGGATCAAGATGTGCACGAGCTGACGAATCTGTTCCATACCCTGCGCACAAAGTTGGGTATCAAAGATTCAGAGAAACATTTGGTGCTAAAGTATCGCAGCTGTCTGCACAGATACATTCAGGAGGAAATGGAGTTCCTCGACATCTCCTCGCTTGGTACGGCATACCGGTATGCCGCCAAGATTGAGCAGAAATTCAAACAGAAGAAGCGAGACTTTGGATCTGTGAATCAAAAGCAAGGAAAAGGTGCTTCCAAACCGCAGAACAAAGGACAGAGCATGGCGGCTAAAGACAACCCGTCAAAGCCACAAGACAAGAAAAACACCGTAAAGCCAAAGAAGGACACGGGAAAGTGGTGTGAGTTCCATAAGAGCTCCACTCACAACACAAGTGAGTGTCGGGCCAAGCAGTCGCTAGTGGCCGAGATGAGGGCTTCTGAGTCAGATGCATAATCCGACTCCGAATCAGAACCTGAAAAGGGGAATGAAAAAGGGAAACAGATTATTGATGCGGAGCCCAACGCCACCGTTGCCACTACAAAGGTCCAGAAGGAGGAACCGGAAGATCCAGAGGAGGAGGAACGTCTCTTCCACTCCCAGATGTGGGTAAAGGGCTCCCCTGTACAGTTCATTGTCGACAATGGGAGCCAAAAAAACCTCATTTCGGCAGACGCCGTGAAGCGGTTGGGCTTGCCGACCACAGCTCACCCACATCCATACACCATCGGGTGGCTTCACCAAGGACGAGATCTCCGCGTCAGCCAGCAGTGCCGCCTTCCCTATAGCATCAAGCCCTTCACGGATGAGGTATTATGTGACGTTGTTCCTATTGATGTTTCTGATGTATTATTAGGACAACCATACTTGTGGAAGCGTCATGCTGTGTATGAGTCTCGACCTCGTGCTGTTATTATTACTTTGGGAAATAAGTCGTACAGGATACCAGAGGTACCACCTCCTACGACTATCTCTTTGGTTACTGCAAAACAATGCAGTAAGCTCATTTCCCAAACCAGGAAATTCGTTTTCCTAATGATCCGCCCCCAGGGCAAGAAGAAGACTGTGGCCACGACCTCCAGACAGGGCCCCTCTGCACGACAACAACAAATGGATAAGGTCGTGGAGGAGTACGGGGACATCTTCACCTCACCCACAGGGGTTCCTCTGCACTGTCAGGTCAAGCACCCGATTGATCTGACCCCAGGTGCGCCGCTACCCAATGGACCAATCTATCGATGCTCTGTTCTGGAAAATGATGAAATCAAGAGGCAGATTCAGGAGCTGTTGCAGAAAGGTCACATCAGACCAAGTTCATCGCCCTGTGGGAGCCCGATCGTGTTGGTACAGAAGAAGGATGGGACGTGGAGACTCTGTATTGACTATCGGGCGCTGAACAAGATCACTGTCCGGAATAGGTACCCAATCCCACTGATTGATGACCTTCTGGACCAACTCAAAGGTGCAAAATATTTCAGCAAGATCGACCTGAAGTCTGGGTATCACCAGGTACCAATTGAACCCTCCGATGTGTGGAAGACTGCCTTCAAAGCTAAGGAAGGCCTTTTCGAATGGCTGGTCATGCCTTTCGGGTTGACGAATGCTCCCGCAACCTTCATGAGGATGATGGACGACATCTTGCGGCCATTCACCAACTCATTCGTAGTGGTGTACTTGGATGACATTCTGATCTTCAGCAAGACTTGGGAAGAGCACCTTCATCACATTCGACAAGTCCTCCAAACACTGCGGCAACACAAGTTGTGTGCCAATTTGGAGAAGTGCACGTTTGGCATGACCCAGGTTCAATATCTGGGATACATTATTGATGAAAGGGGTGTGCATGTGGATCCAGCCAAGATCCAAGTCATTCGGGATTGGCCAGCCCCGACTACTATAACAGAGCTTCGCAGCTTTCTGGGTCTTGCTAATTTCTACCGTAGATTCGTGCTGGGATTCTCTCATATCACTTGGCCCTTGAGTCAAGTCACCAAAGGAGGAGCGAGAGAAAAATTCTTTTGGTCGGAACCTCAACATAAGGCGTTCAAAGAATTGAAAAATCGCCTCTGTTCTGCCCCAGTGCTCACCTTACCAGACTTGCAGCAGCCGTTTGAGATCGAGACAGATGCCTCTGACTATGCTATTGGGGCAGTTCTTACTCAACAGGGACATCCAGTGGCATATCACAGTGAGACATTGTCCGAGACAGTTCGCAAGTATCCCACCTATGACAAAGAAATGTATTCCATTGTGCAAGCCTGTCGACAATGGAAGCATTACATTTTGGGGAAGGAAACAATCATCCACACAAACCACCGGCCCCTGTAGTTCATACAGACACAAGGGAAGTTGCAGAATGATCGCCATCAGAAGTGGTCCACATATCTGCAACAGTTTCATTTGAACATCAAGTACAAGAAGGGTAGCACCAACAATGTTGCAGACTGCCTCAGCCGACCACCGATCGTGGCGCTCACCACCGTGCTCAACTCTTGTGGGCACGAGACTTCTGATTGGCCGCTTCTCTATGAGAGTGACCCAGAATTCGGCCACACTTACAAGGCACTCTTCGGGGGCACGCAAGTTCCAAATTTTCACCTCCAAGATGCACTTTTATGTCACCTGGGACACCTTTGTGTTCCTTCAAGCGAGCGTGCCAAGATGATATGGGAAGCACACTATAGTCGAGTCGTTGGGCATTTCGGGGTCGAGAAAACAGTAGCAATACTACAGAAGTATTTCTATTGGCCGAACCTTCGAAAGGATGTCGAGAAGCACATCAGATCCTGCACTGCTTGTGCCATTGCCAAACCGACCATCAAGAAGCAAGGCGTATATACTCCACTACCTACCTCTAATTTCGTGGGAATACATTCTGCTGATATTATGCCTGGGCTCCCTCTACTAAGAATGGCAATGACTGTGTTTTCATGGTTGTTGACAGATTCTCGAAGATGGCCATTATGGCGGTCCGTAAGAAGAATATCACAGCAGAATCTACTGCTAAACTCTTCTTTGAACGAGTATGGGTGCACTTTGGGATCCCACAGTCTATCATATCAGATCGAGATAGCAGGTTCCTCGACACATTTTGGTCCAGCCTCTGGTCAATGATGGACACAAAGCTCACCAAGTCCACAGCTTTCCATCCCCAAACAGATGGCCAGACAGAGGTCGTCAACAGAATGATTGTACACATTCTGCGCATGTACAATTCAAAACATCCACGCACATGGGACGAGAGCCTCCCTTATGTACAACATAGTTATAACCGGGCTCTCCACAGTTCAATTGGCCATAGCCCCTTTCAGGTGGGCTTGGGATTTCAGCCACTATGTCCCATTGACGTAGCCATGCCATTTACACCGTCGGTGTCGATTCTCAAATGCGCACGCTCCGCCCAAAGTCGTACGAAAGGCAGCTCCACGAGCAATAGCTCAACACATATCCGCCAACAAAATTATGACAGGTTGACAGCCAATGCGTAAGTACAAGAAGCATGATCAACACCAAAGCACACAACTTCCGTGTGGTGACAAAGTATGGTCGCATTTGCGGTATGAGCCGCTCACCGGACCTCACCGCAAGCTTCGCCTACTCCGATACGGCCGTACACGATCACCAAGGCCGTAGGGACAATGCTTTTCGAGCTTATATTCCACCACTTCTTGTCCGCACCCGCCTTCAATGTGATCGCCTTTCGTTCTTACTTCTCACCCCACCGGACACGCACATTGGCACGAACTCACACTCACCGTAGTTAAACCCGTACCTATGGAATGGTGCCACCGTATTGTATCATGGACATGCAAATTAAGAACACTCACCAACAGAGGATCCAACTGTATCGGGTTGTCAAAGTTGGCCAACTCCTGCACCAAGGAAAGTGGTTCACCAGGGACCAAGTTCAGCAGAAATTTCCTCATCTTATGGAGGAACTTAACGCAATGGGGACCATTGATTCCTAAGGGGGGAGGAATGATCCAGGTGGATATTGGTGGCCACCCACCTATTCCACTTGGCCCCCCACCATTGTCTCTTTCAGTTTTTTAGTTTCGGCATAACTTACTATTTTTAGCAGTTTTTCAGGTCCTAAACTTCCGGAGCCGTTTTGAGGCCCTAAACGACATTTTTTGGGTATCAAAGCAACCCGGAAGCTATAGTCCTCGGATAGAGCTTTCTAATGATGTATCATGTGCGTCAAACGGAGATAGTATGCCAAAGTTACATCCCTGGGAAGTTGAAACACCAATTTACCCAAACGGGGCCCATAGTTTTGGCGCTTCATCTCCTAGGGTTAGGTTTTTGGGATGTTTAGGGTTCTCCATTGTTTCTCACTAATAAATAGGCCCTCGCGCCTCATTGTAAAGCAGTTCAGAGGTCTGTAGCCACCACATCTCTTCTCAGAGATAGCTACCAGTGCCCTAGCTAGTTTTATTTCCATTCTGTCTGTAAGCAAATTTCAGTTCTTTGATATCAATGAAATGAAGTGTTATTTCTGCTGCATCTCTGTATTTATGGTTATGTGTTTATTCTGTTGCGTTCCTACATAAATCTGGATCATCCTGACTTTTGGAACATTTTTTGGAAAAGTTCCCATACTCATGGCATAGCTTACATTTAAAGGGCAGTTGATCATAGTCGACTTCCTGCACATGCATCCAAAAATCCATGCAGAGGTTTACACCAGTAGGAATATCTTTCTCCAGGTCCACTTCCACACAAATCCTAGCATAGGAGAAAAGGCCACCCTTAGGTTCAGAGCAATATATACTTTCCTAGGGAATTCCCGATCAACCTGAAAGTCACATCATTGCAGTAATGGAGGAGGAGATAAGGAAGCTTCACCCATACCGAGATAGAGGAAGGAAAATCACTCTTAGGGTTTAAAATAGGGCTCCAATGGTCCATATAAAACCCCTGGGCACCCATGAAGTAGGGGCCACTGTGGGAAACCATATCCCTATCCAGCCTATTTTTTGAAATAAAAAATACAAATCCTTTGCCATTAAAGGAGGAGATAATCGCTCCCTTAATGAGAGGTTTTCAGTTCTTCTCCACCCATGATTTGACACTTGGGGGGGAGGCCAAAGGCCCATGAATTATCCTATCAACCCCCTGTCTGCAAGCTACACATCACAGGGTGGGCCTGAGGAACACAAATCTCAATCTTTGGGATCTCCTCCGCACACTCAATAAAATTAGATGACCCTTGTTTACTAAAACATGGAGCAAAAACCACCCATAATTTAAAAGCAGTTATCTCCACAAGAAGTGGTGACCCCTGGTCGGGCACAACCATAGTCTCGACCAGCCCAGCCCAAGCAGAGCGCAGGAACCACTTTAAACTCTACAAAGAGCTCAAATCACAAATTGCCCAATAATCACATTTGGTAGAAGGTCGAAACTACCGCGACCAAGGACAAGAGTCTTATAGAGCACATATCGCCCAAGTCACGATTGGCATAAGGCTGAAACTGTCGTGACCAAGGACAGGATTCCTTCAGCAGGAGCCTGGGCAGACTTCTGCACCACCAGGGGGCTGAGCCAGAGCTAGGCCAGACACCATTAAAGAACTCTTCAGCTTGTTGTTTTTTCTTCTCTAGGGATCTCCTTTTATTAAAAAATATATTGGTTATCGTTGAACTAGCAAGTGGGAAACAAGCTTTGTGATATCGGAAAACAAATTCAAAGAAGAACCTGAAAGTATGTTAATTTGCTCAAAGGATCTATTAGTGAAACTAACAGTATGAAAGAATTTGATAACTAGCAGAGATCTAATTTTTCAAAATAGATAAAGTATCCCTAGGCAAGGAATTGACGATGAGTTGAGACCAAAGAATGGATTCAAAAGATAAATCCCCCCAAGAAGGCCTTTTACATCCATGTATCAAAATTTCTTTTATGGTTATTTCTTTTCATGTAATAATTTTGGTCATAAGGCAATAGATTGCATAGCCTAAGTAAGAAATGACTATATGAGGAATGGGAGCAGGATATCAAATAAGATCTCAAGGAATGGTTGTGCGATCAAAAATCCTAGAAGTTTTAATGAGAATGTCATAAAAAATTACAAATTTTTCCCCCTAGATCATGTTGAATGTTTCAAATGCAACAATTTTTAGCACAAATCTCATGATTGAAGAAGTAGTAAATTGAAGCCTCCAAATCAAAGTAGAGATGAAGATATTTTCATAAATAAAAATCAAAGAAAAAAGGAAGCAAGAGGAGTGGGAAGAATGTGTTCTAGCTCTTTGTGTTCAAAACAAATAAAGTCAATGGTATATAGACAATGGATGTTCAAGTCATATGATAGGAGATAAAGCAGATTTTTATCTGTAAAGGAAGTCAAAGAAGGTAGTATCACCCTTGGAAATAATTATTTAGGGAGGATAATTGGAAAATTCAAAGTTAGTATCAATGATGGAAGGACGACAACTCATCATTTCTTACTTGTTGAAGATTTAAAGCACAATCTACTAAGTCCAAGTCAAATGGTGTTTCCCATATTAGTATTTTTATTGATGACAACAAGTGTCATTAACATCAAAGGGGATGTCTAATACATCAACTGTGTCATTCATGAATCAAAAGAAGCAATATTATAGTTGGATCTCTTGCATGGAAGCAGTATGAAAGATGGATCTCTTGCATGCCCTCATCAGGTGAATTCAAAATAAGTGTGAAATTTATTGAGTTTTTCACAAGGTTATGATGTCCTAATGAGTCTATGGATAACATGATTGGATAGTCCTTGTCAAAAACTTTCCAACGATATATCACACTATGAAAAACTCCTCCCAGATGAGAATTTATGGTCATATGAAGATCAACATTGGGAAAAGGACCTAAACTATAAGGAAAAACTCACTGACACCAAATTCATTAAACAGTGTGCATCTTCTAGATGGATTTATGGCTTGGTTGTTAAATATATGGTAGATATCACAAAAAATTGCACGAAGTTTAACATGACTAAATGTTGTGCATCTCTACATCGATAAGACAGATATAGTGTTTGGATAAAAATTTAAATGACATCAGGTGTGTTAACTTGTACAACATTTAATGGGTGCCACCTTGCCACTATGGGTCAATTCCAAAATGACAAATGGCATATTTTGATTGGCCAAAAATAATGACGTGGACCCCTCAGTCAAATGACACATGGTTGTCCTACATAATCACCCATGATGTGGCAGCTTTAACATGTGGCACAATTTTTATTGGTTGAAGGAAATGACGTGGCATGACATGTCATAAAATGAAGTTAGCAAGATGACATGGTGTCACCGAGACATCCATGTGATGCACAAATGACACATTCTTATTGGTGACAAGAAAAAAAATGGGTGACATGTGGCACCCCTCACGGGTTGCCATGTGGCATGATAATGTCATCATGCAGTAAACCATGGACCCTTAGAGACATTGTCACATGGCATGGTCATATGGTTACCTAAGGGCAAGGCGCAAATATTAAGGACAAGGCCACATTGAGCATGGTCATATGGTCACCTAAGGGCAAGGCCCAAAGGACCAAGAAGCAAATATTAAGGACAAGGTCATGTTAAGCATGGTCATATGGTCGTCTAAGGGTAAGGCCCAAAGGACAAAAACACAAAGGTTAAATTTATGTTGAACAGTCACGTGTTGGCTTTGCATGGTAAGAGCCCGAGTTTGCCAGCAAAATCATGGGTCAGCTCATATGAGCTCTAGACCAAACCATTGTCTATATACATATAACCTTGGTTCCATCAAAAAGCATTTCAAATCAATCAATATACACCTCTGATAACAGGTTCAAGCATCGAGCATTACGATGTTGATACATTTGCGAAGTTGATTCAGTTCAATTAGTAGAAGGGATGAGCCCTCATGTAATGGTGTTTGTATAGAATGTGTGGTTATTGGTTCAAGCTTGGGTGAGCCACGATAGGTTGATGCCTAAGCGTGTTATGGTTTTGGACATAATATGTGTGTGTGTGTGTGTGTGTGTGTGTGTGTGTGTGTGTGTGTGTGTGTGTGTCTATATATATGTGTGTGTTTGTGTGTGTGTGTGTATGTATGTATGTATGTATGCTTACATACATACATACATGTGTGTGTGTGTGTGTGTTTGTGGAAACGTGTATATATTTGTGTGTGTGCGTGTGTGTGTGTGTGTGTATATATTTGTGTGTGTGCGTGTGTGTGTGTGTGTGTGTTGGTTCATGACTCATCGCATGGTTCAGTTGGTCATATGACATGGCTTAAGGATGAGCCCTCATTCAATTATGTTTGTGTATATTATGTGTTGTTATTGGTTCGAGCTTGGGAAAGCCAACGTAGGTTGATGCTTGAGCGTGATCTAGTTCTGGACAACATGGATTTACATAAATTGGCTCCTTACAAGTAACAAATCACCACATAGTTCAATTGGACATATGATTTGGCTTGTTTCGTGAAGTTCGAGGGTTCGAGTCCAATCAAACTTAGTCAAATTATTATTTTTTTATATGGGGGTTATTAGCACACCTAGTTTGACCATTATGTCAAACAATTAGGCGCTTTGATGATATATATATATATATATATATATATATATGTGTGTGTGTGTGTGTGTGTGTGTGTGTGCGTGTATAGATACATATATACATGCATACGTGTATATGCATGTGTGTGTGTGTGTGTGTTGGTTCATGACTCATCGCATAGTTCAGTTGGTCATATGACATGGCTTAAGGATGAGCCCCCATTCAATTATATTTGTGTATATTATGCTTTGTTATTGGTTCGAGCTTGGGCAAGCCACGGTAGGTTGATGCTTGAGCATCCTTTGGTTTTGGACGACGTGGATTTACATAAATTGGCTCCTTACAAGTAACGAATCACTGTATAGTTCAGTTGGATGTATGATTTGGCTTGTTTCGCGAAGTTTGGCGGTTCGAGTCCAATCAAACTCAGTCAAATTATTATTTTTTTATATAGGGATTATTAGCACACCTAGTTTGACCATTATGTCAAACAAGTTGACGTTTTGAAGAGCGTGTAAAGTGTTATTTTGTAGAATGTGCTCATATTATGTCATTATGTCGAATGATTAATTTTTGTATAATTTTATATAGTTCTATATGGTTTATGGAGGTTTTTGGGGTCATTATAAGGCAAAATTGAATTACAGAAGAAGCATGATGACTAGGGTTCATTTGTGAACAATCTTAGAGGCATGAAAAGTCTTGATAGAATATTTTCGATATTTAGAATAAGTGTTATATGTTTTGGGGGCTTATAATAAAGTTGTAGTTGGTTTTAGGAATATGGCCAGAACAAGTTTCAAGAACGGTTTTATGTGACCAGGTTGATGTACCAGTGGTAACATGTCATGGGTAGGATATGACAACATTATAAAAAAAACAGTGTGATCAGTTTGAAGACTTATATTGATTGAAGAGCAGGTGGATGAAGTTTGAAATATTATGAAAAGTGGTCCACACTAAGTTGAAGAAGGAGGTGAGTGCCTCCACTGAAGTTGGTGCCTCAATTAGGTTGGAGCCTATGACAAGTCAAAGCTTGCTCATATTTGAGTTTGGTGCCTCAATCAGGTTGAGGACTACTGCAATTAGCAACTTACACGTCATGGAGGGTGGGTGCCTCTAACAGGTAATTGCTTCCAAAACTATGTAATGAATTAAAAAATAATAATAAGAATAAGAATTTTATGT
Source organism: Pinus albicaulis (assembly GCA_034641835.2). Taxonomy (NCBI): domain Eukaryota; kingdom Viridiplantae; phylum Streptophyta; class Pinopsida; order Pinales; family Pinaceae; genus Pinus; species Pinus albicaulis. Next base: position 397,430,145 of record CM076575.1, on the reverse strand, counting down.
TTTCTCCTATATGGGTTTCCACATAAAACCTTGTGCCCTTTTGCGTTGATGTGATAATGGCTTCTTGATGCATGGTTCTTTTATTGTTATGATGATGATTGTTATGATACAATATCTCATGATTAATTATTGATGAAAATTGTTAAGATTATAAATATATTGCTACGTTGATTCACCACCCCCCCCCCCCTACTAAGTGTGATGTTTGGTCCAACAAATGGTTAATTAAGGGTGTGATCTAACATTCCATTCTAAAAGATGTGAAATAATAAAAGTGGGTTTCAGGAAGAATGGTAGCAAATGCAACGAGGTCTCTAAACAATGTATATGACCTCAATGAGATTAAAAGAAAGAAAAATTACTCTATGAGAGTATATCAACTCCTCATTAAAAGAGAATATAGCTTCAAGTGAAGCAAGAGGTGGTAGGTCTCATCAAGAAGATGGAAGAATTAGAATTTCAGCTAGAGGAGAAGAATGATGGAATGGAAATTTTGCAGGATATGAATAAAAAACAAATGACGTGTGAATAAAATGAAGTAAATGATGTACTCCAGTTGACATCAACGAATAATTTCAATGGGAGCAACACCTTGTGCTTGATTTTAAAAAAGGGGAGCAATTCCAAACAAAAGGAAAAGTTGCAAAAATGGAGAAGTTACTATAAGGAGAATTTTTGTTGCAATCAAAGGAGTTAATCTATAGTGAAAAGGACGCATAAGCCTAAGGGGAGAAATCTCAAAAAGAAGAAGTAAAATGAATTTCAAGTACACGGGGACCAACTTAAGGAGTAGAGTTGCATAAGAAGAAATGTTGCATGCATGGACAGATAGAAAAATGCTTGACAGGGGGAGCCTAGTTGTAGATAAAGAAAAAGTAAGCAATCAGAGGAAGTAATTGTTTTTTTATTTGACATATTAGGTGAAGAAATTGCATCGAAAAGTAAAAATAATATGCAAAAACAAGAAGATATAGCATATAGGGGGAATTGTTTTAGTTATTGAGAGAAGTTGCAGATAGAGGAACAGTTGTTGAACCTGCTGACAGGGGGATTCAAGTTGTAATCAAAGGAACTATATAGAAATGTACAGACACAATGAAGAATTGCAGAAAAAATGAAAAATTGCTCTTAGACAGCTCGGGGGATTTTCGCGGTAGTTGTAAATAGAGCGCATTTCATTGTATAAATTCTTCAATCATAGAAGAATTGCATAAAAGAAAGTGAAGTTTTGATTTGGATAAACAAGGGGTGTCTCATTTTTAGTAGGTATATAACTTTTCCATTGATGTTAAAGGGGGACAAATTGCAGATAGGGGGAGCTAGGCGCAACCCTTTAGTATGCAAACCTCAAATGTCGAGGGTTGCCATCAATGACAAAGGGGAGATTGTTGGAAAATGTGTTATCATTGACGTCAATGCCAGGGAGAGTGAATACAATGTGTTGTCATTGATATTAGTACCAGGGAAGCACCGTTGGATGCATTGGGGTAAATCTTTTCCTAAGGCATGAAATGGGAAATTGATGAAAATCGACGCAACATGGATCAACACGTCACCAATTATCTAATATTGGGGACCCTTAATTCATTTTAGGGGGTCCTAACATGCTCAACACTTAACAATGGGGGGTTATAAAATGACATCAAGATGGTAAATTTTTTAGGTCATGTGGAATTTGATGAAAGGATTTGCATCCCCCTCCCAGAAACTGTTTTAGGACATGAAACTAGTTTAAGGTGATGTGGCACTAGTGGGTCTGAATTGCAGGCCCACATTAGTTAATGGATAGGATTCTTCTACAACAGTTGATGGAACTAGCAATTGGAGTTATTTATAGTCTTTCACTCAACGGGCCCCCAAAACATTTGATGGTTTTCAATGCAAATTTCATGAATTTTCCTAATATCCAGTGAATCTTAACCCCCACTCATAGGTCTTGGTCGTAGAGGGATAACATGCAACATCTAATTGCTAAGAGCCCTAGGAAACCTAAACATTGGATGTGCAAAAGATAATAGATTTATTTAATGCCTTATATGATTGGAATTTGTTTAAGTCCATGATTGTAAAGTGTGAAGATATAGTGCCTAAGAACTAAAAGCCCCATCAGACCCTCTAAACATCAAGTATGCAAAATTGCTTAGATTTACTCGATACTTGATAGCCTGATGCTTGGGACATACCAATTGGATAATAACAGAGAAACAACGTGGTGTGTTAAGTGGATAAAATGACATGGTAGTGGAGGATAGATGTTGTTCAATTTTGGATTTTTTTTATGGTCAACAGTGTAAAGGTGAGTGACACATGGCATGTGTTAGTAAAGCCACGTGGAAAAGGACACATCAAAATTGGCCACGTGTTAGAATATGAGTGTTTATTGAAAGAATTAGGTGGTAGGATAAGTGAACCTAAAGCCCCAAAATCATAAGGTGGTGTTTTTCTATTCGATCTCCCAATAGACTAGGATCCATCATGTAACAAGCCTAGAAGATACAATAAATAATTGACACATGATGAGAATGTTGGCACCATCGGGCCCCCGAAGCTTCAAAATATTAGGGTGGCGTTTTGTAAAATATTATCTGATTGTCTAATAAATTTTGGCCCACAATCATAATGTCTAGTCATAAGGGGGTGACGTATAAAACCTAAGGGATTAGCGCCCCTGAGCCCCTGGAATCCCTCAGTGGTGTTTTAAAAAAATGTGTAAGAGGTTCACTGCAATAAGTACCAACAGAGGAATAAGTTAGCAATATTAAATGAAATTTGAGAGTGTTGTGTAGTGTTACAATGACTTGCAATGAAGTGAAAAATTGGTATGCAGTGCAATAATGTTCTATAGTGAAGTAAGAAATTGGTGTGAAGTGTGTGTTGTACCTGGTATGAGAGGAGCGTTGATGTAGTGAGAAAATAATTAATAGATGCATTTGTAAGATGAGTACTAGTTAGTAGAGAGAGAGTTGCTAATACACTAACATGGAGTTATGCAGTGGTAAATAAACCACAAAGTTATAAGAGATTAGATGAGATTGCTAAGATGCAGTGAGGAGAAGAGTGAGCTAGAGAGGCTCAATGGTCCGAGAAGATTGAGGTGGCTGAAAATAATTGAAGAAATGAAGAATATATTGTAGATAAAATATCAATGTTGATTTATTACTTCTATAGGTTAATTTCGATAAAGCAGTGGGTTATATCGTACCAACGCATGGACTTGATATGTATGGTAGAAGAAAATCAGATTTCTTGGCAACCCGGATCAAATTTCTAATAGGTACCTCTATCCACTTATTCTGGTTCTGGATCTAATCAATTTTGATTTGGGAATTACGACCGAACCTCAACAACTATATCCATGTCGAATCCTGTGACTCTATCCTTTCCTCTCTTCCGAATAGTGTGGGAAAAAAGAATGCTAGAACTCGATGGTTAGAGTGTCGCTTTCATACGGCAAGAGTCATTGGTTCAAATCCAATAGTAGGTAAACTTATTAGATACCATTGAAGGAAAAATTATTGAAATAATACCTTTATTACCATGCCTTCCAGCTACTTTATCACCCACTTGTATCTTACGTTTTTGTGATATATATATGCCTTGATTTGGTACCGCTTTCGCAACCCGTACCGAAATAGTGCTTTACCCCACCCGGAGGGAATTCTCCGAGATAATTTGTTCTATACATTCCATCTTTACCTATTTATTTCATTTTAGTAGAAGGACGTGCCATTCGTTTACATCCATCGGTTTGTGGATGATTTAATGCAGACTTTGACTTCCTTCTCTTCGAGGATGTCCTCAGCGTAGAGTATGTGCTAGGGTGTATGTGCGACTCGTTTGGATCATAAACTAAAATGAACTGGGAAATTATTACAACGGAATAACAGAAAAATTTTCCCACATAAATTAGAAATTGATTCCCATTCAGATCAGGCATGGGGAGCTGAAGGTTTTGATCCTTTTGTTTTGAGAGGAATAGCTTCTCATCATATAGCAGCCATAAATTCCCCCCCTGCAAACCTCAAGATGTGATTACTATAAGAGATCAACCAAGATTGAGAGCTATCATTAAGAAGAATATAGACATGTTCTAGAGGGATAAATTTCCAATTCATTTGAATTTTCATCAATGGGCTTTTTAGTAGCACTAGGACCACCCATACATGGTTCATCCATTGGAAATATGTAACAAAAAGAGAATAACGAATTGATTTTGTAAAATTTCCAATGAATCTTTTCCTTTCCAAAGGAGTTGGGTCCTGGGCCAAGCCTTGGCTGAACTTTGGAAATCTCGATGCCATAATGACTTTCAAATCCTCCTAGCCATTATCCTACTGCAATATTTCTTGCCAAGAAGAACGCCCTGGAAATTATGTTCTTCTCCCTTATTTTTAGATCCAATTGGTCAAAATTTACTATGAAGATTGTATCCAGATACTCTCACAATTGGTGTCTTTGACTGATTGGTACCTACAAATTTGAGGGGATTGGTGTCTCTTGTAGATTGGTGCCTATATTGCAATGGGGATCGGTATATCTAGTAGGTTGTTTCCTACAAAGTTGAGACGATTGGTGTCTCATGTAGGTTGGTTCCCACAATGATAGTGACAGGAGGTTGGTTCCTACAAATATCAATTAATTTAAAGAATTCTAGTGGTTTTATCCCATAAGGGTTTAAAGGTGTATCTTGTGTTACTTGTTTAGTTTATATGATTGATATTTTATGATGTTTGAATGTTTGAATAGGTAAAAATTGGCATTATATCGATTCACCCCACCTCTCAATCCAACACTATCCATTTGGTTTGTCGTCTTTCTTAAACTACCATTTGATATAGGAATTATATCTGTAACATCATCCTCCCACATTTACCCAAGCTAACCAGTACACCAGGGTAAACGTGTGACGAAGTGTTACTATGATATGATTCAACTCCCCAAGTATAGTTAAGGAAGTGGAGTTGACAAACCAAAGCCAAATTGGCCTTCCTCAGAAGCTACAAGACCCCAGGGGCCAACCAACCACTCCAGGTGCCAAACCCCTGAGTTAACTTGCATTTTCATTGATCTAGATTCTCATTCACACGCAACTGCCTACATCCATGCGATTATAGGCCTCCAGTTGCATGCATAACCACTGCAAGAGTATAACTGCAGTATTTTTCAGCTAGTTTTGTGCATGATACCGCGAAATTTGTTCCACCTTTTCAGGGCTACACTCCATGTCACTACCCATAAATTGATGAGACTTTCCAAAACAATAAATGACACAAAGACAAAGATTCTAACACAAAAATTGATCAAGGACTTGTCCTAACCAATCTTATCCATGAAATACATTTCGTCAAACACATCATGAACATGTAATCTACAGGGCATATAAACACATATGAACATAGGGACTTCATACTTATCTAAGAATTGTAAATAAGGTTTGGTTCCTTCTCATAATAGTTGCAATATCATCTATTAGGTCATGCATTCATTAACATTTATTTACTAAAAAAAACATAATGAGAGTCATAACTCAAGTCTGCCATAAATCGTGCTTATAATTGTTAAACACGAGCATGGCAGAGACAAAATACGAATGATAAAACAATTCATTGCATTTATATTAACCATAGATGTACATTTATAATACATTGGGGTGATGGTTGGATTCATACTCCAATTTCTCTTGGAATCCCTTTCGTGTTCCAACTCCCACACCTTAACCCTTAGCAGATTAGGTGTCCAACATTCGTAATCTGAAGGGGTATGTATGAGTCCAAGAAGAGAGATATGATACAAAATATAATAATGCATTACAACAATATTTTGAATGTGCTCTTTGAGATGATGGCATAAGAAGGTGGCTTAAGGATGATCACCAACGTTGGAACGCTTAGTGCAGTTACCGAAACTCTTCCAAATTTGGCAAGAAGCTAAGGTATTCTACTAGAGGAAGTGCTCCTAATGCTTTGAAGATGGAGACCTTTGACCTCGAAAAGGGAGTTTTGCAACCCACATAAAAAAGGGAGAACCTCAACTTGAAAATGGAGGTCTCGTCCTGCGGTGGTTTAAGGATGACCACCAATTGTGGAATGCTTAATGAAATTCCTATAACTCTTGCAAAACTGGCAAGAAGTTGAATTCTTCTGCTAGAGGAAGTGTCCCCATTACTTTGAAAAGGGAGGAGCTCAACCTCACATAGATGGTTTAAGGGTTACCACCAATCAAAGGAATGTTCATGGGAATATTTGCTTCTCGCTACAACTCTAAATCTGGTATGGCAGGTTGTGGCTCAGGCTCACTTGATGTGGCTTTGAAGCTTGTAGATGACCATCATTTCCCCCCCCTGTCAGATACAAGGTGAGATGATGGCGAAAACTCAACTGCCAGGCATTTTAATATTCTAGAAGAGATTCTGACATATGACTAAAACATATTCTTGGTTTTTGATGCCCATTGCCAAGAAGAGATCCATCCAAGATGAATCTTTTTTCTTGCAGGAGGCTTATTTCTAAAGCATCTGTTTGAAGAATGAGTGGTTTTATGACAATGCTTACATCGGTGAAGATCAAATTAATGCTCTTTCATATGGCCAACTCGATCACAATGTTGGCATATAACAATTTTTTGTTGTCGTTGTGGAAGAGGAACAAAATTTAGAACATCTGAAGGTGAACTACCATAAATAAACCCAACACTTTGAAATTGAATGGGTTTTGAATAGTTTGGAATATGAAAGGACACATCCTTTTCATATCCAAGACCAGTTCTACGCTTGTTATGGACAATCTCTTCCCAAGGTTTGTTGATGGGTGTGGGAAGTGCAGACTGAACTTCTGCATCTGCATGTAAATTTTCTCTTGAACTAGGCACTGAATGTGAATCAACCTCAACTTTACTCACTTGATCACTTGATGGTTGTTTATGGGTTACTATTTCAACCTCAAATAGAGGATTAATGTTCTAAACAAAAACAAGTTCAGAAGGATGCCTTTTCTATTGTAACTCATCTTGATGTAGCTTATATTCGAGTTGTAGAAACTCGATATTTTCATGTGCATCTTGTAAACAACTATGAATATTGGTGAGAAAATCCTAACTGATTTTCACTATATTGTCAGAAATATATAAGGTTAGACTTCTCAATAACTCTAATAGATTTTCAATTTGTGCCATTAAAAACTTACATTTATTTTTTTTCTCTTGCAACTCCACCCTTCAACAATCAGCAAATCACAGAAGAATGAGGAGAATAATGACTTGAGGTCAAAAGAAAAAACTAGGAATCAGAAGAGATTTCAAGGCATATACAACTGTGATTTGAATTCAACGCATATATAATGGTGAATGTAATAGATTTAATAATCAACACATATACCTAAAATCTCAACCAATGCCCAACTTTGTCTTATGTTTTTAAAACCCTGCAACTTATATCACCTCCTCACAGAGGGATATCAATGGAAAAGAATCCCACTATAATGCATGCGTATGGAAAACAACATGGGTTTGTAAACCCAACGAAGGTTGGAGGAATATTGGCCTAATTTTCCCTGAAGGAAGACTATGCAGGTCACACTAGATGTGTAAGAAGAATACCAATGTACAAGTCACTAGTTTGACTCAAGAAGCATATTCGAGTCAAATTCAATGTTAATACAATGCCTCGATACCTTTAATTGGATTTTGTACACCGTACACATATTTACAGTCACCCTCGACCTATATTACCACGCTCTCCCTGGTCCATACCACTTTGGTCCATGTTACTGAAGAATTCTTTATAACCCAAGGTTCCAGAAAACGACTGTAAATCCAAAATTTTTCTAAAAAGCAAGGATAAAATTCTCAAACAACTTCGACATCATCTTTAAATCCAAACCTTTGCGGGGTCGTCCGTGCAGATTATTCTACGTGTTCGATTAAACTTAGAGCTTGAAGTTCAAATAAGGCTTAAGTTGACCTGTTCCAACATTGAAAAACTCGTCCTTTCAATATATTATATACAAGCTTTCTAGCCCTTGTTTCCTAGTGAGAATCTCGTACAAGTGAAAATCTCGTACAATTTACCTGTTTCCTTAAAATGTTAAAGCGAATTGCTCTAATGGAAAATTTGGGGCCATGTTCGACATATAGGTAGGTATTATTTTAACACTTTCGCCATTTGTAGACATTGACATTTACAAAAATTATAAGGTATGCACTAGGGAAATGCAAAAATCAAGCCAAGCAGTTGCCCTTACACAGATTAGAATCTTTCCACCAAAAAAATAAATCTGGTTTTGAATTGTTCCATAGGAGAAAGCCACTTAAAGTGGTCTATTTTCACATATAAAAAGCTTTATAAAGGACCTCCTCCGCCTTGTTCCAACAGTAAAATTCCCAGTATCATGAGAAACTGATGAAGTATGGGTGCCCAGTGTGATATTGTTGAGTGGTAACACCACTGAGCAGTGCCAATGGGAGTAGTATGATTGTGGAGCGAGGTACCGGGAGAGGAGCGGTATGATGCAGAGTTTAACAAGCAGACCGGAGTTGTATTACAACTAGACAGGTGAGAGTATCGATAGGGAGTGTGGTGCAATATTGTGGATTATAGGAGTAAGTCGAGGAGTGTTGGTGGAATGTGTTCCAGAAGTATGGGAACATTTCAAAGAGCAGTGTGGGAGGAGTCGACACTATAGTGTGGGAGGTGAGGCCGACTACGTTGAGGATCTAGAGAGATTGAACATGGGAGGAGCCAACCAGGAGCACGGTATGGGAGGTGAGGTCATTGTCTCAGAGCGTGGTCTGAGGAGCGACTGCGCGAGGATCCGTGGGAGAGGTCGATTGTATGGCGTTTTCATGGGCACGTTGGTGTCTTGGAGAAATGCACCTGTAGGCTAAAAGGAAATGCAGGTTGGTGAACTAGGAATAGTAAATTTCTTACATCAATAACACAACATACCCATAATATTTTTGTTGAATGTTATAGTATTTGAAGAATCTCAAAATGTTCGTTGCATGCTCGAAAACCTAGAAATATTACACACAATTAATGAGCGGACGTTATCGACTGGCCTGAAAAACACAAAAAATGTACTAGGGAGACGTAGAGTCGCAGCAATGAAATAGGAAAAACAACTAAAAATGGAGCTCGTAGAATCGAAAAATGCTAGGGCCTGGCCTGCGCTCTAATACCATGTTAAACACAAGCATGGAAGAGACAGAATATGAATGATAAAATAGTTCATTGCATTTATATTAACCATAGATGTACATTTATAACACATTGGGATGATTGTTGGATTCATATTCCAATCTCTTGGACTTCCTTTGGTTTTCCAACTCCCACACCTTAACCCTTAGCGGATTAGGTGTTCAACAATAACCAACAGAATAACAATGATAGAACAACCATTAATATCATATAATAACAAGCATAGTTACATGTAATACATAAGAGGAAAAGAGCTCTTATTAAGATATGCAAAATGCAACCAAGTCAGGGACTTCCACGTAACACGCAACCATAGATTGGGTTGAACCAAATATTTTTATCGACTAACCAACCTTGTGCCATATTCCAAGCATGAATGTGGTAATTACAATAAAACAACTAGGTCTTTCTCAGGCTCTACCACAATCCACCAAGGGATATTTAGGCCCAAGCCCCCATCTATACAACCAAGATTTGTTGCAATCCTGCCAAGGGATTCTTAGACCTAAAAAATAAACATAAACTACCAGGTTTTACTACAATCCCACCTTATACCGGTCCAAGGATCACTAGGCCTATACTAGCATGGATGCCTCCAGATCTGTCCACCTAAACCATGAGGAATTTGTCTATTTCCACACTCTAGGCTTTGCCATATATTTTTCCATTCACTACTCGAGGATTCTTAGGCCCAACAAGGGTATAAACCTCTAGGCTTTACCGTATATCACGCCATTCACCGGTCGAGTATTCTTAGGCCCAATGAGGTATGCACAATTAGGCTTTACCGTGTATCCCGCCATTACCGATCAAGGGATTCCTAGGCCTTGTGTTTCCTCCTGAGACCACCCCACTCAGTTTCAAAACCATTTGACAATCCAACTCAACCAAATAAGAGAAACCCCATCACACCATGGTTATCTAGAAATGGCAAGGCAAGGATGAAAACCATTTTCACGCCTAGAAAAACCCATGTCGATGACAACAAGAGAACCAAATACACACATGCATGTACCATGCATGCCAAAACTAGAAAGGAAATCATACATGCAACTCGATACCTGCAAGTAATACCATTTTAACCACTTGTTCCAACTCTTCCTTGCTTGATCTTTGCTTCCCTTTGTCTTCTCTTTCCTTTATTTGCTTTCCTTGATCCAATGCTAGAGTGTCCAAGAATTCCCTAAGTGTGCAAGAGTATGAGAGAGTATAGAGAATAAAGGGAGAGCTCCAAAACTGATCTCACAAAAGGTTACACTCAAGAAAGTCGTGAACTGATATTTAGAAGCCTTTTATCAATGAGGCCTCTCATTTCTTCATTTTCCTTCAATTTCCTCCTCACATGCATCCTGTGACCTTTCACCTTCCTTTTCTCCTAATTTCCATTATCTCATAAATAAAATGTCAATTAATGTCTCTTTCCTTTTCAAAGGCTTTTCCATTGTCTTTTCCAATTTCCTTTAACCATAATAAACCAAATGAACACCCACTAGGATGTTTTTCCCAACATTTAGCTTGGAATACGTGTCCCATGACCTTGGTCTTATTTTTTCCTTTATTAAATTTATTACATGGATTTTTAACCCAAGGTTATTACAAACCCCTCCCCCCCTAGGGGAACATTGTCCTCGATGTTTAATGACACCTGTAACCAACAAATCGCTAAAACAATAACATACTACCTATGGATCTATGGATCTTTATAACACAACTCGTTGCAGTATTTATAATGACCACTGCTGAAAACATGACAATCATATCATTTACTGGAGCTTTATAACATAACTCATTACATTATTTACAATATCAACCACATATACTCTCATGCACATTGTTTTCAACCAAAAAATAACCATATTGTCTATGGAGCTTTATAAATCCAACTCGATATAATATTTACAATAATATACACATATATACACATGCACATTTTCTCAACCAACAAATAAAATGATACGATACCTACATCCACAACAAGGGAATCCAGAGGCTCACACCTCCCCCTCAAAATAATACCAGGATTCACCTCCTTCCCGGGAAGTCTAGAATCCAATACCATTGTTAAACCTGCATCCAATGTCCAACATTACGATCCTCAGCCATTTTGTTCTCTCAGTGAACAATTACAGACTCATTGTTCCAAGGCACACTCCTGATGTGCTTCTAATTCCATCTGGCAATGCTAATGACCAAAATCAATGTATTCGTTGGTCATCCCTTCTTTGCTACACAATCCCTCGGGAAATCAATTCATCCCCTTCCATGCAGTCCCTCATCTTCCAAGTTCCTTAGCATCGCCTTTCTCGTGCGATCCATCCCTTGGCAAGGTTTCCTCACATCGGAAGGTCCAAAAACCAAGGCATATCCATGCCTCAAAACCATCATATCGGTCATAGCATGCTCATGGAAATCAATGGACACTATTGGGTACCAGTTTCCCACAATCGCCCTGCTCCTGAAGTGATTTAATAGCATATTGTTGCATGTTCCAATACCTTTTTGTTGTTGCGATTAACATTCTTGCAGTCAATTCCAACCACCCAACCAGGCATTTTCATTCTCTCTTGTACCAAGCACATAACTACCATTACATTCAAAATAAATTGAAATAAATTCACACCATATCTCATCGGCAACCCGTCAATAAGGTACACTTTCAATTATGTTCACTTCCTATCACAACAATTCAAACTAGTTGTTTGATCAAATCATCATGAATAAACATATCACATCTGGTTAGCTCAAAACACAACCATCATAATCAAACTCATAGATCATGTGTAACCATCATAAATCATAATCATAGATCACATGTAATCATCATAAACCATAATCATAGATCGCACACATAATTAAAACTGAAATAAAATACAGATACTTATCCTTTAATTGATCCTTTGCTTCTACCTTTGTCCTTTGTCATTTCTGTACACACACTGAATCGGTTGCCACACCCGAAAAACACCTAATGCATTCTCTTCAACTACACACACATACACATAGTATGCATCACACACATACAACCACACGCATCATACAACACCATACCATACATGCACCTACACCTGACACACAACACATACACATGCATCTGGTGTACGACACAATACACACACCTACAACCGGTGTATAACACAACATAATACATGCACTTACACTTGGTGTACAACATAACACAATACATATACCTACACCTGGTGTACAAAAAAATACAATACGTACACCTACATCTAGTGCACAACACAACATAATGCATACACCTACACTCGATGTACAACACAATACATATACATACAAAAAGTACAACACAATGAATACACACGTCATGATACCACGACTACACAATGCACATACACAGTACCACACGTACATAAAACAACATGTACAGCATGCACACAATACCACATGTGCACAACACAACATGTACGACATGCACACAACACCACATGTACAACAGTACCATATGTACACATCATCATATGTAAACAAAACCACATGCACAACATGTACACAACACCACATGCACGGCATATACACAACACCACCTACAAACAACACCCCATGTACAACATGTACATGACACCACATGCACACAACACCACGTGTACAATCATACGTACAACACCACATGTACATAGCACCATATGTACAACATACACACCACACCATATGTACATAGCATCGCATATGCAACATGCACAAAGCACCATATGTACACAACACAAAATATCCAACATGTGTGCAACACCATATGTACACAACACTGCATAAACAACATGCGCACAACACCATATATACACAACACCGCATATCCAACATGCGTACAACACCATATGTACACAACATTGCATAAAAAACATGTAGCCAACACCATTTATACATAGCATTGCATAAACAACATGTACACAACACCGCGTGCACACAACATCACAAGTGCAACATGTACAACAGATATACAATGGTAGTACTGCACATCCATAGACCACACACTGACTCTACTAAGAAACCTTGCTTCTAGTGCCTTTCCACTATTCATGCATGTTCCAACATGTTGCCGATCACGTTGTTTTCATTCCATTGATGTGTCTCTCAGCATTACTTGCCATGACATAAAAATAGGCATAATATAAATACGTAATATCAATTCATATCCACGTGATACTGACCTCATGAATCTGCCAGGGCTACTCTTCCCACTTGATTCCTCATAAACTAGGAACCTCTTCAAGCAATTCACCTGCACAAGCAATAATTCCTCCACAAGAATTATTCTTGATGACCATGTCAGAAAATGACATAGATACACATATATCCATATATAGACATAATCATAATTATAATCACAACCTAATTACCAAATATCAAAAGGTTAAGGTTAAGTAAACTCCCTTTATCCGTGCACAACATGCACAACATTGAGAACAACGGTGCCCAACTTAGCCAAGGAATTTGTAACCTTAAGCCCATTTACTTTACCTTTCTCAAGACTATTATGCTATCGTCAATTTATCCCAATGGACCCAACCAACTCAACAGATTTTCATAATCTTTCCTTCAACTACCATTATACATGCACCAACTTCATCTAGGTTTTACATTACCCGTTGGGTTTCATCCAGCTCTTCTCTAACTCCATTAACTTTCCTCTTTCACAACCAATTCCCAAGACCCTCAAAGCATAAAAGGCAAGAACAAAAAAAAACAAAAAGAGAACCATGAAAAAAATAGCAATATGACACCATAAAAAAGTGGCATGATCGTGCACCAGACATAAACAAAGCCGCAACCAAGTGCAAAAAATCACAAAATACCAAAAGCACAAGACTGGCAACAAACGCCATGACTCAATCCCCATGGGTTCCCAAGGAAATCTCAACCTGAGCCTTCTTCAAGATTTCATTGCAGTTTGTTTTTCCATGCAATCCCTTACATCATACCGCCATAAACACATATTTTTCATTGCATAAATAAACATGATATACTGGTTACCTTACCTTGTTGTACCAAGCACGTAACTGAACGCGTACATATATCATCTCTCAAGGGATTCCAATTCATTGATGAACCCAACCAAAACTGAAAACCAACTATTATACCTGTCAAATACATGTTTGTGAATATAGCATGTATCCACATAATGTCAGACAAAATCAAGGTTAAGAAGACTTCATGTTTGCAAATCAGTCATTCATTTGGAATTGCGGTTTCCCAAACATAGCCAAAGGAATTCTCACCCAATTCCTTTATTTTAACTTTTACCTTATTGCATTTGAGTTTTATTATGTATTATCATATCAAATAGATGTTAGTTATATAAACAAACCAGTTGTTACCTTGTCATGCTAATACCAAGGATGTTTCCCTGCAACTATTCACACGTGTCAATCATATGTTCCAAACATTATATTTAATAATTTGAAATCAACCCTTACCAAGGCTAACAACCAAGTCATAATCAACTAACAGTCATAAAGCATAATGCTACAACTATCACCTACTTACACTCAAGTACATATCAGTTGTCTCAATACATATTATGTTAGCACGATCATCTTAAAACAAGATCATTTCTTCATGCAATCTTATAGACACATACTCATACCATGCACTTAATTAGACAATCAAACAAATTGTAACATACCAAGTTAGATAAATAAATGACATATTCAAACTCATACCTCAATGTATCTCAGGAGAGGCTAACACATCTACATAGTCAGTCTAGATTAGTATTACACAATATCACAAGCATATCCACTCTTACCTGAATGTCATGACCATCTATACAATCCAATCCATATTATCATAATACATATAACACAAATATCTTAAATTCAATAACCATAATCGTCATGCATATGACTGCAATGCATTAACAAGGTACTACTATGCATGACTAACCAACACATGTGCATATGACCTTACTGATTAACTAACATCTATGTAACCATGACAACAATAGAATGACAGGCATGTACATAACCATAATGCTTATAACAATAATAAACCAACATACCTGCATGTCCAACATACAAACTTGTATGACAATTTGCTCTTACCTCAAGGTCCAATGCTACAACCTCACTCAAATAATCCTCTTCTCTTTCTCTATCTCGACCAACATATCAACATTATAACATACCAACAACATTATGATGACACAAACTACATAATGACCACCACAATACATGCATTCATAACCATAACCATGATAATGCATGCATAACAACATATAGACACTGACATGCATATACAACTAGCATGCATTCATGACAAGCACATCCCAACAACTACATCATCAACTTCTACATGACAACACAACTGTAACAATGGCCATCACCATGCATACATAAAAAACACATATACAACCTACATGCATGCATGACAACCACATTCCTCCCATCCAATCCAAGGGTTGAACCATGCTCTGATACCACTTTGTAACACCCTCTTCCCACATTTACCCAAGCTAATCGGTCCATTGGGGTAAACGTGTGACGAAGAGTTACTATGATATGATTCAACTCCCCAATTATAGTTAAGGAAGTGGAATCGATAAACCAAAACCAAACTGACCTTCCTCAGAAGCTATAGGACCCCCAGGGGCCAACCAACCACTCCAAGTACCAAACACTTGAGTTAACTTGCCTTTTCACTGATATAGACTCCCAGTCGCATGCACATGCCCACATCCATGCGACTATAGGCCTCTAGTCACGTGCATAACCACTACAAGGGTGCGAATGCAGTATTTTTCAGCCAGTTCTGTGCTGGAGATCCCAAAATTTGAGCCACCTTTTCAGGGCTAGACTCCATGTCACTGCCCAAAACTTGATGAGACTTTCCAAGATAATAAATGGCACAAAGACAAATCTTCTAACACAAAACTTGTTTAATGACTTGGCCTAACCAAACCTATCCATAACATACATTTCGTCAAACACATCATGAACATGTAATCTACAGGTCATATAAACACATATGAGCATAGGTACTTCATACTTATCTGGGAATTGTCAAGAATGTCTAGTTCCCTCTCATAATAGCTACAATATTATCTATTAGTTCATGCATTCGTTAAAATTTCATTTACTAAACAAAACATAACGAGAGCCATAACTCAAGTCTACCATAAACCAGACTTATAACCAATATAATAACAATGATAGAACAACCATTAAGATCACATAATAACAAGCACATTTACACATAATACGCAAGAGGAAGAGAGCTCTTATTCACATATGCAAAATGCAACCAGGGCAGGGACTTCCACGTACCACCCGACCATGAACCAAATCTTTATTTCAGCTAATCACCCGTGTGCCATATTCCAAGCATGAATGTGGGACTTACAACAAAACAACCAAGGCTTCCTCATGCTTTACCACAATCCACCAAGGGACTACAAGGCCCAAGGCCTCATATATACAACCAGGATTTATCGTAATCCCTCTAAGGGATTCCTAGGCCCAAACAAGAAACATACATTAACAGGCTTTACAACAATCCCACCATATACCGGTCCAAGGATCACTAGGCCTATACAAGCATGGATGCCTCTAGATATCTCCACCTAAACCGTGAGGAATTTGTTTGTCTCTACCCTCTAGGATTCACCGCATATCCCGTCATTCATCTGTTGAGGATTCCTAGGCCCAACGAGGGTATAAACCTCTAGGATTTACCATATCTCCCGCCATTCACTGGTCGAGGATTCATAGGCCTAACAAGGTATGCACAATCATGCTTTACCATGTATCTCGCCATTACCATTCAAGGGATTCCTAGGCCTTGTGTTTCCTCCTGAGACCACCCCAGTCAGTTTCGAAACCATTCCACAATCGAGCTCAACCAAATAAGAGAGACCTAGTCACACCATGGCTATCCGAAAATGGAAAGGCAAGGCTGAAAACCACTGTCACACCTGGAAAAACCCATGCCATTGACAACAACAAAGCCAAATACATACATGCATGTACCATGCATGCCAAAACTAGCAAGGAAATCATACATGCAACTTGAGACATGCAAGTAATACCTTTGCAGCCGTTTGATCCAACTCTTCCTTGCTTGATCTTTTCTCCCCTTTGCATTCTTTATCCATTATTTGTTTTCCTTGATCCAAAGCTAGAGTGCTCCAAGAATGCTCCAAGTGTA
Organism: Pinus albicaulis; assembly: GCA_034641835.2. NCBI lineage: Eukaryota > Viridiplantae > Streptophyta > Pinopsida > Pinales > Pinaceae > Pinus > Pinus albicaulis. The sequence continues at coordinate 397,412,792 of CM076575.1, read as the reverse complement.
CAAGAGTATGAGAGAGTATAGAGAATAGCGAGAGAGCTCCAACTCTGAACTAACAAAAGGTTACACTAAAAAAAGCCATGAACTGATCCTTAGAAGCCTTTTATCAATGAGGCCTCTAATTTCTTCATTTTCCATTATTTTCTTTCAATTTCCTCCTCACATGCAACCTGTGACCTTTCACCTTCCTTTTCTCCTAGTTTCCACGATTTCATAAATAAAATTCCAAGTAATGTGTCTTACCTTTTGAAATCCTTTGTCATTGCCTTTGCCAATTTCCTTTAGCCATAATAAACCAAATGAACACCTACTAGGTGTTTTTCCCACCATTCATCTTGGAATACGTGTCTCACGACCTTGGTCTTATTTTTGTCTTTATTAACTTTATTACATGAATTTTTAAGTCGGGGTTGTTACAATTGCTTTTAATAGACATCTATTTGTGGTCGTTTTTAAACCACCATTTGAAAACACTTACATTTCACAAAAGACATCTTGAACTTCTAGGTAAATTTGGAAATGTTTCGGGAATTGCTAAGCCTTAGAGCCAATTTCTAGAGTTTGTGGTCAACCCAAAACCCCACGTTGGCACAAATACCCCTATTTGCTTCAAAGGCTTGAAAAGTGTTGCAAAGCCTTATTCTTGTGTGAAATAAAAAACTAAATTAGTTGGGATCCCCTTGGAAAATTTATCAGCTATTACATAATTTTTACTATCAACATGTGAAATGTTTGTGTAATGGTTTCTTTTGATACATCATCTATTATATTGATGAGTGATCCTTTATCTATTGTGCAAATTGGGTTGTATAGGAGATCAAAAGGAGCAACAAGTTGTGTTTTTTTATTACATCATTCTTCAACAAAACCCAATGTTGAAGCTTCGTGATGGCTCTGCCAAAGTTTATAGGTGTTTGCAACAAATTAAATAAACGATGGTTTTTCAAGATGTTACACAATCTGGCCTTCATCTACTTTATATGCATAAATGGTGTCATATATATTCATATTTCTTTTAAAAGCCACTATTTCAGATATCAAAGCATGGCATCTATATAAACATTGTGGTAACATGCAATCATGTTGTAAAAAGGCAAAAGTCACATTATGTATGGTAATAATGTGAAGGCGAGGTTTTAAAATGCAATAAGATGCTCATAAAATTTTAGGTTTTCTTATGTATAGAGTATCATACATGGTATACAAGTTATATGGTATTTTTGGAAAAAAAAATGATATGCTTTAAGATTTCGGATGCATAAAGTTATCCCTTATCCACCATGCTATGCAAGTATCAATCATCAAAATGGCATTAATGGTGTGATTTGGTAATAGGCTTGAGATAATTAGTAAATGTGATAACTATTCATTTTGAATGAATTTGGTGGTAACAAAGGATGAGCTAGCTACAACATAGCTTTCGTGCATTTTCTTTGATACGATGTAGCATTAATAACGTCGACCTATCAAAGGATATTCGCTCAAGTGGTTTGGTGAACAATTTCTTTCTCCAATTGTATGGCTTCAAGTCTTCAGAGACATATTGCAACTAGCTTGTTTGTGGGATTTATGAAATAGTTGTATCTAGTGTATGGTTCAACTCTCATTTATTACACTCACGGTGGAAGAATTATAGAACTATCCCATGTGATCTGAATTTAATAAGGAACGAAACATAATACAGATATAATCACAAATAAAGAGATGCAACAAAAATAATATTTCATTTCATTAATATCAAATACTAAAAATGCTTACAGACAAAATTGAAAGAAACTAGCTCTGACGATGGTAACTTATCTCTAAGAATAGATGTGGCGGCTACATGCCTTTGAATTGTGTTAAAATTAGGCTCAAGGGAATTTTTATTATTGAATAATAAGAGAAAACCCTAAACAACCAAAACCCAAACTCGAGGAGATGTAACATCAAGAGTTTATGGGCCCCATTGGGGTTAGTTCGGCAACCAACTTCCCGGAGTCGTAACTTGATCATATTATCTCTGTTTGGCGGGTATGATACCTTGTTGGAAAGATATCTCCTAGGAGTACAAGTGTTGTTGTAGTCCCTTGCCTGTGGCTATGGGACTGTAGTGGACCTCAAAAAAACGTCGTTTAGGGGGTAAAAGTTGCTCTAGAAGTTCAAGACCCGAAAATTTCTAAAAATAGTGAATAAGAAAATTGATCAAACTGTTTAGGTGGAATAGGCGGGTGGCCACCAATATCCACCTGGATTATTCCTCCCCCCTTAGGAAGGAATCGTCCCCATTGCGTGCAGAGCCTCCATGAGGTGGGAAAATTTTTGTTGAACCTGGTCCTTGGTGAACCATTTGCCCTCGTGAAGGATTTGGCCTACTTTTACAACTTGATATAGCTGGATCCGTTGTTGAGCTATGTGTCCATGATCCGATCAGATGTAGCCTGTTCCATGTAGTCTGGATTTAACTCTGTCAGCGTGAGTTGTTCTACAATGTCGAATGTGTCCAGTAATGGTGGAAAATATGGCAAAAGGTGATCCACATTGAACATTGCGCGCAGTTCAAGGAATGGGGGAATGTTGAGCTCAAAAGCATCGTCTCTCACTGCCTTGATGATGGTGTAAGGCCCATAACGAAGTGGTCTGAGTTTCTGATGGGCTCCAGTTAGGCGTTATTTCTGCAAATGCAACCAAACTTTGTCACCCACTTGAAACTTGTGTGGCACCTGATGTTGATCATGTCGCTACTTGTACTTGGCATTGGATTTATCCAAGATGTCGTGGACCTACTGGTGGATGTGCTGGATGCATTCAATAAATCTGGTTTCTTTATCAAACTTAGATAGTACATGTCTGGATATTGTCTGTGACGTCGCATGAGGTATGGCAACATCAATCAGACATAATGGTTGAAATCCTAGACCCACTTGAAAGGGAATGCAACTAGTCGAGCTATGGAGAGCCATTTTATAGTTGTATTGCACATATGGAAGGCTCTCATCCCATGTTAGTGGATGCTTGGAGTTGCACATGCGAAGTATATGCACTATCATCATGTTGATGACCTCTGTCTAGCCATCTGTCTACGAATGGAATGCAGTTGACTTGGTGATCTTGGTGTCCAACAGTGCCCATAGGCTTGACCAAAATGTGCTCAAGAACCTACTATCTTGATCTGATATAATAGTCTGTGGGATCCCAAAATGTACCCACACCTGTTCAAAGAAGAGTTTGGAAGTGTCCTATGTTGTGATACTCTTCTTGCAGGCCGCCAATATAGCCATTTTTGAGAATTTGTCCACGACCACAAATACATAGTCTTTACCATGCTTGGTAGAAGGGAGGTTAGACATATAGTCCATGGAGATGGATTCCCAAGGCTGAATGGGAGTGGGCAGAGGAGTGTACATGCCTTGCTTCTTGATGGCGCAGAAAATGCAAGATCTGATATATTTCCCAACATCTTGTTGGAGTTTTGGTTTGATGTGCCCTTTCTGCAACAACTCTTGGATCTAGCTCTTGATTTCATCATTCTCTAGAACAAAGCGTCGATAGATCAGACCATTTGGCAACAATGTGCTTGGGGTATGATCAATGGAGTGCTTGACCTGACAGTATAGAGGAACCCCTGTGGGCGAGGAGAACATGTCCTTGTATTCCTCCATGACTTTGTCCATCTGTTGTTGTCGCACAGGGGAGCCCTGTTTGGAGGTTGCGGCCACAATCTTCTTCTTTCCCTGTGGGTGAATTGTAATGAAAACAAATTTCCTGGTTTGTGAATTAATCTTACTACATTGCTTTGCAATAATCAAAGAGATGGCAAAATCCAGTACTACCTCTGGTATCCTGTACAACTTATTTCCCAAAGTAATAATAGTAGAACAAGGCCTAGACTCATACACATCATGTCATTTCCACAAGTATGGTTGGCCTAACAATACAACAGAAACTTCAAGAAGAGAAACATCACACAGTACCTCATCTGTGAAGGGCTTGATGTTGCAGGGAAGGTGACACTGATGGCTGACGCGAAGTTCTCTTCCTTAGTGAAGCCACCCGTTGGTATAAGGTTACGAGTGTGTTGTGATCAGTAGGTCAAGCCGCTTCACGACCTCTGCTGAAATTAGGTTCTTTTAGCTTCCGCTATCGACAATGAATTGCAGTGGAGAACCCTTCACCCACATCTAGGAATGGAAGAGGTGCTCCCCCTCCTCTGGATCTTCAGGCTCCTCCCTTTGAAGCTTGGTGGCAGCGATGGTGGCACTGGGTTCTACATCAATGATTTGCTTCCATTTGTCATTCCCCTTGTTCGGTTTTGACTCGAAATCAAAAGATGCATCTGATTCGGATGCCTTCAGCTCAACCACCAACGATTGTTTGGCCCGACACTCACCTATGTTGTGAGTGGATCTTTTATGAAATTCACGCCACTTCCTCGTGTCCTTCTTTGGCTTTGTGGTGTTGTTCTTCGCTTGTTTTTTTCGATGGGTTGTCCTGATTTGCCCCGCTTTGGCTTTCCCCCTTGTTTTGTGGTTTGGGGATGCCTTTCCCTCGATTTGGATTCGCGGATCCAAATTATCGCTTCTTCTGCTTAAATTTCTTCTCGATCTTGGCAACATATTAATATGTCGCGCTAAGCGACATAATGTCGAGGAACTCCATTTCCTTTTGAATGTATCTGTGCAAACAACTACGGTACTTGAGCACCAAATGTTTCTCTGAATCTTTAATACCCAGCTTTGTGTGCAGGGTATCGAACAAATTCGTCGACCATGCACATCTTGATCCCTTTGTTGTCGCACCGTGGTCCATTGGATGTACTTGTCCTCATAGCTCCCCACGGGGTAATATTTTCCCTTGATGTCATCTCAGAATGAATTCCAAGTGGGTGCGGCTAAAAAAAGTGAGAGTTCTTCCTCATCCCTCTATTCACAGTAGGTTTCCCACCAATATTTGTTATCGGCTACGGCTTTGAGGAGTGAAAAGGTAATATTTTCTCGATTGGAGAAATCATGGACCGAAAAATACCCTTCCAGCAAATTCAACCATATATCTATGGCGTCTGCATCTATCTGGCCTTCAAATATAGGAATTTCAAAGTGGAAATGTACCTTGAAGGGAATGGCGCCTCCAGAGTGACTGTTGGAAGAAGATGCGTCGCCCATGGGCATCCGCCGCAGGATCTGAGCAAAGTTGTCTATCATTTTGTTCCTCTGTCACTCGAGGGATTATTCGAGCAATATTTTTATAGGATCTCCTGCTCCTTCATCTTTCTTTTCGCTTGAAATGGGAGGTTATTGGGGTTTGCGATGCTGATATTGTAAGGGTTAAACCAGATCGAGCCCTAACTCCTTATACTTTGACCTCATTGGGGACATGCAAAGAAAAAAATACAGAAAGAGCACACCGCTCTAATACCACTGATCCAAATTTAATAAGGAATGAAACAAAATACATATATAATCACAAATATAGAGATGCAAAAGAAATAATATTTCATTTCATTAATATCAAATACTGAAAATGCTTATAAATAGAATTGAAAGAAACTAGCTCTGGCGATGGTAGCTTATCCCTGAGAAGAGATGTGGCAACTACATGCTTCTGAACTATATTACAATGAGGCTCAAGGATCTTTTTATTATTAAACAATAATATAAAACCCAAACAACCAAAACCCTTGATCTAGGTGGATATTGGTGGCCACTCGCCTATTCCACTTAGGGTCCCACCATTGTCTCTCTCAATTTTTTCACAACTTGCTATTTTTAGCAGTTTTTTGGGTCTTGAACTTCTGGAGCCATTTTGAAGCCCCAAACAGAGATAGTATGTCGAAGTTACGTCCCTAGGAAGTTGAAACACCAATTTACCCAAACGGGGCCCATAGTTTTGGCGCTTCATCTCCTAGGGTTAGTTTTTTGGACGTTTAAAGTTCTCCATTGTTTCTCCATAATAAATAGGCCCTCGAGCCTCATTGTAACGCAGTTCAGAGGTCTGTAGTCGCCACATCTCTTCTCAGAGATTTGCTACTAGAACCCTAGCTTTGTTATTTCCATCATGTTTGTAAGCATATTTATGTGATTTGATATTAATGAAATGAAGCCTTATTTCCACTGTATTTCTATGTTTATGGTTATTTTTGTATTCTATTGTGTTCCTACATAAATCCGAATCAGTGGTATCAAAGCGGTCTGCTTTTTCTCGATCCTTCTTTGCATGTCCCCAACGAGGTTGGGGTATAAGGAGTTAGGGCTCGATATGGTGGAACCTTTGCAAGATCATCCTTGCAAACCCCGACGGACACCCATGGGGGACGAAAAGAAAGATGAGGGAGCAGGAGATCCTATCAAAATATTGCTCGAGGAGGCCCACGAAAAAAAAAAAGGAACCCGATGATGGATAAATTTGCCCAGATCCTTCAACGACTTCCCACCGGCAGTGCATCTGCATCCAGCAGCCACTCTGGAGGCGCAACTCCCTTTAAGGTACAAGTAAACTTTGACATTCCCATATTTGAGGGTCAAATATATGCAGATGTCGTAGATAGATGGTTGAACCTATTAGAAGGATATTTCTCGGTTCATGACTTTTCCGACCGGGAGAAGATTATTTTTTCACTCCTCAAAGCTACCCCCCATGTCAAGGACTGGTGGGAAACCTATTGTGAGAAAAAGGATGAGAGAGAACCCTCTCTGTTCTCAACCGTACCCACTTGGAATTCTTTCCGAGATTCCATCAAGGAACAATACTATCCCGTGGGGAGCTGTGAGGACAAGTACATACAATGGACCATGCTGCGGCAACAAAGGGATCAAGATGTGCATGAGCTAACGAGTCTGTTCCATACCTTGTGCACAAAGCTGGGTATCAAAGATTCAGAGAAACATTTGGTGCTAAAGTATCGCGCTTGTCTGTATAGATACATTCAGGAGGAAATGGAGTTCCTCGACATCTCCTCGCTTGGTACGGCATACCGGTATGCTGCCAAGATTGAGCAGAAATTCAAACAGAAGAAGCGAGACTTTGGATCTGTGAATCAAAAGCAAGGGAAAGGTGCCCCCAAACCCATGAGAAAAAAGGGACAAACGAACGCAAGCGTCCCAAGAGACAACACATGAAATACAGAAACAAAGAACAACACCGCGAAGCCAAAGAAGGACACAGGAAAGTGGTGTGAGTTCCATAAGAGCTCCACTCACAACACAAGTGTGTGTCGGGCCAAGTAGTCATTGGTGGCTGAGATGAGGGCTTATGAATCAGATGCATGCTCTGACTCTAAATCAGAACCTGACAAGGTGAATGACAAAGGGAAGCAGATTATTGATGTGGAGCCCAATGCCACTGTTGCCACTACGAAGATCCAGAAGGAGGAACCAGAAGATCCAGAGGAGGCAAAGCATCTCTTCCACTCCCAGATGTGGGTAAAGGGCTCCCCGCTATGGTTTATTGTCGACAATGGGAGCCAAAAGAACCTCATTTCAGCAAATTTCATGAAGCGGTTGGGCTTGTCGACCATAGTGCACCCACAACCATACACCATCGGGTGGCTTCACCAAGGACAGGATCTCCGCGTCAGCTAGCAGTGTCGCCTTCCCTATAGCATCAAGCCCTTCACGAATGAGGTATTGTGTGACATTGCTCCTATTGATATTTCTGATGTATTATTAGGCCAACCATACTTGTGGAAGCGACATGTTGTGTATGAGTCCCGACCTCGCGCTGTTATTGTTACTTTGGGAAATAAATTGTACAGGATACCAGAGGTACCACCGCCTCCCACTATCTCTTTGGTTACTGCAAAACAATGCAGTAAGCTCATTTCCCAAACTAGGAAATTTGTTTTCCTGATGATCCGCCCCCAGGGCAAGAAGAAGAATATGGCCACAACCTCCAAACATGGCTCCTCTGCACGACAACAACAAATGTACAAGGTTGTGGAGGAGTACATGGACATCTTCACCTCACCCACAGGGGTGCCTCTACGCTGTCAGTTCAAGCACCCCATTGACTTGACCCCAGGTGCGCCACTACCCAATGGAACGATCTATAGGCACTATGTTCTGGAGAATGATGAAATCAAGAGGAAAATTCAGGAGCTGCTGCAGAAAGTCACATCCGGCCAAGTTTATCGCCATGTGGGAGCCCGATCATGTTGGTACAGAAGAAGGATAAGACTTGGAGACTCTGTATTGATTATCGGGTGCTGAACAAGATCACTGTCCATAATAGGTACCCAATCCCACGGATTGATGACCTTCTGGACCAACTCAAAGGGGAAAAATATTTCAGCAAGATCGACTTGAAGTCTGGGTATCACCAGGTACCAATCGAACCCTCTGATGTGTGGAAGACTACCTTCAAAGCCAAGGAGGGCCTTTTTGAATGGCTCGTCATGTCTTTCGGATTAATAAATGCTCCTGCAACCTTCATGAGGTTGATGGATGACATCTTGCGTCCATTCACCAACTCATTTGTAGTGGTATGTTTGGATGACATTATCATCTTTAGCCAGACTTGGGAAGAGCACCTCCACCACATCTGAGAAGTCCTCCAAACACTACAGCAACACAAGTTGTGTGCCAATTTGGAGAAGTGCACTTTTGGCATGACCCAGTTTCAATATATGGGATACGTTATTGATGAAAGGGGGGTGCATGTGGATCCAGCCAAGATCCAAGTCATTCGGGATTGGCCATCCCTAACCACCCTAACAGAGCTTCGCAGCTTTTTGGGTCTTGCTAATTTCTACCGCAGGTTCGTGTTGGGATTCTCTGTCACGATGAGGTCAAGTCACCAGGGAGCGAGAAAGAAAATTACATTTGGTTGGAATCTCAACATCGGGGCGCAGGAGGTCTATTCATGCGTGGCAGAAGAATATCCTTCTGTTACACCCAGTCCTTTCTGACCCTCAGACCTTCCCCAACAATGATTGAGATCGAGACATATGCCTCTGACTATGCTATTGGGGCAGTTCTTACTCAACAGGGACATCCAGTGGCATATCACAGTGAGACATTATCCGACACAGTTCTAAAGTATCCCACTTATGACAAAGAAATGTATTCCATTGTGCAGGCTTGTCAACAATGGAAGCATTACATTTTGGGGAAGGAGACAATCATCCACACAGATCACCAACTCCTACACTAAGGTAAGTGGTTCACCAAGGACCAAGTTCAACATAAGTTTCCTCATCTCATGGAGGAACTCAATGCAACGAGAACCATTGCTTCCAAAGGGGGGAGGAATGATCCAGGTGGATATTGGTGGCCACCCGCCTATTCCACTTGGGGCCCCACCATTGTCTCTTTCAGTTTTTTCACAGCTTACTATTTTTAGCATTTTTTCGGGTCCTGAACTTCCGGAGCCATTTTGAAGCCCCAAACGGAGATAGTATGCCAAAGTTACGTCCTCGGGAAGTTGAAACACCAATTTACCCAAACGGGGCCCATAGTTTTGGCGCTTCATCTCCTAGGGTTAGTTTTTTGGACGTTTAGAGTTCTCCATTGTTTATCCATAATAAATAGGCCCTCGAGCCTCATTGTAACACAACTCAGAGGTTTGTAGCCGCCACGTCTCTTCTCAGAGATTCACTACCAGCACCCTAGCTATTTTATTTCCATCATGTTTGTAAGCATATTTCTGTGATTTGATATTAATTAAATGAAGCATTATTTCTGTTGTATTTCTATGTTTATGGTTATTTATGTATTCTGTTGTGTTCCTGCATAAATCCGGATCAACCCTAACCGGGGTCGATGTAACACCAAGAGCTTATGGGCCCCGTTGCCATTAGTTGGGCAACCAACTTCACAGGGTCTTAACTTGGTCATATTATCTTTGTTTGGCCTCTATGATACCTCGTTGGAAATATCTCTCTAAGGACTACAATTTTTTCTGCAGTCCCTTGCCTTCGGCTACAGAACTACAAAGAACCTCAAAAAAAGCGTCGTTTAGGGGGTCAAAATTGCTCCGGAAGTTCGAGACCCAAGTATTGCTAAAAATAGTAAATAAGAAAACTAATGAAAATCTCTAGGTGGAATAGACGGGTGGCCACCAATATCCACCTGGATCACCATGCCTAGTAGTTTCTTGACTACTCGCCTAGAGTCTTAGCTCAACTCTTGGTATTTTCTTGTTGAGAAAAGTTAATACTAACGTGGTTCTATACTTTAATTGCTTTGTTTTGTTGAAGCATTTTAAACTCATCTTGGACATATTATGAATTTTTGAGCTTCTTATTTCCCTCTCTCTTTTCTCGAAAAAAAATTGTGCCTAAATATTGAAGTTGTTAATTAAATGAATGTATTTGTTGCATTTCCCTTCATACTTTGATTTTTCATAATTCTTGTTTTCCTCTATGTGCTCTGTTTCAAAGATTATTGACTTTTGTTGAATAAAAAAAAGGATCCTAGACGACTTAATATTTTTAATGAGTATCTAAAATTGTAATGAATCATACAATATAATTTGTTGTGAATGATGGTTTTTCAAGTTCTGCTTTTGATAGAATGAGAATAATTGTTTTGGGTTATCAACGACTAGGTATTACATGAAAAATAACGAACAGAAAACCTTAGCTTAAAATAGTTTCATAAGTCAATATATGCGTCGAGTTAACACTTGATGAGCTTTGTTCTTAATTTTATGAAAGATGATGTTGATATCTAAAATATATTTTAATCGTGGAATTAGGGTGTAACCCTAACCCAAATATGGATCAAATAGTAATTGTTATCGTGAAACATGAGGTTACAACGGCCTAACATGATAATATTATGATTCAATTTCTTCATCTTTATATAACATGTGTATTTTCTACATCTATTGGATTATATGGATGTGTTGAATGGGCATTAATCAGACCATAGCTTGAACCCTTAAAAGAATATTGTCTTTCTGGCAATAATTATGTTCTTATGAGTACTTGACCATGTGATACGGGTATTGGGCAAGTCCTCGCTGTAGTGCAAAGTTTATATAGGTCATTGATATATGCAAGTGTTCGTTTTAACATTAGATATATCTTTAAATAATTTTTTCACAATTCTAGTCTTCACCTCTAGTTTACATATTATTTCGAATAAAATTTTATTTGAAATCAAAGGATAATTCTATTGCAAAAAAGGTGGGGACGGGCCACAAATCTTACAACTTGCAAAACCGTGGCTTGGCCCATAAACAATTTGACCAATATGATAATAGTAATAGTGATATCTGGGTTTGGAGGTGGCAGGATGGGGAGGGGTCCTTTATGGCACCGAATAAATAATTTTTTTAGAGTATTCATGTGGCTTGGAGAAGATGAAAAATAATCAGGCAAAATCCTATGGTTTATTCCAAGGAATTCTTCTTGCCAAATAATTTCAGGTCTCTTCTCACATTGTGTTGGATGACTCCCTTTTAATAATTCAACATTGTTCAAAGTATCTTCCCCTTGTGACAAAATTCTCAATAATCTCCTAAATCAGATTAGGAAGGTATTAGGAGATATCCCAATGATGAGTTTCAAGTACATTCTAAAGGATAATAACTAGGAACCAAAACAATGTGCCAACCAAGGTTGTAATTTGAAGTTGTAGAGATGATGAATAATGGTCAATTAAGCCCATACTCCATCCATTAGTGTATTAAGCATGAATCGGGGCCTGCTAGTCAGCGTGGATCTGAGGAAAAAGGTTACAATTAATGATTATCTTTTGAAGCAAACTATATGTACTACAGGTCTTGCTTAGTTTTGGGGCTCTATTGGAAGGTGCTCACCTCCAAAGACCCATATATGCTTAGTATCGGTTGTATTCTTCTTTGGAGGATACTTTTGATTCAAGAGTCTATAGATGATATTAAATATGGAAGAAAATAATAATGTAACTTCCGATGTACAATTGTGATTCGAGCACAGATTTGCAATTAATACAAATAATCTTATTACCTTTAAAAAATGAAAAAGATGAAGAATAAGAAGTGATATTCGGGTTTTAAAAACACATTATTAAGACTTATTCCTTCACCCAAATTGTTTTCTTATCCAAACCTATAGCAATTTTATACTTGCTAATCTCGTGCCTTTATACCATTTCTTATTTTCACTTCTCATGCATTATTCCATATATAAAATATGTCGTATTTTGCAATTCCTTTTCCCACAATAAATTGATATGTCATTGCATTCATTCATTTTCTCTTCCATTTTAAGAAATTTATCATTTATTAATGATAAATGATGAACATCAAGTTGATGTGACTTACTTCTAAGACAAATATGATGGTTGATGCACAGAGAGACAAAATATAATGATGCGGGTTGACATATTTTCTTAATAAAATTTTCATGTATCATGTCCCTTTAATGATTGAGGTTTGTATTATGATTTGAGCCATGTTTAACACATTTAACATGATTAGTAATGTGTTTACCAAATTTAGTATGACATTTTCTGTCTACTGAATATTTTATATGAATGTATAAATGAGTTGCTTCAGTAAAGGCAGCAAAATAAACACAAGAGGAATATGTAGAAGACCAAACATGGTTTGGCAAGAAGGTTGGAACAACATAATTAGGTTCTCTATTCATTTTGATGCAAACTTCGAAGAATTTAATCAGATTTTTAATAAACCTTGGTGGCCAAGTTAATTTTCCTTTTCCACCTGCCCAACCTGATGACCATTCACAACCTCACCCTAGTATAATGGAAATTCTTGAGCCTCCTTAATAGCATGCCTAAGAGGGAGCTGAGATTTTATCCAACTTGCTCTGTTTATATAAAGTTTGCATGCAGACAAAAGAATGATGATAGAGCCAGGAAAGAAAAGGATAGTAGTACACCCAAATACACATTTTAGATGGATAAGAGTGTATATGGTTTTAACTCGTAAGTATAAATATTATATTCAAAATAAATACTCATTGCATGTAGTTCCTTTTCTTTATAAAACAACACAATTACATGAAAATTAGGTTTAGAGAAGGATGATCATTGTGAAAGAGAAAAAAGAAGAATGCTCAGTACAAAGTTCCTTTGTCATTCATGTCAATTTATATTTAAACAGGGTTACCAAGGAAAACGATGTGCAAAGGTAATATCTTTATCAATGAACAAACATAATGCTCTACATGCAATCCTTTAGCAATTTTCAAAGAAATGACTGAAGCGAAAAATGAAAACTTTGCTTTATTTCCTTTTTCCATATATTTATTATCACAATCGAGTATAAATGTGAAACCCAAAACAAATGTATATTGTTGCATGTAAATTACCAATACGATATGGATATGGAATGGTTATGGGAAACATGGAATCACCAGAGCTTGAGAATCAAAGTTGTGTGATAATTTTATTTCAACACTTTCCCCTTGATGATAGGATATAAAACTCACAAATTAAAACCCACCATGCCTCTTGGTTATAAAAATCAGGAATGTAATATGGAAGTACAATATAAGGGGTTGAAGGCCATGGAAAGTGTTGAAATTGGCAACAAGAAATGGCTTCTATTTTAATTTTCCCTTAATTGAATTAGAAAGAAATTGTAATTCCACATCACATGACAACTTGTACAAGATAACTGAGTTGGGAAGACTTAGTTAGCTTAGTCAATTCGAGTTAGGGGTCAAACTGGAGGAATGCAGAGTTCACTCTAAGTTTTAGGGGCTCCAGTTGCAGTTTATTTTGAGCTGTAATTAGTTAACTCAATTATTTGAGTTAAAGTCAGTTTAACTAGCTCTAACTGGTAGATGAGCTAGTGAGAGGTCCAGTGAATTAAATCTGATTTAATTCACGTGCAGTGATCAATCACAAAATTGATAATTTTCTATAAATATTTATTGCATGTCAGTTCTAAGAGTGACCCAGTTGAGATTGGATTTAAAGGTAAGCAGACTATTAGTTGTATAATTAAAAATTGTACAATTCATGCATGAGGTCAAGGACGCCTTGGATGCATTCACAATCAATTAGATGGAATTTCCTAATTAATAGGGGCTCAATTAACCCAAGAATGCATGAGTAGGGTTTGTCAGATAGAGACAAGGAAGTGGTTAAATATTGGACCAAACTTTCTTAGATCAACGTGAGACAGTCATAGATAGTGCAAAGAACTCTCAAGCCTAAGAGAAGCATTGTATTGTTTCATGTTCTTGACTTTATGCAATATACAAATAGCGAGGTTTTTAGCTCAAGCTTTCCCAGATAAATCTTTGTGTTGTGCGATTGATATTCTTTCTCTTTCTTGTTCATGTGATTGTGCGATTGTAATTGGTTTCCACAATTTGTAGAATATATTCAAGTATTTTGTTTTAGCATATTATGAGATCAATTGAATCTATGTGGATTTTCTACAAAAAGATTCATAACCCTATTCCTCTTCAGTCATCTATTATATGTAAATTGGATTCAAATACTGAGCTATGAGGTGTATGATGGGGGAGGTATGGAGAAATTGAAACTCAAACAAAACCATCAGAAACCATTTAGCAATGAAAAAGTAGCTACAACAACAATTTTATATATCAATAAGAATAACATGGCTACACGCCTTTGATGTAAATGTTGATACTTCCCTCCTTGTTGTGTCTTATTCCTTTCCTTGGCTTGACTCCTTAAAATTTCTTCGAGATTAGATGTAATCTATAGGTATGCAACAAGAACATTGAAATTTTAGCCTGATAACAGGGCAAATCCTAGCTCCACTATCAACCCTTGAATATCCATTGAATGATGTACAATACTCATCAAACAATTTCCCACCCTAACGCTTCCCACAAATTTGATACCAAACCTCGAAACTCTCAAATGAGCCATTTAATTCATGTTGGCATACCACCTTTTATAAGCTTCATAACACATGGTCAGGTTTAATCCACCAACTTCCAAAATTTAACACAAATGTGCCAAATCTTGTGTTGTAGCGCTGCACTTTGGATGATATAAAGTTTTAACATAAATCCCATGAAAACTTATACAACATAATTATGAGCATTAACCTATATTAATAAATATTTAAACTTTAACAATGTTTCAATTAAACATCATTTATGTCATATGTCTTAGGGTGTGGAATATTAACAACCATCGCCATTAATAGAATGTAAGTATTAAGTCAATCGTTCTCTTGAGTCTTTATTGATTACTCGTGTTGATCCAATATCTTAAGATATGCCAATAACTCCCTTTAAAATCCATGCATTTATACAAGCCTTTTCTTTAGAATACAACTTAAACAAATGAGTATAAAAATGACTTTTATCAAAGTGTTCAAGACTTAGCCTGAGTCACAGATGATATAAAATGCATATGCCTTCCAGGACCTCTACCTATCTTCATAAAATTTTAATAATTATTTTTTTAGGTAAAGTGAGAGATAATGTTTTAGATTGAGATTTGCATCTTTTTACAAGCTTTAAAATCAAATGGACCATATTTTGGTTCAACACTTCCCAAATTTTATTTATGTTTTTTCTATAATTTGCAAAGTTAAGGGAAATAATTATATTCTTTTCACCTCACACAAGCCAAAAATACAAACTCTTTAGCATTTATAAAGCCTCTTTATATGCAGGAAATTTCCTTTTACTGTGTTTTAGAGCCTAAGTGTTTTTTTCTAAAATACTCATCAATAAATCCTTTTGGCTCCTTATCATAAAGTTCAACAATTTGATTTTCAATTCACACCACTCCCTCCTCATCCTTCAATTCCTTGGAATGTTCCCATCATGATACTATTATTTTTATTGTCTCGAGATTAGAAGCAAACTAAATCTTATTTGACACCCTTAAGGAGGCACCAATGCTTTTTCAATTCATACTTGACTAAAATAACAAAGTCTTCATCCTCAATCCAATCATAATTGAGACTAAAAGGATTTTGAGGCTTATGATATCCCCTTGCTAATAAATTCTAACAAATGATCTAATTTTCCACTTGCATCAACACGAGTTCTTATCCTATTATGGTCATTTGCAAGTGAGTTTGAAAGTA
This sequence comes from Pinus albicaulis, assembly GCA_034641835.2. Classification (NCBI taxonomy): domain Eukaryota; kingdom Viridiplantae; phylum Streptophyta; class Pinopsida; order Pinales; family Pinaceae; genus Pinus; species Pinus albicaulis. The sequence continues at coordinate 397,396,838 of CM076575.1, read as the reverse complement.
AAAACCTATGTAATATATTTGCCACCTTATCTTCCCTTATTCCAGTGTTCCTTCAAGTAAGAACCATTTTTATAGGTTGAACATAAATCAAATTGACCTCCTCCAACTTATGGGTTTGCTTTAGTGTCACTTCCAAAAATCCTTGCTTAGCTCGTACTGAAATTTAAATCCCTACCTAGTATAACATTCCTTCTCCTTATAAATTATCAAGTTAACAAACCTTCCCAAAAGGTCACATTGTCCTTGTAAGGGTCATAAATATTAACGATATAAAAAATTTCCCCCCAATCCCAGAGAGGTGAGATACATTGCTATAGTCAAGGTTAAGAAAATTGGTTAGCTTTGTAGATCTCTTCCTCCATATGGTAATCCAAACTCTTAACCTGCTTTTGAGAATCTACAGATAAAAACTCCCAATCTTTCATAAATTTAGATCATGCACTTGAAATATTGACCCATTTCCCAATGGTTTATTGAATTGAGACCACATCGGGCTTGTGAAAATCCACCAATATACTTAAGGCATGTTTTTTTGAGGGATTTCCCAAATTCCTAACATTGAAGGACATAAATAACATGCATAACCCTCCACAGGGGCCTAGTTGGATTTAAGTGCCCTTTGTAAGGTCTCATGTTTCCCTTTTACTATTTCCCTTGTATCCTTGTTTTGAGAAATGGGGTACATTGGACTTTCCCCCCACTCCTAGATATTATACCATCCTTTTGACTATACAAACTTATCCCACCTTCAACCCTCACTTCTATCAAATCGAGGGCAACTTGTTTAGACCTCAATGAGTAGTTACAATATATAGAGGGTTTTAGAGGCTCCACAGAAGTGGAAGCTAGAATTAATTTTTCATAGGGTTATATTGTTCTTTTCTTTGATAATTTCATTTCTTCGTTGACACATTAAGTTCACTCCATAGTATCATAACATTATTTAGATTTAAATCATTATTCATCAACATATGAAACTGTGTAGAAAGAACAATATCATCATCATCAATGCAGCAGAACGTAAAGGAACAATAGAATAAAAGAATGCACACATAGATACACCAGGATTGGTCGAAGACTAAAGCAAAACCCACTATGGGGAAAATCCTTTCAAATACTTCTTCCTCTTAGGTTGTCATAAAATGATTCAAAAAAAGAGAGTATAATGATCCACATCTTTGTATATGCAACTAACCAAAAAAACACCTAGAACATTCATGAAATGAACCCAACTATGCTTATACACAAAACCCTGATTCAAAGGACTGTAGTGTATTGTCGTTATTTGCAGTCAACTTCCGAACACTGCGGTCACTGAGCGGACTCTCCAAAAGACTAAAATTTCATCTTTTAGTCCCCATTTGCATGGAGGAGGAACCATCTATGCAACTATTTTAAAGGGTTTTAGAGACTCCACAAAAGTGGAAGGTAGAAGGTCCTTAAACCCAAATATTATCTTCACTGACCACAGACTTATCCACCTCTCTCATTATAGGCACCCCACCTTGAATTCTCCAAACCACAGTTATAATGACATATCTCCACTTTACAATTTTTCCTTTAATAAATTCCAATGGAGACAAAGCCATTTAAACCTTGGTGTTGGACAAAGACCATGATCTAGGGGATGGATCCTTCATTATTAAATAAATGTTGAGAAAATAATTGTTATTGATGTCAAAGGATGTCCAGTTGGAAAGGAAAATAACATAGGCTTAAAGATCACTTTAAGCCCTTTCTAACGAGGTATAACATGTCCCCCAACTCCTCTCCATTGAGGAGAAATGAATTTTCTAAGACAAAAATATACTTATTTTCCCTCCAATCAAGTCGGCCCTATTTTGGGTGATCGAGCCAATATAAATATAAGTGTCTTCTCCTTCATTCACCCACCAACTTGGTCAAGAAAGAAAGAGGCAATTCAAACCTTTGAAGAAGAGCGAAAAGGTTCATATCTCATGAACCTAGAAGTAGATTGAAGAAACAAATTCTTTGTTGTATTTCTATCCTTGGCTAAGGGTTATTGGATCAAATTTTGGAGTATAATTTGGCAAATCAGTGAAGCATATTTTTCCTCCTTAAAGCATATATTTTGGCCTCCTTTGTAGCACAAGAGTTTTGCCTCTTTAGCACAGACTTCAACCTACATTTGCGAGCAGACCTCGGCCCGAACTCGCCTTGTGGAAGGAGCAGACCTTAATCGGTGGAAGGAATAGACCTTGGAATGTGGAAAGGTGTAGAACATGACCCCCCTATGGTTGAATTCAGGTATGTGGTAAGGTGTGGAAATCGACCCCCCTTGTGGAGAAAAATGAACCCTATTCTTAGAGCAGAAATTGAACTTGAATTGACATAGACTTTGGCCTTATTTTACCGCTATCTTTAGCCTCTTATTGTCTCATATTTAATTTTAGTGGGTGATTATTTCTTAGCTTGATCTAATCATATTTGAAGGGTATTAAGGTCATATTTGAAGCAAATTTTAAGAGCAGTCTTTGAAGTGGCCTTGAAGATATTTTTAAAGCTATCTTTGGAGAAAACCTTGAAGAATTCTTGAAGAAATCTCTGAAGTGTCTTTGGAGCATACATTGGAGAGTATTTGGAGCATCCTTTGAATTTATTTTGGAGCAGACCTTGAAGAGTATTTAGAGCAACCATTGAAGATCTTTTGGAACCACCTCTACAAGCCATCTTGAAGCAAAACTTTGGAACTATCTTAATAAAATTTAATGAGTATTTTGAAGTATTTGTAAAGGTTGGAGCCTGGGAGGATTGGTGTCTTCATATAGATCATTTTGGTGCCTTAATATGTTTAAGAGGATTGGTGTCCTCATTAAAGGTTGGAACCCTGTAGAATTTAAGTATTTGTAAAGGTTGGAGCCAAAATTTGAAGATTAGTGTCCTCATCGATTGAACAATATTTATATAAGTTATTTTTATTTTATTTCTTGTGTTCTAGCATAATTTGTGATTCTAATTAAGAAAAACCTTAATTGGATAATAAAAAATGAAAGAAATATTGATTCACCCCCTCTCATTATTTCTAGCAATAAATAGGTTAAAATAATAAAATGAGACTTATTTTTTAATATTTGAAGCTCAAATGATACCTTCAACCTTATCTTTTATATTATCGAGCCTATGTCTTTTTTTAAACTAACTTGAGTAGCATATAGGAGCCAAGATTTCCCCATTTCTCCTATTGACTAATGTAGCTTTAAACCAACCTTTAATGTGCCTTTAACTAACTTTGAATATTACCTTAGAGTGAGGACCCTTCACCAACCTTTTCAACTATTCCATCTTCTTCCATAGACCGATTAACACACAATTCTTCCACAGGGCTTGAAGTTTCAGTAGATTTCCTTCTCAAAAACTTCCTTTTTAATTTAAGGGCACAATATCTAGCCACGTGACCATAAACATGACATCTTGCACAATGGAACAACATACCCACATAATCTAAAGATTGATAGTGTTGCATACCTTGAATCTTAATAATTATCTCCTTTGTGAACTTGTATCTTAAGTCCACTAATCTGGACTTATGCAGGGACGCGAAAAAATACAAATATAAACATAAACACAAAGATGCAGCAGAAATAAATCTTCATTTCATTAATATCAACGAACTTAACAATGATTACATACATAATGGAAATAAACTAGCTCAGGCAATGGTAGCTTATCTATGAGAAGATATGTGTTGGCTACATGCCTCTGAACTGTGTTAAAATGAGGATCGAAGGCCTATTTATTATTGAGAAACAATGGCAAACCCTAAACATCCAAAAACCTAACCCTAGGAGATGAAGAGCCAAAATTGTGGGCCCCGTGAGGGCAAATTGGTACATCAACTTCTCGAGGTCGTAATTTTTACATATGATCTATATTTGATGCATACGATACATCGTTAGAGATATCTATCCAAGGACTACAAATTTAAACCAGAAAAAATCAATGAAAGAATCATGCTTGTCTGTTTTTAAAAAAAAAAACATCGTTTAGAGCCTTAAAATGGCTTCAAAAGTTCAGGACCCGAAGGTCCCGAAAAAATGCCAAAAATAGTAAATTGTGCTACAATTAAGGAAAGTAAAACTGTGTTACAATTAAGGAAAATGAATGAAACAGTGGTGGGGGTCCAAGTAGAATCATAGGGTGGCCACCAATATCTACCTGGATTAGTCCTCCCCCCTTAGGAAGTAATGTCCCCATTGCATTGAGTACCTCCATGAGATGGGGAAACTTCTGCTGAACTTGGTCCCTAGTGAGCCACTTGCCTTGATGCAAGAGTTAGCCAACTTTGATAACCCGATACAGTTGGATCTTCTGTTGGAGAGTTTTCTTGATCTACGTGTCCATCTTATCAGTTGTGGCTTGTTCCATGCAGTCTGGGTTTAGCTCTGTTAATGTGAGTTGTTATACAATGTCTGATGTGTCCAGTAATTATGGAAAGTATGGTCGAAGGCAGTCCACAATGAACACTGGGTGCAAGTCAAGGAATGGCCCAAAAGAATTGTCCCCTACAACCTTAGTGATGGTGTAAGGCCCATATTGAAGCGAGCAAAGCTTGCGGTGGGCCCCAGCAAGGCACTCCTTATGCAAATGTAACCAAACTTTGTCGCCCACTTGGAACTTATATGGCACCTGATGTTGATCATGACGTTGCTTGTACTTAACATTTGCTTTGTCCAATGTGTCATGGACTTGCTGGCAGATGTGTTGAATGCACTCAATGAAGTTGTTAATATTTTCAGCTTCAGAATGAACATGAGCCAAATCTTCTTGAGTAGCTACAAATGGTATGGTAACATCAATGGGACATAGTGGTTGGAGTACCAATCCAACCTGAAAGGGGTTATGGCCAGTTGAGTTGTGTATAGCTCTGTTGTAGTTGTGTTGGAAATAGGGAAGACTCTTATCCCATGTGCATGGATGCTTCTAGTTGTAGATGCGTAGGATGTGCACGATCATCTTGTTGACAACCTCTGTTTGGCCATCAGTTTGGGGGTGGAAGGTTGTGGACTTAGTGAGCTTGGTATCCAACAACGACCAAAGGCTTGACCAAAATTCACTTAGGAACCGACTGTCCCTATCTGAGATAATAGACTATGGGATCCCAAAGTGTACCCATACTCGTTCAAAGAAGAGTTTGGCAGTGGCTTATGTTGTGACACTCTTCTTACAAGTTGCTAGAATGACCATCTTACAAAATCTATCGACAACCAAAAAAACACAAACGTTTCCATGCTTGGTAGAAGGAAGGCTTGACTTGTAATCCATGGATATGGATTCCCGGGGTTGGCTAGGAGTAGGCAGTGGAGTATACAAGCCTTGTTTATTGATTGTAGGTTTGGAAATGGCGCAGGTAGTGCAAGATCTAATGTACTTCCCAACATCCTGTCGAAGGTTTAGCTAATAAAAATACTTTTGCAACATTGCCACTGTCTTCTCTACAACAAAATGTCCAGCGAACCGACTGTAGTGCGCCTACCAAATCATTTTTTCACTCTCGATTGAAGGAACACATAGGTGCTCTAGGTGGCATAACAATGTTTATTGGAGTTCAAAGTATGGAACTTTCTTACCTTCCAGGGGCATCCGATATGTGGTGTTGAATTATAGATCACTCTTGTAAAGATGTAGCCATCCCGAAGTCTCGTGTCCGCAAGAGTCGAGCACAGTGATCAACACCATAACCGGTGGTCAGCTAAGGAAATCAACAACATTATTGGTGTTGCCCTTCTTATACTTAATGTTCAAATGTAATTTTTGCATATATGTGGACCACTTCTGGTGGCGACCATTCTGTAACTTTCCTTGTGTTTATATGGACTACAAGGGTCAGACGTACGTGTGTATGTTCTTTTCCTTCCCCATAATGTAATGCTTCCATTGTTAGAAGATCTGCACAATGGAATACATCTTCTTGTCAAAGATGAGATACTTTCAGATTGTTTCTAAAAGTGTTTCACTGTGATATGCCACCGGATGCCCCTTGGTAAGGATTGCACCAATAACATAGTCAGAGGCATTTGTCTCAATTTCAAATGGTTGTTGTAGTTACGGTAATGTAAGCATTGGTGCATAACAGAGGTGATGCTTTAACTCGACAAAAACATGCTGTTGGTTTTCGTACCAAAATAAATTTGCTTTTGCTCTGCCCATGGTGACTTGACTCAAAGGTCAAGTGATATGAGAGAATCCCAACACGAACCCGCGATAGAAATTGACAAGACCCAAAAATTTATGGAGCTCTGTTAGAGTGATTGGGGATGGCCAATCCCGAATAACTTGTATCTTGGCTGGGTCCACGTACACGCCAAGCTCATCAATGATGTAGCCCAGATATTGAACCTGGGTCATACCAAAAGTGCATTTCTCCAAATTGGCACAAATTTTTTGTTGTCACAGGGTTTGGAGGACCTATCGAATATGGTGTATGTGCTCTTCCCAACTTTGGCTGAAGATCGGGATGTCATCCAGGTATACCACCATGAACGAGTTGGTGAAGGGCCACAAGATGTCATCCATCATCCACATGAAGGTTGTGGGGGAATTCGTCAACCCGAAAGGCATGACCAACCATTCGAAAAGACCCTCCTTGGATTTGAAGGCAGTGTTACACACATCAAAGTGTTCAATAGGTACTTGGTGATACCCGAAATTCGAATAAATCTTTTTGAAATATTTGGCCCCCTTGAGCTTGTCCAAAAGTCATCAATTCGTGGGATTGGATACGTATTCCAAATAATGATCTTATTTAGAGCTCGATAATAAATACATAGCCTCCAGGTTCTATCCTTATTTTGTACCAACACGATTGGGCTCCCACAGGGTGATGAACTTAGCTTGATGTGCCCTTTCTGCAACAAATCCTAAATCTGCCTCTTGATTTTATTGTTCTCCAAAATAGAGCATCGGTTAATCGGTCCATTGGGTAGTAGTGCACCCGGGGTCAGATCAATGGAGTACTTGACCTGACAGTGTAGGGGTGCCCCTATGGGTGAGGTGAAGATGTCCATGTGCTCCTCCACGACCTTATCCACCTGCTACTGTTGTGCGAAGGGGCCATGTTTAGAGGCTGTGGAGGTGGCCAAAATTTTCTTCTTGCCCTGAGGGCGAATCATAAGGAAGAAAATTTCCCAGTATGGGAAATGATATTACTGCATTGCTTAGCAGGGATCAATGATATGGTGGTAGGCGGTGCTACCTCTGGTACCCTTTATAACTTATTGCCCAAAGTAATAATAACAGTACAAGGCCTAGACTCATACACAACATGAAGCTTCCACAAGTATGGTTAACCTAATAATACATCACAAACTTCAAGATGAGAAACATCACATAATACCTCATCTATGAAGGGCTTGATGTTGTGGGGAACACTGCTAGCTGATGCAGAGATCTTGTCCTTGGTGAAGCCACCCAATGGTGTACGATTGCAGGTGTGGTGTAGTTAGTAGGCCCAACCGCTTCATGACCTCTGCTGAAATGATGTTCTTTTGGCTCCCGTTGTCGATAATGAACTGCAGCGAAGAACCCTTCGCCGACATCTATGAGTGGAAGAGACACTCCCCCTACTCTGTATCTTCGGGCTTAATATTTCGAATCTTGGTGGTGGCCATGGTGTAGTTGGGTTTTGCATCAATAATCTGCTTCCTTTTGTCATTCCCGTTGTCATGTTTTGACTCAGAGTTAGAACATGCGTATGAATCATAAGCCTTCAGTTCGACCACCAGTGACTGCTTGGCTTGACACCCACTTATGTTGTGAATGGGGCTCTTACGGAACTCACACCATTTTCCAGTGTTCTTCTTTGTATTCGTGGTGTTGTTCTTTACTTGCGGCTTCATCGGGTTGTCTTAGGTCACCCTGCCTTGGCTTTGTATTTTGTTTTGTGGTTAGTTGCGCATTTCCCTTGCTTCATATTCACAAATCCAAAGTATCGCTTCTTCTATTTAAATTGTTGCTCAATCTTGACAACATATCGGTATGTTGCACCAAGACAAGAGATGTACATGAACTCCATTTCCTCCTAAATGTATTTGTGCAAACAACTGCGGTAATTGAGCACTAGACGTTTCTCATAATTTTTGATACCCAAGATTCGTCAATTCATGCACATCTTGATCCCTTTGTTGTCGTAGCGTAGTCCATTATACGTACTTGTCCTCATAGCTCCCCATGGGGTGATATTGTTCTTTGATGACATCTTAGAAAGAATTCTAAGTGGGTGCGACTGAAAACAATGGTCTCTCTGTTCAGAGTAGGTTTCCCACGAGTCCTTGACATGGGGGGTGACTTTGAGGAGTGTAAAAGTAATATTTTCCCTATTAGAAAAATCATGAACCAAAAAATATCCTTCCAACAGATTTAACCATCTATCTACGACGTCTACATCTATCTTATCTTCAAATATAGGAATGTCAAAGTTTACTTGTACGTTAAAGGGAGTGGCACCTCCAGAGTGGCTGCCGGCTGAAGATGTGTTGCCTGTGGGCATCCGTCGAAAGATTTGGGCAAAGTTATCCATCACCGCGTTCCTTTGTCACTCAAGGGTTTCTTCGAGAAATATTTTTAAAGGATATTATACTCACTCGTCTTTATTTTCTTTCATCATGGGAGGTCATTGAGGTTTGCAAGGGTGGTCTTGCAAAGGTTCAACCAGTTCGAGCCCTAACTCCTTATACCCCAACCTCGTTGTGGACATGTAAAGAAAAACAGAGAAAGAGCAGATCGCTCTGATACCACTAATCCAAGATTATGCAAGAACACAATAGAAAAAATATAATCATAAACATAGAGATGAAAAAAAAAAAAACTTTATTTAATTAATATCAAAGAACTGAAAAATGCTTACATACAGAATGGAAATAAACTAGCTCGAGCGATGGTAGCTTATCTTTGAGAAGAGATGTGGTGGCCACATGCCTGCAAACTATGTTACAATGAGGCTCGAAGGCTATTTATGATTAATAAACAATGGAAAGCCCTAAACATCCAAAAACCTAACCCTAGGAGATGAAGCGCCAAAACTGTGGGCCTCGTTGGTGTAAATTGGTGCATCAACTTCCTAGGGTCGTAACTTTGGCATACAATCTCTGTTTGACACATACGATACCTTGTTAGAAAGATCTATCCAAGGACTACAACGTTTGATTACAAAGGTTAATTTAAATCATATGTTTTCGAATTTTCCAACAAAAAAAAACGTCGTTTAGGGCCTCAAAACGACTTCGGAAGTTCATGACCCGAAAAAACTACAAAAAATAGTAAATTATGGCACAATTAAGGAAATTGAAACTGTGCTACAATTAAGAAAATTGAAAGAAACAATGGTGGGGTCCAAGTGGAATAGGCGGGTGATCCAGGTGGATCGAACAGGTCCAAGTACAAGTGGCTTGAGTACAAAGGCTCAAAAATCAAAGTGGCTAGAATGTGGCAAACTTAATGTCAGGTTAAAGATCTCATATTTCTGATTCCAACAGTGTAGACGACACTCAATTCCGAGTTTGTATGAAGGAGTTAGAGGCAGTCAAAGATCTAGTTTAACTTGGTGATTGGACAAGCTTAAGGAGGCAACAATTTTGCTAGAACCCACCACTAGATTCCGACCAACCCAGGCCGGATTCCGGGCGAATTTGTGGGGCAGTTAATTTGTCTCCTTCGGGTCAAAATCAAGAAACTTTAAAAAACCCATTATTGTTATATAAACTGAAAAATATTAAAAAAAGGGGGTAAGACAGGTCGTCATCCCCGCCCTACCCCAACCACATGTCAATAAAATATATTAAAATGGGTCGGCGGGCCATGACCCCCGCTAGACCCCACGACATCGGCGACCGTTCAAACTATGTGGCATATATGGGTGGTGGGGGATTGACCCACTACCAACCCTACTCCTTTGTACCACGAGATACGGTACAACAAAAGAAAATCGGGGGCGAGCCGCCCGATGCGGGTCCGCCGCCCCGCCCCCCCGCCCCCCCCCCCCCCACACCCCTCTTTAAATTGATGTTGCAGGTTAAAAAATAAATAAAAAATGTGGTGCTTTTAAAAATAACATGGCGTAGATTTTAAAACAAAAAAATGCCTCAATACAAAGGGATCGGGGTTTGACCACCTGACCTCCTCCCACCTAATTCATATCATAACCATTCGACCAATGCCCAGACTTGGTTTATCTGCCCAACAATATAGTATATAAACCTTCATTTCTACAGTGCGCCCAGGGTAGACAAGAGCGAGCACAAAAACCAAGGCAGCAGAACCCTAAGCATTGTGCACGAGAGGGGGTGGAACCTATGATCCGAGCCATTTTCCAGAGGGGCTAGATTTTCACTTTGTCAGATGAAGGCAATTTTTATATGGATTCTGCATTACTCGACGCCACAAATCGAACGGTGTTGCCCATTTTGTCATCTGAGGTCTGCAATTTTTGGCCACTTTCATATTGGGCAAGTATAAGGGTGTGTAATTCCTCAATTTTTACTTGTACTTTCATTTTTGCCACTTGATGAAAGAGGGCCTCCCCACTATTTGAGTAGGGCCCGGAGATGTAGTCCCTCCTAGACGAACTCCAATATCAATTATGTGTCTTCTTGCATGATGTTAATTGCTTCTCTCTTTTTACGTTTATGCTTTTAACTTTTATTGTTTAAAGCTACAATTTTCACATGTAATTCTTTAACACATCTCAAGCAAAAGATTTTGGATCAAGTGGTATCAAAGCAGGTGTTTGCAGATGTGAATTACATGCTTGTATGCTAACTAGAAACAGGCTACGAAGAGCCGAAGGGACACTACAGTCTTTTGATCCCGAAGTAGGGTGTGCACATCAGAAAAGGAACATGGAGGACGATGTTAGACATGAGGGGGAGCTCAACTTCCGCAAGACTTTCTACACCATGGCAAATCGGGTGGAGAATTTGTTCTCTAGACTTGAGAAACTGGAAAAAGTAGGGGAGAATGCTTCAGAAAGACAAGGTTCAGCGCATGGAGATGGCGGAGGAGACCTCCTTCTCCTCCAGCAAGTGAAAGTTCTTCCTCATCTTCTCACAATCATCACAGGAATTCTGGAAATGCATCTAATAAACCTTTCTTTAAGTTAGATGTCAAATTTGATCTACCCATGTATAATGGTGAAAGTAATGCAGAGAAACTTAACAACTGGATTAGGCAGCTTGAAGTCTACTGCAAGATTCAGCGGATTGTGAAGGATGAGGCAAAGATCCAGTTGGGTTCTCTTCGACTGAGTGGCACAACTCTCATTTGGTGGGAGAGAAAACTTCAAGGCAACAGTAATTTGGGTAACCTTCTTTCCTCACGGTCAAATTTTATTGCTGCACTTAAAAATCAATTCTATCCCTTGGGTTATAAGCAAAAATCCTTAATGGAGTGGCAGTACATAAGGCAAGGCAAAGGACAAAACGTGCAAAAGTTCACCGAGGAATTTAGAAAACAAGCACTAATTTTGGGCATTTCATTAGATTCACTTGAAGTTGTAACTAAGTACATTGGCTCACTACACAGTTACATAAGACATTCATTATTGTTGTTTGAGCCTCCTACCATCGATGGGGCCAGTGTAAAGGCCATGCACATAGAAAGAAGGGGGGCACATGAACAAAGTGACCACCCAAGAAGGACTGTCGTAGATAAAAGAAGGGGAGCAAAGCCCACTTGCACACATTGTGAAAAAGAGGGACATGACGAAGAAAATTGTTAGAAGCTGCACCCTGAGTTGAGACTTGAGAGAAATGACAAAAAGGGGAAGCAACAGATCGCCGCCACCATACAACAAAACCAAGATTCTGAATCTGAGGAAGATGAAAAGGTCACAACTGCATGATTTGCACAAGGTAGACCAATTGACCTGGGGTCTAATTCCGGCAATGAAATTAAGCTTGCAGACTTTGGGATCACAGTAGAATGACCCATAGACTTGGGTTCCGATTCAGGCAATGAAGCAAAAATATCAACATATCTTGTACCAAATATGAAAAGGACAGTTACTGCAACGTAGTTCCAAGAACTTGAAGAGATTAACCAAACTTCCAAGCATAAAATGCTGAGCTAAGAAGGCTCCTACAAGAAGCAAGGGAAGAAAAACAAAGGTTACTACGCCAGTTACAAGCTAAGGATGAGGCCTTGGAAAAATTGCGACATAACCAACCCGAGGTAAAAATCAACCCTTCAATTTCATGTACTTTTCATGGTGATGAATTCGCTACTTTTGAAAAACATACTACAGGGCTCGGATCCAAATTGCTGAAGAAGATGGGGTATCAGGGAAAAGGCCTCGACATCCATGGCCAAAACATCGTAAACCCCATCGAAGTCGAGGAATTGCCGCGTCGTGCAGGACTTAGATACACCAGAAAGGAAATGGGAGAAAGCTCCAATACAACTAGTAACCAGCCAATGACGGACGATGAAATCCCTTCCTCACAGTCTAGCGATAGTGAGGGCTCCATGAACAGTTGTTGGAGGAACACCAGGGAAAAGCGCCCCAAGGTGGCCCAAAAAGTTTGGAGGAAAAAGAATTGTTGTAGATGTTGCAACGAAGTGGGACACCAACAAGCCATGTGTCCAACGATCCATGCTCTGGAAGCATCGAAAGAGGAGTTGAAAGGTGAACATGTTCAATAAATGAATCCACCACATTCGTGGTGGTCTGCTTTATTAAGTTGGTTTTTTTAGAGGTAGTAGTTTGTTATGGCCACCATTGTAAATCATACGTTGCAAGTAAATGTAAACGTGATGGGTGTTCCCATCACTTCGAAACAAAACGATGATGTCTTGGCATTTTCCGTATGAGTAGTTGAGGTATTGATCGTCTTTATATAATCCTTGGCCAATGAGTGTGTGCTATAAACTCTTGGAAAGAAGGGATTGTTGAGTCATGTGTGGTGTGCATCATTGCAAATGATGTACCAGTTTTGCGTGCAGGATATTGAAAGTATGGTTTTTAGTGTGCTAATGCTTTTGGGGTCCAAAATCTTTTCAGTGGGGAGGAATGATCCAGGTGGATCGAACAAGTCCAAGTACAAGTGGCTTGAGTATAAAGGCCCAAAAATCAAAGTGTCTAGAATGTGGAAAACTTAATGTCAGGTTAAAGATCTCGTCTTTGTGACTCCAATGACGCAAACAACACTCAATTCCGAGTCCATATGAAGGAGTTAGAGGCAATCAAAGATCTAGTTTAACTTGGTGATTGGACAGGCTTAAGGAGGCAACAATTTTGCTGGAACCCAGCCACCGGATTTCGGCCAACCCAGGCCAGATTCAGGGCGAATTTGTGGGACAATTAATTTGTCTCCTTCGGGTCAAAATCAAGAAACTTTTAAAAACCCATTATTGTTATATAAACTGAAAAATATTAAAAAAGGGGGTAAGGCAGGTCGTGACCACCACTATACCCCAACCACATATCAATAAAATATATTAAAATGGGCCGGCGGGCCATGACCCCCGCCAGACCCCAGGACATCGATGGGCGTTCAAACTATGTGGCATATATGGGTGGCAGGGGATTGCCCCACTGCCAACCCAACTCCTTTGTACCACGAGATACGGTACAGCTGGCGGGAATCGGGGGTGAGCCGCCCGATGCGGGTCCGACACCCCCCCCACCCCCCTCCCCCCCACCCCCTTAAATTGACGCCACAAGTTAAAAAAAAGAAGATGTGGGGCTTTTAAAAATAACATGACGTGGATTTTAAAACAAAAAAATGCCTCAATACAGAGGGGTTAGGGTTTGACCACCCGACCTCCTCCCACCTAATTTAGATCATAACCATTCAGCCAATGACCAAACTTGGTTTATCCGCCCAACAATATAGTATATAAATCTTCATTTCTGCAGTGTGCCCAAGGTAGACAGGAGCGGGCACGAAAACCAAGGCAGCGGAACCCTGAGCAGTGTGCAGGAGGGGGGCGGAACAATGACCTGAGCCATTTTCTAGAGGGGCTAGATTTTCACTTTGTCAGATTAAGGCAAGTTTTATATGGATTCTACACAACTTGACGCCACAAATCCAACGGTGCTACCCATTTCGTTATATGAGGTTTGCAATTTTTAGCCACTTTCAGATTGGGTAGGTACAAGGGTGTAATTCCTCATTTTGTACTTGTACTTTCATCTTTGCCACTTAATGAAAGAGGGCCTCCCCACTATTTGAGCAAGGCCCGGAGACGTAGTCCATCATGGACGAACTCTGATATCAATTATGTGTCTTCTTGTATGATGTTAATTGCTTCTCTCTTTTTATGTTTATGCCTTTAAAGTTTCTTATTTAAAGCTGCAATTTTCACATGTAATTCTTTAACACATCTCAAGCAAAAGATTTTGGATCAGCGGGTGGCCACCAATATCCACTTGGATCATCCACCATGACCATAATGCAAGTGTGAGAGCATGAATTGGAACTTAGATAACTACTGACTACCTCCATAACGGCTCTAATGATATTCCCTTAAACTATTTAAAGATTTCGTATCTAGAACTATAATGGAAACTGTACAAGCTTCACCCAAATCAATTGTAGTATTGATTGCTTTAGGTATGGGTTTAAATAAAGATCAATTTTTCATGATAAAGGTGAGTGACCCCACAATTAGTGACAACCTAATATCTTGTCAATCTCAACTTATGTCTTAAAAATAAAAGCTATCCACCCTCATGGTAATGGATGGAAGGTTATAAACCCAACGATGAAAACATTCAACATTCATCCTCTCCAACAACTTCTTTGACTCAAAGAATAATCAACCTCTTCATAAAGATAGACCACCCTTCTAAGGTATCTTTCGAGTAATCCAATATCTCTTCATCCATCTCCATAGCCTACACAACTCTAGTTCCCATCCCTAAGAACCCTAACAAAAACCCCAATTTCATCACTCACTCACACATAAATTATTATGTGCCTTTAATCATATGACAAATAAATTAACCATTTAAAATGGATGTGGATTTTTTACACTATTTAATTTAACCAAGGTAAATTAATTAATTTGTTTTGAAAATAATATTGCAATTACAATATTGTTAAAAATAAAATTAATATTAAAAATTCCTCATCCACTTTTATTTATTTTTTCATATTAAAATCTATTTTTTCATATTAAAAGCCCACGTAAAAATCCATTAATTCATCGCGCAAGCTCCACTAATCCATCTCTAGAGGGTTAAAAGAGAGAAATAAATTTTGACCATGCTCATTAATCCATCTTTAAAGGGTTAAAATGATTAAGAAAATTTAATTGATCAACAATAACAAAGATAAGTGGAGGATGATGCACCAGAGAATTTGGAACTTTAGGTTATTTGCTTTTGGTCGAGGAATAAGAATACTAAAAAGATTGATAGTAGCTAAGTCATTGAAGGGCGGTCAACATTTGAAAATATAATCTTTCTATTTCTATGCCATGGGAAGCCGTATGCTGTTACAATCGCCCTTCTCATACACATTCGCAGGAGCCCGCCCCACATCTTGTGGCACTACTGCTCTTGGTAAACAGAACCAACTATTTGCTCTTTTTTACATTTGTCACCGACTTTGTTTATATAATGTCCACAATGCTGCCATTTAAAAAGGAAATTTAAACGCATTTTCTCTGAAAATCGAGTATGTTTATGAAACTATCAGAAGGTACTCTCCGAGTTATCCTAAACTGCATTTTCCCGAAGGCACTCTGTAAATTCCTGTTTCGCAAATTTGAGCTTATTTCTGCACCTTCTGAAACGTTTGCGATGCTACTTTTTATATGGGTCATTTGCCTGGTTATCCATTTGGTCATTTTGTTGCATTTTCAAGGCATTTACTTGATGTATTTTGTTTTGTTTAATTGTTTTGGGTGCTTTTTTTCTCATCGCTCCTAGAGAGTGAAGGATTCTTGGTTTGTCTGGTGAAGGAGGGGCGGGGGCGTATCTTATATTCCATTACTGCACAATTGATGTATTTTTTGTATTTTTCTACAAACATTTTTGAACATAGACTGTTATTTTCAAATACTTTATTCTTCAGTAACAGGTTTGATATGCTAATTGATTGTTGGGGGAGAAGGGTGACGTTCTCCATGTCTTATCTTTGGCATTTTATGGGTCATACTTTTCTGGATGGTCAGTGTTTGGCTTTTACATCTTCATCATGTCCAATGGAGTAGCGGGCTTAGTGTAACTTTTATCTCCAT
This sequence comes from Pinus albicaulis, assembly GCA_034641835.2. Taxonomy (NCBI): domain Eukaryota; kingdom Viridiplantae; phylum Streptophyta; class Pinopsida; order Pinales; family Pinaceae; genus Pinus; species Pinus albicaulis. The sequence continues at coordinate 397,380,638 of CM076575.1, read as the reverse complement.
AAAAGAGGTTCTTAGTGGATTCTGATTGTTTCCTTTCCTTTTTTTCTAACTTCAGCTTGCATTGTCAAGACTTAACTCGGAAGCATCTCCGGAGAGGGACCACTTGGAACGAGAAACCAAGAAGAATTATTTTCACAAAGCCTTTTACATCGTCGTCGGCCATGTGCGGGGAAATGGCTTCTACAAATTCTGAGCAAGGAGGAAGCTGCAATACTGTAAGTTTACATTCAACCTATTTGAAACCCCATAAATACTTGTATTTTCGGGAAAATATGAATTTACTAGCAAATTTCCAGTACGACATAGAAAACATGCTTTCAATTTCATCTCTTTTAAAGTGCATGTCTTATTTAGTGGGTTGTATATGTTTTAGCAAAGTTTTAGGCTCGTGAAATGTAATAAATTGAAGGAATTGAAATACTGTAGTCTCCCTCAAGACATCATTTGCCATTTGTTGTTTTGAAGTACTTCAGAAGAGAATAAAACTTACATTTACACAAGATATCTATTCATTTATGAAGGTTGTGTTCACTGTTACGTGATTGGCATCTTATTATATTCAAGCAATAATATAGTTTGATGAATACTGGTTTTCTGTGATGTTCGACTTTTCTGCTTGTTCTAGCTGTTATCTGGATCAAATCAACTCCACCTCTGATATTTGGCACTCAGCTACTTCGCTGAAGTCTCCTGCTACAATTCTGTTTGAATGGGGGATGACTGAATCTGACTTATGGATTGAGAGCCAACATCGTTTTTTTCTTGCCAGTTTTTGGGGGCGTGGATATTAAAGATATAAAAGGTTCTAGTAGGTTAGTTCTCAGCAAAGGGGAACGAGATCCAGTGTTCCAACATGGTTTCCTTTTCAAGGTGAAGGAAGTTGGGGTTTCAGATGGCAGCAAAGCCCTCCTGAAGCTCCTCTTTCCTCTTTAATGCTTGCGTTACAACCCTTCCTGCAAAAGTACTTAATACAAGTAAAAGATTCGTGGCTAGGTTTGGCTTCTTACAGCAGAAAAATAGGTCTTTCGAATTTTATTAGCTGTCTTACTTTGTCTCTCTTTGGTACTGATTCTTTTCCTCTACAATTCCACGAGAGAATCTTCATTGCTTACCTGTTTTAGAATTATGACCAGGCGCTGCAGCAAATGGTTGACTGAGTGCTCATGGTTTTATCGTTCCTGTTTGTTCTTTCTGAACCTATTGTATGCTTTTTTTGGGCTTCCTTGGGTCTTCTTTTGGAGTGAGGATAGCCACTCTTCAATAGGGGGGAGGTAAAGGTTACGGTGTTGATTGTTTTTGGTTGTTGAACGTTTATTCAGGTTTCTGAGTTTGTTGCAAAATGCTCATACTTGTGGCATCAGTCGTACTTGAAAGGAACTTGTTAGGAGTCCATCTTTTGGACATGGACCCTATTTCTTCCTCAGGGTCAGAATTCAGGGACCAACTGTTCAGGTAGACGCCATTGGATCAAATGAATCAAGAACCACATTGTAGGATTTTAGCCCTATCTTTCGTGGTTTCAAACCTAGAGGAGCACAACCCTACATTGCAATAATATTGAGGAAGATATCCTCAAATAAGCGGAGACCGGTCATCCAGTTTCCCATCCTTTCAGACATTTGTGACTCTACCAGTTTCCATTGAATATCCCTATATTTCCAGATATCACTTGGAGTCTTGGGGTTCTTTTGCTACACTTGACAAATAGGGACAATGTGCCTTTCTCGCGCTGCTGATTTTGTGGGAGGCTTGAAGGCCACAAAAGCCTGAGCAAAATGGTGAGGGTGCTGAGCCCCTCCAGTGGGGGGCATGAATGCTGAAGCTGAACCCTAGCAGAATGTTCCCATTCTCTTTTGACAAAATATATTAACACGTGTGCACCTGCAACATTTTAAAGTCATTTTATCCATTTAATAAAGTTGAAAGCTGAGTGCAGTCTTTCATGATAAACTGTAATAAAAGTAATGTGCAATGATTTGACTCTGCATGCCAATGGAAGCCTAGCCATTCCTTTCCCTCCTAGCACATGAATCTGTGTATGGTAATGACAATTTGGGCATTCCATTCCCTCCAGATGCTGGTAATGGCACCTGTGCATGCTCCCTTTCCCCCCTGAAGTGTGATGGTATTCCTTGAAATTGTAGATGTGTGTTATGAATATAATACATATATAATAATGTAAGTAAAAATTATAATAACAATCATAAATAATGATTAATTAGTGTTTAGTATAGAAGAGGCATGTCTCTAAGGACACGACCATTCATGAAATGGCACCTGCCTAGGCATACAAGCAGATCCTCATTTGTAACATCATCATCTCATATTATCTCATATCTTCTATACATTCTTATATAAATATATTTTTTCTATCATGAATATTTATATATTTCAGACCTTCTGAGTATTTTGTTGCATATATGAACTTTGTTCATAAAAGTTGATGAAAAAGTAGTATAAGATTAAACATCTGCGAGAGATTTTTAAAAGTTTATTTATAGAAGCATGATAGTACAAGAGCACAGAATTGAAGGAAGTCACATAAACACATAACCTTGTCTTCATTGATTATATGAAAGTACAAGGTACTATAAAAGCAAGCGAGAGTATTAACCTAGAAGTCAAGATGAGTTCCACATATAAGCCAACATTTTGGACTAAATGTCCATTTTGCAAAACGGAAATTGGGTATTGGTGGATTCATAAAAATTGTGAAATATGTTGTCCAATATGTGGGAAATTATTTAGTACAGAAGAACGTCAAAGTAATGAGTTGATATTAATGAAAAGATTAGAGGAAGAACTTGGAAAACTTGAACAAAAAATTGAGTTATCAAAAAAGAAATATAAAAACCTCGAAGATATGTTATACGTGTCAAAAGAAAAGGATGAGCAAATTTTGCGTTTAAGGGACTATAGTCAAAAATTACTTGCAAAGGTGAAGAAGTCCAAAGATGCAAAGAAACAATTAGAAGAAGAAAAAGAATGTCTTGAGAAGAAATTCAACGAGAATCTATCGAAAAAGGAAGAAGAAAATTTGTGTTTAAAAACCCTTAATCAGAGGTTAATAGAACAAATCAGAGATTTAAAAAATGAAAAGTTTGAACATTAAAACATTGAGAATAAGGCTGATGAATCAGAAACTGAAAAAATCTTACATCTTAGAAATCATGATCAAAAGTCTACTCACTCAAATTAAGAAACTTAAAAATGATAAGAAATCATTGAAGAACTTATCGCAAAAGAAACATCAAATCTTCAAATGTAACAATCCAAGTTGAAGAAAAAAGATCGAATACCAATCCAGTGAATATCACAACTCAAGAAGATGACAAACCAATTGAAGTAAAAACATATCAGATATTGCAGTTTAGACGATGAAAATTCCAAATGAAGATTCTGTAACCAACTCAACATCATCAGTACCTGAAGTAAATTAAGAAATTACTACATGCATGATGAGAGAAAGTCAGACCATAAGAACTCCATATCAACACCCAAACCATAAAAGTAGACATCTCGACAAGTGTGCAGATCCATATCATTCAGACTAGAAACAAATGACTTATGTTCCAAAGAATGTCGATGTCACCACAATTCAGTCTTGTGATAAAAATTCATCTCTAGTTTCCAATAACTGTAAGATTTCGCGGAAGATTGAATTAGGATTGTCAGATCCCTTTTTAGTTCAACTATCTTGTTTATCACTCAGAGGATCTTATCATCTTGTATGTAATATTCCCAAATGGGAAAAGCAGGAATATAGTGCAAAATGATGGATCAATAACGCAGATCATCATTTATAAAGCAAGAGACCAATATGGAGACCTTTCATATGTTATTACGGCAGCACAATATGTGTAAAAGATGGCCCATAAGATGCATAACAGGAAATACAAGCCTCCAATGAATAAAATGCCTCAATAAAAGGTACTACAACTATATAGAAAAGCTGGAAAACCCTTACAACGTTATTTTATTGGCTCTGCAACAACAATAGATTATACATCAGATCCATGCACTATACAAGCTCCTTTAAAGAACCCCTCAAGGGTTTTCAACAAAACACCAAGTACAAGATGTAGATCTGAGATCTAAGACTGCAGATCTACTGAAAAATACAGATCTGGAAAGTGTGGCTGATCTGATATGATCAATACAATAGCCTCCTCCAATAGATTTTCAAAGTGAAAGGCAGATCTCCATCACTTGAAAATCAGCTCTCCAAATGGTGTGCCAAACCACCCTGCAACTCCACCTACAGAAATAACGTAGATTTGGAAGTAAACTGCGCTGTAGGGATCAAAATAAGGTTGGCCTGATGCCAAGATCTGAAAATGAGCTCAAAGCCCTCCAATACTGTCCTCTCAATGAAGTAGAAACCTCCTCCACTGAAAAGGAGCAATGAAATGGCCTAGATCTAGAGATCTAGTCTCTACTTGCTGCAGCTTGCAAAAACAACCAAACCGTCAACAGGATTTGCGTTGTAGTTGAAAGAAGAAGCTTGGCCTTAAGCCAGATAGTGGACAATGTAGTGTAAGACTCTTCCAAGAGCTACTCAATGGAAGAGGTGGGATTCCCGAGCAAGAACACCTTGTGCTAAACAACATTCTATCTCAGCTAAACAACAAGAGAAAGATATATGTCTAAATAGACCATATATTCAGAAATATAATACATCAACAACCTTTATATGGCTGCCATCCTCTTCCTTAAATAGAATATGAGCTTGCAAACCCTAAGCTTCATCCAAAAATATCACTACATTCACACAAAGCATCTCCATCTAAAACTGCATTGTCCCTCATTGATGGCCACTCCTCCATGATAGTACTGTAGATTTGGTCAAGGTTGACCCAGTCAAAGTGATCCAGCGCCTTTTTACACCTAGGGTGCTTCAATTAAGCTGCCAAGATTTGTCTCTTTCACATTTGGCATTGATTTATTCATTATCAAGGAGAAATATGGACCTCCTTTGCCCTCTTATTCTTTAAACAAAGAAATAAAACAAAAATGAATATTCCAATTAGCTCATGATTAATTGGGAATATTACAGTCCTCCCTTCCCAAATGTTGCTTGCCCTCAAGCAACTGACAAGGTGAGTGCTGCAAACCTCCATCATTGGTGACACCAACATGTGATAAGCTTCCCTCATAAGCTAAGTGTTCACCAATCCATCCCTCCATGAATTGCTCCTCCAAAGTTCTCATGAGATGCAAATAATCCATCCCATAAGGAGACAATAGCTCAAATGAAACAAACATGGTTTGCCCAATGTTATCCTTGAAACATGTAGCATAGTGAACATGGAGAATCTCCATTCCATAGAGCACATACATACCTCCCATCCTCCCTCCATACATTCCCATAAAAAGTACAAGTACATCATCCATGTATGGGATCAAAATTAAATACATATAAACAGAACTCTTAAGGTCAAGTACTTAGGTACTCCTCTCAAAGATGCAAGAGCCCCTCCAATAGGAGCAAATGCTCCATTCCCATCTGCTGATGGTGTTGGTTCATCTCCTGCATTGTCAGCGCTGTGACCTCTTCTTGGTTCATCTTCTTCTTCCTCCTCATCATCTGAGAAGACCTCTATGTAATGTGATTTTCCAACTGCACATCTATGTCCAGGTGCCCATGACTCTTGGCAAGTGAAGTAAAGCTTTCTTCTTCTTAGATCTCTCCGGACATCATCATCGAGAGGTTTTTTGTGTGAGCTCTCCTTTGAAGGAGCAACCTTTTCTTCTTTTCCCTTTGATGGAAAAGAGGGCTTATGCTGAAATGTTGCCTTTGCTTTTGGCAAGGCATCTTGAAGGTCTCTAGCCCTTTCAATGGCATCATGCAGGGTAGTGGGCTTGGTAGACTTAACCAACCCATGAAGAGGTTCATCTAACCCATCAATGAACATGTGCACCCTTCTTGCTGCATACAAATCAGAGACCATAACAAAAAGTCTTAAAAATTCAGAGATGTAAGTTTCTGCATTACCTGATATTTTCAACTTTGCAAGGCTCATGAATGGTGCTTCTGGATCTCTTCTATCCAATCTTTCCACCAGCCTTCTAGTGAACTCTGAATAAGCAGTCACATTGGCAGGACCCAATGTAGACAAGCCATGGTACCACCAGTCATGTGCTTCATCTTCAAGGTGCAGCACTGCAATCTTAATGGCTTCCATTTTTGGAACCTTGTTCAACTAAAAGTAGAGGTCAAGTTTTTCTACCCAAGATTTGGCAGTACACTTGGATGACCCATCAAAATTGGGTAAAAAGAATCTGCCCATAGTATGGCGTCGATCATGATTCTGAATAAATCCACCACTTCTATGATGATGCCTTGGTCTTTTATTATCCTTTATTTGACAAAACTCCTGAAAACTCAAGTGATCTTTGAATCTTTGAGTTTGAGATTCATACTCCATAAAATAGTCTTCAAGGGATTCTTGCTCTTGAAACCCTTCATTTCCCACAACGAAAAATGTAGGCATGGTAGAGAGTTGGGAAACTTGTGGTTGATGCACTGGTTGATCATTCTAGTGACGAGACATGCTAGAGCCTTCTCCATGATGAAATCCTTTAGGGGATTCCTTGAATCTGTCCATTCTCATCTCTTTGATCTCTCTAGCAATGTCTTGCATGGCTCTAAGAAGGATCTTAGGGAACTCCTTCTCTTCATCTTCACCTCCAGATAAAGGGGTTTTGCCCTTGTCTTCTTTGTCATTTGTATAATCAAATCTTCTGTGGCTTCTTCATTGATACCTCTTTTCTCTATCAGTAAGAGGCTCTTCTTCTTCAGATGACATATTGGTTTTTAGAATGCACAGGCTGTGCCAAGATTATTTTTTGATACCACTGTAATATTCCCAAATGGGAAAAGCAGGAATATAGTGCAAAATGATAGAACAATAATGCATATCATCATTTATAAAGCAAGATGCCAAAATTGAGACCTTTCATATGTTATTATAGTAGCACAATATGTGTAAAAGATGGCCCATAAGATGCATAACAGGAAATACAAGCCTCCAATGAATAAAATGCCTCAATAAGAGGTGCTACAACTATATAGAAAAGCTGGGAAACCCTTACAATGTTATTTTATTGGCTCTGCAACAACAGTAGATTATACATTAGATCTAGAGCTGATATGTGCCTCAAAAGTTAGATCTATATCAGATCTATGCACTATACGAGCTCCTCTAAAGAACCCCTCAAGGGTTTTCAGCAAAACACCAAGTACAAGATGTAGATCTAAGATCTAAGACTGCAGATCTAAGATCTAAGACTGCAGATCTACTGAAAAATACAGATACGGAAAGTGTGGCTGATCTGATATGATCAATACAATAGCCTCCTCCAATAGATCTTCAAAGTGAAAGGCAGATCCCCATCACTTGAAAATCAGCTCTCCAAATGGTGTGCCAAACCATCCTGCAACTCCACCTACAGAAATAACGCAGATCTGGAAGTAAATTGCGCTGTAGGGATCAAAATAAGGTTGGCCTGATGCCAAGATCTGAAAATGAGCTCAAAGCCCTCCAATACTGTCCTCCCAATGAGTAGAAACCTCCTCCACTGAAAAGGAGCAATGAAATGGCGTAGATTTAGAGATATAGTCTCCACTTGCTGCAGCTTGCAAAAACAATCTAACCCTCAACATGATCTGCGCTGTAGTTGAAAGAAGAAGCTTGGCCTTAAGCCAGATAGTGGACAATGTAGTGTAAGACTCCTCCAAGAGCTACTCAATGGAAGAGGTGGGATTCCTGATTAGGAACACCCTGTGCTAAACAAATCTCTATCTCAGCTAAACAACAAGAGAAAGTTATATGTCTAAACAGACCATATATTCAGAAATATAATATACATCAACAACCTTCAAATGGCTGCCATCCTCTTCCTTAAATAGAATATGAGCTTGCAAACCCTAAGCCCCATCCAAAAAGATCACTACATTCACACAAAGCATCTTCATCTAAAACTGTGCTGTCCCTCATTGATGGCCACTCCTCCATGACAACGTTGTAGATTTGGTCAAGGTTGACCCAGTCAAAGTGATCCAGCCCTTTTTCACACCAAGGGTACTTCAATTAAGCTGTCAAGATTTGTCTCTTTCACATTTGGCATTGGTTTATTCATTATCAAGGAGAAATATGGACCTCCTTTGCCCTCTTATTCTATAAACAAAGCAATAAAACAAAAATGAATATTCCAATTAGCTCATGACTAATTGGGAATATTACATTGTAACAATGAAGATGACAAATTGAAAAATCCCCAAAAATGTGAATAGATTACAAAGAAAAAGAACAAATGATACACCTTGTCAACAATAAGCTTTGAGGACAAACCTTTCCGAAGAGGAAGACAATGTTAAAATAATAGTAATAATAATAATAATAATGATTAATTATTGTTTATTATAGAAGAGGCATGTTTCTAAAGACATGACCATTCATGGAAAGGCACCTGCCTAGGTATATAAGAAGGCCCTCATTTGGTGATTCCAAGTCCATCACAGATTGGGTGTAGGGTAATTCACTGTAGGATGTCTCTTCCTTGTTCCATTGGCTTCGGTAGATCATGGGCCTAAAGGACTCATTCAACAAGTTTTCATTTCTCCACATTTACCGGGAACAGAACTCCATGGCTGATGAGCTATCTAAGCGAGGTGTTTCGTCGGCGCCAGGTTTCTTTCATTACAGTCTCTGGGTCAGCGGCGAGGTCCAAGCTACTGGTTTTTTCTCTGCTTTCTGATTGGCTCCGTCGTTTTTTGTTTTTCATCTTTACTGTAGATGCTCAGACTTATTCTTTTTTGATGGCTCAGGGCCGATGTGTGCTGTTGATGCGATTCCTTTTGGCTCCACTGGGGGCTGCCTTCCTGGATTAGTGGTTCTTTTGTATATCGGGGTTATGCTTTTGCTTCTTTTTGATCCTCTGTCCTTTTATATGGTCCAGAATCCAGATACTCATGTCTCCTGCTTGTTTTTTGTTTTGATGGCCTGCAGTTTCATGAACTTTTGAAAATGTAATGACTTTTATCTTTAATAAAATTGATTTGTTTTTTTTGCTTGAAAGAAAAACAGGCGTTCATTTGTAACATCATCAGCTCATATCTTCTATACATTGTTATATAAATATATTTGTCCTATGTTGAAATGTTCATAACAATGTGTGATGCTGATTTCGGTTGAAATATGGAACTATCAATGTTATATAATGGAAATATTTAGGTCAGGAACTTATCTTATCTATTATTTAGGATATGTTAATAAATAAACTCATATAAAGATACTATTGAAATATTAAACTCATGGTCATTGTTAGGTAAACCTGCAAACTAAAACCTGAGATAGCTAGAAACTTAAGAACTGTCAAAATTGTCGTGGGTATGCCAGATATACAAATCCTGTGCTAACTGAAAACTGTAACAGTGCCTGCACCCTAACTCCTCAGTAATTGCTTTACCATTATATGACCATTTTTTGTCTTCATTGGTCTACTGAGTGTGCCATGAAGGTCTACAGACTGTTACAAAAGCTGCTGCTGCAGAATCCACTCATCATGTTCCGCCACAAAAAAGTCATCACTGTTGCACCTCCTCCACTTTGATCATGATTGTATGGATCTTCAGAACATGTAAACTCTAACAATCCTTGGTGAGGACCACACTGTGATACTATCACAATGTCTCAAACCTCCCCTTTTCTATGGGCTTCAAAGAACATTGACTACCCATGAATTTGAAGGAATATAAACTAAGATCACTGCTCCCTTGTGTTCTCTGAAATCTCTTCTATACAAGGAAATAATGTAGCAGACAAAAGTCCTTCATGTCAACCCTTGTGGGTCAATATCTTCAATCTGCAATTATGGGTATCTCGCCCTTGTACCTCTAAAATTCTGGCAACTGAAGTAGAAGTCTCATTGATGTTAACCCTCTCTTTCTGAGAAAATCTTATGCCACCAATTCTGGACTTGGACAATTCAATTCTAACATCAACTGCATGCTTGGAATCAATCACTGGTTCCATAGTGGGTGTTGAGATTGCAACAAGATGATGAGCCTAGTGAAAAGAGTTGCCTTCACTAAGTGAGCCCGCAGGCTATTTTTGGCGCAAAGTCTATTTTTAGACATATGGATCATGTTCTACGAGTTGCAGGATGCTATTTGTGGATGGTTGGTCAAGTCGGAAAAAATAGATGGACTTCTATTTTTAGACATATTGGGCGGAATCTATTTTTAGATTGCCAGTCTAAAAATAGATATGTCGAATATTATTAGCTCTTAATAATATTTGGACTATAAACATTATCTTATTCTCTTGGAGCACTTCAGTTAAGTGCACAGATGTGGCACAGGAGCTGAGAGAAGGAATTACGCTATTCCTGAGGGTTAAGTGGAGCTATTTCATGGATACTTCAGTTAGAACTCATGTGACAGAGTTTGGTGGAGTTGATTGAGGAAGTTAGTGGAGTTGTATTCAGTTTAACTAATCTAAACATAGTTGAGCTATTTGTATCTAGTTTAACTAATTGATACAATTAGTGAGAGTGGTGTGAATTAATTGTTAATTAATTCACTAATTATAAACTCATTAATCAACTAAAGAATGCATCAGTTAACTTCAGTGCATGGACAGTTTCAGTGGAGACCAGTGCAAGAATAGGTGAAAGAGCAGGTTAACTATCAGTTGTGACTATACTGTTGCTATTTGCAACACACGGATAGGTGGAGTAGCCCATGAGGATTGCACAGTTCAAGCCAGGTGGTTTATCTATTTAATGAAGCCATCCCATAGCATTAATTACGCAATAGAGGCTGGCTATCAAGTGGCAAAAGATTGGAGCATGTGTTTTGCTAGATCTAGCTTGATAGTGTGTAGCAATTGAGGGTGTGCATGAGAGCTAGTGAGGAGCTTTTGTACTATGATTGTTACATGATCTCCATGACATATAATATACAGATAGTTGGGGTTTTCAGCTTTAAGATTTCCCATTAAACACTGTGTTCATATGTGTGATTGTTTGTGGTTTTAATGTATGCATGCAATTGATTTTATTTCTGCATGTGATGATCAATGGTAGAAGAGATTCTGTATTATGCATGAAGCTAAAATAGTGTGTGATCAGGAGAATCTCGGTGAATAATATCTCAGTTATTCAAATTTCTATAGTGGGTTCTGGAACAGTCTCCCAAATGGTATCCTACCTTACCTGCTCTACTTGTGCTACCACAACACTGGAAAGGTGCTCCTCATTCATGGCATTAGCCATTCCTACTCTGCATGTGCCTCCTTGAAGCTGGCGGAATACCCCTACATCATGATATCTCGCCACGCCTCCTCTGAAATCTCTTCAAAGCTGGAAGGGTACTCCTCCATCATGGCATCTCGCCATACTTGCTTTGCATGTGCCTCCACAAATCTTGGAAATCAGTGCAGATTAGTCAAAACAAATCAATGACCTATAACAGGTTGAGCGTGCCTATCTCAGTCAACAAATTCACTTCAATCACTGGATCAAGGGACCTCTGACAGGTCTCAAATCTATCATAGCCTATAGGTTCAGTGAACAACACTCCAATCACTGCCGCTTCCCTTGGCATCACGCCTGCTGACCTCTAACAGGTTTTAGGGCCTATCGCAGGCATGAATCAGCTTCAATCATTGAAACTAGGGCATCACACCTGAAATTCTCCAACAATTCTCTTTCCTATGCAGCAGCCCATTCCATACATGGATCCTTGAAGATTTCAGATAACGTGCTTTGTACAAATCGCTCCAATCATTGGAGTATCATAGGCATCTCACCCACCAATCTTTTACTGGTTCGGATTGCTTCAATCATTGAAGACTTGGGCACGACACACACTAAATCCCTCTGACTATTCTTTCTCGTAGGTAGCGCTGCACTCCATATATGGGTCCTAGAAGATTTCAGATGACATGCTGCTGCAGAACCTGCTCATCACCTTTTGCCACAACATTGTGACTCCTCCCCTGTCATCATGATTGTATGGATCTGCTGAAGTGAGCCACGCTGAAGGAAACACATCCAGAACATGTAAATTGATAATTTAAAGTTAATTGAGGATATGTTAACAAATAAACTCATATAAAAATACTTAAATTTACAATATGTTTATTACAGACACTCACACTCTCGTGAATTTAATAGTGAACTTTATCTGGATTTCATTGTTTCATAGATTTTATTTTCAAATTTCATTGTCTCCGAATTTGAACACAAACATGAACCTTGTGACTATGGTAGCACCTAATAATACAAAATATGATCCCTAGACTTTATCAACCATATCAGCCTGACAGAAAGGAGGATGTGGCCCCACCTGGCATTTCCATTTTCATTGAATCTAATGACCGATATATAGCTTAAGTTTCTGTTTTTCTCTGAGTTCTTTGACATTGTATATGTTCAAAGTTCAAACTGATCTTAAATTCTAAGTTTATGTCATTTTTGAAGACTAGCTTAAGTCTTCAAAAAGTGTTTACATGTTATGTATGGCAAGAATTTCCCTTTGTTTTAAATGTATTTGTTTAAAAGACAAGTATGTTTTTTTCTATTAGTCTAATCTTTGTTGATACGTGGTCTGGAAATTGAAGTGGAGCATATTTGTTTTTCTCACCACTGAAGTGTCTTTGCTCCCTTTGGGGTTTAATACAGCTTAGGTTTCTGTGTTTCCCAGAGTTTTCTGACATTATGTGTGTTCAAATTGATCTTATATTCTAATTTCATGTCATTTCTTATAAAGACTAAGTGTTGTGTTTTGTCTGCTAAGAATTAAATTTTTGGCTTTAAATGTATCTGTTTAAACTTTATATGACAAGTATGCTTGCTTCTTTTAATTTAAACTTCCAAGGATGTTTGGTTTTGACGTTGATATTTGTTTTTCTCATCCCTGAACAGTCCTTGCTTTTCCTGGGGCTTATGCCTCAGGAAGTGAAAAGAACATTATCTTTTTTTGTTCCCATTTGATGCATTTTAAATAGTAGACTGAGATTTGATTATTGGATAGCCAGCATGCTATAATATTTGCAAGAGAAGAAAAGCCTCATTGACCTATATGTTTGGCTTTTTTACATTATTGGGACAGGTTGGAAATGGGAGTGTTAGGCAACAGTTGTCAAAATTATTAAAGGAGTCACTAAACACAACAGTGCCTGATGAGTCAAATTTGGAGCCCTTAATTGCTATTTGCACCGCCAAATTTGGCGACTATCAATGGTATGGTGGATTCATTTATATACTTGTTGTAATGCAAATGACTGACATTTTTGCTTGAAAATTTCTAGAAATATTTTGATGTTTTATTTCTTGTGTTCTCACATTTTCTCATCACTTTTCTGTAGCTTTTTTCTCTTGTTTCTTGATTTAGTTGAGACTTTTTTCTTCGTTTTAGAATGCTTGTTAATGGCCATTGTGATTTTTCCATTTTCTTATAGCAACAATGCAATGAGCATATGGTCAAGGATCAAAGGCAGATCAACTGACTTCAAGAATCCGAACTCTGTTGGGCAGGTACATTTTAGTTACTGTTGATTGGCAGTGGTAAATCCTATAAGATAAAATGGTTTTGAAATTAATGATTTCCTTATATATGAAATATTTATAGATTGTTTAAGTTGGAAATTTTAATGGCTGTGGAATTAGAGCTGGTTATATTTTCGTTCTGATCAGAAAAATATTTTTATACTACCCAACCCACACAGAGTGGTACATTCAATATATAGGCATTCTACAAAACAGACAGCAAAACAAAGCTTAAGACCGTTGTCATCTTTTCTTTTTTTTTAACAAGAATGGTTATGATATTGTATTAGAACTTGGGCAAAGAAGCCTTCAAACAGGTTACAAACTGAAGCCCTGCTTCATTGTCTTTCTCAATTGCCACAGTATTTAGAAAAGTACTGTGCCTATACCCTTGTTTCTTACAGATATTCCTTGCAGCAAGTTCCACAATTTTCCCAGCTTTATGAATGCAGACAAATTGCTGTAACAGAATGCAGAAAAACATGGCTAAGAAGCTAAAACAGGAAAACTTTGACAAATAAACTAAGGAATGGGAGCCCAATCCTCATGTCCATTTTTTAACAAAGAGCCAGCGGGGAGAAGGGCTGCTTTGTTTGCTTCAAGATCAGCATCTTTGTTATTTTCTCGGAGCACATGAAAAAAGGTAACCTTTTGGAGAGTTTTGAAGATAGCAGTAATTTGCTTTATCAATCTAGCAAAGCTGATATCCTTCGGTTCAGCGCCATTCACCAAACATTTGATGATTGATTGGGAGTCACCAACCACTACAAGATCTTTGATGCCAATATTTTTAGCTTGCATGAGGCCTTGAAGGAGAGCAAGCGCCTCAGCTTGAATGCTAGTGGAGTGATCCAAGCCCCAGGCGAACCTGTGAATAACAATGCCTTCATTGTTCTTAATCACACCACCCGCCCCAGCTTTCCCGGGGTTACCTTTAGCAGCTCCATCAAAGAACAAGAGTGGAGAGGAATGATTAAGGAGCCAAATGGAGAAGTCATTCTCATTGAGTCCAATCTGCCAGCTTTCTTTAATCTTATTTTGCTTTGGATTTGCCGAGATGGTGAAGCCCATCGAGCTACTCCAGTCCTTGTCGCTCTGGCTGAGATTAGAGGCGTCTAGATAGCTATCCAAACTTTCTTTAAGCTGAGCCTTGATTTTAGCTATTAGGGCTTTTGAATTCTGATCCTTATCCCTGAAGGTTCTGCTGTTCCGTTCAAGCCAAATTTGCCAACAGGTAAATTTAGGGAGCGAAAGCCAAATGGCTTCAAAGCTGCTGTTCTTAGGGGAACCTCCAGGAAAATTAAAGGACCAAGAGGCAAAGAGCTCAGGGATAGAACTAGGAAAAGGGAAGCTGTCACCACAAGGGGGCAGAAGCTCGTGCCAAACCTCAACAGCGAACTTGCAACTCAGCATTATATCACTGATACTTTCTTCATCCGTCCAACACATCCGGCACCTAGAAGGGCCATGGAATCCTCTTTTTTTAAGCCTGTCATCGGTGAGATTTCTGTTATGACACATGAGCCAACAAAAATAATCGACTTTAGGGATTGTTTTTAGTTTCCACAGGCCTTTCCAGAGAGCAGGGTTCGGGGGGACGTGAGGTATTTCTAACAGCTTTACATAGCCCATAGTGACAGAGTAGGAGCCTGAAGGACCCCAACCTCGCTTGTCAAATTGATTGCAGCGAATCGGCGCTCGACCGTGAAGGAGAGACAGCAAAACTTCCCACAGATTTTTCAAATTTGGTGGCACTTGAATGTCGATCCAACCAATCCATCTGTTCTCCGATCATCTCGAAAGGTCCCAGAGCGAGTTTAAACCTGTGTTAGACATCCAGCAACGAAGGGGCTGCAGAGAGGTCACCTCAGCAAGTGGTTGATTCATCATAATCCTGTCATGCCATAAGTCAATTGATTTGCCATTCCCGGGCACCCAGAACGCATGCTTTTGGATTAGCGGAACGGAGATAAAACAAAGTTTTGCCAGCTGCGACCAGGAAACGGGACGGGGATTGTCCTGGCAGCGCTTTCTTGGGCCCGAGAAGTATTTTCGCCACAATGCCTTTTGCGCCCAACCCGGATTGGTGTCAACGATGCGCCAGACTATTTTGGCACCCATAGCAGAGTTCTGCACACGAAGTGATTTCATATTTAAACCTCCTTCCAGCACAAGTTTGGAGATCTTCTCCTAGCTCACCAAGGGAATGCGTTTTTTGTTATTTTTGCCCCCTTTCCAGAAGAAGCGCCGGATGAGATCATCCAAATTCTTGAGAACATCGGAGGGCGCTAACAGAACTGAGAATTTGAAAATGGGTAAACTGCTGAGCACCGATTTGACCAAAACAGTTTTCCCTGCCAGGTTCAGCCAAGAAAGACCCTAAGCCTGAATACGAGATTTGAACTTATCAATGAGAGGAGCCCAGTCTCTGCAAAAGGCATATTTGAAAAAGACTAGAAGACCCAAGTATTTAAAAGATGACCAGGAAGCCGAGCCTGCAAAGCCAAGGCACCTGGAGATGGCGGTGAGCAGAGTGGAGGATATATTCCAGCTGTAAACGTGGCACTTTCCTTTGTTGAGCATGCTGCCAGAGGCATCGTAGAACTTGTTGAGGACATCTTTGAATTTAGAGGCAGAGTGCAGCGAGGCTGCGCCCAACAATAAGGTGTCATCAGCAAACAAAGTATGATTAATGTTTCTTACACCTCTAGCAATGCTTAGACCGAGAATTTCCTGCTCTGCCATTTCCTTATTCAAATAGAAACTTAGAACGGAAGCTTGAAGGACAAAAAGAAGAGGGGAAAGGGGACATCCCTGGCGAAGCCCACGCGAGGCTTTGAAGAAACCAGCAGCTCTCCCGTTTACTAGAGGAGCGATCCAAGGCTCAGAGATGCATGCACTGATCCAGTTAATGAAATTCTCCCCGAAGCCAAACTTTCGTAAGACTCTAACGAGGAAACTATGATTTACTCGATCAAATGCATTTGCAAGATCTAGCTTTATTACCATTCCTTTCTCTTTGCGCTAGATGCTAGAGTGGATCGCCTCCTGCACAAGAATGAAATTGTCGACAATCTGTCCTCCCTGCACAAATCCTCCTTGATTTTCCGGAATAATTTTGGGAAGAATGCCTTTCAACCTGTTTGCAATGACCTTGGTTATGATTTTGTAACCAATATTGCATAGCGAAATAGGTCTGAATCTGTTAAAGACATTAGCTCCCTTTTCCTTCGGAATGAGGGCAAGGAAAGCAGAGTTTGTACTGCCCCCGATTTTTTGGCAGGATTGAGATTTCCTAACCATTTTACATAAATCTTTTTCAACTATTTGCCAGCAGACTTGAAGAAATGTGGCAGTAAATCCATCAGGTCCGGGGGCTTTGTCTGGATTCATCTCAAAAAGAGCAGTCTTAATTTCTTCCTTGGATACTTTCGCTTCCAAAGTTTTGTTCATGCTGGAAGTTATCTCATTGGGAATCCCTTCTAAGAAGGTGTCAGAGTGAATCCCAGCTTCTTCCTCGCCATACAAATTCTTAAAATGGTTGTGGGCAGCCTTTTTAATGCTCACGAAATCCTTGTGAACAACATTCCCATCTTTGATTTCGGAGATTGTGTTGAAGTTTTTTCTTGCTTTAGCTTGCTTATGAAAATAAGAGGTGTTTCTATCCCCAGCCTTGAGCTAAAGGCTACGAGATTTTTGCCTCCAAAGTTCTTCTTCCGCCATGCAGGCCCTGTGAAACTTTTGCTGAAGGTCCGCTTCCAGATTAATAACTTCAGGAGTAATGACTGCGTCCTCCATATGAATATGATGAGCCTCTAAAGAGACCAGAGCAGATTTCCGCTCTGAAGCCGGATTTGGGATAGATTTGGCCCAACATTTTAGCTCAGTTTTTAGCCTTCTGAGCTTTTCTTCCCACACAAAGAAAGGCGAGCCATTTACCGGAATCTCCCAGACTTCCTTGACTCTTTCCATAAAGCCAGGAAGCTAGATCCAAAGAGGATTAAATCTAAACGGGATAGGCCCCAGATCCTTATGCGGCAAGAGCTCAAGCATAATAGGCCTATGATCTGAGGCACTGCAAGAGAGAATGCGCAATCTAGATTCTAGCCCACGAAGCAGGAAGGAGCTTTGGACCAGAAATCTGTCTAATCTAGCAGGTATGTGACCAGGGCCAATTCTTTGTTGGACCAAGTGTACTTACCGTTTAAGGGCTGGATGTCAATAAGATCTCACTCTTGCATGAGATCCTCCACCCATTCCCTAGCTGGATCTCTCACGATGCTTCCACCACGCTTTTCAGTCAGTGCCAGGGTGATATTAAGATCTCGACAACAATGGTGTTTTCAAGGTTCTCAGTCTCAGCAAGATTTCTGATGGAGTCCCAACAAGACTTCTTCTCTCCTGCATTCGCCGGAACATAAACATTGAGAAGACTGATTTCATCCTTGGACTCAATGAGCTGAAGTTTCAAGAGCAGCCAATGAGTGTTTGGGATTGCTTTGTGCAGCAAGTATTTGTTCGCATTCCATAACGTACCCAGGCCGCCAGAAGCTCCTCTAGAAGAGACAGCTTGCCCACCACCTTTATTCCAAAAACTCTGACTTGTTTGGAGGAAAGCAACTTCCTCCATCTTGGTCTCCTGGATTAAAAGAAAGTCTGGGGTTTCTATTCGGATTGTGCTCCTTATAGCTTCTTCTTTCGCTTTACCGCCCAAACCTCTACAGTTCCAGGAGACGATTTTCATTACTTATGATTTTGGGAGTGTTGGGCTCCCTTGGGGCCACTCTGGTTTCTTGTCTTCTTGGCCAATTTTTCCAATAGTTTCTCAAGAGTTGGCTGGGTGCCTTGGAGTTTCTCTTTGTATGTTTCCTGCTCTCTTTTTTCCCGCTCAAGCATTCGTCCTCTTGTTCATCTTTTGGACGAGACTTGTGATTCCCCTATTTCTCCTTTCTCCTCAGATTCCTCTTAGGTCTGTACCATGTCCTCCATCTCTGGATTTTTCCCCTTGGATTCGCTTGGTGTATTAACACCTTGCTTTGAATCTGGAGTAGTGTCTTTGCCCAAGGAGTCATTCTGTGTTTCAACCTCATGCAACTCTATTGAATTTAGACTGAGAGGTTCGAATTTATTACCTTGCCCTTTAGAAGACTGGGGTTGCTGACCATCAGAGTGTTGAGGTCCTTTTCTTGCCGGGGCTCCAACATTTTTTTTGTTGGTCTTTGGCCTTTTGACTTGGTTCCAACCCTCATCTTTTCCTTTGTTTGCTTCGGCATTGCTTGGGCACCCTCTAGCGAAGTGTCCATAGACATGACATTTGCGGCACTTGAAAGGAAGCTGCTCATAGTCGAGCTTTTGAATATGAGACCAGCTCCCAACCTTGATTTTGATGGCCTCCGGGAGACCCACTTCCAGGTCGACTTCGACACAGATACGAGCACAATCGTACTGATCTTTGTTATTTGCGCGATCTATGAATTTTCCCAGGGTGTTTCCGATATGCTTTAGCGATTCCCAGTTCCAGCAATACATGGGCAGATTCGGGAGTCTGACCCAGACTGGGACAGTGGTTGGAACATCAACCACCGGATCAAAATCAGGGGTCCATTTATTGAGATAGAGCCCTTGAGGACCCATGAAATAGGGGCCATTCCTTAAGATGAGCTCTTTATCCTCCTTATCAACGAATTCGAACAGGAAATATCCTCGACCTAGGAAGTAGGAGGACACGCCGTTCATAATGAGGGGAGCCCAGTTCTTAGCAACCCAGATCTCAGTGGATTTGGGCAAGGGCCAGAGGCCAGTGAACTGGCCAACGAGAGCACGATCGGCCAGAGAGAGGGCCACTTGAATAGGACCCTCACTAGGCAGAGAGATCTCAGGAATGTCATCCAACTTTTTGACAAACTTCGCAGCTTCAGAAGTCCTCTTCTTTGGGAGCGAGGCCAGGAGGTTGCTGAAGGCTTCGGAGGCAGTGAGCGGAGGAGGAGGCGGAGGAGGAAGGGGGGTGTCCAGGCCCTCCATGTTGAAAGGCCCAAGAACAGCCTCAAAGACAAGCCAGAATCTCGAAAGCAGTCATAGAGCAAAAAGCAAAGGGGCCGGTCCCAGCAGAGAGGCACGCAGAGGTCAGAGGCTCAGACAGAACGACCAGCCCGAGGCAGGAGCAAACGCCAGAGGGAGGAAACGCCAAGCGAGGAGCGGCAAGGAACAGAGGGCCCTGCAAGCGCAGGCGCAGTCGCAAGGGGAGCAGCGCAAGGACTGGAGCAGCGCTAGGGTTCCAGAGCCGCTACAAATACTAATACTAATACTAAAAAACCATTGTCATCTTTTCAACCAAACATACATAACCTATTATCCCGAAGACAATTGAGACTATATAGATAATCAACACAAACAAATGGAAAAATGAAAAATTAACCCTTTGAAAAACAAAATAGAAAGTCGCTTTGCTTGCTGATCAAGAACCCTGAAAAACCAAGTTTGAAATGTATGTGCTTCCTTAGATCTGATCTCTAACTATGGTACCAAAGTGGATCCTTTTGAACATGCTTGGCCCTGAACACAAATTTTCTCAAGAAGCAAGTTTCAATGTTAACACAAATCATGACTGCCCTCTGTTACATTTGTTTGCTGATGCTTGTAGCTCAGGCAGCTACTTCTGCATAGGTGTTGAGAATTTGGTAGGGCGATGATTAATTCAAATTCTCCACTTGATAATTACTTGTGAGCTTACTTATTTCACTTATGTCTTTTCTTCTTAGCTTATTTTTTTCCAAAGAAAAAATCGAACCATCTATTAAAAACATAGTTACATGGTATATGCGTAAGCATTCCAGAGAACTGCATTTTCCCTTTGTTTAGGAGGAGAAATGGAGTTACTACTGAGATGAATTGAGATACCTCAATCCTCTCAGCCTTCTCATATCAGCGAGATCCGCAACATCTGTTCCCACCCCCCGAGCTTTCCTTTTCAGGAAAGTATCGCCCGAAACAGAGGTGAGAAGAGACTGGAACTGATTTTAGTTTTTCAAACAACCAGAAAACTGGGTGGTAGGCACCGTTCCAGTTTGTATATCTTTTAGTCCAAAAAAAAAACTGTAAGATAAGAGTTACTCCCGTCTCCCGGACCTCCTCATTGAGGAAAACAATCCGAAACAGAGGCAGGGATTAAAAGTATTTGATAAGTACAAAATTTACATCATGATAACTGTTTTAGAGAAAAAGAAAGAAAAATAAACATAAGGAAAAGGAAACCATCAGATAAAGGGAGGTTGTTCGATATTTCAAACCAGCCCACCATCGACCTCAACAGCTATCTAGTGCCCCAGATCATGTCGAATGCCCTCCTTAGATAGGAGGTCTGCTTCATAATTTTGTTCCCTGTAAATGTGGCAAGCATATATCTCGTTAAAAAAATATTTTAAGATGTAATTAAGACATCTTTGAGTCCCATTAAACCACTTGATGATATTCATGGAATCCTCAAAGATCTGAACTTCTCTAATTCTCAGGAAGGAAAGCCAACATAACAGAAGATGTAAAGCTTTTAATTCCGCAAAATTATTTGTTCCCTGACCCAACCCGACTAATGCTTTTAGTGTTTATCTGGAAGGGACGTGAATGATGAGACCAACACCACATGTGTTTTGAGGCTCAGAGGCTCCATCAAAATAGGCCCATGGGATGTCCCCCCTAATATTTTCTTGTTGGATGACACGAGGTTGTTGAGGATGATCTGGAATTGGAATATAGTCATAAATGGAGACCCCTTCGGCCGCAAGGATACTGATCAGAAAGAGTGAATCTTTGAATATAACCCGGTTCCTTGCTATCCAAGTTCCCCATGCTATCAACAGAGGGATGTTTCTGACCCTGTCGTTTGGAGCTTCTTGCCACCACCTTTGCCAGGCTTCCTGCACATCCCTGCCTTCCCACTTATGAGGGACTTTGCGAAGCCTCAGGGACTTGTTCCAAACACTGATGTTATAGGGGCATGTGAGGAAAAGGTGTTGAACTGTTTCGAGACTATCCTTGCATAGCGGGCACCATCCTGGACCTATATTTCCCTTGCGCTGAAGAAAGTCCCAAGAGGGGACTTTATTTTGAAGAATGCACCAAAAAAACAGTCTCGTTTTTGTCGACCCTTCCAATTCCCACAAAGGTTTGAACCACCACTCCGGCTCCCCCCAGCCTTTCTGAGACATGAGCCATTTATATCCGTACTTTGGAGAGTACAACCCAGTCGAGGAGTGGACCCACCTTAGCTCATCCTTTTTTTCCTGAATCCTTACATTGGAATTTTGGAGGTCCAATATATAGCCCCACCATTCATCCAGCCATCTGTTTTCCAGCAAGAGCTCTTCCCCGGACAGCCAAGCTTGTCTCCACAATGTAGATCGCTCATGATCAGCTATATGACTCAAAGAGCTGAATCCCCTTTGGTCCAGCTGCTCTATTAATTCTCTTGATAAGGCATATCTCTTGGAACAACCCACCCATGGGTCACGACCCAGTCTTACCTGAGTACCATCCCCCACATGCCAAGCTAGCCCTTGTTCAATGAGGTTGACCGAAGCTATAGTAGCCTTCCATACGATCGATGCATTCTTTGATTTTTTCCCTGGCATTCGCAGCCAATCCAGTATTGGCGTTGGGTCTATATATTTTCTTTTGTTAACCCTCATCCAAAGGTTGTCAAGAGTAACTAGTCTCCATGCTAGTTTTGCAGCCAAGGACCTCGAAAAATAAGGGAGTTCTTTTATATCCTCCCCAAGCTTTTGGTCTCATGATTTTCTCCCAAGCCACCTAGGGTGTCACATGCTCCACCTTTGAGCCTGCCCATAAGAACCTGCTGCATACTTTATTGATAGAGGACAATATGCTTTTTGGGACCCAAGATAGTCCGGCCCAATAAACCGGGATGGCCATTGACACAGATTTTATCAGCACAAGTCTACTTGCTCGAGATAGCCATTTGAAGCTCCAATGCTTCATCCTAGCTTCGATCTTTGCAATTAGCCATTTCCAATCTTGATGAGATGGGAGTCTGGCTATAGATAGAAACCCAGATACTTGAAAGAGTCCTGAAGTGTTTTTGCTTCAAAATGAAGAACTTCTACTATTCTGTCGACTTTTGCTCTAGAAAGACTTGCCGTTGTCAGAGTGGATTTTTGACAATTTATGCTCAGGCTTGTTGCCTTCAGGAAGAGATCCAGCACCTCCTTAATGCGACGACATTCTTTCAAACTGCCATTGCTGAACAACAGGATATTGTCCACAAACAGCAGATGTGTGACAAATAAATTCACCGCCACTTCAATACCCTTTAGCTCCCTTCGTCTTTTTGCCGGGTTTTCGCACTAGGGATCTAAGATTATAGGGAGGTTTTTCAGGAATGATAGATAGGGAAGGAGCGGGATCAATCTCAGCTTCAGGAAGGGAAACCACAGGAGATGACAAAATGGAAGTAATGATACTGTCAAGAGATTTTATGACTTCATGGATATGCATATGTTCCATATGAGAAGGCATGGAGGGACCAGGCTCAGAGAAAGCAAAAGCAGATGAGAAAAAGGATGTGAAAAGAGAGGGGGAAGAGACAAGAGGCATACCCTCCAAGGTTGTTCTTGCTGGCCCAGCTTCAGATGGAAGATCCAACGCCTGAGGGATCTCCTGATCATGTTCCTTAACTGGCTGAAAATGATGGGTTTTCTCGAGATCCATAGACAGGGGATCTTTCATAGATGCACCAGAGCCCTCTACCCCTTCCATCAGGTTCTCCTCCGGATCTCTGTTCTCTTCTGCGCCTCCTGCTGGATTTGACTCCCGGTTGATTCTCTTCTGCTTTCTCCTTTTGCGGTGCCCAAGGGGACATTCCTTTGCAAGGTGTCCATATTTGTGGCACCGATGACAACAAAAAGGCAGGTGTTCGTAATCCAAGATCTGATTGAATTCATAATCCTTATATTTCAGACACATTTCATATGCCAATCCTTCCTTAGGGTTTAAATTTACAAGGATTCTAGCTGCACTCAGATCCCTGGTTTGCTGATAGGACATGTCTACTTCAAGAAATTAACCAAGGGTATTCCCGATAGAGCGAAAAGTTGAGTCCGTCCAGAAAGGCAGTGGGAGACTTGGGAGTTTTACTGAGACGGGTGACTCTTCCATTTTCTCTCGCTGCGCATCAAATAGCGGTGTCCATCTTCTGAATAAAATAGGGCTCTTCCCAAAACACCAGTTCCTCTCAAGAACCCAGTCCAGATGCTCTTTTTGCTCAAATTTGATGCTAAACCATCCCCTAGCAAGGGTTTGGATTTCCATTGGTTTTCTTGGAGCTTCCGACCATTCCAAATTTGCCCATTCAGTAATATAATTGGCCGAGAATTTCCTCCCTTGAACCTAGCCTATGAGAATGGTCTCTGTAGCTTGCATAACTTCGTCAATGCAAATATCTACTCCAAAAACACAGCAAGGGCGCTCATCTTTTTTCCTGATTGGCTTGTTCTTTTTCCTTTTCGTTCCCACATACCCACTTCTTCCTCCTTCCTCACCTTCCACAGTCCTTTCGAGCGCATTTGGTTCCCCTAACGAAGGCGACCCTGGTGGCCTTCCTTCAGCAGAATGAGGTCCTTCTCGATTCGAGCCCCCCGCTCCTGCCTGCCTATTTGCAAGGCCCTCTTCCTCCTCCTGACTAGCCCCTTTGGTCTTATCCAAAGAGCTTCCTGCTACTCCTCCGTGGTCGAGGGGAAGATGGCCCCCTCCTGTCTTCTGACTGACTGATTCAATCCAGGAGAAAACCGCAGCAATCCCTCTACCAAAATTGGTCCTGTATTGGCCGCTTCACTTCCTTGCGAGAGCAGGAAGTTTTCCAAAAAACTGAAACCTTGGCACGGAATAGGGTTCCTATGTAGCAATGAGTCTTCCCGAAATCTTCCTCGGTTCAACTCCTGGCCTCTGTTACTCGCTTCCACAAAACCTTTTAAACCCACCGTACCCTGAAGACCACAACTTGCTACAATATCTTCTAGACCCCTAGTAAAAACCGGTAAAGAAGAAATACCTGGTAAAGAAGGGTTTGTAGGGGTTTGTAGGTTCGTCTGTTGATGGACGCCTCCGATACGCGCCTAAGAAGCCGCTGGAGAATCTGACCCAGTTGCACCTCGAGCCTTCCACACACAATTGAAGGTGCTTTGCAGGCTTTCTTCCAACAATGC
Source organism: Pinus albicaulis (assembly GCA_034641835.2). Lineage (NCBI taxonomy): Eukaryota > Viridiplantae > Streptophyta > Pinopsida > Pinales > Pinaceae > Pinus > Pinus albicaulis. The sequence continues at coordinate 397,355,868 of CM076575.1, read as the reverse complement.
AACCCCGTTTGTTAAACCCTGAGCGCTTCCTGTACCTTTGGACCTCGGCTCTGTCTCAACAATGGCCGGAAAATATAATTCCAGGTTTTTTTTCGAAACCTCGTGCCCCCAACAAGTCAACAGGTCTTTCGACGCCGGCTCCATGTCCACGTGATTTCGTTCAAACCCCATTGCTAAAACAAGTTTTAGATCTTAAACCACCTCCCCGACAGTGCAGAAATCGCACCTGCTCAAAGCTCCTTTGCGCACAACGCCGTCCAGCAAAAGGGTTAGGGTTTGGAACGAAAACCGCCATCCTACCCTCGAGTTAACTAGATGCGGTCCTGGCGATGCCCGTACGATCCAAGTCCTCCTGCAGAAAACCCAGGTGGCCGCTGAGATCTTACCAGTCCAGACGCTTGTCACATCTGGTATCTCCACGCGTGTAGGCTTTGAAGCCCATACCCAGGCTGAACCTACCAAAAAATGCCTCCATTTTTAGGGTTTTCCACCACGCGCTCCATCTGAAATGCAAACTGATATGAAAGGCTCAGATCTTCTTCTCAGCTTATTATATCTTTCATCAAGTCAATTATCAAGAACACAAGAGACAAATTTAGGGTCTTCAAGCCAGGGCCAAAACCTCTCCCTCTTGGAGAGGAAAACCAGCAAGAAATTCTTCTTATAGACTTTCAGATGACAAGTACCATGACCATGACACAGACCCTTGACCTTTATATGCCTTCAAGACCTTGTCACTGCTTTGTCAACGACTCCTTAAGCTGATCCTTCTTTCCTGCACCTTCTTGCACCAGTCTACACCGTTCAGCACCAGCCTTAGAGAGCTCGGTCTCTAATCTTCAATTTCTCCTTTACCTTGGATCATTCTTAGCTTTTTCTTATCTAACTTTTATACCCAAGACAATTGTACATAATCCTTTATATGCAGCCCTTATAACATGTCTCCTTAACATTGTTGAGATTTTGTATAGTTGGTGTAGCATCGGGTGTGCTCTAACCCTGAAATTTTGTGGAGGGGCTAGGACACACTTGATCTCGAAAACCTAGAAAAGGATTTGAGAAATTTTAGTTGGTGTTCAAGTTATTCAAATAATTAATTATTTTAATGGATTTCCTAAGTCTAAACTTAGGAGAATTAAATAATTAAAGTGAATTAATTAACACATGTGTTGGAATTGTCTTAAGTCACATGGATCAAGCAGTCTTTTAATCTCAGCGGTTGATCAATGATTTAATCTCGACCATTGAAGGGTTCAACGAAAAGTATAAGAGAAAGGCTTGAGGGTCAGTTGCAGAGGACACACAGTTGCAGAGCTGAGGAATAGATTTGGAATTCTAGGGCAGGTTTGCTTAGAATTTATGGAGGAATTTCCTGCAGCGAGGGGTAGTATTGGCCAAGGGAATGATCTGATTCCGGGGCGAAGAGTCAGTAAGAGGCAGAGGAGCAGCAACAAGGACAACGCAGAGAAGCAGAGCAACAACTACGCAGGTGCTGTGCAGTCGCTACGCAAGTGCGATGTAGGACAATGTAGGACAACACAGAGGCTCTAGAGGGTTTTAGAATTATGCAGGAGGGCTTTAGGGCCAACGTAAGGCCTACGTCACCCTTACAGGGGTTACACAGTCCCTCTCTGGGTAGCGCATTGGCATTTTGAGGCTAGCAGGGCTGATGCTGGGGCTTCAGGGGCAGCGCTGAGGGTTTCTAGGGTCAGATTCAGGCTGAGTCCTGTAAATTTCATTTGAGGGTGTGGATCAGTCAGATATTTGGCACTAGAACATCAGGTTAGCTGTAGATTTATTCTTTTATTCTTTGTCGGGTTTTCTAGATCTGGAACCCAGATTTACTGTACTCAGAACTACTTAATAATAAACCTTCATATCTACTGCACTAGTTTTCCTGCTTTGGGTTTTTCCGGGGACGTATGTCCAAAAATCCATGTGTCACTTTGTTGCATGAGCGTATTATTCAGTAAATGATCTGCATGTGTAGACTGTAGTTGTGTTTATTTCGGTATTTTCTGAATCTAACTTCTGAAAATAACTTGTGTTAATCTAAATCAAGCAGGAGAAATAAACCAAGATACTGCAGTAGAATTTTCACATGGCATCAAAGCGATAGCAAATCAAGCTGAATCTCCAACAATCAACTGAAGAAATATTTTTCTGCAGGGAGGCAGAAGGAGTAGCATATCTGAAAAGGGCATCTTGACAGTAGGAGAATGCAGATCCAGAAGAGGACAAAGTTGAAGCTGCAAAAGGCCATCAGGCTTACGCAAAACCTTCCCAGGGCAGCATCACCTAGTCTGGGGTTACGCAGTCCACTTCTGAGCAGCGCTGGGCTAGTTAGTGGGACGCATGCCAGTCATTTCTCTAGTTGCAGAATAATTTTTCCAAGATCCGGAAGTAGTGCTTCAGATCTTCAGTAGTGCTGGTGGGGTGGAGATTTTGCAGGTGCAGAATTGTGCCTAGCTAAGGCAGCAAGGGCGGGAGGAAGACAGTTACTCTGCAGATCTGAGCCAAACAAATCCGAAATTCGATCAGGAGGATCGAAGAGTGCTGTCTGTTTGTGTTTGGGTGAAAGATTTCCAGGAGGGAAATCAATCTTCAACAGAAGCAGTTACTAAAGGGTTTCTAGTCACTGAGAAACTCAGATCCAGAGGGAGAAGTACTGTTTCTGTCAGATTTGAGCAAGATGGCTCGATATGGGCTAAGGAATCAAGATAGATTGGACGACATGTCCAACTATGTTATCTGGAGGGCCAAAATCCTCCCAGTTCTGGATGAGTATGTTCTCAAGGATCATGCAGAGAAGGTTCTTTCTGTACCAACTGATGCAGATCCTCTCAAGAAGTATGAAGAAAATCAAGCGCGGTCAAAGCGTTTGATCATAGACAGAGTCAAAGACCACGTTATACCTCATATTGCTGGGAAGACTACAACAAATGACATGTGGGTAGCCTTGGACACGATGTACCAATGAGGCTTCGTACAAAGAATAATGCTTCTGGAGAACCAGATGCGGTTGTTCCAAATGATGAAGGGTGAAGAGATAGATCCATTCCTCTTCAGGCTTCAAGCCATCCGAGATCAGCTTGTTGGCATTGGTGCTACTCCAGATGAGGGGCTCTTAGTGAGGACTGCTTTGAATGCAGTCTCAGAATATTGGGAAACGTTTGTCCAGAGCATTTTGGGAAGGGCAACATTACCATCTTGGGCTGACATGTGGGCTATCCTCCGCCAAGAGGAGATCAGGAGGGTAACCAAGCGGCAAAATATCAGCGGAGGAAGCAGAAAGACCAAAGTCAAGGAAGAGGAGGAAGATGCAACCCTTGCATCAAGGGAAAAGAAACAACAAGGGAAGAAGAAGAAGGACCTTTCCAAGGTCCAATGCTTTAACTGTGGTGATCTTGGACATTTCGCCAGCAGTTGTCCTAAGAAGGACAAGGGATCTTCTGATTCCAAGGCTACAACAACAAAGGATGATATCTTTGATGATGATGCAGCCATGAGTGCTCATGTGCCTCGAGATAAGAGGTGGGGTGACATGTATCTGTAGAGCATCTACAGACAGTGGCGGGATCCTTGAGTCAGCCCTACTCTTGTATCACATACGAGCTACGGGAGCCTTAAGACGGTAGTGGGATGAGACGGGAGATGGTTGCAAATGGCCACACTGAAGTGGAAGGGGGAACTGAAGAGCTGAAGAGGGAACAACGTAATGCAGAGGCAACAACAACGTGAAGGCAACAACGCAGAGGGGCTGATGGGACTTCAACAATGCAGAGAAGTGGTGCTCACGCAGTGCAGTGTTGCAACATGACATTGTCTCCAAGATGACAACATAAGTCAACATCCAGGGAGCTTCAGTGGTGGAGGGCAACTTGACTTATCTATCAAACGGGTGGGCAGAGTCCTTCAGTTGCTTACTTCTCAGCAACTAGGTTGCAGTGCAACAGTTAGCACTTAGCAGTGGCAGTGCTATGGGCAACATGATGCAACAATTTGAGAGGGAGCTGCAGTACAGATGTGATAGTGTCAGTGGCAGTGGCATGGGTAGCAGTACAGAGAGCAGCAGTGCTGTGGATGGAGGGCAGCAGGCCAAGCATCAACAACACAGAATCCAAATTCAAGATCTTGTAGTGCATGGTGTGGATGCATTGCCAGAGTACACTTTCCTAGAGCACACTTCGTGCTAAGAGGGAGTGTTGAGATTTTGTATAGTTGGTGTAACATCGGGTGTGAACTAGTCCTGAAATTTTGTGGAGGGGCTAGGACACACTTGAACAAGAACAAGAACAAGAAGTACAAGAACCCCTTGGAACAAACACGACGACACTATTGGCACATCCTGAGGAGGACTTAATGCAAATAGAAGCTCGTTTTGATGTAAGCTCAGGCGTAAACAAGAGAGCGCATGTATCCGAAAGTTCAGATTCAGACAAAGAACTACAAGGAACAATGAACTGGACTTGGTTCCTTCCTCTTTGCACTCAGGGAATTGGCAGATTGTCCAAAAGAGAAAAGGCAAGCATGAAAAACCTAGCCCTGCTGGCAACTTGTAATTTTTGGTAGCTTTGCTACGCGGTGTGCATGAGCGCATGTGCCCTTTGGGCTTCTTGAATGCAATAGGCATGTACTAATGTAACCTTTCATTAAAATTTTAATAGAAAGTTACTGATTTTATCTCTGGGAAAAAAAATTGCTGAAGAGATTGACAATTTAGATGATTACAACAAATTATCTCAATGCCAATTAATTAGGCTTCCAATATCCTTAAACAATATTAATCATTCAAAAGATATTCAATTTATGAAATTGATTAGACAAGTGCTCTTATGAGTGAGTTACTTAGTGCACAATTATGACTTTTAGGATTATGAAATTCACAAGAAACCAAATGTGTTAGTATTCTTATTAGCAATGCAATAACTTAATTGTCAAATCACTTAACAATCCAATGCTATCAATGTAAAACAACCCTTTTCTCAATGAGCTATGCTTGTCAATGGAGTTAGGATCTTTTATTCACTAATATTCAAATTTATGCCAACAATAACTTGAATAGAATTAGAGCACATAGGATGCAAAAAATGAGATGCATATGAGTGCAAAAATGCAAATGAGGTAGGCCAACTAAAACCACTTTGTCAGCACAAGATTCTTAATGAACTTAGGATCTTTTTAGATGGCAATATCACTGTTGTGATTAGAATTCTTCATATGTCATTTGAGAAGCAAAATGGCTTCTATTTATAGAGAAATCCTTCAAGTGAAAAATGATGGTTAGTTGGCTTGATCCCTGTCAAAATAATCTCGACCATCAATAAAAATTTGATCATCTTTTAATCTCTGTCGTCGAAAATATTTATTGAGGAAAATTTCGAATTTCATTTAAAACCCATTTTTTTTAATCTCAAAATTAATTTTTTTGAACTAATTTCCTCAAAATTTTGACTTTGACTTGACCACCAAGGTCCAAGGGCTTAAATTTTCTTAAAATATCCATTTTTGCCTTGGTGGGGAACCCCCAAAATATGACTTTTCCTTGACCCACGAATTTTCCACTTGCAGAGATTAATTTCTCTATAATTATTTTAGACTCAAAATTAATTAATTTTTTTGCTTGGGATTTTTATTTAATTTAGCCAGAAAAATTAATTAATTGACACAATAGGCGATTAATATTTTTTCCACCCTTAAATTTTTTAGCCATGGTGTCCAAGTATGAGGGACCATGGACTAAAATATTTTTTACATTAGAGATTACAAATAATTCAACCCTCAAAGGGGGAAAACACCTTTACATATAGACCCTCAAAGTAATTACCCAATTCTGCAACACAATATGATCTAGTATAGACCAAGTGATTTGTAATAAAATAATTTATCCAAATAGCTTAAATTATTCCCAAACCAATTTTATTGAGTTTCGATATAACACTTGGACTCACTTAAGACCTTGTCAATGAATTCTACCCTAGTTTTGGGGTTTAAGCTGGAGGAAAAAATATGTTGATTATCCGTGTTTACAAACACACATAATGCGGTGAGATTAAAAAAACTCCTAGGATGAAATTCTTTGCCAAAACCAAAGGCTCACCTAGGTGTTGTTACATAATTAAACGGTCATACTAGCATCATTTACATTACAACTTGCAGAAATTGGGTTTACAAAGATACAACATGTAACTGACTGATGATTCTGATCTTTGAGAAATTTTGTACACTGTTTCATTGGACTTGTGACAAAATGGGTACAACATCTGGCTCCATATGTGGACACGTTGCTTCATCGAAGCAACGTGAGAATCCAAAATCTTGCATCCAAGAAAACAAGATACATAAGGTAAATATCTGCTCATAATCAAAATCATCATGCATATATAGAACATCTGTTGGAATAGAAAATCTACTCTAACAACTCAAAGCATAAAACATAAATGCATGAAATGAAACTAACTAATGACAAATGAAATCCTAATTAAGAGAGTAGTGTTAGAGATACTATACAAAGGATGCCCAATGGCATCAAATGTCATCCATGTAGTATAGTTTGAGCATTTGCCCATTTGTTGACAACTCCAAGGGATCGCCCTTCAAAGTATTCAGATAGAAAGAATTTGTTCCAACAATTCCTCTGATAATATAAGGCCCAAGCCATAGATTGTCGAACTTTCCATGATTGCTGGGCTTCTCATTTCTGCAATCCCATAATAACACCATATTGCCAACTTGGAGAAACTTGTTTCGAGATGACTTGTCAAAATTTTCCTTCGTTCTGGCTTGGCCCTAACGTAACTTATCAAAAGTATTCCTGCGAGCCTCGTCAAGTTCCATAATCTGATCAATTCTTCTTTGCACTGCATCCTTGTCATCTGTAAAATGCTGCAGAAGCTGATAAGTTGGAAGCTTGAGATGAACAAGTAAAGTTACTTTTAAGCCATAAACAAGCTCAAAACGACTTTTCCCAGTAGCATTCTTTTTTGTGATCCTGTTTGCCCATAATGCATACTTGATCTTACTGTCCCATGATCGCTTGCTATCCCCCATAGTCTTCTTGATGATGGTTATCGGATTTTTGTTACTTGACTCTGCAAGACCATTTCCTTGAGAATAGTAATTTGAAGAATGAGATAGAACAATACTGTACTTGAAGCAGAAAGAAGAGAACTCAGAAGAACTGAAGGCCTTGGCATTATCTATTGTGATTTTAGCGGGAACACCAAATCGAGTGATAATCTGATTCTCAATAATATCCATGACATCCTCCTCTGTGGCATGCTTTGTTGGAATGGCTTCAACCCACTTCGTGAAGTAATTTGTTGCGATCAAAATCCATGAATAACCATTACTAAAATTCTGATTAAATTTACCAATGGAATCCAACCCCCATTGCTGAAAAGGGGCTTCTGCTATAAATGGCTGAAGAGGTAACGCTGCTAACTTCTGCTTTCCGGTGAAAAGTTGGCATTCTTGGCAATTCCTGACAAATTTATGCACATCGGAGAAAATGGTAGGCCAATAATACCCAACACGCAAAATCTTGTGGGCTGTGGTCTTTGCCGCAGAATGGCCTCCACAAAATCCTGCATGGAACTCAGTGATAAGCCTCTTAGTTCCATCCTCATTTACGCACATGAGTATGATTCCATTTGGATTTCTCCATCCAAGGCCATCTTTTAAGATACAATACTTGGATGCCTTTAGCGTGAGGGCTCTCCTCCAAGTTGCAGGAAATGTAGGGTAGGGGTCCGTTTCTGCCCTGAAATGAAACAGAAACGTGTTTCCCCGTACCGTACGGCCTGGAAACGCGTTTCCATCCGTACCGGGCCGTTTCCTGTGGGGGAAACGTGCCCAGTACGGACAGAAACACGTTTCCAGGTCGTACGGGCGCGTTCCCGTTGTTTTAACTTAATTTTTTTTGGCTTTTTTTTGGGGTTCGTGTGTTTTATTATTATTTTTAATTGTGGAAAGTGTCTTTTGTTGCATCTAGATGGCTCTCTCAACTTATAAAAGTTCTTTGCATGAGATTAAGTGACATTCTCCTTAATCTTCATTTTCATCTTTTTACTTAAATTTTTAACATTACTATGAAATGACTCAGGATGTTTGAGAGTGGTTCCGACCTCATTGGATTTCATATGGAGAAAGTAGAATTTTAGATCTCATTCAAAATTTAGCAGGCTTATCAGTTTTTCAGGATTTCAGGATTGGGTGATTGCAATGTTTCCATCGAATTTTGTCATGTATTAGCGTAATGGAACTCATATTTAATCAAGAGCACCAATCCCTCTATGTACCTTGATGTTAGTGACATTGGTTGTCAAACTCTATCATGACCCTACTAAAAATGTACCCATCACTCAAACAAAACCTTGACTTGACATGCTCATAGTTTTTATTGTACTTGCAGCCTCATATATATAATAAAGGCTGATTTTGAGATTTTGATATATAATAAAGGTTGGTTTTGGATATTTCGATATTGCTATTTTTATGATGTGTCTGTTATCAATGATCATTGATGAGTAAATGTCTTGTAACTTGTAATAGTTTATGCTTTGAATTTATCATGTATGTTTTATGATTTCACATAACATTTCTTAAATGTCATAAATTCTAATATAAATTTAAATTTAAATTACAACATATATATATATATATATATATATATAAACAGGTAACAGAACCAGATCAGTTGGAATCAGAAAAGATGCACAATTACACAAACTATCAAATTGTGTGCATGTTACAGAATATTGATGACCTTGCACGGGATGTTTTAGAAGTTAAGGAACATATTAAGAAGATGCATTCTGGCTATAATGAAGTCTTGGGAACCCAGAATGAACATACCCAACAGTTGAATGATATAAACTCTAATATGGGTATAATTGCAAAGTCCTTAGAGCATTTGAGAGATGCTCTACCTGAACCTACTTCTCCTCCTCATTATAGAGAAGTAGATTTGTCCAGTTCTAAGCTAAGATTCTCTTCCTCTGCTCCTGAAACCTCAGATTCACAAAGAGTATTCTTTTTAAAGGGGTAGAGAATATTGGTATAACAAAGCTTGAAAGAATCTAGAGGGGAATAACTTTAGCCAGAGAGAAAACAGATTTAATGAAAGAAAGGCTAAAAAGTTTTCCTTCAGTTGAAAGATATAGGTTGCCTAAGAAATATGTGAGTTTAAGGAGTTTGATTGAAAATGGTCAACCATCTGCTCAAAAGGAAATATTAGCCATGTCTGGAATTTCAGGTACTACTAGTAGAGCCCCTGGAGAACCTACACAAGGTGAACTAGGCTCTAAGAGAGATAGACATGAGCCCTATTTCTTTTCCCACAAAGCTAACAGAGGCTAGGAAGAAACCACTGCCCATGAAGCCTCTGCTTCTAGTCCTTTTGGTAGATACTCAGAGAAACTGCAAACTACTGCTGCAAAGTTTGAAAATCCTGCTAGCAAAGGATATGGAAACACATTGCTTGTAAATATTGATTGTTTGAGCCATGAAGAAGTGATCAATGTTTTACATAACATCCATGCTTGGGCATTACAGAAAAAGGCAGAGACAAAAGGAAGTTGGTCTGATATAGTTACACAGATTGTCAAGTCTTTTACTGCTATTGTCAAACAATGGTGGGATAAACTTTCAAATAGGGAAATGACACAAATAGTTGAGCATGAAACAGATCCCTTGAAAGCTTTATTTGATACCATGAAACATGAATTTGTTGGTGAAGTACCAGAAGACTCAGCACACCATGCACAGATGTTTTTATCTCAAAAATTACGCAACATTGATTACAGTGCTTTTGTACTATGCAAAAGTTACTTTACCAGGCTCAAGATCCTCATAATATTGCATACTTAAGATACTATATTGCCTCTATGCGTGGAAGGATTCCAGATCTAATACACCAGTATTTTGAGTTAAATAGAGTCAATATTGAGAATCTATCATTTGCTGCAGTGCATCAATTGATTGTTACTATTCTACAAAAGGAATGTGTTGCTGAGAAGGCCAAAAAGAATTTTAAAAAGCAGATGCATGTCAGTACTAAGTTATGCAATAATTTTCCTGAAACATATGATTTTGGATGTCATAAGAAGTCTAAACGCAAAATTGTCAAAAAATCCAAAGATCATTGTTCTTGTCAACCAGGAAAATATATTCCCAGAAAAAAGAAATATTATCCTTCTAAGAAATCTTTCAAAGGACGGAGGATAGTATTTAGGAAAAGATCAAGACCTTCAAAGAAAGTTACTTGTTTTATTTGTGGTAAAGAAGGTCATTATGCAAATACATGTAGAGAAAAGAAGGATAAGAAACAAATGAAAATTATGGATATTTTCTCTACAATCCATGATCCAAAGGAATGGGATCTCATATCTCATTCTGATGGTGAATTTTTTGAAGTGTCAAGTTCTTCTTCTTCTTCAAATTATGACTCTGCAGATGGCTTGCCAGATATCATGCAATTGAATTTAGATACAGATTCTTCTGACTCAGAAGAAACTTTTATACCTGATATAAAAATGTTTCATTTTAATCCTTCAGAAAATTTGCAGATGAAGATTGCAGCTGTCAAAGCTGAATTGGCACAGCTTGATCCAGTTCAGTTTACTGCTCGAAGGAGATTGACAGAAAAATTGGAAAGCTTAGAGAAGCAGTTGCCCTCTAAAGCTAAAAGAGAGATATTTGAAGATGAAGACTTTATTGAAAAGGAATTTGATTCAATGTTCAAACCATTGAAGATTGCAGAAAACCCATCAGAAGGTATGAACAAAATCAGTTCTCTTCAAATAAAGATAAAAGATTTAGAATCATCAATTCATCATATTAGGACTGAAATGGTCCAGTTGTCTTCCAAATCAAATGCTTATTGCAAATTATGATGATTGTAATCGAAATCGTCTAGTTTACTTTTGAAGATTTTCCTCCGAATATAAGAACTAGCCTCTCCTTTAGAGGATGTTGTTGTAATGAATTGGTGACAGGAGTAGTGGTTCCTATAAAGATTAAGTTGCCCAAGATTAAGGAATACACTTTGGATGCTCAGATTGATTCTGGAGCTATGAGTAGTGTCTGCAAATATGGTGCTATCCCCAGTTACTATTGGCAGCCTACCAAAGTCAATTTTCGGGCTATCACAAAAGATTTGATGGCGATAAATCATATAGCCCCTGATTTTCCTATCTTTTTAGATAATGTATAGGTGAAGGTCACTTTGTATAGTTTTGATTCAGGTTCAGATTTTTTGTTAGGGCAAGACTTTTTGAATAAACTTTTGCCTGTCACTTTCGGCAAAGAAACAGTCACATTCACCACTAAAGAAGGCCCAGTTGAGTTACCATCTTCCAGTGAATACCGGGTTAATGTACAGCGAGCAGACGAAGATCAGATTCAGCAAAGTTTGCAGGATCTCACAAAGATTAACAAGATTGTTAAGCATGCTGAATTACATGGTCCCCAAGCTCTTGAAGGAATTTCCAATAAGCTCCGAAAATAATGTACAGCTAGCCGTCCAGATGCTTTTTGGACAAGAGAAACGTACTTTGTGGCTCTTCCTTATAAAGAAAATTATGTTTCCAAGCCACAAAAAGCTAGCGCTAACCATATGAGTCCTTCAGAACAAGAGTTGTGTAAGCAAGAAATCAGTCAGCTACTAGACCAAAAACTTATTGAGCCATGCAAGAGCCCATGGGCTTGCCCAACCTTTTATGTCAACAAACATAGTGAACAAAAGAGAGGTAAGAAAAGGCTTGTTATTAATTACAAGGCTCTTAATGATGCACTACTTTCCATTAGGTATCCTTTACCTAATAAAGAACTCTTACTTGCCAAAATTGCTAACGCAAGTGTTTTCAGCAAGTTTGATTTGAAGAGTGGTTTTTGGCAAATTGGCATCATTCCTGCTGACAGATACAAGACTGCATTCACTGTTCCACATGGGCAATATCAATGGACTGTCATGCCATTTGGTTTAAAAAATGCTCCCTCTGAATTTCAAAAAAGGATGGAAGACATTTTTGGTGGGGAGGAGTATATCATAGTGTATATAGACGATTTGCTTGTTTTTAGCAGAGATGTAAATAGCCATAAAAAGCACTTAGAGAAGTTTTATGAACTGGTCTTTAAACATGGTCTGGTACTTTCTGATTCAGATGAAAAATTTCAAATTGGGAAAGTAATTAGATTATTTGGGTCTGCATATAGAACAAGGGCATGTTAATCTACAACCTCATGTTCTTACACATTTATTAAAGTTTCCTGATGTAATCCCAGATATCAGAACTTTGCAGAGATTCCTTGGATGCCTAAACTATATAAGGCAGTTCTATGAAAACTAGGCAGATGACACGAAAGTGTTACACAAAAGATTGAAGAAGCAGGCATCAGGATGGACAGAAGAAATGACCACAGCAGTCAGAAATATTAAGAGTAAGATTAATGAATTGCCAAAATTAAAGCTTCTTGATACTAATCTTTCCTTTATTCTTGAAACAGATGCTTCTGATCATACATGGGCAACTGTACTTCTCCAGAAGCATGGAAGGAAAGAATTAGTTTGTGCTTATTCCTCTGGAACGTTTGATGATACTAAGAAAAAGTATCCCTCTTCTCATAAGGAGATACTAGCTGTAAAAAGAGGAATTAAGAGATTCCATCTGTTCCTGAAAAGTGTGAGGTTTCTTGTCAGAACAGACCTGAAGCACATGAAAAGTATTTTGGCAAACAAAAGGCTGCTAGAACAAGGGAGTACCAGGATACTGAGGTGGGCTTTGTGGCTTGAAGGTTTTGATTTTGATATAGTCTACAAATCTGGTGCAGAAAATTATCTTGCCGACATGCTCACAACAGAAGGTTCAGAAGAAGTCAAGGAAATAAAAATGTTCAGACCACTTCACCAGCATGAAGCTTCTACCAATTCAGTCCAGTCCAGTCAATCCAAGTCTCAAAGAGTCAGTCAGGTTATTGTCTGTAGTAACTGTCGTTATGAGTTTTGTTTGGAGTGTTTTGCCAGGAGATTTTCTACTTTGCCTCTAGAGTTCAAGCAAATCATCCTTCAAAAATGGTTTAACTCTGATGAAGCAAAGTGGTCATATACCAAAGAGTTACCATACAGAATTAGGCCTTGGCGTGTCTATTATGATTTGTCCAAAGAACCCAATCCTGTATATTTTGGATGCATCCAACAAACAGATTGGACATGGGCAGATTATTTTTCCATTCACCAATGCGCCAGAATACATGGTTCTGTTAAGGTTATTTTTTATGTAATGGCTATAGACCCTGGAAGAAATTGGTGGAGTCCATGGTTTAGGTTATTTCTGTTTAGATATATGCCTAGAGCCACACATATATTTGACAGAACTTTTGCCGAGTTTGTTAGAATTTTCCATTGGGAAATGCACGTAGTTGTTCAAAACGATTTTGGTCATAGAATTTGAGTTTGTTCATTGTCATACTATTGTAGTCCCCGTAGAACAAGATGAGTCATTTAAACTATCCGTAAGGTTTAGAGGTTTGATAACAAGAGAAGAACAAGATAGGCTCTCCTTTGTATGCATTCCATTTTTTTTTGCATACCTTAGTTTACCTTCACGGTTGGATGAATCCATTCCATATGAGGTCTTTGCTCCGTAAGAAAATCCTTTCGGACTCCGGCGCATAATAGCAGAGTAGCTTCTCAAAGACATGACTATGAAGATAGAGCTGACACTGATTAAGCGTGAGGATCACTCATATGATATCCTTACAGATCTTACTTTATTTTGTACATATCCATCTTTCGGTTTCCGTGGGATTTGCTCCGAATAAAATCTTCACTGTGTAAATACTTTTGTAAAAGAGCCGATGTCCTAGATTCCGGCCATGATTTTAATTTTTTTGTAATAATTAGATTGTGTCAGATTTGGACCCCATATGGCCTAGCCTCCAAGGGACGAGATAACAAGTGGTTGTCCCCACTTGCCCGGATCTTAGGTACATTTTCCTATTCATTTACTTTAAAGTACTCTCGTGACAGGCATCTTGCATGATGACCTATCCGAGGACAGATTCCTTCTGTTTCAAGTATCCGGTAAGAGTTGCAACCGAATGACCTGCTAGGATATTATAAATACTAGCATTACGAGGTCATTGGGCATTCAGAGTGTTAGAGTCTGAGTGAGTCTTGAGTCTGAGTCTGAGATTATCTCCCCGCTCTGCATTGGCGAGAGTTTTCTCGATCTGCTTGCATCACGAAGTTTTCTCTAAGTTTGTAATATTCTGAGTCTGTATTTGGTTTGGAATTATCTCCCTGCTCTGCATCTGCGAGAACTTTTCTCGATCTGCTTGCATCACGGAGCTGTAATTTCTTGGTCTGTAAACAATTGGTTTTAATATAAGATCATACTGAGCATGCAATTTTGGCTATAGATATATCCATTTGGGCATGCTCCAGTTTGGCATAAATCCTCTTGTTCGCCCTGGCCTAAATACTTCTTGTTTGACATGTGTTCTTGATACCCGCATGAATCAGTTTAATGATGCTCTAATAGGTGGATTCCAGAGTCCTCTAAACAATGGCCCTGCCTGGTCCTCTGTTATCCCCAGATACCAAGTATCTTTGACTGATCCATATATTAATGAATTCCTCCATGCGTATATTCAGTTCCATGGTTTTGATGTAGCTCCTCAGTGCGAGATAGCTCAATTACATGCTTCTATTTGTATTCGATTTGTTTCCTCCACTATGCCTCCATTGCATCCGAAGTTGAAGGAAAGAGCCCTTAAAGAAGGTGTTGTTGTTGGTCTCGGTAACACTACACCTCTACAGATTGGATTTGCAGCTTGTACTCTCCCTGATGAATGGAGTAGCACTTATACTCCTCTTGCACAAAAATACTCATACTCCTCTTGCATAAAAATATCCTCAACTGCAAACCTCCAAGGCTCCTCCGCAATTATCTCTTATCCAGCATTCCGATGGATCTACTGGTCTCAAATTGACTACTCCTTCTCTTTCCAGATCTATGTCCTCTTTGAGTAGATCTCCATTTTTTGGGGGAAGGGATAATAACAGATTCATTTCCCAGACATTTACTTCAGCTGTTCCCAGAAGTCTGTCTGTCAGATATCCTGCTTCCTCTATTCCAAGAGAAAATCCCAGAAAGTCTACCTCCCATATAAGTAATGACTGCCAGTTTTGTGTTCCATCTCCTTCTACTACTTTTCAGACTGAGTCTCCAAAGCATGAATCTCAGGTTATGATACCTGATATTAAGAGCTTGTCTCTTCCTAGAGCTCAACAGGAGATGTCTGCAAAGATTAATGAAAGATATCTGGATACTGGTAGTTCAAGAAGAACATTTAAAAATGGGACTATAAAGGCTGATATGCAATGGTTACATACTAAACATGTAACAAAACCAGATCAGTTGGAATTAGAAAAGATGCACAATTACACAAACTATCAAATTGTGTGCATGTTACGGAATATTGATGACCTTGCACAGGATGTCTTAGAAGTTAAGGAACATATTAAGAAGATGCATTCTGGTTATAATGAAGTCTTGGGAACCCAGAATGAACATACCCAACAGTTGAATGATATAAACTCTAATATGGGTATAATTGCAAAGTCCTTAGAGCATTTGAGAGATGCTCTACCTGAACCTACTTCTCCTCCTCATTATAGAGAAGTAGATTTGTCCAGTTCTAAGCTAAGATTCTCTTCCTCTGCTCCAGAAACCTCAGATTCACAAAAGAGTATTCTTTTTAAAGGGGTAGAGAATATTGGTATAACAAAGCTTGAAAGAATCCAGAGGGGAATAACTTTAGCCAGAGAGAAAACAGATTTAATGAAAGAAAGGCTAAAAAGTTTTCCTTCAGTTGAAAGATATAGGTTGCCTAAGAAATATGTGAGTTTAAGGAGTTTGATTGAAAATGGTCAACCATCTGCTCAAAAGGAAATATTAGCCATGTCTGGAATTTCAGGTACTACTAGTAGAGCCCCTGGAGAACTGACACAAGGTGAACCAAGCTCTAAGAGAGATAGACATGAGCCCTATTTCTTTTCCCACAAAGCTAACAGAGGCCAGGAAGAAACCACTGCCCATGAAGCCTCTGCTTCTAGTCCTTTTGGTAGATACTCAGAGAAACTGCAAACTGCTGCTGCAAAGTTTGAAAATCCTGCTAGCAAAGGATATGGAAACACATTGCTTGTAAATATTGATTGTTTGAGCCATGAAGAAGTGATCAATGTTTTACATAACATCCATGCTTGGGCATTACAGAAAAAGGTAGAGACAAAAGGAAGTTGGTCTAATATAGTTACACAGATTGTCTAGTCTTTTACTGGTATTGTCAAACAATGGTGGGATAAACTTTCAGATAGAGAAATGACACAAATAGTTGAGCATGAAACAGATCCCTTGAAAGCTTTATTTGATGCCATGAAACATGAATTTGTTGGTGAAGTACCAGAAGACTCAGCACACCATGCACAGATGTTTTTATCTCAAAAATTATGCAACATTGATTATTTACCACAGTACTTTTGTACTATGCAAAAGTTACTTTACCAGGCTCAAGATCCTCATAATATTGCATACTTAAGATACTGTATTGCCTCTATGCGTGGAAGGATTCCAGATCTAATACACCAGTATTTTGAGTTAAATAGAGTCAATATTGAGAATCTATCATTTGCTGCAGTGCATCAATTGATTGTTACTATTCTACAAAAGGAATGTGTTGCTGAGAAGGCCAAAAAGAATTTTAAAAAGCAGATGCATGTCAGTACTAAGTTATGCAATAATTTTCCTGAAACATATGATTTTGGATGTCATAAGAAGTCTAAACGCAAAATTGTCAAAAAATCCAGAGATCATTGTTCTTGTCAACCAGGAAAATATATTCCCAGAAAAAAGAAATATTATCCTTATAAGAAATCTTTCAAAGGACGGAGGATAGTATTTAGGAAAAGATCAAGACCTTCAAAGAAAGTTACTTGTTTTATTTGTGGTATAGAAGGTCATTATGCAAATACATGTAGAGAAAAGAAGGATAAGAAACAAATGAAAATTATGGATATTTTCTCTACAATCCATGATCCAAAGGAATGGGATCTCATATCTCATTCTGATGGTGAATTTTTTGAAGTGTCAAGTTCTTCTTCTTCTTCAAATTATGACTCTGCAGATGGCTTGCCAGATATCATGCAATTGAATTTAGATACAGATTCTTCTGACTCAGAAGAAACTTTTATACCTGATATAAAAATGTTTCATTTTAATCCTTCAGAAAATTTGCAGATGAAGATTGCAGCTGTCAAAGCTGAATTGGCACAGCTTGATCCAGTTCAGTTTACTGCTCGAAGGAGATTGACAGAAAAATTGGAAAGCTTAGAGAAGCAGTTGCCCTCTAAAGCTAAAAGAGAGATATTTGAAGATGAAGACTTTATTGAAAAGGAATTTGATTCAATGTTCAAACCATTGAAGATTGCAGAAAACCCATCAGAAGGTATGAACAAAATCAGTTCTCTTCAAATAAAGATAAAAGATTTAGAATCATCAATTTATCATACTAGGACTGAAATGGTCCAGTTGTCTTCCAAACTTCAAATGCTTATTGCAGATTATGATGATTGTAATTCTAAATTGTCTAGTTTACTTCTTGAAGATTTTCCCTCTGAATATAAGAAGGTTCCTCTTTTAGAGGATGTTAAGATAATGGGAATTGGTGACAGAGTAGTGGTTCCTATAAAGATTAAGTTGCCCAAGATTAAGGAATACACTTTGGATGCTCAGATTGATTCTGGAGCTATGAGTAGTGTCTGCAAATATGGTGCTATCCCCAGTTACTATTGGCAGCCTACCAAAGTCAATTTTCGGGCTATCACAAAAGATTTGATGGCGATAAATCATATAGCCCCTGATTTTCCTATCTTTTTAGATAATGTATAGGTGAAGGTCACTTTGTATAGTTTTGATTCAGGTTCAGATTTTTTGTTAGGGCAAGACTTTTTGAATAAACTTTTGCCTGTCACTTTCGGCAAAGAAACAGTCACATTCACCACTAAAGAAGGCCCAGTTGAGTTACCATCTTCCAGTGAATACCGGGTTAATGTACAGCGAGCAGACGAAGATCAGATTCAGCAAAGTTTGCAGGATCTCACAAAGATTAACAAGATTGTTAAGCATGCTGAATTACATGGTCCCCAAGCTCTTGAAGGAATTTCCAACAAGCTCCGAAAATAATGTACAGCTAGCCGTCCAGATGCTTTTTGGACAAGAGAAAAGTACTTTGTGGCTCTTCCTTATAAAGAAAATTATGTTTTCAAGCCACAAAAAGCTAGCGCTAACCATATGAGTCCTTCAGAACAAGAGTTGTGTAAGCAAGAAATCAGTCAGCTACTAGACCAAAAACTTATTGAGCCATGCAAGAGCCCATGGGCTTGCCCAGCCTTTTGTGTCAACAAACGTAGTGAACAAAAGAGAGGTAAGAAAAGACTTGTTATTAATTACAAGGCTCTTAATGATGCACTACTTCCCATTAGGTATCCTTTACCTAATCAAGAACTCTTACTTGCCAAAATTGCTAACGCAAATGTTTTCAGCAAGTTTGATTTGAAGAGTGGTTTTTGGCAAATTGGCATCATTCTTGCTGACAGATACAAGACTGCATTCACTGTTCCACATGGGCAATATCAATGGACTGTCATGCCATTTGGTTTAAAAAATGCTCCCTCTGAATTTCAAAAAAGGATGGAAGACATTTTTGGTGGGGAGGAGTATATCATAGTGTATATAAACGATTTGCTTGTTTTTAGCAGAGATGTAAATAGCCATAAAAAGCACTTAGAGAAGTTTTATGAACTGGTCTTTAAACATGGTCTGGTACTTTCTGATTCAGAAGAAAAATTTCAAATTGGGAAAGTCAAAATAGATTATTTGGGTCTGCATATAGAACAAGGGCATGTTAATCTACAACTTCTTGTTCTTACACATTTATTAAAGTTTCCTGATGTAATCCCAGATATCAGAACTTTGCAGAGATTCCTTGGATGCCTAAACTATATAAGGCAGTTCTATGAAAACTAGGCAGATGACACGAAAGTGTTACAGAAAAGATTGAAGAAGCAGGCATCAGGATGGACAGAAGAAATGACCACAACAGTCAGAAATATTAAGAGTAAGATTAATGAATTGCCAAAATCAAAGCTTCCTGATACTAATCTTCCCTTTATTCTTGAAACAGATGCTTCTGATCATACACGGGCAGCTGTACTTCTCCAGAAGCATGGAAGGAAAGAATTAGTTTGTGCTTATTCCTCTGGAACGTTTGATGATACTAAGAAAAAGTATCCCTCTTCTCATAAGGAGATACTAGCTGTAAAAAGAGGAATTAAGAGATTCCATCTGTTCTTGAAAAGTGTGAGATTTATTGTCAGAACAGACCTGAAGCACATGAAAAGTATTTTGGCAAACAAAAGGCTGCTAGAACAAGGGAGTACCAGGATATTAAGGTGGGCACTATGGCTTGAAGGTTTTGATTTTGATATAGTCTACAAATCAGGTGCAGAAAATTATCTTGCCGACATGCTCACAAGAGAAGGTTCAGAAGAAGTCAAAGAAATAAAGATGTTTAGACCACTTCACCAGCATGAAGCTTCTACCAGTTCAGTGCAGTCCAGTCAGTCCAAGTCTCAAAGAGTCAGTCAAATTATTGTCTGTAGTAACTATGAGTTTTGTTTGGAGTGTTTTGCCATGAGGTTTTCCATTTTGCCTTTAGAAGTTAAGCAAATCATCCTTCAAAAATGGTTTGATTCTGATGAAGCAAAGTGGTCATATACCAAAGAGTTGCCATATAGAATTAGGCCTTGGCGTGTTTATTATGCTTTATCTAGAGAGCCCAATCCTGTATATTTTGGATGCATTCAGCAGCCAGATTGGACTTGGGCAGATTATTTCTCCATCCACCAGCGAGCTAGAATACATGGTTCTGTTAAAGTTGTATTTTATGCAATAGCTATAGACCCTGGAAGAAATTGGTGGAGTCCTTGGTTCAAGTTATTTCTGTTTAGGTATATGCCTAGGGCTACACATATATTTGATAGAACTTTTGCTGAGTTTGTTAGAATTTTCCATTGGGAAATGCACGTAGCAGTCCAAAACGATTTTGTCATAGAATTTGAGTTTGTTCATCGTCATACTATTGTAGTCCCTGTAGACCAAGATGAGTCATTTAAACTATCTGTAAGGTTTAGAGGTTTGATAACAGTAGAAGAACAAGATAGGCCTCCCTTTATGTATACATTCCCATTCTATTGCTGTACACGGGAAGCTGCTCCAGAATGGTTGGATGAATCCATTCCATATGAGGTTCTTGCTCCAGAAGAAGAAAATCTTTATCTACATGGCAGACAAAATGATGAAGCTTCTCCAGCACATGACTATGAAGACAGAGCTGACACTGATTAAGCGTGAGGATCACTCATATGATATCCTTACAGATCTTACTTTATTTTGTACATATCCATCTTTCGGTTTCCGTGGGATTTGCTCCGAATAAAATCTCCACTGTGTAAATACTTTTGTAAAAGAGTCGATGTCCTAGATTCTGACCATGATTTTCATTTTTTTTGTAATAATTAGATTGTGTCAGATTCGGTCCCCATATGGCCTAGTCTCGAAGGGACGAGATAACAAGTGGTTGTCCCCACTTGCCCGGATCTTAGGTGCATTTTCCTATTCATTTAATTTAAAGTACTCTCGTTGCAGGCATCTTGCATGATGACCTATCCGAGGACAGATTCCCTCTGTTTCAAGTATCCGGTAAGAGTTGCAACCGGATGACCTGCTAGGATATTATAAATACTAGCATTACGAGGTCATTGGGCATTCAGAGTGTTAGAGTCTGAGTGAGTCTTTGAGTTTGAGTCCGAGATTATCTCCCGCTTCCGCATCCGTGAGAGTTTTCTCGATCCGCTGTATCACGAGTTTAAGTCCGTAATATTCGAGTTTGTATTTGGTCTTGAATTATCTCCCCGTTTCCGGTGACTGGCGAGAACTTTTCTCGATCCGCTCGCATCACGAAGTCGTAATTTCTGTCCGTAAACAATTGGTTATATATATATATATATATCGCGTTTCCTCGTTTCCAAAATTTGGGGAGGTTGCGTTTCGTATTGCTTCCCGTTTCGGAAATTCGTTTCCGTTTCCCCGTATCGTGCAACTTAGGCTCTCCTTTTATGAGCTACCAGGTGATCAGGGCATGTGACAATTTTCAAATAATAAACAATATCCTTATACCATTCGATCTTTTCCAACTTCTGAAGCTTGAGGGAAACAAAAACATCAATTAAGTCATTTTGGAAAACCAATTCTAAAGCCTTTTCATTACTCTCTGTCAGCATTTGAGCTAATCCTTGGCCTTTGATAAGCTTGGTTGGTCTAATCTCAAGATCATATTCCTAAATTTTGGTCACCCATCTGGCACGAGTTCCTAAGCAATTGGTTTGAGTTAAAATTTCTTTGATAGCAGAGTGTGGAACAAAGACAATGACTTTGGAGTAACCCACATATGTCCTGAAATGCTTAAGGGATTTGACCAATGCATAAGCTTGTTTTTCCATAATGCTGTAATTTAATTTTGAATTCTGCAAGGATTTTCTCATGAAAGCTATTGGTTGCTCATGACCATCTTTGTTTTTTTTGTAATAGGATACCTGCTATAGTATCTTCGGATGCGAATGAAAAGACCATAAAATCCATTTAATTGTCTGGGATGACAAGGACATGGGCTTTAGCTATAACATATTTAATATCTTAATCCCTTTTTACGTTTAGCTTTCCAAATAAACTTTGCATCCTTCTTTAATAGACACTGTATAGGCTTAGCAATTTCAGCATAGTTTGGAATGAATCTCCTAAGAAAATTTGTTTTCCCTAGGAAAGATTGAAGGGACTTAAGATTATGTGGTAATGGAATTTGTTGAATAGCCTCAACCCTTTCAAGGTCAATCTTGATACCATCCTTAGAGATGATGTGACCCAGTGATTTTCCTTCGGTCACCCTGAACACAAATTTGGCTGGATTTAATGATATGCCAAATTCTCGACATCTGTTGAAAACTTGCTTAAGATGACTTATATGAGCTTTGCCATCGTTTGAGAAAAAAGTGAGATCATCCTGGTATATCTCAATAATCTTACCAATCAATTCCTTGAAAGCATAGTTCATAGCCCTTTGAAAAGTAGCCCCGACATTTGTTAACCCAAAAGGAATTATGAGATATTCAAAAGTACCCCAAGGCGTGCTAAAGGTAGTTTTATGACAATCTTCTTCCTTAACCTAGACTTGATTATAGCCAGAAAATCCATCCAATAATGACATCTTATCGGATCTGGTTATCCTTTGAATCGTATTTTCCATGTTAGGTAAAGGATAATTGTCCTTCCAAGAAGCCAAGTTAAGATTTTTGAAATCAACACACAATCTAACAGTACCATTATTTTTTCTAACGATCACCGAGTTTGAACACCAGGAAGAATGCTGACTCTGTCTAATGATACTGGTAGCAAGCATTTTTTGTAGCTCCTCCTGAACGAAAGGGGCCAACTTAGGATTGATTTGCCTAAGTTTTTGCTTAAATGGTTTGGCATCTTCATCTTTCAAGGGAATAATATGCTCAATAGCATCTTTTGTGTAGCCATTGAGATCATCATAAGAAAAGGCCAAGACATCATGATATTCAATGAGCAAATCAATCAGATTTTCCTTTTCTTCCTCATTTGTTTCCTTACCAATTTGTCAATCTTTGGGTCTTTGCGAAAACCGATGTTCACTTCAATACATTCACTGAGATCTATCTTCTTTTCATCACCCCTTTTGGTGGCATCATTTCTATCAAACAATTGTTCCATCGCCACAATATTTCCAAGAGTAGGGTTTGTCACATCTTTACCTTTGGAATCAGACCTTTCTTTCTTAGAACAAGCTTGAAAATTTTCAAACTCATCCAAGGGATTAAGAATACGAACAATTTGCTTTTCATCATCAAACACTTGCCAATGTTTTATGTTATCCGAGACTGATGGTTTGAAAATGACTTCCATTTTGGCCTTATCCTTTATCAAATTGCCAAATATCTGGAAAGTAGAAGCGGCTACAACAGGTTCATCTGCTTGACTATTTTCTTCTCTAGGAATGATATGAAGACCAAATGCATCAGATAATTCAATAGTATCCCATACAACTTTTTTGTACTTAAGTCTATCTCTTTTACATGAGAATATACCTTTGACCTGCTTAATGATAAGATTAGAGTCCCCTCTCACATTCAACAATTTTATTTTGAAGTCCCTGGCTATTTCAAGGCCCATTAACAAAGCTTCATACTCAACTACATTGTAAGTAGCTTCAAATTCTAAACGAGAAGAAAACTTAAACATATGCCGTGAAGGTGATGTCAAAGCAATCCCAACCCCTTTTCCTTGCTTAGAGCTAGCACCATCAAAACTCATGTGCCAGATTTGTTCCTCAGTTTCATTTTTATTTTTCGGCAAGATTATAGGATTAGAAAGGATGACATAATTTCCAATGCTAGACTGTTTCACAAAGGGCTCCTCCCGAGGATCTTTGGGAGCAGAGTTTTTTTTTGGAATCTTCTCAATTTTGATAAAACCACTACATGGCAAATAAGGTGAAGGAGCCTGGTGCTCATTTCTAGGGACCTCTACTTGAGGGGCTTTGACAGTCTCCTTGACTATAACTTCTTGAATTTGACTCTTGATCATTTCATTGATAGTCACAAATATTTTTGCATTGCTGATCCATTCTCCTAAGTCAAAATTCAATTGAACATTTGAAACATTAGAAGCAACTTCTTTTGTCTTTTGTTCTTGCATAGAAATATCTTCAAGCAAAATTTCGCCTTCATCCTCGACATTGTTTATGCTAGGAGAACTGAGAGTTTTGACACTGTGGCTATTTTCAGTAACTTCCATCCAATCTTCTAAAGGCAAATGAAACTCCTTTCCAAACATATTGATATGTTCTGCTGTTGTTGGAAATTCATTGTTTAAGATATTCTTCACAATAGCACAAGACTCCTCATCATGGAAACTTTGACATGGTCTGCAAAAGGACTGAAACACCATATTTGTGGAGTCGAAGGGATCAAGAGGTCTTTGCTCAGTGGGAGGATTCCTTTTTGGCCACAGATTGTTGTTATTTCTAGGCCGAGTCTGATTTCTTTCCATTTGGATCAACCTAGATTGCATGGCACTTATTTCCCTAGCATGTTCGATTCTCATTTCCTTAATCACTCGAGTCAATTCCTTAACTGAGTCATGCTCTACCTCCTTTGTCTCTTTCTCCTTAGACTTGACCGAGCCTCTTTCAAAACCAGGAATCTCTGATTTACCAAGAACTTTCTTATCTTTTTCCAATTCTTTAGTTATGGTTTGAGTGGAAGCTAAATTTGTAGGCTTAGCATGTCTTATCTCATAAGATGTATCAACACAGAAAGCCTCAAGATATTGTTCCAACAATGTTTTGTCAGGTGGCTTGCAATCTTGAGTCATATCCTTAAGAATGCCATTGAATCTTTGATTAAACTCTTCAATTGTCTCATTTTCCCTTTTCTTGATAGAGTTGAGTTCCTTGAATAAGTATTTTCCCTCTGTTTTGTCCCCATACATATCTTTGAATGCATTGAAAATGGCTTGTAAAGAATCAAAAGAAGCATCGAGCTTATCCAAAAATCATTGCAGGGCACCATCTTCTAACGAAAGCACAAAGAGTTTCATTCTAACATCCTCGTGTTTGTATTGAGCTGCATGAGCATGTCTTAATATGAAGGATGTGAACTTCTTGATGTGAGCATCAACATTGATTGCATTATTCCCTTGAAAAAGAGGAATCTTGCCTATACTAACCTCTGGAAGGTTGTGAGGATATACCTGATCGCTGGTGAAGTTGCAAGGCTTTTAGAAATCCAGGAGGTCCTAACTGATGGGATCAAGGAAAAGAAAGTGGATGTTAGAGAGGGCTTCTTGTCTGAGAAAGATTAAATGCTTGCTAGAATGTAATTTGTTTATCCTAGCTCTTAAAGCCTTTTCAAGATTAAGATTGGGGTTAACCAAGCTACTAGGATTTCTTCTAGTATAAGCTCTTGTGAATGGATGAATCAATAGAGTCACCACCCAAACAGGAAACTAACTCGAACATCTAGGTGCTAAAAGTGTAGATAGAAAAAAGATGAAAATATTGGTGAGAGAATGAAGGATAGGATGATGAAGAGATGAAGAGATAAAGAAGATGTCGTTGAAGCGCTGAGAACAAGACAAACTTATCCCCAACAACGACGCCAAAAAATGTTGTCGCTCAAATTGTACAGGCACGGTGCGACAACGACTAAGGGCGGGGGGTTGTCACTCTGATCCCCGCCCTTTCTGTTCTAGCTGTCTTCGAACAACAGGCTATGGGGGGTAGTCCCTATGGAATGTGAGAATGCAAGACTCGTTGGCAACCAACAATTGTGGGAGACACAATTGAATGGCCTAGCCACTTGGTTGATTTAGCAAATTTAAGGATTAGATTTGATTCTTTTATGAGACCAATGCCTTATGGAGTCAATTAATTGCTTTATGTCGATTAAGTACCAAATGACCGGATGCACAATCGCTGCTTAAGAGAGGCTTTGCTATCCTATATGAGATACAAGTCGTACAATCTAGGTGACATGCAAAAATCTTGATTGATTTTAATTATATGCCTAGCTAAGTGTATCCCTTAATCCTCAACTGTTTTGAGGCTAGTCTCAAAAGTAGGTTGTAGAGAGAAGTCAAGGCGAAACAAGCAATGGCTTGGTTAATGATACCTCCCCTTGAAATTGGCAAGTACTTGGTTACAATTGATCTTTAGTTATGACAAAGAGTACTTAAATGATGAATGAAGGACAACCTTTAACCACAAGATAGAGTGCTCAATTTTAGTAGTGCTCAAAATAGATGATCTAATGTAACCAAGAGATAATTGCTCAAAACAAGAAACGAGATTAATGCTCTTTATAACGATTCACCAAGATGCCAAATATGAATAATGATCCACAATAGATATTCAATTCAACCATGAACAATAAATCCAATGACAATGATATCTAAGAGATTGGAGCACTTATCCACAATATTATTTAGAACAATTAACCAAGGTTCTTTGGAGACAATATAATAATGAAAAGAATGCCAATGACAATTGCTCAAGAGATTGACAATTGATTAGACAAGCGCTTTTATGAGTGAGTTACTTAGTGCACAATTATGACTTTTAGGATTATGAAACTCACAAGAAACCAAATGTGTTAGTATTCTTATTAGCAATGCAACAACTTAATTGTCAAATCACTCAACAATCCAATGCTATCAATGTAAAACAACCCTTTTCACAATGAGCAATGCTTGTCAATATAGTTAGGAACCTTTATGGACATATATTCAAATTTATGACAACAGTAAGTTGAATACAATTAGAGCACTTATGACGCAAAAAATAAGATGCATATGAGTGCAAAAATGCAAATGAGACAGCCCAACTGAAACCACTTTGCCAACACAAGATTCTTAATGAACCTAGGATCTTTTTAAATGCCAATATCACTGTTATGATCATAATTCTTCATATGTCATTTAAGAAGCAAATTGACTTCTATTTATAGAGAAATCCCCCAAGTGGAAAATAACAGTTAGTTGGATTGATCCCCTTCAAAATAATCTCGACTTTTGATAAAAATTCGATCATCTTTTAATTTTTGCTGTTGAAAATATTTATTTTGAGGAAAATTTCGAATTTCACTTAAAACCCATTTGTTAATCCAAAATTAATTTTTTGGATTAATTTCCTCAAAAAATTGACTTTGACTTAACCACCAAGATCCCATGGCTTAATTTTTCTTAAAATATCCATTTTTGCCTTGGTGGGGGACCCCCAAAATTTGACTTTTCTTTGACCCACCAATTTTTCACTTGGAGAAAATTTAATCTCTATAATTATTTTAGACTCGAAATTAATTAATTTTGTGGCTTAGGATTTTTATTTAATTTAGTCAGAAAAATTAATTAATTGACATGAGGGGATTAATATTTTCCCAACCTCAAACTAGATCACTTTTGCGGCAAGATGAACCCTAGCATCCCTTGTGCAACTCCCCTTGCCGCCGACGCCGTCAGGCCTCAGAGATCTTGGCGTCCTTTGGATTGTGGCCGCGCCCCCGCTCCAGAAAGCTTTTGCAAATAATCTTGCAGGTCGCCATTCGCAGGATCATGGATCACACTCCGGATTTGGCATCCCAGCGAGAGGCGCGATCGCAAATTTCGATCTGGAAACTGCTCCTTTTCTCCAGCAGTACCCCGATGGCCATGCAATCTGGGAAAAGAAGGCCTCCGACCCGACGAATCTCTAGAAAGAAGCTTGGTGGCTTCCCACCAGGAAATCAGAATGGGCCGCGGATACCAAAGAGCAAGCAAGCGTCATCAACCTAGCTTCCACAATGCATCTTGGCAGCGAGGGTTACTTAGATCTACTCTCTCCTGTCTTTCAAATCCAGATCTCGCTTCTCACGAGCCGATCCATGTTGCTTTGGGTCTGCTCAACGGATAAAGTCCACAATCTCTTGCATGCCCTTGAGCATAGGCTGGGGATTCCCTCAGCTCTTCAAAGACTTCTATATGGAGGTAAACAACTCGATGCCTCTCTTCCCTTTTCATTTTATAACATTGAAAGAGATGCTACTCTAGTCTTATCCCTTCGATTGAGAGGGGTAGCTGCCGGAAATTCATCATATGCTCCAGCATTCTCCTACAAGGATGCTATCCACGCACAGCCCAAGGAAGCTGCGCAATCCCTTGCAGTCCCCAAGCCTTTTCTGGTAGATAAAATAGAGGATGTTCCCTCCCTTGAGATTTCCCACCCAGATCTGGTAGATCAGCTTCAAAAGTTTGCAGAAAACGTCATCATCCGCAGATTCAATGGTCTTTGGCCTCGCACAAAGGATCTCTTCGAGTGGATCTACGCCAACTGGACCCATAACTGCATGGTCAACTTCTTCTCAAAGGGCTTCTTCATAGCACTGTTTGATCACAACAAGGACTATCAAAAGGCCTTAATAGAAGGTCCGTGGTTTTGGGGAAGAGATGAGCTATTCCTCACCCCTGGTTTCCAGATTTCGACCCCGCTATAGCAGTCATCACCAAGATTCTTGTTTGGGTCAGGCTTCCCAATTTACCAGTCCATTTATGGCACCTCTCAGTCTTCCAAGGAATAGGAAACACCCTGGGCCGCTATCTGACAATAGATCACCTTGCGGAGTACCAAGGTCTATTCACATATGGCATAATATGTGTGGAAATAGACATAAGTAAAGGTCTGCTTGACCAAATTAATCTCAAGATCGGCAACTTCCTATGGACACAGATTCTGGATTATGAGTACACTGCCTTTCGCTGCCGCCATTGTCACCAAACAGTGCACCTTCAGAATTCCTGCCCCACATTCCTCGCCAGAAAAGGGAAAACAATCTCAAAATTTAATCCAAAAGATGGATTCCAAGTTATCCGCCACCTGTGGATGACTCTGAGTCCTCGAGTTCAGATGAGGAGGAGATTGATGCAGAAACGGAGCAGGCAAAGCAGACGAATGATTCGCCCTCCGCTGTCCCAGAGGGCCATCCAACCACGACGATCTCTCAGAAACGCACTCATGAGTCCTCTTCCAATACAAATAAGGAGACTCCTCCCACAGTCAACATTAGTCTACAAGTGGTTCTTGCCCATCCACACCAAGCTGGATGGGTTAGAGTCAACCAAAAGAAAGGGAAAAAATTTCGCATGGAGGCTTCGGCCCATTCTGGGTAGAACCCAGCTACTATCTTCTTGCTTTCAAGTCACGCTTCATAGCTCTTTTGCTTGTTTCACTTACACTCTTGGGGACCGAGGTTGATAGTTCATCATTTTCGGTTTGCCCGTGTCTTGCCTCTCTTGATTGTAATCTCACCTTGTACTATATGATCGCTTAATAGAATTAGTCTTATTCAAAATTAGAAATTTTTTTTTTTCCCAACCTCAAATATTTTAGCCATGGTGTCTAAGTATGAGGGACCATGCACTAAAATATTTTTAACATAAAATATTACAAATAATTACAAATAATTCAACCCGTGAAGGGGGAAAACACCTTTACATATAGACCCTCAAAATAATTACCGAATTTTGTGACACAATATGATCTAGTATAGACCAAGCGATCTGTAACAAAATAATTTAGCCAAAGAGCTTAAATTGTTCCCAAACAATTTTTACATAGACTCAATATAACACTAGGACTCACCTAAGACCTTGTCAATGAATTTTACCCTAGCTTTGGGGTTTAAGCTGGAGGAAAAACTATGCCGATTATCTGTGTTTAGAAACACACATAATGCAGTGATCCAAATCTTTTACTTCAAGGATGCATATAGAGTTGCATATAAAAGAGCATATTAACCAAGTATCTTAACACATGAAAAAGAAGCGGAAATCATAAAGCAACCATGAGATCAAAGGCACACAAACGATTTGATTACGAAGTTCACCCAATGTGGGCAACATCTCCGGGCCCTTCTCAAAGTGGGGAGACCTTCTTTCATTAAATGGCAGTAAAGATATTAGTTACAAGCAACTTTACATAAATGACACCTTATACCTCCAATTCTGATGATGGCCTGAAAATAGAGACCTCAGCTGGAGAAACAGACTGCACGGTTGGATCATTGGCCCGAAAATGTGTAAAAATGACTATAAACTTGTCAAATTTTGACACTGGCACCTCTCGCCCTCTAAGGGAATCTTTTTAGCATCTTGGCAGATCCCTCGCTCATGGTCTCGCTCCTCCAACCGCCCCTAGTTCAGTCGCTCCGCCCTCTGTTGGTGGTCGAATGAGCAATTGAATGGTTTAATATATGTTGGCAGGCGAAGTGTTCAAGTGACAAGCTGTTGGCTTGTTGGCAAGAGTTGACGGATTATGTGGGGGCGGGCTAGGTTCAAACCCCGCCCACCCCAATTTTAAACAACGACATGTGTTTTATGAATCGACGGTTGCATAAGTTTCTGTAATATCCCTTTTCAGGGATATCCCTCAAACACAAGCAAACTCCAACCATAGATGGACTGGGATGGCATTTACCAAATATTTCACCTCTCGAAAGAGGGTGAGATCTGGAGGCTATCTGGCCCTTTCCAGACTCTGTCTAAGAGTATGGGGGAAAAACACACCAAGTGGTATAGTAGCTGGGATGCTCGAAGAGAAAGTAACAGTAATGCAAGCATACAATAGCATATAAAGAACATGTAACAGATACTCAAGAAATGCAGAGAGAAATGCTAAGCCATTTTATTATACTGAGAAATAGAAGGAGTACAAGAGGTGATCAGAATGATGGCACCTCGACTTGCACCAGGCAAGTGAAGAAATACTCTCAGAATGACAAGGAAATGGCTGCTCTCTGATCTGCGTCCAAGCTGCTGGAGAACTGCCGTGCTGCTGCTACTGCTGGAACCAAAATGAGTATTTGGGGCTGCTCCCTTACTCGGAAAAAACTGAAACTCTGGAATCCACCTCTACTCAACAAACCCAGAAAAGCCCAGAGAACGTTTCTGAAATGGCCGACCCCCGAAAATCACCCCCTTGAGGATCTACGCTATCCTCTAAGGCTCTGCGCTGACACTGAAGAGAAACCACCAAAATACTGCCTCAAACTCTACCAAAATCCTCCAGTAGGCAAGGGCTGGCCCCTTGCTCAATCTCAAAGCTCGAAACCTCCAAAAGAAACCCAATCCAGAGCTCCCAAGATATGGACTGCGTCCTCCCTCTCAACACTGCGCAGTCTATGGATGCATTGCTCCTCCACAAATGCCAAACACCAATCCTCCTGCAAAATATTGATGAGACTACCTCACCCGAGCAAGCACTCGAAGTCTCCCGGGGCTGAGGGTGAGATCTCGGAACGGAGACACTTGGTGCAAGAAACAATGCTGCAGACTAGCTAAACAACCAGCGTGCTCAAGAAGTCGAAGTGACTAACTCAATATCATAAACATCGAATGACCAAAATGAGGAGGCTCTCCTCCTTTTATAACGTTGGCCTCTCTCTCAAACCCTAGGTCCATCATCTCCAACGTAGCCTCTCTTGGCCCCACACTGCCAACTCAACCTGCACAGTCCCTCCACGTGCTCTAGTGGGTCCCCTCTCTATGTGGTCTCTTTGCCCCCCTTGGCCCACTTAAGTCACAACGTTGAGTCTACTAGGGAGTGCACTTTATTTTAGTGAGTTATGTCCCCCTCTCACTCACTTTATTTATATTTTTAATTATAGAAGACAAAATTGATTAAAGTTAATATTTCCAATTAGCTATCGCTAATTGGGAATATTACAATCTCCCCCGGCAAAATGTTGCTTGACCCCAAGCAATTGTAGTGATGGATGCTGCAAGATCTTCTCACTCTCCCAAGTAGCATCCTCATTCGACAAATTCTTCCACCTCACCAAGAATTCCCGGACTGTCCTGCTCCGTAGCTGCCTCTCTCTGACATCAATGATGGCCTCCGGCTGTAGCACCAAATGCCCCTCATCATCCGTAGGCAGGATCTCCTCCGTCACTGTCACCTGCTGTCCCAAAGCCTTTTTCAGGCATGATACATGAAAAATGTTATGAATCTTGCTGCCTTGGGGCAGCTCCAACTCATAGGCAACCTTTCCAACCCTGCGTATCACCCTGTACGGTCCATAAAAGCGGGGCTTGAGCTTTTCAGCCCCCTTCTGCTTCAGAGTGGACTGGTAAGCGTAGGTAGACCAAGCCCCCTACCTCAAATTGTCTCTCCACCTGACCCTTGTCGGCATACAACTTCTGCTGATTCTGCGCAGTAGCCATGTTATCCTTGAGAGCTCGGAGGATGTCTTGACTCTCTTGGATCCAATCCTTGGGTCTCGGAGCCTTGCTGGCACCAAACATCACATCAACGAAAGATAGAGCATGATAACCATACAATGCATAAAACGGAGACATATCGATAGACATGTGATGTGTGGTGTTGTAGCAGTACTCTCCTAGGTGCAGCCACTTCAGCCACGCTCTCTGCTGCCCACTGACATAGTTATGCAAGTAGCCCTCCAGCCACTTGTTAACTATCTCCGTTTGTCCATCTGTCTGTGGGTGGTAGCTGGTACTTGGTGTCAACTCTGTCCCCACCAACCGAAAAAGCTCCTGCCAAAATCCGCCCATGAAGCGGCTGTCCTTGTCACTGACAATGGTCTTGGGAAGACCATGTAACCTGAAGATATCCCGGAAGAACAGCTCTGCCACCTGTGCTGCTGTACAGTGCGCGGATATGGCGAAAAAGTGTGCATATTTTGTCAGTCAATCAACGACGACAAATATATAATCCTTGCCCTGCACCGCGAGCAAACCTGTGATGAAATCCATCGAAGTACTCTCCCATTTCCCCTTTGGAATGGGAAGAGGTTGCAACAACTCTGCTGGATGGTTCATCTCTCCCTTGTTGCGCTGGCAAACATCGCACTCCCTGACATGCTGGAGTACGTCCTCCTTGAGGCCCTTCCATGAGAACCTCTGTCTGATGGCCTTGTAGGTTTTGGTAAACCCCTGGTGACCAGCCAATGGTGAATCATGAGAAGACTGTAATATCTTCTTCTTGAGCTGAGAGCCCTCAGTCAAGAAGATCTTGTCCCTGTAATAGATGATCTCATCCATCACCCTGTATCGATCATCTGTCACCTGTCCATCCAGAACCTCGCAAGAAAACCTGTCCTTGGAGTACTCCACCAAAAGGCGGGCCCTCCAATCTGCGTCTAGACTCATCAAGGACAACGCGGCTGGTTTCCGTGAAAGTGCATCGGCTACCACGTTGTTCCTCCCTTTGACATACTCTATGTCAAAATTGTAGGCTGGATCTTGCTGACCCACTTCTGCTGCCTCTCTTGTAGCTGCTTCTGCTCTAAAAAGAACCTGAGGTTGTTGTGGTCAGTCCTCACCCTGAACCTGTTACCCACCAAGTACTACCAGAATTTGGCCAAGGCATGCATGATGGCCAACACTACCTTGTCATATATGGCATATAACCGCTCATGCGGAAGGAGCTTCCGACTCTCAAAGGCTATCGGGTGACCTCCCTGCATCAATACTGCACCGATCCCCTCTCTCGATGCATCACACTCTAGGATGAACGGCTGCGTGAAATCCAACAATGCAAGTACTGGGCAGCTACTCATAACCTCCTTGAGCCTATCAAAGGTCCGCTGCGCTGTATCTGACCAACTGAATGCCCCCTTCTTCGTCAAATCTGTGAGGGGTGTAGCAAGCTGAGAGAAACTCTTGACGAACTTCCTGTAATAAGTGCAGATACCAACAAATCCTCGAAGTTCCGTCACATTTCTCGGCTCTGGCCAATCTCTGATGGCCCTGATCTTCTCCTTGTGGACCCTCACTCCGTCCACTCCTATGATGTGTCCCAAATACAACATCTCCGTCAACCCAAACTCACACTTGGAGAGCTTAGCGTAGAACTGTTGCTCCTCCAAGATATGTAGTACTGCCTCTATATGCTGGAGATGCTCCTCCCAAGTCCTGCTATATATCAATATATCATCGAACAAGACCAACACAAACTTCCTCAGATGACTGCAGAAGATATGGTTCATGCATGACTGGAAAGTAGCTGGTGCGTTGGTTAGCCCAAAAGGCATAACCAAGAACTCAAAGTGGTCGTAATGGCACCTGAAAGCGGTCTTGGGAATGTCCTGTTCCCTCACGCGAATCTGGTGGTACCCGGATCTCAAATCGATCTTTGAGAAGAACTGTGCTCCTCTCAACTCATCCATCAGCTCATCAATCCGCAGTATAGGGTACCTGTTCTTCATGGTCTTTTTATTCAGGGTCCTGTAATCAATGCACATTCTCAATGTGCCGTCCTTCTTCTTCACCAACACCACCGAAGAAGCAAAAGGACTGGTGCTAGGCCGAATATGTCCAAGAGCCAACAACTCCTGGATGGCCCGCTCAATCTCATCCCGATGGGCCTTGGGGTGCCTATAGGGTGTGGTAATAACGGCTTGGATGCCCTGCTCTAGCTCAAAAGTGTGCTCAAATCCCCGATTCGGTGGCTGTCCTGGCGGTATCTCCCCAAACACCGTGTCATACCTGTCAAGGATGCCCTGTATATCAGGATGAACTGTCTTCTCGGTAGTCCCTGCCTCTGATGCACGCAACTCTACTGCCCACTCTATGTCTCCCTTCCGGAAGTCTGCCTCCATTCGATGAGCTGAAACAGTCTGGGGTGGGCAAGTGTGCATCCCACGTATCTTCTCATGCTTCCCGGTCTTCTTATCATCCCACTCCATCTCCAAGGCCTCCCAATCCGTGGTGACCTTCCCTAGAGTAATCAGCCACTGTACACCCAATACCACATTGGTATCTGGTATGTTGACCACGAAAAAGTGGTCGGTCACTGTGTAGGTACCCATCGTCACAGCCAGCTCTGGAACATATCGGGCACACTGCATCGTCTGATCTCCTGGGACCAATACTGAAAATCAATCGAAGCTCTCTATCGGTATGCCTCTCCGCTCAACCATCTGTGCATCGATGAAGTTGTGGGTTGCCCCACTGTCGACCAACACTGAAACTCGCTGCCCTCGTACTATCCCTCGGACACGCAGCGTCAGATACTTGGGTACTCCCCGCAATGTTGCAAGAGTTCCCCCTGTGGGTGCAAAGGCTGCACTTCCCGCTCCTGGTGGTGGAGTTGGCAAAGGGTCCTGCGCTGCATGGCTGCCTCCTGCCTCCACATCATCATACTCATCCTCTTCTCCACTGTCCTCGGAGAAGACCTCAATAAAATGTGCTTTACCAGCAGCACATCTGTGTCCTGACATGTGAAACACAGCCTCTTCTTCTTCAACTCCCTCCTGGCATCATCATCTAGCTGTACTCTGCCCTGATTCCCCTTTGGAGGAGGAATCCTCACATCCTTCCCCTTTGGCTGGAAAGCTTGTCTCTGGGGTTAAGGTGTCCTGGTCCTGGGTAAGGCATCCTACAAATCCTGGGTCCTGCCTGATCTGATTAGACCCCGAAGTGGCTCTGCTAACCCCTCAACGAACATATAGATCATCCGTGCCGCAGATAGATCTGGCACCATCACTGAAAGCCTCAGAAAATCTGCAATATATGTCTCCGGGCTCCCTGTCTGTTTGAGCCTCGTCAGCTCAACAAAGTGCTCCTCCGGATCCCTCCGGTCAAACCTCTCCATCAACCTCTGGGTGAACTCGGCATATGTAGTCACTGTGGAATGCCCGAGGGTAACCATCCCATGGAACCACCAATCCTGGGCCTCGCCATCCAAATGCAGCGTCGCCACCTTGATGGCCTTTGTCTCTGCCATCTGGTTGAGCTGGAAATATATGTCCAGCTTCTCCACCCAAGACTTTGCCGAATTGTTTGATGAACCATCAAATGTAGGCAAATGGAATCTGCTCACTGAACGCTGGGTGTCTCCCTCATGATAATGCCGGTGCCCTCTGTGATGGTCGCGGGGTCTGCTGTCCCGCTGGAGTTGAACAAAATCTCTGAATGAAAGGGCATCCCTGAACTCCTGCCCATATGCCTGATACTCAGCAAAATAATCACCCATGTGGCTAGGCTCTGGCTCCTGCTGTGCTCCTGCCCCTGTGTCTGCACCCAGAAAAGTGGGCATAGTGGAACGTGTGGGTGCATGTGATGCCATTTTCTGAGTAGCCTCACGTTCCGGCAAATGGTGGGATGTACCCGATCCCTCGCCAATCTGGAAACCCCTTGGGGTTTAACGCTGTCTAGCCTCCACAGCGGTGAATCTCCGCCCCATCACCTCAATCTGTCTCGACAGATCCTATACTAACTTGAGGAGTGCTTCCCGAAACCTCTTTGCATCACTATCATCTGCCATTGGTACTTCCTGCTCTGTGTCTACTATTGGATCCTGTTCTGCGTCCACCACCCGAACGCAGTCCCCCTCTCTGTAGGTGTTCTCCAACCTACGCTCAATATCTCTGTACTTCCTACCTCTGTAGCAGATGTAGGGCTTCTCCCCCGGTGTCATAGACTACTAGCTCCACAGGCTGAGCCAGATCTATGCTCTGATACCACTGTAATATCCCTTTTCAGGGATATCCCTCAAACACAAGCAAACTCCAACCAGAGATGGACTGGGAGGGCATTTACCAGATATTTCACCTCTGGAAAGAGGGTGAGATCCTCAGAGGCGGACCAAATTCTTTCCACCGCCTACCCATATAAAAACACACCAAGTGGTATAGTAGTTGGGATGTTCTAAGAGAAAAGTAACAAAGAATGCAAGCAAAGGTCAGCATATAAAGAACATGTAATGACACTCAAGAAATGCAGAGAAATGCTAAGCCATTTTATTATACCGAGAACAGAAGGAGTACAAGAAGGTGATCGAATGATGGCACCTTGACTTGCACTGTGCAAGTGAAGAAATACTCTCGAATGACAAGGAAATTGCTGCTCTCTGATCTGCGTCCAAGCTGCTGGAGAACTGCCATGCTGCTGCTGGAACCAAAATGAGTATTTGGGGCTGCTCCCCTACTCGGAAAAAACTGAAACTCTGGAATCCACCTCTACTCACCAAACCCAGAAAAGCCCAGAGAACGTTTCTAAAATGGCCGACCCCCGAAAATCATCCCCTTGAGGATCTACGCTATCCTCCAAGGCTCTGCGCTAACACTGGAGAGAAACCACCAAAATACTGCCTCAAACTCTTCCAAAATCCTCCAGTAGGCAAGGGTTGGCCCCTTGCTCAATCTCAAAGCTCGAAACCTCCAAAAGAAATCCAATCCGGAGCTCCCAAGATATGGACTGCGTCCTCCCTCTCAACACTGCGCAGTCTATGGATGCACTGCTCCTCCACAAATGCCAAACACCAATCCTCCTGCAAAATACTGATGAGACTACCTCACCCGAGCAAGCACTCAAAGTCTCCCGGGGCTGAGGGTGAGATCTCTGAATGGAGACACTTGGTGCACTAAACAGTGCTGCAAACTAGCTAAACAACCAGCGTGCTCAAGAAGTCGAAGTGACCAACTCAATATCATAAACATCGAATGACCAAAATGAGGAGGCTCTCCTCCTTTTATAACGTTGGCCTCTCTCTCAAACCCTAGGCCCATCATCTCCAACGTAGCCTCTCTTGGCCCCACGCTGCCAACTCAACCTGCGCAGTGCCTCCACGTGCTCTAGTGGGTCCCCTCTCTACGTGGTCTCTTTGCCCCCCTTGGCCCACTTAAGTCACAACGTTGAGTCTACTAGGGAGTGCACTTTATTTTAGTGAGTTATGTCCCCCTCTCACTCACTTTATTTATATTTATAATTATAGAAGGCAAAATTGATTAAAGTTAATATTTCAACGGTGTATTATTTGGAGCCGCTTGTTGGTAGGCTGACCCACGTGGGCTGGGCAGGTTCGACCCCTGCCTACTCCCTATTGGGTAGTCAAATGTGCTCGGGCAGGGTCCACGGTGCATGTGGCCCTTACCTGTTACATATGTTTTGTTGCATATATAATATGACATATATTTGTTGGTTCCATCTGGGGGGGGGGGGTTGGCGTTCTGCAACCCCAAATTTCATTTTTATTTCTCATATATAATAATGCCATGGCGGGGATCGCAGCCCGCCACCCCATTTTAATATATTTTTTCGTTTTTATTAAAACAAATTGTCAAAAATAGTTCGATTGGTTTTTGGGGTTTACCACACAAATTAAGTAGGGAACAAAATTTCCCTTTCCGATCCTCAGATTTCGTGCGTCGACCCTTTGCCAAATTGTTGCCTCGTTAGTGGTTGCCACTTGGCCAAGTTTGACCAGAACTTTGACCAGATATAACTTGAGCATACGAACTCGGATTTGAGTATCGTTCGCACCGTTGGAATCAGGGCGACGGGCACTACTATTTTGTTCTTGTTTCACTTCCATCTAATGGCTTTGATTTTTGAGCTATTTTCAAGGCCACTTCTATTTTTGTCTATTCAGATCATTCCTCCCCACTAATGAGCTTTTGGATCGCTAAAAGCTTTATCAGTGAATTGTAAAGTGAGGGAATTGCTCCCTTACTTTCTTCTTTTCCATCCATTGAGCCTTACTTGGATGCATTCCTTTGAAACCAATACAAAGGTACTCCACGCCTTCTCGTTGTGAAGTATTGGTCTTTCTGTCAAGAATGATGTCCTCTGGTAGCTTGTCCAAGTATTCAGGTGCAAACTCGTCCACTATAGGAACCTGTCCAACCTCTTCTGTGTCCATGATCAAAGGACCCTCATAAAGCTTCAATTTTTCAACGTTCACCACTGAGTACATCTGCATGTATGCTGGAAAATCGAGATGAAAAACATTGTCTCCAATCTTTTCTAATATGGTGAATGGGCCATATCGGATTGGGTGCAACTTCTTTCCTTCCCCTTTCATTTCGTCTTTGCTGATGTGGAGCTACACTTTGTCACTAACCTGGAATTGGTGGTTGACTCGGTGCTTGTCATGTTGAGCTTTGTATCGAGCTTGACTTTTCTCCAATTGCTCCTGCATTGCTTGGTGAATCATCTGAATCCGCTGAATGAACTTCCGCGCTTTTTCCATGTCATCTTGTCCACTGGAATCTTCATCTCTCCCAAAGACCATGTCTAAGGGATTCTTCAGAAAATGACCAAAGCATGTCTCGAACGGCTCTAAGTGGATGAATGCATTGCTTGGTTGTATGCATGCTGTATATAAGGAAGATGCTCGTCCCACAACTTGAGATGTTTGCCACAATAGCCTCAGAGTAAGTGCATCACTGTGCGGTTGACAACCTTTGTTTGTGCATCAGTATGTGGATGAAATGTCGTGCTCCTCTTCAACTTGGTGTCCATCATTCTCTTCAAACTCGTCCAAAACTCTCCAAGAAAGTGATAGTCTCGATCATACACAATGAATGTGGGCAGCCCAAAGTGGACCCATATAAATTGAAAGAAGAGATGAGCAGTCTGCTCTACAATGACTTGCTTTTTATAAGGCATTAAGACACACATTTTGCTAAATCGATCCACAACGACATACAAATAGTCATGACCTCTCCTAAACAAAGGCAAACCGCCCACAAAATCCATTGGCACACTTTGCCATGGACGACTCAGAACAGGGAGTGGTGTAGAGCCCTAATTTTCTATTAGCGGGTGTACAAATTGAACAAAACACACATCTCTTTACATATCGAGTCATAAGATTTTTCCAGTGAGGCCAAAAACAAAACCTCTGTAAATGACACAAAGTCTTTTCGACACCAAAATGACCTGACACAAGATAAGTATGTGCCTCTCTGACTACATGTATTCATTCTGTTATCACATTGTTATTCTGAAATTTCAGTTTCTGCTTAAGAATTTTTTTTTCTTTAGAAAATGCTGACCGTTGGAATGTCAACATTTTAGTTGTAATAAAATAGGGAAATTGTTGACAATTGGGCTATCAACATTTATGATATAATTGACAGGCCGATCGTCAGCGATAAAAAATGGTCAGTTTAAAAATTTGTTTTTCCTGTACAAGGCAGTAACTTCGGGCACGGTTTTTGAGCAACTAGAAATGAAATTTTAAAAACCAAAGGAGGTTTTTGTTGCTCACAGGCTCATAAAAAAGGCCTCTTTCAGTTTTAACATAGGTGCAATGGTTTGAGAGATTCGAAGGAATCTGAGACCTAGTTTTCAGGATTTTGACAATTTAGTATTTTCCTGTTTTAGCCACAATTTTAAAGATCTGTTTTCGGACAACAGAAGATGAATTTTTGAAAACTTCAAGAGGTTTTTGTCCACAATGGACTCATTTACAAAAACCTCTCTCGGTTTTCTAACAACTATTACAGTTTTAAAGTTTCAAAGGGATGATTGAACCCTATTTTTCAGGAATTCGTGAAGAAAAAGCTCATCTACAGTTGGTGACTTGGATGCCACCTCATCAAATTCGACTTGTTGTTACAAGGGCTAGTGATCTGCATGTATGATGGTCTCTTTGTCGATTAAGTAGTGCTTCCACTTCTTCACGCTTTGATCCAAGGAATACAACTCCTTGTCGTATGTGGGATAGTTCACAATAACTTCGGAGAATATCTCTGAATGGTAACATACATGTTTCCTTTGTTGCATCAATATTGCTCCACTGGCGTATCTACTGGCATTTGTTTCGATCTCAAAACGCTATTGGAGGTCTGGTAAAGCCAAAACTGGTGCGGTACTGATCTTCTCTTTCAGTGTATCAAAGGCTTTCTGCCGCTTTCCTCCCCTCTGAAAGGTTTGCTTCACACTCATCAATGCATGTAAAGGGGATTCAATGACGGAGAAGTTGGCAATGAACCTTCTCCAATATTGTACTGCACCCAAAAAGCTACGAACCTCTGTAACATTAGTGGGTTTAGGCCACTTTACAATCACATCAATTTTAGAAGGATCTATTTTCAATTGTCCACCATCGACAATGTGACCCAAGTAAACCAAAGAGGTCTTATGAAATTCACATTTAGACATTTTGACATACAATTTTTCTTTTTGCCAAACATCAAGTACCTTTTTAACATGACTCACATCATCATCACATGCCCTATTGTAAACAAGAATGTCATCAAGATACACAAGTAGAAAATCATCAAAAAAAGGATTGAAAATATCATTCATCACCCTCATGAATGTGGCCTGAGCATTGCATGGTCCGAATGACATCACCAGCCATTCAAACAACCCCTACTTGGTTTTGAATGCAGTCTTCCACACGTCCTGTTTTGCAATCTTGACCTGATGATAGCCATTGTGCAAGTCCAATTTTGTGAAATAGACAACATTTTTCAATTGATCTAATAAATCATCAATGCGAGGGAGATGTTATCGATTCTTCTCTGTTATTTTTGTTGAGTGCTCTGTAGTCCACACACATCCTCCATGTGCCATCCTTCTTTGGCACCAACACAACAGGTGAACCGCATGGCGAAGAACTTGGTCTTATGACCCCTTGGTTCAGCAATTCCTGCACTTGTTTATTTATCTCCTCCATCTCAATGGCTAACAACTTGTACATACCAATGTTGGCTAAAGGGGCATCCTGCTACAATTGAATCTCATGTTGGATCTCATGCTTTGGAGGCAACCCACTTGGTTCCTGAAAAAGCCCATCATAGTAAGAAACAATTTCACACAATTCCTTTTTATGAGTGAGATCACAACTTTGGAAAGCATCAGATGTCTCCGCATCTTTTGCTCTCATAACCATGAGCATGCACCCTTCACTGGAATTAACCAACCTCTTCATTTGACCTGCACTTACAACACTAGCACTGGCGAAAGAAAACTGCTTTCATGTCATCTTCCACCTCATCTTTCGTGAGATGATACTTGTTTTCATGGCGAAAGAAAACTGCTATCATGTCATACAAATATGGACTCCCCATTACTATGCCAAGTATATCCAAAGGTACAACACCAAGATCAACTTCATCTACTAGTTTGGATGCAATCACAAATCTAGCCTTGCACTGTTTGGTTAAATGTAATTTGGCTTTATCACACACCCAACCAAGAGGGTAAGGTTTCGTATGAGGCTTGGCTTCTAATCCCAATTTCCTAACCAAGGATTCTGAAATCAAATTTACTTGTGAGCCCAGATTAAACAAGGTTTCCAATCTAGTATGCTTCATTACGACTCTAATGTGGAACAATTCAATCCTCTTTCGTTCATTAAAAAGAGACTCATTTGAAGAATTTGTACTTGCATGTAATTTAGAATTTTTATTAACATGAAGAGAAAGAGTACCTTGTATGCCCACTGCTATGATTTGTGGTTCGTCAAGGGAATTGGATCAAAGGTCCCGCTGTAAGGTTGCCACCATCTTTTGCTTGTTCTTCCCACCAAATCTATTTGGTTTCAACTCTGGATGCAACTTCCAACAATGTTCACCATCATGACCTTCCTTCTTGCAATGTGTGCAAGATGGCTTCAGTCCTTCCTCCTTCTTGGTTGTAGCTGCCTTTTTGTCCTTTCCCTTGCCTTTTCCTTTGAACTTGCCATTACGAGGTTTGAAAGATGATTTCTTTGACTGATCTTCTTTGTCATTCTTGCCCTTGCTTTCAAGGTGAATGGCCTTCACACTGGTCGCATCAATAGTAGTAGGCTTGAATAATAACAAAGAATGCTTGATGTAACTATGTAAAGCACCAATATACTTTGTTACAGTTTCAATTGAATCAAGTGGAATGTTCAAATTCAAAGCTTGTTTCCTAAACTCTTCTGTGAAACTTTGTACATTTTGACCCTTTTCTTGTCTTAAATTCCATTAAAGCCTTTTGTTGATAAACCAAAGGATAAAACTGATCTTTTAATGCAGAAAAAAAATTGGACCAAGAAGAAAGGAGATTACCCAAGTC
This sequence comes from Pinus albicaulis, assembly GCA_034641835.2. Taxonomy (NCBI): domain Eukaryota; kingdom Viridiplantae; phylum Streptophyta; class Pinopsida; order Pinales; family Pinaceae; genus Pinus; species Pinus albicaulis. Next base: position 397,313,338 of record CM076575.1, on the reverse strand, counting down.
TTTCCTGCCTTTGTGCAACTTGCTCTCCCACCAAACGAGAGCGGTGCCACTTAGTTGAAGGGATGCTAACTGGATCTTTGCCTCATCCTCCTCGATATGTCTAATCCAATTGTTTATTTTCTTTGCATTACATTCTCCATTATATGTGGGCAAATCAAACTTTACATCTAGCTTAAAAATTGGCTTCTTAGATGTATTTTTATGGCCCCTGTTAGAATGATGAGAAGAGGAAGAAGAAGAACTTTCACCGGTGGATGGATAGGGAGGAAGCTCTTCTCCTCCACTTCCATGCAAACAACTTGTCAACTTTCTCTGCCATGGTGAAGAAGATTTTGCGATAATTTCACTCTTCTTCGGCTCGTGCATCTTCATCTGCCATGTTCTGTCTTCGTGGTGCACGTCTTGCTTCAGGATCAAAGGATTTGAGTTTTCCTTCACCTTTTTGGAGCTTGTTCCTGGTTAGCATTCACTTATGCAACTCGCATCAAGAAGACTTGCTCTTTTACCAAACTTGATCCAGATATTTTTCTTCAAGGATGCATATAGAATTGCATATAAAAGAGCATATTAACCAAGTAATTTAATACGTGAAAAAGAAGCGGAAATCATAAAGCAACCTTGAGATCAAAGGCACAAAAACTATTTGATCACGGAGTTCACCCAATGTGGGCTACGTCTTCGAGCGAAAGTGGGGAGGCCTTCTTTCATTAAATGGCAGCAAAGAAATCGGTTACAAACGACTTTACATAAATGACACCTTATACCTCCAATTCTGATGATGGCCTGAAAATGGAAACCTCGATTGGAGAAACAGACTGCACGATTGGATTCCTGGTGCGAAAACGTGCAAAAATGACTATAAACTTGTCAAATTTTGACACTGGCACCTCTGGCCCTCTAAGGGAATCTTTTTAGCATCTTGGCAGATACCTCGCACATGGTTCCGCAACTCTGACCGCTCCTGGTTACTCTGCCCTATGCCATTGGTTGAATGAGCAATTGAATGGCTTAATATATGTTGGCGGGCATTCAAGTGACAAGCTGTTGGCTTGCTGGCAACGGTTGGCGGATTATGTGAGGGCGAGTTGTGTTTAAAGTTCAAACCCTGCCCACCCCAATTTTAAACAACGACATGTATTTTATGAACTGACGGTTGCATAAGTTTTGGCAGTGTATTATTTGGAGCCCACTTGTTGGCGGGCTGACCCATGTGGTCTGGGCCGATTCGACCCCCGCCGGCTCCCTATTGGGTAGTTAAATGCAGTTGGGCAAGGTCCACGGTGCATGTGGCCCCGACATGTTACATATGTTTTGTTGCATATATAATATGACCTATATTTGTTGGTTTTGTTAGAGGGGTGGTGGCCTGCCACCCAAAATTTGATTTTTATTTCCCATATATAATAATGCCGTGGTGGGGGTGGTAGCCTGCCACCCAATTTTAATATATTTTTTCATTTTTATTAAAACAAACTGTCAAAAATAATTCGACCCATTTTTGGGGTTTACCGGATAAATTAAGTAGGCAACAGATTTTCCCTTTCTGACCACCAAATTCTGTGTGCTGACCCTTTGCCAAATTGTTTCCTCGTTAGTCACTGCCACTTGGCCAAGTTTGACCAGAACTTTGACCAGCTATAACTTGAGCATATGAACTCGGATTTGAGTGTCGTTTGCATTGCGGGAATCCCGGCGATGAGCACTACGATCTGGTCTTGGTTTCACTTCAATCTGACGACTTTGAGTTTTGAGCTATTTTCAAGGCCACTTCTATTTCTGGATCCATCTGGATCATCCGGTGAGGTTAAAAAACCTCTTACGATGAAATTCATCGCCAAAATCAAGGGCTTACCTAGGTGTTGTTACATAATTAATGGTCATACTAGCATCATTTATATTACAACTTGCAGAAATTGGGTTTACAAATATTCAACATGTAGCTAGCTGATGATTTTGATCTTTGAAAAATTTTGTACACTGCTTCCTTGGACTTGTGACAACATGGGTACAACACGTCCCAACAACAAAGTTGGTGACCTACAGGCTACTTATGGCCATGCTAACATATTTTGGTTCGAAAGTCTATTAGATGGATGTAAAGATGCCTTAATGGAGATTTGGACGAGGGGGTGTATATATATCAGCCATGGGGATTTTCGAGGTAGCAACACAAGAGCATCTGTTATGCAGGTTAATCAAGGCTCTCAATGTTTTGAAACAGGTTCCAAGAGCCTAGTGGATGAAATTGATATGCATCTCACTAGGATGTGATTTAGGAGGGAACTCCCAATCTTTGTCTCTATGTCAGAGGCAAGAGCGATAAGTTGGTGACTCTAGTGGTCTATTTGAATGATGTCGTCCTCGCAAGGATCAAAGTCGATGTAGTGTAGAAGGTAAAATCTGATTTTTGTTTTGCTTTTGATGTGATTGATCTGGGCCTTCCACATTACTACTTAGGTGGAGGGTTTTGGTAGACTAATAGATGTGTATATTTTGCAAATTGAGTATTCTAAATGCCAGTTGCAGAAGTTTAGATGACTGATTGTTAGAAGGCACTTTACCTATAGAGGTTGCATTAAAACTTCTAGCAAATGTATTGGTATGTATACAAATAATTTGTTGAGAGTCAGAAAAATTTCTAGGTTTATGACAGCCCTGAAGGTTGAACATTGGACAGCAGCCAAGTGGATTCTTTAGTAAGTGAAGACTACTTTAGATCACATCATCATGTATGATGTGTGACAGGAGAGGATTTATCGTTGAGAAGGCATATAGATTCAGATTCAGCAGGATCGGTAAATGACAAGTTATGTTTTCAGCCTTGGTATTGTAGGTGGAGTTTTTTGATTGACTGAGAAGTAACATGCAATGGTGCTTTCTTTCACTGAAGCAGAGTATGAGGCAGCAGTGATAGCAACCTGTGATGCAATTCAGCTGACGAGAATACTTCTTGATTTGCAAGCAGAACAAGTTAATCCCACTATACTTCACTGTGACAGCTAGTGTGTTCTAAAGCGTTCTAAAGCTGGTGAAGAATCCAGTTTTCCAGGAGCATAAAAAGCATGCGGGATTTCATTCACTATATTAAGCATATGGTGGACAAAGAAATGAACTTGAAGTTCGTATTAATGTTCACTAGCGACCAAATTAGCTCAAAGACATTGATGACGATAACCAACAATAATGGCCAAACAAAGCTTGAAGTGCAGAATTGTGTGCCCTAGGAGAAAACTACAGATATTTTCAACAACTACAAGCCTCCTGGTTATATGTTTATCAAATTCAGAGATAAGCTTGATGTCTATTCCAGAATGACCATCAAGGAAGGATGATAGAATCTATAATTTTATAATGATCCTACTTTTTATTATTACTTAGGTTAGGACATTTTATTTCAAAATAAAGGTTTAATGTGATGTTATATGGTTTAGTTTGTGGTTATGATGACTTAATTAAGTCATATGTTAGGTGTTAGGAATTATAGTAAGTGGGTTACAGAATGTATTTGTAAAGTACATCTGTTACCTTGTCATTGAAACTATGTAACAAGACACTATACATTGGAATAAAATCAATGAGGGACGTTTTCTCTCTCCTGCACGTGAATGTCTTTGTTTGTGCATATTTTGACCTGTTGTAAATTTGGTGGGTTTGGAGATCAGCTGAAGTTTGCAGATAAAGGACTAACAATGCTCTTGGTGCCGTGATTAGAGTTGCTTGTTGATTTCTAAGTGCAATAGAGATTGGCACAAAATTTCTGAATTTCTGATAATTACTTCTGATGTAGTTCTTCTTTTACTTTATTCCAATATATCATTCAGCAATTATACTTCAGAAATTCAACCATAAAGAACAGTAGAGCAGTAGAACAGTAGAGATCACAATGCACAAAAGAAGACACGATTTACCCTAGTAAAACTCACCAAGGAGAAAAACCCAACAACCTTTTCAATAGAAAAATTCTTGTTCAATGAGAAACACACCTAGGCCTATGGTCAAACCTGGTCTTCCCCTCCAAGTCAAGCCTCCCAATCTGATCTAGCAATTCGTTCTGCCTTTCCTGACCCAGAGTTTCGGCCCTCCTGCAATTGCCAGTCACCCCAGAAATTTCAGCCCTTCTGTTACCCAGAATTTTGCTCACCTGCAACAGAATGCTGAGAAAAACTGGGAACTAGATAGAGAAGAGCCAATCCACACGTGCAAGATGCAAGAGAGAGAACAGAGAGTCAATTCGTCCTGACTCCTATTCGTCGTCCTTGTTCATCGCTTGCTTGCCCAGAACTTGTCTTGTGTGAGAGAATGTGAATGCCCAAGTGGAGGAGGTCGAACTGCATTTATATAGTAGTCTGTCATGACCGAATGGGTGTGTCTTCAGCCAGGGCCAACTTGAATTTGAGGGAGGCGGACTTGACAACTTTTGGAGTCAAAAATTACAATTCAAAAATTCTTTTTTTTTTTTTTTTTTTTGGTTTTTAATTTTAAAAGTTGCAATGGGACTTTGACTCAAAATATATATTTCTTTTGACTCTAGCATTTAAGATATGCTTTACAATAATAAATACAAGTACACCAAGTGACCAAATATACAGTATGAATACCGACCATAGTTACAAATTCAACATTGTTCTAGTAGGTTCTAGAACACCACCTTGCTAATCTTCAGTGAATTATGCATCAGACAGCTTAAAACCACCCACTTCAACATTGTGTGAGTCACTTAAGGATAAATAATGAATAAACAAATTTTGCATTTGTAGATTAATACTTAGCAGAATGACAGTTTAAAATGACCGAACAGGATCATATTCATAAAATATTGTAGAGTAGGTAACTTTCTTAAGTAAACAATTTTCAAATGGTAAGGTAAAGGTTTGCTTATGTCTTACATAAGCTTTATTGCTGTGGTCTGTTTTGATGCTCATTTGGATTGAGATTACTTGATCTTGCATATTCTTGTCAAAATTGTGCAAAACTCCTATTTCTTAGTTTATAGGGAAACTGTTTTTAACAAGAAAAGAGTTGCATGTTCTGTCATCAATCCGCATGTTTCGATCATTATTTTATCTTATGTATTTGATGTCAAATGGTTAAGTTATGACTCATATTACTGTTATTTTGTACCAACTGTAATACGATAAGTGCAATGTTTATATGTGAAGATTGTTAAATGGTCGAAACAAATCCCTCTGTTATTCTCTCAACGTTTTGAATATCTTTCACATGCAGGCAATAATGAGGAACTTACCTCAATCTGACATGATAGAAAGGAGCTCTGTTGCAGGTCCTGGTTTTGTTAATCTCGTTTTGTCCAACTCGTGGATCGCAGAGGTTGCACAATGCTTAAGACATGCATTCTTCTTTAATGATGGATCTTTGAACATTGTTAATATGCTTTGGTGTTTAGATTTCAATTAACTTTGGTAATTCCTTTCATAATGTTAAAATTTTGTTTTTGATGCAGAGAATTCGGCATATGTTACTGGATGGCATTGGTTCTTGGGCTCCTGTTCTGCCAATAGAAAGAGCAGTTGTGGATTTCTCTTCTCCTAATATTGCTAAAGAAATGCATGTTGGCCATCTGAGGTCAACAATCATTGGAGATTGTCTTTCTCGGATGTTTGAGTTTTCTAAGGTTCATGTTCTCCGTCGAAATCATGTTGGGGACTGGGGCACTCAGGTATATGTGGCCAGAAAACAGAAGCTTTTTTGTGAAAGAACCCTTTTTTTTGTGAAAGGATTCCTGCATCAAGAAGTTAATCCATCTTTATGCTCCATAATTTTTAACAGATCTTTAACGACTTTGATTTTCAATCTTTTGTACATATCTGTTGATATTTGGTTTGCTGTTTCTGTGCATTTTCTTCTTCTTCAATGTTTTGTGATGGAAGTCTTCAGCATAGCTTATGCAGAGGTTATTGCCACTTTTTGTTAGTTTGTATGCAATTTCCTCCTCTGCTCTGACCCTTTTAACTTTGTGATTTGCAGCTTATTAATTTTCTATCATTTGGGTATTTGTTAGGCATGGCATATAGCACATGTTTTCATATCTTATTTATAGATATATTTCAATCACATAAAAAATTAAGGTTGGTGTTAATTTTTGAGTAGCTCGGACCGGTGTTCTAGTCTCTATCGGTGTCTAAGAGGCTAAGGAACACAAGAAAATGATTATCTCCAAGACCCATAAAAAGTTTCTAAGGATAATGCCTTAATTAGATTAATTAGCCAATAATTTATTATTTTCTTAAGTCTAACTTAGAAAAACTGGTTAATTAAATCAGATTAACTGAGGTAAATTGATTTTTCTCTAGAGACTTCCGGAAAAGTCACTTGATGGCGTCAAGATTATCATAGTCATCGATTGTGATTAGATATGGCCATTGGTTTCCCAAAAAGAGATTACAAGAGCAAATTGATGGGTTAGTTGGAGAGATCACAAGGAGTTCGAATCACCCAATTGCAAAGATAGCAAGGGTGCAGTTTGAGCGAGGGAGACACCGACAGAAGGGTTTCAGCAGAGAAGATCGGGGAGAAAATTTCTAGAGGAATTTTCTCAGTGACTTCCAGTTTCCAGTGGGAGGAAGGAGGTCGATTTCATTAGTAGAAGAAGAGGGCGAACTTAGTAGTGTTAATAGCTAGTTAGCCAGTGTGAGTGACATGGAGGCTGGTTTTAGTTGCCAGTTGTCGGAGCTATCACTTGGAGGCAGTGCGAGTTGGTCAGACAAGTTGCTGGAGGCTGATTTGCTTGCAAAATAATTTTCCCGGAGGCAATGCGGATTACTAGAGCAACTAGTGCGAGTTGCAGAGCTAGTGGGAATTGTTGGGAGGAGTGTGAATTACATAGAGAGGCCGAGTACATCTGTAGAGGGAGACTTTGTGGTTTCCAGATCATTTTTTTGAAGGGAAAAATATTTGTTGGAACTTTGCTAGTGAGAGGCAAGGGGGTTTTTCCGGGGACAATTTGTCCAAAAATACTGGTGTTAATTATTTTATGTTTGTACATTATTCCTCAGTTCTTGTTATTATTTGTGAAAATTGCAGTAGTGATTTAATCGTTATTTGTTGTGATTAATTTCTGGGCAGGTCAAAGTTGCAGTTGCAGGTGCTGAGTAGGTCGAAGTTGCTGGAAGGAGAAGCTATTCAAAGAAGAAGAATTGACTTGGTCTTGGAGTTCAAGGGTCTAGGTCTTGGATTTCGTTAATTGAAGATTCTATAAGAAGAATAATTCTTGTAGGTTTTCCTCTCAGGTTGGAGAGGTTTTGTCCTTTGTCTCATTATTCTTTATGGTTTGGTAGCTGTTTGATGAAGAAGAACACATAATAATAATCAAGTACAAGAAGAACCTACTTAAGTAAAGTAAAAAGTCCTCACAAGTAGTTATCATTATAAGAGAAATCATCTAATATCTCCGCCCTAGATTTCTCAACAATGTGCCACTCTAACCAATGGTATGCTCTTGATAGCTATTATTACTTGGAGATGCAAATGTTGTGAGGTTTTTGAAGCAGAAATAATCCCTTGAAACAAAATTAAAATCCTTTTGAAAAATCCCCAAAACAACGTAAGGCCTTTGATTAACATTGCCTTTCCTCCTCATTGATAGCACGAAAGGTAAAAATGTGGTGGTAAAAAGTTTTTTACCCTCCAAATGTTTTGAAAGCCACATTATTAGAATCATAGCTTAAACTTGGAAATCATTTTCCCATTCATAGTAGTTCTATAGTTATTTGGATCCACGACGTTCCTTGATTTGAAGATGTGGTGGATGATGTTTTTTGGTCAAGTAGTAAAGTTGGACATACCAGACAATTAAGGAGATCATCAATATGAAAAGTAAGAGGACCAATACCATGCTCGTGAAATTCACCCTGAAAACCTTCCTTATATATTGCTTTATTGGTGTTCAAAATGTCAGAGAATGTAACTAGATTTGATCTTCATAATTACCTTTGCACTCATGACATTGTATATATTTATAAAAAGAAGAAAGATAACTATTATTTTAAGCAAGAGTTTCACGCTCAAAGTTGATTTTTCACTAGGTCGAGTTCTTCATTCCTTTAGGGGTTTTCAACTCAAAAATATATTTGTCATAATTCTTGGACTTTGAAAAGAAAATGTAAAGAAATATTTATTTTGAGTCAAAATGCCTTTTTTGTCCATACAAGATCAAGTCGGCCCTGTTTGGGGTGATTCGATCTCCATAGATATGTATATATAAGAGTAGTTCGACCTCATTTGGAACATACATCACAAAAGTTTGATCTCTTGAGAAAGGAGGAAAATCAACGAAAAAGAGAAGGAAGGAAGTCCAAGTCAAAGGAGGGAGAAGAGAGAAAGTCAAAGGAGGGAGAAGAGAGAAAGCAAGATCAAAGAAGAAGAAAATTGCCCTAGAACTCCCACACATGCGAAATTTCAGAGTTGCAGGAGGGTCGAAAATTACAGCTCTGTTGCTGGAGACCGAAATTCTGTTGTAGGGGTTGAAATCTGAAGTTTGACCAGTTTTGGAAGGGTTTGACCATCGTTGACTTGGGGAGACATTGAATTATTGGAAAAGCTTGGAAGGAGCGCTAACTTGGGGCTTGTGAGTTGACTTGGTCTTGGATTTCTCATTTGCTCTGATTCTATAAGAAGAAGAGATTTTTGTGGGTTTTCCCCTTTGGAGGGGTTTTGCCTTCGCTTGGAGACTATATTTTGTGTCCATTGCATTTTATGATCTTCATGGTTTATGATCTTGATAATTGTTTGATGAAAGGAATGTAATTAAGAATAAGAAGAAGCTAACATAAGTTCACAAGAAATTATTAAGGATAAGAGAATTGTTTAAATAGCTACCATACTAGATTCTCCAACATGGTATCAAAGCTAAGGTGAGAAAAAGGTAGCTTGAAGATCATCGTTGTTGACATCCATTGAAGGACATCATTTGCTTAAGGACATAAGGTAGGGCTTAAGGAAGAAGAAATTCACTACTTCATCTTGAAGAAGAAATTCTATCTTTCTCTCTTGAAGGTTGTTTACTATTAAAGGACATCTTTTAAGTCTCTTGAATATTCTTGAAAGCATCAAGATATTTGAAGGCATCATCAAAGGACAGTTGTTTGACAATTAAGTACCATATTGTCTTCCATGTCTTAATCTACAAATCAAATGACTTTGATTTGCAAGGAAAGCAACAAACTCATTGGATCAATAAACTTTCTAGCATGGAAGAAGAGGATGGATTTGGTGTTCACAGAAAATGAAGTCTTAGAATATGTTCTTGGCAAAATTGCTCAACCAGACAAAGAAAAGACTCAAGAATTAGCAAGATACAAGAAGGAAGAAGTGAGGGCACAAAGGATTCTTATTGAATCTATAAAGGATCATTTCATTCCCTTTGTTGTTGATTGGACTACATCTAAAGCAATCTATGATAAGTTGGTGAAATTGTACTATATAAGTACCTCAGGTTAGAAAATATCCTTGAGGAATCATGTGTATAAACTAAGGATATCAAAGAATGAGGATATTTCCACGTATTTTATGAAGATCTCACAATTAATGGACCAATTCCAAGGGCTTGGGGAAGTCATCTCTGATTTAGAAATGACTACATGTGTATTAAATGCTTCGCCACTAGAATGGAGCAGTTTTGCAACTAGTGTCTACTCAAGAAACGATACTACTCTCTTTGATGAACTATGGGCTCAATGTATCTTGGCAGAAACAAGATTGAAGGCAACATATGACACTGAATCAAATGAAAAGTCTCATGCTTTTGTTGTAAAATCCAAGAAGAAAGGGAAGTTTGGAAAGTCCAAAAGAAAACCAGATATGTCCAAGATACAATGTTATGGATGCAATGAATATGGACATTTTAAGAGGGATTGCGTAAACAAGAAAAACAACAAAAGGAAGGAAAGGAGTGGAGCTCACATCGCTGAAGAAAAAAGAGGAACCTGAGAAAAAGCCGAAAGCTGAAGATCCCAAGGATCTATACTATTGAAAGAAGCTCCATCTCTATTATATTTATTTACAGCTTGTCCTTTCTTTTATTAGAAATTAGCAGTTTGAGTAGAATGCATCGTTGCATTCTCTAGAAGAGTCTTGGTTTTTATAAAGCATGGCATCATAGGAGGCATATGATAGTAGAGGAATTATAGTCTACATGATCAAATTGATTTGGAAAAAGTCATCTAGCTAACAAAAATGAGAAGATTTGGATCATCTTGCACATCATAGTTCATCCAAGTATTTTCTAACATAATGTTAGATGAAGTCATTTTGCAAAAGGATCACCAAGATCCTCCAATAAGAACCATCATTTAGGGAAGGTTCTTTAATATTTGAAGCATTATGACATGTCTAGTATATCCCACTTAGTGTAGAATCAATAGTCTTGAAGGATGAAGGCATGTAGATTGTCATGTTGCAACGTGAAAAGCATAATTAAAATCTGTCTCCTCGTAGAAAGGGAAACTTATCTTCGATAAGGATAGAAGCAAGCCCATTCAAAGAGAGGATGGCTAGATGGCTGTATGAAAGAAAAGGTATGCATGTCTTTATCAACTCTTCTCTAGAAGGTAGAATTCATGTCTACAGGAATCTTACAGAAAGAGTTGGCTATAAGAATGTGCTCGGTAACATGAGCATGAAAAGTCTTCCATGTGATTACTTGATGCTTGGAAGAAGGAATTTGGTATACTTTGGAATGGCTAAAGATCAAGACTCTCCCATAAGATAGCTTGGCATAGATACAACGATGTTGTTCAACATTCATTATGGTCTCTTGAAGAAAGAAAGGAATTTGGCAATGACAAATAAGATATTGTAGCTTGCTCCATAGGCACTTTAATTGAAGACTAAAAGCATGGAGAAGGATCTTTGTACAAAATGGATATAGACCATGCGAAAGGATGTTGATCTCAAAAGAAACAAGTAAGCAACATCTGATATCTTGACAAAAGACTATCATGATAAGGTAATCATTATATTGATGTTATGGTATTGGTTATTTGGTTGGTATATGTTTTTGCTACTTGGAAGAATGCTACAAAAATGCATAATGACAGTTGAGGCAAGAGTATATACAACTGTTGGTTTTAAACTCAATTCAAAGAATACGTGGATCGAGTGGATGGCTTTGGCAACCCTCGGTGGATTATATCGTCAAGATGTCTACATCATCTTGCGTTTGAAAGGTAGCAATACAAAAAGATAATGTGATGTTTATGCTTCGATGACAATGAAGATCACTTTCATGATTAGAGGGAGATATGATTAGCTCTACTTTGATTTGCTCAATATAATGCCTTTGTTGATGATGACTAGAGGAAAGTGATATGAAAGGTTGATGGCCTAAACCTTATCACAGATTGGCTCCAGAAAAATAAAAGCTCAAAATGATGAGATGCAAAGGGGAGAAGGAGCCATGCAACTACTACTTGATCTCCATGAACAACTAGTATCTAATGTATTTATGAAGACAAGCTAAAAATCTTGTGGTTATAACTTCCCAATTGAAAGGAAGTAAGGAATCTGTTAGAAAATTATATATTATAGAGCAATGCAACACATAAAATATGCGGAAAACACAAACACATAAAACCAGAGAGACACAGATATATGTGGTTCACCCAGTTTGGGCTACGTCCACCCCGAACAGCTAGTCCTTCCTTTCTATTATCCAACAAAATGAAGAGAGACAACCCACAGCAGATCTGCTGTAATATCCTCTGTTCTCTCTCACAGTCTCCCTATCTATTTCTCGCTCTGAGAATACACATACAATACACAGTCGCAATACAATACCCTCATACAAAACAAGGGGTTGCCTTCTAGGGCAAAAAACCCTAAATTAAACATAACTTCTATCATCAGATCATCCGCCTAATGAACGACCCATATTGACTAGAAATTACAATACTTTTACTAGGCAATTTTACATCTGTTTTTAGCTTCGGGGGCGCTGCCCCGTGGATCCCCCCGCCAGCTCCCTGGACCCCCCAGGCAGCGTTTAATTACGAGCAGCGTTGCCGCCCCGTTAAGAACAGGGGTCCAAGGCTGTGATACAAAATAAAGAAGATAATCAGGCTCCACACCCAACATAATCTCCTCTATGCTTGAGAGGGAGTAAGAAATCTCCTTAAAATGCTTGTGAAGGAGCAAGGATCTATTCCTTGATCAAGAGGGAATGCAGATCTTCTCTTTGGTTGAGAGAGACTAGGACTAATAGCCGTAAGTATAGTAAGGCACTAGGAGGGAGAATGGAGGATTGCATAAGCATATGAGATTGATACTCCTTGAGGATAAAGAATCCAAGATAGGAACTTGTGGACCGACACTCTTTGAGGATTGGACAGGTATCCAAGACAAGAGTGGTCGAATAGGATTGATATTCTTTGAGGATTGGAAATCCAAGATAAGAATAGTCCTAAAAGGACATACCTAGTGAACATCCAGATGGGGTATGTGCCTTAAGAGGTAGTGTGGTGCCTCACGTAAACCTTCCCAATATTATGCTCTGATATAAGTAGAGTTTGTCAGTTAAGGCCTTACTATGTTGACAATGCTCGTTATGATATTGAAGCTTAAAGATGACTTATCAATCCAACTCTTCTTATGAGAATATTTTAGTTTGAGAAGAATCCTTGTACCGGTTATGAAATTATGAATACCTCCCTAGTTAAGAGGTAGTGTTGGAGAATGTAACTAGATTCGGTCTTCATAATTACCTTTGTACTTATGACATTGTATATATTTATAAAAAGAAGAAAAATAATTATTTTTTTAAGCTTGAGCTTCATGCTCAATGTTGATTTGTCACCATAGAATTAAAACCGGAATCAGTGATTGGATCGGTGGACCTAATGAGCTAGGTTTCGAATCGGAACCGGTCAAACCAGGACTGGTCAGATGACTCAGATCTCATTGAACTAGTTTTTAAAAAAATACATTAAATAATTAATTTTTAATAGAAAAACTATTTTTAAGGTTTGCAACCATGATTCCAAGCCAATAGAGACAAAATATGCAAAGTTTGCTCATTTATATACCATGTAAAGGTGAATATAGCAAAATGGCACCGAGTGAAATACATAGCATTGACAAATTAAATTAGCAATGAGTCTCCAAATGACCTATAAAGTCCAAAAACAATGCTACAAGCTATGAGGCCATAGGCCCACTGCAAGACTACAAGTCTAGGCTCTACAGTGTACACATGATCAATCATCAAAATCATCACCACTACTAGACACATGATCATCATCAAGAGCTGCACAGACATCATCTGGTTCAGAGTCTGAGGATGCCTTAGCCTCATCTACAGCCGCAATAACATTTCCACCAATAACAACAGAAGTGGACCTAATGGAAGCACGAGTTGGTCGAGCTGCACGACTAGTGCCTTCCATTGGTTGTTTGCCTTTCCTAGATGCAGTTACTAATCCTGGTTCTGATGGCGCCACCAAATCTGCTTCATCCTTGCCATGTCAATATCAAAATCAACCTCAAACACTGGATCTTCAGTCTCCTCCACCCATTCTGATGTAGGATCAATATCGTCCAACACAATGGGATCTAGATTAGGTGTTTTGTTCATCATTTGGTTTCCGCCTTAGTTGAAGGTTGTATTGTAAGAAGGCAAGATCATTTAACCGTTTTTGTTCCAAACGATTTCTCTTCTTCATGTGGATGCGTTGAAAAACAGACCAATTGTGCTCACAACCTCAAGCACTGCAAGTTTGGCTGAGGACTCTATTTGCAAACTTTTGCAATTGAGGACATTGGCTGCCAAATGACTCCAGCCAATGTGATGCAAAGAAAAAGACATTACTTATTTAAAAATGACTCCAATCATTTCATTACTTATTTACAAACAATTTAACTTGAAAAGAAAAACAAATTGGAATTGCTTACCTCGTTGATCCACATCTCTTGCCATTTTTACCAAGTTTTGTCCAAAGGTACCAGCTGCCATACTGAAAAGAGTAAGATGTCTGTGTAATTCCATTTGGTCTGCATGGATAGGGACCATACTCTCCAAGCAGTCAATCAATCCAGCTTTGACCTCCCTATCCTGCAGATCTCATAACTGAGCTTTATAATGATACTTTGGGTTCAAAAAATACCCAACTGCATGTATAGGACGATGGAGTTGATTGTTCCATCTGTTATCAATGATCTCCCATATACGACCATATTTAACTAACCTGTCCATGTAAGCTGCCCGTATCTGCTCCTTTGCCTGATCCATAACATCATAAATGTAGCACATTGCCAATTTTTCCCCATCCACCATCTTCAGCACCTTAACAAGGGGCTTGGAAATTTTTACAAACTCTGCAGACCTTTTCCAACAATAGTTGTCAAAAGCTTTCTTTTTGGTGTCTTTGCCATCTTGTCTACAAGCCCACCAAGATTCAGTCCAATCATCAGAAGATAACATTTTCTGCAGGTTTTTCTGTTGAGAATTGAGACATTGCAACGTGAGGAAGTGAGTTGCAAATCTCGTAATTGCAGGCCTCACAAGATCTTTTCCCCAGTGTTTTTCCTCATTAGGCTCAATACACATGAGTAGTTGTAAATGTATTTTGTAATGCACTTGGCATGCTCTACAATGTTTTTTACCTACTCCACTTTGCTTATGTTCTCAAGCATAAGGTCTATGAAATGTGCAACACATGGAGTCCAAAATATAGTCTTATATCTGGACTCAAGCATATTTCTAGCAAGAACATAGTTTGAGGCATTATCTGTGATGATCTGCACAACACTCTGCTCCCCCACTTCCTGAATAATGTCATCCAAACGCTGAAATAGAAGGGTTGCATCCTTCACCTTATCAGATGCATCAACTGATCTCAAAAACATGGTTCCTTGAGGGCAAGAAACAAGGAAATTAATGATAGTACAGTTCTTTCCATCGGTCCATCCATCTGACATGATGGAACAACTTGTTTCGAGCCATGACTCTCTATACTCTGCCAAATACTCATCAATGGAAGAAATCTCTTTTTGCAAAAGAGCTCCCCTCAAGTCATGCACAGTAGGGCCTTTGAAGCCCTTTCCTGTAGCTATAATATAGTCCCACATAGCTTGGTAATAAGGTGAGTGAGCAACATTAAATGGGATATTTTTCTCATACCACCATCTAGCAATGTATTGATAAGAAGTTTCTTTGCATTATTTTTTCCAATGTTGATCCAAAGTGGGTTGGCGACTTGGCTGGGAGGAAGTGGATGTGGGGTTAGCTGTGGATGAAAAATAACTGTAGATGTTTGGTCTCTTTGTTCGTTTTGATTGTTGGCCAAGAGAAGGAGGAACATAGTGAAAGGGGTCATTGGTGGAAGGGATAGAAGAGGAGTCTTGAATCTCATCGTCATCATACCCACTCTCTTTCACGGCGTTTATTAATTCCCTCTTCCTTGCAATTTCATCTTGGATGGTCTTCTCCCTAGTCTTATTCTCCTCAAACTTTTAAAACTTGGAAAAGTTTTCTGCCCTAACAGGACCTAACACTTCATTTGGTGCTTCACATGGCTTTACTTGGCCTCTTATCCCAGCCAAGTGTTGTTTTAATCTGAGAATAGCCCCACCTCCAATAGGTTTATGGCAAAATTTGCATATCATTTTTCCATCAATCACATCACAATGAGCCTATGCACTGTCCTTGGCTTTTGGAGCCATGTTGACTTGAAATAATTAAAATTTGCAAAGAAATTTGCCATTTAAAAAAATTGCAGCTAAGATAAATGGAAAACCAAAGCTAAATTTAGGAAAAAAAAATGCACATTGTAGCCTACAAAATTTGATAGCATAGAACTAGAGATTTGATAGCAATAGCATAGCTGAACACGTAAAAAAAAATAATACATGGACATCAGTGAAAGGAGGAATTTTTCAAATGAAAATCCTTACTCAGAAATGCAAACTAGTTTCGTTAGCCTCCTCTTGAAGATTTCAACTCTATTGACAACTCCAAACTATCTCCAAAGTAGCTCCAACTCCAACTCCAAGCCTTCAATATGACTGCTCCATAAAAAACTCAACACTCTCCAAGCTCTCAATCAAACTCACAAAAGCTCCAAATGAGATGTGTGAGACAAATGAGAGGGGTAACCTCCTTTTAAAGGATTGGGAAGGGTGTTTTGGGAGGGAAACAACCTTGGTTTTCCCTCCAAAACCACCCCAGAACCTTACTAAATTGCGTCCGGTCACTTCCGGTGGGTCTATCGAGGCCGAAATTGCAGGTCTATTGTAGGAGGCCGAAATTTTGTTGCAAGGGTCGAAATCTGAAGTTTGACCAGTTTTGGAAGGGTTTGACCATTGTTGACTTGGGGAGACTTTGACTTATTGGAAAAGCTTGGAAGGAGGGTTGACTTGGGGCTTGTGAGTGGACTTGGTTGTGGCATTTGGGTCTTGGATTTCTCATTTGATCTGATTCTATAAGAAGAAGAAGAAGAGATTTTTTTGGGTTTTCCCCTTTGGAGGAGTTTTGCCCTAGCTTGGAGCCTATATTTTGTGTCCATTGTCTTTTATGATCTTCATGGTTTATGTTCTTGATAATTGTTTCATGAAAAATCTAATAAAGAATAAGAAGAAGCTAACATAAGTTCACAAGCAGCTATTAAGGATAGGAGAATTGTTTAAACAACTGCCATACCAAATTCTCTAACACAAAATTGTGATGTTGATCTTAATATGCCTTGTGGAAAAGTGTTGACATTATGTGGGGTGGTGGAAAGGAATATGAATGGGGGGTTGGTTTGACAATTTATAAAGGGTAGTGGTATGAGAGAATCAAGAGTGATAATTGATGTTGGGGGCAAGAATGGGTATCCTAGGGATGAAAGTACACCTAAAGGTTTGAAGGCAAATGTGGAGGGCTAGAAGAAGTTTGTGTCACTTGGTGGAAAGGAAGCCTTACATTATATGGGACATCGATAATCACTTCAGGTTGATTGGATGGAGGGTGGGTCATAGGTGAAGACAAAATGTAGACGTATATGCCCATCCTTTCATTCTTCGTTATGCCAATGATTCATGTATCAATTCCCTATTGAACAAACATTCATGTTGTGATGGATGGTGTTGGGGATAGGAGTCTTAGGTGACATCCCACAGGGCCTTAGATCATTCATATTTGGTAAATGATTATGTTGAGGGATGAGACATGAGATAGGTGTAGGATAAGCTGTGAAAGGTTTGAGGCATGAGTATTGGTTTAGTCAATGTCAAGGTGGATTGTAGTTCACAAAATATGAGGTAGACTTGGGGGAGGAGATTGTATGGGAAGGGGGATGTCAAAGATGGTGAAAACAATATAGGTGTGGTTGGCCATAGGAAGTTAATGGGAGACAGATTCTAGATTTGAGGGATGAGGGCCTAGTTGCCATGATTTATTCAACTGCATTATTATTGCCACTAGGAGGAAAGTGGGTGTACCTATTATAGTTACGAAAGAAAGAAAGTTCATTGAGGATAAAAAGGTCGAGAGAACTTTTGAGTTGGAGAAGCTATCTCGAATATGCTGTGATGGGGCTAGACGTATTGGTTGAATCTCTCTTTAGTTTGACTAAATTGGGCTCCAACATATGGGAACAATGTACATCATTAGAGCGATAATGGATCCAAAGTTATAAAGTTTTGATTCAAGCATTGAAATATCATAGAATGATGGCGTCATTTAGTGAGAGGCATTGGGAGATCTTAAGATAGAGGCTAAGGTAGGGATCCCCATTTCAGTGGAGCACAAACTCCACTAACTGTACTCTTCTCCAACCCCATTGACCTACTTTTGTGGTCATCAGTTGGACATCAATAAATTTATTTACTGAAGCTCAAAGATGTGGGAAGAAAGTAGTAGACAACAATTAAGATATCCCAAAAATAGGGGGTGGGGTCCCTCTTAATCTGAATTCACATGTACTTGGAGTGCATGTTGAAAGACAACATTGACAACCTGTACCAAAGAGATTCATGGATTGTCGGGCCTGTTACTCACCAAAAATTTGGTAACCCATAGGAGAAAAAATTTCATATTTGGTAATGATTATGTTGAGGAATGAGACATGAGATAGGTGTAGGATAAGCTGTGAAAGGTGAGAGGCATGAGTATTGGTTTAGTCAATGTCAAGTTGGATTTTAGTTCACAAATATAAGGTAGACTTGTGGGAGGAGATTGTATGGGAAGGGGGATGTTAAAGATGGTGAAAACAATATAGGTGTGGTTGGCCATAGGAAGTGGATGGAGACAGATTCTAGATTTGAGGGATGAGGGCGTAGTTGCCATGATTTAGTCAACCGCATTATTATTGCCACTATGAGGAATGTGGGTGTACCTGTTATAGTTACAAAAGAAAGAAAGTTCATTGAGGATGAAAAGATCGAAAAAACTTTTGAGTTTGAGAAGCTATCTCGAATATGCTGTGATGGGGCTAGACATATTGGTTAAATCTCTCTTTTCTTTGACTAAATCGGGCTCCGACATATGGGAACAATGTACATCATTAGAGTGATAATGGATTCAAAGTTATAAAGTTTTGATTCAAGCATTGAAATATCATAGAATGATGGCGTTATTTAGTGAGAGGCATTGGGAGATCTTAAGATGGAGGTTAAGGTAGGGATACCCATTTTAGTGGAGCACAAACTCCACTAACTGTACTCTTCTCCAACCCCATTGACCTACTTTTGTGGTCATCAGTTGGACATCAATAAATTTACTTACTGAAGCTTGAAGAAGTGGGAAGAAAGTAGTAGACTACAATTAAGATATCCCAAAAATAGGGGGTGGGGTCCCTCTTAATCTGAATTCACATGTACTTGGAGTGCATGTTGAAAGACAACATTGACAATCTGTATCAAAGAGATTCATGTATTTTCGGGCCTGTTACTCACCAAAAATTGGGTAACCCACAAGAGGAAATGTTAAATTTGGACAACTAGGTCCAAACTCCATGTTATGATGCTCAGATTAAGAGGCTAATATTTTTGTTGGAATCCTCTTTCGGAGAGGTGTAAAATCCATATATAATATGTCTTAATCCGATGAGCAGAACATTTATTTTGAATTTATTATTCATAATAAATTATATGTGCAGGTCGGCCTTAAGGTTTCTCACCCCCAGCAGATGTGTCACACACCCCAATGATGGATATAAATACAGGCAAAGTTGGAGAGCATTTAATCACAACACAACTCACAAAGGTTTCACACCCCCAGCAAATGTGTCACACACCCCAATGATGGATATAAATACAGGCAAAGTTGGAGAGCATTTCATCACAACTCAACACACATCTTCTTCTCTCACCTGATTGAGTACGAGCTCCTTGGAGGACATTTCCAGCCCACACGTGTGAAGAAGAAGGACGAATTTCTGTACGGCTGAGCTGAAGGACGAATTGTTGCAGCTAGGGTTTTGCTGGAAGTTTGACCAGCGTTGACTTTGGTCAACGCATGGTCCGAAAGGGCTGAAAATTGTTGGGAAGTTCGATTTTGGAAGGCCGTACTGTTTGGCATAGAAATCGAGGTCAAAGGGTTGACCAAACTGCTGCTGCGTTGACTTTTAGCTTGCTGCCCTGCGTTGACTTTTCTGGACATCGTTGACTTTTTTTGGAGTTGACTTGGGTTGACTCGGTTGCTGATTGGAGGACTGTTGTGACACATTCTGGGTTGGCTGACCAAGGAGACTTTGCTGGTTGAAGCATCCTGTTGACCGCCGTAACGCACCACCACATTTTTCTGTTTCTGGTTTGTCTTCTATAAGATCCACTTATATGTTCTATTTGCATTTTACTTAATTATTTGTGTGATTGCTGTAAGAAAAGTAAAGTTGCTCCAAGCATAGAACATCTACAAAAATTTACATGGTATCAGAGCTGAGGTGAAGACAAGCCCTATCTTTAGCAATCACCACCGGAAGAAATGGGTTCCACAAGTTTTGAATTCAAGGAGAATGACAAGCTGACTGGAAGGGATGACTTCCATGCCTGGAAGATGATATTAGATCTCAAATTGGAAGATCATGATCTCTTGGATCATGTGACGGGTAAGATTCAAGAACCTCCATCCAATGCTACCACTGCTGTTAGAAACAAGTATAAGAAGGGAGAAATCAGAGCAAAGCTGTTGATCAGGGAATCCATACATAAGAGTCTGGTTGCCTATATATCTGAACTAGGCACATCCAAGGAGATGTATGACAAATTGATCCTTATGTTCAAAGTAAACAATGTGAACCAAGTGCTATTCCTCAAGAATAAGCTGAAGAATATGAAGAAGGGCCGGGATGAGTCTGTTCAAACTTACTTTCTGAAATTGACCGAAACAAGGAACAATCTGCTAGCTATTGGGGAGACAATAGCCGATCGTGAGATGGTTCTCACCGCACTTGGAGGACTCCCATATGAATGGCAAGTATTCACAACTACCATTCTCAATAATAATACCATTCCTAACTTTGATGAGCTTCTGTCTAGATGTATGCAAGAAGAAACAAGGATGAAGGAATTCGATAATGACAGAAATGCTGCCTATGGTGCTTATTCTCGAAAGAAGAACTCTGGTGGTTCTAAGGACAAAGGAAGAACAAGGACTCAAGAAAAGAAGGGTAAGTGTTTCACTTGCCATAGGCCTGGTCACTATGCTAGAGAATGCCCCTTCAAGAAGGATTCTCCCGATAGTGATGATAACAACAACAACCGAAGGAATGGGAATCGAAGAAATGACAAATCCAAAGGAAAGAGGAATGCTCACTTTGGTGGAAACAATCAACCTTCTAAAAGGTCTAGAAATACCAGGTATGAGGAGTCTAATGTTGTTGATAAAAGAAATGAGTATATTCTTGTATCTGCTCTCTCTGCTACATCTCCGCCCGACACTATGGATGTTTGGCTGATCGATAGTGGTGCCTCAAGACACATCACCGGATTCAAGGGAGCACTCTCTGACATGGTTGAAAGGGATATTAATCTAGAAATTATCCTTGGGGATAATGCCACATATCCCGTGAAAGGGACAGGGACTGTGACCCTCCACTTGTCTCAAGGACAAGTCCTACGTTTGCAAGATGTACTCTATGTACCAAAATTGAAGAATAACCTTGTGTCTGTATCAGCCATGGAAGACAAAGGGTTCAATGTAACATTCTCTGATGGAAAGGTGCTCATGTGGAAGAAGAGCTTCAAGGAAGCTATCTCAATTGGTTTTAGAGTTGGCACACTCTACCAGGTTGGAGGAAGTCCGCTGGGAGCAATGACTTGTGATACTATCCGACAAACCGAACTATGGCACCGAAGATTTGGACACCTTCATTACAAGGCCCTTCCCGAAGCAAGGAAGGTGGTGACAAGGATGCCTGACTTTGAAAATAATCATGAAGGTGTATGTAAGGGCTGTGCCGAAGGAAAGCATACAAGGGGACCTTTCCCCTCAAGTGTCACAAAGACATCTGATATTCTGCAACTGGTCCATTCTGATCTATCTGGTATGTTTCCCGTGACATCCCTCGGAGGATGTTCCTACTACATGACATTCACTGATGAATTCTCTCGCAAAACCTGGATATACTTCTTGAAGAAGAAGGATGAGGCTTTCATGTGGTTCCGTACCTTCAAAGCCTTGGTGGAAAATATGACCGGAAAGAAGATCAAGATTTTGAGGACTGACAATGGCACCGAATATGAGTCAAATGAGTTCAAAGACTTTTGCAGAGAAGCTGGCATTAAGAGGGAGACTACCACTGCATATACTCCTGAGCATAATGGTGTTGCTGAACGCAAGAATAGGACTATTGTGGAAGCTGCCCGTGCTATGCTATGTGACCAGGGTCTACCAAAGTTTCTGTGGGGAGAAGCTGCAAATACTGCTGTGTACATTCAAAACCGATGCCCTCATTCCGCTTTGGACTCCAAAACTCCCGAAGAGGTTTTCTCTGGTAAGAAACCTGATGTCTCACATTTTAGAATTTTTGGATGTCCCGTCTATTTTCATGTGCCGAAAGAAAAGAGAAGTAAGCTAGATGCTTCTGGGAAGAAAGGAATGTTTGTGGGCTACAGTGAGACTTCTAAGGCCTATAGAGTCTATGTACCTGGTCAAAGGGAAGTAGAGATAAGCCATGATGTCACTTTTGACAAAGATGCTTCCCTGAAGAAAGTAGTAGATCTTCCAAGATCTGAAGAA
Organism: Pinus albicaulis; assembly: GCA_034641835.2. Lineage (NCBI taxonomy): Eukaryota > Viridiplantae > Streptophyta > Pinopsida > Pinales > Pinaceae > Pinus > Pinus albicaulis. Next base: position 397,291,167 of record CM076575.1, on the reverse strand, counting down.
AATCATGAAGAAAGGCCTCGAAATCAAGAAGAACCGCAGGATGAGACAATGCCTGATATTGAAGGACCAATGGACCCTATTGATCCATCTCCTTCACTGGGAAAGAGACCATCATGGCTCAGGGACACCCTCGAAGATGCTGAGGGTCATGCTGCCCCAAGGGGGACATTCCGAGAAAGCAAGAAGTCATGTAGATACCAAGGGTATCTAGCTGCCATGAGTACTATTGTACAATCTGAACCTGGATCTTTTGAGGAAGCCGTAAAGCATCAAGTCTGGAAGGATGCTATGCACGAAGAATATGAGTCCATAATGAAGAATGATGTCTGGGATGTGGTCCCAAGACCGAAGGACAAATCAGTTGTCACCGCGAAATGGCTCTACAAGATCAAGCATGGATCTGATGGAAGTGCTGAAAAGTTCAAGGCAAGATTTGTTGCCCGTGGCTTCTCTCACAAGGAAGGAATAGATTATGATGACATATTTGCACCTGTGGCACGATATACCACCATTCGATCAATCATAGCCCTTGCTGCTACGCAAGGATGGAGTCTTCATCGGATGGATGTCAAGACCGCTTTTCTGCATGGTGCAATAAAGGAAGAGGTGTATGTGGAACAACCTCTGGGATTTGAAGTTCAGGATCGAGACACTCATGTCTGCAGGTTGAAGAAAGCCCTCTATGGGTTAAAGCAAGCACCCATAGCTTGGTACGAGAGGATGGATAGTTACTTGATGAAGCTGGGCTTCACTCGAAGTAATGCTGATCCGAACCTTTACTTCAAGATTGTACAGGGGAAGCCTCTCATTCTAGTGTTGTATGTGGATGACCTCTTCCTGACAGGCCGACCCTCTCATTCATCAATGTAAGAGGGAGTCAGCCAAGAGTTCGAGATGAAGTACCTACGACTGATGCACTACTTCCTAGGCCTAGAGATCTGGCAAAGACATGGCGAGATTTTCCTTTCTCAAGGAAAATATATTGTGAAGCTTCTGGAAAGATTTGGTATGGTGGACTCTAAGTCTGTGTCGACACCAATGGAGCTCAACTTTAAGAAGTTGAGTGGTAGCGCTGCTGGGCCCGTGCTAGTAAATCCTACTGAGTATCGTCAACTCGTAGGGGCCCTGATGTTCTTAGTGAACACCCGACCAGATATATGTTTTGCAGTGAACACTTTGAGTCAACAGATGGTTGAGCCTCATCATTTTCACCGGGTTGGTGCCAAGAATCTTTTGAGATATCTTCGGGGCACGATAAACCATGGGCTGAGATACACTGCCGGGAGTGTGATACTCCGTGGATATACTGATGTCGATTGGGCTGGCAGTGTGGTGGATCGTAAGAGCACATCTGGATGCTGCTTCAATCTTGGTTCTGCCTCGATCTCATGGATGAGCAGGAAGCAGAAGTCGGTGGCTTTGAGCACCGCGGAGGCCGAATACATTGCTGCTAGTATGGCCTGTTGTGAAGTAGTTTGGTTGCGGAAGCTCTTTAGTGAGCTGTTTGGACATGTGCTAGATACCACTGTGATACTCTGTGATAATCAGAGTGGGATTCGTATGACTGAGAATCCCGTGTTCCACGACCGATCCAAGCATATTGATATCAGGTACCACTTTATCCGGGATATGGTACAGCGAGGCGCCGTAAGGCTCGATCATATAGGAACTGATGAGCATGTCGCGGATATTCTCACTAAGCCCCTGGGGAAGGTCAAGTTCCTAACCTTCCGTGAGAGTCTTGGTGTCGTGGAAAGACCCTATGATGTGGGTCCTGTTGGACGATGAGCTCTGGGAGCTCTGGGGGGCTTTGGGGATAGCTTCTCAGAGCTATAAGCACTCATAATGCTTCTGCCCCACCTTTGTGATTATTGAGCTGGTTCACCACTCATTTATCTGTGCCCCGTATGTATCCTACCCATTGAGTTCAGGGCTCATGGGAAGTACCTCTCATTTGGCCAATGAGGTGGGAAAAGCTAGAGACTATTAGCAAAGACTGATGGACGCATCAGAGATTGCCGTACTCTCTATCTAGGATGGCACGGTCCAACCACTTGATCTGGGATCAAGTTTAGTGAGGTCTGGGACCTCCGCCTGACTTCGGGTCAGATGAACCAACTTTGGGTTGGTTGGATACTCTTTATGAGTTTGATAGAGGTTTCGAACCTCTGGACTGATTATGTCAGTCGGGGGATGATGTCTTTGTGACTGACCCACTTCTGTTCTGAAATAAAGAGGCCAGCAAAGCAAGTTACGGCGGGATGACGCACGATGTTTGATTGCACTGATGGATGGAGTTCTCCTTAGTTGAGAGGGAGTGTTAAATTTGGGCAACTAGGTCCAAACTCCATGTTATGATGCTCAGATTAAGAGGCTAATATTTTTGTTGGATTCCTCTTTCGGAGAGGTGTAAAATCCATATATAATATATCTTAATCCGATGAGCAGAACATTTATTTTGAATTTATTATTCATAATAAATTATATGTGCAGGTCGGCCTTAAGGTTTCACACCCCCAGCAGATGTGTCACACACCCCAATGATGGATATAAATACAAGCAAAGTTGGAGAGCATTTCACCACAACTCAACACACATCTTCTTCTCTCACCTGATTGAGTACAAGCTCCTTGGAGGACATTTCCAGCCCACACGTGTGAAGAAGAAGGACGAATTTCTGTACGGCTGAGTTGAAGGACGAATTGCTGCGGCTAGGGTTTTGCTGGAAGTTTGACCAGCGTTGACTTTGGTCAACGCATGGTCCGAATGGGCTGAAATTTGTTGGGAAGTTCGATTTTGGAAGGCCGTACTGTTTGGCACAGAAATCGAGGTCAAAGGGTTGACCAAACTGCTGTTGCGTTGACTTTTAGCTTGCTGCCCTGCGTTGACTTTTCTGGACAACGTTGACTTTTTTGGAGTTGACTTGGGTTGACTCGGTTGCTGATTGGAGGACTGTTGTGACACATTCTGGGTTGGCTGACCAAGGAGACTTTGTTGGTTGAAGCATCCTGTTGACCGCCGTAACGCACCACCACATTTTTTTGTTTCTGGTTCGTCTTCTATAAGATCCACTATCTCCCAAGTGGCATCCTCTCATCCAAACAAAATTGCTTGTGCCTTTGTACGCTTGAATAAAGCCTCCTCTCTAGCCGATGCTCCCCACCGATACTGCAAAATGTGCCTGGGTCCCACTGAAACCTCTCTGACCTCTGCATCACCCTGATACGAAGGGATATCTCGATGCCAGGATCCCAAAGTGACCTCTCACAGTACCAGCCAACCAATAATCCTCCCGGATCCCATCGCCACCGTGGCCAATAATCGCGCAAGTCCCACGGCTCTGACTGTGCACTACCTCTAGCTATGACCAATGCTCTAAGAGGTGAAGACCACCAACAAGCATCAATGCTCGCAGGCTCCTACTGTGCTGTACCTGTAGCTGCATATGCTACCCCTCCAACTGCATACCAACTCATCACCTCTCTCCAATCCAAGTTGTGACTCAATCCCATGTTGATCCTGCTCTCCTGAAATCGGGATGGAGTGCTGAAGAAACGATGTCCTGTGCCGCCCTGCCAGCTGGAATCTATAACCTCTGTTATGTCCAATGGCCCCTGCTCGACTGTGCTCCCTACGAAGAATACCGTACCATCTAGAGGGTACCAACTCATGATCTCCCGCCAGTCCATCCTGGAATAAGAATCCGATGTAGCAATAA